>CM057459.1:173762500-175116071 GCA_016271365.2 Neoceratodus forsteri
TTCAAGAAAATACAAATCACACATGCCCCCACAATGCAAAGCATCATGGGCTGCATATGCAGATCACCACAGAATGTTATGCTGGTCCAACTTTAAGCAGAATTGCATGGTGCCGAAAGGCCTCTCACACAGTTTGCAAAGGGTGCTAACAGAGGACATAGATCGTGTTTACCCCGTCCTGCAGGACTCATCAGTATGCCTCATCTGTTTGACACCCCAGTGGAATGAACCAGCTACCCTTAAGGCAGTGTGCCTTGATATATTGTGGGACCCATTAAAATAAAAAACTATTTAAAAGACAAAGAACCTCTGTGCGCAAACACTGAGGCAAGGGTTACCCCAAATATATATGTGTATATATATACATACATATATACATACATACATATACATACACATATATATATTATATAATATATATGTATATACACACACACACACATATATATATACACATACATATATATATACATACATACATACATATATATATATATATATATATATATATATATATATATATATATATATATCATTTCCAGATGTGTCCTGGGGGAAGTGGACGGGGATACAAATAGAATAAGATGCAAAATAAAAATATAAAAAGACAAGTCATACATGTACCACGTACAATTAGGCTATACCAACATTTTTGTGGGATAGGCATATAACACTAGCCATCAGAACATAGTCTAAAAATATGTATTCACTGCACATATACCCACATTTATGTTATTATTCATAAACACACACACTTATTTATCAAATACAAATACAAACATAAACTCACATGCAGAACACATCTAAAGATATATGTTGTGTTTTAACACTTGGAGTAGTAAGAGAGAAGATTGTAGGAACAAGAGGAGGGGGAGATGGATTGAGCATAAGAATGAGCCTTCACCCCTCTGGGATGCACATCACGCAAGGGGAACAGGCCAGGTAGGAGAGGGTACAGAAGAGGGATAGAATGGGCAGAAGTAGGCACGAGAACATGTCAACACAGATGCATTTGCATTTTTTAACACTTGGGGTAGAAGGAGAGAAGAAAGTAGGAATGGGAGAGGGAGAAGACTGAGATGGTTAGAGAGTTATTTATGAACATACGAAAATGCAAGCAGAAATAGGCTTCACAGTCTGTCACGTCTGCTCAGTTCTGCAGCTAGCCCCTCCTACTCCTCCCCTCCTTAGATTTACCCTCCCCCTCTCCCTGTCCCATCCTCTTGAACAGTCCACCATCTCAGGCCACCGCCTCCTGTGGTAGAGTGTTCCACTTGCCCACCACCCTTTCAGTGAAGAACTGTCTCCTTACCTCTCTCCTGAATCTCCCCCCCAGTCTGAGACTGTGCCCTCTCATGTCCCTTCCTCTTCTTAATTGGAAGATCCCCTCTGTTTGAGTCTTGTTTATCCCTTTCAAGTACTTAAAGGTCTCAATCATGTCCCCCCATCCCTCCTCTCCTCCTCCAAGGAATACATACCTAGTTGTCTCAGCCTTTCCTTGTAGGGCTTGCCCTCCAATCCCTGGATCATCTTTATCACTCTACACTGCACCCCCCCAACAATCTGACCTCCTTCTTCAGGCACGGGTGCCAGAACTGCATGCAGTATTCCAGGTGTGGCCTGACCAGTGACCTGTACCAGGGGAGGATTACCTCCCTACTTCTGGAGGAGATTCCCTTCGCTATGTACACCAGTATCTTATTGGCCTTCACTGCTGCCTTCCTATACTGAGCAGAGTTGTTCATGCTTCCAGTTATAAGTACCCCAGGTCCTTTTCCTCCATGGTGCTACTCAACTGTACCACTCACAGGTGATAGTCCCTCCCCTGGTTCTTTGTTCCGAAGTGCATTAGCTTGCACTTCTTGGCATTGAACCCCAGCTGCCATGTTTCTGACCATCCCTGCAGTTTAGTTAGATGGTCCTGTAGCCCCTTCCATCTCTCAATGTCATCAACCACCATCCCCATATGGTGTCATCTGCAAACAGACTGATCTTACTTTGGATCCCATATGAGATATCAGCTATGAATAACCTAAGCAACACCATCCCCAGCACCGATCCCTGTGGCACCTCGCTCGTTACTGCCCTCGGTGATGAAAGTTCCCCTCCCACTACCACCCTCTGCTGCCTACCCCTTAGCCAATTCATTATCCATTTTGCCATCTTCACTCCTGCCCCCACAGCTTCCAGCTTTCCCCCAGCCTCCCATGCAGCACAGAGTCAAAGGGCTTGCTGAAATCCAAATACAGGACTTCCACTGCATGGCCCTTGTCTAGTTCCCTTGTCACCCAATCGTAGTACTCAATGAGGTTGATCTGGCAGGATCTGCCCGTGACAGACCTATGCTGTTGCCCATCTTGGAGTCCATTGTCCTCCAAAAAGATCACCAGCCTCTCTTTCAGGATTGTCTCCATGAGCTTCCCCATGACTGATGTGAGGCTCACTGGCCTGTAGTTTCCAGGTTCATCCTTTGGGCCACCTTTGTGGATGGGCACCACATGGGCCATCCTTCAGTCCTGTGGTATGCATCCCATGTCCAGAGAGGTATTGAACAGGTCAGCCAGTGGCCCTGCCAGAACCTCAGTCAGCTCCTTGAGTACCCTAGGGTGAATGCTGCCTGGCCCAGGTGCCTTGTCCACCCTCAGTCCTTCCAGTACCCTTTCCTCAGTAATCCTCACATGTCACCCCCTGCCCCCACCTACCCCACCCCTCCCCTGTGGTACTTGCCCTGCTTTCTCTTGCATGAATACAGGACAGAAGTATTAATTTAATGCCTCTGTCTGATCCTCCCCTCTCTCCATCCACCCCCCATCCTTTTTTATCCTCACTACGTGGTCCTTGTCATTCCTTCTTTCCCTTATGTATCTGAAGAAATCCTTTTCTCCGTTTTTAATACCCTGTACCAGCCATAGTTCCCTGGAAGCCATGGCTGTTATGACTAGTTTGGTGGCCTCTCTGGATTTCTTCATGTACATCTCCTTGTCTTCTCCTCTCCCTGACTTTTGTAACCTCTGGAATGCCTCTGTCTTGGCCCTCACCACCTCCCTGACCTCTTGAGTCATCCAACTGGGCTTCTTTGCCCTCCTTTTTTTGCTCAGTGTTCCAGTACATATCCCCATAGCCTCTGATAGCCCCTTTTTGTATGACATCCCACCTCTGACTTGTGTCCCAGCCTGGTTGAATCCCCTCCAGGTGCCCCACCAGAATTTCCTCCCACAGTTTTTAAATCTGCCCGCCTAAAGTCAATCACCTTGGTGCCTGTACCCCCAGCGTCCCTCCCCATGTTGAGTGTGAACCACACCGAGTAGTGATCGCTCCCTGCCAGTGGGTTCTCCACCTACAGATCCCTTACCATCTCCCCATTGGACAGTACAAGGTCCAGAGTATTTCCTATCTGAGTTGGCCTGTGGACCAACTGCATCAAGACGCTGTCCTGAAATGCCTCTAACAAGACTTGCTCCCTTGCACTCGTGGTGGTTGGGGTACTCCAATACACCCCAGGTAGGGTGAAGTCACCCAATACTGTTTTATGATTCCTGCAGACCCTTCGGATATGCTCAGCTAACTCCCTGTCCAGGTCCTCCAGCTGATCTGGTGGTCTATAAACTACTCCACCCTCAGTGTCCTGCCTTTTAAGTCCTCAAAATGCTTCCATAGGACCTATGCCCTGCTCTCTTCCCCCTCATCCCTTGCACACCTTATCTCCCCTGTACATGGATCACTCCTCCCAGTTGGTCCCGTCTTAGAGACTAAGAATGAGCCTTCACCCCTCCAAGATGTACACCCTGCAAGTGGGATAGGCCAGGTAAAAAGGGAGGACAGAAGAAGGATAGATGGGGGCAGAAGTAGGCACATGAGAGGAGAGTAGGCAAAACTTGAGGAAAGGGGAAGAGTGAAGGGGAATATGGGACTAGAGGGGGAATAGAGGGAGGAAAAGGAGAAGGTGCTATAGTAAGGGGGGTGAGAGGAGGGCAAGCCATAACCCAAACTGCAGAGCCCCAAGGGTATAAACACTACTTGATGTGAACCCAGCTAGTGCTAAAGATTGGCATGTCCAGGAGGGGTAAAAGGGGGAAGAGAGTGGAAAAGAACAGAGAAAAAGGCAGAGAGAGTAAAGCAGAGGAGGAAGGTCATGTACATTTGCAGGAAGGGGAAATGTAGTGGCAAAGAAGAACAGACAATGAAAGAGTAGACAGAGCAGAATGGTTATCTAATGGGAGGGAGTTCCAGATGTTTGGAAAGTGATAGGAGAAGGCTGCTCTCCCAGATGAGGTAACACGGGAGGGGATGGAGAGAGTCCTATAGGGAGAGTTGCAGAGGGAGTAGGAGGGGGTAGGGAGGATGGACAAGAAGTCATAAAGGTAAGGTGCCAGGGAGACAAGCCAGAATTTACCAATTAAAGAGGCACTATGGGCAAGGTGTCTGGCCCCAAGTTGGGGGGAATGAAAAGTGTAGAGGTCACAGTGGTGTGTATACATGGTGGACAGACAAAAGCAGAGACAGAAGGAATTGAAATGAATGTCAAGTCTGGTAAGGAAGGTTTTGGGAGCAATGCTATAGACAATGTCTCTAAAGTCAAAAATTGGGAGGATCATCTTCTGGATGATCTCCCTGTGGGCGGGCCAGGGAAGGTAGCTATGGTGTCTATACAAAGCACCTAGTTTGGGAAGGAGCTTTTTGTGGATAGCGTCCACATGACCAGAAAAATTAACGTCTTCTAGTATGGAACCATCAAGGGTATGGAAGGAAAGGGTGTCAGTAAGCTTAGCGAGCTTTTGCCTGGTGCCAAAGGTCACAGAGACCATTTTTTGGGGCATTTAGTGACAGTTCATTAGCATGAAACCAGTGCTGGACATTACTGAAATCTAGTTGCAGGCTGGTCACTACATCTGAGGGAGAGGAACCAGAGGTAAACAGAACAGTATCATCCGCATACACATGGATATCTGCAGCTGAGCAGGCAGTAGGTAAGTCATTTAGAAATATCAACAAGAGTAGTGGGCCAAGTACTGAACCTAGAGGGACACCAGTGTTAATGGGAAGTGGGGGGGGAAGGAGTTGCCAATCCTGACTGATTGGGATCTACCCATAAGATAGGAATGGAACAAGCAAGTGGCAGACTCAGAGAGACCAGCTGCTGCAAGCCTGTTGAGGAGAAGGGAGTGGGCAACAGTGTCGCAAGCTTTAGGCAGGTGACAAAGATAGCAGAGGTGATGCATCCCTGATCCATGCCCGAGAGGATGGAATCAGTGAGCTGGAGGAGGGTGGTCATGGTGGAGTGGGCCTTGGAGAAACTAGACTGGAAGGGGGTGAAGAAGGACGAGGAGTCAAGGAAAGGAAAGAAGAAAGCTGAGCCAGTACCAGGTGCTCTTGAAGTTTAGCAAGGATTGGGAGCAGAGATATTGGGCAGAAATTACCTGGGTTAGAAGAGTCACCACCCTTGTGAAGAGGGACAACAGTAACAATTGAGAAAGAGAGGTTCAGAAGAGTGGAGAGTGGGAGAGCAATAGCATGAGCCGATAGGTGTAGGAGCATAGGGTCAAGCCCATCTGGGCTTTTGCCCTTATGGGGGTTAAGGGCTAGAACAGCATGCAGAGTGTCAATTGGGGAGACTGGTAAGAAGGAGAAGCAGGAGGAAAAAAGAAGTAGTAGTAGTGGAAGGAACAGGCGGAGGAGGATTTGAGGTAGGTAGGGATGCAAGATGGGTGGACGCACAGGTGGTAAAAAAGGCATTGAATTTGGAAGCTACAGCAGGGGGATCAGAGGTGGTGATGTCGCCTAGCTTTAGGACTGGGGAAGAAGATTGAGTGGTGGGGGGGGATGGGCATGGATGACCTTCCAGAATTTAGAGAGGCTGTTAAGGTTGTCTTGTAGGTGGAAGTGAAATATTCCACTTTGGCAAGACGTATCACCCTGGTGAAGGCATTGTAGAGAGTTCGGTATCATAGAAAATCTACAAGAACACCTGATGCTTTATAAGTCATCCATGCCAGGTCATAAGCACACTAGCAGGCAAGTAACTTGGCTGATACCCAGGGGAAGTGAGAGCCTTGGACCCTGGTCTTTCTAAAAGGGGCATGCTGGTCCCAAACATTTATGAACTGCGTTTTGAAGTAGCTCGGGGCTGAATCAACAGAGGAGGCATATGCAATGGGAGACCAGTCAGTACCAACAAGTTCCTCGTGAAGGGAGGACAAATCTAAGGATCTAAAGGGGCAGAGATGAAGGATATTAGGAAGGGATTTAAGGCGATGGATTTAACGCACACAGTAGACCATGTAGTGATCACTAAGTACATCAGGCTGGATACCAGATGTAACTATCCAGTGGGAGTGAGACACCAAGACCCAATCTATCAGGATGCGCTTACCCGACTTGTGGTTTAAATGGGTTAGTTCAGAGATTAGCTGTTTTAGATTCAGGAAAGAGATGTGGTTACAGATTTTAGACTGGGTGCTGGACAGCCAGTTTATGTTGAAATCCCAGAGGATAAAGAGTTCATCCATTAAGGAGTGAGTGATGAGAGTAGAGATGAGGTCTGTGATAGAGGGTGGAGAGAGATTAGGGCAGCAGTAGACACCACCCACAAAGATAAGTAGAGAGCAGGGAAGGGACAGTTTTAGTAACAGAAATTCACAGGCAGAAGGAGAATAGGTGATGAGGCAGACAGTATACTGGGTGGTAGAAGAGATGTATATGGACACCCCCCCTTCCCTGGTTGACCAATCCTGCCATTTAAGGGAGTAACTAGGAATGGAGATGGCAGTGTCAGGGATTTTAGAAGAGAGCCAAGATTCGACATGATCAGTATACTTGGTTTCAAGCTAATCATAAGAGGATGGATCAGGTCAATCTTTGGTAGAAGATTTCTGATGTTGAGGTGGACTATTTTTAAACCTTTTGGGAAGTCAATAAGGGAGAATAGAATCGCCCAGGGTTGGATTCAGTGTCACCTGCTGTTAGGAGCAGTAACATGATGAGTAGTTTAGGGGAGAAGGACATGTGTCTCCGAGCTGGGAAGGACTTGTAAGGATGAGAAGAGGAGGTATTATTGTGTAACCCTGGTGCCATTAAACTGAGGGCTACTACCCCTGCCTGCTTCCTTGACTGCAGGTTGAGAGGGCCTGGGTTTGTAATTAAAGGTTACTGTGGATTTCCCACCAACAGCAGAACTAAGATTACAGTGCCTTCACCCAGAGCAGTGCTTAAGTGGGTTATTTGTAAAGCTAGTACAGCCCTCTGGGAAGCTATACCTACCCACACCCCTTGCTAGTGGCTCTTCATAAAAAGTTTCACAGTCACAGTATATGATCTTCCATGCACAATTGCCCATGAGCATTAATGATATGCTCATGTGTATCACACTCACCAATTGGGTCTGGTCACCTGGCACATACCTTGTCCCCCCGTAATAAAAGTTTCAACAATAACCATATGCATTTACAGTCATTCTTAAGTAGTTCAGTAAAGGCAGACCAGATAATAATATGCTCATGGGTCAGGTTAACCTTTAACAGCAAATCAGATTTATTAAGGGAACTTGAACAAGGGAAGGGCGAGAATTTAGGCAAATAATTATTGTGACACTGTATTCGGACAGATAATAGTTGTTACTCTCCAACTTGGCCTCTGAATTTATGGAGTTGGGAGCAGGCCTGAAATGCTGCTGTGGGTAGGCAGGCATTGCAGCTAGTTGGGGCTGTTGATGGAAGAAAGGTGGTTATTAAACAGGTGAAACACTTGCAAATCACAGAACATTTGTAAATCCTGGCCAGATGGCCTATAGTCACAATTAGCATTGAACAAAATTTATTGAGCAAATCAGATGACCACAACATTTTAATGGTTGTAGGGGGCTACCCTGGTTGTCCTCACTGTACCCAGACAGATGGATGATTGGCTGGTGACACCATGGACCTTCCAGGATTCTGGTGGGGAGCAGGGATGACACAGCTAGTCTCCACTTCATGGCCTTTCCCTGTAGGTGGCCGCAACCTGACTTATTTCTCCACAGGGGCTGACTCCCCAAGGCTGGTCTCTCACCAGGATGATTAGGCTAATGCAGGAATAGTCTTTTTGAGCCGAGGATGTCACAGACCCAACACTGGAAACTTAAAGTAGAGAACAGTCTTACCTTGCTCTTTTGGGTACTTGCAGTATTTATTGCAGTTGCTGAGGAAAACCCATGGTGGTCTCTCCCACTTGACACTTGGCAAGAGACAATTCTCACAGAAGCAGGCTCCACTTTAATCAAGAGTCCCTTAAGCAGTTTATTACAGCAGTCAGTCCCACTTTGGGACAGTTCAGCAACAAGTATTTTCCCACTAGCGGAAAACAACCTTTCCGGATCAGCATTCACAGCTGAGGAATCCACTTTCTAGTTTTAGGCAGCCTCTGGTCTGATCGACTCCCTCAGGAATTGCAATGTACCCCAAGGAGACAAGTCAGGCCTTTCCCTACACACTTCACTCAGTTCACTCAACAAGCTCCTTACCACTCGAGCTGTTCTACCTTTCCAACTACTGCAAAAGGTACTTCTTTCTCTTTCTGCTTTTTTAATAAGTCTGAAATACTGTAAAGTCTGGCAAAGAAGGCAAGTCAGGTCCTTCCTCTACACTTTCCACAGCTCACCTCACAGGAGCTCCTTCTCAGTGGCTTGAGCTGAACACAACTGCGAACTGCAGCTCCTCTCAGCTCAAGAGCTCGAGCTGGGCTGCCACAGTTTTTTCACTGTCCCCACTGAGAACCGAGATCTTCGTATGCTGGTTGGCTACCTTTGCTGTCAATCACAGTCTGAGGGCCCTCATTGAATAATTTTAGGTGCCAACTAGAAAGTTCACAGCTTTTCCCACAAGTCACTGTAATTAGGACACTCTAAGGGCCCCTTGGTTCCGACTGGTCCAAGCAGAGATTCCAGGACCAAACATGGTGGCTCCCATAGTGGAGAGATAGACAGGCAATATAAACAACTCGTTTATACAGTAACAATAAAGATTTAGAAATAAACATTTACAGTGCTTTAAAGGAATCCACCAGCACTACTGAGCGACTGCTAAAGGTAATCCATTGGAGTTGTGCCTGGATGGTCGTGAGCCTTGATCTACTCTGACCCAGCCCAGGCTATATACACTATACACGGAACTGGATCTCTTAAAGGGATAGTGCAGCAGCATGACTCTGCACACTCAAGCAGGACAACACCAGAATATCACTGTACAAGGATTTGCTTTCTCTTTCTGGACATCAGCCAGGCAGTGGGCATTACTAGAGCCCAGGGAGACACTCAAGGTAAGCTCCCTAATTTGAAGCGGGGGGCATTACACTCTCCCCTGTCCAGGAAACCTAGCGTCTGCATCAAGTTTATAATACTAATAACAATTTCTTAACAACACTTTCTATTATATACAGGTCTAGACCATACACCACTATATAACGAATCTGCACAGATATAAAATAAGTATATACATTGTAGCATGCTATAATCCTAAATGACACTCTTCTTAAGCAATGGCATAGTTCAGTTATTTCCACATTGTCATTACACTTTAAACTTAAACTTCACATACTGTTCTTATACATTTTTCCATATGAAATGACATTTGACCTTTTGAGATCCTAAAGCATTTACCCATTTGTACAACAGATCTGCAGCTGTTCAACTAACCCCTTTTACTCTGTAAGGGCAACCCCTAAGATACTGGGTGGGGGGTTTGATTATTACTTTGGAAAATGCAGTAAGCACTAGTTTGGGCATGGAATTGGCTGTAATGTACACCCCATTATGACCTACTTTCATAGGCAAGTCCACAGGCTTTCCTGGTGAACTGTATGTGAGCCGAACCACAGGTTTCACAATTCTTTCTGAACATCTAGGCATAGGGGGCATTGGCACGGTATACCCCACCAACACTGACACCAACACAGTGACCTACATCACTGTCAATAAAATTGACAGTTTGCTGACAGGTCGCTGTGTTGGTGTGCCTGAGACAGGGGCACACTGTCTCCCAGTCCTGCACTCTCTCTCCCTGAATCAACTCCCACTTGGAGTTGATAATCACTAGTACGGGGGGTGCCAGGGGCAGAGCCCCCCACATGAGGGGTTCGGTGGGCAAAGCCCCCTATAAAACATGGACCAGGAGACAATCAGGATTTATGTCAACCGCAACTTGTGGTCAACATAAATCCTATTGCTGTGCTGCCAGTCGATAAAAGTGTTGAACCAGCATTGTAGAGCCCATTGGCACTTTCGCTTTATCATTAGCATTCAGGTTAGCTGCTCCTGGCTCTATGTCCAGCAACAAGACAGCTTCTGATGAAAGGGGTACCACTATACTATTGAGATTCAGAACTGGTTACAGGCGCTTCACTTTGCACAATATTTTGATTCTCTGACTCTTGAAACTCATCTTTATCGGAAAGTGGTATTTCAACAAAGTTAGAGTAATCCAATACACAGTTGGCATTTTCAGGAACTGCAATACTTTTTTGTACATGAAAACAGTTCACGTAGCCTACTTAATCTGGCATCATTTCTGTGGTTACTATCCTGCTCACTATTAGTTCTCTTTGATTCAGGCACATTAAGTTCAGATAACTCCACCAAGCAAAGGGAGTCTGCTATTTCAGAGGCCACACTTTGTACATCACTCTCTACCAGTTCAGGGACAAATGAAGAAACAGGATTGTCAGAGGTCACTGGACTGTTAGGGTTATCACTGGAAGCATAAGGAAAGGCTCATTGGAACAGCTGGGCTAATTCAATAAAAGGCTAGTAAACAGCACCACACTCACTCTCATTGGTTGTCCAATTCTCACCCATTCCCCCTTCCCTCCGATCTTCCCACAGGGTCAATAAGCACAACAGATTAGGATTTGAATGGCCATAGCCATATGCTTATTAAACCAGTTCCTAATACAGACTAGACATGTGCCGAATGGAGCCTATCCAAGGTTCATTTCCCTGTCCCCCCTCCACCAGGAGGGTGGGGAATCCCCCCGCCGCCTGCCCCTCCCTGGCCAGGCTGTGGGATATTGGGGCTCTTGAAAAGGGTCAGAACAACTGGGTGGGAGGCCCAGCACCCACCATGCTAGGTGGGACCTTCGGCCTTCCTCCCCTTTTGTCTGACTCCAGAGATCACGGACCTCCACCATGGGAAACTTGCCCTCCGGGGGCTTGTCATGGCGGGCCCCCCTGCAGGTCTGGCACACCCCAGGGATATTTCCGGTGACCTCAGCCTATCCATCCGGGGCAAATGCCGGAGAACCCCCCCCCACACGAGACTGCCATAAGAGAAGCCACCATTCCATGCTATGCGCTGGAGGCACCCACCTTTCCCCTCCACTTCCGAGCCGGGCTAACCCAACTCCCCCTTATGGAACCTTAGAGACACTCCCTATCTGCTTACAAGGCTGTGACAGTTTTATCTACCCCCCCACCGCGCCAAATCCGAGAATCTACCTGGCAGAGGCGAAAACCCAGGAAAAAAACTGTTAAGCAGGAAAACCTGGGAAAATCCTTCTGCATCCACTTCTGGGAGATCCCTCAGTAGAGGACAATGTTCTCACACTATGCTTTTTTGGATGGGAGAGTGGGTTCCTGCCTGGAGGGTGTAGAGGAAAAAAAGACTACAGCTTGCCTGTGTCTCTTTTTAAGTAGCCGTATACTGCTCCACCTCTTGTCTGTGGCCACCAATCCCATCAGTGGCCATCGGGACCACCCATCCCCCAAGCAGGCCCCCCCCCATGCCCACGGCATCGCTGATCCCAGACTCCTATGTTCTGTCAGGGGTGTGGGGGAGGCCTGGTCAGGACCCGGCCGTCCCACCGCAAACACCGCGATCAGTTTCTGCTTCAGGAAGGAGAGGGAGCCAGAACACCAATATCCCTTCCCTCGAGGTCTCCGGGAAGGACCATTGTCTTCAGAGTCAGGGTCAGCCGTAGCATTGTGAACCGAAGGCTCTAGCTGTTGAGCAATGGGTTGAGTTAATTGCCTATTATGAGCAGCAGATCTGGTGACTGGGCCTGTTGGGGTGGCAGCTTGAGGCACTGTGTCCAAAACTATTTTCCTGATTGGCAAAAGGTGATTTCTGTGTATGGTCTTTACAGCATGTGGATCCCCTTCTGGGCGCACTTTGTATACTGACAAATCATTTAACTTGCTGACAATATATGGAATATGACTCCACTGATCAGTTATTTTGCGTTTCTCTTGAAAAGCTAAGTTACGTAGTAACCCACGATCTCCTGCTTTAAGTTCTTGAGCCTAAACATTTTTGTCATGATGAACTTTGCTGGCCAGGTTTTTCTTGGCTGCCATGGTGCTTGCAAGCTGATATGCGTGATTTAACTGAGCTTTCAGTTTTTTTACATACTTTAGATATTTCTCTGACTGAGCACCATCAGAAGAAACTCCAAAACATACATCAACAGGAAGGCAAACTTCTCAGCTGAACACGAGGTGGTACAGTGAAAAAACAGTTGTGTGGGACCCTGGCACTGCTTTCTGGGGGTCCTGCTTCCCCTCCCTGAACCAACTCAGGCTCGGAGTTACTTACTTCAGTTACGGGGGTGGGGGGAGGGCGAAGCCTCCTGAAGAAAACAGTTTGAAATGACTGCCTTTATGCGGACCACAAAACCAGTTGACATCAAGGTGTCACTGTACAGTTGGCTGACAATGAATTTGTTGACCATCTGTCTTGGATCCCCCCAAATAGAATATTTGACCAAATATTTGGGATAAGGTGTTCACCTGAACCTCCTGTCTTTATTCAGTCATGAGATTCAGCAGACAGTTTTTTGCTCCTCATTTGCTTCTTTATCCATCATGTCTGAACAACCTATAATACATATATATCTACATATATCTATTATCTATCTATCTATCTATCTATCTATCTATCTATCTATCTATCTATATATATATATATATATATATATAGAGAGAGAGAGAGAGAGAGAGAGAGATGGATATATACACACACACACACTGTAGCTTTTCAACTCCTGGAGTGGCTTTTCTGCACCTGTCCCCAACTCCCTTTGACAGGCATCCGCCTTCCCTAGACCTACCTGGAGCAAGTCCCCCTGGGATTGACCCTCAAGGCTGGATGGAGGTGAAAGGGCTCCCCTCCCTTCCAGGTCCAAATCCAGATTGGTCCAGGCATCCAGGTGGTGGCGGCGCCAGTCTTGGGAAATGTGCAGAGGCTCATTTTGCCCTTGGATTCCTTTTCCCATTTTCTCTCAAAGCTCCTGCCATGGCAGCACATCAGTACGTGTGCAGAGAGGTGTGCACGTCCTGCAGAAACATGGCCCCTCCCTTTGAGCTGCTCGCAACCTGCATTATCACTAGGCCTCCACCAAGTGGCAGTCAAAGGCTGAGATGACTGGACACCCCTCCCCAGGACAGGAGAGGAGAACAGTCCCTGGGAGTCTCAATCTTGTCCCACACACTGGCCCCCAGCAACCCATGCTCATTCCCAAACACAGGCTGCCAGCCTAGCAAGAGGTAAGGTGTTCAATGCTATAGCCCTCCATGTCACCAGGCTGGCCACATACACTATTTTATAACATGCTTACAGTTACACACATAGGAACACAGTCTTCAAAATTGCTCTCCTTGTCAGCACTGCAAGGCAGACTCGATCCTGATGCCACGCATAAGTCATAATATTAGTGTCCCATAAAAAAAATGTACCCTTTACACATATTTTACAGGAGCCCCATGACTCCTCTTATTCCTTGCAATTCACCAGTGGGTGGAGTTATATATATCTCTCAGGGCAGAGCCTTTCACACTCTGCCTTCTGAATTTACAAGATCTCACATCTTCCTATACCCTGTGGTTCACTCATTTCTTACATGTAGCACACACAGTAACCTTTTCAGAGGTGCTGCCCATCTATGGCGTAGGAGAGGCTAGGGTGTTCCACACCATGGGATTCAATCAGTGATTGAAAAACTGGTGCAGAGCTCAGGGATTTGGCTTCACTGGGGACTGGATGTCCACCTGGAGTCATGCAAGCCTATACTGGCATGATGGGCTGCATCTTTCCAGGAGGGGAACCAGGATCCCCGGTGATAGGTTTAAATGCTTCATTGGCAAGCATTTAAACTAGCCAAGGGGGGAGGCACTGGAAAGGAGCATGGAAATCCTAGCCCCCCCCCCAAAAAAAATCACGGTAGTAAGTGCGGTAAACACCAACATATAGGTGTTGATAGGGAGAAGAGCAGGGGTAAATGGGGAACGTGACAAAGGCAAGAAGGACAGGGATGAGGCAAAAAGGAGTAAGACCATCAGGAAATAGAGGGTAATGAGTACCAATGTCCGTAGTCTGGGCAACAAGCTCCCTGAACTGATGGCCTTGATGGAAGAGGGATGCCTGGATATCATAGCAGTCACAGAAACATGGTACACAGAGAACCATGACTGGGATGTTAACATACCAGGGTACATAACCTACAGGAGAGACAGGCAGGGGAGAAGAGGGGGAGGAGTAGCTCTCTATGTAAAGGAAGGATAAAAGCAACTGAACAAAAAAGTAAACAGGGAGGAGAGGAGGCACTGTGGGTCACCTGGAGACTGGAAGGCACCACAATCTGCACAGGGGTTGTGTACAGACCCCCATGTCAGGGAGAGGGGAAGGAATGGACAAGTATATGATAGAAGGCATTCTTAGAATGGCAGAGAAAGGGGAGATACTGTTGATGGGAGACCTGAATATGCCAGATGTTAACTGGAGCACATTTGCTGCAGCCACATCCAAGAGTAGGGCCATTCTCGATGCCCTACAGGTGGCAAACCTCAGACAGCTAGTATCAGAACCCACTCGTGAGGGAGCAATCTTAGACCTCGTACTCTCAAATTGGGGCAGTGAGAGGATCTCAGATCTAGAAGTGGGTTGCCATCTGGGAACAAGTGACCAACAAACAGTGTGGTTCACGTTAAACTCAGCTACAGAGTCAAGCCATACAAAAGTGAGGGTACTGGACTTCAGGAGGGCTGACTTTGGCAAGATGGGAGAGTGCCTCAGAAAAGCACTAGCAAACAGGCTAGAAGGAGGGGTGGTGCAACAATGGAGAATCATCAAAACTGCCATCACAGAGGCAACAAACCTTTGTGTGAAGCAAATAAACTAATCAAAATGAAAGAAAAAGCCACTATGGTTCTCAAAAGAGGTGACTGGGAAAGTCAGGGAGAAAAAGAGCATTCAGGAAGTATAAGGAAACACAGAAGGAGCAGGACAGAGAGCTGTACCAGTTAAGGCAGACAGAAGCAGGGAGGGAAGTCAGAATAGCAAAGGCCCAAACTGAGGAAAAGATAGCCAACTCAGTTAAGATGGGGGATAAAACCTTTTATAGGTACATCAGAGAGCATAGAAAGACAAAGGGAAGGATAGTGAGGCTGAACAGAATGAACAGTGGGTGGGCAGAGGGGATGGTGAAAGCTGGGATACTGAACGAATATTTCTGCTCAGTATTCACAAAGAGAGGAAGTGCCTAATCAAATTAACAGAAGCACTCTTGATAGAGGTCGATCCCAGTCCTTTCACAGAAGAAAGGGTTCTGCAAGAACTCCTAAAACTGAAGGTGGACAAAGCAATGGGGCCTGATGGAATTCACCCCAGAATTCTAAAAGAATTAAGGGGGAACTAGTGAAACCACTGACTACTCTTTTTAACAAATCATGGGAGGATGGTGTGGTACCCAAGGACTGGAGAAAGGCAGATGTGACTGCCCATCACAAAAGTGCGACCAGGACAGAGGCAGGAAACTACAGACCTGTCAGTTTGACCTCTGTGGTAGGGAAAGTGATGGAGTCACTTCTGAAGGAAAGAACTGTTGAGTACCTAGAGGCCAGTGGGGCACAGGACCCAAGGCAGCATGGATTCACAGCAGGAAGATCATGTCAGACGAATCTAATAGATTTCTTTGACTGGGTGACCAAAGTAGTAGACCAGAGAGGGGCTGTGGACATGGCCTACCTAGACTTTAGCAAGGCATTTGACACAGTCCCACACAAAAGATTAGTAGTCAAATTAACCAGCCTTGGAGTGGGTCACAGGGTGGTAGCCTGGGTAAAACATTGGCTGGACAACAGGACACAGAAGGTAATTGTAAATGGAGTCCACTCTAAAGAAAGAGGGGTTACTAGTGAGGTCACCAGGGGTTCAGTACTGGGTCCAGTCCTTTTAATGTCTTTATAAGTGATATTGCAGAGGGACTAGAAGGAAAAGAACCTCTTTGCAGATGACACAAAGATCTGCAACAGGGTTGATACACAAGGAGGCATGGAAAGGATGAGAAGGACTTGGCAAGGTTGAAGGAATGGTCAAAGCATGGCAGCTTGATTCAATGCAAAGAAGTGCAAATACTGCACCTGGGAAACAAGAACCCAGGGAAGATTACACAATGGGGGAGGTAGTAACAACAAAAAGGAAAGGAACCTGGGGGTAATCATATCAGATGACCTTAAGGTTAGCAAGCAATGTGAGAAGGCAGTAGGGAGGGCTGGGGGTATACTGGGATGCATAGGGAGAGGCATCACCAGCAGAAAACAGGAAGTTGTCATCCCTCTGTACAGACAGTTGGTGAGACCCCATCTGGAGCACTGCGTCCAGCTCTGGAGACCCCATCTCTGCAAGGACATAGACAGGATAGAGGCAGTCCAGAGGAGGGCAACTAAAATGGTGCAGGGTCTGCAAGAGAAGCCGTACAAAGAAAGACTAAGGGAGCTTAATATAGAAACATAGAAACATAGAATTTGACGGCAGATAAGGACCGCTTGGCCCACCCAGTCTGCCCATTTCCCTACCTACTGGATAAGCTGCAGATCCTAGTTAACCAGCAGCCTACTTCTTCCTACCCCCATCCCCCAGAACTGCCTTATGACTATCCCATGCATGCTTGAATTCCACCACTGATTTTGACTCCACAACCTCTCTTCGGAAGGCGTGCCCATGCATCCACAACCTCTCTGTAAAAAGACTTCTTAAATTACCTCTGAGCGCCCCTCTATTTTCAAATTCAGCCTCTTGTTCTTGCACACTTTTTTGAAAGATGCTACCCTCTTGGACTTTGTTGATTCCTTGAGGTACTTGAGCGTTTCTATCATGTCCCCATCTCCTTCTTTCCTCGAGGGCTATACATATTAAGCTCCTTAAGTCTCTCTTCATATGTCTTCGGTGCAGACCCTGCACCATTTGGATGCCCTCCTCTGGACAGCTTCCATCCTGTCTATGTCTTTTCTGGAGATTGGGTCTCCAGAACTGCACACAGTACTCCAGATGGGGTCTCACCAGCTGTCTGTACGAGGGATAATAACTTCCTGTTTTCTACTGGTGATGCCTCTCCCTATGCATCCCAGTATCCCCCCAGCCCTCCTTGCTGCCCTCTCACATTGCTTGCCCGTCTTTAGGTCATGATGACTACCCCAGGTCCCTTTCCATTTTGTTGTTGTTAGTATCTCACCCCCATTGTGTACTCTTCCCTGGGTTTTTGTTTCCCAGGTGCATTACTCACTTCTTAGCATTGAATCTAAGCTGCCATACATTTGACCATTCTCTAACCTTGCCAAGTCCTTTCTCATCCTTTCCACCCCACCCTGTGCATCAACTCTGTTGCAGATTCTTATGTGTCATCTGCAAAGAGACATACTTTTCCTTCCAGTCCTTCTGCAAATGCTTAATAAAGACATTGAACAGGACCATCCTAATACTGAACCTACAGTGCCACTAGTAACCCTCCTTTCTTCTGAGTGGACTCCATTTACTATTACTCTCTGTGTCCTATTCTCCAGCCAATTCTTTACCAGGCTGTCATCTTGGGACCCACTCCCATGCTGGCTAACTCGCATATTAATCTTTTGTAGGACTGTGTCAAATGCCTTGCTAAAGTCTAGGTAGGCCATGTCCACAGCCCTCCCTGATCTACTACTTTGGTCACCCAGTCAAAGAAATCTATCAGATTCGTCTGGCATGACCTTCCGCTGTGAATCCATGCTGCCTAGGGTCCTGTGCCCTCGGCCTCTAGATACTCGACAATTCTTTCCTTTAGAAGTGATTCATCATTTTCCCTATCACTGAGGTTAAACTAACAGGTCTATAGTTCCTGCTTCTGCCTTGCTCCCACTTTTGTGAAGGAATCACATCTGCCCTCCTCCAGTCCTCAAGTACCCCCATCCTCCCATGATTTGTTAAAAAGGGTAGTCAGTGGTGTCACTAGTTCTACCTTAGTTCTTTTAAATTCTGGGACGAATCCCATCAGGCCCCATTACTTTGTCCACCTTCAGTTTTAAGAGTTCTTTCAGAACCCTTTGTTCTGTAAATGGGCAGTATCAACTTCTGTATCCAGAGTGTTACTACTGTTTGTTTTATGTACCTCCCTCTTCCTTTGTAAATACTGAGCAAAATATTTGTTTAGTATCTCTGCCTTTCACAGTCTCCCTCTGCCACCCTCCCTCCCCTTTATTAAGCCTCACTATCCCTCCCTTGGTCTTCCTTCGCTCCCTGATGTACCTATAAAAGGTTTTATCCCCCTTCTTAACTGAGTTGGCTATCTTTTCCTCGGTTTGGGCCTTTGCTGTTCTGCTGCCTTCCCAGCCTCCTTTTGCTTTAACTGATACAGTTCTCTGTCCTGCTCCTTCTGCGATTCCTTGTACTTCCTGAATGCTTTCTTTTTCTCTTGAACCTTCACTGCCACTTCCTTTGAGAACCATAGTGGTTTCTTACATCGTCTTGTTTTGTTTATTTGCTTCACACAAAGGCTCGTTACCTCTGTGATGGCAGTTTTATTATTCCCCATTGTTCTTCCACCTCTTCCTGCCCATTTGCTAGTGCGTTCCTTAGGCACTCACCCATTTTGGCAAAGTCAGCTCTCCTAAAGTCCAGTACTTTGTCTTTGTATGGCTTGACTCTATTGCTGTGTTATTGTGAACCAATTGTTCGATGGTCGCTAGTTCCAGATGGCTACCCACTTCTACATCTGTAATCCTCTCACCATCTCCATTTGAGAGAATCAAGTCTAATATTGCTCCCTCTCGAGTGGGCTCCAGTACTAGTTGTCTAAGGCATGCCCCTGTAGGGCATCTAGAATAACTGCACTCTTCAAGTGGCAGCTGCAACTGCACTCCAGTTAACATCTGGCATATTCAGATCACCCATCAGCAATATCTCCCTTTTTCTGCCATTCTAAGTATACTTTCTATCATTTCCTGTCCATTTCCTCCCCTGAGGAAGGGTCTGTTCTAACCCCTTGGCGTGTTATTGGTGCCATTGCCTGTCTCCAAATTTACCCACAGTGCTTCTTCTCCTCCTGTGTACCTTTTGTTCTGTTGCTTTTATTCCTTCCCTTATGTAAAGAACTACTCCTCCTCCTCTTTACTCCCTGTCCCTCCTGTACACAGTGTATCCTGGTATGTTTATGTCCCAGTCATGGTTTTGTGTGCCATGTTTCTGTGACTGCCACCCTTGAGGAAAGGAGGAGAGGACATAATAGAAACTTTTAAGTACCTCAGTGCAATCAACAAAGTCCAAGAGGGTAGCATCTTTCAGAAAAAGAGATGTGCAAGAACAAGGGGACACAATTTAAAGATGGGGGGTGGTTCAGGGGTAATGTGAGGAAGTATATTTTCACAGAGAGGGCAGTGGATGCATGGAACAGCCTTCCTGAGGAGGTTGTGGGGTCTAAAACTGTGGGAGAATTCAAGAATGCATGGGACAGACATAAGGCAATTCTTGTGGGGGGTAGGAAGTAATAGGCTGTTGATTAACTAGGATCTGCAGCCTATCCTGCAGGTAGGGAAATGGGCAGACCAGGTGGGCCAACCAGTCCTTATCTGCCATCAAAGTCTATGTTTCTTCGCTACTATGACACTGCAGCACCAGTTCAGCTGGTGTGCAGGAGACAACACCTATGTACCGTAAGGACTTTCACTTAGGCACTCCTGGCTAATCATCACCCCGACTCTGGGTGCCTCAATTCAACCAGATCCTTACTCTCACCGGATAGTGTGCCAGGCACAGTGAGGCAGCGCATGCCTTAGCCTGCCCTCTGCCAGAGGCAGCATCTACAATATCCATTACAGTTTGGGATTCCCCATACAACTAGTGGGCCCATCTCCTAACTTTTTCAGATGTCTCTGGCACCAGATCTCTCACCATCTTCAGGACAGCTGGCAACATCTCTCAGACGTAGGACTGAAATGCCACAGCAAAGTAAAAAATTCCACTTTGGTGAGATCCTCTGTACACTGGAAGGATGCCAGGGACTTCTCTTGAGGAGCAGCCCCTTAGGATTCTCCATCCCAGTGTCTCCCTTACCTCCCATCACAATTAATGGTGATCATCACTAAATGACTTTCAGACTCTAAGTCCCCAGAGTCTTCACCACTGACCTGTTGTCTGTCCCTTGAGGCTACCAGATGATTACACAAGGAGCTCTGCTGTTCTTACACACCGGATCCACAAACAACTACTGCTGGTAAGGGGTCCTTACCTCATCAGGTGGCCTGGCAAGAGACCTGAAGCAAGGGTACACCTGTACTCTCCCATCAGTCTACCATCTTCACATTTCTTATGCCATCACCAGCTGACATTCCAAACTTCAGCCATTGGCTGTCAGAGGCTTTGCCAATCAGCAGGCTCCAGGGTCTGGCATTCTAGTAAACAAGCCCTCTCCCCCGGCAGACAGGAGACAGTTGTCACATACGTGCTGTATAACATTTTTAGTTAATGTTTAAGTTCCACGTGGACAAATATATTGACACTTTGGAGTTTGTGATGAAAGATTATGATGAGACAAACAACATTTTTTAAATATAATTATCATTTAGATATTTTACTTAAAACACAGCACATTTTAATTAAACACATCATGTTCATCAAAAAATTCTTCACAAAGATTTTGAAAATCTATGCACTGCACAAAGATTTTGAAGGTAGCCATCGGGAAAAAGATTTTAAATACTACATGAACAAAATGTTCTAAGCTGAGAAACAAGAAAATGGTCAAGAAAACAAATGACCAATAAAAACACTGTGTGCTTTTTATACTGCAATTAAAGTCACACATATACAAAAAAGTAAGAAATGTATGTCTCATCTTATGCACTGTGCTGGGTCTGCAGGACCCTGTGCAAAGAAAGTGTGGACTCATGTGCAGGAACCAAAGTGCCCTGTGCATCTTGTTTCTCACAGGGACCAAATGGCCCTGCACAGAGTAAGCTAGGAGTCACCTCCTGTTTTGTTCAGGGCCTCAAGGGCTCTGTGCAAAGCAAGTTACCACTAATTTCTCAAAACAAGGAAATTCATTGAAAAAAAAAAAAAACAACCATGCAGATTCAGGTTGCTACTACACAAAATTCAAACCCTACAACATTTGTAATTCTATTTTTATTAAAGTTTTCTCCCTTTTTCTTATGGGTACATCGGATTGCAGTGTACATTAATACAGCCATACATCTACATGTGTTGCCATCAGTCGTCATGAAGAATGAAAATAATATGTCATCAATATCATTGCTGTCAATACAGTTTCTATTGTCCAGATAATTTCTGAACTATCTTTGAAATAAAATTGTTGCTAAACCATTTAAGTATCATGACTTTCCAAAACTCACTCATAGAGCACACAGGCATCACAGTCCCAGCCAGGTCTATTAAGCATAATCACTGGTCTCCCCTATTGTTCATTGGCCATGGCAGAGTTACCAAGATGCCTTTTCCCCCTTCCACAAAGGAAGTCCGCAAGTAGCTTTCAATGAATCACAACTGCCCTGTGTCTCATGACCCACATGAACCAGCTATTCCATTGGTTAGTAAAATGTAACAGGCTTGAGGATTATAACTAAGGCTTGTAGTTAATTGCTCCATTTTGTATACATCATAACAATATCCTCCCACTCCCATTGGGTAGGAGCCGTTGGGGTTAACCAGTGTCTGGTTATTGATTTTTCTGCAGCTGTTGGCCAGACACCCAGTTTGTGATATAATTTTTCCTTAAAATGAGATGGCTATAGCAAACATAAAGCTGTATGTATAGTTAAAGCTCCCACGACTGATAGTAATTCATGTAGGGCCTGGTCTAGGGCTCCCCAAATAGGTGCACTGGGCACTCCCAGAAAATATGGGTGTGTATTGCCAAAGATGTCCCACAGCCTCTCCAGAACCCTACAGTGTTTGGAAATGTGCTATTATGGTTTTCAACCCAATGTCCACAAAGGTTGGACATGCACTATAGGGTTGTCAAGCCAACCCCCTTCCCAAGGCCAAGCTACAGGTATGAGACTGTGCATCAATGGTCTGGTATCTCATACAGGGCCAACATATTCAAAATTTGTAAATAGCAAGGCTAATTGGCACCCCCTCCCCCATGCCCTACATTTGTGGCCACAGGCCAAGTCACAAGTCTGGAGTTCTGCCGAACAGGTATGGTGTTTAACACACATCCTATACATTTCAGATCTATAAGTAGAACAATTGTGGGCACAGTAAAAGAGTTTTACATCTAGCTATTAAGTGGCTTACTTGGCACACAGTACTGTGGATCCAGCGTAAAGCAGCAGACTTGTTTCAGATTTGTTAAGTACTATACACATTATACACTTACAACTTGCTTTTACTAGCACTCATACTTGGAACTACTCAAAACAAGTTACATGTCTGTGTCCTGTGTATTATTTTATGCAGGTTCTAGTTGAAGCTGTATGAAACAAGTGACAAGTGGATGGTACATACTGTACTAGGCAATATGTGACAAAATTCTTCTTCTAAATTAAGTAATAATGCACAACTGGGTGAGTGTCATGCTGGGATACTGTCACACCTTGGTGGTTGGGCACAAGGCTATACACTGAGTGCGACCAACACTGGAGATGTGATATTATCCCCACGACACATGCCCTAGAGTGCATTATTGCAATTATAAAATGGTTTGCTTGTAAAAGGTGAAAAAATATGAATGACCTGGCTGATGTGACAGTAGGGGATGTAAAGAGGAGGTTTGAGGAACCGGGGCCCCTGTGTGAGGGAGCTGGCAGATTTGTCACCTTCTTGGAGGTGTCACTTTCCCAGTCCCAGGGCAAGTATGGCAAGAAAAGGGAGAATTCAAGAGTTTAATGAATGGCTGGGGGCCTGGTGTCTGGAAAAGGGGCACGGGCTGGTAGAAGGGTGGGGGTGGGGGATCTGGGAGAACAGCAGTCTGTATGCAAAAGATAGACTGCACCTAAATGAGGAGGGGAAAAATGTACTGAAAGCAAGGATAGGGAAGCACATTGAGGAGCATTTAAACTGAAAGGGGGGTAGCAGGATGGATAGAGGAGTTCAGAGGCCAAGTGATGTGAAACCAAATGTGCTTAACCCCCATGACAGAAAGGTAAGGAGGAAGGCAACTACTAAGGGAGTGGACATAAGGGGAGAAAGGCGGGGAGAGGGTAGAGACAAGGGTTGGAGGGTGGTAACACTAAATGCTAGAAGTCTGAGGAATAAGGGGGCAGAACTACAGGCTCTCCTGGAGGAAGGGGAGTGGACTTGGTGGCTATAACCGAGACATGGGCCACCCAAATCCATGACTGGGACATGACGATTCCAGGGTACAGAGTACCCCAAAAGGATAGGAAAAAGGGGAAGGGGGAGGGAGTTGCACTGTACATAAAGGACGGATTAAAATGTGTAAGGGAGATGAGAGAGATACAGAAGCACTGTGGGTGCAATTACACAATCCCAAAAATAGATCACTAAGACTGGGGGTGTTGTACAGGCCACCCTCTCATTCTGAAGGGATGGATAGGTTACTGGCAGAACAGGTCAGGAGGAACTGCGGGAAGGGGGGGATGGTGATAGTAGGGGACTTCAACCTGCAGGGGCTGGAGTGGGACACACCTACCACAAAGAACAGAAGGGAGCAGGTAATGCTGGATGCCTTCCAGGAAAGCTTTCTGGCACAGTTGGTCAAGGAACCAACTAGGGAAAGGAACACCCTTGACCTCATACTTACTAACAGGGAGTGGGTGAGGGATGTGAAGGTGGAAGAACAACTGGGGGGGAGTGACCATCAGACAGTATGGTTCCAGTTACAGATGGCTAGAGAGGGGGGCATCTGGTACAAGGCTGCTGGATTTCAGGAACACCAACTTTAAGATGATGAGGGAAGTGGTACAGTGGTTCCTGTGCAAAATTCAACCAGGTATGGACAGACAACAAAGGTGGGAACTGATAAGACAGAAGATAGTGGAGGCAACAGAAACTTGATGTAGGGCACAGACAAAGAAGGCTAGGGGAAAGAAACCCAGCTGGATAAGCAAAGGGGTGTTAGGGTGAGAAGGAAAAGGGCAGCTTACAGGAGATAAAGAAAATCGAGGAGGGAGGAGGATAGGGAGGAATATTTGCAAGAAGCAAAGGAAGTGACCAGTGGGGTAAGGGCAGCAAGAGAACTCAGACCAGTGCAGGGCATAAAAAAAGGGGGAAAAGACTTTTCTAGGTACATCAGGGAGAAAAGAAGCTGTAAGGACCAAACTGTAAGAATTAAGAAGGAGGGGGGGATGGATGAAAAGGAGGGTGAAAAGGCAGACGTGCTCAACAACTACTTCTGTTCAGTCTTTACGAAAGAAAGGTAGGGGGTGCTACCCATCGTAGGAGGGAGGATAGAAACAGATGGGGGGGATGAGGACAGAGAAATCACAGTGGCGAGGGTGCTGGAGGGGTTAAGGGCACTGAGGGTGGACAAGGCACCAGGACCGGATGGAGTACATCCAAGAGTGGCGAAGGTGCTGGCAGAGGTCCTGGCAGGACCCTTGGCAGAATTATTTAATTCATCTCTAGACACAGGATGCGTACCCAATGACTGGAGACTGGCTCACATGGTTCCCCTTCTCAAAAGTTGACCCAAGAATGAACCAGGGAACTATAGGCCAGTAAGTCTAAGGTTCATAGTGGGGAAGCTAATGGAGACCATCCTAAAAGACAGGCTAGTGGCACTACTGGATGTGAACGGGAGGCAGCATGGCTTTGTCAGAGGCAGGTTATGCCAGACCAACCTGATGGAATACTATGACTGGGTGACTAGGCACTAGTGACGGGGGCCATGTGATGGACGTCCTGTACCTAGACTTCAGTAAGGCCTTTGATTCAGTACCGCATGGGAGACTTGGAAGCATGCTATGGGGCACAGGGGCAAAACTGGTAGGGTGGGTGGAGAACTGGCTAAAAGATAGGCAGCAGAGGGTGGTGGTAGGTGGGTAATACTCATCTCCTAAGCCTGTGACAAGTGGTGTTCCACAGGGGTCGGTGTTGGACCCAGTGCTGTTTGGCATATTTATTGCAGACATCTTGGAGGGCATCAGCAGCAAAATCAGCCTATTTGCAGATGACACCAAGCTGGGAGTGGTGATGGATGACCAGGTTGGGTGGCGGGGGCTACAGGCATGGTCTGACAGATGGCAGCTTGGGTTCAATGCAAAAAAAATGCAAGGTACTGCACTTCGGAACAAAAAATTCAAGGAGAAGCTACCATCTGGGGGTGTAGCTGGAGGTAACAGAAGAGAAGAAGGATCTGGGGGTGCTCATCACAGGAGCAATGAACAATTCCACGCAATTCAGAAAGGCAGCAGCAATGGCCAACAAAATGCTGGGGTGCAATGCATAAGGCATTACCTTGAGAAGAAGGGAGGTTATTCTACCATTATGCAGATCGTTAGTTACACCCCACCAGGAATACTGCATGCAGTACTGGTGTGCCCCTACCTACAAAAGGACATTAGGCTGCTGGAGAGGGTGCAGCGTAGGACAACGAAGATGATTCAGGGCCTGGGGGAATTGCCATATGAGGTCAGACTAAGAGAGTTAAACGTGTACACACTGAAAGAGAGGAGGGACACAGGGGACATGATTGAGACCTTCAAATACATGAAGGGGATAATCAAAACAGACACAGAGAGTCTATTCAGGAGGAGGGTGGGGAGAAACACTAGAGGTCATATGAGATTGGAGGGGAGTAGATTCAAGAGGGAGGTGAGGAGGCATTTCTTTATGGAGAGGGTGATGGCAAAGTGGAACACACTACCGGCTGAGGTGGTGGCATATAACACAGTGGAATGCTGCAAGAAGTGGTAGGACGGGCAAAGGGAAAGGTAAAGGGAAGGGGTGGGGCAGCTGCTGAATAGGGAGCTAGCTGCAGTCTCGAGCAGCCTAGATAGAGCAGGATGGCCTTTTGCTGCTGGCAACTTTCATATGTTCATATGTTTAAAATACATTTTAGTTGCTTCTTGAATAGGTGTGATGTGCTCGGATAACATCACTGTTGAAGGTCACTACTAACCAATCAAGATCCAGAAAGTTTTGCTGCAATTTTATAAGACAATTATTTTATTTATTTTTTGATAACCGGGTAGGTGCACTAGACACGAAAGTGACTGTTTTCAGGCACGACCCGAGAGGTCAACAACACAGAGAGATACGGATACATAGAATACAGTGTCAAGAGATATGCAATACATCACAATCAGAAGTGAAGCAAAATTAAGACAATATTGGTACAAGGCACGTAAAGGTATAAATTATACAAATGGCAGATAAGTGCCCATGTGTAGACTGTAATAATAATTACACATATAAGTTGCAGAAAATGCCACAGGGTATCATTACATCCCGCTGAAACTGAAAGGATGTTAATCGGGAGGAGGCAGGGAGAGAGGTAATGGTGGGATAGGATTTAAGGGGAGGCTGAAGGAGTAGGGTGCCAGCTCACACCACAGAAGGTATGGGGGATACCATGGGCAGCCAAGGCAAAGGGAGCCAAGATCTATAGTGGGTTGAAGCAGGTACAATGAGCATATGCGGTGAGGAGGGAGCAGTGCCTCTTTTTAAAAGTGGCTTGGTTAAGGGTCAGGCGTACATCTAGGGGCAGCGAGTTCCAGTAAGAGGGGCCTACGTGTGAGAAGCCCGATTTCCCCTTGGTAGTTCTACATCTGGGAATGCTAAGCAAGGAAAGGGCAGAAGATTGGACACCATAGGAGATGGGCTGAGGGGTCAGCAAGGAGGTGAGGTAGGTAGGCATACTAGATCTCAGTATACTGTCCAGAGAGGAGACTGTGTGCAATGGAGATGGCTAGTTTAGGTCTGAATACAGCAGGCAGTGATGTCTTAGTCTGGAGGATGCAGAGACGTAACGGCATATATTGTTATAAGTTGTGTCCCACCTATGAAGAGTAGCCTTAGATGCGTTAGTGTAGATTACGGATCTATAAGAGAGTGACGGAAGTAGGATTCCTCTAGCAATGGCTGTCCTAGCAGATGGGGTTAGAATATGACTTGTTTTGTAGGCTAAGCTCAGTTTGGCATTGACAGCCTTACATGTGGAGGTTATATGGGTGTCATAAGTGAGAGATTTGTCAAGCAAGATACCCAGATATTTTAAGGAAGTTACCACCTCCAGTGGGGAACCATTAGCCCAGGAGACCTGGAAAAATTCATGGCACTGCTTTAGTTTAATAGAGGATCCAAAGAGCATAGCCTTGGCCTTTCCAGCGTTAAGACTGAGCTTATTTTTGGTGATCTAGGACTGAATATTTTGTAGGTCCATAGAGAGCTTATGATTAATAGAGTGGACATTATCTGAGCTAGTGTAAAGGACAAGGTCATCGGCATATAGCAACGATGAACAGGAGGATATATTTTGTGCTATATTATTAATAAAAATCGAGAAGAGGAGGGGTCAGAGGATAGATTCCTGTGGTACACCAAAATTGACTGCTTTTTCAGTGGTGGCCGAGTTGAATTTCACAGTTTGAGATCTGTGTGATAGGTAGCCATGGAACCAGTTTACAACTCCAGTCGAGAAGCCCAGGGTTTGGAGATTAGCAAGCAGAAGAGGGTGGTTAACAAGATCGAAAGCTTTCGTCAGATCGATAAATACTGCACTGGTTTGATGACCCTGATCCATGGCTTGAAGAACATCATTAGTCAGCTGTAAGAGAGCAGTTTGAGTACTATGGCCTTTTCTGAAACCATGTTGGTTTGTGCGGAGAAGGTTATAGTTAGTAAGGTGTTCTGAGATCTGTGCTGAGATGAGCTTCTCAAGGACTTTATTTAATACTGACAGTATTGCTATTGGTCTATAATTGGCTATATCTTTTTGTCGCCTTTTTTTAAACACTGGCGTGACTCTGACCAGTTTCCATATATCGGGCACTATGCCTTCACTCAGGGACAAATTGAGTATTCTGGACAGCGGTCCTGTAATGAATGGTGCCGCAGAAGGGAGGCGTTTTTGAAGCGTCCTTCGGGGTGGGGGATCCAGGCGTTATGTTATTGGAAGAGAAAGCAGTGGTGTAACTAGAGCGGTCAGAGAAGTGAGAATTTAATGCATTGGCAATTGTACCCGAGTCATCACAGTGAACACCTTTCAGTATCATGTCATTGTTTAGTAGAGTTTACTTTGATCCAAGGAAAGTTTTGATGTGGGACCAAAATTTCTTAGGGTCGCCAGCTGCATCCAACAGAAGGCCCTTACAGTACTGGCTTTTTGCATGTCTTATTTGTATTTTGCACTTCGATTGCTGTTCTCTATAGTTGTTATAGTCCGCTGAGAGACCGGAGATTTTAAACTTTCTCCAGCATTTGTCCCTGTTTTGGAGGGCTGTAAGGAGGTCTTTATGCAGCCATCTGGTTTGTTTGCCATGAACACGCCAAGTGATGACTGGAGTATGTTTACCTTGAAGGAATACAAACCTACTCAGGAAAGTGTGAAGGGCAGCATCGGGACTCGTTGATTGGTGGACAGGGGACCAATCAGTATGAGACACATCATATAGGAAATTAGCCTGATTTAAGTTTGCATAGTTTCTGAAGCATATACAGTTTTGGGGGGATGTGGAGGTTGTAGATGGACTCCATATGCAGAAAATGGGGGAATGATCACTGATATTGTCTGGCAATGTTTCTGTTTTTGCAATTCTGTCCACGTGATTTAAGACCCAATCAATAAGGGTGCTGGAGTCAGTGGTAACAGACACTCTTGTAGAATCAGTAATGATTTGGTGTAAACTGTAGCTCTGTACCAGAGATTGAAGGGTGTCTTGAGATTTGCCAAGCCAGTTTAAATTTAAATCTCGGAGAATGATGAGTTCATTCTTCCCTGCATATGCAGCCATATGACCCAGCAAGTCCACTAGGCCTTTTATTCCACTATTGGGTGGATTATAGGCACAGGCACAGGCAATGTGGAGTTTAGCTCCTAGTCTGAGTATGGCATGGATGTATTCACACAAGGAGTTTTTCCTGTCAGTTATCATAGTTATGTTTAGATTGTTTTTGTAATAGATTGCAACACCCCCACCATGCTTTGGAGGTGGTCTGTCACACCTAAGAAGGTTGTAGTTTGGGAGCAGGCAAAAAGTATCTGGGATAGAGGGCTTTAGCCATGTCTCAGATAGACAGAGCACATCTGGGTGGTGGTTAGCCACCCAGGCTTCAAGATCTGCATAATTAAGGAAAAGACTCCTAACATTTAGATGGATTATGTGAAGACCTTTCATATCATATCCAGTGCAGTTTAGAGGTAATGTACTTGGTGTTGGACCAGGGTTCAATTCAATGTCCCCAGACAGCAAGAGAACCAACAATATGATGTACCTTAACTTATGCAGGGCAAATTGAGGGCTACTGCAGCAATAGATACACTACCATTTGGCAACAGATGCAGCAGCATGGTAGATGAGTAGTTTAGGGAGGAGGGCAGGGGTCATATCAATGTCTCTTTCAGTTAGGATTAGCATGTTAGAGAGGTGAAATCGTTTAGATTCAAGTTACCATTTTGGATGCGGTTCTTGGGGTTAGACGATGTTAAGGGTACTAAGTAGCATCAGAAACAGGATAAGAGAGGGCTCAAGTAGAGGTAACCAAGCCATTCTGTAAGATTTAGTAGTAAGCATATTGGGTAAGGCTTGATGGAGGGTTAGGGGATGCAGTGGAGGGCAAAAAGTAACTGCAGCAAATGGAGCTTCTATTTTCCACCTAGTTTTAGGAGTCCTGTGATCTGCCTAATATTTGAGATCCCTAAGACTCCAAGAAGAAAGAAAAAAAACAGATTGTTGGAAGGGTATGTGAGCATCAATCTGAAATGGCAAATGATAGCTACAGCATAACCAAGGAAGCTGCAAGATGTGGAGAGGAAAAGCTGTGCAATGTTGAATAGTCAAGCACACAGTTTATCACAGTAAAATAAGGATAAGAATTTCTGCCTAAACATGACTATGGATGTAAAAGATCAGGGCAGACTAGAGCTAGAATGATTTCAACACTAATATTAGAAAAGTCATTGAAGTGAAGAGAAATAGGGAAAATTAATTTAGGGTGCCCCCCCAGTGGCTTGTTGGTATAACGAGCCAATGGAAAAATAAGGAGATGGTCTTTTACTTGATTGATCACTTCACACTATAAAAGTAAATGCCCAGATAGGGCGGGTGGGTGGAGAGACACCGAAGGCGTTGGGGCTAGCAGCTCAGAGAAGAGAGAGAGTGCGCCTGGTCCTATGGGCTTTACCGAGGAGCAAAACCCACTATGAGTATAGCCCAGCTGTACTAGCAGTGCACCGGATCCCGAGGTGGGGAGAGCCCTTTACAACTAAAACATTAAAGTCTCCTTAGAAAAAAATTCAATTAATTAAATACTGCTCCAGCTAAATCATGATCAGTAGGCAGCAACACCAGGTGCGAACTCAGGAGAAACTGGTAGCTTGAGCCCAGAAATGGCACCAAATTTAAATCGGAGAGGAATTTCAAGCTGGGCAGAGGTTCCACAAGTAGTCAGTCACTCATACCTTTAGTTATCCACCAGCAGCATCTGAGAGCAGCTCCTAATGGGCAGGAGCCTGGGGCCAGTGAGGGCAGCTTTAGTTATCCACTGGCGGCATCTGGGAGCAGCTCCTAACGGGCAGGAGCCTGGGGCGAGTGAGGGCAGCTTTAGTTATCCACCGGCGGCGTCTGGATGTGTTACAGTATACAGAGTCCACATGAGCATACAATGACAAACACAAGGACTCGTATAAAGCAACACATCCTTGAAGCATGGAGCTAGAACTATAGCACAGCCTAGGGTCACAAGGACAGGGGATGGGGAGGGGGTGGGAATTAGGGTTGCTATTTACAGACCATCAACAGCTACCTGATGAAGAATCCAATTAGGATTTGAAGCACTGGGATTTTCCCAATCGATCCTCTCTTCTGCTGCCTTTTTCACAATAAAGCATTTTGCTTCTGCGCCTCTGAGCATGTCTTTCTATTGCATGCCACTTTTCTTTATGTTTACCTCCTGTTCAGAACCCTTTAATTTTGGTGTCTTGTATAATTTTATGTGTTAAGGGCTTCTAAAAAAAGGGTTACAAAGTAACAGGGATCGAGGGCAACCATGCTGCTGTGAATACATCAGTGCTAAGCCACCTAATAAAGGATTCTGGTATTTCAAAATGATGCAGAGTTCTGAATAAGTTGCCCCAAGAGACCCTGTGTTAGGCCTTCTCTGCATCCAGGGATACAGCTGTCACCATGGCCATTGCCTCCCTGAAGGGACAAAGAATGGCTTGCACTTGAATAGTGCCTGTCCACCACACAGTTTAAACCCAGTTCCATGCTGGAAGTCATTCTCAGTGTCAATTTAATAAGGCTCAGGGTACAAATACAAAATCTAGAACAGCTGCTAGTGCATGAGACAATTACCACAACACGCAACACCAGGTACACCAATGCTTCACTCGGTAGGGCTTCATCAAGAGGGCATGAATGTAGAGATACTGTGAAAGATCAGTGGGAGGGTAGGGAGGGGGTACCACTGGACCACCAGGAATAATGTAAAATGTTTTTATATATACTAATGCCCGCGATCGGGCTGGAAGCGGTCCACTGGACCACCAGGGATATTGGACATGAGTTTAAGTATACTTATGCCCACGATCGGGTGTGGGGGGGCACAACACCGACAGACCCTGGTCCCGGAGCTCAGGAGGCCACCCACAGCTGGCAGCTGCCGTGTTGCGCCCTGCAATATGGCAGCTCACCTGTGGGTGGCCAGCCCTTGCTCCTATATCCTTTTGGCTCAACTTTGAGCACCAGTGTGTGGTGCAAGTAGGGGTGGCACCAGCATATGCACCGCACATCCCAGGCTGAATATCGGGATGTGCAGAATAACTCACGTAGACGCATGCACATGCCGCTGCATACATTACTGAGTGCGCCCTGGCGCATCGGAATCTGCGTGGGCGCAGCATCCCTTTTTGAATATCGTGCTAGGGGCATCAGTAGGTTGCACATGGTGTAACACTGTTGCGCCATGCGCAACCCCTTTGAATATCCCACCCCATGAAAATATCTGCCAATTTCTAAGCTGATCACCAACACTTTGTGCTCAGTATCACTCTTCTCTCCCACCCACCCCCAAAATAACACCCAGTAGGCTTTTAATATGAACATTTTGTTTTCTTTGTTCTCTTCCAACCCTGAATGAAGCCTCATATCCCTCATTTCAAAGCATTGTCCCTAAAAATGACTGATTAAACTTTGAAAGTAACAAAATATTTATCTGTAATGCTGTACTGATAAAATTCATTAGGCTAAGGTCCTCAGACAATTGAAAGGAAATGTGAGTTGTTACCATTTTACAATCTAATGTACGTGTCTGTGTGCGTCTACTAAGCTGCAAGGACCTTGAGGAAAATGATGTCATTGTTGCCTGAATGACATCAGCACTCACCCAAGATTCCGCTAGCTGGTCTAAAAATGTCTGAAGGATGTTCTGTGAAGCCATCAATTAGAAGAGCATTAAAATAGTATCTGTATATGACAAATAGTTTCTTCATTTCATATGTAATAAACAACACCAGGTTGTCCTTATTTTAGGGGGAAAAGAGCAAAGTTAATATTACCTTTATAATATATCTGCCATTGATCTTTATCTGAGAGGCTTTGTTTGTGTGCCCTCAGTTCGCCACCAGAGCCAGCACCACTCAGGGGTCTGAGGGCAGCTCTTCCTCCTGTTTTTGCCCTCCCCTAACACGGACTGCCAGACAACAAATATGCATGCCATAGTATAGTTTTATTTATTTAGTTTTTGTTGAGCGGGTAAGGTGCACTAGCCATAGCAATGACTATTTTCAGGCATGACCCGGGAGTTTATAGAAACAACACATTATTGAACAAAGACAGTACAATCATTAAACAGTAAATATTTAGACAATTATAATACAGTGCAGGCAGGAGAAAACAATAAGTACAATTGATTCCACTACAATATATAATGTAGAAATGTAAGAGAGCAATACAATAAATAAAGCCATCAGGCAATGTTCAGGTAGTGAATAGGGTGAGATTTTACAACGAAAAAGTACCATTATAATAGCCATATAAGATGGCTATAGGAGAGTCAGGAATTGATAGGGGTAGGGATGCAATATAAAGGTGGGGAGGATAGAACAGGAAATTGAGGCAGGGTAAGGGATGAGGACCAGATATAACAAGAGTAGGGCAAAGAGGTGACAGGAGGAAAGTGCCAAGCTTGGTTACTGAGGATAAACTCTGAAAGGATGTTAGTGGGTGTGTGACAGGAATGGTAAGGAAAGAGTTAATGGTTTGGATTCTCTAGCTGGTGGTTTTTTTTTTAGCAGTTTGGGAAAAAAATACACACAGGCTAAAATCCACTGTCCAGCAGCATCCACAAGCTGGAATTTGCAGTCCTCCCTAGCTGCTAGATAAGAGCTGAGTCATAAATCTTGAGTGGACATCTCCACACACACACACACACACACACACAGCTGCAGACATATACACAGGCCACTTTGAACAGATTGGGTCATTCAAATATAAACTGAAGGTTAAAATGGAATATAATTGGTCACTGATAGGTGTTCACTCTGATTGGGACAATTAAATACATATGTTAGATGGTTGGTGCATTCAAAGGGAGAATAGGAATGGCCTATTCTCAAGAGTGTATATAACCTTCTGAAAGACAGAGAAGGGGGTTCCTCTTACTTTGAAAGCTGAAAGGGTAAACTCAAGCTGACAGCCTACTCTTTTAGCTATGTCCGTGGGTGCTGCCAGTTAGAATAGGGCACAGTGTCTCTTGTAAGGACAGGAAAGGGTAAGTTAGTACTAGCATATTTCAGTAATAACCTTCTTTTGCCATCTGTTATTTAAAAACATTTGTTTACTTTTCTTGTATGAGTGTTATTCTCTTGTGTTGTAAATATATATCCTATAAATGCTCAGTGCACTTTGTGTTAAGTAAAACGCTATTTATTTGTTCAACAGTTGTGACCGTGATGTCATTTTTCTAAGGTAATATTTGGTTTCCACTGGCTGAGGTAAACTCTGTGTAGCATCCGCCACCCGAGAGAGACACACTACTAGACTTTTAACTTGTGCAATTGCACGTTTAATTATTCAAGTTTGTGAACTTGAAGGTTGGCACTGGACGACCCCAGCTGGTGGCAGTGAATACCCGAGGACAGACACCTCTCTAAAAGCTGTTTCAGCCTAGAGGTGGGTTGTCACATATTGGTTGGCAGTGGTGGGGTGATGATAGCGGACTGCGAAGCACACTGAGATACAGAGTTTGCCAGTGGAACAGTTACCTTAGCATTGCAAAACAGGATACAGAAAATACATTTGTACAACAGTTTTATTTGCTTCTAGTTAGCACAGTGTAGCATAGCAGTAGGGAATGAGCTCCACGGAGTATGACTCACTTAGTGTACAACAGCGTTGTGAAAGGTGCCAGGAAAAGGGGATTCAGCTTGAAGGTCTAAAACACAAGAAAAAGGCAGACTTCTTAGCTGCCCTCTTGGCACATGATCTGAAGCAGACAGTCTCTGGGGGTGAGTCAGGAACTGATGTAGCAGACACCCTAAACCAGCTTAAGGCACTGCGACTGCAGCTGTTGCTGCAGAAAAGGGCACTGGAGGCAAAAAGACTGGCTGCTGAAGCAGAAACAAGAAGGTTGGATGCAGAAACAAAAAGATTGGAAGCTGAAACAAAAAGATGGGAAGCAGAGACAAGAAGACAGGAAGCAGAGAAAGAACTGGAAGAAAAAAGACTGGAAGCAGAGGAAAAACTGGAAGAAAAGAGACTAGCAGACAGAGAGAAGGAACATAAAGAAAGAGAAAGATAGCATGAACTCCAGAGACAACAGCATGAGAAGGAGATGACCCTGCACAGCCAGCAAACCGTGAGTAATGGTGGAGTAAGTTTACCTCATGAAGCCAAAATGAATTCTAAATTGTTCCCTCAGTTTAAAGAGGGAGATGACCTTGATTTATTTTTAAGGTCATTTGAGAGAGTATGTGACCAATTAAAATTGACTAAGGCTACCTGGTCAACTTATCTCACACCTTTACTTACGGGGAGAGCTTTGCATGCATTTGCTAAAATGAGTAATGAAGACTATGCTGATTATGATAAAGTTAAAACAGTGTTGCTGAACATTTTGAATTAACTCCTGAGGCTTATAGAAGGAATTTAGGGAGTTAAAGAAAAGCCCAGAAGACAGTTATGCAGAACTACAGGTTCAACTGCGTACTTACCTTGATGGGTGGAGAGGGCTAAAGCAACCACTGCAGAACTAATCAAAGATGTATTGGTGAGAGAACAATTCCTTAAAATTGTACCCGAGGACATGCGCGTATGGCTTCTAAACTGGGGATGCACCTCCTCAACAGAGGTGGCAGCAAGCGCTGACATGCATCTGTCTAGCTGGCCATACACACAGCGTAAGTCTTGTGGTGGGGGGGGCAGCACATGGTTATAAGGGATCCCATGAGAGGGCAGCCCAAAGGAAACCAGCCTGCACATGAGCACAAAGCAGAACCCTCTGATTCTAAGGGGACTCAAGAAATAGGACCCAAGAAACGTCATATTTGCAATTACGTAGGACACTTGAGATATAACTGCCCTCAGAAACTGGTTAAGGGTCAGAGGTATGGGGGAGGGGTGATAAAAAGAGCACTGGTGTGTTTGTAGGGTGTGTCCAGTCTGAAGAGCCACTCCCCTCTGAGAATCTGCATCCCATTACAGTTGATGGAATAGTAACACAGGGACAGTGGGACACAGGCGCTGACATCTCCCTGGCAAGGCAGGATGTAATCCAGGCAGAGCATATGGTGCCTGGAAAATACTCCAGGGTCCGCATATTCACAGGGCCACCAGTCCAATTATCAATGGCTAGAGTCTTTCTGAGCTGGGAAGGGGGCCATGTAGAAAAGAAGGTGGGAGTTGTAGAAAACCTACCTGTAAATATGATTGTAGGGAAGGATTTGGACCCCAGGAAAAAACTGGTGTGTGTTGTAACTCATAGTCAGGCACAAGGGCAAGCTTCTGAGGGTGAAGAGGGGGTGACTCTGGGTGGTCCAGCCACACCCGCAGCAGCTGAGGAAGTGTCTAGCACAGGGGAGGGACTGGCTAGAAGCAGCAGTCCAGAACCTCAGTCACAAATAGAGGAGCCACAGGACTTCCTTCTGAAGGGGCACAGGGATGGATCAGACGAGGGCAGCTGAGTGCTGCACAGTGAACTGACCCTACCCTGCAAAAATTGAGGGAGATAGCTCATAGGGCTGAGCGTCCTCAGGGGGGTAAAGAGTCCATTTACTGGAACAATGGGCTGTTGTACAGAGAATGTACAACAGAGGCAGGGCTAGACGGTGAGGTACTCCAGCAGCTGGTAGTCCCTAAGGTTCACCATCAGCAGCTTTTGGCTCTCGCCCATGATATCCCTTTTTCAGGGCACTTGGGGGTGAGGTGCACGAAAAAGCAGCTGACCAACAATTTCTTCTTGCCTGGTATTGACAAGGATGTGGCAAATTATTGCAGAACCTGTCCACAGTGCCAGCAGGTGGGGAAAATGGGGGACAAGGCCAAGGCAGCTTTGGTGCCCCTGCCTATTATTGATGAACCCTTTAAGAGGGTAGCTGTGGACATAGTGGGGATATTGAGCACCCCAAGTTGCACTGGCAAGTGGTATATCCTGGTAGTTGTTGACTATGCCATGAGATACCCTGAGGCAGTGGCCCTAACATCCACTGAGGCAGAACCAGTGGCAGATGCACTGTTGGGAATATTTAGCCAGTTGGGCTTTCCCCAGGAGATACTGTCAGACTGGGGTGCCAATTTTATGTCAGGGTTAATGAGTAGTTTGTGGGAGAAGTGTAGGGTAAAGCAGCTCAAAACCTCCCCATACCATCCCCAAGATAATGGTCTGGTGGAGAGATTTAATTCAACCCTTAAGACCATGCTAAGGACTTTTGCTGACCAGCATAAGAGGGACTGGGACAAATATTTGCCTCATCTCCTATTTGCATACATGGAAATCCCACAGGAGTCCACAGGGTTCTCACCCTTTGAGCTCCTATTTGGTCACAGGGTGTGGGGGCCCCTAGACTTGATTTGGGATGAATGGGAGGGTGATCATGCCTCCCAAGGGGAGTCTGTTGTGGAGTATGTCCTGAACTTGAGGACCCACCTTAAGGAGCTCATGGGGCTTGCTCAGGAGCACTTGACCACTGCACAACAGTGGCAGAAAGTCTGGTATGACCGTGGGGCCCAAGCCAGAGAATATGAGGTGGGACAGTGAGTGATGGCACTCATCTCTGTCTGACAGAATAAATTACAGGCAGCATGGGAGGGGCCATTCTCCATTGTCCAAAAGGTTAGTGATGTTAATTACATGATAGAACTACCGGACAGGAGATGAAGGTGAAAGGTGTATCATGTTAACATGCTGAAGCCCTACCATGACAAGAAGGAATTGGTTCTCGCTGTATGTAATGCCCCATAAGAGGAAACTGAGATGGATCCACTGGTGGACCTGCTTGGGGAGGCCCGGGTTGCATCCTCTGTGGACAACTTTACCCTTTTGGAACAGCTGACGCCAGCCCAGGTGCAAGAAATTAGGGGTGTGTTGAGAGAATTTGAGGACATGTTCACAGAGAAACCAGGGTACACCACTATGGCAGAGCACCATGTGGATACAGGGACCCAGGTTCCCCTGAAACAGTCCCCCTACAGGGTACCTGAGCACATTAAGCAGACTGTGAAAGAGGAGCTCAAGGAGATGCTGGAACTTGGAGTAATCTAGGAATCTAGTAGCCCCTGGGCATCACCCGTGGTACTGATTCCCCAAAAGAGATGGCACCACATGATTCTGTGTTGACTACCGGAGGCTTAATAGCTGCACAGAGTCTGATACCTATCCCATGCCCAGGACAGATGAGACCCTGGAGTGACTGGGGGGAGCCAAGTATTTGACAATAGACCTAACAAAGGGCTATTGGCAGGTACATCTGACCCCTGCAGCCAGGGAGAGATCAGCTTTTGTTAGTCCATTTGGTTTATACGAATTTAAGGTAATGCCATTTGGAATGAAGAATGCACCTGCAACCTTTCAATGGCTTGTAGATTGCATTCTGTCTGGGGTAGGTGAGTTTGCAATGGCTTATATGGATGATACAGCCATATACAGCCAGATCTTGGATAAGCACATCAAGAATGTACGGGATGTGTTCCACAGGTTAAAGAATGCAGGTCTGACTGTTAAGGCGGAAAAGTGCCAGACAGGTATGGCAGAAGTGTCCTACCTTGGGCACCAGCTGGGTAGTGGACACATCCACCCAGAGCCTGCCAAGGTTGATGCCATCCTGGCCTGGCCTACTCCTACCACAAAGAAACATGTGAGGGCATTTCTAGGGACAGCAGGGTACTACCAAAGGTTTTTTCCCAGCTATAACAATCTGGCTAAGCCCCTGACAGACTTAACCAAGAAGGGAATGCCAGATACAGTGAAGTGGTCAGAAAGTTGTGAGGTTGCATTTCAGGAGCTAAAAAAAGCCTTAAGCTGCCCAGCTGTATTGGCCAGCCCCAATTATAGTTTAAAGTTTATGGTCCATGTGGATGCCTCAGATCATGGGCTGGGGGCTGAGCTGAGCCAAGTTACCCAGCAGGGGGAGAAGCACCCAGTTGTGTACCTCAGCCGGAGGCTTTTGCCCAGAGAGGAGGCATACTCCACAATCGAGAAGGAATGCTTGGGAATAGTGTGGGCCCTTCAGAAGCTGCAGCCTTACCTATATGGGAGAGAATTTATTGTGGTTACAGATCATAATCCCCTGATTTGGCTTCATAGGTCAAGTGGGCAAAATGGAAAACTACTACGTTGGAGTTTGGTACTGCAGGCATACAACATGACCATCCAGCATCGCAGTGGCAAACAAAATGCAAATGCAGATGGGCTCTCTAGACAGGGCTAATGGCATGGCTCAATACTTTTGGGCACATCCCAGCAGTTGCATGAACGGCTGTGTCACTTACGGTGGCCCAAGGGACACGCCTTCATCATCTGGGGGGGGGGGAGAGATGTGACAGAAATGGTAAGGAAAGGGTTAATGTTTTGGATTCTCGAGCTGGTGGTTTTTTAGCAGTTTGAAAAAAAAACACACACACACAGGCTAAAATCCACTGTCCAGCAGCATCCACAAGCTAGAATTTGCAGTCCTCCCTAGCTGCTAGATAAAAGCTGGGTCATAAATCTCGAGTGGACATCTCCACACACACACACACAGAGCTGCAGACACATACACAGGCCACTTTGAACGCATTGGGTCATTCAAATATAAACTGAAGGTTAAAATGGAATATAATTGGTCACTGATAGGTGTTCACTCTGATTGGGACAATTAAATACATACGTTAGATGGTCGGTGCATTCAAAGGGGGAATAGGAATGGCCTATTCTCAAGAGTGTATATAACCTTCTGAAAGACCGAGAAGAGGGTTCCTCTTACTTTGGAAGCTGGAAGGGGAAACACAAGCTGACAGCCTACCCTTTTAGCTATGTCCATGGGAACTGCCAGTAAGAATAGAGCACAGTGTCTCTTGTAGGGACAGGAAAGGGTAAGTTAGTACTAGCATATTTCAGTAATAGCCTTCTTCTTTTGCCATCTGTTATTTGAAAACATTTGTTTACTTTTCCTGTTTCAGTGTTATTCTCTTGTGTTGTAAATATATACCCTGTAAATGCTCAGTGCACCTTCTTTTAAGTAAAAAGCTATTTATTTGCTCAACAGCTGTGACTGTGATGTAATTTTTCTAAGGTAATATTTGGTTTCCCCTGGCTGAGGTAAACTCTGTGCAGCATCCGCAACCCGAGAGAGACACACTACCAGACTTTAACTTGTGCAACTGCACATTTAATTATTCAAGTTTGTGAACTTGAAGGTTAGTGCTGGACAACTCCAGCTGGTGGCAGTAAATACCTGAGGACAGACACCTCTCTAAAAGCTGTTTCAGCCTTGAGAGAGAAGTGGGTTGTCACATGGTGCATAGATAGATCAGAGAGAGAGAGAGATACTGGGCTAAGGGGGTTTGAAGCAGGAGCAGAAGCAGGAATCAGCGAGATGGCCACGTAACAATTTTTTGAAAGAGGCATGGGGTGGTGCTAGGCATATGGTTAGAGGGAGGGAGTTCAAGTGTTGTGGGGCATGACATGAGAAGGCGCTAGCATATACTGTCTAGCTGCTCATTTGCATGGTAGACATAAGCACAAAGGACAGGTAAATTGCCTCGAGTCTGCCAGAGACAGCTGGTAGTCTGCTGGCTACTCTGCTCCACTGCACCCCACCCCCCCAGTCCATAACTTAAGACGGGAGCACAGTAAAAACTTTATTAATTCAGCTCATATCTAGTGGCATATCATTATGTCACCACTTCCACTGTCTGCATACCTTATAGAGGTCTATACTGTGCCCCAATCCTTACTCTCTTTTTTTTCGCTGCTATGTTGCTATTGCTTTATTCTAATTGTTTGTTCACTACGCACATCAGCATTGCCTTGTTTTAATTCAGTTCACCTACTTAATATCCTGTTGCCTTAGCTAAATGTTGTGCTACTTAATTCATTCTATGAACTTATTTATTGCAGCCTCAGATCTTTCTGCCTTGTTCTGATTGCTTAACCTTCCTGTATATTATTATTACCTAAATTACTGTGGCTCCACCATACATAATTACTGTCTACTTCCTTATTGAAACCCCACCCCACTCTGCATTGTTTAAACTGTGTTTTAGCTACTCTTATCAGTACTGCCTGGTCCAACTGTGATTCAGCTTCTCAATATTACTGACAGAAAATTTATTGCAACCCCACATCTCTCTGCATCTGTTTTAATGTGTTTTAGCTTACTTCATATCATTACTGCCCAATTTCACTCTGCATTGATTTAATTATGTTTTAGCTACATTATATCACTACTACCTAATCCAATTGTGGTTCAGCTCTACATTGTTACTGCCTGCCAATTTTTGCAACCCCATATTCTCTGCATTGTTTTAACATGCTTTATCTTACTTTACATCAATACTGCCTACATTCAATTGTGGTTCTGCTTTATATTGTTAATGCCTACTTATTTTTGCAACCTTTAATTTCTCTGCCTTGATGTAATGTGCTCTAATGTACTTCCTATCCTTATTGCCTAATACAACTGTGGTTTTGCTGGCTTAGTATATTAAGACCCAGTTGCCCTGTGCTGCTTCGATGACCGTGTTTTTTTTATCTTCCACCTACTTCCCCCTTCCATCTGCTATTTGTATTCCTCTCTACCACTGCCACCCCCACCCCAACTGTGCTGCTTACTCATGCTACTCACAACTATACCCCTTTCCCTTCTTCTTGGCTATTGTTCTAAGTCATCATATAGCATCTCCCTTTCTATTCACTGAGCTTCCACTCCACTCCAGTGCTAGTTGCCCATTCACTCGCTTTTTGTCTGCCTATTCTTCCCCCCCCTTCTCTTCTCCATGGTCTATCCTCCTCATCCCTCTCTCTCCCCTTCATACAATTCAATCTCCTCACTCCTCCTCCTATAACTGGCCAGCTTGATTTTCCCTCTCATCTGGTAACCCATTCTCCCCCTCTTAGCCTCTTCTGTCTTTCTAATATGTTAATAATTGCCCTTTTTCTCCTTCCCCTCATGTTTACACTAGCCTCCCTCCCTCCCTCCTCCCATTTTTCCTTCTCCGACACCCTCTTTCTCACTCTCACCCCTCTCTCCCTCTCTTCCTGATTTCCTAGCTGCTCTCTCCTTTCTTCATCTTACTTTCACATGCTTGCTATCATGTTGGTCTACCCTGCAAGTGTAGTGATAGAACAGTGAGGGATTGTGACCAGAAAGGGAGGGATAGGGAGGAGAAGAGGAGGGAAAGGGAAAAGGGTTTTCACAGGGGTGCGTGTCTGCTGCAGCCGAGCCAGACGTGCAGTGTGATGGTGAGTGCAGCTGGCTCCAGTGCAATAGGCACTGGGTTTGGGGCTGGACCAGTGAGACACTTTTGCCGCTGCTTACGGCTGTTTTTTTTTTTTTTTTTAAGTGCATTCTCAAGTGTTGCCCCTCCCCAACATGCACTTTACTGTATTTCTTTGCCAGGTGTGCATTCGCCGGCATGTGTATATCGCCGATTTGCTTTTCAGCGATATACACCCGCCATAATAGTGATCGCTGTTTTGTGATCACTATTATGACATGGAACCCTCTCACCCATCAGGATCATGCTAGGAGGGGTAGTGACATTGCAGTCTACCTCTCCTCTACTATCCAGTTCACTTTCAATCACTTCTCCCTCTGCTCATGAACTTCTCCTTCTCAAACTCTCTCCCCCTTTCTCAGTCCCTATTTTCATGGCTAGTGTTTATTGCTGCCTTGGTCTCTCCCCCTCATCTGTCACTGAACGCCTCACCAATATCTCCATTCATGCCTCCTCTGGGGAATTGTTCATTCTTGGGGACTTGGCTCTCCCTCTCTCAAACTAAATTCTGTCACAACATTAAGTCCCTTCAACTTATCCAAATGATCTGACTCAACCCAACATAATTATAAATCCTCCAATCACTCCCTCCTGGACTGGGCATTTACCTCCCACCCCCACCATATCTCTGCTGCCAGTACCCTCCCTGACACCCTCAGAGACCACCACATGGTGGAAGCACCAAGTGAGGTCAACAGTAAACCTGTCTACCTCCCACACAGCGACAACACAATACCGATGCAGGTATTGTGCTGCCCAACCCCCAGTGTTTTTCTGTGGGGGCTGTGCCCCACCCCCATGTGGGCAGCCCCAACCCCAGATCAGAGTGGGTCCAGGGAGGGGCTGACATTCGGAAGGTGAAACACGGAAATGGACCATTACAGTGACTGTCGCTGTAGTGGTCATTTTATGTGTTTCACCGTTGGGGTGTCAGACAAAAAGAGGTCACCCCCACATGGTCTACTGTATGCACAAAATTCACTGTCCCAAGGCCCCTCCCCCAAAAAACTCCACCAGATCCAATCTTTTCAGTCATTGGATCTGTCCTCCCTACATGCTGATCTGGCGAATACCAACTGGTTGCCCGTTTCGTCTGCCAACATCAGTTCTGCCCTCCAATATTTCAGTACTAAATTCATGTCAATCTGGAATCAGCATGCCCCCCTCAGGTGAACCAGAGTCTGTGGTTCCCACCTCCCTTGGATCTTGGCTGAATTACTAACCTGCTACGTACATGAGACCTTGCCTGGAAGACTCCTAAGTCCTCTGGCTCCGCTGCTGACTTAACCAGGTACCGAACCATCCATAATGCCTGTGCCAGAGCCACTAGGCTTGCTAAGGTGGAGTACTTTTCCTCCACCATCCTGAGCAATCTTAACCACCCCTCCAAGTTATGGAAGGTCATCCATGCCCTCTTCTCCCCCCACCCAGTTCCTCCCCCCCCGGGACCTCAAGATGGGTGACTTCCCCTTGTATAACTCCCTCTCTGTTGTTTTTGAGTTCAAGTCATTTTTTACCTCCTCTGCTTCCACCCTTCTCTCCTCCCTCCCTCCTCCTCCCCATTGTCTCTCCCCATCTTACTACCTCTACTCTACCCTTCTTCTCTCCTGTCATTCCTGCTGCCATCCTCAATGTTCCCTTGGCCCTTAACCCCCTTAAGGGCAGGAGTCCTGGCAGGCTTGACCCCAAACTCCTTCCAGCTCTCTGCTCCTGCCATTGATCTACCTCTTACCTCACTTCTCAACCTTTCTTTCTCCCTTGCTTCTATTCCCGACTCCTGGAAACATGCTGCCATCATACTCCTTCCCTCCTGGCAACAACCACCCTATCTCCCTGCTCCCTACTTTGGCCAAAATGCAACAGCACCCTGTGCTGTCCCAGCTCTCCTCATTCCTTGACTCTTCTCTTTCCTCTTTCTTCACCCTCTTCCAGTCTGGCTTCTGTAAATTTCACTCCACCTCCTCTGACTTACTGACTCCATTCTCTCAGGCATGGATCAGAGCCTTATCACCTCCTCCTCCTCCATCTCTGATGACTTGGCCAAAGCCTTTGACACTTTATTTCACCCCCTTCTCCTTGCCAGGCTTAAGGCAGTGGGCCTCTCCAACTCCTCTACCAACTGGTTCCACTCCTATCTCCTAGGTAGGTCTCAATCTGTGTGAACTGGCGATTTCATATCCCCTCCACATCCTATCAACCACTGGTATCTCACAAGGCTCCATCTTTGGCCCAATACTTTTTTCTGTCTTCCTGAATGACCTCCCCACTGCCTGCTCCTCTGTGTCCATCCACATGTATGCAGATGACACTGTTCTGATTGCCTCTGGGTCCTCCCCCTCTGATCTCATGGCCAGGCTTCAGCTGGACTTCAACAGCATTCGGCACTGGTTCTGTCTGAATCAGTTATCCTTCAACGCCAAGAAAATGGTTTCAATGACCTTTGGCACTAGGCTTACTGTCCTCTTCTCCTTCCACATCTAGGAGGAGCCACCACTGATGATGTTACTTCATGTAAGTACCTTGGGGTCTGGCTTGGTCAGTACCTTGACTTTTCTGGGCATGTGGATGCCATACACAACAAACTTCACCCAAACTAGGAGCATTATACAGGAATAGAGGTTGCATTCCTCTTCCTGCTCACTGTCCAACTGTCCAGAAGACGATCCTTCCCATCTTTGACTCTGGCGACAATGTCTAATACTGCTCCTAAGACCACGCTAGCCAGACTGTATTCCCTCTTTCACTCTTTTTGTCACTTTTCCCTGGACTGTCTGCCCTGTACACACCATTTCTCCCTGTATTCTTCCCTCTCCCTCCCCTCCTTTGAAGCCAGATGCCTCAATCATTGTGCCTTCTCCTTTATCTCCAAATACTGGCTTGGCTCGCTCCCACCATACCTTACCTCTCTCCTATCCTCCTCCCCCTTCCATTTACTGCCTTCGTAACTCTGGTTATCCCTTCCTCCCTTGCTACCCCTTCCATGAAATCTTCAGCTGGCCAGGATGCTTTCTCCTACCATTTCCCCAAATTGTGGAATTTTTTCCCCCTTTTTATCCACTCTGCTACTTTTCAATACTCTCCATCCTCTTTTTTCCATAACGTCTTCCTGCCCTCCTGCAATTGCACCTGATACCTCTTTCATACCTTACTCTGTTCCTCTACCCTTACTTCCTACCACCCACTACTCTCCCTCTCCTCCAATTCCATTCCTCCTGCCCTAGATTACACCTTCACTCCACCGCTATCCCTACCTCTAATCTATATTCCTTGACTCTCACTGAATTCAGCACTCCCTTTCTTCCTGTATAATTGCACTTTGTATGACGAACAATGCTTCTTGATATTCGCAAGAGTACATGCTTTGGTCTTATCTTATATATATTTGTATTCTGTTTTATATTAGATGTTTCTATGCATTACCTGTTTGACTATGTAATTGTTGCCTTGTATGCACTGATGCACTCTCTTACCCCCTTCAGGACGCATCTGGAAATGAGCTGTTGTCAGCTCAGTATGTTCTTCCTGGTGAAATGTTTGAAATAAAGAAATATGGCCTGCTCTGCCCGATTCCTGTTCATGTCATTGTATTTGGCCCTTAAGGTATTGAGCTTGATCCAATCAGTATCAGTGGATATTGTCTAAGACTCTACTCTCGATCAACAGCAAATGCAGTTTCAGCTTCCCAAAGCCCCTTTCTTAGGGAAGCTAATTTAATCAATCCCCCCATAGTTGTACACTTATAGGTACACTACACCACTTGGCACCAAGCTGGATTTTGTGTCAAAGTATTTCTGAGTGAATGATTTAATTTTTTTTGTGGATATCCTGATCTTAGAGCATTGGCTATTTAATCTCCAGTTCTGATCAAATCATTGCCTGTATAAAACTGTTTGAGAATTGCAGTGAGGCATGTTCAGATATCACTTAACTCCATATTTCACATATCTGGGTACCATGGAGACACTGAAGGCAAACTAAAAAACAATCCATCCAGGAGAATAAATTGTGTGGAATGTATATTCCCAAATGCCCGAGTGTAACGATCTCCAGGGTCCGCTACACCAAGAGAGGCTCACAGCCCATTAAGTGCCCACTGTGCCGAAGAACGACTGCTTTTGGAACTACCTGATCTGTCCAGGGATGCATCTGGTGCTATATCCCAGTTTTAGCATGATAAGTTGGGCCCATCCTGTTAAAAGAACCAGCAGGCTCAAGAAGAATGCAACTTCATACCATGTGGGACCACAGATTCATGCTAGTACCATATGTGCTGTCCTTAACAGCCCCGTCACAATAATATAATGTCCTACTGGATCCATTATTTCCTGTAAGCCCTGCAGCTGGATGCCACTGGAGATAAAGATTGCCATCTCAGCTTTACTATTGTTTCTCGCTGCCTCATAGGCTTGGCCCACCCATTTCCTACACGGTTCCCTCTCCTGTTTTTGTTTGGGCCGTTTCTCAAGAAAATCACGTCATGGCCTATTTTCTAAAAATGTTAAGGGATTCTGGATCTTTTGATCTCTGCACTAGCTCCTTTGACATTCCATATAGTATAATTAAGTTTTGTACCAGTCATCCTGTATTATGCATGTTGTGACTATGGGCCTGGTGACCTCTGTCTCCAACAGTCGACGTGGGCCTTGGAGCTTGCACATCTATCCTTGACTAAAAAAGAGACATATTTAATGTTAAGCCATAAGGTTCTCTTTTTTTAGAAGGTTAATACATCACTAACATATTAGCAATTCGCTAACAGGATTTTGCATGATTGATTGGGGCAGCAGATATGTTCATCAGCCTCCAGTGCATGGTTTTAAGTGGACAGCGCATACATGCAGAATACAATACTGCGTCTATGCAAGTAAGGGAGCCCTCTTTCACACAGACTGCAGTAGCATATTCACAAATTTTGGAAATGCTAAAAAACTGCTGTTGTAGTGCTGTTTAACACTTTAAAAACCCTACTCTTATCAACATGCACAGTGGTGAGTGAGCATCTGCCCTTCCCATGGCCAAACAGCAGGTAGCAGATTGACAGCAAAATGATGTTAGTCTCTGTCCAGCTAGTGCCCCCTCCCAGATCGCTATATGAATGTCTGTGTAATGTATCCCTGGCAGACTAGTGGGAGTGGTCCCCAGTCACTAACCTAGTGCCTGTTTAATCCCTCCCTGGTAGTCTTGTGTCCCCCTCCCCTTCGATCATCTTGATGCCAGTTTACTTTATCCCTGGCAGTCTAGTGGTCCCCAACCCCTAGATTACCCTCCCAATGCATCAGACCAAGATCCTATTTCCTGGTAGTCTAGCGCCCCTTACCCCACCACTGTAAAAAGAACCCACCACTCCCACCTCCTGTTGGCCCCAAACTCACCCCTCCTTATTGTGAATAGTAGGTATGCTGCCTAGGTCACAGATGGTGACCAGTACAGCCCATCCAATCACCACCTCGGACAACTGCCATCTAAATGACAGGGGGCGAGTGTGTGCATACCGCAGAAACGGCTGTTTCCACAGTATGAGTTTTCGCTCCTTATCACGGAGATGGTGGCTAGCCACTGTGGTGAAAGGCAGGGCGGGGCTGTGCCAGTTGTCATCTGTGAGCCCGGCAGAGTTTATTTATTTAGTTTTTATTGACCAGGTAAGCACACCACACAACATCATGCCTATTTTCAGGTACAATCTATTCTAGGAGAATAAATAGTGAAACAGGTTCTGAATAAATCACTTCAATGGAAAAATACAGAAATGAACAATAGAATAAACAGTTTAAATAGCAAAAGGTAGTGCAACAGCCAAGGCTGGGAAATACAGCATTACAATATAATAACAATTCAACTGCACAATGATATCTAAAAAAAAGTACAAAACAAAAACAATCATATGTGAATGACACCAGGCAGTGCAGTAGCAGAAGGCCAAGGAGTAAACAACATGTAACATAATGAAGCCTAGTACAAGTAGATGCATCTTTTATGTACCCCCCCATCTCCTAAACTGAAAATGTGAGGAAGAGGAGCTATGAACAGGCAAGGAAGTGAATTCCGGAGCATAGGAGCAGTGGCAGTGAAGGCCTGATCATCTAAGTTGGTATAGGTTTTGGGGACAATAAACAAGGACTTCTCATTGGACTGAGGTGCAAAGAAAGGTAGTAGAATTTAAGTAAAGACCAAAGAAGGGCTCGGAAACTATTACTAGTTTATCTGTAAAGCATCCCAATGCAAACTGGTGACTATTTGAGATAACCACCCAAGTTTGCTATAAAGTTCATAATGGCAGGTAGGGCAGTTCAGACACAGGGCAAATCTGCATTATGCCAACAGGCCTTAGAAGTATGAATAATGGAGATTCGCCCATAATTTGGGTGAGAAGTACTCCTCTAGCAAGGGCTACATGAGTGGCCAGGATTAGTATGCATTTTGAGCGATATTCCATGTCAGTTTAGCATTTACTGCCCTGCAGGAATTTTGAATGTACATGGAGAAATCCAGATGAGGCTTTAAGATGACTCCTAAATACTTGAAGGAAAGGACTACGTTAAGTGGGGACCCATCACTACAACTAACAGAAAGGGGTTACAAGCAGGCTCGATCTTTGGCCACAGGTCAAAACAGCATGGTGTGGCTGTTTTTTGTTTTTGTAACCCACTTGGCTTACCTGCTTGCCCCCTCAGGGCTGCCCCATTCCTGTTTCCCCTGGCCTGGTCCCCGCTACCGTCATCGGTCCCCCGGTCGGTGCCGTTTGCCCCCTTAAGTCTCCCTCCAGCCCCTGCATTGTTTTCTAGCATGATTCAGGGTGGAGGAACTGGGTTGCACAGCCGCTGCCTTGTTTTTGCACTCTGGTGCAGGGCCAGCGGTCCACTCAGAAGCGTATTAGTGTTGCAGTCAAACGAGCACCTCTCCGGTTGTCCCGGTCCCAGGATCCAGCTAAACAGGGACCACAGGCCCGGAAGAGGCAAAGAAGATGTGCACATGGTTGTGTGGCTAAGAGCGCCAATTGTGCGCTAAAATCCCGGGGGGGGGGGAGCCGGTTAGTAAACTGTGGGGCATGAAATAATAGTTTGGCTGCAAGGACACTTTCGAGTGAGGCATTATATGCATAGGTGCCAGAAGATGGTAAAAACTGAGGGGGCGGAGGCTCAGAGGGGCACTTGTGAGTGTAAAAAGGGCACTTTCTCGACACTAGTTTTTGCCATACAAAAATACAATAAACCATGTACACACATCATAACGTTAAGAATGCAGTCCCATATAAGAATATTTATGCAACCACATACGAAGGTGCCAGCAAAAATAGACCACCCAGTCTAAGTCTGCTCAAGTGTACAGCTATATTAAGAAAGCAGCTGTTGACCCATTCCCTCCAATAGCTCCACATGATGTTTGAATCACACATTCCTTAATCTGTTACTGTTGGTTGTCCAGGTGAAACAGAGAGATGCCATAGTAATGTGCATCACCAGTCCCAAGTATGCAGTCTTCACACAAATGAGTTAGGAGTTTTTGGTTCCACTAACTTCAAGATAGAAGTTAGCAGTTAAGCCCAACCACCAGTGACAAGGTAAACTCCTGAGGCTGGGGAAATAATGACACAGAGCCATTATGTTTATACAGCTTATTTATTAATGAATCACAGTGTACATTGTAAAGTGTATTTATTAATGAATCAAAGTATACAATGACAGCAAACAATATTGTACAAAGATATGGGTATAAAGACAGATTTTTACAGCAAAGTCTGGATGGATGGAGGAGTGGGATACATTTGGAAGTGGGCCACTGTTCCTAAGAATTCAGTAGAGGAAAGACATCTGCTCATTCATTCCTGTACTGTTGCTACTGCATACCACAGACTCACCCAACCAACCAATTTAACATCACATCTATACTTCTGCCATAAATTAATCCTTGATGCTCTGGTCACCACTTCAGGCTGGTATGCCTGTGCAAGCCTCCACCAGGCCCTGGTAGCCACCAAATCATCCCATGAATGCTCTGGTCACCACTTCAGGCTGGTAAGCCTGTGCAAACCTCCACCAAGCCCTGGTGGCCACCAAAATCAACCAATTTACCATCACATCTATACTTCTGCCATGAATTAATCCTTGATGCTCTGGTCAAAACTTCAGGCTGGTATGCCTGTGCAAGCCTCTGCCAGGCCCTGGTGACCACCAAATCATCTCATAGAATGCTCTGGTCACCACTTCAGGCTGGTAAGCCTGTGCAAGCCTCCACCAAGCCCTGGTGGCCACCAAATCAACCAATTTACCATCACATCTATACTTCTGCCATGAATTAATCCTTGATGCTCAGGTCACCACTTCAGGCTGGTATGCCTGTGCAAGCCTCCACCAGGCTCTGGTGACCACCAAATCATCCCATGAATGCTCTGGTCACCACTTCAGGCTGGTATGCCTGTGCAAGCCTCCACCAGGCCCTGGTGGCCACCAAATCATCCCACGAATGCTCTGGTCCCACTTCAGGCTATAATGTTTCTTGCACATGCGTGCAAGCAAACATAAAAATGCACACTATTATTGCTATTTACCAATCCATCAGGAAACTGTTGTTCCTTTAGGACAGAGGAAGCATAAAGACATGCCAGGGGTTGGAATAAAAGTTTAGCCACTACCATACAGGGCTGGTGGACAGTAAAATCCACTGGTGCCACAAATGCTCTATAGACCCTACTAGCATACCTACTGAAATGTTACCTCTTTCAATGGAAGCTATCGGGGCAACTAAAGGACGTTTTACTGGCGGATGCAAAATCATCCAGCATTTGGCTGCTGGGTTTGAGTCAATTGCTAGCCTTGTATATAGATCTGAAGGGCCCCATAGGAAAAAACTCTAATAAGAGCTAATGATCTGGATGGGGTCATCTGTCACTCTCTGAAACAGGCATGTTGGGAATAGAGCTTGCAAAACAAAGACAGCACCAGACCTCCAACAGCAAGTAAAAGCACTGTTTATTTGAAGTGCTAAATTAAAGCGCATAGCATAAAGCTGACATAAATATACAGAGTGGCTAGCAGTCTGACAAGCACTCAACCAGTTTCACTGCCCCAGCAGCATCATCAGGAAAATCCCAGATTCATGGTTAGCTGTCCAATTTATGCATAAGTAAATTTAAATGACAGTAGTGCGATTTCTAAGTGCAACACATTCAAACAAACCATAAACCACCAAAAGATGCATGAAGAACACAATGCATTGCATAGAGGAGTTCAAAAATCTTTTCTGTATATGAGCTACTAGTGTTTTCATGAACCATTCTGTTTAAGACTTAAGAGGGACCTTCTATTGAAAAAGAATTCTATTGGAAAAGCTTATCTTTTCCTTTGAATAATGAATTTCTGAATATAGTTTCCAACTACTTCTAAGACCCAACACACGGATCCCAGATACTCCTATTCAGTTTTCTTTGACTCATTTCACCTTGCTACTTGGTCAAAGTCAAAGCTGGAAGAAGAAAACAGATGTACATGTTATATCATGGCAAGCGATATTACCTTCTGTCAGTAAAGGGGGCATTTTCAAAATGTTCATTCAATGCTGGGGGGTATAAAGCCCCCAGGCATATTGTCCACACACCTTCTTTTTGCTAATTTATTCTCTAAATCCCCACCCCCTGTTACCAACAGAGACTTTGTCCAAGTCAACATTTGAAAGTGTGCCTGTAGGGGCTGGCTATATCAACATGCTCTGTTACTGTATTATTGGGGTCATGCCTCAAAATAGACCTCAGGCGTTCCTGAATTCTAACTTTGAAATTCTTGCCAGTCCTTCTCACATAAAATGCACCACATCCACAATGGCCAGATACACGACATTCGCAGTGTCACAATGTATGACTATAGTCTAATGCCATAGATTGTTAGCATTCATACTTGTAAACTTAGTGGTTTTGACCATCAAAATGCAAAATTTGCACCTTCCACATGCAATGTTCCCCTTGGGAAGGAGTGGCAGCAAGTATCTGTTGCTATTAGCTAGCTGATAGCTGTGAACTAGAATGTCTGATAGGTTTGAACCTCATTTGTACATAATTTGGGAGGCTGTGTGACATGGTTGCAGAGCACTGGATCAGTTCTGAATTGATTTAAAATGTATATCTGTTTTCTTATTTTCCAGCTGTGACCAAATAGCAAAGTGAACTGGGACAGAAAGGAAACTGAATGGGAGTATCTGGGATCCGTCTTTAGGTCTGATTAGTAGATGGAGACTATATCCAGAAATCCATTATTCAGATAAGCTTTTCCAACAGAATGTTTTTTCAATAAGGTGTCTCTTAACAGAACACTTCATGAAAAAAAAAACTGTTAGCTCATATATAGAAAAGTTTTTTGAACTCCTTTATGAAATGCATTGTTGTGATTATAATGCATCTTTTGGTGGTTTATGGTTTGTATGAATGTGTTACAATAGAAATTATACCACTGGCACTTTAAATTTACTTATGCATAATTAGCCAGCTAACTATGAATCTGGGACTCCTGTGATGCTGCGGGGTGGTGAGGCTGGCTGAGTCATTGTTTTTCAGCGTGCTAGCCATTCTGTATGTTTATGCCAACTTTATGCTATGCACTTTAATTTAGCACTTTAAACAAACAGTGCTCTTACTTCCTGTTGGAGATCTGGTGCCATCTTTATTTTGCAACACTGTTCATTTTCAGGCTGATATCGAGCTCACAGGCCTGTAACTTCCCACTTCCTTCCTCCCTCCCTCCTTATGCAGAGGGACCACATTTGGCCTTCCTCCTGTAGATTCCTGCTGTTTAATGCTAGGAATAGAAACTGTGGTGTACCTTTGTCAATACAGGGTCACATACACAGTTGCTATTGGTGCTGATACAATTTTGGGGTGCAAAAAAACTCTGCATTGCACGTCCAGTAAAAACTGCCATGCACAAAAGTAAAACTTATTTGACATGGTGAACAGCCTTCCCACTGACTAGGTCATAATGTAAACAAAGGTTGTTTAAAGTTTGTGGTCACAATCGTGGTTTTCATTTCTGACCACTGTAGTCTACTGTAGCCTAATGAACAACTCCTCACAGGGTTTTGTGTATAGCATGGAAGGAACCATCAGTTGCATGGCACAATGTCGTGAGCACAGCCTTGTGACACCAGCACTACCTACCCCCTCAACTCATCCCCCAACAACCTAGCCTAACAGCTGAGAATGATAAATGTAGTTGCTTTGCTTACCTATCCTAAAGTTCAACTTGCGCTGCCGTGGTCAATTCTCCTTCCCAGCAGACTCCAGTCATGACAACCAGGGAAGTTCTGGCTCCTCAGGCTCTCAGACTAGCTTCCAGCAGCAGCTTCCTACTTGTTTTGCAACAATATTTTAATCTGGTTGACCCTGCATCCCTCTGGCTGGCATTTTTACTCAAGAGCCTCTATCAGCACATCCCACAATCTCAATCTCACACAGCTGTCGTCAGAGACGGGGAGCAGCTGCAGGAGCATGTAGAGTGTAAGCCTATGGACAGAGCTATTAACCACTCTGCCAGACCTCTAAGTCACATTGGGGGTATTAATAGCTCTGTCCATAGGCTTACATTATACACAGGCCTGTGGCTGTTCCATGGCTCTGACATCAGCCACAGTAGATTGTGGGATGCACTGCTAGAGGTGCCCGAGTCCAAATTCCAGCAGGAGAGATAGCAGGATCAACCAGATTAAATATAACTGTAACACAAGCAAGTATCTAAAAACTATAAACATTGGTGAACTACTAATCAGGGGGTACCCCACGCAGAGGTGTGGGGAACATGTGTTTAGCTACACCACCACACTTTTGAGCATCTACAGCAAAAGAATAAAAAGGAGGTTTGCACTGGAAATGATACAGAACCTTCCAATAATCTTTTAAACCACCCCTAGTCTGGCACTTTGTTTAACCTGCCTCAGAAGCAGTTTCCTTTTGGGGCTTTTAAAGCATTTTAATATTGTATCACATACTACTGGTACTGCAATCATCCCTATCAGCTTTTCTTGAGCAATGGGACACATCCATAACTGGTGAGAGGAAAGATAACAAAATAAGATGTTCATTTCAAATTAAAGGAGAATGAAATTCAATATACCCGTGCAGATCAGCGCTTTGATGGAAACAAGAAAACAAAAACCAGGAACACCACACAAGAGTAAATTTTTCATAAGAAACAGTTTTTACTACATGGTTTCAAATTTGTGTAAACTCCCATGTTGCACCACATTTTAGTGCAAAATATGTAGATTTACACCCAGGAGAAAACAAAAAATTAACAGATTTTATGATTTTGTAAAATTTGGAGAAAATGATAAAAAAAGATCTGCCCATTTTTGACAAAAGAAAAATCAGCGACCATACCAAATCAATCCCAAAAGAGGATGCTTTACTGCTATTAATGATGTGTTGTATTCCCCATTTATAAACTACATAATCATACACGGAAAACAGTCAGAGTTTTCTAGTACTTGGACAGCTTGCCATACTGAAAGTGATTAGATGGCTAAAGAAAATAATTGTTAAAATCAAAATAATCAATTAACTCCACCCACACATGCCATATTTACATAAGTTTTAAGTTTTGCAAGCCAGCTTTAGTTAAAGGGAAACTAACATGTCCCTGTTTCCCACACCTCAGTGTGGGGCACCCCCTGATAAGCAGGTTGGCCGGTGTTTAGTTTTTAGATACTTTTTTGCAATCATATTTTAATTTGGTTGACCCTGCATCCCTCTGGTCAGCATTTTTTACTCAAGAGCCTCTAACTGCAACACAAGCAAGTATCTAAAAACTGTAAACACTGGTGAACTACTAATCAGGGGGTACCCCATGCAGAGGTGTGGGGAACAGGGACATGGACATTTTTCCTTTAAAATTGTTTTTTATGTTTAGCTACACCATCACACTTTTGAGCATTTACAGCAAAATCTACATCTAAAAGGGAGGTTTGCACTGGAAATGATACAGAATCTTTTAAACCACCCCTAGTCTGGCACTTTGTTTAACCTGCAGCAGCAGCTTTAAAAGAGCATTTTAATATATTGTATCACATACTACTGGTACTGCAATCATCCCCATCAGCTTTTCTTGTGCAGAGTGGGACACATCCATAACTTTTGAGAGGAAAGATAACAAAACTTAAAATAAGATGCTCATTTCAAATTAAAGGAGAGTGATTCAATATACCTGTGCAGATCAGCGCTTTGATGGAAACAGAGTCTGGTAAATAACCGACCGATGACTACTCCAAGACAAGAGCGTCACACCAGCACCAACTTGCTGCTGCAGCTGCGAAAACAATAAACTAAGGCGCCCGGCGCATGCACTAGTGATCGCTGCTGCGCTGCCCCTGGTTGAGTTCCAACTTCCAGTCTTCCACTCCACGTCTACTCTCGACCGTCCGTCACTCACTCACTCAAGTAGTCCACCGCACGCACCGTAGTCCACATCTCTTCTCTTCTCCACATCTGGAATGGAAGTAGACTCGGGAAAGGAATGGAAAGAGCCAGCAAATTTGTGGGCATTTAAAGAGCCCGTGCGACCCGGCCCTAACTGTAGTCATGCCTTCGTCACGCCTTTATCTGTTAAAGTGAACCTGATTGAGACCTTAGACGCCACATCATGCCAGTCGGCTCAGGGGCACAATCTCCACCGCACCGCACACAAACAAAACAAAACCCTAGATGCCACGTCATGCCAGTCGGCTCAGGGGCACAATCTCCAGTGCAGAAAAAAGTGGTGGGGTGACCGCCCCTCTCGCCCCCCCGGTTCCGGTGCCTATGATTATATGGATTGCAGTAGTAGCATGTATGGGCTGCCTGGGGACAGTATGCAATGACTGGCCAGGGGGCTAACTAGAATGTAAAGTGGGGCCTACAAAATTATGGGGCAATAAATAAAAATGCTTGTTGAGGCTGCACCAGGGGAGTAAAGTTGGGACTGTGCATGGAGTTAAGAGGGACTGTTTGCCAGCAGCCATGATTACAGCCATGTGAGCGTCATTCAGCCAAACGGAGGGCCAGGATTTAGGGAAGGACTTATGTGACTGTTAAATGGACTTATGGGGGAAGAAGCTGGGCGGGGAAAATGTTGGCGCTGTTTTCCACAACCAGTCAGTCATCAAGGGAGCCTCATACATATACATTTTTGGCCAGGACAGTGATATCAGCCAGTGGGGAGCTGCAGAGAGCTCCCAAACCAAGAGATTGTTTGGTTCTGAGTCAGTTCAGCAGCTCCAGCCCCTTGGAAGAATGGGGCTGCAAGGCTGGGAAGGGGCTTGCCTGGGGGTTGCCAGCCAACAAGAAAAAAAAAAAAAAGGAAAACATCTGTAACAGGAAGGGAGGCAGACGTGGGGAATGGTGCAATGCACTGGCTGTGGAGCAGCAGTCTTCTGGGAGACATTCTGGAGACTTAGTTGCTGCCCTATTTGCAGGCAAGGGTGTAGACAGGCATACTCACTGTACACATTTGTGTACAGTTTTGTTGAGTGCCTGTCACAAACCCCATGCCTTTCAGTTAACATTTTCATTCTAAGCTGCAGTATTTGGGTTAATGTTGGCCACTGAGGAGTGTCTCTGGTTAAACGTCTGTTGTTTAGGAGATAGATACATGCATAACCTCTATAGGGATTATAGGAATCATCTGACAACAATCTGACTTGTTTGGAAAGGGGTGCCATTTGGAAAGGACGTGTACATTTTTTAATAGAGGGGGTGTAACTTTTGGAGACTGTGTACAAAATGGCAATTTCTGGCTACACACCTGTTTGCAGGCACCTCTCTGGTCTGAAAGAGGAGGTTGCTCATCTCCATGCTGACCTGGCAAGGATTCGTGAAACCTGCTCCCCCACCCAGGGACCACCCAGTCCACCGCCACTAACTCAGAGGTTGCCAAGAAAGAGGAGTGGTTGGACCACGGTGGCTCAGGGAGGGTGACGGTGGTGGAACAGAGGTGCATCCCTCCAGTTGTACCTCTCCACAATTCATTCGCCATTCTGGCAGAGCATGGTTCCTCTATGGAGGCACCCACAGTGGAGACCAAGGAGGATGCTGGGAACCTCCACAATGGAGACCCACAGGAGGGTTGCACAGGACCCCACAAGGGAAGGAAACAACTCCTGGTGGGGGACTCAATTATTAGGGGGGTAGAACTGGGGGAAGGAGGGAAAAGGGAGGTAAGTTGCCTGCCAAGCGCCATGGCTTGGAGGACAGGAAACAAATCCTCAGGATTGTGGGAGCAGCTGCAAGGGGGAGTGAGCTGGATGTCATTATCCACCTAGGGACAAATGACTGGGCTGAGCATGGGATCAGAGCAGTGGAACAGGAGTTTGTGGAGTTGGGGAGGGGCCTTAGATAAGTAGCACGCACGGTAACTTTCTTGGAAGTGCTACCTGTCTATGGCATGTATGAGGCTAGGGTACTTCGCACCATGGGAAATAAATGGTAGCTCAGGGATTTGGCTTTATTGGGGACTGGGGCTTCACCTGGAGGGATGCAGGCCTATACTGGTGCAATGGTCTGCATCTGTCCAGAAGGGGAACCGGCAAGCATTTAAACTAGCCAAGGGAGGAGACACAGAAAAGGAGAAGGGAAAGCCTATCCCCACCAAAAAAATTAGGGTAGTTAGTGAGGTAAACACCAAGATAGAGCAGTCAATAGGGAGAAGAGCAGGGGTAAATGGAGAAAAAGACAAAGGCAGTAAGGACAGGAATGGGGCAAAAAGAAATAAGGTCATAAAAAAATGGAGGGTAATAGTACCAGTTCCCGTATTCTAGGTAAAATGCTCCCCGAAATGGTGGCGTTGATGGAAGAGGGATGCCTGGATATCGTGTCAGTCACAGAAACATGGAATTCAGAGAACCATGACTGGGATGTCAACATACCAGCGTACACAACCTACAGTAGGGACAGGGAGGGAAGAAGGAGAGGAGGAGGAGCTCTCTATATACAGTGGCGTGAAAAAGTATTTGCCCCCTTCCTGATTTTCTCTATTATTGCATATTTGTCACACTGGATGTTTTCAGGTCTTTAGAGAAAATGTAATATTAGATAAAGGGAACCTGAGTGAACAAATAACACTTGTTTTTTTTTTAATTTCACTTATTTAATGAAAAAAAGTTAACCAACACCAACTGGCACTGTGTGAAAAAGTAATTGCCCCCTTACACTTAATAACTGGTTATGCCACATTTAGCTGCAATGACTGCAACCAAACACTTCCTATAATTCAATATCAGTCTTTCACATCGCTGTGGAGGAATTTTAACCCTCTTCCTCGCAGAAACTGCTTTTAATTCAGTAACATTTGGTAGGTTTTCGAGCATGAACTGCTCGTTTCAGGTCCTGCCACAGCATCTCTATTAGGTTTCAGTCTGGACTTTGACTAGACCACTCCAAAACTTTAATTTTACTTCTTTTAGCCATTCTGATGTGGACTTGCTTTTGTGTTTTGGATCATTGTCTTGCTGCATGACCCAACTACGCTTCAGCTTCAGCTGACGGAAGGATGACTGGACATTCTCCTTAAGAATTTTCTGGTACAGAGCAGAATTCATGGTTCCTTTAATTATGGCAAGTCATCCAGGTCCTTAGGCACAAGCATCCCATACCATCACACTACCACCACCATGTTTGACTGTTGGTATGGTGTTCTTACTGTGGAATGCTGTGTTTGCTTATCTGAGACATTATGGGATCCATGTTGTCCAAAAGTTCCACTTTGGACTCATCTGTCCATAGAACATTTTCCCAAAAGGTTGTGGATCATCCAGGTGCTTCTTGGCAAATGAGATTGCGGGTTTATGTTCTCTTGGTTAGCAGTGGTTTCCGCCTGTTACTCACAGTTATCATTTTTGCCCAGTCTCTTTCTGATTGTGGAGTCATGAACACTGACCTTAGCTGAGGCAAGAGTAGCCTGCAGTTCTTTGGATGTTGTTTTAGGATCCTTTGAGACTTCTTGGATGATTTTACACTGTGCCCTTGGAGTAATTTTGGCAGGCGCCCACTCCTGGGAAGGTTCACTACTGTTCCAAGTGTTCTCCATTTGGAGATTATGGCTCTCACTGTGGTTCAATGGAGTCCCAGAGCCTTAGAAATATCTTTGTAACCCTTTCCAGACTGATGAGGGCAACAAATTTTTCTGATCTTTTCAGGAACTTCCTTTGATCATGGCATAATGTGCTTGTTGAATCTTTGTGCTGCATGCTGACTCTGATGGTAAGGGCCAAAATAAGTGAGGTTTATATTGAGCAGGGCTGGCTGTAATCAAGCCTGGCTGTGTTCAATCAGCTGACTCTAATTATCCCTTTAATTGGGTTGATTTAACTAGGGGCAACTACTTTTCACACAGTGCCAGTTGGTGTTGGTTAACTTTTTCATTAAATAAATGAAATAAGTAAAAAAAGTGTTATTTGTTCACTCAGGTTCCTTTATCTAATATTATATTTTGTCTAAAGACCTGAAAACATCCAGTGTGACAAATATGCAATAATAGAGAAAATCAGGAAGGGGGCAAATACTTTTTCACGCCACTGTAAGGCAAGGGATCAAAGCAACAGAACTAAAGGGTAAACAGGGAGGAGAGGAGTCACTGTGGGTCACCCTGGAGACTGGAAATTGCACCACAATCTGCACAGGGGGAGGAAATGGACAAGGAAATGATAGAAGGCATCCTTAGGATGGCAGAGAAAGGGGAGATATTGCTGATGGGGGATCTGAATATGCCAGATGTTAACTGGAGCACCTTTGCTGCAGCCACATCCAATAGCAGGGCCACTCTCGATGCCCTGCAGGGGGCATGCCTCAGACAGCTAGTTTTGGAACCCACTCGGGAGGGAGCAATCTTAGACCTGGTACTCTCAAATGGGGATGGAGAGAGGATCTCCACTCTAGAAGTGGGTAGCCATCTGGGAACAAGCGACCACCAAACAGTGTGATTCACGATAAACTTAGCTGTAGAGTCAAGCCATACAAAAGTGAAGGTACTAAACTTCCAGAGGGCTGATTTTGTCAAAACAGGAGAGTGCCTCAGAAAAGCACTAGCAAACAGGCAAGAACATGGGGTGGAGCAACATTGGAGAAACATCAAACCGCCATCATTGAGGCAACAAGCCTTTGTGTGAAGCAAATAAAATAAAAGAAAAAAACATTTTGGTTCTCAAAAGAAGTGGCAGGGAAGGTTCGGGAGAAAAAGATAGCATTCAGTAAGTATAAGAAAACACAGAAGGAGCAGGACAGAGAACTGTATCAGTTAAAGCAGAAGGAAGCGGGGAAGGCAGTCAGAATAGCAAAGGCCCAAACCAAGGAAAAGATAGCCAATTCAGTTAAGAAGGGAGATAAAACCGTTTAGGTACATTAGAGAGCAAAAAAAGACCAAGGCAGGGATACTGAGGCTGAATAAAGAGGAAGGTGGTTGGGCAGAGAGCAACAGTGAAAAAACAGGGATACTGAATGAATACTTCTGCTCTGTATTCACAGTGGAAGAGCAGGGGGTGATACCTAATCCAGTGAATAGAAGCACTCTTAATGGGGGGTTGATATTAGTCCTTTCACAGAAGAAAGGTTTCTGAAAGAACTCTTAAAACTGAAGGTGGATAAAGCAATGGGGCCTGATGGGATTCACCCCAGAATTCTAAACGAACTAAGGGAAGAACTAGTAACACCACTGACTACCCTTTTTAATAAATCATGGGAGGATGGTGTGGTACCTGAGGACTGGAAGAGGGCAGATGTGATTTCCCTTCACAAAAGTGGGAGCAAGACAGAGGCAGGAAACTACAGACCTGTCAGTTTGACCGCAGTGGTAGGGAAATGATGGAATCACTTTTGAAGGAAAGAATTGTTGAGTACCTAGAGGCCAGTGGGGTACAGGACCCAAGGCAGCATGGATTCACAGCAGGAAGGTCATGTCAGACAAATCTAATTGATTTCTTTGACTGGGTGACCAAAGTAGTAGACCAAGGAGGGGCTGTGGACATGGCCTACCTAGACTTTAACAAGGCATTTGACACAGTCCTGCACAAAAGATTAATAAACAAATTAACCAGCTGGGGAGTGGGTCCCAGGGTGGTAGCCTGGGTAAAACACTGGCTGCACAACACAACACATAGGGTAATAGTAAATGGAGTCCACAGTGAAGAAAGGGGGGTTACTAGTGAGGTACCACAGGGTTCAGTACTTGGGTCAGTCCTTTTTAATGTCTTTATAAGTGACATTGCAGAGGAACTGGAAGGAAAAGTATGTCTCTTTGCAGATGACACAAAGATCTGCAACAGGGTTGATACGCAAGGTGGGGTGGAAAGGCTGAAAAGGGACTTGGCAAGGTTGGAGGAATGGTCAAATGTATGGCAGCTTAGATTCAATGCAAAGAAGCGCAAAGTAATGCACCTGGGAAACAAAAACCCAGGGGAAGAGTACACAATGGAGAGTGAGATACTGACAACAACAAAAATGGAAAGGGACCTTGGGGTAGTCATATCAGATGACCTAAAGGTGGGACAGCATGTGAGAAGGCAGTAAGGATGGCTGAGAGGATACTGGGATGCATAGGGAGAGGCATCACCAGTAGAAAACAGGAAGTTGTTGTCCCTCTGTACACAGACAGTTGGTAAGACCACATCTGGAATACTGTGTACAGTTCTGGAGACCCCATCTCCGCAAAGACATAGACAGAGTGGAGGCTGTCCAGAGGAAGGCAACTAAAATGGTGCAGGGTCTGCACCAGAAGACATATGAAGAAAGATTAAAGGAGCTTAAGATGTATAGCCTTGAGGAAAGGAGGGAGAGGAGGGACATGATAGAAACTTTCAAATACCTCAAGGGAATCAACAAAGTCCAAAAGGGTAGCATATTTCAGAAAAAGAAATGTGCAAGAACAAGGGGGCACAATTTGAAGATAAAGGGGGGACAGCTCAGAGGTAATGTGAGGCAGTATTTCTTCACGGAGAGGGTTGTAGATGCATGGAACAGCCTTCCTGAGGAGGTTGTAGAGTCAAAAACTGGGGGGAATTCAAGAATGCATGGGACAGACATAAGGCATTTCTAGTAGGGGGTAGGAGGAAGTAGGCTGTTGGTAAACAAGGATCTGCAGCTTATCCATTAGGTAGAGAAATGGTCAGACTGAGTGGGCCAAGTGGTCCTTATCTGCTATCAGATTCTATGTTTCTGTCCCCCAGGACCTGGGTGTACCTTTCCCCATGGTGGAGGAATGTGTTGAAGGAGTGTGGTTTCTCAGCTCTGCGGAGGGAGGGAGCTGCAGGTTTCTGCAAAAAGCTGCAGTGGGAAAGGAGCTACACCACAGTGGTGAAGGTTCTGATCAAAGGTTTTGGAGAGAAATGGCTGTCTAATTCTGCACCTGAATGGTGAGAAACATGGAGAAAAGGTTCAAGAAAAGAAAAAGGTCTCTTTCTGACTCTGGTATGACCCAGCGTCTTAAGGGAAGGACAAAAAGTTCAAGGGATGGTTCTGGTTTTGGAAACGGATTATGGAAAATGGACTGGTTTTGGTATGGACACTTGGTATGGGAATCTTCCAGACATGCAGAGGCTTGGCCAGTAACCCCTGGTAGCTTGAAACAGTTGAAGAGAGAGCTTCTTCTGCATCTATTAGCACCTGCATGGTGAGGAAAAGAATTTGCCTTGTATCAAGGGAAGTAAAAGGTTTCAGTCAAGGTGAATTCAGGGTCCTCAGAGGAGCTCAAGGTGATTGCCCAAGTTCCCATGGAGACCGTGTGCTCAGTGGAAAGCCAGAGACTGTGACCTATGAGAAAAAAGCCATAGCTGCCATGTCGGTAGTGTGGCGGAAGGATGTTTTCTTACACTTCTAAACATTGAATCTGCCAACCTGAGCTGAGCTAAAAGAGACCGAGAAACTGCTCATATTTCATCCTGGAGCCAGGTAGGGAACCTGCCAACCCCCCTCAAGAGGGGCCGACTGGGCCACAGGGAGCCACGGGCACGTGCCTGACTGCTAGGGTAGTGTGATCCAGTGGAGAGCTGAACCGTGGGGTCACTCCCGGGTCTGGGTTCCTTGTGGCCTTGAAAGTCTTGCGTTTGTATTCTGCATTGGGTCTGGAAACAGGCTGAAGGGAACAAGCTGCAAGATCTTCAATCAAGTCGGAAGATCCAAGCTGCAGAGTGCCTGCTCCACATCTCAAGTCTTTTCAAATCCAAATGATTCCAAGGTTCTACTGTTCCATCTTTCTCAGAGGCACAGTCACCATGCCACCAGAGACTGTCAGCAGAACCATGAGTAACTGCAGGGATTGTCCTGCAACCTGGGGAATGGATATAGTTTGCTCTCAAGTTATGCCCACTGGCACAGAAATCAAAGAGAAAGATAAGTTTACTTTTACAGTAAGTGCATCAATGCCGGCCGACCAGCTGCACCGCAGGCCTGCAATGAATACTTGGGTACCCGGTCAGAGGACAAAGGGGGTAAACGGGTACCAGTTGGGGGTTTGTTAACGGCAACCATCTGCAGCAGTTGGCTAGTTAGAAGGGTTGGTGGCTGCAAGCATTGAAATAAGGTCTAAATTTAAGGGGTATATGACTGATGTCTAAAAATGCTAATCTCTAAAGGAAAATTGATAAAAATACAAAATGTTTGTTTAACCGCTACTCCATTTACCCTTTCCTAACCCTCCCCATGTAAATAAAAGAATAATTTACTGTTTTGGAAGAATTCTGACTCGTGAACATATTATTAGGTTTAGTCTTTAAATGTAAAGGGTTAAAACTGGGGTTGATTTATCGTATCCATATGTTGGGGTGACTGTATGGGGAGGTGGGTTGGTATAGCATCCCAGGGGGTTGTATTGCTAATATCAGACCCACTTAAAATGTACTCTGGACGGAGGCACCATGCTATTTATTGTTCATCTTGGGAAAGAACCCCCGGTAACAGCAAAATGGGAACCCAGGCCCCTCAACCTTGGTCAGGCCTGCAAAGCAAGGGTGGCAGCCCTCTTGGTAGATGGCGCCATGGCTACATTTTGTTTTTCACATTCAGAACAAGTTTATTGTTCACAAGCCATGTTTGCATTTTTTGAAAATCATCCATAAGTTGGGAGTTAATATGATTTATGCTTTAGCACTAAAGAGAAGCACTAAGTTAGCAGAACATAACAGTACTCCATGAGATAATGGTTCAGAAAGGGTTATTAATGAACAAGGAAAGGAGGATAGGATCTAATATAAAGCTCTGCGGGATGCCAGGTGTAACCCCCCCCCGCAAATGGGGGTTCCCAAAAGTCTTCCATGGGCTTGCCTAAATGCCCACCGCCAGGCTGGTGTTCTGTGTCCTAGCGATTTAAAGTATTTGCATGTGATGCCCTGTTAGCCTCTGTGCCTGTCTCTTTAAGAGCTGCCTATTTTGTAGTGTCAAATTAATCTGGGTAGGGGCTGGGATGTTTCAAGCTCGAGTCCCACCCGGGCTGCAGTGTTATCGCTCCATTCTGCCATTGCTATTTGTGCAGAGGGAGCCCTGTTAGGAACTGTGACTGTTTGCTGTTCATCTATTTTAATAATAATATTGTAGTTTGCCTAACCTGCCTTCCTTTGCAGCATGGAGATTTCAGTATGGCACCACCATCTTGGTACCGGACCGCCTATTGGGACCAATCAGTACCTTTGGGGACCTAAAACAGTGTACCAAGGATCTATTGAGGGTCCCCCTGAGGTTGTGAGGGCTGGTGAAGCAGCCCTCCCCCAACCCCTGAGACAAGTAACCAACATACCAAGGATTATCGAGGGTTCCCCTGAGGTTGTGAGGGCCGGTGAAGTAGCCCTCCCCCACCCCCCGAGATGAGCAACCAGCATACCAAGGGTCCATCGAGGGTTCCCCTGAAGTCGTGAGGGCGATGAAATAACCCACCTCCACTCCCGAGACAAGCAACCAGCATACCAAGGATACATCGAAGGTTCCTCTGAGGTCATGAGGGCAGGTGAGTAGCACTCCTCCCCGAGACAAGCAACAGCATACCAAGGATCCATCGAGGGTCCCACTGAGGTCGTGAGAGCTGGTGAAGTAGCCTTCCCCACCCCGAGACAAGCAACCAGCATATCAAGGATCCATCGAGGGTCCCCCTGAGGTCATGAGTTCTGGTGAAGTAGCCCTCCCCACCCCTCCGAGACAAGCAACCAGCATACCAAGGATCCATTGAGGGTTCCCCCTGAGGTCATGAGGGCCGGTGAGGTAGCCCTCCCCCACCCCCCGAGACAAGTAACCAGCGTACCAAGGATCTATTGAGGGTCCCCCTGAGGTTGTCAGGGCCGGTGAAGTAGCCCTCCCTCACCCCCTGAGACAAGAAACCAGTGTACCATGGATCCATCTAGGGTCCCCCTGAGGTCGTGAGGGCCAGTGAAGTAGCCATCCACCACCCCCCGAGACAAGCAACCAGCATATCAAGGATCCATCGAGGGTCCCCCTAAGGTCTTGAGGGTCGATGAAGTAGCCCTCCCCCACCCCAAGACAAGGAACCAGCATACCAAGGATACATCAAGGGTTTCCCTGAGGTCGTGAGGGCAGGTGAAGTAGCACTCCCCCAACCCCCAAGACAAGCAACCAGCATGCAAAGGATCCATCGAGGGTCCCACTGAGGACGTGCGGGCCGGTGAAGTAGCCCTCCCCCACCTCCGAGACAAGCAACTAGCATACCAAGCATCCATTGAGGGTCCCCTGAGGTCATATGGGCTGGTAAAGTAGCCCTCCCCCACCTCCAAGACAAGCAACCAGCATACCAAGGATCCATCGAGGGCCCCCCTGAGGTCGTGAGGGCCGGTGAAGTAGCCCCCCACCCCCCGAGACAAGCAACTAGCATACCAAGCATCCATTGAGGGTCCCCTGAGGTCGTGAGGGCTGGTGAAGTAGCACTCCCCCACCCCCCGAGACAAGCAACCAGGTAACGTTGACCCAGCCGAATGCCAGACCGAGGAGATCAGGCTGCAGAATTTGCTCCTCTGTAATCCAATTCAAGCTTGGCGCCATTTTTGAACTTTAAAACCACCGCAGCATTTCTGTCGGCGTGGTAGTGCAGATTGTTTATTTTTTACCTAACAAGGCTGAATAACTAACTATTTTAATGCTGTATCCTGGGGGGACTTTAAATATTTTCTTGCCATACGCTACATTGAATCCTGCATGCTTGGGATACTTTAATACAAGTCTCTCACAAGGCTAAATAACTAATTGTTTCTAATATTGTATCCTGGGGGGACTTTAAATATTTTTTGGCAAACGCTAGTTTGGATCCTGCATGTCTGGGGTACTTTAATACATGTTGTGCTGCTTAGACTGTTATTCAGATGCTTTAACTTAATCAGTGCAGATGCAGAGTTTAAATTTTGCAGTTTAGTCACAGCTACGACTCCAGTCTCCTTCCCTTGCCAGCACAGGTCCCTCACCCCCATTCCTGTTTCAGTCTCCTCTCCCTGCTGGTACTACTTAAGCCCTTACCTGCCTTTCAGTTCTCCACAGCGTACCAAGGATCCATCGAGGGTCCCCCTGAGGTTGTGAGAGTCGGTGAAGTAGTCCTCCCTCACCCCCCCCCCCGAGACAAGCAACCAGGTAATGCCGAGCCAGCCAAATACCAGACAGAGGAGATCAGGCTGCAGAGTTTGCTCCTCTGTAATCCGATTCAAGCCCTGCTGACACGTTGCGTTGGCTCCCCACTGCTCCCACCACCACCCTTGCTCAAGTTGTGCTTATATAGGTGAGGGCTTGCTGATCTGAACCAATCAGTCCGCTTCTCCATCTGCAGCTTATACTCTGTCACCACTAGAGGCAACCCCAATTTGTTTTGCTTTTCCTTACTACTGGGTATTCCTTATCCTACCACCTGCCTCCTCCTCACCATGCTCCTTCTTGTGCTCACTATCTTTTCTGCACTGTTCCCATGCTCTCTAACCCCCCTTAACTCCCACTATAAATCATGCTTCTGGAATCGCTGACTACCCAAGGACTGATTGGCAGCCACCCCCCTCCATGCATGCCGCCTGGTATCCAGAGACTCCAGTGAAGCTTAATAGGGAAGACGCCATCTGTACTCTGACACCCCCCCTCCCAGTTACTGGGACCTTCCCCCTGCCCTCTCCTACTGCCTACCACTATGTCCACTACCATAGAGGGACCACCCACAGTTTGTCTCTCCTCCACCGGGAGCTGTACCCCATGAAACATTTGTATCCGCCACCCCTCTTCACACCTTTTCATCCTGTCTGCCCCCTGCACTCTAGCTCTCCCTATTCCCTCCCTTTCCTACACACCTGAAACCTCGGTTTGCATAGCTCATCGTCACAATAAATTGGTCTGAAACTCTGTACTCAGGTCACTCCTCTTCCTGCTCCCCCTTATATCTGGTAATATCCACCCTAACCTTGGCCCACTTGTAACCTCCATGCCAAACCACACCCCCATCAGTGGACTTCGCATTGCTAGTCTCAATGTCTGTAACCTACTAAAAAAATGGGATTCATATCAGGGGTGGGTCCTCCAGCATCAGCCTGATATCATTGCCTTGAATGAAACCTGGCTCTCTCCTCTGACTCCTGACTCAACAGTAGCGCTGCCCGGGTACAACCTCTTCCAAGCTGATCGGCAGGGAAAACGTGGAGGAGGGTGCACAATCTACGTTAAGAACCAAGTGCACTGTCAGCTGTTCTCCCCCCCCTCTGCTGGTAGCTGGTCCACAGGCCCTTACCCTCAAACACCCTGGGTCACTCTCAAACCCCGCTTCTTATCATGTCAGTTTACATTACCCCCAGTGACCAGAAAGTAGCATTCCACGCAGTCCTGTCCTATCTTGCCACCCTCCTGCAACAAATTGAAAACATTACTCTTGGAGACTTCAACATCAACTGGCTGGCCAAGTCCACCACCCCTCTCATAGATGCAGCTACAGCCCAAGACCTTGTGCAAGTAGTCCCCTCTCCCACTCGTCTGGATCCTTGCACCAGATCTTCCACCCTGCTGGACCTGATATTCACCAACCATCCCCATAAAATCACTAGCACCGATGTGTTACCAAATACGCTTAGCGACCACTCCCCAGTTCTCTGCACCTGGTCCTGCAAAATGCCCCAAACCCTTCCAAGATAATCTTTCAGCGCAAACTCAGCCCTGGTAAACTTGCGCTCCTAAAATCCCAACTCAGATCGCTGGACTGGTCCCTCGTAACTATACCTCGACCCTGATCTAGCCCTCAGCCTGTTCACCCGCACCTTCAACATCATCTGTGACAAGTTTGCCCGACTTACCAAAAAGATGGTCAAAGGCAACCCTGTCCCCTGGATCACTAACCACCTCCTTACCCTGATGCGTATGCGTGACTCACTTTGGCACCTCTGCAATGAGACTGGCTGTCCATCCAACAGGCAGAGATACAGAGAGGCCCAGAACAAATGCATGTGGGCATTAAGCAAAGCCAAGGCTGGGCACTATAAAGCTGCCCTTACCGCTGCCTGGGGCTCTGGGCGCAAATTCTGGAATAATATCAAGGAAATCAGTGGCAAAGAACCTAACTCCCCTCCCTAACCAGATAGTTGTGGATGGGCATTTGACCTCCAACCCTCTTGTATAGCCTCGGCTTTCAATTGTGCTTTCACTAACCTCAGCCATGTTCTCCCACCTACCTTCTTTGACCTGTCCTCTATCTGGTCCCCCCTCCCAACTCCACCCCCCTTTCACCTATGATGCATCACCCTCAAGACCGTCGAGCCTTACATTAAAAACGCTCTAAGCCACTCCCACTACAGTAGTGACTCATTGGATCTGAGGCTTCTGTGGCTCACCCTCCATGACTTACTCTACCCCTTCACCAATATTCTCAACCACTCTCTCTGTCAAGGTAAATTCCCCTCCCTCTGAAAATCTGCCTCCATCATCCCTATATTTAAGAGTGGGGACCATACTGTCACCAATAACTACCAGCTCATCTCTATCCCCCCCCATCTAAAGCACTTGAACACATTGTCTATGATCTACTTACCAACCACCTTAACAAACATGATCTTCTCTGTAAACAGCAACATGGCTTCCACAAAGAGCACAGTACTACTACAGCCCTTCTGGAATTCACCGCACACTTCCACTCCATATTAGACAAAGGCCACACCACTGGTGCTGTATTTATTGACCTTACTAAGGCATTTGACACCATCAATCACTCCCTTCTGCTAGTCACACTCTCCAACATTGGCTTTTCCCAGGATGCCTTGTGCTGGTTCACCGACTACTTGTCGAATCAGTTGCAACAGGTCAAATTTGGTACTACCCTATCCGATAAGCTCCCAGTTCTCTCAGGGGTCCATCCTTGGTCCCCTCCTCTTCAGCCTTTACCTTAACTCCTTCCCCGCCTCCTGCCCTGGCAACCTTCTGCTATGCGCGGATGATGCGGTACTTTATGCATCCAGCCCTGACCCTTTTCATCTACACCAAACCCTCCAGTCCTCCTTCAGTGAAGCAGAACTGTGGTTCTCTGATCAACGCCTTATACTAAACTACAAGAAGACCAAGTTCATAATCTTCTCCCACCCTCTGAGCTCTAAGAAGGAACTCTGCCCCCAGATTCTAACAGTGGACTGAACCCTTCTTGAGCAAGTGGACTCCTTTAAATACACGGGCATCACCCTTGACCCAGCACTCAATTTTCACCAGCACATATATCACCTGTCCTCTGCATTTAATGTCTGCCTCGGCCTGCTGTATCGGATTAAACACTGCCTTACTCCAGATGCCCTCTGAATTGCTATGGCATACTCATTTATAGCGCTGCCACCACCTCAGCCCATAGTACGCCCCGTCTCTCCCTCAACAAAACCTCTCGCCTTGTACTGGACTGTAACCGTCTCACTCATACCTGCTCACTATACGACTCCACAAACTGGCTTAACTTAAACAACAGGATCAAATTCCACACTTGCCTTATGGCCAAAAAAATCACCCTTGGTCTCCCCCCAACCCCGGTCTTACCTCCTTAATCTATCCGTCTACAACCCAAAAAGTAATCTGCAGCTCTAGCAAGAAACTCCTCGCAGTTCCTCACTGTCAAACCTCCCAGATTCAAAGATCCTTCAACTACAAGGCCTCCTCGTGGACGAATGGCCTACCTAGCTCCATCACAAACAAAAATGCTATTGGCCTCTTCAAAACCCATCTTAAGGGGCATTTCCAGTCCCTAAATAGCTGTGACTGCCATTGATCCTGCTGTCACTTGCTCCTCCCCCTGCCATGACAATGGCCTCTGGCTGGCTAATCCTACCCACCCCCCACCCCCCTTTTTATCCCCTTACCACCAATTTTTGAGCATCTCTGTATAAATGCCTACATGTTCATCTGGTCTAAGTTTGTCTGGTACTGATTGTGAGCCTTTAACTGTATTTAATGGTATTATTACAGTGTATCTAGCTTGTCCTGTTTCGTGCATTGTATTTACCTGTAACCCCTAGGTGGCGCTATCCCAAGGGCTACTACCCCTGCCTGCTTAACTACTAACATGTTGAGGGGCCTAGGTCCAAGGGCAGGTGCCTCCACCCAGAGGTCAGGGTTTGCAGTAGTTAAACTAACTTGGTCACAGCCCTCTGGGACACTGTAACCCTCCTTTCTTCCCACTAGTGGCCCACACAGTGCATCAGAAATATCTTCACAATATACACTTACACCCAGGACTGGCTGTGTCGACTGGACTCTGGGGACACCCTGTAAAACAAGATGATACAGTGCAAAAGCCACAGAACAATACTTTATCATAAATGAATACCTCAGACAGTGTAACTTTGCTGAAACAAACAAATCTGATTTATTTAGGGGGATATAACAAGGACAGCAGGAAATCAGGTTAATTAGGTTAAACACATTAATAATCACAGTACTGTGCACATATTAGTAGTCCCAAATTGTCACTTTCACTGGGTACCCAGGATGGGGAGGGGGCTAGCCAGGATAGGTGCAGCTGGTCGGGGCCCTATGATGGAAAAAAACACTTGCACAACACCCAATTGTAATCTGGAGCCGGAGGGCTCGTTTTGTGAAGAAATGGAAAAAGCAACAATTAGATGACACATTTGCAATTCGACAAACAGATGGCAGGGAGCTACCCTGCTTTGTACTCACAACTCAATGCTGGGAACTGGATGGAAGGCAGATTGCCCTGGATTGCCAGGAGGAGCAGACAATGTGGACAAGGTCCTTGTGACTGGACCCCACTGCAGTTTAGAGCAAATGGATGTAGTCTGGATTAAGTTGTGGTTTACTTACAGCTTCATTCACTCTATTCACTGTACAGGGGATTTGAAACACGATTCCCCACAAGCACTACACACATTTATATGTAAAAGAAAAGTACTATGCCAGGCAGGCTGCTTCTCTATCCCGATCGCAATTACTGCACAATACCCAGGAGAACACACAGCAGCTTCAGTTCCTGACAGACCGAGGGCGATTCAGCAATTTCTCCAGTCTTCTACAGGGTGAGCCTGGTTTCCACACTTCTGGAGCTTCTTTCTCCTCACAACTCTGATTCAGTCTGCACTGGCACTCGCAAACAGTTGTAGGCCGAATTTCAGGGCCCCACTCGAGCTTCCCATGTGAAACTATACAGCGCAGAAGCTCGGAGCTCCTTCCCTCTTCACAGTCACAACTCATCTGAACTTTCCAATAGACAGAGCCAGGCATTTCCTTTGAGTTCCTCCCAGTTCAGTTGGCTGATTTGGCTGTCACTCACAGTCAGACTCCCCCTGTTGGTGCAAAAGGGCACCGAAGTCCAAACTACAATTCCCAGAGGCATCTGCCATACAGTCCCATTGTGGCTGGCTCCAGAGGAGAGTCCAAGTTCTGATTCGCCCAGAGCAGGCTCCATTTTAAAGGATCCCCACACAGATTGGTCCAATTCAGCAGTTCAGGACCAACATGAGGGAGCTACTCTCAGCACAGTCCTGGCTACAAGCCAGCAAGTTAGAACAAACTGCATTTTCATTATTACTTTAACAGGTTACAAGGAAACAATTACATCTTCTGAAAGAGCTCCTCCTCCGCATATAGCGACTGCAGAAATGGAGCGATTTGCTCAGTGGCCCAGGCAGGACTCGAGCAGGGAAACACACAGACCCCCCATTTCAAAGTAATTATCTGCAGTTTGGCAGCTCTTAAAGCGACAGTACATGGAGGCATTAGGCACTCTCACTCAATTATTTTTTTAAATCGGCTGAAATATAGGACACCACCCTGGCGGAAAGCATTTAGGCTTGCCCAAAGAAGGCTTTTTAGTGGCCCCCATTCGTAGGGGGAGTTACGTACCTTATTACTGTTTTGTCCCATTTATGTGACATGGAACCTTTGTAAATGAGTCTCTGACTCAAAGGTATTTTTCCGAATTCTGAATAAATAAAAATAAATAAATAATGGTTTCTGCCCCCAAGGGTCTTGTGGAATTGAATTTCTGTAGGAATTGTAGTTTTTGCACTTTGGCACCTAAATGAACCTAGAGGGGGAGCTCTAGCTGTGACAAACAGACAGATGGATTAGCCAACCGAACCTTTTGGATTCCTGAGGAAGTCCCGGTACTGTCCGCAGCAGAAGTCAGTCTGGAGTTAGAGTTTAGAGATTGTACAACTTGAGGGATTCGAGCAGTGACTTCTGCATAGTTCACACAGGAGATTGGTGGAAAGGCTAAGTTTGGCTTGTCTGCTTGCTGTCCCTCAAGAGGGAGCCTTGGAAGAAACCAGATTCTATCCGAAATTGAGTGTGACAAAGCCACTGAATTGTGACCAGACTTGAACCTGAAGAAGACCAAAGATTTGCTTCAGTACGATCGGCCTGTCAGGACCTGAGACTACCGCGGGGTGCGTTGGTTTGCGTAGCGACACTGTATATTGCAACCAGACTGCCATCTGAACTGTGGTACTGTTTCTGTCATTTACTATAAGTATGCTGAATGTGGTTAGTGGGTTGCAACTTGGTTCCCCACTGCCTGATTGTGTCAGGCTTGCTGAAATCTGCATCCAGCACTACCGGACTTCCATTTGAATTGTTCCCCTGGCCTGAGCCCTGTCACCTTGGCCCAGCCAGCTGTTCACATCACAGAGAAGAATATCGACGAGATACCTGACTGGGGGTCAGCTCCCTGTTCAACATCACGAATAGGAACAACACCACAGTGAATCGTGTGGGCCCAGCTTCTCCTGGCAAACCACCAAGTCATCCTTCTGTCTCCATTTCTTCCATCCGATGTCCTGTACTGGGTAGCGTGAGTAAACACCAGAGTAGCTCCCTGCAACAACAGCTCAATCAAAGTGTGTCATCTGATTTAATTGTTTTGCTTGATTATCACGAACTGAACCATCTGACTCCAGATTACAAATTGTGGGTTACTGTGCATGGCTATTTCTTTTATCCTATAGGGCCCTGACCAGCTGCAACAATGGCCTACCCCGCGCACCACAACAGGCTAGCCTACCTCACCAACTGGGTACCCAGAGCGTGTGTGATGGTGTTGAGGGACTCTAAAGTGCATGCCTTGTAGCCTGATTGAATCAGTCCTTAAACCAATCAACCTGATTACGCCCCTTCCTTGTTCATTCCCCCTGAATAAATCGGATTTGAATCTTTTTGCACTTCAACTGTTTGTGGTGCATCTCTGTACTAATAGCACTGGATTCCTATTGCTTGCTGTGTCTAAGCTTATTTTACAGGGGGTCTCCAGGGCCATGCTGGTGGAACTAGCCCTATGGGTAAGTGCAGCAAGTGTGGTGGTACACCTGCTGTTTGGGGGTTGTGGTGATTGTCTGTGCAGAACATTGTTTAGGCCATTAGAGGGTAAAGAGAGGGGTAACAGTGTCCCAGAAGGTTGAACCCAGATCAGCTACGCTACCATTAACCCTGTCCTCCAGGTGGAGGCACCTGTTTTCAGTACCCAGACCCCTCAACCTGCATCTGGTTACACAGGCAGGGTAGTAGCCCTTTGGATAGCGCCACCTAGGAGTTACACAAGCTTGATGGAAGCCAAGTCCAACAGGGACCTCTCGGATCTGACAGCTTGCTAGTTAGAAATATAATGCTTGAACAAGGCAACTGCATGCGGTGACAGAAACTTAGAAACACTGACCATGTCAGCAGAAAAAGGCCTTTGTTCCATCCAATCTGCCCAGTTTTACCCTACTTTGCCCCATGACATAATGTCTAGATGGGGTTTTCACCCTCACCTTCCCCTCACTCCCTGCCTTACTGCTACCCTCTAAGTGACTATTAACCCTTTATCTTTCCCAGAAGTGTTTGAACGCATTAATGAATTTTGCATGCATCACCTCTGCCAGTAATCTGTGCTCAACCACTCTCTCTGCAAAGGAAATCATTTTTACATCCCTCCTAAATCTTACCACCACCACCAGCATGCATTTACATTCCCGTGTTTTCAACCCTCCACTCCTGGTTAATAGTTCCTCACAGTTTACCTCGTTATTCCTTTCAGAACTTGCAGGTCTCTATCATGCCACCCCTCTCCCTTCTGGCCTCCAGTCAGCATAGTTTCAGTGCCCTGAGCAGATCCTTATAGGAAATGGCCTACTGGCCCTGAATCATTTTGTTTACTGTACGCTGCACTGTTTCCAGCCTGTCTCTGACTTTCGTCAGGTGAGGACTCCGGAACTGGGCACATTATTCCAGATGAGGTCTCACCAGTAATCTGTAGAAGAGTAGTATTACCTCTTTCCTCCTGCTATCAAAACCCTTCCAATACACCTCAACATTCTGGTTGCCTTGCTGTACACCTTGTTACATTGGTCACTTTGTTTTAGGGAGTCACTAATGATGACTCCAGTGCCCCTTTCCTCTGAAGTAGTTGCCAGCATAACCTCTACCATCCACTATTCCTTCCTGTGGTTTGTATTTCCTATGTGCATCACCTTGTACTTCTTGGTATTGAATTTCAACAGCCAGACCTTCTACCCACTCTTTTATCTTTTTAGGTTCCTCTGCAACTCCCTTACCCTCTCCTCACTGTCTACCCTGCCACAGAGCTTAGTGTCATCTGCAAAGTGACACATCATGCCCTGCATTGCTTCTCCTATATCAATAATTGAACGTATTGAAAAGGACTGGTCCAAGGACTGACCCCTGCACTACCCACCTTGTGACCTCCCTTTCCCAAATTTGACCCCATTTTCCACCACCCTGTGCTGTCTCCCACCAACCAACTTCCCTCCCATCTAATTAGGTCTTTTGCTGCTCTTAGATCCTCTAATTTCTTCAACAACCTTCTGTATGGCACTGAAGTCAAATGCCTTGCTGAAGTCAGTATAGAGTAAATCTAGTGCTTGTCCTTCATCCACCACCCTTGTTACCCAGCCAAAGAATACCACCAAGCTGGTCTGACAAGACATCCCTGCTTAAACCCATGCTGCTTATTATCCTTTAATCTGTTTCTCTCTGGGTAGTTCATTATGTCCTCTTTGACTAGTGTCTACATCAGTTTCCCTACAATGGAGACAAGACTAATGGGCCTGTAATTTCCAAGTTCCTCCCTATCCCTTTCCTTGTGGAGCAGCATAGTCTTCTATCCTCCAGTCTCTCAGAGCCACCTCTGATTGTAATGAGCTGTTGAATAGCCCTGACGGGCTCAGTCAGTTCTGATGCCAGTCCCTGAGCACACTCAGGTGCATCCCATGTGGCCCTGGAACATTGCCTGTTTTCAAGGCTATAAGCCCTCTTCTTATTCCTTCTCCTGTAATTATGACCTGTCCCATGTCTAGGATCTCCATTGCAGCAGCCTTTATGCTGCTTTCCAGCAGGGGCCCGCTGTCTTCCACTGTGAATACTGAGTAATAGTCATTTAGAATTGCTGCCTTCTGTTCATTCTTCTCTACTACCCTACCCCCGCCATCAGCCTAACAGTTCCACCTCTGATCTTCCTTTTTTCCTTGATGTACCTGAAGAACTGTTTTTCCACTCCCTTGACCCTCTCTCCCTCTCTACAGTACGTATCTCTGTGTCTACTTTTGCTTCTTTGACTGTCTTCTTGACCTCCTTCATTTTTACCTGGTATTGCTCCATTCCTCCTCCCCCCGTTTCTCCTTGTAGCCAGTGAAGGTCCATTGTTTGGGCCTTGCTGCTTTCCAGACATTCTTAGAGAACCTGATTGGTCCCTTGTGCCTATTAGCTTTGATAACTATTCTGAAATATTGTTTGGTTGCTTTGAGAATAGTCCCTGATTTTATCCACTCCAACCAACTTACCCTTGACTAATTCCCTCATCTGATCAAAGTCTGCTTTTCTGAAATCCAGAATCACAGCCTTTTGACACAAGTATACTGATTCCCAGGGCCATTTCAAACCATATGATGTTATGGTTATTAGGTGCTAGTGGTTCCCCAAACTGCACCCCACCTACCATTTCCAAGCTGATGGAAACCACATTGAGAATGGCAGCCTATCTTGTAGGTTCCCTGACCAACTGCACCAACAGGCACTCCTGCAACATATCTAAGACATGATTTCTGGTGCTCTTAGTTGTTAGAATGTCCCAATCTGTGTCTAGTAGATTGACATCTCCCACAACTACTACCTCCCCCTTTGAGGCCCCCTTTTTAATTCCTGCCCCTAGTTCCCCTTTCCAATTCATTTTTTTTGTCCAGGTGGTCTATGGACCACTCAATGCTGTCATGAGCTGCACTCACAATGATTCTGTCTCCCCTTTTCTCCCCAATGGATCCATTCTCTACCCCCTCTAAGCCTACTTTGACATAGAAAGCTACTCTACCTCCTTTTCCCATACCCCATCTCTCCTATACATGATATACCCCGGTACTGCCAGGTTATTATTCCTTTTTTTTTTTTTTAATTAAAATTTTTTCAAAATATATAGTTGTAGAAATAAAAATGAATACAGGAGAAGTAGCATTTCTGGTGGCCCTAGGACAGAAGGCTGACTGCAACAGTAGTGCTGTAAAGAACAGCACAGCCACAATAGTGGCAACAACAACAGTGGCAAGTAATAACATTGCAGAACATAATATCGCCAATAGTGGTGGTCCAAAAATACACTGAGGACACCTACCATGGCTCAAAATAAACACCAAACATTTTGTTTTGTGGGGGGCTCCACACCCCCCATAATTATTATAATCAACTACACAGGGGATTGGATCTCGGGAAAGGATGAAACTCGGGGGGGGGGGATCTACAAGGGTGAGTGGACCTAGAAAAAAAATTACTTCAGTGGTGAGAGACGAAAAGTTGACCGGGAACAGAACCCTGGTCTCCAGGACTGTACTGGCCAAGCTGTTCCGTGCCTTAGACTTCCCCACACCAGAGGAGAAGCTCGGCCAGCTGCCACAATTTCTCTTTAATTGAAAATCTTCTCCCCCCCTTCCCCTGACGTGACAGCTGCAGGGGCAGTGGTAATTACCTTTTGCTATTCTACCTCTGTAGCTGTTCTAGCTTATGCTATTGTTGCAGTGCTGTTCTAACCAGCAGTATTCTGAAAACGCTATTCTAATCGGGTAGGATTTCAAGTTACAGCATAAGGTGCCTGAAGGAAAGATAGTATAGAAGCATGTCTATACCTCAAGTATTAACTCATATTCAACAACATGAAGCACAAGTAAGTCCCTAAATCAACCCCGATTCAGGTAATTTAGCTAACAATCAATCAAGATATATGTCTAAGTGATAAACGTTATTGCACAATCCGTGAATTTTGCTTCACATTGTACAGCACCCACAGTTGCCAACTTTCATGACATTGTGACATTCTCTCTTGTAATTGGTCAGTTTTTTAAAAGTATATGCAGTATATTTAATTCAATCAGTTGCCAGTGTTCAATGCTAAGTGGCATAGGTTTCAACCACAATCTAGTTATGGTTTTCTTGGTGGCCAAGAAAAATACATATAACAGTGATTTGGCCCCTCCTGTGGAATAGATAAAAGGTACATTGCTAGCTAAGTGGCTGCAGTACCTTGTGGAGTTGTGGGTCCATGGAGAGTGGTGTGAACTGTTGCCTCAATTCACATCATAGACATATAATAATATAATAATGTAGTACAATAGGAGACTCAGCCCCCTTAATTATAGGAGAAGAGTATCTAGATGTTATGATACCACATCCAGGGGGTAATTGCTTAGAGTCTTTCCTGAAAGTCCAAACCATAGTTGCTGCATCCTGAGCCCTGGAACAGTATGATTGAAACGTTTCTAAAGTCCAGGATCAAGTCCAACTTAAACACATCCTTTTATAGAGCATGTGTTGTCATACTTTAGCCTTAATTGTAAGGGATACGTTTTAACTTTTACAACAGGATTCAAGCAGTTTCAAATCTAAATATTTGAGTACATTTTGGGGATCCAATAATGCAATGTAATGGGAAAGTAAGGAAACAAGAGAAAGTTACATAAATCCCTTCATAACTATTGATCTTGAACTCCTCACTTAGAATGCCCCATTCGATTTTATTCGATTTATATTTTCAGCAAAATACAAAGGATTTTTAACTATCCTTATTTCAACAGACAGTACTGGGGTAACTTCAATACTAGAAACAGAAATGAGCTGTATTTAGCCCAACACAAGATCAAGTGCCCCCATCTCCTGCCAGGTCCAGATCCTTGTCTCCTTCCCTTGTTCCATTTTGCTGTCCAATTTGTAGTCGAGAGGCCCACTTTCCAGCTTCAATAGGATCAGTAAAAATCCACACTTTACCCTCAAAAACAATTCGGAGCTTGGCTGGGTAGGTGATCATGTGGGGTATAGCAGCCTCTCGTAAATTAAGGCGGACGCCGTCGAATTTCTTGCGGCAGATCCTCATCACATAACTAATGTCGGGGAAGATGTAAATATTCCAATCATCCTGTGTAAGGGGACCCGACTGTCTGGCCATCCGAAGTATCTTATCATGGGTTCCGATTCCGCAGTCACTACTAGCAATGTAAGTCTCCAAGGTGTGATTCGATATGCTTTCTGGAGACCGAACTGGAAATCTTGCTCTCCATCCACTAACTTTTCATTAAGACAGTCCTGTAGAAATAGTATAGGGTGATCACCTTCAATCCCCTTCAGAAGGCTCAGTATGCGCAGGTAAGAGGATCGGGCCTGGTTCTCCAAAGTTTCCAGGCAGGCCCTGAAGTGTGCGTTCTCTTTTACCAGCATTGTGGTGGTTACTGCTGCAGAGTCTGCTTGAATTTTAGCTTCTTGCATAGTATTTTTTAAGTGGTCAACCGTAACTTCCACCGTCGAAACATGGGTTCCAAAAGAGTCTGTCTTTGCATTAAGGTCTGTCACTGTATTAATCAGTCTCTGGATTTTTAGACCTAGAGAGTTAAGAGTTTCTCCTGAGTCCAATGTATTCTCGGCCTGTGTGGTCATGTTGGGCCTCAAGTGTTGAGGAGCATTGCTCGACTTCCTTCCGGTCCCAGCGCCTCGGTCCTTTCTCAGATTGCCCATTCTAGATCAGTTTTCGCTCCTCTTTCCAGCTGTATAAAGTAATTTGCCCCAAAGTTACTTCAAATAATGTTTTTTGAACTTTTATTCTCTGTTGGACAAGAGCTGCTTGAATCTGCTGCTTCTCAGCTCGGGCTCCACAGCGCCCCCCCCCCCATATGATATTTCCAGGCAAACTCCCATCATTCCACTGATGTTGTGGCCCGCAGGGAGGAGAGAGAGAGAGTTCTTGGTCCATTTATCGTTTTGATAAGAGGTATTCAGTTCTTGATTCCATTTTTCTAACACTTATCCCGCAGTATGCAACCAATGTTCTTGTAGGCCTCTACACACACATGGACAATTAGATGAGTACAAACAACTCCTTTTAGGAGCCCCAGGAAGATATTAGGAAATGGGCAGTGGTCTGGGAGTCTGTGTTTACCTTGTAGTTTATGTAGAAAGTAAGTGCGTATCTGTAGGTACCGGAAGTGTTGGTGGCCCATGAGACCGTATGTGTTTTCTAAGTGTTCAAAAGGGAGCAGACCCTGTTCATTCAGTAATTGAAACATACAATAGAGCCCCAATTGCCACCACCATTTAAAGGTGGTATCTGTTTCTTAGTGTGAAAACTCCCCATCTTCGGCCAATAATCTACAGAACCAGAGCAGCTAATGTAGTAGTAAAATCTCTATGTTTTCTATCACAGAGAGGGTTGTGGATGCATGGAACAGGCTCCCTGAAGAGGTCATGGAGTCAAGAACAGTGGGGGAATTCAAGAATGCATGGGACAGGCATAAGGCAGTCCTAGTGGAGGGTAGGAGGAAGTAAGCTGTTGGTTAACTAGGATCTGCAGCTTATCTGTTAGGTAGGAAAATGAGCAGACTAGGTGGGCCAAGCGGTCCTTATCTGCCATCAAATTCTATGTTTTCTATGTTTTTTAATTTTATACAGGAAGATCGCTTGAAATAGTATGAATTTATACCATTGCAGTAAAATGACTGCTGTATAAGTGGTAAAATCTCTAAAGTGAAACTGCCCTTTGGTGTAGGCAAAAAGATAATGACTGCATCAAACAGTTCATTTAAATCAAACACTTAGAGGTACAGACAGGGTGCTGTGGGGGTGGGGGCAGATAGAGAAGGGTAGGTACAATACCTGCTGGGAACATCAGCCAACTGGGATATAGAATAGAGTAAATGGTAGAGAGAGAAGGAGGAGAGCTAGGGGTGCTGGTGAACCTGGGTGCCAATGATCTGGCCAACCAGTCAGTAAAGGCAGTGAAGCAGAGCTTCCATAGGCTGGGGCATAGATTGGCAGCACACTCGGCTTCCTTGGCATTCTCCAAAGTCCTCACTGTGTGGGGCCAGGCAGGAAGGCAGGACAGGATATGGGGTACTAAGATAGCAGAATTCAATAGTTGGCTCAAGGATTGGTGTTGGGACATGGGGTACCACTTTATAGGGGATTGGGAGGATTTCTGGGACAGACGACTCTTTAAAGGTGAGGAGCTTCACCTAACAAAAGAGAGGACCAGTGCACTAGGGCAAAAGTTTGATGTCTTTATCAAGCATTTAAACTGGCATAGTCACGTGATGCAGAGCGACTGGTGACAGCCTTTTCTGGAGCTCCCACCCTCCACCCTATTAACTTCTAAATTTGTTCTATTTTCAGTTCGAGTTTATCAGAAGCTCATTTTGTAACATATTCCTTCTGTCTGGTGGTGTTTAATTCCTAGTTTTTGCGGTCTTCCAAGTGCCAGGAGGGAGTTAGAGGCACGATGGACGCTGAGATGAAGCAGGCCGGAGTGAAGCACACTCCGCCTACTACCCCCGAGAAGAATGCTAAAAAGGCTAAAAGCTAAAACTCGGGTCAACCACTCAAACAGAATCCCTCTGCTACTTCGGCGAATTTGCTCACGGAGGATCGGTTTCTACAAGAGTTGCTCCCGTTTCGCGAAACCCTCCAAGATATAGCTACAGAGGTGAAATCCATCAGGAGTGACCTTGGGGCTTTAGGCCAGAGTGGGAGATATGGAGGTGAAACGGCCTCCCTAGAAAGCTGGAAGGGGAAAACAGATCCGGAAATAGTGAAACTCAGGCAACAACTACATAAGTTACAGCTTAAGACAGAAGACCTAGAGGGCAGAAGTAGAAGAAACAATATCTTGATCCTTGGCTTGCCCGAATCTGAAGAAGGAGGAGACATGATATCTTTCATCCAGAAGCTACTAAATAAAATAATTGGTCCTTCACCCCTTAACCCAAGATATCACATCGAGAGGGCTCATCGCTCCTTAAAACCTAAGCCTCAGCCTGGTGCCCCACCTCGTCCCATCATAATTAAGTTTCTTAGCTTTATTGAGAAGCAGCATGTGCTGGTTAAATCTAAGGAGCTGGACTCGATCTATTGGGATGGGGCCAAACTGCGTATCACCCAGGACCTGCCTTACGAAACCCGTCAAAAACGGGCTGCATTTCATCCCACTGTGAAGAAGCTTATAGTGGCGGGAATAAAATTCAGAATGAACTATCCCGCTAGACTGATGGTTTTCCTGGAGGGGGTCTGGCATCCATATGAAAACTCGGACCAAGCGAAGGCTGATCTCACTTTGAAACTGCCTAATCTCTTCAAAGGAGCTGATTCAGCTGACTAGATTGTTTCTTCACTGGTCTCTCCTGACTATAAAATGACTGTGTTACTCTTTTCTTTTTCTTTTTACCTGTTGAGGCTGTTTGATGGCGCACTGGGGTCCGGTCTGGGTGGGCTAAGGGTGTGGAGGTCGCCGCAGCCTGGTAGGCCGATGGAGGATTCAGAAGCCTGTGGTTTAGCGGGGAAGGAACCAGCTTTCTGGTCTTATGTTTTCTCCTGTACCCTTTGGGGACGGACCAGGGTCCTTTCTTGGCTCTTCGTCACCACTTCCCTTACTTTGCGAGTTTCGGCCCGAATACTGGTCGCAAGGGAGGGTCTGTGTTCGACACGGTTTCTGTGGGTCGGTCCTCGAGAACAAAGGTAGATTCTATTTTTTAAAAAATAAGGAAATACCTTGTATCCCCCAGACTATGTTGTCTGCTATATCTCGTCTCATTTTGTGTCATCTTGGGGACACCTTTCCTCTGGTGGGTTTAGGCAGCTCTTGAGAGAGTGCCTATTCTCCCAGGATTACTGTGATTAGAGTTGGAAGGAATGGAGTTTGTTTGCTGTTCTCTCGAATATATGGGTGGTGGGGGGTGAGGGTTTAGGGAGAGGATTAACACTGGGGGATTTGCCTCATGGCCTAGATAAGGGGAGCTGGGCTACTATGTCTAGGAGTCTACTAGATGGATGTTTGGTCTTTTGTATTTTGTTTTACAGCTTCGGGGAGTTTGTTCCCTATGGTTTGAATTACAGTCTAGGCCAGTCTACTCGAAGGCATGTAACCTTTTGTGGGGGGGTTTCTAGTCCTGTTTCGGCTTTTGGCACCTAATTTCTCGATAGTTTTGGGGCTTGATGTACATAGTTTAAGGGGGTTTAGGATGGGTGGGGTTGGCAGGAGGGGGTGAAAGTCAACTTGTCATATGCAGAGTGTTTCTACTTATTTCTGTTACCTAATGCTGTCATTAACTTAGTAACTTAGTATACTTAGATTTTGGACAAATGGGGTCTGGTATTTGTGTCACTACTTGGGGGGGTGGGGAACCTGGAAGGTGTCACTCACGGAGTGCTTGGAAGGGAGCGCTTCTGCTTTTTTTCTTTTTTCTCTTTTTTCTCCCTTTTCTGTTGGTTTCTGGCTATGAAGCCTATTAAATTGGCCACTTGGAGTGTCAAAGGTATCAGAGATGCTGTTAAAAGAACTCAGATCTTGTTAAATTGTTCACTTCTTGATATTGACATTTTATTTGTACAGGAAACACATATACTAGCTTCAGAGGTTAAAGGTTTACGTCGTCAGGGGTTCTCTCAGGTCTTTGCTTCTGAAGGAACTACTGCTAGTAGAGGTGTGGCAATTTTGATTAAAAGGGATATCTCATTTCTGGTTGAGGAATGTTCTACTGATCAGGAGGGCAGATTTGTGTTGGTTAAAGGTTTGCTCAACAGTGTGAGGGTAGTTTTGGGGGCAATCTACAGCCCAGTGGGAGGGGATCCCAACTTTTTCATGCAATTGGCGGCCAAACTGAGTCGCTTCCTGCCATCTCTATTCATTTTGGGGGGAGACTGGAATGCCGCCCCAACTCAAGAGCTAGATAGAACTTACAGACCTACTAAATCTCCTTCCCCTTCCCAATTAGCTCTCAGGAACTTTATGAAACTAGTGGGTTTGTGCGACCCTGGCGTTTATTGAACCCCCAGGGCCGTAATTACTCCTTTTATTCCCAAATACATCGATCCTGGTCCAGAATCGATTATATTTTAATTAGCACCGCCTTGGTGGGAAATGTTTCCCACTCAGGTATAGAACCAATTGTTATCTCTGATCATTCCCTGGTTTGGATTAAGTTGTATCCGGGTCCACCTGGTCAGAGAGATACTTCTTGGAAGCTCAATACACAACTCCTGAAAGACGCCCACAATTTTACATCTCAAATCCCTGATCTCCTCCTTTCTCGAAATCAATCAAGGCTCCATCACCAGAGATGATCTCATCTGGTGTTCTTTAAAATGTTTTATTAGGGAATTTATAAAGCTGGCCTCTAGGAGGAAAAGGATGAAAGAAGCTAAGATTATTTTATTATCTGACCAAATTAAGGGGCTGAAAATACCTTTCTCTTTCTAACTCTCAAGCAGACCTGGAGCGACTATGCAAGCTAAGGAATGAATATGAAGATTTGATTAAGGAAAAAGCGGAATATGTTATTCTTAAAACTAAAGCGTTATCTGGACCAGGGGGAAAAACCCGGCAGATTGCTTGCCCTTAGGTTAAGGGAAGTAGAAAACTCAAGGCTGATTCCTGCCTTGAGAGCACCTGATGGGTCAATTAAAACCTCACCAAGAGACATCGCGCAAATTTTCGAATCTTTTTACAAAGATTTGTATGGCTGCGAGGCTGCTCGGACTTCTCGTCCTGCTGTGGAAAATTTTCTGGATAGTGTCTCTCTCCCTTGCTTGCAGGAGCACCATTGTGAGTTGCTATCCTCTCCTATTACCCTGAGTGAGATAGAAGAGGTTATTAGGGGTTTACCTCTGGATAAATCTCCAGGCCCTGATGGGTTCTCTCCTAATTTTTATAAAACTTTTAGTAGCGAGATTTCCCCTCTCCTTCTTAGGTTGTTTAACTACATTCTCTCTTCAGATTCTCTTGATCCTCACTGCTGGAGGCTACAATAATTTAATTCCAAAACCAGACAAACCCCAGCTGGACCCGGCCAGTTATCGACTAATTCTCTATTAAATTATGATATTAAAATCTTAACTAAAATTCTTTCCTTAGAATTAAACAAGTTTGCAATCCTTGTTGAGTCCCGAGCAGGTGGGGTTTGTTCAGGGGAGATCCACGACAGACCATCTGCGCACCCTCTCCCACATCTTCCAAGCGGCACAGGAATCCCAATCTCCCATGGCGCTAGTTGCTTTAGATGCCGAGAAGGCCTTTGAGTGAGTCAATTGGGATTTCCTGTGGTCCACACTTGGAAGAATGGGTTTCCCAGAGATTTTCATTCAGTGGATTAGATCAGTCTACCGTTCTCCCTCGGCCAGAGTTTATTGTAATGGCGTTTTCTCATCCCGTTCTTTTGCATTCCAGAACCAGCAGGGCTCCCTTGTCTCCCGTGTTATTTAATTTATATCTGGAACCTCTCATACTTAGCATTAAAGCCTCGCCTCAGGTTACTGGTTGTGTTATTTCCAGAAAGACCTGGCCCTCTCTGTTTCGCAGATGATATCCTTTGCATCTCCGAATCCTGAGATTTCACTACAGTGCACTACAAATTATTACCCAATATGGAAGTGCATCCAATTACAGACTAAATCTGTCCAAATGGTTATTTTCCCCTTAACTCCTCACGCTTCAAGCCAACTTCTTCCAGCTAGGCATGAAATGGGCTTCACCTCGCTCAAGTACCTGGGCATACATTTGGCCTGGGATCGGGAGGTTACCAAAAGGCTCAACCTGGATGATCTACTGGATAGGATCCAGAAGGATCTTTGTAGATGGGACAGCCTGCCGTTATCTGTATGGGGACGGGTCAATATTATTAAAATGAACATACTACTCCGTATTTTTTATCCCCTGAACCTTCTTAATATTTGGCTTCCTAGAATTTATTTCAAAGATACACTCTGCTTTATCCAAATTTATCTGGGAGGCAAACACCCCAGGAGGGCTTTCCAAGCTCAGTCTACCCAAAGACAGAGGGTCTTGCCTCCCTAATTTTGGTTTTATTATTGGGCAAGCCACCTAGCCAAACTTGGGCGTTGGTTTAGCTCTCAAAATGAGTGTTATAGGCCCATCTGGCTGGACTTGGAACTCAAGCTGTTGGATAAACATAATCTACGCCCTCCTCGTATTTTTATCATAGTTATTCCTCCTTACCGGAGGACATTAGTAACTCGACCATAGGACTCTACATTAAAATACTCTCTCAGTGTTGGAGTTTTCTTAAAATTCCGTACATTAAGGATATGGCACAACCACTACTCTCAACCCCAATATTAAAATAGGCGGATCACCACTTCCTCCAGATTGGCTTCCACAAATCCATGATCGATTAGTAGACGATTTTTACCCCCGGGGTTCCCTCCTCTCATCTACCACTTTACTAGAGGAACTGAATATTTCACAAAATATATATTCAAGGTTTTCCAGTTGACAGACCTTTTGATGAAGAGTTTTGGAAATGTGAGGTACCTTCCCAAACCAAGCCTTTCTTGGAACAAGTTCAGGAATGTGTTTCTAGGCCTCATGGAATTTCCGCTTATATCTTTATCTCCTGGTTACTAAATATCCTGACCCATTATCTGGCTCCAAAATTTGGACTTCTCTCATACCCAATTCACTTGAGACTTGGAACCAGATCTGGCGTGATACGTATAAATTTCACACTAGATAGAAATAAGGCTTATTCAGTTTTTATTCTGAATAACTTGTACTATACGCCATCTAGGTTGACTAAACTGGGTAAATTGGGGTCAAACGACTGTACAAGATGTGGTGCGGAGGAGGGTAACTTATTGCATATATTTTGGTCCTGCTGTAAAGTGGCCCCTTTATGGAATGCTATTCGGGTTAACATGGATCCAACCTTGGGTTTAGAGGACTTATTTACAGCTGAGATATGTATACTGGGTTGGTATTCGGATATCAAAATCAGAGAACGGAAATACCACATAGCTTTAATTTCAGTTGCAGTTAAAAGGCTGGTCCTGAGACATTGGCTGGACCAAGCAAACATCTCATACAATGAATGGCTCAGGGAAATCTCCTTTTGCTTTAAGCTGGAAAGATTGATTGCCAGTTCCCATAATGCCATGCCTTCCTTTAATCAGAAGTGGGGGAAATTGTATGCTTTATATTTACATTAACTTCCTTACAAATGCTACCTCTGACTATAGTACTACATTTGGCTTTGGTTTCTGGTCCCGAGCCTGATTTGCTTTCAGGTCCATTTCACTTTGTCCCTTCCTCTTCTAGTTAGTCTAAGGTTTGGGGTGACACCTTCCAGGGGTTGGGGGAGGGGAAGAGAGGGGGCTATATGGCATTCTGTACCAAGTTTTATCACAGCTTGTTGTTTTTGTTCCGGTATGTTATAGTTTTGGTCGGTAACTGTAACTCATGTTTGGTTGCTGTGAAAATTTAATAAAGAAGTTGAATTTCAAAAAAAAAGCATTTAAACTGATTGCGGGGAAGTCCAGGTCTACGGGATCCACAATGGAGGGTGAGCAAAAGGGGGTTCAAGATAGTACTCCCCACACCCAAGGGACAGTAGTAGAATAGAGGGTGCAGGTAACAATGTAGAGGTTAGGAGAATAAGAAGGGGATGGTTGTGAGAGGAAAAACTGCAGGCTAGAGCACTAAGAGAGAGGGGAGAAAACACAGCAGGCAGATAGACAGTAGCAGAGTCAGAGCAGAGGTCAAGTGGAAGGGGGTATGCATTAACGTCAGGAGCCTGGGGAACAAACTTAGAGAGCTCCAGGAAATGATGGCATACATTGAGGTGGACCTTGTAGCCATTACAGAAACATGGGCCACATTAAATAATGACTGGGAGATGGCAATCCCTGGATATATATTATTCAGGAGAGACTGCAGGACAGGAGAGGGTGGGGATAGCCCTCTATGTCAGGGAGGGCATTGAAGTGACTGAAGATGGGGCATTAGAGGTAAAGATGGGAAAACTGAGTTTGTATGGTTGCATTTCAAGGTGGCCTCAGGCAGGAAGATAAGATTAGAAGTGATCTATGGGTCCTCGGGTCAAGGGGAGTAAAAGGACAGAAAACATGAGGAGGAACTTAAAAGAGGGGTGGCAAAGGGGGAAGAGGTAGTGATAGGGGACCTAAACTTGCCAGATATTGATTGGGAGGTCCCAGTGGCCAAGATCACCAGGGGTCAGCCACTGCTGGATGCCTTTCAGGACTATCTTCTGGTACAACTAGTTAAACAACTCACCAAGCAGTCCTCAGTCCTAGATGTGGTACTCACCAACACAGAGTTTGTGGGTGCAGTGAGAGTGGGGGAACCACTGGGGAATAGCAATCACAGCTCTCTGTGGTTTGAACCGGCCCTAGGGGCTGTTAAGCCACACTTGAAAACCGAAGTGTTTGATTTTAGAAAAGTGGACTTTGATAAGATGAGGGTACTGGTCAGGGAGACATAAGTAGGGGTGGTGGGTATAGGCAGGATGGCGGAGAAATGGAAGGCAATCAAGGGAGCCATCCTTAAGCATCAAAGACATGCGTTAAAGCAGTGGCAAAGGAAAACAGGTTGAGGAAGCTGCTCTGGTTTTCACCTAGAGTTAGGGAAGCAGTCCGGGCCAAAAAGAGAGACTTTTATAAATACAAGAGCATGCAAGGAGAGGTGGAATGGGAGGAATATCTTCAGAAAGCAAGGGAGGCCAAGAGGACCATCAGGGAGGTGAAAGACACAAAAGTTCACGCTACGGAGAGGGTGAAGAATGGAAAAAAGGAATTTTTTAGATATATTAGTGAAAAATATAAAAGGGGGGGTTGCATGGTTGGTGGAGGGGGGAAGGGGGGATAGGGTGATACAAGAGGATGGGCAAAAGGCCACCATTCTGAATGGCTATTTTTGCTCGGCCTTCACTAAGGAAGAAGGCAGGCCCCTGCCTGAGAGTGGCAGTGTTCACTAGGGAAAGAGTACTGAAGGGGCTGACAGCCCTCAAGATTGATAAGGCCTCGGGTCCAGATGGGTTGCACCCGAGGATACTGAGGGAGTTAGCAGCTAAGCTGGCTGATCCTCTGGCTGAGCTGTTCAACAACTCACTCAGGACTGGGGCAGTCCCAGTGGATTGGGAGTCAGCAGACGTACTGCTGCTATATAAGGGGGGAGATATATAGGCAGCCCAGGATATATAGGCCTGTTAGTCTGACCTCTATCGTGGGAAAGCTGATGGAATCCCTGATTAAAGAGGACATCATAGAATACCTGGAGAGCAACGGACTCCAAGATGATAAACAACATGGTTTTGTCACAGGAAGGTCGTGTCAGACTAACATGATGGTCTTCTTTAACTGGGTAACAAAGGAGATAGACAAGGGCCTTGCAGTGGACTTGTTGTACTTTGATTTTAGTAAGGCCTTTAACTCGGTACCACCCAAAAAGATTGCTTAAGAAAATGGAGGACCTAGGTGCAGCTAAAACTCTAGTGAGCTGGGTGGGGAACTGGCTAGCAGGGAGGTGACAGAGGGTGGAGGTAAATGGGGTAAGAAAAGAGGAGAAGGAGGTGACGAGTGGGATTCCACAGGGTTTGGTCCTGGTTCCGGTCCTCTTCAACATGGAAGTATTGTGCCCAGTTGTGGGCTCTCTATACTAAGGTGGGAATTAATACACTGGAGAGAGTGCAGCGTACTGCAACCAGGATGATGACAGGACTTAAAGGCCTGACATATGAGGATAGACTAAAATCCTTAAGGTTGTACTCCTTAAAATACAGAAGGCTAAGAGGGGATTTATGCCTTCTATTTTCAGCTTTTTAATAACAATGATATGTGGGACTGCTTGGGCCTAGAGTTCAAGGAAGAGCATTATAATACCAGGGCCCACATATTACAACTAAATGGGCAGAAATGTAACACTTTGCAAAGGGCACTCTGGTACAACCAAAGGGTCATAAATGTTTGGAATGGCCTCCCAACGGGTGTGGTTGAAGGGCACTCTGGTACAACCAAAGGGTCATAAATGTTTGGAATGGACTCCCACCGGGTGTGGTTGGTAGTAAACATATGTCTGAATTTAAAAATAAACTTGACATTTATTGTGCAGGCTCCAAAATGAATTTTTCTTCCTGATGCCAGGAGCAAGCATTGTACAGGTAATGGGCAACTTTTGCTAGTAACTATCTACAAGAACTATGAGAACACGGTCATTAACGACATTGGTGAAGGAATCCAGGGCAAGTTGTGTCTATTCGTAGATGACATGAAACTATGTGGGAGGGTGGATAATGAAGAAGGAATAAGAAATATGTAGCAGGACCTGCTGAAGTTAGAGGGATGATCAATGATCCGGCAGTTAAAATTCAATACAAAAAAGTGCAAGGTAATGCACATGGGGAAAAAGATCCCCATGACGGAGGACTGGATGGGAGAGGAGAGACTTAGCACTACAAATGAGGAACAGGATCTAGGAGTTACCATCAGTAACTCATTTAAACAAACTAGCCAGTACAGCAAGGCTAATAGGATGCTGGCATGCATTGGGAGGGGAATTGATAGTAGGAGAAAATAGGTAATACTGTCCCTATACAGAGCTCTGGTGAGGCCTCACCGGAAATACTGTGCCCAGTTCTGGAGTACTTACCTCAGAAAAGACAAGGATAGGTTAGAGACAGTACAATGTAGAGCAACCAAAATGATTCACTGCTTCTATGAGGAGCATTTCAGGGCACTAAATTTGTGCTCATTGGAAAGCAAAAGGGAGAGGAGCAATATGGCTGAGACCTTCATTAATAAATAAAGTGAGCTGCGGGGAATTGTTTAGCCTGAGTACCAACTCATGGTCACAAAGTCACAAGGGAAAGTTGGCAGGTGATAGATTCAGGAGTGATGTAAGGAAGTACTTCTTTACAAAAAGGGTGGTGGAGCCCTGGATTAGTCTGTCAGTAGAAGTGGTGGGAGCAAGCAAAATAATGGGGTTCAAACAACCCTGGATAGAAGGAAGGGAATAGTGGTAACCTGGCAAAAGAGGGACGGGTCCAGGAGGATTAGTACCCTGGGGGAACATTAGGTTTCAAAAATAATTCCAGAGATTTAGGGAACACGAGCAGACTAGCTGCACCATGGGTCTTTTTCTGCCGTCATTATTTGTTTCTGTTCCTATGTTTCACTGAGAGTTACATGACGGAGTAATCCAATCACAAACTATGCCAAGTTGGGCCACCTGTGCATATGTGGAGAGATTTGGCAAATTCACCCCTCCTTGTTCCCTAGGGAGTTGTAAGATGGAGTACCTGACTCTGGGTCTTTGTCCACCACTACCACTCCCCCCGAGAAATTACCAGATCATTGTTTCTGGTGGCCCATGTTTCTGTAATGGCTACAATGTCTAATCCCGCCTCCACCACCATTACCTAGAACTCACAAATTTTGTTTCCTAGGTTCCTGGTATTTTGACAGCCTGCCTTCTAGCTTGAACATATGCTAATCCCCTTCTTTTGAGCTCCTCTTCCCTTCTCTTCCTCTCCCTCCTTAAGGTCTTGATTTTCCTCCTCCCTACTGGCTTTATGAGCACCTACACCTGGCACCCTTACTTTTTATGGACCCATGCTTTGCTGCTTTCATACCCTGTGCTTCCAGTCTGGATTTAGGTCCAGACATAGCACCAAAACAGCACTAGTCATGGTGCAAAATGATCTCCTCAGGGCGAGAAATAGAGACTGGTCAGTTCTCATTCTTCTTGATTCCTCCTCAGTATCTGACACTGTGGACCACGCAGTGGTACTGGATCACCTGGGGGAGATTTGTGGACTTACTGGTACTGTCATCAACAAGTCCTTTCTCACAGACAGGACACAACAGGTGATGATGGGGAATTTCTTCTCCTTCCTGAAGCCCCTGTCCTGTGCAGTTCCCCAGGGTTCATTCCTATTACTGTATCTATGCTGTTCGCAGTATACATGCTTCCCTTGGGTCAGATTATTAGACGTTGCAGCTTGGGTTTCCACTGCTATGTAGAAGACACCCAGCTATATATGTCCTTTGCTCCTGGGACAAATGGCACTGTGGAGGTACTAAAGAAATGTCTGGTGGAGATCCAAGACTGGATGTCCTCTAACTGGCTGAGACTCAACCCCGACAAGATGGAGGTGCTAGTGATTGAGCTTGGTCGCCAGCATGATGTGGTTGTTGCCTGCCTGGGAACAGTGTTGTTCCTGGGTCCTACCCTGTTGGTGGCTTCTTCTAGGGTGAGAAATCTGGGCATCATCCTTGACAATGGACTGACACTTGAGAATCAGGTGTCATCCGTTGTCCGGAGTGGTTTTTAGCACTTAAGGAATTTTGCCCGGATTAAAGCCCTAATTCCTCCTAGTGACCTGCCCTCACTGGTGCATGCCTTTGTGATGTCAAGGCTCAACTACTGTAATGCTTTATACTTCAGAGTCAGTTGTGGGGTACTCCGTCACCTGCAGCTAGTGCGGAACGTACCAGTCAGGTTGCTGACAGGCCTTTCGAGGTCTTGCCACGTGACCCCGCTCCTGTGTTTCCTGCACTGGCTGCCAGTGACTTAGAGAATCCCCTTCAGGGTGGTCCTGCTCACCTATAAGGCCCTATACAGGTTGGGCCCTGGCTATATGAGTGACCTCTTGACTGCTGTCCACTCTGTGCACTCATTCCCCTCCTCCACCGAGGGCCTAACATTTCTGATGGCCCGGTTGAAAACCTTGAGAGATTGTGCATTTGAGGTGGCCGGCCCAGCTCTCTGGAACTCACTCCCAAGATCTTTAAGGGAGAATCTGTTGGTGGAGGCTTTTAAGTGAGGTCTGAAGGCTCATCTATTTAGAGAAGCTTTTGGAAGCTTATTATAGATTATTTACTACTGAAGCACTGCTATTTTACTGAGATTTTGAAGTGTTTTTTTATTGATGATGATATGTGTTCATTATATACTGTCATTTTAAGTTTGTTCACTGCATCTCCACTTCTGTAAAGTACCCGGAGCCCCTGAGATTGGGCGCTCAACAAATAAACACTTACTTACTTTACTCACTTCTAGACCCCATTTTGGGGGGGGAGTCTTGGCTAGATTCCCAGCCTCATTCTCCCTCTCTCAGTTTAACAGTCCACCTACAGTACATAGACATCAAACTTCTGTTTAAGCCCATGGTCCCCCCTCTTGTAAGTAAAGACTATCATCAATGAAGAGCCTCCTGTCCCAGAAGCCCCCCTCAGATGCCCACAAAATGGTGCCTTTCTTCCTGACATCATCCCTCTAACCACCCATTAAATTCCTCAATCTCCTCCTTCCTCACCCAATCCTTCCCATTCCCCCTACCCCACACAGAGAGGACCTTGAGAAAGGCCAAACTTAGTGTGCCTTCAGTCTGTTCCCCTAGCCTTTGAACATTATGTTTCACTGTCACAGCAGGCTTGTTTGCCAGATCGTTGGTACCCAAGCGTACCAGCATCCCACACTCCTCCTCCACTGCCATCCTCCCAATCCTATCCATATCCCAGAAGACTGATGCTCCTGGAATGCATCTGACTAATCCCTTCCCACCCCTTTCCTCCTCCTTTCACCTCCTTCTACATCTCTCTAATCATGGAGTCCCCAACTACAGAATAATCCTTGCTGCTTTCTTCCTGTTATCTCCCCTTGGTGCCACCCCATCATCCATTTCACCATTCCCAACCAGTCGATAGGCCCAGAGCGACAGTTCAGTAAAAAGTAGGCTATGATCATCCAGATCAAATGCTTTTGATTGGTCGGCATATTCCATCAGTTAACATACCCTGGTCCATAGCAGTTATGATCTCTGTTGTCAGTTTAGTGAGAACAGCGGTGGTGCTGCTCATGTTAACCATTAGGAGGGGTGAGTTGGGGGGTCAACGGGAGGTGGGGGTTGTAGGTGCTGAAATAGTGGCCCATGAAGGGGGGGGTTGACAGTGATTGGTTAGGTGGCACTAGGCTACCAGGGAATGGGACATTGGTCTAACACACTGGGATGGCGATCAGGGGAGAATCCAGTCCTGCACCTGCACTTGCTGCTAGAGCTGAAGTAGTGCTTTTCGCTACCTTGTCAGTCATATTTCTGATCCTTCTTACTCCCATTTCGATGGGTCCGCAGTGTAACTAGGTCAGGCAATATTGCCAGCAGCTGCTTCTTGGCTGCATCAGCCAATCTGAACTGATGTGTACCAGTCGTTCTCGTAACAATTAATTTTGCCAGCTACATATAAGCATACAAACATATGATGAAGCCAGCAGAATAAGACCATAAGGTCTGTTGAGTCTGCTCATATGGCAAGGTCCTCAGCATCAGTTACTGACCCTAACCCCCTCCCCAATCAGCCCTTCCCTTCTGTCTACCCCCCTTGTGATACTTATTTTTCCCCTTAACTCTATCCTAGCTTCTCTTGAAGTTGTCTACTGTTTCCAGCAAAACAACCTCTTCAGGAAGCCTATTCCAACCCACCACCCTCTCAGTGAAAAAGTATCACCTGGTCTCTTTCCTAAAGCCCCCCCCCCAACTTGAGACTGTGTCCCGTGGTGTTTCGATTGTCAGTAAGCCTAAAGAGATCTTCCATGTCCACACTATTTATTCCTTTCAAATACTTGAAGGTCTCAATCATCTCTCTCTCTCTCTCTCAATCATAGTGCGCTAGCTCTCTCTCTCTCTCTCTCTCCCTCCCTCCTTCCTTCTCTCTCTCTCTCTCTCTCTCTTTCTCTCTCTCTCTCTCTCTCTCTCTTCCCCCCCCTTCTAGGGAGTACATTTTGAGGGCCTCTAACTTACCTTCATACGTTCTACCCTCCTGGCCCATGATCATCTTAGTTGCCGTCCTCCAGACTGTCTCCAACAGGTTTACGTCCTTTTTAAGGTAGGGACACCAGTACTTCATGCTGTACTTAAGGTGAGAGCTCATCAGTGATCTGCACAAAAGTAGTGTTACTTTCTCCTGCCTACTCCTGATTCCCCTAGCAATGCAGCCCAATATGTTAGTTGCCTTTGCTACTGCTTTTCTACATTGCATGGAATGCTTCGGGTCTCAAGTAATCATCGCCCCCAGTTCCTTCTCCTGAGATGCATCTACCTGGACCAACCCAGGCTGTACTCAGTCATCAGATTCTTGGTTCCAGTGAGCATAACCTTTCATTTATTTGCATTAAAGCCAAGTTGCCAATTTTCAGACCACTTCTCTAGCTTTTCTAGATCTTCCCTTAGGTCCTTTATCCCTTCTGCTGTGTCCATCCTCCCAAAGAGCTTAGTGTCATCTGCAAATAAGCACATTTTTCCTTTAATGCCATCCCCAGTATCATTGATGAAGACATTAAAAAGCACCAGTCTGAGCATGGATACCTGTGGGACCCCACTAGTGACCTTCCTGGTGCTTGAGAGCTGACCCCCCAGCACCACACTCTGGGTCCTACCCCTCAGCCAATTATCTACCCACTCTATCATCTTCTCACCAACCTTCAGATCCACCAGCTTCCTGATCAACTTCTTGTGGAGTGCAGACTCAAAAGCCTTTCTGAACTCCAGGTGTAGGATGTCCATCGCTTGGCCCTTGTCCACTGCTTTAGTGAGCCAAAGAAGTCAATCATATTTACAATCTTCCTCCAATAAACCCATGTTGCCTCTCATCCTGGAGGCTATTTTCTTCTAGATACTCTACTAACCTTTCGTTAAGTATGGTCTCCATGAGCTTGCAGACAATTGAGGGCAGACTGACCAGTCTGTAGTTCTTCTGGTCCTCCTTGGGATCGCTCTTATGGAGGGGCACTACATGTGTCATTCTCCAGATCTGCGGTACCACACCTGACTACAGTGAACTGTTGAACAGGTCAGCCAAGGGGCCTGCAAGCTCCTCTGCTAGCCCCGTCAGCACCCATGGGTGTATACCATCTGGGCCTGGTGATTTATCCACCCTTAATGCCAGGAACTCCTTCCTCACCATATCTACCTCATTCAAATCATCTGGGTACCCTTCCCCCATCTCCTCTCCTTTCCCTATTGGTACTGGTCCATCTCTTTCCCTAGTGAAGACCAAACAGAAGTGCTCATTCAGTATTTCTGCTTTGTCCCCACTCTGTTCTAACCATCACTCCCCTTTCCTGAGCCCAACTATCACATCTTTCTTGTCCCTTTCCTTGCTAATACACAAAAAAAATGGCCTTTTCCCCTTTTCTAATTCTCTCAGGTAGTTACAGTTCTTTCTAAGATTTAGCCCACCAGACTGTCCTACCTGCTACACTAGCCATCTTCAGGTAGTCCCTGTCCTCCTCCCTCTGGGTCCTCCTGAACATCTTGTAGGCAGACCACTTATCCCTTACTGCCTGGGAAATCTCTGAGTTAAATCAGCTGGGCGCTTTGGCCCTCACGATTTTCTCCCTCTCGAGCCTCACCCCTCTCTAGCCACCATTATTCCCTCCCTAGTGGTGGACCGCCTTTGGTCCACCCCCATATCCACTTGGATGCTTTCCATGTGATCTCTTAGCAGCTTGCCCATCAAGTCCACCTTTTTAAAATGCAGGATTTTAGTCTTGGGGCCTTTTCCCTGCCCATATCCAACTGGAACCACACTGCGTGATGGTCACTGCCACACAGAAGCTCCTCCATTTTGATATCCCGGATATGGTCCCTGTTTGTCAGCACCAGGACAAGGATTTTGCCCTATCTGGAGGGTTCTGTGATGCCCTGTGTTAGAAATCCACTGTGCAACACATCTACAGTTACCTGACTCCTGGCACATATCATGGTCTGTGCCCTCCAATCCACCTTGAGCAGTTAAAGTCTCCCACTTTTACCACCTCTCCTTTCACTGCAGCTGTCCTTGTTGCTGAGTTCAGTTCCCTGTCTCATTCCTTCTCCTGGTTGGGTGGTCTGTATACCACCCCCAATCTCACCCTCCTCCCACTATTTAACAGTATACCACACCTTCCTCCCACTATTTAACAGTAAACCACACCTTCCACTATTTAACAGTATACCACACAGAACTTCACTTTCCTTCCATTGAGGATTTTTTAATTTCTTTTACTTTCTACACTTTATTCATCCTCCAACGGCTTCCCCTTCAACTCTCTTATCTTGCCACCATCCATGGTGACCTGAGGCTGCCCCAACCAAAGTGCCCCCTGAATTGCCCCCCAGAATGGGGCCTCCAGGGCTGCCCATACACCATCAGCTCTCTATCACAGATTCAGTGGGGAGCCCCAGGCAGCTACGCGGCAGCAGACAGGAGCATCACAGCGCACATTAGGGACAGGTGTTTTGTTGTCGGCTGCGGGAGGGTGGCATGCAATACCATGGCAGTAAACATGCCAGGCATCTTGCACACACCCCAAGATCCGTGTTAGCAATGCTCTGGTAACAGGTCATCTCGTGGTCACCCATGAGGCCTGGACCAGAGCCCCCAACCCCTCAGAGGTGGAGAACGTGCAAAGGCCGATCAATCCACCTCCCCGCTGGTCAGCCCTTCAGTAACCTGAGTCAGCTCCCAAACCTGGGTCGCCAGCATTGTGAGCAGTAACCTTACTGCTGCACCGATGGGCCTGCTGGACAATTTTTTTTTTTATATCCTGGCATGCTTATCAAGTGGGGGCTTACATCACTGAATAAGTGAAAAATGAGATTTTGCCAGTGCAATGCAGGTTGCCCCCTAGCAATTTATAGAATATGTTTTTTTATCCAGAAAATTCAGAAGGTGGCGGATAATGGCTTGTGGATGTTCCCCTAGTGGTGGCATTGGCTAAAGGGCTCTGTGCACCCTCTCAATTACATATGAGGCACAGTTTTGTGCCTTTCAGTTTAATGTGCCTTTCTTGATCAAAAATTACAAATAAAAAAAATTAAAATAAATAACATTTGGAGATGTTCCTGTCATCACCACACATATTGTAGCTTCTGAATAAAGTCTTTTTACATTAGAACCCTCCACACATTCAGGGATCCCCACTATTACTACATGATTTAGTCAACCTCAACTGTCTTGGTTGTAGACCCACTCTTCTAGCTTCTGTAGTTTGTGATGTAGTGCCAGAAGCACTCTATTTGCCTTGTCTTCAGTGGCGCTAACATTGACTCCCGTATCACCCATTCCCCTGGATAAGGTTTAATAGCTGATTTTTCAGTTTTCACATTCCCTGCCACTTCCCTTAGGACAGTCATATGGAGATGAACTAAGAAAAGAAAGGGATTCACTGGACCAGTGCCTTGGTGGTAGTGCTACCACCTACCATGCTGGTGACTGAGTTCAGGAGTGGGCTCGGTTTGTAGGAGGTCAGCCGGGGAGTTAGAGGATTGAGCATTCACAGAAGTGCTCTCCTTTCCTGGGAAGGGGAGGGGTTGTTCATTTGCTCATCCCTTGGCTGCCAACAGATGCAGGCCTGGTTACTGCAGGCACAAGTAGCATGAAGGGAGGGAGCCGCAGGTTTGATGCAGCATGTGTGTGCCTCCCCATGGCATATGCTGATGTCTGTGCCATAGCAGGGGGACAGGAAAAAAAACAGAAAATAGTGAGCAGGCTTAATAAAGCCCTATCTTCCTGCCTGGGCATGCACCATCACTAGGAATGCTGGATCTGGAATCTGGATATGTGTCTGTGGGAGTTACAGAGAAAAGAAAGAAGTGGTCCATGCAGTCCATTTCTGTCAGTTATTTAGGAGATCTGCCCAGGGATGATTCAGCCTTATGGGGCTTCAGCACCTGAGAGTGCGTTGGGATCGGTGATGGCTGTTTTCTGAGGTCATAGGCTCAGCAAGTTGGTTAGCCATCATGTTTACCAGTATATCAATAGTACAGAGTGTGCAGTGAATTTGTAGAGGTTTAAAGTGGAAAATGAAAATTGTGAGGAGAGAGGGATTGTAAATGAAAGTTATAAAGAGAGAGGGTTTCCAATGGAGCTCAAGCACAGGCAGCCTCCCCTACCAAGCACAACACATGACTCCCTATCTCAATGTTTCTTAACTTTCTGTGCAGTTTTCACTGCATAGCAGTCCAGGTTGAGCCTGTAGAAGGACCTCTGGTCCATTGTACTCACATTGTCACCAAATAAGTGAAAAAAATAAATGATATAAATTAATAAATAAATATTATCTTCTCATATATCAGATCAGATTATATTATTTCATCATACACCTTATGTCATATTATTTTATCTGCTCATATATCATATTTGCTGCCCTGCCCTTTGCCATCTGAAGGCATGTCATTGCACAGTTGCCAGAAAAATAAAAATAAATCATACTAGTCTCCAGCCTTGCACCCATTTCCTCCCTGGAAGTACCACCTGCCCCACCAACAGTCACCTGTGCCTAAAAAACAAATGTATCCTCTGCAGTGTGGGAGTATTTTATGGAGGATACTCTGAATCTACTGAAATCTCATTTTCTTGGCATCATGAGCCAAATTTAATAATAATCATTAATAAACATTACACTAAAGCAAAAGCCATAGAAGGCCTCTGGTTTCAAAAACAATACATCCTCTTCATCCTCAGCACCAGCCTTCTCTTCCTCCTGCCATGAATCATATTTTCCTCATTGCATGTCACTATGGCATGTGGGTAACGCTACCTTCTTCCCTGCCCATTTATTGCATGTAAATGGCACAATACGATTAGCCAGTGCCAGCACGGCCACCTGTGCACTGTGGGCATTGACAACTGCCTGTCTACCTCGAGGCACTAGAGATGGTGCTTTTTATTATCATCTCCATGACTAATCACTTTTTTCAGAAAGTATGGTTTCGTGTCATATAAATATAAAATATATTTAAAGTATTAAAAATATATGTATATTACTTTCATCTACTCCAGTAAATGTATTGTCATGTCACTCATGTCATGAAGTCATGCTTTGCTGCTTTGCTGTGCTAGCACCAGTACAATAAGCAGTGCTTACCATGTTCCTGCACATGGTGAGTGTACTTAAATGCCACATATATCATCATTTACGATCTCCTAAAACAACTCCTATACTACTGTAACCCCCCTGTTCCCTGGGGTTACTAGAATCTCGTTTAGAATCAGTGGTAGGCAGGGAAGGCAGCTAGTGATTTGCCAGTAAATGTATTTCATTTTGTCCCTCTCTCTCTGCTTCTGGTCTCAGCTGGAAGCTGGAGAGGTGATGTCACCTTAGAACTCTCACAGCAGCATAAGCCACAGCAGTAGCTGTGAGTGGGGAATTTAGAATTCTATAGTCAGTTGTTGGCTGGAGTCTGCAGAGTGCAGTTGCAGTTCCAGTAGCAGCTCTGATAGAGAGCTGCAGCGTTCCAGTTTTTCTCACTCTAGTGGAGTACAGCATTTTCCAGCTTTGTCTAAGTGGTAGAAACAGTTTCCAGGGGGTTCCTGTTCTTCATCCCAGAAGTGATGGAGCAGGCTGCCGGGATGTTAGGGATCCTACCAGAACATTGTAAAGCTGCCTTGTGTGACAACTTCTAGTGAGAACTTTTGTTTTGCCTAAGTCTGCCCAGGAGTACCTGTCTTTTGAGGTGAATCTCTCTGTCAAAGGGACCCTGTCACCTAAGAAATTTAAAAGTTGGCTGTCCACAGTGGAGTCCTGTCTGTGACTGCCATGTGAGTGGGACTTTTGTTCTTGACACCCCTGTGGCGTTCTGTGAGGATGTTTAAATGTGAAATACATTAGCAGAAAGCATCATCAGTACATTTTGGATAAATGTGAGGTGTATTTTCCAAAGGGATGGCCAAGTATGAACTTGGAAACAAAAGGTGGGAGACCCCCCCCATCTGGAGTGACCAGTTTAGCACTCCAGGTACTGAAGGGCACTTGTGTCAGTGCATGTGGCCAATGCCTGAATAATGTCTACTCCAGTGAGTGGTTTTCTCCAGTTGAGCCTTTAGTGCTCCGATGTGATCTGTTTGCCACATTTCCTCCTATACAGTATGGGAAGTGTTCAAATGCTGGCCGGTTGTGCCAAGTCTAGAAGAAAGTGTGTTTCACCGGTGACCTGTTCCACAACTTTTTTAGTCATCCTATGTTATATGGGAAATTTGGAGTTCTGTACCTCAGATGTCTGCATTTACCGCATGTGTAAACCCTTGGGGTCCATCTTTGCTTTGTGTGTTCCTACTTTGTTACGGAATAAAGCCACACTCTAGAACCCCAACCTGGTATGGACATTTATGTTATTGTGTCCGTGTGGAGTTACTTGGGTGCCCCATCCAGAAGTGCAAAGCTAGCATAGCCCTGAGCAAACATTTTCTCCCCGGGACCTGGGTTTTGGCCATGGTATTGGTTCCACCAGGTGTGTGCCTAGCAGCCACACTTGGTTTGTGTTTTATAATGTCTACTCCATCTGCATATCCCACCTTGTCTATGGTGCCACTATGTAACCCCCACCTCTCTCTTTTCCCCTAGACTATGGGAGGCGTGCCTGCCGGTTAAATAAGGGGCCGCTGGGGGGTTACACTACAATGCAACTATTTTTCTTTACATAGAAATAATAAAAAAAATAGATAAAATTACATTAAAAACACAGACACCAACTAGTTCTTGTAAACACAAAACATTCATTCTCACAACTCAAACAACATAAAAATGAATAAAAACTTACTTTTATATTATTTTTCTTATATCATATTACAATTTAATATATAAAACACATACCATAAAAATAAAACAATGGAAGAGATAATAATCATGATAATATAAAAGTATTATTGTAAAATCTACGGCACTGCATGAGAGAATATAGTAATTGATGTGAGGGAAAGTGCAGAGTTGGAGACTACAGGTCAGCCCTCAGTAGTAACAATTACTGTAGTACACACTGGGATGTGGCAGTCTTAGTGGGTTTTGCAGGCTCTGCCACAACACTACAAACAGAAATCCATAGCAGAAGCACGCCAATAGCACCTGCCAAAACTAACTTAGAGTACTTCCTAATGATTGCTGACATCATGGCTTTTTCCACACGGTATTTGACATCTAGTTTACCCTATGCAAACTACTGCACTTGGACCCAAAGAAGTTCAACTGAATTTGTGAGGCTAAGCTGAATTTTCAGGCCACACCTTGAAGCGGTATCCTTTGATATGGGTGAAGTAAACTGAGCGACTCACATTTGAGCAACTCAGTTTACATGCCCGTAGGGATAGCAACCATGGGGGAATAGCGAGGGTAGTGAATAGCGACTATGGAAGGACATAATAGCAAGTGCAAATGACTGGGGAGAATAGGGTTATGTGGGCTAAATGGAGGACCTTCCACTGCTGCTGACAAGCTGTCCAGCTGGCATGGTGGATAGGGTCACTGCTTGCAATGCTCATGGATCCAGGTTCAGGACTGCCTATAGGTAACTTTTTTGGATGAGCTGTTGTGGCTGATAGAATTATATAATTTTTTTACTTGCCCCCAGCACCAGTATTCCCCTGCGAACTATAGCCCCTCTCCTGTGTATCGCCCTTTTCCCCAGTGCCTGCCTCCCTGGAGTTGATTATATATAGATGGGGGGGGTGCAGGGGGCTTGCCCCCCCACATTAAATATAAGTGTAAATCATCCCCATTTGCAGATGTTTTGCTGTCACTGTCTTCACATTTGCTGTGGTGTGTTGATCACTGTGTGGTTTCACCGTAGTGTTAGTCACCGAAGTATTTTCACTATTATGACATGGAACCCCTTGAAGCCAAACCAAAGTTTGCTCCGGCCCACATCTCATACCCTAGTAGAAGGGGCATAGGAGGTGCCCCCCCTGCTGTGACAGCGAGGGTAACTGTGACTAACTGATCAGACCCCGTGGGTCCTGTGACACAACTCTGTATAAAGTTAACCAAGGTCACAAAGTAAATATCAACTTGCTGAACTATGCCAGCTAGCTAGGACTACAACTCTGCACTTTGCTGCCTATAATTGTGTTTTATTAAAACACACCAACAGGGCCAACCATGTGCAACTGCATTGGACTGCAACACTCCAACACCTGGGTTCATAGGCTTCCCTGGGAGAACACTAGAACTAAAGCAGTTACACTGGCATCAGTGGGGCATGGGTAGAGCCCAGCAGTACAATTGGACAGGGGCATTATGCTGGTTGTGCAGTTGGGCTACACCAGATGTTCAGATAGCAATTACTGTGGTACTGCATTGCATATATAGTACGTATTCCTGTCTGTTTTAACCCCTGCTGTTCTCTTTCCCTTACGACCTCCTTCCTGACCCCCTCTAATCCCTTCATGTTTGTTTGGATTACTAACTGATAGCTTGTTATTCACAGTGCATTAAATTACTGTCACTTGGAATTGTTATTGCATTGCATGGGAATTGGGAGGGCCGTACCAGTGAGGACCACAGCTGACTGACATTGTTCCTCAAGTGGTATTATTAGAAACATAGAAATTGTCAGCAGAAAAGGACCACTTGGCCCAGCCAGTCTGCTCAGATTTTCCCTACCTATTTTGTCTCTGCAGACCCTACCTGGTCTCTGTCAACCCTTCCTCATCCCTGCCTATTTATCAGCATTCCAATATGCCTGTCCCATGCATGTTTGAAGCCCCCCACTGTTTTCACTGTCACCACCTCTGCTGGCAAACTGTTCTAGGCATCCACTGCTCTTTCAGTGAAGTAGTGTTTCCCCATATCCTTCTTAAACTTCCCCCCTTCCAGCTTGATTGCATGCCCTCTTGTCCTGGTGCACTTCGTCATTAAAATGGACTCCCCTCCTGTGCCCTGTTCACCCATGTGAGGCACTTGTAGGTCTCTATCATGTCCCCCCCCTCTCCCTCCTCTCTTCAGGTGTGTACATGTTGAGATCACTTCATTTTTTCACATAGGGATTTTGATGTATCCCCTGCACCATTTTAGTAGCCCTCCTCTGGACTGCCTCCACCCTGTCCATGTCCTTTCTGAGATGCAACCTCCAGAACTGGACACCGTTCTCCTGGTGGGATCTACCCAGAAACCAATACAGTGGTAACACCACCTCCCTCCTCCTGCTAGTGATATTTCTCCTTATGCACCCTAGCATCCCACTGACCCTGCCCACTGTCTTGTCACACTACCCCATCACGTTGAAGTCATCAAATATGATAACCTCAGGGACTGTTTCTTTCTTAGTGACCATCAGCACCTCCCCCTTTATACTCAGCTCCTGCATTCCTATGCCCTAGGAGCATGTTTTTGTACTTTTTGGCTCTGAATCCCAGCTGCCATGGCCTCAACCATGCCTCAAGTTTTCTTAGGTTCCTACTCATTCTCTCCACCCCCTCATGGGTAGCCACCTTATTACAAATGTTGGTGTAATCTGCAGAAAAGCATACCTTCCTTTCCACTTCTCTGGAATGTCGCTTATGAAGACATTGAAGAGGACTGGTCCCAGTACTGAACACTGCAGCACCCCACTGGTCATTCTCCCCTCATTAGAGTGAGTGCCTTTTGGCGGCACCCTTTGTCAGTGATCCATTAACCCATTTTTTACCCAGTTTACCATTTTGGATCTCACCCATAGACTGTCCAGTTTCTTTATCAATCTCCTATGTGGCACAGTGTCAAAGACATAGAAACATAGAAACATAGAATTTGACAACAGATAAGGACCGCTTGGCCCACCCAGTCTGCCCATTTCCCTACCTGATGGATAAGCTGCAGATCCTAGTTAACCAGTAGCCTACTTCTTCCTACCCCCAACCCCTAGAATTGCCTTATGACTGTCCCATGCATGCTTGAATTCCACCACTGTTTTTGACTCCACAACCTCCTCTGGAAGGCCGTTCCATATATCCACAACCCTCTCTGTGAAAAAATACTTTCCAAATTACCTCTGAGCTAATCCCCTTCTATCTTCAAATTGTGCCCCTTGTTCTTGCACAATCTTCTTTTTGAAAGATGCTACCCTCTGGACTTTGTTGATTCCTTGAGGTACTTGAAGTTTCTATCATGTCCCCCTCTCCTCCTTTCTCGAGGCTATACATATTAAGCTCCTAAGTCTCTCTTCATATGTCTTCCGGTGCAGACCCTGCACCATTTTAGTGCCCTCCTCTGGACAGCTTCCATCCTGTCTGTGTCTTTCAGGAGATTGGGTCTCCAGAACTGCACACAGTACTCCAGATGTGGTCTCACCAGCTGTCTGTACAGAGGATAATAACTTCTTGTTTTCTACTGGTGATGCCTCTCCCTATGCATCCCAGTATTCCCCCACCCTCCTTGCTGCCCTCTCCATTGCTTGCCCACCTTTAGGTCATCTGATATGACTACCCCTAGGTCCCTTTCCATTTTTGTTGTTGTTAGTATCTCACCCCCATTGTGTACTCTTCCCTGGGTTTTGTTTCCCAGGTGCATTACCTGCACTTCTTAGCATTGAATCTAAGCTGCCATACATTTGACCATTCCTCTAACCTTGCCAAGTCCCTTCTCATCCTTTCCACCCCACCTTGTGCATCAACTCTGTTGCAGATCTTTGTGTCATCTGCAAAGAGACATACTTTCCTTCCAGTCCCTCTGCAATGTAGCTTATAAAGACATTGAAGAGGACCGGTCCCTAATACTGAACCTCAAGTGGCACACTACTAACCCCCTCTTTTTCAGAGTGGACTCCATTTACTATTACTCTGTGTCCTATTCTCCAGCCAATTCTTTACCCAGGCTGTCATCTTGGGACCCACTCCCAGGCTGGCTAACTTGTATATTAATCTTTTGTGTGGGACTGTGTCAAATGCCTTGCTAAAGTCTAGGTAGGCCATGTCCACAGCCCTCCTGATCAACTACTTTGGTCACCCAGTCAAAGAAATCTATCAGATTTGTCTGGCATGACCTTCCGCTGTGAATCCATGCTGCCTTGGGTCCTGTGCCCCTCTGGCCTCTAGATACTCAACAGTTCTTTCCTTCAGAAGTGATTCCATCATTTTCCCTACCACTGAGGTTAAACTAACAGGTCTGTAGTTTCCTGCTTCTGCCTTGCTCCCACTTTTGTGAAGAGATCACATCTGCCCTCCTCCAGTCCTCAGGTACCACCCCATCCTCCCATGATTTGTTAAAGGGTAGTCAGTGGTGTCACTAGTTCTTTAGAATTCTGGGATGAATCCCATCAGGCCCCATTGCTTTGTCCACCTTCAGTTTAAGAGCTCTTTCAGAACCCTTTCTTCTGTAAATGGGCTGGTATCAACTTCTGTATCCAGAGTGTTTCTACTGTTTGTTTTAGGTACCTCCCCTCTTCCTTTGTAAATACTGAGCAAAATATTTGTTTAGTATCTCTGCCTTTCACAGTTACCCTCTGCCCCTCCTCCCTTTATTAAGCCTCACTATCCCTCCTTGGTCTTCTTTCGCTCCTGATGTACCTATAAAGGTTTTATCCCCTTCTTAACTGATTTGGCTATCTTTTCCTCGGTTTGGGCCTTTGCTGTTCTGACTGCCTTTCCAGCTTCCTTTTGCTTTAACTGATACAGTTCTCTGTCCTGTTCCTTCTGTGATTCCTTGTACTTCCTGAATGCTTTCTTTTTCTCTTGAACCTTCACTGCCACCTCCTTTGAGAACCATAGTGGTTTCTTACCTCGTCTCATTTTGTTTATTTGCTTTACACAAAGGCTTGTTACCTCTGTGATGGCAGTTTTTATTATTCCCCATTGTTCTTCCAACCCTCCTTCCTGCCCATTTGCTAGTTCATTCCTTAGGCACTCACCCATTTTGTCAAAGTCAGCCCTCCTAAAATCCAGTACCTTTGTCTTTGTATGGCTTGACTCTATTGCTGTGTTTATTGTGAACCATACTGTTCGATGGTCACTAGTTCCCAGATGGCTACCCACTTCTACATCTGTGATCCTCTCTTCATCTCCATTTGAGAGAACCAGATCTAAGATTGCTCCCTCTCGAGTGGGCTCCAATACTAGTTGTCTAAGGCATGCCCCCTGTAGGGCATCTAGAATAACCCCACTCTTAGAAGTGGCTGCTGCAACTGCCTCCGGTTAACATCTGGCATATTCAGATCACCCATCAGCAATATCTCCCCTTTATCTGCCATTCTAAGTATACTTTCTATCATTGCCTTGTCCATTTCCTCCCCCTGAGAGGGAGGTCTGTATACAACCCCTGTGCAGATTGTGGTGCCATTGCTTGCCTCCAAATTGACCTTGCTGAAGTCCAAGTAGGCCATGTCTGCTGCCCTTCCTCAATCTGTTTCCCTTGTCACACACTCAAAGAAATCATTCAGATTCATCTGGCATGATCTGCCCCATGAATCCATCCTGTTTTTGGTCTTGTAACCCACTGGATTTAGGGCCATATTCAGAGGCCACCAGAGCACCCCCAAACCTAGCAGCACCAAGATGCTAAAATACCACTGCACCTGTACAAATGAGGGGGGTCTGTGGTAGGGCTGGTTGTCCTGCTCAGGTATCAGAGGGAAACTATTCTTTTGTTCTTCAAAAGCCTGTTGCAACAGCCCTGTATGTCTTCTGTGCTGTCCTATCCTCCCTTTGCTGTGTTAAGACGGCCACCTACAGAACCACCACCCCATCTTCTTAATTATTTTCTTTTTTCCAAGTCCCTCCAACAATACCTTAATGCTGAATGGCGTAAAAAAATAATATAAGGATGAAAGAAGCTAGCCAGCACAATGTCAAGGGTTGTACATAAAGATGTAAATGCTAGCAAGCACAGTGTCATTTTTCTGCTAGTGTGAAAACAGTCACCCATTATTAAATATGTGCACATTATAAAGTATGAGCCCTCATGTTGCACTGCTGTTATACAGCACGTACGTTATGATATATGTTTTGATTGCCTTAGTACATTGAAATGCTATACATTATGTACTATGTGGGGCTTGGTGTCTGAGACAGCTCTGACATGCCGAAATAAGAAAGGTTCCCCGCTATGTGAAATGCTGAAGGGGAACATAAAAATAAACCATTCCCCTTCAGGCTGAAATGTAAAAAAGATGGTTTTCTTTCTCTTTCTCCTCTCAGGGAGAAAGTATGTAATTGAAGTAATTTTTTTTTTATTATTATTTGCTTACTTTAGGCGTGCTGCCTGAAACTGTTCTGCCCAAGCCTGTCAGCTCTTGTACATAAAATACAATCCAGAGAGCGAACACTTTCAGAGCAGCATGTTTATTTTTGAACAGGTGGCTGCTCCATTTCAGAGCTTGTAAATACAAAATGTATGTTGCTGGCTGATTCACTCTCCTCTTGGGCTTGAAAAAGTCCTAGTTCTGTGCTACTGGAGGGACAGGGTGATTAGAAGGGTCTCACTGTGGTGCAGTAATGGGAGAGAGAAGTTAACGGGAAAACCACAAACACTGTAAAAGCACTATTTCTCTGTCTTCCTCTCTCCCCACAGTCCACGGCACTGTGCCAAATGGGACCTGTGTTGCAGGTCCGAATTGATACTGCGGTGCAGTGCCTAAAGCTGACTGTGTAATACTGGAGCCAATTGCCAAAAACTATATAAACACCTCTGCTGATCAAAGCACAAGAACAGAAAAGGGCATGCAGTCTTCATGTCCCTGCAGTAACTAAAGAACGCAGATAAAGAAAGGATGCTGACTCTTGTCTAGGGGCTTTGACTGTAAAATCCTTACCAAGTACAGAATAAAGTTTCATTTATTTATTTATTAAATTGTTTTGGCTGTTCCTGTGAAAGCTGTATTTTTTGGAAACTTCACTGAATAAAGTCACACAACAAGTGTGTTGTACCTTACCTGGACTGAATCTGTTACACCTACACCCTGGGACAGGGTCCCCTCATGCATGCAGTGATACAGACAAAGGTTTGCAGTGACAGCAAGCAGCCTCCCCAAGTGGCTCTGTGTTACTGCCACTAAAAACCACTTCTTAACTGGATGCTAAATCCACACATCCAACTCCATGATGGCAGGACCGCTGTAATGCAGCCACCTACCCTTGTAGCAAGCTGCCCCCCCAAACCTCCCGCATCTCATGCTTCCCATAACATAACAAAGCCGTGATGGCCCAGTGGTTCCCCAACCCCTTGATTGCATGGTTTCACAAACTGTAAGATATCCTGGTGATCTTTTGTCCCTACCCCCACCCTGATTGTCTGGTTCCATGACTCATAAAATATTCTGGTGGTCTAGTGGTTCCCCTCACTCCCCAGTCACCTGGTTACATGAGTTGTATGATATTCTGGTAGTCTGGTGGTACATCCAATCACCTGGTTTCCAAAATGTACTACGTTCCCTGTTAGTTTAGTGGTACCGCCCCCCAACTGCCCAGTTTCCAAAATGGGTTCCATGTCATAATGGCGAATGCTAAATAGCGATTGCCATTACAGTGAGTGTACATCACTGACATGCACAATGGCAATGTACACTCCCCAGTGACCACAACAACAGCACCAACCCAAAAACAAATGGAATAACATATCTATGCAGGTGGGCTATACCCCTTGCACCCACCCTCATGGAGGGCTTTGCCCCCCGCACCACCCTAAATAATAATTATCAACTCTGGGGGGGGTGCATGTCAGGGAAGGGGAGAAACTCAGAACATGAAAAAAAATTCAAACTCCCACAAACACAAAATAAAAATAGTACCCCTATTCAGCCCCAAACCCTAGATCTTCTTGATTGCAGCCATCCACCCACACCACCACACCACATGGCCAGCACGGCAACACCCACTCAAACTAACTTCCACATACTTCTTCCTGGAACCCTCCTCTTTTGATCAGCTTCCTCATGTAGATCGCCCTCCTCAACACTCGCTGTTATTGTCCCGCATTGTCGCTATAACCACACTTCGCTACCCTTTCAGGGTAACTCATATCACGGGCGTCCAAACTAAGTCACTCAAAACTGAGTCATTCAGTTTGATTCACTCATATGACGTGATACCTCCAAAATGTAATACTTTCCCTGGTGGTCTAGTGGTACCTCCCACCCCCCAACCATAAGCCGACCTCCCACACACCTATCCACAGAGGACCCAGCTCCATACCCCACCTCACCCTGAGCACCGGTCCCCAGGACAGCAGCAGCCAGCACAGCTCTCCTCCCACCTCCTCAGCTGGCCGCCATCTGGCAGTCAGTAACGCGATCACATGCATGACTGTGGTCCATGACTGTCAGAAAGCAGCCAGCTGAGAAGGTGATCATGCTCTGTGACTGTCAGAGAGCAGCTGGCCGAGGAAGAGAGAGAAGGGCTGTGCCAGCCACCACCATCCCAGAGATCAGTGCTCAAGAAGAGGGGGAATGCAAAGATAGGATCCTTGGTTGGTCTGCATACAGTCCAGGATGGGGGATACCACTAGACCACTAAGGAAAGTATTACATTTTGGAAACTGGGTGATCGGGGGGGTACCACTAAACTACCACGGAACTTAGTACGTTTTGGAAACCAGGCAATGGGGGTGGATGGAACCACTTTGCCACCAGGGATATTTCAACAATGAAAGGGATACTAAGGAGCTGCTGCACCACATGCAAATGGCCCATAACGGGCATACAGATTGTCCTTTAGAGCCTTGCATGCCGAATGGGCTCATTTGCATGGTCAGGTTGAATATGAACCATAGAGGAACCGGCACTATCCCATTTCAGGCAGCACCATCTCCTGTGGGCCATATGCAGCCCTGGTCTGTGTCGTGCAAAGAACAAAACATTAAGCATTCAAAACCAGGCACAGTCAAAATCACTCAAATGTCTGCAGAAATGAATTCAAAAGATTTTTTTGTGAGTGAATGCTCAAAATGCAAAAGCCCAAGCTACGTCTTTCTGCCCCTGCATGCGCTCACCAATAAATCTTTTGATTTCATTTCTGTAGTCCTTTGAGTGATTTTGAATGTGCCTGATTTAAAGTGCTTCTCGTTTTGGATTTTGTATCTTTCAAGGGCTGACTGCCCTTCTGTGTTAAGTACCTGCCCTGCACCATTGTAGTTCCGGCATTCACTGTTTGGAACTGGTCTGTGTCGAGGCAGTGCAGATCTACTTAGCGCTGCACCAGCATGGACCTATATTCAGTTGAATAGCACAACCCCATCAGAGAGCACTACCCATCTGAATATTGCCAGAGCTGGGCGAGCATAAGTGCAAGCACAGTACAATGTTAACTATCGGGGTCATTTCTTCCTGCTTCTGCTCACTTCCTTCACATTCAGAGGCTGGCTGCCTTCACTATGCCTTCCCATAATTTTGTCCACTGTTCTTCTACCTCACCTGGTAATCCTTCCCTGCTAGGCTGCTTCTGAGGCAGTCTCTCATTTTTTTTAAATCCACTCTCCACAGGTACAAGACTCTCTCTCTCTCTCTCTTTTTGTGTGGTTTGCCTCTGCACCTGTCTTAATATTGAACCACACTGTATGGACAGACCACTGTATCATCTATAATACTGTTTCTGTTAGCACCAGATCCAGTATTGCCACATCTCTAGGGGTTTGCTGACTAGCTGCTTGAGATATGCCCCCTGCAGAGAGACAATGATGGCCCTCCTTATAGCCAAAGCTGCAGCTGGAAGGCTTTAATCCACATCTGGCAAACTGAAGTCCCAACTAGTAGCATGTCCTGTTTTTTGCCATCCTTCTGATGGCTTCCTCTAGTGCATTATCCAACTCCTCCCCTTGTGCTGAAGGTCTTTATATCACCCCAGTACAAACATTGTCCACAACTCCTGTCTCCAGGGTGACCCACAGCACCTCCAGCCTTTCATTTACCTCCAGGTTCCCATACACTTTCACAGCCCTGATACTCTCTCTCACATACAGAACAACCCCTCCTCCCCTCCCAGTCTCTTCTGAACTAAGAGTAGCCTGGTATGGCCATGTCCCAGTTGTGATTTATAGTGCACGACAAACTTAGCTGTGTCCACCAGATCCAGGGTCACCTCCACCATGATGGCCTCCAGATCCATAATGTCATTTCCGAGACTCCTTGCATTGGTGCATGTGGCTCTCCAAACCTCTCTGCCTCTCCTCCTATGCCTCCCTTTCCTCCCCTCTTTCTGCCTGTGCTGCTCCCTATAACTCCTCGACTCCCCTCTTCCTTCATTACTCTGTTTCTTGTCTTCTCTACATCTTTCTGCCTCCTTTGTTCTTACTCCCTTGTCCTCCACCTTTTCTACACCCCATTCATGTTGCACCCTTTCCTGTTTCTTTTTTTTTCTTCAAGCTCTCCCCCCTTGTTGCTTCAACCTCTGGAGTAGGAACAGTTTATGTCTCCCTTGGTAATACAGCCTTTCCCTCAGCTAGTTTAAATACACATCCAGATAACATTTAAACCTCCCACTCAGGACTGTGGTTCCCCTCCCAGAAGGATGCAGGCCATCACCTCTGTAGAGGTCCATGTCCTTTGAGGCTGGCCCACAGTCCCAAATAAAGCCAAAACCCTCCTCCCTGCACCATGCCTTCAACCAGCTGTTTAAGTTCCTGATGCAGAATGCCCTTTCCTCCCCTCGATCGTACATAGGTAGTGCCTCACAAATGCCACCATGTATGCTACCTGCTTAAGTCCCCTCCCCTGTTCCCTTAACATACCCTACACTAGCTTTGCTCCATTCCCTTGTTAGGTCATTAGTCCCCAGGTGAACAAAGACACCCAGCTCCCACACATGACCTGCCAACCTAGCAATCCTCAGGATCTGCTTTCCATCCCTCCAAGTCAAATGCCAGATAGATACTTTACCACCATGGTCCAGCCATCCTGCCTCTCTCTAGGCATCCTCTGAGGCAGTGGTGGCAGACTCAGTGGTCCCTAGATGGGGCAAAAGGTCTAATGATTCCTTACAGCTTGGCTCAGAGTCCAACAAACTCCACTCTCGACCCAAAGAGGTAGCACCTCATTCTCCAGAATGTGTCCTGAAATAATGCGGCTCCTCGCCCTGGGTATAATCTTGGCCACTTAATCTTCCCAAGGCTGGAGGCACAACATAATTTATTTAAGCAACAAGGCATGACAGGGTGTGCATTATTGTGGGATAATGGCACTACTCAGGAAGTGAAACCTGAGGCAAAGCCAAGGGCTTTACGCACCCTAGAAGTGCTGTCATCCCACAATTACACACAACCTGTCATGCCTTATTGCAATTATAAAATGACTTCCCTGATCTTTTTATTTTATGAACCCAAGTAATGAGGTTCAGAAAGTTAAGCATTTCTGACCTGTGCTGTTGTGCTGGGATATCAGCACAGTCATGTGCTTGTATTCCCCCAATCACAGTACAGTATTTATCTTACCCATTTTATAATTCATCATAACAACTTTGGGCAATGAATTCCCACCAGAGTTATCAACCCAAGCCCTCAGCTTTATTTGGGTCCATAAGGCTAGTAGGGATGTTCACTGAACATCCATGGCAACCTGGTGTGCACAGTGCAATAAAGGCTGCTGGTAAAATACATGTTTTGAGAATTTATCTTTAAATCCAGATTTTTATTCTCTTTGGTCACTTTCCTAGTCATCAGGTTGGACCCTTTGGCCCAGGTAACTTCCTACCCTGTCTGCTGCTACCCCCACTGTCCTTCCAGTTGGAGTCCTTATAGTGCAGGACCATGGACTACCCACAACCCTCATCTTGGAAACCCTGTGGTTTTATTCCCTATTTCTCTGTTCATGCTGCACCCACTTGATTGCATCACCTACTGTACCTTCGGGTACCCTTGTGTAACCCCTTGTTACCCGAGGTTACTAGAATCCCAGTAAGACCTAGTGGTAGGCAGGAAAGGCAGCTTGTGAAACTCCAGTTAAATGGGTTTCACACTGTCTCACTCTGTTCTCAGTCTCAGCTGAGACTGAGAGATGACATCACCAATAGAACTGTTGCAGCTGCATAAGCCACATTGGAATCTGCAGCAGAGGGAGTTAGATAGAACGTTGGGAGTTTTCAAAGTCAGTCTCCTGTGTGCTTTCAAACAGGAAGCATCAGTTCCTGTTTACCTTCTGTAAGAGAAGGAGGTCAGAGTCCAGTTTTGTTTTCAAACAGGAAGGAGCAGTTCCAGTTTTGCCTTCAAGTGGTAGAGACCGCTGTTCGGGTCCCAGTGCCCCTCCCTCCGGGGGGGGGGTAGTAAAGATCCCCATGTAGATTCCAGGGGCAATCCCCTAATTTCTGCAGAAGAAAGAAAGCTGCCTATTTCAGTTTCAGTCTGTGTTTGGAAAGTAGGAAGAAACTTCGCCTGCTGGGCACCTGCAACAAAAGGGTGAGTGTTTGCTCTAATATGAGAGGGCAAAAAATGTGTTTCTTCAGCCTGGGATATGTGAAGAAATCTGGGATCTGAACTACTATTTGGGAGGCCTATAGTACTAGGACAAACAAATGGAGTAGTGTCAAAATCTAGAGTACTATGTGAATTCAAGTAATATTGTAGAGGGGGTGCGACAGTTCATCCACTATTTAATCTACATTCTGAAGTTTCAGTTTTTCCAGAGAAATGGCCGGGTATGGGCTGTGGGAGCTGGAGGTGGGAACACCCCCCATCTTTAGTAACCAGGTCCACCTCTATCGATTTCTGCTGTGATTGCTACTTGCCTCATGCGCTTGGCCTGTGATGAGGGAAGTACCCAGATGTGGGTCGCAAATGAGAAAATCTCTCTAGGGGTCGCAGACTCTAAGTGGTGTGGGGAGCCACAACAAGGGTAAAGAAAATTCTCTTTGTGAGATGGGAGTCAGAAGAAGTAAGAAGAAAATCTCTCTAGGGGTCACAGACTCTAAGTGGTGTGGGAAGCCACAACAAGTAAAATGGGTTCATTCTTCCAATGGACCAACATTCAAGTGGCCGGCAGCGGAGCTGGGCCAGTCGGGCTGTGTACCCAAAGCGCATGTAAGTCCGGGCTGAGTGCCTGGTGTGTCCAGAGCCTGAAAACAGTAGAATTGGTTCATTCTTCCAGTGGACCGCCTTGTAGTCTCTAATCTGCATTATCATTAAACATAGCCCCATGGGGTCCATCTATGCTTTGTTGTGTTCAGCTAGTTGTGAATAAAAGCCACACTGAAAAATCCCATTCCTGGTTCTGGACATTACAGTTATTGCTTCCTGTGTTCGGATTTACTTGGGTGCCCCTGTGCAGAGTAGCCAAACCTAGGACCTCTTGTGCCAAGTAACCTCATCCTCCCCGAACCCAGGTCCCCACCAGGTATTGCTGCCAGCACCAACAGCATGCCACCTGTCATTTTGGCAAAAAGGCAGGGGTGGGGGTTACAAAAATGGAGGCACCGCTTTGGATTTTGTTCGGGAGGGAAGGTGCTTGGGCAAGGGGGCTAGCATTTTGGCTATCTGGCAGTGGGTAGCCCAAAAAGCTGAAGCAATTTTCCTATTTTGTTGCTGTGTGCTGTGAATCTTGTGCTGCTGTTTAAAAATGCCAACTGTTTACCAAGGAGCATTAAAGCCAAAGAGTGTGCCCTTGTCCTGCATCAAAAATTGTTTACAGCGTTTATGTCAGCTTTAAAAATGAACAGTCCCGGCCCTCAGCCAGCTCTACAGAGACTGCCTCAGCATTCGAGAGGGAGACAGAGTGTAGTGCATGTACTGGCAGTGGAGGAGCGTCGCGGAGTATTCAAAGCGCTGTAAACATCCAAAAAATTGACTTTTGAGTTTAAAATCAGGCTCAACCCGCAAATCGATTGTGGAAATAACGAGTTTGGTGGTTAAAACGACGATCGCTAAGACTGCCCGCCCATTTGTGTACAGAGGCCTTAAAGAACTGGCTGCAGGCCGTTTTACCCCATCGCAGCAAATTGCTACTGATCACAGTAAGTAAACAACCCAAAAACTGCTCAGACACTGATTTTCAGTTATGCCATATAAAATGTGTGTGCAGCAGTGTAGTCGCTTTGCAGGTAACGACTGTGTGAAGTCCTGCCAGCAAGTGCAAGTCTGTAAAGCCATTGAATGTGTGCATGGAAGTGAAATTAGCCTCAGTTTAAAGTTTGCAGCCAGAGAGAGACTGTGGGTTGTAGCAAAATGCAACACTAGTAGAAGCAGGAAACCTGTGCTAAAACCTGAAGCTTTTAGAGGGACTGTGAATTAAATGAATGTTGCCAGCTTGTGAAAAGTCCAAGGAAAATCCTGTAAATGTGTGTGAAGCCAGATCAGAGCAAGTTGTGCAGTCTGAGTAAAAGTTATCAGTAGCTTGAGTAAATCGGGTGCGCAGTGGCTTGACCCAGATTCTAAATGTTGATGCACAGGAGTGCTGCCGCCATTACAGGGTGGGGTAGTAAAGTAAACACAGCAGCAGAGGAGCCATTTACAGCTAAAGAGTGTGTTCAATAAAGTGGGACTTTCAGTTACAGTGAACTTTTGTTTATTTTTCTGCAGTTATGGCCTCAGGACCAGCTCGCTACCGGATCATGCCGGGTTGCAGTAACAGCAGCAGTAAATAGACTGAGAGATATTGAAAAGTGGTGCTATGGAGGGCAACTGCCTCCCTGATGTGGCAATTCCTAATTATCCAGTGCGTGTATGCCAAATATGCTTGAGTGCTGGAAGGACGTCTTCATGATTCCTCACTGTGCTGGATGCCTACAAAAATATGGCTTGTATAACGTGCCTCCAATTCGTTTGGCCCCCACACGGACAAAAATTCAGGAATCTGCAGTTGGCAGCACACAGCACCAGGCAGAGCCTGTGGAGGAAGGTCCTTCAGGGGAGAGTGGCACAAAGCTAGAGGGTGCAGAGTTAGAGGCAGAATCAGAAGTTGAAGTTTTGGATGCTGGATCTCAGAAAGAAAGTTTGGATAAAGCATCAATAGACCCCTGAGTGGGGGGGCCCAGCCCAAGTCTCTTAGGTGAAGATGAGATGCGGGAGGCCTTTGAATGGGAGGTGTCGACCTCCGCACCTAGTGATGAATGGATAGTCTCGGGGGTGAGAATGACTGCTCACTCCTGGGCTCAGATCCTCAGTGAAGAGGAAGATGAGGGGGAACCTATGTGGCCTTGTGAGAAAGGAACCGGTACACAGCCTCAAGATCTTGCCTCAGAGGAATGTATTAAAGAAGGTGGTGATGCCACTGCCCTGGCTTTACAGGAGGAAGAAGTCAGGGATCCGTTTCTAATTTCCTTGAGGATGCGAAGCTGGCAGAACCAGGACTGGCCACCCCAAGCCAGGTCAGAGGTCTCAGATTGACCAAAGCAAGTAAAGAGGAGAGATTGGTTCGTAGAAAGGCAAATGAGATATCTATGGTATGACCTTTCCTACCTTTCCTCGGAAAGTCTGGGAGGAGATTGAGAACTGCAAGAAATCCTGGATCTGGGATGAAGCAATGAAAAGTGTGCATCCTGGGGCCAACCAGCATGTAAAGAATGGACTGTTCCACGAATAGTATACCCAGTGGAAGAGAGGCAGGACACTGTTTATAGACAGAGTGAGAGTGGTGGACAGAGAGGGACATGAAATCTCCCACTGTGTGAATTATGTGCGCCCAGATGGGGTAATAATTCAAGCCCCTGACCCCCGGTACTATTGGCCTCAGTGCAAGGACCTCCCAGCATTTAAGCCCGTGCCTACAAAATGGAGATCCAAGCAGTGGTAGTCAATACTGCCACACCAGACTGTGAAGTGCCCTTATTGATCTGCCAATATGAATAACCAGGACTCAGGTGCCCCACATTCATCAGTCTACAGTGTACTGTCCTGTCCAGCAACCATCGACTGGCCCACCAAATGACTTCAGATCCAGAGAGGACACCAGCCCAGCTGTTTCCTGTTCATCACCTGGTAATTGGATGACATCGGACCAGCTGTTTTTCTTTTTGTTCCTGTTCTAAGATTCCATCTCCAGAGATGACATCAGCCCAGCTGTTTCCAGATGTGCCCTCCTGTGGTTCCCGGAAGATGTCCGCCCAGCTGTATCAGAAGAAATGCTGCCAGGGAGAGTCTTTGGCTGTGGTGCAGGTTTGTGCAGAGTCTTGTACTACAGATGGCTGGTAAGTCCAAACTTTCCTATCTTTACGACATTGCAGTACACACCCTACACTACAGACTTCAAAAATGTGTGAACTGTCCGCAAAGACTCTCCCCTTCGGGACTTTGGCCTGTTAGAACTGTGCTTCACTGGGCTCCGGCCCAGGAGAGACTCTTTATTGGACTAGCCTTCGGGGCTTGTGGTCACTAGTTGGGACTTTTAGGGTACTCCATCCCCCCAAATGTGTATTGTAAATAATGTCATTATTGTATTCTAATGTAAATACTGTTTTTCTACCTTTTTTCTAAAATAAATTTTTGGGATTTTTCAGTGTTTTGTATAGTAAGGGTTTAGGTAGACTGTGTATGCAGATTAGGAGTGTGTTTTGTTTTGTCTTTTTCTTACAGGTGTTCCTGGGAAGACAGAAGAGAAGACAAGAAGAGGAGGAGGGGCTCATCGGAGTTCCTCGTCAGTGCTTTATTGTGTTGAAATTTAAAGTACTGTGGTGTTATTGTTATGGTTATTGCTGTATTAACCCTTTTCCTTCCACAGGTGTGGTTGTAGGGGTAGGGAGGAGGTATTAATGTTGTTATTTTAATGGTGTGGTTGCAGGCTGCCCAAGGTTGGGGAGGTCCCGGGGTTTTTTTTTTGTTTTGGGAATATTATGTTAGAGGCAGATAGGTTTTCCCTAGAGGGTTGGGGGGATAGACAGGCAGTGGTCCTGAATGGCCATTGGGACTGCAGTGCTGATCTATCAGGGCTATGCGCTGGATAGTTCTACCAGAGTCACTGGGTGTCCATAGTAAGTGGATAGTGTAGAGGCTGATATGTCAGCTACAGGCCTCTAGGCTCTTAGTGTTGCCTGCCTGTGCTTGCACATGGTAGGAGGGGGCCTGATCACCCCCCTCCGCAGGTAGCACATAGGGTGGGATGGCCTAAGGCCGGGTGCATAATGACTGGGGACAGTCATTTTCCTGGTCAAGGGCGAGTGTAACCCCTTGTTACCCGGGGTTACTAGAATCCCAGAAAGACCTAGTGGTAGGCAGGGAAGGCAGCTTGTGAAACTCCAGTTAAATGGATTTCACACTGTCTCACTCTGTTCTTAGTCTCAGCTGAGACTGAGAGATGACATCACCAATAGAATTGTCGCAGCTGCATAAGCCACGTTGGAATCTGCAGCAGAGGGAGTTAGATAGAACGTTGGGAGTTTTCAAAGTCAGTCTCCTGTGTGCTTTCAAACAGGAAGCGTCAGTTCCTGTTTACCTTCTGTAAGAGAAGGAGGTCAGAGTCCAGTTTTGTTTTCAAACAGGAAGGAGCAGTTCCAGTTTTGCCTTCAAGTGGTAGAGACCGCTGTTCGGGTCTCAGTGCCCCTCCCTCCGGGGGGTTAGTAAAGATCCCCATGTAGATTCCAGGGACAATCCCCTAATTTCTGCAGAAGAAAGAAAGCTGCCTATTTCAGTTTCAGTCTGTGTTTGGAAAGTGGGAAGAATTGTACTTCGCCTGCGGGGCACCTGCAACAAAAGGGTGAGTGTTTTGTTCTAATATGAGAGGGCCAAAAATGTGTTTCTTCAGCCTGGGATATGTGAAGAAATCTGGGATTTGAACTACTATTTGGGAGGCCTATAGTACTAGGACAAGCAAACGGAGTAGTGTCAAAATCTAGAGTGCTATGTGAATTCAAGTAATATTGTAGAGGGGTGTGACAGTTCATCCACCATTTAGTCTACATTCAAGTTTCAGTTTTTCCAGAGAAATGGCGAGGTATGGGCTGTGGGAGCTGGAGGTGGGAACACCCCCCATCTTTAGTAACCAGGTCCACCTCTACGGATTTCTGCTGTGATTGCTACTTGCCTCATGTGCTTGGCCAGTGATGAGGGAAGTACCCAGACGTGGGTCACAAATGGGAAAATCTCTCTAGGGGTCGCAGACTCTAAGTGGTGTGGGGAGCCCCAACAAGAGTAAAGAAAATTCTCTTTGTGAGATGAGAGTCAGAAGAAGTAAGAAGAAAATCTCTCTAGGGGTCGCAGACTCTAAGTGGTGTGGGGAGCCACAATAAGTAAAATGGGTTCATTCTTCCAATGGACCGACATTCAAGTGGCTGGCAGGGGAGCTGGGCCAGTCGGGCTGTGTACCCAAAGCGCGTGCAAGTCCGGGCTGTGTGCCTGGTGGGTCCAGAGCCTGAAAACAGTAGAACTGGTTCATTCTTCCAGCGGACCGCCTTGTAGTCTCTAATCTGCATTATCATTAAACATAGCCCCATGGGGGTCCATCTATGCTTTGTTGTGTTCAGCTAGTTGTGAATAAAAGCCGCACTGAAAAATCCCATTCCTGGTTCTGGACATTACAGTTATTGCTTCCTGTGTTCGGATTTACTTGGGTGCCCCTGTGCAGAGTAGCCAAACCTAGGTCCCCTTGTGTCAGGTAACCTCATCCTCCCCGAACCCAGGTCCCCACCAGGTATTGCTGCCAGCGCCAACAGCATGCCACCTGTCATTTTGGCAAAAAGGCAGGGGTGGGGGTTACACTTGGACACTGCTTTCACCCTGGAGAAAGCAAGCCCTCTGGCTACCATAGGAATTCCTGCAGTGCTGGATGTCATACAGTCCCATACCTGTGCTGGGAAGTGCTGCCATCAATAGCAGTCTCTTAGTCTGGCCACCTGATCTGCCCACCCCGAGTCCACTTCCCACAGCACATTGGTTGGCCAAGGGATGGCCCATTTGGAAGATTTTTAGCAACAAATAAGGATGATGGTAAACAAAATAGAGTGGTGGGGAAAAATATAAAGTGGTGATACAAAATTATAATGTGGGGATCCCCACTCTCCCAGTATAGGATTTGATAGACGGCAGCAAATTGTGATCCATAATGGCCGATGGATGAGTAGCCCAGCTGGCCATTTCACTGACTGAGGTGCCAGGATTCCAATGTATAAGTCATAGTCCACCTCTTGAGGTGGGTCTGGACCTGTATCTGGGGCCTTTGGCCTCCAGTTCAACAAAATATATGATTGGGTCACAAGTCAAGGAGCCAGTTGTTCTGTCTGGCCTACTAGGACACATTGTACACCCTTCCTGCACTGGGTGGACCAGATTCTGTCCAGCAGCAACTGACTTAGTGCTCCAGCATATCTTCATGATATCCATCAGGGAGCAGAAAGGGCTTAAAATGTGCTCTTTGTACTCTGTACAAATGCCCATTGTGCAGCACTGTCACAAGGCAACAACCTGGTTAAATGTCTGCATAAAATGCATAATAATACCAGCCTGTCTAACCCTGGCATCAGCACGACAGCTGTACACTCTTGAATGGCTTTGTAATTTTGGAGTGCTTATGGTTTATGCCCACTAAACAGGGGGAGGGCCTAGTACCTCACTTTGTGTATGCAAACCTTTCAAATGTGGGGGCCAAGCCAGTCCAGTGGCACAGAGAGCTGAGGCATTATGCACCTTACCTCTCACTATATTGGCAACCTGAGTTCGGGAACAAACTCAGGGCACCAGTGCTGGCCGGGGGGGGGGGGATTGAGCATCTGATAGACTGCTTTCCTCTCCTGGGGACAGGGAGAGATGACGCCTCACTCCTTGGCTGCCAACTGGTGGAGGCTGGGTGGCAGTGCCAGAGTCAGAGCCCCGTGGAAGGGAGGGGCCATGGTTCTCGTGTGCTCGCTTACATGCCGCCGAGACAAGGTGATAGGCAGAAAACAGAAAAAGGGAAAGTGCTGCTTTTGTGAAGCCCTGCCTGCCTGCCTGCCTCTGTTCCTGCATCACCACCTGACCACTGCCCCAATTCTGGATAAGAGTCACTGAGTGGGGAGGGGGGACAGCTCTCCCCGTCCCAGCCCCACCATGGGGGGCAATCTTTGGGGAGTTCTCGGGGGCATGGTAGGTCTGGGGGAGGGGTGCTGGGTGAGGGTGGCAGAGGCAGGGCTGATAGCCTACCGGAGCTGACCTGAAGGGAAAAAAGCTGTATGGAAAAAACATATGGGAACCAAAGTTTGAAAACAGCATTGTGAAGGCATCAAGAAAAGAGCAAAGTTGAAATCTGTGTCTTCATGCTTGAAAACATTTTAAAATAAAATAAAATAATTTTGGTCCTATGTTGTTAAGTGCACCTTTTGTTGTTGTTCTTGAGTATTGTATGTTGCACAGGCAGCACCTTCGGGGATGAGGAAGTGTGCTAGCCTTCTGTTTATACAGTATTGTTGATGCAGAATGATAGACGCAGCCTACCATGTTTTGAAAGGGGCTACAAATGTTGAATGCCAAACTTCTGTCTCCTTCATCCCCCCATAGCATACCCTACTTGCTTTGGGGTCAGCAGATTAATTTCAAGTTTTATAAGCACTGGGAATTAAATACAGATGAAATCAAATGTCTCCATGAGTACAGCTCCGTTGTTGAACTAGTAAGCTACTATTTAACTAGGAGGCTGAGTAATTGACACTCATTAAAGGTTGTAGTTAGATATTTGTGCAGCATTAGCCTATGCTAAGCATTTGAAATACAAAATGTAATGAGAAAGAAATTATGTTACCTCACTGGGAATGAAACCAGGCCTCGGGAATATTGTCCCTTACCAACAGAGCTATTAAGCCCACTTGGATGTTTGAGCTTCCTGCACTCACATGAAGCAAACAGTGGCTTGTTAGTTAAGGAGCCTTTCTACAATTATCAGTTATCAGCACTGCTACAGTACACAGGCATACTGGTACCAGAGGCCATATTCATTTTATTTCAGTCATAAAACCACTGATGTGACTGCAGTGCCATCTTATGAACTTAAGGTAATTCACAAGTTTTAGCGTTCAAACTTTACCCCCTTTTCCATGTTTAACATGCTGTGCTGAGCAACGTTACAAAGACTTCTTGCACCATGAAGCTAACCATTTGTCAGTCAGGAGCACTGTTAACCAGTCATCAGAAAGTACCTATTGAATACATTAGGCTTGGTTGCATATGAGGTCTACAAATAATTCTTGTTTTTGGTTGAATGTGAAGGTGATCTTCTAGTGCAACCTGTAACACAAAAACAGAGTGGTTCCACTTCACTGAACCCCTCCAATCTCACCTTCCTGCCAATTTGTCAGTAAGAAATGCGCCATCACCAGGACGACAGTGTGACTTGTATAATAGACTCCATGCCTCATTTAGCCTCAGTAATGGCCTAATTGGATTGGAAAAATGCAGGGGCAGGAGCGTGATAAAACAAGTTTAGCTGTGCTCATTAAGTTCTTGGAAAAAAAAGAAGGAAAGATGATACAGATATGAATGGAAGGTTTCACACATTTACTATATGTTCAGTCTGTATGACCATGCCTACCCAACATATGAAGGTGCTGGCCTGCAGAAGTATGAATGAGCTAGGTAGGAAGATTTGAAACTAGCCAGGAAAGTGCCTAAACCAGGCAATTGTTTTGTTAGCCTTACTAACTGGGAAACTAAATGAATAAGAACTTATTTGTAGACTTAAGTCTATGTAGTTGAACCTTCTAGATCAATAATCGAGCCATTTTTTTAATTCCTCATAAAACTGTAGCTTAAAAACAAGCACTTGCACTATGAAGCTGGTAAACAAGGTAGCCTGTGCACATATTAAAACAATAAGAAACACATCTTTCTGATGAAACACTAAACTGTTGATGGTTTGCCAGTTCTAGTGGGTGTTCAAGTAAATGTTCAGAAAAAAGATGGGGAATTTTCCCTGTCGTACTGGTCATATTCCCACACTCGCCAACCCTCTGACAGATTATCCTGGCTCAGTACTGATTTCAAATTGGTTTATACTGTACCTGCATTCCCCCCAGAACAAGTCTGAAAAGCCCTCCCTTCCCAGTCACCAAGAACAAAATAAATAAGACAAGGCAGGCTGTGATGATGTTGTCATCTACTGTGGTATGTCAGAGTACACTGTTAAGCACAAGATGAGGAAGTTCTGTGCCAGGGGATGACACAGAATGGCACACTCACAGGAAGAAACAGGTGCCAATGTAAATATTTGAGGATAAGCACAAAAATCGTCATACTCCTGGCCAAATAAAGATCAAAAAATGATTCAGGGGCTAAAAAAGTAGAGCACAAATTCTCCAGTGCTTTGCTTCCTACTGAGCTTTGTCAGGGGGAGACGTGCCATCGCCCACGCTAGGGGGCATGCCTCACATCATAAATTTGGTTGAATCCAACAGCCAATCACATTCATTTTCCATTAGCAATTATACCATGACCATACCAATGACCACTGGAAATTTCCAAAAGTTAAAATGTAACTGTCCAAAATGTGTTTTGAAGAGATTTATTTACATTATAAGGGTTATAATATCAGTAGTGCACTCCATATTGGACTAAACAAGAGATGTACTTCTACTGTCTTTTTAGTTTCGGACAGTTCAGATAGGCTGACTGGCTTTGGCTTAGATTGTGTACTATCCGGATCCTTTTTGCCAGGCTGAACAGATTGGATATATTCAGACAGTGGCCACTTTAAGACTTCGCATATCCTGATGGAACTGGTGGTGGAGTATGCACACATAATGCACATGGTCTTCACCAACCAAAGCTGCTCACCTAATTGTAATTACTGGGGTTTTGTTCTAAGAAATTAATCCACAGAATAGTCATTTTATCAGCATAACTCTGTCAGCATTTCACAGTACAAAACCTTACTGCTTCATGGAGACCAACTGATTAGATAACCATAGATAAAAATATTTTGTTTCATTCGCAGTATACTACCCTCATATGTTATCTTTTTCAGTGTAACTGATTTTTTCTATAAGTTATATGTACATATGTTACTTCAAAATTTTCACATTCAGTTTTATGCATCATTCTATAATTACATTCATAACTTAGGTACTCACAAAAGATTATTCACATTTATGTTTTTTTTATTTCTTTTCATTTCTCTGCTTTTTGTCTGGATGCTAAAAAGTAGTATAATTCCTTCAGACTGTCCATTACATTTTCCCTTCCTGGAGAAAGAGAAACAAACAAAGGGTAATGGATCCCTGTCTTATCTTGTAGAATGCACATGCTTTAAAACATTTGAAAAAAACAGGGGCTTCAATCAGTTAAGTTGTGGCTGCAGGAAATTCCTGCAGTAAGTAAATAGACATGATATAATGAAATTTATAAAGTGAAACAAAGATTTTAAAAAGATAAATAATATATTAATGTTGAAGAAAATTATAAAATACAAGGACTTACACATAAAGAAACTGAAACTCAGGTGTTCAACAGGTAAGTTAGAAATAGAGACAAATAGGGTTAACTAATACACATAACTACCAGAGAGGGAGGATGTACTAGGAAATCTGAAGGAATCATATAAAATTATTTTAGAAGCCAGAAAAAAGCAAGGAGAGAAATGGAAATGAAATCAACTGGAGGCAAAAAAGAGAAATGTATTTTGTGAGTACTGAAATAATGAATGTATTTATAATTATATATTATATTATAATTTTATACCTGTTTGTGACCCACTTTTGTCTGAGTACTGCTGTTGAATTCCATGTTATAGGAGAGAAAATGTTTCCTTGAATCATATTTTAATGCTGAATCTTCTCCTGGTTATTGGAACAAGTGGACCAATGTGTTTGTGCCACTGCCTACATACTGTATAATAAAATGAGTGTCCCGTGTAGATTTGTCTTTTATAAACATTTCTCAATATTAACCCCTTTAGTCAGTACTGTATACTTGGTGTTCTAGTGTCTTTCAGGTACACTAGCAGCAGAAAATGCTTCTAAGACAAAGTTGTTTGATGTACTAATTTCTAGTTACACCTAGGGCAGATGTACTACAGTAGGCAGTGGCATACCTGTCATGGGGAGGGTTTAAGAACATATTAAAATATATGACTGACACCAAGCAAAGAAGTCATATACTGGGAGTGGGAGGGGATGCATCTCAAAGTAAGTTTGCCCTGCATTCCAAATGAGGTTGCTAAATCACAGGCAACAAGTCTTTCCATGTAGTAGAGCCTTCAAAGTTGGAATTAGCTAGCAGCTGCAGAAGATCAGACCTGGGCTGGGTGAACTGTTCCAGTCCTGCTCCAGTATGGTCACTGGAACACAGAAAGTCTTGCAGACAAGGCCCTTCAGTTTTGGGGTCAACATTCCAGGCTTAATCCTGTCAAATCTCCATTTCATGGCAGGTTCATCGGAAATGAAATGATATACAGTGTCTTCTTCTACAAATGTTCTTCATTGGCATATCTCATCAGACACAACAAATACAGCACCTTCTGAAAGATTTGTGAAGGCCTTATCACATTCTTGGTGAACTGGGGACCTGTCATCCTGTTATCTTCCACACAGCTCACAGTTAATGGACTGGTGGCAGTACAAGCACTGCCTGAACAGAGATCTTCAGCAAGCCCCAATCCTCCTCCTTCCCTTCCTTAACATACCCTTTCATACAATGGCTTCATCTTCATACACTCTACCAAATGTTTATGGATTATAACCACACTATTTTTCTGGAGGACAAGGTGTTAGGGCACAAACTAAAGACATCCAAAAAATATTTGTTCACTCTCAAACAATAACATAATACAAAATCAGCCCCTCAGCTTGGAGGACTGAACCCCTAGATATCGTCATGCCCTACTGCTTCATCAGGGCGTTTCTGTATTATTTTTCTGCACGTCCAACAGTTTCATGATGACTTATTTCTATGGTTGAGAAAATGGAGGCATTTTCAGCGGAAGATCCAGTACTGGCTTTCTGTTAAGAGACTTTCCTATAAGTGGCAGCAATATATATATATATATATATATATATATATATATATATGCAAATGTCACTAAGAAATAAAGAATAAATAGTTCCATCAGGATGCAACATGCATGTTTTGAAAAAAGCAACAGTATAGAGTTTGTGACCCACTCATGCACAGCAGGTTTCCTATAGTGGGCTTGGAAATATGAATTCTAGGTAAAAATGTTCCACATAAAAATAAATCTAAAAAAACTACATATGAAATAACGTAAAAATATACTGTTGTAACATAAATGGAAGGATCAACTTATATGACCTCGTAAGAATGTGGACAAACTTCTGCTTATTGTATTTACAACTGAAAGTATGCTGTGGAAACCTCAAGGTATGAAAAATGGGTATTACATATGGTGGGTACCTTATCCCACAAAGTTTATTTACAAAATGTTTATTGGATTTTTTATCAAAAGAAGTTCAGGAGCAGCTACAATAATAAAACAAGGTTTTATTTTGGATTTATTTCTTACTACAGAATGTTCCATCTTAGAAGACAAGTTGATTTTCAAAGGTAGAAGAAATGCAAAATAAAAAGGAAACGGCTACCCTTATACTGTATGTACTAATGACACTGATACTCATTTATCAGCCTAACTTTGTTCCAGGTGTTTTATTTTAATTTTGTTTACAGTTTTATGTGAAGTTTTATTTATGCTATTTTATATATTTTTATTTATGTTACTCTTATGCTTTATGAACAGCACCCTGGGCACCCCCGGGGAAGGACACCAAACATAAATAAAACTTCTACTGCTACTTTATCGTTCTCAGCTCAGCTTCCTAGTACCACAAATCAAGTGCTGTTCCTTTGTGTTCACCTTGTGGGTGTCCTCTTTACACCAGCAAAAACACCTGAGTTCTTCTTTTATCCAAATGTTCTGAGTTCATTTGTAACATAACAGTATTCCACAAGCTGCCTTACTTGAGAAAACCTATTTTCTTGCCATAAATAGTAACCACTAAACTCAATTTTCCATTTGCAAATATGATTTTTCTGAAACGGCAAAGTATTTCTCGAACCATGAACTGCATGAAACCACAAGGAGTTTTGCAGTCCATTCATAAATAACAATATTAATATTTAAAATCACAAGAACTTACTTGGTTACGAGGCTGCACCACATGGACCCAGGCTTCAACTAAGTATGTGATGTAAAGTCAGAATAAGCAAAATAAAGTGTCACAGTCACCCTGTGGTTGTCATCATAGTAGTTTACTGCAGTCTTCTTAAGTCCATGTAACACAAATCCAAATTTTTAATCGTTTTTTTCAGTCATTCCAGCTAACTCTTCATTTGTCTGCGAGGTGTTTTTTTCAGTGCAATTCAGTTCCAGTTAAAACATTAATGCCTTGCACGGACCACTTTCTGTGAGGGCAGCACTGCGTGACCTTCTGGTAAAAATTAATCCTGCCCTTCCTCTACAGTGCTAAAGTAAGAGATGCTCTTACTGTATGAGGAATTAATCTGGGAAGGTGGCTCATGTTTTAGCACTGCCTTTTTAACTGGGGCATAGTTCTTCTCATACTGCCAGCATTTTACAAAGATCTCTGACCAGTACTTTTACGCCATCTGGCTTAGCCTGACTCTGGCTTCCCTGACCACTCCTCCCCAATGCACTCCACAGGGAACTTCATTCCCTCCCCTGATCCAGCTTACCACCACCCACAGCTAAGCACAAACTGTTTGCTTTCTTTCTAGTCATATTCTCACCAAGTTTTTCAGTTCAACCCCAAACTGTTTTAGTAATGAAGAGATAATGTTTACCATTATTAGAGAAAAGTTCATATTTAACTTCTTGAACCAGAATGTATTACTAAATGACACACACATATATGACCCCTATGCAGGCTGTGGTGGCAAGACATCTGTTATGAGTATTCACGTAGAGGTGTTTCTACAATGAAAATGAAAGACTCTCTATCTGTAATTCCCAGACCTAGTCCAACACATGTATGCCTGACAGTGGCAGCCACGAGTGTGTGTGCTGGAGTACAAGAAACAGAAATCCTAATGACATTTCTAGTGCCCACTAATTTGTAGATACTATTATTGAATTCATCTTTGTGTCCTCCATCCCATTCCGCCCCCCCCCCCCACACTGATGCACTTGGAAAGGCTTTGCTTCAGCTCAGAATGCTTTCCTGACCAAAACTACAACTGAATAAATAAACATGTAAAAGTGCACAGCTAACTGCATATTGAAAAATTAAGATCGGTATGACTTTGATTTTAATAACTTTAAAATAACTAATCTGCTAAAGACTAAGCTATACCAAGATAAAAAACCTTTTAATTAATTCTCTTTTGTAACCAGGCAAGCCCACTGGGCACAAGCCCCATTTACAGGGGCAATCTGCCGAGGCTACGTGACTTGCTCAGGATTATACTGTGTGCAAGTGGCAGTTGTGGGAATCAAACCCAGGTTTGCTTGATCTGTCATGCTAATCTACAGCTTGTTGTTTTAACCTCTAGGCTATACTGCCAGCACTACTTCAAATGAAAGTGTTTTTATAGTTTTTGCTCTTAGATAGAAATGGAGGCACCTTAAAGAGTATCCTACCTGCTATCTTTCTTTTTGGGGGGGTGGAGGTGGAATTTTATTAAAAATTGCCAAAATATGCAATTAAGTATAGTCTTTTAAAAACATAACTCATATGCTAATGCTGTATACACTTTACATTATGGATTATTAGAAACATGTTGAGGCCTTAAATATTTTCTGTACAACAAATGTCCAGCTATACTGTATAAAATATAAAAGCCATAATGAGAACAAAACTCACTTCTATATTTCCCCTCAGTGGAACTGAAAAGAAGGGTCTACAGTCTATCAGATCTCAATGCGAGCTATTTCTCTCAGAGTTTCTTATAGATAAGCAGTTTGGGTTTGTTGCTTAATTAAACGTACTTACTTTAAATATTATACCCAATGGAACATGAAATGGCTTTGTAAAATTGTCTTTTTGTTTTGCTTTTGATGGTTGAAAGATTATGCACAAGAGGATAATGTATTCATCAAGTGATCATTTATTATAAAAAAGGGAGGCTTTGTTTTCCCTTCCCTGGACCAGTTGTGGTTCACCTGTGTAATGCGTATGCAGGAATAACAGGTCTTCTCATGCACCATTAGCAAACCCCAGTCATTCTCTTGCTACTAGTCCTCAGTGAATGGCTAAACAGGAGGTATCGTGTGTCGGTTCAGCCTCCTGTTAACCAGCTCCACATTAGGGCCATTGATTTCTGGATACTTTGTACTTCAAAGTACTTATTATAGCTTATTAATATTATTATTGCAGCCATTCAGTATATGACAGCCATTATGTCACATGATGCTTAAAATAAGATTATAAAGCCTTTTAAATGTAGAATTACAAAATAATACTGTGGATAAAATGTCATAGTTAAACCTTTGTAATCTCAAAGTAATTGGCTAAGTATGGACTGTTTTCACCTGTTAAAGAGTAAATCAGTGTATGCTTTATAACACTCTCATACTCTATTTCAGATTAGTTTTACCTTGTTAGAAGATGCGTACACCTTCTGAACACTCTTCTTTCATCCAGACACATGGACAGTGTCTATGTGATTATTCTATAACAGGTCTTTTGAATGGGAAATAAAAACTATGCAAACTGCAAGGTACATTTATCAGAGACAGACTGTAACTGGAAGTGTCATTTTTCATTTGTGTACCCAGGATAGCCCAACTGAGATGCAGCATCTTGTTTACTGTGGGGTCCTGTTTCTACCCCCGTTCAGCAGTTGGGTAGACTGATGCATAAGTGGTTGCCCAAGGTCAAGCAATAAACTAATAGATCTAATGAGATTGGTCTGATTTCCAGTCCTATGTGCTAACCACAGGGCCCCGTCTTCCCTTCAGTATACCGTTAAAAGGGCGGTTGAGATTGAACGACTCAAATGAGTGACTCAATCTTAGCGCCTGGAATAAAAACATAGAAACATAGAAGTTGACAGCAGATAAGGACCGCAAGGCCCATCCAGTCTGCCCATTTCTTTTTCTACCTTATGAATGTGCCATAGGCCTTTGCTCTGTCAATGGCCTATCTATTCATACTCATCTGTATTGCTCCCTTATGCCTATCCCATGCCTGTTTGAAGCCCTGCACTGTATTCATATCCACCACTTCCTGAGGTAGGCCATTCCATGCATCCACCACCCTTTCTGTGAAAAAAGAACTTCCTCACATTACCCCTTAATCGGCCTCCCTCTAATCTCATGCTGTGTCCTCTTGTCCTGCTATTTTTCTTATATTGAAACATGTTAGACTCTTTCACCTTGTTAATGCCCTTAAGGTGTTTGAATGTTTCAATCATATCACCTCTCTCCCTCCTTTGCTCTAGGGTATACATATTGAGCTCAGTTGTGAGCTACCTGAAAGGGTAGTGACGGGTGAAGAAGAAGGCTAGCAGAAGAGGAGGAGGGGAACAGAAGAGGATGGCAGGGGAATGGGAGAGGATGGCAGGTATGTGGGAGGCAGTGCGGTAAGAGACTGCTGAGCTGGTCATGTGGTGTAGTGGTGAGGGTGGCTGGCTACAGTGGAGATGGTGCAAGCTCCAGAGCTGGGTAGGTGCACACTGTTTTTTGGTGCAGCTGGGAGTATTTCATTTTTTTTACAAGTTTCACCCCCTTCCTGACATGCACCCCCCCTTGAGTTGTTAATCTTTAGTTAGGGAGTGTGGGGGGCACAGCCCTCCACATAACAAAAAGATTTGTTTTCACCCGATTGTAGTTGCTGTGAGTGTACATCGCTGTTTTTAATTTTGATGGTATACACTCACCCTAACGGCGATCGCCATTTGGCCTCGCCCTAACGGCAATCACTGTTTGGCAATCGCCATTACGACATTGAACCCTTGCCTTGCTATGTAGGAGTTATAGCCAGTGATAAATTAAGAGCTACTTCATGATCTGAATATCAAGTAACTGTTAAAAGTACCCAGCTGCTAGTTTTTATATCTGAAGTATTTTTTTCTATTTCCTTTTGATCATATTTTCCACCAGACAGCCCTTGGTACGATGGGTGGAACACTAGTCTACATGAGACTAACATATATCTAGTGCTGTTCCCCTTCAAAGCTCATCAGATTGTGACCTCACAGATTATGGCAACATGACAAACCAAAAAGAGCCACTTACCATCTGTCACATTAGTTACCAGTGATTTCACAATGAGTGAGGTCTCAGTGCTGATGATGTATGTATAATAAATGTGGACGTACTTGTGAGGGTGGACAGATTTTATTTATTTACTTATTACTTTCTTACTTATTTGAGAATTGATGATGGGGAGAGACACATTGAGCCAAGTATAATTTCCAGGTGCAACCCAGGGAGAAGGGACAGGAAATATAAGTACATTATGAGTACATATATATTACATATATAAAAACTAACTCTGACCAGAGCCAATACAGCTGCAGCGAGAAGGTGGATGGAACATTGCACTGTTTGCCATGTCCCAGGGGACCCCCTGCTCACTGCTGCCAGCCTTGGGTCCCTGCTGTTGTTATTCGCTGCCCACTGACTCCCACTTCTGCTAGTATCAAAAGGGAGATGGGATCATGTAAGTGTAACTGCGTGGGTTACCTACTGGAGCCAGCGATTGGCACATGCGCCTTAAGCACCTAATGTTTTCTGCCATAAGCTGTGGCCTAATGGAGGGTCCCGAATAAATAAGTGTAAAGAGTGCCCCAAGGTTCCTTTTAAAACGGAGGGAGGGGAGATGAGGAAGGAAGGACAATATGCAAAACAAATGTAACCTGATCTCAACCCTCAAAGAAACACACAAAAGCTCTCTCATAAAGACTGAATGTAAATCTTATTGTTGATAACAACATTAAATCATATGGTTCAGACATATAAAACGGGTGTTCTGCAAAGCTCCAAGCTTATAACAAATGGTTATACACAACTGAAAATAAACTGCAACATGATATAGTCTGCTCCAAGAAAATATGAAATACAAAATAATTATATACATCTGAGAATAAACTGCAACATAAAGGTGTTGTATTTGTTGTAGAGATTTCAATAGACACAAACAGCATCTCCATATTCTGAAGTTACTTTTAAGTTACTTTTACAAGGTATATTACTTTTATTCACTACATTATTTCAATTTACGTTTAAAATTGAAAAATAAAACTATTTTACGGCTTAAGATTTCATAATTCTTACTTTTTTTATAGCATTTCAAGTAGGCGCTTGACGCCTTCCCCCCCCCCCCCCCGAACAAGTCGAGGTCAAACTGCCAACATTGACAAATGCCTCAGAAGAAAACTAATATGAATTTTAGGTTTGTTCCACCTATTTAGCCAAATTATCATATTTCCTTTTTATATCCATTATTGTGATGTGAAAGAATGTATATTCACTGGCTCTCCTCTATATTTTTTCTTTTTTCAGTACAACAATAGCTCCCAGTCTGATGAAGGAACTAATGTTCTGAAACGTTACTTTACATTTCCTTGGAGCATTGCTATATTATGCTGCAGTTTATTCTCAGATGTATATAACTATTTTGTATTTCATATTTTCTTGGAGCAGACTATATCATGTTGCAGTTTATTTTCAGTTGTGTATAACCATTTGTTATAAGCTTGGAGCTTTGCAGAACTCACGTTTTATATGTCTGAACCATATGATTTAATGTTGTTATCAACAATAAGATTTACATTCAGTCTTTATGAGAGAGCTTTTGTGTGTTTCTTTGAGGGTTGAGATCAGGTTACATTTGTTTTGCTAATGGAGGATCCCCCCATGCTCCTGGACCCCAGGGTAGTCAAGTCATGGTCTGGAGAAATGAAGGAAGGTTGGCAGAAGCTCTGAAATGTCTTCATTCAAAAGATAGATTTTTCCAGCAGCACAAAGGCTGCTAGGAGTTGTCGTCTCCTCTGTGCCCATGTAAATCAATAGGAAAGCTGGCGCAGGGGGGCACCACCTTTAGGAGCATGCAATGCTTCAACAGAGGCACCTTCAGACTAGGAGCAGCAGCATTGTATAGAGAATCGCCTGGGCTATCAAACAAGGGGGCATTGGAATGCTGACAGCACAGTCTAACGTGTCCAAGTTGGCCACCGGACTGTGCCACTGGCATTCTGAAGCCCCCTTGTTTGATAGCCCAGGTGATTCTCTATAAGATGCTGGTGGCTCCAAGTCTGTAGGTGATACAATTGAGGTGTTGCATGCTCCTAAAGGTGGTGCCCCCCCATGCGCCAGTTGTCCCATTGATTTACATGAGTGCAGAGAGGAGACTACAACTCCCAGCATCCTTTGTGCTGCTGGAAAAATCTATCTTTTGATGGATGGGGAACCCTCCTTTTGGCCACAACGTGCGGCAGAAAATACTAGGTGCTTAAGATGCATGAGAGACTTCTGGCTGCAATAGTTAAGCCATGTGATCACACTCCCATGCTTCCCAATTTCCTTTTTGATACCAGCAGAAGTGGAAATCTGTGGGCAGTGAATAATGGCATCAGGGACCCAAGGCTGGCGGCAGTGAGCAGGGGGACCCCCTGGGGCATGGCGGACAATGTGCGCATGTGCGGTAAGTGACAGTAACCATTTTGGTCACATTAGACTGTGCCGCCAGTGTTCCAGAGTTCGGTGCACATGTGCAAGTTGTTACGCATGCACACTGCACTCCAGCTGCCATATTGGACATGACAGACAATGCCGTGTTCCAGCTGCCAAACAAAGTAGTGTGGTGGATGCCAAGGATTGGTGTCCACCTCCACTACCGGAACTATAGAGAAAAAGGAGCAGATGGTATCTGGTGAGCTCCCTTTTCTCAACGATCCCAAAACAGCTGCAGGGCTCCGCCCACTGCAGCCATAATAAGTACATTATCATTAGAGTGCAAATGATGCAGAGATGAAGTTAATTGCTTGAAGCCATCTTCATTCTCTCCTTATCTATATAATGTACTACATTATATCACAGGAAGTTACATGACTCAGTCTACAAGAATACATATGTAATGGATAGCCATCTACTTCTGGGTACCAGGGTAAGTATTGCACTTAGGCAGAAAGCACAGTGTAACATTTTCATCTGCCTAACTTCAGGGTTGACACATACTATTTGGAACCCTGAACAAATTCTGGGGACTATTCTGTTCGATAATACCATCAATGAGACCACTCTTATGATTATAAGAGTGGTCTCATGCACATTCTTAGAGTATGAGAACCGCAAACTGAAGGTGGGTGGTTCTGATACCCTAAGAATGTGAGTGAGAATTAACAACTGTAAGAGTGGTCTCGGTGGCAGTATTAATATATTATTGATCGAGTCTGATCAATATAATATTAGTTTTTTTTAAAAACCCTTACCTGAACATGCCCACTTCCAGGGTAGCAGTGTGTGAGATGCTCTTCACAGGACAAGAGTGTCTCACGTGCAGAGAAAGGAGTATTCCAATTGGTCAGAAACACTCCCTCGATCAGTAATGCTCCTAGGAGGAACTTATCACTAAGTACAGTATGTGAACAGAACAAATATAATTTAGATACACCACCGATACTCAATTAAAGGTCTAGATATGGTGGTGCTCTTCCCTGTCTCACAGTGTATCTTTGGAATGGACTAATTTCTGCTGCAGAAGGAGACACTGCAACAGGAATTCTCTCATTACATAGCACATAGTCAGATGGATTCCCACAGGCGGGAGCATAGTTGTAGATACATACATACATGGTATCAGACAGATAAAGACTAAAAGTTCATCCAGTCTGCCCTCTTATTTCTACTTAGAAATACTCAATCCCTTTAGAGTTTCTAGACCCCCTGACCGCCCTTCTGTTCCTTATTACTTCTTTGTGATTATCACGTTAGGTATTGAACCCTGAGATAGTATTAGCATCAGTCATTACTCCATTTATCACATTACTGGGCAGCCTGCATTACCTATCCATCACCCTCTCTGTAAAGAAAAATGTTCTTACGACTTCTTGAAGTACACACACACACACTAGACTGAGGTTGTGACCCCTCGCAGCGGTGTTATTCCCATGTTTAGGCATCCCATTCCCCCTCCCACCCCCCCCCCCGGAGCTAGGTAATGGGTTTAGTGCTCTGGATGCCTCAAGGTGGCAGCAGAGTGCAGAAATAGGGTATATAAGGGACCTGACAGGAAGTAGCAGGGTCTTTTCCTGCCTGGGCATTAGGCCTGGGGCTGGAGGAGGGGGAGGCTGGAGAGTAGAACCAAGACCAGAATAGGTGGGCAAATGAGGGAGCCCAGGGGTACAGGAGGGCCAGTGGGAAACCTCCCAATGTAAAGTGCAGTCAGGACAGTTTCGTGTGCCATGGCTGACGAGGAGTGAGGGTATGAAGCTCCGGTAGGGATATAGGTAGTCAGGTCCTGTGTTGTGGGAGGCTAGGGTGTTAGGAGGCTTCATGTGAGCCTAGCAGAGATGTAGGAGCCCTTTAGGAAGCCAGTTGGTATTTTCTCAGGTCGCCAGGGCTGGGGGGCTGTGGCAGGGCCCTCTCAGGAGGGGACCCGGTGTGTGGCAGGGCAGCCTGGGGGGTCAAGGGAGCCGGGGAGCCTTTCACCCATTTAAGAGGCCTGTTTGGATGGACAGGTCCTGAGGCACTGGTCCATGAAGTCCAGGTGGGTCGCAGATCAAAGAATTGGTAGGCCTTGGAGAGTGGTCCCCATGCTGGTGCTTAATTCAAGCCCAGGAACTGTTTGTAAGGAATGTGGGCCTGACAGGGACTCCCCGTAGGAGGTGGTGACAGCGGAACAACCCCAGAGTGAATTGGGGGCCATGGAGGACTGAGGCAGAGGCAAGTGAACAGGGTAGCAGTGGCTTCAGCCTGATCATCAGAGTCAGCCATTCAGAAGGTGGGTCAGGGCCTGGGTCATCAGGAAAAAATCCTGGATGCTTTGTGGTTTAGGCCAATTGTACAGGGCTCCAGGTGGAGAGGGCAGCTCGCTTTCCTGCACTGGAGAAGGGGGGAATGATCAGTGCCACAGAGGAAAAGGGACCCGAAGAAAAAAGTCAAAGAAAGTCTTGGCTTACCAGATCCTTATATGCTAGGAGATTGCAGGGATCTGGGTTCCATGGTCTTGGGTAGATCATCCAAGAGAGAAAGGGTAGGAAACGAGAATCCTTCTGGTGTCTGCTTAACTGTGGTTCTGCTGTCTAATATGTCCAGCCAATATGTACAAAGCTGTAGCCCTATGGAGCTGATTAATTATTTTCTAGGAAGAAATGGTGACCCCTGTATAGCTGGACTCATTTGCCATGCAGGTGAAAATAAAGTCAGTCGGGGAGAAACAGTCTAATGAAATTAGATCCTTCCCCCCCCCTCCTATTTGCAGTCTGATTAATTTGTCACGAGTTATATTCCAGGGGCAAGAATCCAGCCTCAGAGGCTGTAAGGGGCTCCATGGGACCTCCATGGAAAAAGAGGGAGGTCTTGTTTTGGTGGTCAGTTCAGGGAGAGGATCCGTTGCTGTGAAAGAGGAGGTAAACTAGCGGCATGAGGACTGCAGCAGGTAGGAGACCATCTGTTTTCTATGGTCCAGGAGTATGCGAAGTCTCAAATGTTAGTGCTTTTGAGTGTTCATTTCTTCCTGCTCAGATCATCTGCAATGTTTTAAGTATGCCTCTAGATGGGGCAGGAAGGGAGGGGTTACACTGTAGGGGCTACTTGTCCAGGATGTCCCCCAAACCTCAAAAATTGCTGCCAGGCTCCGAACCTTGTGGTCCGTGGAGTGTAGGTTTCTCAGCCTGGTTGGGCCCTGTTGTGCACTTTAAATTGCTGTGGGTTAGGCCTGGAGCAGGCATTAGGCCTGGCCTGCTAGTGTGTTGTGCACTCGTGACTTGTTGGTCATGTGACCCTCAGGGAAGGTCCTGATTGGAGGTTGGGCAAAAGGGAGCTATAGCAGCTGCACAAGGAAGCGCCATCTTGGGGAGTCAGAGCAAGAGAGCTGAGGGAGTAAGACCAGCAGTAGCAGAGGGAGAAAAGAAGAATAATGATAACAAGGACCACAGAGCAAGCGAGATCGCTGTAGGACCACATTATTTAGAGCAGGCAGGTGGACTGGACTGCATAATTTTTGGAGCAAAACAGCTGTGAGCTCCAAGTGGCTGTGGGACTGGGAGGGAAGGAAATTCAAGCACAGGTATCTACATGGATTGGCAGCAAGTAGTAGCAGGGGGAGATGCAGAGAGGCCTGAGGCAACCCTTAGGAGGAACCCCTGACTACAGTTCCAGCCTCACTTCTCTCCTGGCTCAGGAAAGCTGGAGGAAAATGAAAGGGACAGGAACGTTATGTGAGGTGTGGATTTATGGGAGAGGTAGTGACCATGCCGCCCATATCACTTTATTGCTTAAGTAGTCCACCAGTGCAGTGTAGTGGGATGTATGCTCCCAGTTCCACTGCCAGCTTATTCATCTCATGGTCACCAGCCAGTGGGGATTTGAAGGAGTACAAGAGACTGTCTCTGGGAGAAAACACGTGTCCAGGTGAATGAGAGCCGCAGTGAATCCCCGGATATGATAGTAGAGGCTGTTGAGGAGAATGCAGGTGCACCAGAAAGGGACAAAGGTGACAGGGAGCATAGCCATCTGCCCAGCTCTCCATCACCTGCTATCGGCTATCTCACTGGGAGAGGGAGGGGCAGAGGCCTCAGACAACCAGTTGAGGATCCTCCAGGGCCCAGGGGACCCTCACCACAGCCCCTGTCTGGCAGTAGTCCACAGGCAATATCCAGAATATCGGAGCCTGTCTCAGGTGCCAGGAGCAAAACCAGATCCATAGAAAATGGCCCAGAGTCTGTACCTGCACCAGGTTCAGCCAGTGGAAAGGTTGGTGACCCACAAGACCAAAGGGAGTTGGATGACGAGAAATATGTTGGCAGCCAGTTCCAGTTCCAGGACCATATGGTGGTCAGGGCAATCCCTAGACCCTACCACCGCCCAGTTTCACTTTTGGAGATTCCACCGCCACAGCTCTCGGTCCAGGCCAAGACCCTCCAGACCCAGATGGACAGGTTAAACCCAAGTGACCTGTTAAACCTCAAATATAGATGGGGGATATGGCTACCAATGGGACAAGCCAGGAGAACCAGCATGAGGGACCTGCCCAAATGGAGTCAGGCCGAAAGGTGGGTTCGCAGGAGGCTAAGGTAGAATATCCAGACTTGAACTATCCTTACATGCCAGAACGAATTTGGGATGCTATAGGGGAGGTGTGGGAGGACTGGATTTTCAAACAGCAGTTGGAGAGGCTGAAGAACCATCCAGGAGGAGGAAGTGCCCCATCTCAACACAAGTTCCAGCAGGCATGGTCAATGTGCCGCACAGGGACTTGGTCAGGACTAACCATTTTCAAATATTTTGCTATGGTCCAGGACATAACAGGGACTCGGACCAAGTGTTACATTTTGTACCGAAATTCGTTTGGAGAGGTGACCACTATGCCGGACCCAGCGTATTATTTCCCTCCAGGTGGGGGGCCTGCAACCTAGGCCTCTGGGACTAAAAATACTTGTGGACTATGCCAGGATACTTACTGTATGGTGACTTTGATTCAGTTTACTAATCAAGCTCTTAAACTGAAAAAAAACATTTATAGTTACTGTTTTATTATCATGCTAAAGTATGTTTCGGAAAGATTGGTGTAAGAATGAGTGTGTGCATGTGTGAGTGAATGGTTTGGGGTTTGTACACAGAGAAACTTATTTAAAAATTCTGGTGGGAGGTAACTAAGGGGAATGTCTGCTATCCCATTAATAATGTTAGCACAAAGCTTAAGAAAAATCTTGTTGCAATGCATAATCATTATATCGTTACTGGTGACCCCCCTTTTACACACGGCTACATCGTTAGTTTCAAACGCTGTAATAACCAGGTGTCCCAGTAATTACGGCATTTTGGCAGGGGTTTCACAGCTGTAGCATTCCCCTAAGTAAACACTGTCTCGAGACCATTGTTCTCAGGCCACTTACTGTTAGCATATCTCACAGTTGTAAAAACGCTCACTCGCTCACTGGCAGTCGTCGAGTCTTAGTCAGAAACAGCATTCTTTCCATGAAAAAAAGGAAAAGAAATGGCAAGTCAGTTCACATTCCCCACTGATTCAGAAAGATTGAAAGTGTAATTTTCAGACGCTCCCTAACCTTTGTATTTCAAACCTCAGCACCTCCAACTGTTTGCGGAGACCATCAATGGAGAACATTTTGAATTTCATAAGTAGAACTTTTCTTCAACTACTGTCTATTTTTTTTTTTTTTTTATGTTTTACACTGTTAAAGTTTTAAAAATGTTAATAATAATAATCTTTATTTATTAGGTGCCTTTCAAATATCAAGGCACCTTACAAAATTAAAACAAAACATCAGATATACAGAATGACTATATCATTAAAAAATCATAATAACTCTCAAAATGCCCGAGTCCACAAAAAAGTCTTAAGTGCCTATTTAAAGCCCCCAACAGTTGTGCACTCATGAAGCTGACAGGGCAGAGAATTCTAGAGGGTAGGGGCCACAAACGACAACATATGGGCCCCAGAAGATTTCAAAATAACCCTCAGAATCTCCAGCAACCCCTCGTCAGCCGAGCAGAATTGTCACACAGGGGTGTAAGGAATCCAAAGCTCTTTCAAGTAGTCGGGACCAAGTCCGTGTAGGGCTTTGTAGGTTAACAAACCTACCTTAAAGGTGATCCACCACTGAATCAGTAGCCAGTGCAGTCTGCACAGCACAGGGGTGATGTGCAAACTCCTAGACACCCCTGACAATAATTGAGCAGCAGCTTTCTGCACCAGCTGCAAACAGCGGATATCAACCCCAGGAAGCCCCAGATAAAGGGAGTTGCAGCAGTCAAGATGGAAGGTCACAAAGGTGTGGACCAACACAGGCAGATAGCTGGACGGAACAAGGTGTTTGACCCTAGCGATGTTCCTAAGATGGTAAAAGGCTGACTTAACGACTGCCAATACCTGATAATGAAGGGTCAGCCTGTCATCAAGCACCACTCCAAGGTCACACGCCCATTCTGAGGTAAGGATCTGAATGCCCCCCAGAAATATTCCAGAGAGCTGATCAGTTCTCAACCCCTCTATCCTGCGACTTGGGTCCACAACCATAACCTCAGTCTTTCCCACATTCAACTTTAACAAGCTCAAATTCATCCAGTCTTGGATTTCAGTAAGGCAGTTATTAAATACTGAGAGGACACTAACCTGGTCGGGGCCAAAGACAGGTAGAGCTGGGTATCATCAGCAAAGCAATGAGACCACAGCCCATTCTTACAATGTTTCTGAGGGGTAGCACATACTGCACACTGCAAACAACATGGGGGACAGCACCGAGCCCTGAGGAACCCTGCAAGACAGAGAAAAAGGGTCAGAAGAAAAAAACACTGACACAACTCTGTGTTCTACCAGCTAGGAAAGATGAAAACCATCTGATGAAATGAACTATATGTGCCACAGCAATCGAACAAAGAAACAGTTTGGCATGGACTCGAGTTCTTATTGATTCACAAAAAAAATGTTAAATGTTCAGCAATGTTGCTTTTTGTGTTCCTACAGTTATTTCCAGTAAAAAAAAGTCTAAATGTTGTAAAGTTCAAGTCCAGCACAAGTTTTGAATAACACTGTATAAATAAATGCACTGAATGCTAAAGATTTTTTTCTGTCTCTGTTCCTAATTAAATACTAACAAACCCCGCATCAGCAATTATAAAAAATAATAGATAGGCAACATTGGTGTTAAGTATTTTTTTTTACACCCCCTCAGTATGAGAGCTACATAAACCTCTCGAGCTTTGCTCTCAAGGTTTACATGGCATCACACACCTCGAGAGTGTAATCAAAATACATAACACACAGTTGCATAGCCATTATTCTCTAAAGAAAAGTGATTGTTATTTACTGTTCAGAAAGAAATAATAATGGTTGTGACAAACACTTTAGATAGAAACATAGAAACATAGATTTTGATGGCAGATAAGGACCGCTTGGCCCACCTAGTATGCCCATTTCCCTACCTACAGGATAGGCCACAGATCTTAGTTAACCAACAGCCTATTCCTTCCTACCCCCCACAAGAATTGCCTTACATCTATCCCATGCATTCTTGAATTCTCCCACAGTTTTAGACCCCACAATCTCCTCAGGAAGGCTGTTCCATGCATCCACTATCCTCTCTGTGAAAAAATACTTCCTCATATTGCCCCGGAACTGCCCCCTCTATCTTTAAATTGTGTCACCTTGTTCTTACACGTCTCTTTTTCTGAAATATGCTACCCTCTTGGACTTTGTTGATTCCACTGAGGTACTTAAAAGTTTCTATCATGTCCCCCCTCTCCCTTCTTTCCTCAAGGGTATACATATTAAGCTCCTTTAGTCTATCCTTATGTGGCTTCTCTTGCAGACCCTGCACCATTTTAGTTGCCCTCCTCTGGACTGCCTCTATCCTGTCTATGTCCTTGCGGAGATGGGGTCTCCAGAACTGGATGCAGTACTCCAGATGGGGTCTCACCAACTGTCTGTACAGGGGGATAACAACTTCTTGTTTTCTGCTGGTGATGCCTCTCCCTACGTATCCCAGTATTCCCCAGCCCTCCCTGCCTTCCTCACATTGCTTGCTAACCTTAAGGTCATCTGATATGATTACCCCAGGTCCTTTTCCTTTTTGTTGTTGTTACTATCTCCCATTGTGTAATCTTCCCTGGGTTCTTGTTTCCATGTGCATTATTTTGCACTTCTTTGCATTAAATCCTAGCTGCCATACTTCTGACAATTCCTCAGCCAATTGCCAAGTCCCTTCTCATCCTTTCCACACCTCCTTGTGTATCAGCCTTGTTGCAGATCTTTGTGTCATCTGCAAAGAGGCATACTTTTCCTTCCAGTCCCTCTGCAATGTCACTCATAAAGACATTAAAAAGGTCTGGACCCAGTACTGAACCCTGCGGTACCCCATGAGTAACCCCTCTTTCTTCAGAGTGGACTCCATTTACAATTACCTTCTGTGTCCTGTTGTCCAGCCAATGTTTTACCCAGGCTACCACCCTGGGACCCACTCCCAGGCTGGTTAATTTGACTATTAATCTTTTGTGTGGGACTGTGTCAAATGCCTTGCTAAAGTCTAGGTAGGCCATGTCCATATCCCCTCCCTGGTCTACTACTTTGGTCACCCAGTCAAAGAAATCTATTAGATTTGTCTGACATGACCTTCCCACTGTGAACCCATGCTGCCTTGGGTCCTGTGCCCCACTGGCCTCAAGAGACTCAACAATTCTTTCCTTCAGAAGCGACTCCATCACTTTCCCTACCACAGAGGTCAAACTGACAGGTCTGTAGTTTCCTGCCTCTGTCTTGGTCCCACTTTTGTGAAGGGGAATCACATCTGCCTTCCTCCAGTCCTCTGGTACCACACCATCCTCCCATGATTTATTAAAAAGTGTAGTCAGTAGTTTCACTAGTCCCCCTTAATTCTTTTAGAATTCTGGGTGAATTCCATCAGGCCCCATTGCTTTGTCCACTCAGTTTTAGGAGTTCTTGCAGAACCTTTCTTCTGTGAAAAGGTTGGATCGACCCTCTATCAAGAGTGCTTTCTAATTGGATTAGGCACTTCCTCCTCTTTAGAATACTGAGCAGAAATACTCATTCAGTATCCCTGCTTTTCACTGTCCTCCTCTGCCCACCCACCATTCATTCTATTCAGCCTCATTATCCCTCCCTTTGTCTATCTACACTCTCTGATGTATCTATAAAAGGTTTTATCCCCCTTCTTAACTGAGTTGTCTATCTTTTCCTCAGTTTTGGCCTTTGCTATTCTGACTTCCCTCCCTGCTTCCTTCTGCCTTAACTGGTACAGCTCTCTGTCCTGCTCCTTCTGTGTTCCCTTATACTTCCTGAATGCTATCCTTATCTCCCTGACTTTCCCCTCTTTTGATAACCATGGTGGCTTTTTCTTTCAATTTGATTTGTTTATTTGCTTCACACAAAGGCTTGTTGCCTCTGTGATGGCAGTTTTGATGATTTCCCCATTGTTGCTCCGCTCCTCCTTCTAGCCTGTTTGATAGTGCTTTTTTGAGACACTCTCCTATCTTGCCAAAGTCAGCCCTCCTGAAGTCCAGTACCCTCACTTTTGTATGGCTCGACTCTGTAGCTGAGTTTAACGTGAACCACAGTGTTTGATGGTCACTTGTTCTCATATGGCAACCCACTTCTAGATCTGAGATCCTCTCACTGCCCCCATTTGAGAGTACAAGGTCTAAGATTGCTCCCTCATGAGTGGGTTCCGAAACTAGCTGTCTGAGGCCTGCCACCTGTAGGGCGCTCTTGGATGTGGCTGCAGAAAATGTGCTCCAGTTAATATCTAGCATATTCAGGTCTCCCATCAACAGTATCTCCCCTTTCTCTGCCATCCTAAGAATGCCTTCTATCATATCCTTATCCATTCCCTCCTCCCCTGACATGGGGGTCTGTACACAACCCCTGTGAGGATTGTGGTGCCCTTTCCCATCTCCAAGGTGACCCACAGTGCCTCCTCTCCTCCCTGTTTACTCTTTTGTTCAGTTGCTTTTATCCCTTCCTTTACATAGAGAGCTACTCCTCTCCCTCTTCTCTCCTGCCTGTCTCTCCTGTAGGTTATGTATCCTGGTATGTTAACATCCCAGTCATGGTTTTCTGTGTACCATGTTTCTGTGACTGCTACGATATCAGGCATCCCTCTTCCATCAAGGGAGCTTGTTGCCCAGACTACGGGCATTGGTACTCATTACCCTCCATTTTCTGATGGCCTTACTCCTTTTTGCCCCATCCCTTTCCTTCTTGCCTTTGTCACTTTCCCCATTTACCCCAGCCCTTCTCCCTATCACCACCTCTATATTGGTGTTTACTGCACTTACTACCGTGATTTTGGGGCGGCTAGGATTTCCCTGCTCCTTTCCTGTGCCTCCCCCCTTAGCTAGTTTAAATGCTTGCCAATGAAGCATTTAAACCTATCACCTAGGATCCTGGTTCCCCTCCTGGACAGATGCAGCCCATCATGCCAGTATAGGCTTACATCACTCTAGGTGGACCCCCAGTCCCCAATGAAGCCAAATCCCTGAGTTCTGCACCAGTTTTTCAACCACTGATTGAATTCCATGGTGCATAACACCCTAGCCTCTTCTACACCATAGATGGGAAGCACCTCTGAGTAGGTTACCGTGTGTGCTACGTGTCTAAGGCTCCTCCCCAATTCCACAAACTCTTCCTGCACTGCTGTAATCCCTTTCTTAGCCAGGTCATTTGTCCCTAGGTGGACAAATGCAGGGGGGCTTACACTCTTCCCCTACCTAGGAAATCATTCCCTCTTGGTGCAGGTAGAGTTTAGGAATTAGATTTTAGGGAATAGTTTTGGACCAGGTAGGTAGGTAGATTGGGTGATGCCTGTTTGCCAGACATGGTATGTTCACCACCAGAAGGTTGCAGAGTACGCATACTCAGCCTGATGGGAGTGAAGCATCACCGGACCCTTGCCATCATTCCCAGGAGGGAATGATTTCCTAGGTAGGGGAAGAGTGTAAGCTCCCTGCAAATGCAGGGTTTATAGTCGCACATATAGGCATCCCTTTCCCCCTCCAATGCCCCCCCCGAGCTAGGAAATCAGTTAAGAGCTTTGGGGGTTATTGCTCTGTATGCCTCAAGATGGCAGCAGAGGGCAGAAATAGCATATATAAGGGACCTGACAGAAAGTAGCGAGGCCTTTTCCAACTCAGGCATTAGGCCTGGGGCTGGAGGGGGGGAGGCTGCAAAGTAGAACCAGGACCAGGATAGGTGGACAAATGAGGGAGTTCGGGCAGTCCAGGAGGGCCAGTGGAGAAACCTCTCAATGCAAAGTGCAGTCAGGATGGTTTCATTTGCTGGGGCCAATGAGGAGTAGAGGTATGGAGCTCCAGTGGGAATACAGGTAGCCAGGTCTTGTGTTGTGGGGTTATAGGGCATTAGGAGGCTTTGTGTGAGCCTAGCAGGGATGTAAGAACCCTTTAGGAAGCCTGTTGGTATTTTCCCAGGTTGCCAGGGCTGGGGGGCTGTGGCACGGCCCTCTCAGTAGGGGAACTGGCAGAAGAGGTTCCCTTCATTCCCAGTGTGGCAGGGCAGCCTAGGGGAGTCAAGGGAGCTGGGGAGCCTTTCACTCATTCAAGGGGCCTGGTTGGATGGACAAGTCCTGGGGTGCCAGTTCATGAGGTCCAGGTGGGTCGCAGACCAAAGAACTGGTAGGCCTTGGAGGGTGGTCCCCATGCTGGGCCTTGGAGGGTGGTCCCTGTGCTGGTGCTTAATTTAAGCCCAGGAACCATTTGTAAGGGATGTGGGTCTGGCAGGGACTCCCTGTAGGAGGTGGTGACAGCAGAACAATCACAGAGTGAATTGGGGGCAATGGAGGACTGAAGCAGATGCAAGTGAACAGGGTAGCAGTGGCCTCAGCTTGATCATTAGAGCTAACCTTTCAGAAGCTAGATCAGGGCATGGGTTGTCAGGAAAACATCCTGGATACCCTGTGGTTTAGGCCAATTGTACAGGTGGGAAGGGCAGCTTGCTTTCCTGCACCAGAGAAAGGGGGGATGACCAGAGTCACAGAGGAAAAGTAAAAGGAAGGCTTGGCTTACTGGATCCTTATGTGCCAGGAGATTGCAGGGATCTGGGTTCCAGGGTCTTGGGTAGATCACCCGAGAAAGGAAGGGTAGGAAACGTGAATCCTTCACGTGTCTGCTGAAATTGTGGTTCTGCTGTCTAATAAATCTAGTCAATGTATACAAAGTCATAGCCCCATGGAACTGATTGTCACAAATGTACTCAGCAGGTCAGGCCCTCTGCTCCCACAGTGCCAACCTCCGAGCACAGTAATGTGAACAGGTAACAGACAGGGTAACCCTCCTGTCTGCCTTTGGGTCCAAATCATCTTTAGGCTCAAGTTCTGGGGGGATTCAAACTGTGAACATTATGCTAGCGTACCAAATGTTAGGCTAAGATACGTACCCTCTTCGGGGATTGAGGTATACTCTTTCACCAGGGGCACCAAGCCAGGCTTCCAAAATGAACCCCCTAGAACTCTATAAAAGACCTTAGGTATATTTTTACCTTTTCCCAGTTTAGTAACACTATCAAGCTTTTGAAGTTTTTGTCAGTCTTAACTCTCTATATGTCCCATTGGATTTGGACTGGATGCCCCCATCTGATGCTTGTGCTCTTGTTCTTGGCTCACTGACTGATAGTGTCATTAGGACTGGAAATCCAGTCTCCCTAGCCTCCCTGATAACCCCGGTGCCCTCCTCACATGGTCTCTGCTCATCTGATCAAGCACTGCTGAAAATACCAAGATGTAAAACTAACAAAGGCACCCAGGCTTTCTCTCACTCGGCTGGAACTCCCTGCCTCTTGAGATCTGCCTAGCCCCGCAACATGCCCAGTTAAAAAAAAATATAATTCCTTCCTCCTTAGCCAGGCCTCCTGTACCTGTTTCAAACCCCTGAACATATTTATTGTTTGCCCTCTCCCTCTCCTCCCAAAAGGCCCAACAGGACGACTAAGTTGCACACTTAAAATGTTGTCTTTTGTACCTGTTTCAACTTGCTGATCATCCTAGCTGACAGCTGATGGAGTGGTTACTAGGTCCAAGATGTCTGCTGCCATGTTCTTGCCTATCTCTGTTACACATTGTGGCTACCATTTCTGTGAAATCTCTGTCGTTGCTGAGTTCAATTCTATGTATCTTCTGTTATCCTCACCTACTGTCACTCATGCCTGTGAACGTAAAAATTTTCTCGATCCTGCTCTTTTGGATCTCATGTTTTTTGATATTCCCCTGAACTGCAAATGTGTGTGTGTATTTTTAGCAAAATGTATGTATCCTCATCTTACCCTGAACTGACAATGTCTGTAATTTGACTGAAATGTACTTGAAACCACCTTGTCTAAAACTATTTGCCCTGCATTTCTGTTGTCTACTATGCTTACCTCTTGATCTGTATTCTACATTGTTCAATTATGTAAAGGTGTTTTACTTTGTGTGCCTGCTCTGTTTGTACTGTATCCTCCCAGGTCATGCCTGAAAATAGTCATTGCTATGGCTAGTGCACTTACCTGGTAGACAGAAACACAATAAATAAATAATATAAAGCTCCCTTATAGTTACTGTACCTGGGTTCTACCCTGTCCCCCTCCTATGTGGGAGGACCACATTTGCCACCTTCCAGTCCAAAGTCACCTCCCATAGCCAGTGATTCAGTAAGACATTTTCCAGGAGGGCTGCCAGTGCCTGGCTTAAGTTCTGCAGTATCCTTGGGTGTAGCCCTCCTAGCCCTAGGAGTTCAATCACAGTAAGTACTTGCAGGCTTTTCAGAACCCTTTCCCTAATTATCAGGGCTGGGAGAACCCGGTGAAGTTCTGACCCTTATAAAAAAGAACTGAAACACAGTGAAGTTCTGATTTATTCTGATTAGGTTCTGATTTATTGTCAAATATTTAAAACACTGCAAAAAAAAGTCATAAAAGCAGCCAAAGTCGGTCATATTTAACACAGAAGCCCAAAGGAAACAATTTAATGCATGATTTGTATAAAAAAATTACAGTAAAACTGCTAAATAAAAGCAAGAACTGCTAGCTGCTCCTGTGACGTTGAGTGGCCCGGAAAGAGAGATGAAGACAGACAAACAGATGCAAGCACTATTTTGCCTGCCTGCCCTGTATAGTGTACACACACTGCACAGCCACACTCAGGCCAAGTTTAATTTCATTATTTGGGATTTCCGGGACTATAACATTACTGTTTGGCCCACAGCAGTCTGGTCTCTCTCTTTCTCCTCTGGATGGCACAAGACAACATTTATTTTGCTAGCCTGCCCATGCCCTGGGCCTGTACACAGACAACCACAGTGAAACCAAGAATATGCTTTATTTGTGATTTCTGTGACTATAACATTTCTCTTTAGCCCCCAGTAGTCTAGTCTCTCTCTCTCTCTCCCCCTCTCCCTCTGTCTCCTGTTCTGTATGGCACAAGTCAACATTTATTTTGCCAGCATGCCACTGCCCTGGGCCTATACACAGACAGCCACAGTGAAACCAAGAATACACTTTAACCAAGAATACACTTTAAAGAAGAATACACTTTCACCAAGAATACACTTAAAACAAGAATACACTTTAACCAAGAATACACAAAGTAAAGAAAAGAATCCCAGTACTTTATCACACAGTTGCTTTTTTGTTCGTGGCTCAGTTGCCTAGTTCCACATTCTCAGAGCAACAGACCAACACAGCTGACTGGACAAAGAGTCACCGACTGACCACAGCAGCTGCAACTCATGCTCAGATCTCCCCACCATGTGACTGTGGTCCTCCGGCTCCTGGGCTTGGCTCCACCATCCTCTCCTCACTCTGTTCCACCTGGCGCCTCCGGCTACAACTGCATGCAACTTAGACAAAATGCCCTGCTTTCCATGGAGCCGGAGCTGGACTTCTGCAGTGAAGTCCATATTTATCTGGGTCCAAAGATTCAGGGTTCGATCTGGGGGTCCAGATTTCGGATGAACAGTCCACCCAGCCCTACTAATTACGCATCCAGTCTCTAGCCTCTTGTCATCACTACCTTGAAATCTATTCTTGCTGCCAGGTGGTACACCAGTACTTCCTGCTGTGAACAGAGAAGCAAAGTAATCATTTAAAATGTTTCAATGTTTGATGCATAGCATAGTGCGTATGTATACTTATGAACCTGAAGTTTGGCCTTTCTCTATTCTCACCTTTGGTAGGTAAGACGGGTAAAGTGTAGAGAATAGAAGACCCAAAAAGGTTTTGCTAGTGGTTCAAAAATCACCTCCTCCAACTGACAGAGCGTATGACCAGTAGCACACAGGAGAGGAAAAAAATACTTGAGAAGGAAACCTCTGAGGACCCATGGCTACTGACCTGCCCGTCCTCTGGGCAAACTTCAAGGAGATGATCCTAAATAGTTGGACTGAGTTCTGATTCTGGACTGGGCAGAGTCTTGTCTTCTGAGTCTTATCTTCTAAGTCTTTGATTATGTGTGAGGATGATGATTCTCTGATGTTGAAAAAATGCAAGTCATAGGATTGTCCACATGATGGAAGATAACCAGAGGAAGGAAGATGGGTAGTTTTGAAAGATGTCCAGAATTTCTTTGTGGTAGTTGGTATTAAGGTCTCAAAGGCATTCATATGAAGAGGTAGATTCGAAAAGTGGAGGAGCATGGAATCTATAGCTGGAATGCTGAAGTTCAGTACTGGAATATGGGTGATGATGTAAAGGGAGTGCTTGATTGTGCTCTGACTGATCTTCAGAACAGGGAGCACAGGAGTCGATTCATGGAATAGTGGATGATGGAGAGGTGGATGCCAGTACTGTAATCCCACAGATGATTGGAGCACCGGATGGACAAGACATAGTAGGATGGAGGAATGAGTACTGGAAGTCTGAAGTGAGGATGGATCCAGGTAACAAATTAATGAATGGTAGAGTGCTAAATGGTGGCACAGCTGAAAGATCCAAAAGAAATTCAGAATGAGGATATCCAGAAGGCAATCCAGAACCAATCTGAAGTCAAGGGAGGAGAAGCGACTGAATCCAGGCACAATCCAGGGAGGGAGCAGGCAGTAGAAAGTCAAAGTCAACACAATGATGCAGCAGATGTCTAGTGGTAGCCAGCACTGAGGGGATCCAAAGCAGGTAGATGATGGATGGAAGGTAGGAATGGAATATGAGGAACAGGCTCCCATCCCTGGTGGGTGGGATGGCTGACCTTTGCTTGATGCCTCCCAGGTACAGCTAGAGATGGAGACTGTCCAAGGATTGGAAGGAAGTGGAATGAGTAGAGAAGGAAGTCAAAAGATAATGATTCCCATCCTGGGGTGGCAAGGGAAGCTCTCCTTCGCTCAGTACCCCAGAAGCAGAGTGAGGGACGGAGACCATCAGTGAATCAGAATGAAATGGAAGGAAATGAAATTGAAATTGGAAGATAAGACCTACCAGCCCTGGCAGACAGGGCAAGCTCACGTACTCTCAATACCCCCGAGGCAGAGCTTTGGACGGAGACTATCAGTGTATTGGAATGACATGGGAGGAATGGAAAATGAAATCAGAAGACAGGGACTCCTATCCCTGCCAGACAAGGTAAGACCACTTTGGTTCAATACCCCAGAAGTAGAGTCAGGGATGGTGACTGACATACTATGATAATGAGAGAATGTCAAGGTCCACGGGAGATGCTGAAAGGCAGTGCTGAATCAACAGGAAATGTCAGGCGGAACATGCAGAGTGGCATAGAAACAAGACTAAGGAGTCCAAATGAAATCCTGAAGAAAGATGTCCACGAAGCAGAGAGATGTTCAGACAAGGAGCCCTGTTCTGTCAAGGAGCCTAGTTCAGACACGAGCGGCTGGGTAGAAAAAGTGGACTAGAACATGCACACGGTTACAACACTGCAGATTAGCGACCCAGAATCCTAGATGAGTAATACAGTGTTCTAAAATCATCCTGCCAAGAAAATCCATGTAGTCCATTGCCTAGGAATTCCCAGCCCAGTGATGTCCCATTCCATGAATCTAGTATCAAGTGGCAGGAAACAAGAGTGTCCAGCAGGAAGTGTGGATCCTGAGAGAGCACTAAGGGCATATTGAGAGCCAAAGATTTGGGGATGGATATCCAGAGATTTGGAACAGTAATCAGAACATCAAGGGCAACAATGGATACCAGGTGTTCCTGATTGAGTAAGGGAATGCCCGTGTATTCCATCGTCTCAGGCGGTGTTCGTACGTAAGGGTCCATAGTCATAGTAAATAATAGAGAAGGGAAATGGCTGCCTTGCTCTGTGTCTTTTGTTGGATAAATTAGATAGAAAGCACTCCATGGGAATTAACTGCAGCAGACTGGATTAGAAAACTGTAGGAATAAGACCCATTTGTGGTTTAAAAGGCAGGCTTACATGTCAAGGTGAAGAACATCTCCGGTGCAGCACTGCAGAGTTGGAAGCCGGGCATGGCAGGTGATGTCACACCCCGGAAGTCCTGACTGAGCAATGGAGCGGCAGCTAGCAGGAAAGTCGAGAACTCTCAAAAGGCTGGGAAGAGAGGAAGGGGGCCAGCAGATACTACCAAGCGGAGTCAGAGTTCAGGGAAGAAAGGTCTCCGAGCAGACTGGCAGTATGGAAAGAGCCATGATAGTACCAGTCCGGGATGAATGGGAACAAATGCTCACAGCCTGGGAAATAAGATCCCAGACCTGCAGGCAATAATATCAGAGGCTAAACTGGACATAGTAGCAATTAGTGAGACGTGGTTTACCAGTAACCACATTTGGGAGACTTCAGTACCTGGCTATGTATTGTTCAGAAGAGACCGAGGTGCAAAAAGGGGGGGAGGAGTGGCTCTGTATGTCAATGAAAATATCGAAGCTACAGAAATTCAGAATACACATAAGGAGCCAGAAGAACTGTGGGTCACCCTGGAAACAGGAAATGGGACAGCCATAAGAACTGGGGTTGTCTACAGGTCCCCAGATCAGGGGGAGGACATAGACACATTACTGTTAGAAGATATACAAAACATGACAGCTAAAGGGGAGGTTCTGATAATGGGAGACTTCAACATGCCGGATACAGAATGGTCAATACCAGCAGGAACATCTGCCAGAACTAGACACATAGTGGATTCCCTGCAGGGGGAGGGCCTCAAACAACTGGTACAGCAACCCACAAGAGACAGAGCTATCCTAGATCTAGTACTGACTAACAAGGAAGGGATCACAGATCTCCAGGTAGAAGGTCACCTGGGGGCTAGTGACCATCACATGGTATAGTTCAATTTGGCTACTACATCTAAATCATCCCATTCCAAGGCAAAATATGGGACTTCAGAGGAGCTGACTTGATAAAATGGCCAACAGAGTTAAGCTAGCCCTGGACAAAAGAAATACAGGTGAGGGGTACAGACAAAGTAGGCAAGCATTAAGGATGCAATACTTGAAGCAACATCCCATTGTGTTAGACAGAAAAGGAAGTGCAAAAGAAGAAGGAAACCACTTTGGTTCTCAAATACAGTAGCAGAAAAGGTCAGAGCCAAAGGCTGGCCTTCAGGAAATATAAGGGAACACAGCGGGATGAAGATAGGGAGGCATACCAAACTGCCCTAAGGGAAACAGGGAAGGCAGTAAGGCAGGCAAAGTCCCAAACTGAGGAAACACTAGCACGAACAGTAAAGAAGGTGACAAGACTTTCTATAGATACATTAGTGAAAGGAGAAAGTCCAGAGGGGTATTGCTAAGCTTAATGGAGAAAAGGGCATGTGAGGAGGAGGAGGACCCTGTAAAGGCATCTATCCTAAATAGATACTTTTGCTCAGTATTTACTGAAGAGAAGGTAGGGCAGGACCCACAGCTCAGCATCATGGACACAGGGGGAGGGAGGTGAGCACTACTCCTTCACAAAGAAGAGGGTCTTACAAGAGCTTGCTAAGCTCAGGGTGGATAAGGCAATGGGACCTGATGGCATACATCCCAGGGTACTTAAGGAGCTAAAGGTGGAACTAGCAGAGCCATTAGCAGAACTGTTTAGTGAGTCTCTGAGCACAGGAGAGGTCCCAGAAGACTGGAGAAGGGCTCATGTGATCCCACTTCACAAGAGTGGTAGCAGGAGGAGGCGGGGAACTACAGACCAGTCAGTCTTACCTCTGTAGTGGGCAAGATTATGGAGGCACTCTTAAGGAAAGGATAGTGCAACACCTGGAATCCATAGGGCACAGGATCCAAGACAGCATGGGTTTACAAAGGAAGGTCCTGTCAAACTAATCTCATAGATTTCTTTGACTGGGTAACCAGAGTGGTGGACCAAGGGGAGCAGTTGATGTTGCCTACCTTGACTTCAGCAAAGCTTTGACACTGTTCCACATAGAAGATTGATAAATAAGCTGGGTAGGCTCGGTGTGGGTCAGAAGTTGGTCACTTGGTGGCAAACTGGTTGACGGGCAGAAAACAGAGAGTGATGGTAAATGGTATACAGTCAGAAGAGATGCAAGTCACAAGTGGGGTACCTCAGGGATCAGTCCTGGGGCCAGTCCTCTTCAACATCTTCATTAGTGACCTTGCAGATGGACTAAAGGGTAAGGTTTGTCTGTTTGCAGTTGACACCAAGATCTGCAACAGAGTAGATGATCCAGATGGGGTGGGCAGAATGAGAAGAGATCGGGATAAACTAGCAAAATGGTCAGAAGAGTGGCAACTGGGATTTAATGCAAAGAAGTGCAAAATCATGCACATAGGGAAGAGAAACCCTGAAGCCACCTATAGGCTGGGAGGGGAGTTGCTAGCAGTCACAAAGAAAGAAAGAGACTTGGGCATCATCATCACTGAGGACCTGAAATCATCCAAGCAGACCTCTAAAGCAGTAGGTAAGGCTAGGGGGGGTGTAAGGGTGTATTAGTAGGGGTATCACAAGTCGTAAGAGGGAGGTAATAATCCCTCTTTACAAGACACTGGTCACAGTTCAAAACTGCAGCAGTTCACTGCACTTACCCACATAATTTTCCTCCAGATGATCTCTGACCCTCACAGACACACAAAAAATTACAGTAATACTGGACAACAAACAGATGCCCACCATGAGGGGAGTGGGGGTTGACAGCAACACAGTAAAGGAACAGTGTCTGAACAGGGGACCAATGTGTAGCAACAGCACCACCTTCTGGCCACACAATTCTTGGGTTTAATGCAATGAAGTGCAAGATCATGCACATAGGGAAGGGAAACCCTGAAGTCGCCTATATTTTTTTTTTTTTTTTTTTACTTTTTGTTGACCAGGTAAGTGCACTAGACAAATCCTGCCTATTTTCAGGCACGACCTGGGGGGAAGGGGATACAGATGAATGCCAAGTGACCTTGAATCAGATTAAGCTGTTGGTAGTAATTTTGGCGAATGAGGAAATTTGGCCAGGACACCAGGAAATTCCTACTCTTTTCGATAAGTGCTATGGGCTCTTTAACATCCACCTGAACTACCACCAATCCAGGCAGATGGGACCTCGGTTTAACGTCTCATCCGAAAGATGGCACCTCAGAAGTGCAGCACCCCTCTCATTCTGCATTACAGTGTCAGTACTGGGATAATAACCCAAGTGCCAGATGTGGGAACTGAACCCACAGCCCTCTGATCTCCCAGCCTCAGAGGCGAGTGTGGTACCTACTGAGCCACTGACACTGGTTGGGAGGGGAGTTGCTGGCAATCACAAGGAGAGAAAGAGACTTGGGCATCATCATCACAGATGACCTGAAATCCTCCAAGCAGACCACTAAAGCAGTAGGTAAGGCTAGGGGGATGTTGGGGTATATTAACAGGGGTATCACAAGTCATAAGAGGGAGGTAATGATCCCTTTTTACAAGATACTGGTTAGGTCTCATCTGGAGTACTGTGTGCAGTACTGGAGGCCGCACCTGCACAAGGACATTAACAAAATGGGAGGCAGTCCATAGAAGGGCAACCCAAATTGTGCAGAGACTGCATTAGAAAACATATGAGGACAGATTAACAGAGCTCAGTATGTATACCCTTGAGCAAAGGAGGGAGAGAGGTGATATGATCGAGGCATTCAAACACCTTAAGGGCATTAATAAGGTGAAAGAGTCTAGTATCTTTAAATATAAGAAAAGTAGCAGGACAAGAGGACACAGCATGAGATTAGAGGGGGGCCGATTAAGGGGGAATGTGAGGAAATTCTTTTTCACAGAAAGGGTGGTGGATGCATGGAATGGCTTACCACAAGAAGTGGTGGCTATGAATACAGTGCAGGGCTTCAAACAGGCATGGTATAGGCATAAGGGAGCAATACAAATGACTATGAATAGATAGGCCACTGACAGAGCAAAGGCTGATGGCACATTTATAAGGTAGAAAAAGAAATGGGCAGACTGGATGGGCCTTGCGGTCCTTATCTGCCGTCAACTTCTACGTTTCCATGTAATGAAGCCACTGAAACTGGTGTCGGAGGTTAGATAGCCGAAATACAGAGCATGCCAAATCCAGTTGCCCCCTCAGGGATATAGAAAAGGTTAGAAGTCCAAGTTAAACCTCCCTCCAGCAAGCAATCAGGCTAACAGAAAAGAGTAAGGGTGATTAGGCAGGCAGCAGCAGAAGCGTGGAGTGGCAATGCACGGCCAAGCAAATGGGAAAGTCGAAAAGCTGATCAGCCGTGAGCACACTGGAGTACAAAAGATTTCGAAATGCTCCAATCAGAGCTGAAGGGAGAGGTTGGCTTATATGGTGGATGTGGGAGGAGCTATTCCCCCACACTGAACCTCGGGCTTAGACCTCCCATTGCCATTTTGTATCCTTGCTAATGCTTATTCTGTTCTTCTTTATTTTCTCTGTGTTTTAGTGCATGTTTCTTTTTTCCCTTATGTACCTCCAGTTATCCTTGGTTCTCTGCCTTTTTTTTCCCTCTTTTTGATGTCCTTACTTCTCATTGCTTTATCTTTGCATGCAGCCCTGTTGCTCTTGTTCTGATCTGGCTGGCGAGAATTTCTTTTTCATTTTACATGGACTATTGTTTCATCCATTCTTTCAGCACATACTTAGCAACATTGTAAATGAAGATGGTGGTGAGAGCACTGCTTCATTGGGGTCACTGTGAGAAAGTGATTCCTTGCTGTTTGCGAATCAGCATTGGGAGCTGAACTGCAATAAGAGTGCACCCCACTTCCTCTATTCCTTTATTTTGGGCCAGCAGCAGTTTGTGTTTATATATTGCTTTTAATTGATTTGTAACTCCGACTTTAATCTGTGACCAGCTACATCTCTATTTGCCTTTACTCCTCTCCAGGTGGCTGAAATAATGGTTTAACTAAAGCAGCAGAGCAAGGATGTCACTTTACAGGGTCAAAAATCTGTTTTCTACAATAAAATAAAGAGTACACTCCATGATGCCTGTATGTGCTTTTTTGTTTTGTTCTAGCTTGTGTCCTCACCTCGCTGTCCAGCAAAAATAAAATAAAAGACGTGCATCTTCTTTTGTGTTACTTCAATCTGCGCACAGACATGAGGGAACTTAACGCGACGTGCCATCTGTTGTTTGAATGTGTACACTGCCTGACAGCTCAATCCTGTGTGCACTTTCAGGTGCCTGTGAGCACACACTACTCTCCTTCCACGGGACTGCATACAAGCAGATTGGAGAGTCAACATCTCCAGTCAATGCGCATGTGTTGCTATCGCCTGTAGCAGTGAATTTAAAGATGGCAGCCCTGGTGGAGGTTTGTTAGCTCCTCCGTGCAAAACAGACACACGACGTGCACAAAATAAAACAAATGCATGAACCAAATGTATTTTTTAACATTTTACAAGGCAGGATATATTGCCGTGGTAAAACTTGTAAGTATCGGTAAGGACATGCTAGCCTTGCACTGATGCTTTAAACTGTGCTGTTTACACTTACCATCATTTTATCACTTTGGACTGTTTTTTTGACTGAAGTATTTATTTGCTTGTTTATTTCTTATATTTTTATTTATACTATTTTAAGATATAGTTGGAGTGCTTCAAGGTATGTGCAGGGCTTACACCACAAAACATATGAGGAGAGATTAAGGGACCTCAATATGTACTCACTGGAGGAAAGAAGGGAGCCGGGGGACATGATAGAAACATTCAAGTACCTCAAGGGCATAAACAAGGTGCAGGGGAGGAAGACATCTTCCAATATAGAAGGAGCACAAGAACAAGGGGGCATGATATGAAATTGGAGGGGGGGGGCAGGTTAAGAAGAAATATGAGAAGGTTTTTCTTCACAGAGAGGGTGGTGGACACATGGAACAGTCTGCCACAAGAGGTGGTAGGAGCGAGCACTGTGAAGGGTTTTAAACATGCCTGGGACAAGTATAAGGGTACCTTGAGGTAGGGAGAAGTGGAGAGGGGCCTCTGACCAGTTAGGGTCAGGGGCCGCATACAAGTATAGAGCTTACGGGCAGACTGGATGGGCCTGGCAGTCCTTATCTGCTGACAATTTCTATGTTTGATTTATAAGAACGTAAGAATTTGCTCGCAGAAGGAGATTGTGTGGTCCATCTAGTCTGCCCGGGTTTTCTACCCCCACGATCAGTTTGTCTTGCTACTGTCTAGCCCATGCCTATTTGAATTCACTGACCGTCTTGGCTGCCACTACCTCCGGTGGCAGGCTGTTGCAAGGGTCCACCACCCTCCCGTGAAGAAGTACTTCCTAACATTTGTTTTTTAATTTACCTCCAACCAGGTGCATGTTGTGTCCTGTAGTACGTGCAGTCCTATTTTCCTGGAAGAAGTTCCTGGTTCGTACTGTGTTGATCCCATTAACAAATTTAAAAGTCTCAATCATGTTCTCTAAGTTTTTCAGCACTCTCCCAACATCTAGTCTGACCTGCAATGCTCTATTGTACGTGGATGACCTTGTTCTATATTACAGTGACAAGTCCCTGCAATCCATCTCCTCCACTCTCACACACAATTACAGCACTGCACACAATAGGTTCCCCTCTAGCAAGCTACTTGTAAATGAGAAAAAAATGAAGGCTATGCTCTTTGGCTCCAAGCCATTCATTGCCAAGGTTGCCAAATACAATACGTCACTCACTGTGCTCACTCCTGCAGGCTCTTCCCCTTGAAACTGTTTCTATGCACACTTGTGACTTCACCAGTTTTTTAAATATTTTTACTGCAGATTTGCAACATTGCTATTTTTTACACCTCCCCATGAACAGTACAGCTGCCATTTTTTACATCCTGTTCGGAATGTTTTTGCACCTGTGGTGCTAAATGCCGTAGTCGCTGTGCATAAGCAGCTTTCGGCTAACAAACTGATATTGCCACTGTTCATGAGGTGGGGTCACAAAAAAACCATGTTGAAAATTTGGAGTGCAAATACCAACGAATGCCTGAGGTATTAGGGTTTCCAACCATAATGCCCAACCTTGTAGGGAATGACAGGCATCAGGGATGTGACTTGGGATTCTTGCCTATAATGCTCATACCATTCCACACCCTGCAGCCAGTGAGAGGCATCGAGGTATGCCTCGGACTCTTCGGCCCCAAAGTTCACCCCATTCTCCTATACCGCACCCATCTCACCGTACTTCCTGATGGAATGGGGTGCACATAAGGGCCAAAGACCCCAAGGCACACCGTGACACTTGTCGGTTTCTGCAGGGTGGGTGTGATGAAATGGCGCGTCAAGTTATGCCTGATGACCCAAAGGCACACCCCGATGCCTGTCACTCTCTGCAGGGTGGTGGTGGGGTTGGCTTCAGTTCAGTACTTCACTGCCATTCCTATTACGCAGCTCTGTGACTTCTACACTACCACTGCCAATGCCAGCAAGCAAACATTCGGCATTGACAAATGCTTGTTTAAAAAAGATAATGATAAAAGATGTAGAGCAATAAGGGGCATACAAAATGAATGTTATGTACATTGGTTTAGACTGGATATTTAATGTTAAATGCTTAATACTGAATAATGCAAATTTATAGTTTGTATTTAAATGTTATAACAGGAATTTGTTTTGTGTCTCTTTATATACACATTTTTTAATTGTATAGCACTTTAGTTACATGGTAAAAATGAAATTCCTTGTTCTTGTTGTTCTAGACGCTCCTGACCCCTAGTGCTATATAATATACTGCACTTTGTGACATCATTATGATGTCATGCTTTTACATGGCATTGAATGGAGTATTTGAACATATCACATGTCTCCTTTATATATAAAAGCAAGAGTGCTGGAGACTAATTGTTGCACCTTGAAAAAGCGTTTGCATAACGTGAAACAGCGTTTTTTTGTTGGCTGCACTTTACTATGGTGATATATTTACTGCTCATAGGGATTTTTAAAATAAAACTTGAATATTTCACTGCAACAGTGAGTATGGTCTTTCTCTGGGCTGCCGGACCTCTCCTTTTGTCCTAGTGATTTTTTTGTCTGGGCGCCGGATGTTATAGCAGCCGTCTCTGCAATTCCTGGCTTCTGTTTATCACCACCATCTTGGCCCTGGACTGCCAGAATGGGCCAATCAGTACCTTTGGGGACCCTAAAATGGAGTCTGTCCCCAGGGGTCTTGCAGGGGGGAATTTTTGTAGGAATTATAGTTTTGAGACTTTGGCACCTAAATGCACCTGGAGGGGGAACCTTTGCTTTGACAGACTTATGGATCAACCAACCAGAACCTTTTGGACTCAAGGGGAAATTCCCAAGCTGCCTGCTGCAGTCTGTCAGTCAGGAGTTAGAGTTTGAAGCATAAACAGCTTGAGTGTTTCGAGCAGCAGCTCTTACGTATTTCATGCCGGAGATTGGTGGAAACGCTGAGTTTGGCCTGTCTGCCTGCAGTCCCTCGAGAGGGAATCCTTTGAAAGGCTTAGCAATTGGACTGTATCCTAATTGGAGTGTGACAAAGCCACTAAAGAGTGACCAGATTTAAATCTGAAGAAGACTGAAGATTTGCTGTACATGATCGGCCTGTCAGGACATCCATTTACCACAGAATTCCCAGTTTTGCTCAGAGACACTGATATTGTGGACAGACTGCCTTCCACATTGTGGTATGGTGATTGCTTTACTATAAATGTGCTGTGTGCTGTTAGTGGATCGCGATTTGGTTCCCCACTTGTAAATGTGCCACGCTTGCTGGAAGCTGCATCCAGCACTACCAGACTCAAAATCCAAACTGTTCCACCCGGCCTGGGCCTTGCCACCTGGCCCAGTCAGCTACTTCAGGCACAGAAACCATCATTGACAAGAGACTTGCCCGGGGAGCAGCCCCCTGCTCAACCATCTCGAACAGGAACAACACCTCAGTGATTTGTGTGGACCCTGCTTCTCCTAGCAAACCAGTCATCAACCTGCAGTCTCCATTTCGCCTAGCCTGTGTCTTGTATTGGGTAGCCTGAGTAACAATCATGGTAGCTCCCTGCAATAACAGCTAAATCTCAAGTGTTGTCATCTGATTGCACTATTGTTTTCCTTTCACAAACTGAGCCTCCTGGCTCCGGATTACAAATTGTGTGTCGTTGTGCATGCCTTTTCATCACAAGGCCCCAACCAGCTACAATGCCGGCCTACTCCGGGCAACATTCCAAGCTAGCCAACCTTACTTCCAACTGGGTACCCAGAGCATGTGACTGTGCAGGGACTAAAAGTGCATACATAATTGCCTGACAAGATCAGTTTTAGAATTAATCAACCTGATTACGCCTCTCCCTTGTTCAATTCTCCTGAATAAATCAGATCTAACTCTTTTTGCATTTAGTCTGACTCTTGTTCCAGTTTGTACCAAAAGCACTGTACTGTTGTTATTTGCAGTGGCTAATCTTGTTTTACAGGGGTCTCCAGGGTCAAACTGGAGGAACCAGCCCTGGTGGTCTGTGCAAACAGTGTGGGGAATTGTATACTGAATAGGGGCTACTGTGAAAGTGTTTGTTGCATATTGTCTAGGCCACTAGAGGGGGAAAAAGGGGGGGTTACAGTGTCCCAGAGGGCTGTACCCAGGTTAGCTTTGTTGCTAACTACCCTGTCCTCTGGGTGGCGGCACCCGTTTCAGTACCCAGGCCCCTTAACCTGCAACTAGCCACCTAGGCAGTGGTAGTAGCCCTTGGGATAGCGCCATCTAGAGGTTACTCATAGAAGTTGATGGCAGATAAGGACCGCAAGGCCCATTCAGTCTGCCAATTTTTTCTACTTTATGAATGTGCCATAGGCCTTTGCTCTGTGAGTGGCCTATCTTTTCATACTCAGCCGTATTGCTCCCTTATGCCTATCCAATGCCTGTTTGAAGCCCTGCACTGTATACATATCCACCACTTCCTGAGATAGGCCGTTACATGCATCCACCACCCTTTCTGTGAAAAAGAACTTCCTCACATTACTCCTTAATCGGCCTCCCTTTAATCTCATGCTGTGTATTCTTGTCCTGCTATTTTTCTTATATTGAAACATGTTAGACTCTTTCACTTTGTTAATGCCCTTAAGACGTTTGAATGTTTCGATCATTTCACCTCTCTCCCTCCTTTGCTCTAGGGTATACATATTGAGCTCCATTAATCTGTCCTCATATGTTTTCTAATGCAGTCTCTGCACCATTTTGGTTGCCCTTCTATGGACTGCCTCCCATTTTGCTAATGTCCTTGTGCAGGTGCGGCCTCCAGTACTGCACGCAGTACTCCAGATGAGGCCTAGCCAGTGCCTTGTAAAAAGGGATCATTACCTGCCTCTTATGACTTGTGATACCCCTATTAATACACCCCAATATCCCCCTAGCCTTACCTACTGCTTTAGTGGTCTGCTTGGAGGATTTCAGGTCATCTATGATGATGATCAAGTCTCTTTCTTTCCTTGTGATTGCCAGCAACTCCCCTCCCAACCAGTGTCAGTGGCTCAGTAGGTACCACACTCGCCTCTGAGGCCAGGAGATCAGAGGGCTGTGGGTTCAGTTCCCACATCTGGCACTTGGGTTATTTTCCCAGTACTGACACTGTAATGCAGCATGAGAGGGGTGCTGCACTTCTGAGGTGCCATCTTTTGGATGAGACGTTAAACTGAGGTCCCATCTGCCTGGATTGGTGGTAGTTCAGGTGGATGTTAAAGAGCCCATGGCACTTATTGAAAAGAGTAGAGAATTTCCCTGGTGTCCCGGCCAAATTTCCCTCATTCACCAAAAATACTACCAACTGCTTAATCTGGTTCAAGGTCAGTTGGCATTCATCTGTATCCCCCTTCCCCCAGGTCGTGCCTGAAAATAGGCAGGATTTGTCTAGTGCACTTACCTGGTCAACAAAAATGAAAAAAAAAAACTATAGGCGACTTCAGGGTTTCCCTTCCCTATGTGCATGATCTTGCACTTCATTGCATTAAACCCAAGAATTGTGTGGCCAGAAGGTGGTGCTGTTGCTACACATTGGTCCCCTGTTCAGACACTGTTCCTTTACTGTGTTGCTGTGAACCCCCACCCCCCGCGTGGTGGGCATCTGTTTGTTGTCCAGTATTACTGTAATTTTTTGTGTGTTTGTGAGGACAGAGATCATCTGGAGGAAAATTATGTGGGTAAGTACAGTGAACTGCTGCAGTTTTGAACTGTGAGCAAGCAACAAGCATGGACAGACACTTCCGGTTCTCCAGAAGAATCGGGTGACTTGCTTGCTTCAGTGCATACTTGCTGGGGGAGAAGTAACAAGCTACAGTTGTGTTTGGGGATTCAGGGAGAAATGGCTGGGCAAGGACGAGCATCTCTCAACAGTGCTGTGGCAATGATGGAGTGGTACAGCGTCAGTGAACCGCGCAACCGGAAGCTATGGTCTGCACAGTTCACTCAAGCTGCTGTGCTGGGGGGAAAAGAAAGGGTTTTTCTTTTTACACATAATGGACCACGAAAATTTAATGCCGTTTATTACCTTTGAGTGGCGGAGCGAGGGGTGATGTGAAGGCTTAAGTGGCTGCTACTGTTTGGGATGTGTGTGGACAGGCAGTGTTGGCTTCATGGTGGCTTGCCTGAGGAGGGAGGGATTTTTTTCACTGCTATGCTGTCACCTGTGTGCCCGACCTTGATATAGTGATGTTATACTGGGATAACATTACTGTTCAAGGTGGCAACTGGACAATCAGAACTCAGCATTTTTTTCTTTCCATTGTAAAATTAAGCAATAATACATGACAGGATATGTGTTGTACTGGGATAATGTCATGCGTGGGGTGGTTTGGCATGAGGCTGCTGGCTGAGTGCATCCAATGACCCAGAAGTGACGTTATCTCAGCACAACACACATCCTGGAGTGCATTATTGCTATTATAGAATGGCTCGTTTGTAAAAGGAACAAAAAAAAAAGTGAAAAACTGCATTTAAAGTGGATTTTTTACTCATTTATTGAATGCGTAGGATTACTTTATAAACAAATATTTTTGTTTTAGCCAGTAGGTGGAGCTGGTGTGGTTTTTTGTGGGGCTATGGAGTCCCTATGGCAACGTTCGTCAGTGCTGCTAGCTTTTATTTATGTACCCCATACCATTGGTGTTCATTTTCTGTTTTGAGTTTCTGTTTCTGTAGCTTTCTGTTTGACACATTCACATGCTGCTGCTGTTTTGAGTCAGAGATTGCCGCCACCCTCCCATGCCCATTGTTACAGTTGTCAGCCCTGTTGTCTGTGAAAACAGATGAAAACAGGTGGTAGCGAGAATATTTTTAATTTATTTATTTTTGTGTGGAGTTTAAAGCAAATGAACAGAGAAAAAAGTAAAATGATAAGCAAGTGAGCAAGTGACAGCCATGTGGTGACTGAAGACACGGCTGCTGCCTCATTCGCTGGGCATGCTCGATCCATGAATCCAATCATACTGATGGGTTGCACTTGTTTTTTAAATCTAATGAAGAAACTTTGGAGAATTTGGAGAATGTTTGATTGCTGTGGGTGTTTTTTAGTCTGCTTTCTGTGTTGCGGAAGGGAGGAATTGACTGGCTGTTAAGCGATTGCAAATGCGGTTACAGTTTGCTTCGAGAGGGAGTGATTATTTTTTTTTTTTTTACATTTGATGCGGCTCTCTGTATGCTGGGACTAGATCCATGATGTTGTAGTGGCATAAGATCTCGGGTCCAGTCCCAGACGGACCAATCAGAGCCCAGCATTTTTTCTTGCCATTGTATAATTTAAATTAAATATCATGCATCCCTTGTGAGGAACCTAGTCTTGGGGTCCCTCCATGGCCACTTTAGCAAGTGCAAGTGCACTGTAGCTGGTACGGTGGGACTAGTCACCTGACCCCCACTACCTCAGTTATTTTTCTTTTTTTTCCATTAAGCTTTTTGATCATCCATCTCCGCCTCCTCCCGTCTTCGGGTCCTGACTTTGTCTCTCAGTCCTGTCTGCTGCTCCCCTGCCATCAGACTGGCAGGGATCTATGTGGAGTGTGACCCAAGAGTCCCAAGGCTCATCAGATATGGTGAAGGGGGAACGTGGTATTTGTCCTTGGGTTTCTGCCCTTAACGACCTGGACCTCAGTGACACACTCGCACATACGTGTGTAGTTATTCATGCACACCAGAACCGGTGACCTCATTCCACCCACCTGGCCTAACACCACCCCCCCCCCATCTGCCTGATGCTACCACCAAGCTTCCCGTTGGTGGTAGCCAAGATCCTGGGAGTTGTGCATGCAAGGAAATTTTTCTAAGTTTGTAGCTTCTTGCCCAAGAAGAAATTAAAAAAAAAATTAAAAAATAATTGTTTTTTTCTTGAGAAACATGTGTTGCCTACTGCACAAGAATATACTTTCAAAAATAATTTTCTCAATAAAGTTTTTTGTCTTTCTGCCCAAGAAGAAATAAAACAAAATATATATATATAATTATTATTTTTTTCTGAGAAGCTTTGTGGCTTTCTGCCCAAAAAGACATTTAAAAAAATATAACTGTGTTTTGTTCTGAGAAAGTTAATGGATTTCTGCCCAAGAATTTTAAAAACAATGTCTTTTCCTGAGTCTTTATTAGTCAGGCTTGACTATAAGTGATGAGACCTGTCAACTCAGCATTGCCGCAGTGGCTTGCGTGACTATATTTCATAAAAATATCATTTAAATTTAATACCTGTTCCTATGAGGAATACGACCATGGCGGACAGAGGACAAAGTACCGGAAAACGTAGTTAGTCCAGCAGCCCCAGCAAAGCTGCAGTGGGTGCAGAGCAGCAAGCAGCAGGAGAGGGCGTGCATACTGTAGAGTAATGCGCAGGGTGCATTCACTGTACAAAATTATGTTTTACCCCATCAAAGCCTGCAGTCTCCACCAGCACTAGTGTGGTGTCAGCTGACACCAGGGGAAAAAAGTAAAAGTAGTGTTCAAAGTACTAGTAGTGCTGCTAGGAGGACATTGTCATTAACTGCCACTGATACTACCAGTGTGAATGTGACCTCTTCATCCCTTGCCACTGCCACCAGTACCAGCAGGATGAGGGCATCTTCCTTAATAACCACCATTGCTCAGATCCACCATCCATCCACTGCAACTACTAGCATCCCAGTCTCTGCTGCAACAGTTCCACTGCTAGCTACTGTGACTGAGGCTACTCCTGCCACTGTGACTCAGACCACTCCAGCCACTATGACTGAGACCACACCTGTCACTGTGACCCAGACCAGAGCACTCCTGGCACTGCGACCCAGACAGCAGTTGCCTCTGTAAACATGGCAACCACCAGTACTGCTACAGGACACTGGCCCCTACTACCACTGTGGCCAAAGCCAGTAGCACAACTATTGTGGTAATGGGTCCTACTGTGAGACCTCTTGTTTCTCAGCCTGTTTCCAGTGCTGTAGAACTTGTCATTAGAGCAAATGAGGAGGAGCCACACTTATCCAGGTCTGAATACTTTCCACCAGGAGATGAACTGTCCACTGATACATCGTCTGAGGAGGCTAACCTAGGCAGCTTTGATGATGAGGCAGAGTATGGGAATACCTTGAGAGCCATAAAGTAAGACAGTTGGATGGCCAAAAACCTCAACCTCTCAAGGTCGCAGTGGCAGGAAAAAGAAAGATATGCCCCCCCCCCAAAAAAAAAAAAAACTCGGCAAACTACCCTCAGCCCTTTGTTCAGCAGGCTTCATCCCAGCCTGAACAGCCAAGTACAGCAGGTGCAGGGGCACCAGTAATACCAGAGGAAATAAGTAAGGCTAGTGGGGTCCAAAAGAGTGGTGGTTGTACTTGTGACACAAGCTGCATTTGTGGTGTCAGGAGCAGTAAGAGCATGGTATTTTTGCATTTCACGTTATTAAAAGAAGGTAACAGAAGGGAAAATTTAACAACCACCTCCGTAATGAACCACTTAAATGTAAAACATTACAAGATTTTTAAAGTTTCAAGGTCTGTTCCTATGGTTCCATCAGACCTGTTTTGTGGTAATAATGCAGGCAGTGGTGCTGATGGCATTGGCAATGCCACAGAATGTTCTGCCTCTGAAAAAATGCTGCTGCACCGGCTGCTACCACTCCTTCTCCATCAACTCCAAAAGGTTCTCCATGCACCCCAGCACTACCACTAAGCACCAGTCCTTGCTATTTGCACACCATCTGGCAAACATGGAACATCCTCCATTCACGTTCAGTGCCAATAGTGGAAGCGTTCCAGGCCAGAACTAAGTGCCAATTCCATCCAATAGCTAAGCACATCATACAGCTCATAGGTGAAATGATGGCGTTGGATCTGCAACCCATTTCACCTGTGGAAGACACTGACGTTCACAGACTTCTGCAGCACTAGCAGCTGTGGTACCAGCTCCTATCCCATTTTACATTTTCACACACTGTGGTGCCAAAGATATATGAGGGTGTGGGAATGGCAATTGCCACCCTATTCTCGGAGGCTGTGGGTGGAATTTCCAGTGCACCGCAGACATCTGGAGCAGTACAAACTCCATGCATTCTTATCTATCTTTGACTTCACACTGATTAGAGCAAAAGCCCATTGGTTTGATTTTCAAACATCCAAATTTGACGCAAGGTGCCTGCGTCAAGAATTGATTCAAGGAGCACCTTGCACCAAATATTGTGGAGTCTGCAATCCTAGAAGGCCGGTTGCAGCAAACTGGGTATCCCCTGCACCAGACCAGCCATGTGCCAGGCCTGCGCCAGGGTTGGAGGTGCACCATAGCACTAGGAGGCTTGCAGTTGATGCTGGCTGCTATGTCCCCTGTGCTGCCCCCACAGATGTTGCTGAACGGTAGCAGGGGCTGGCCTGATGCCTGGACAAGTGGGCAGCTGTGTGATAAGCGTGGCAGAGAACTGCAGCCATGTGGCTTGGTGCAGATCGCACCAGGAATGGTGCCACCCAGACCCATGATGTGTGCCCTGTCTGCCTACTGGACCTGCAGCAGGGTTACCTGTTGGCAGCATTGTGCAGCTCCTGGGCACAGCCTGGTAAACCCCATCTGCTGCCCATCCCTTCTCTGGCACTGTGGCCTATGTCAGCTCCCTGGGATGTTTGCTTGTCCCTGTGCTGTGCGGTGTGGTTGGCGGTCCATGCCACCATGTCACACCTTTCGCCAAGCTCCTCCTGTGTGCCACATGTGTGGCGCATGGGAGTGGCTGCTGCAGCCAGTAGGTGTTTGGCACGAGATCCCTCCCATATGAAAATCAAGTACAGGATCCCAGGAGCACTGTGGATCAGCACAAGCTGCCATTGGCACAGCTTGCGTCAATCTTTGAGGATTGCACTCCATGTCTCCTGCTGTGGATTCCTCCTTCTCTTCCTGTGTCACTGGCTCTTCTTTCATCCCTCCACAGTTTGGCAGTCACTCCAGGTCTGCCCTTTTTCAATGTTGGGATAATGGAGAAAGACCACACATCACCGAACATCTTGGCATTCATTCAAGACATGATGAAGTCATGGACTGTTGGTACCAATCTACATGTTGTTTTTTTATCATGGATAACAAGGCAAATATGGTGAAAGCAGTTGCTGATGAAAATTTTGTCAGCATTCATTGCTCTGCCCATACCTTGTATCTAGTGGTCACATCTGTGCTACATCACAATCCTGAGGCTAGCACGCTCCATCTGTGCTCATTTTGATCACTCTGTAAAGGTGACTAACCAACTAAGAGAAGTGCAGCAATTCCTTAGCCTGTCTCAACATCACTTGATAAAGGATGTTGGTACCAGATGGAATTCGTCATCTCTGATACTGTCTAGACTGCTGGAACAGAACTGCGCACTTCATAACATGGTAACGGAGTGCAACAGTGGCGAGTCCTAGGCTACCATGATTGGTCACTGGTTGATGCCAAGGTGGGAGTACTTGGGACATTTGAGAGATGCACCCGTGAACTAATTGCATTCACTGCCACTCTGAGCCAGGTGATCCCAGCAGTGCATATACTGAAAGCATCCATGGAGAAAGATGTAAAGGGAAATGGGGAGATTTCAGATGAGGAAGCTGTGCTCTTGGAGCATCTGCAAGCAGAACTGGATGCAAAGTTTGCGAAAGCACATTTTCTTGACCTGGAAGGACACTACTTCTTTATTCAGCTGTGAGCTGTGTGAGAAATTCTATATTGCACTTGATATCTGCAACAAACGTGCACTTTTGCTTAATTCTGTGGGAGGTGAAACTAACTACCCTTGGTAATTGCTTTTTATTCACATATTTATTTAGTGTTTAACCAAGAAGGGGCTTGCAAACTCTGTTTATCTTGTTAATAACTGAGAAGGATTTAAATACTGCATTTGGGTAGATCCTTGGCGGTAGCTAGATTGTCTACTAGGATTTTTGACAGTTAAACTATTTTTAAATAAATTACAGGTGGCTGAGGAGTTGAAAAAGGAGCTTGCAAACTCTGCTTATCTTGGAAGTAACTTCACAAGTGTTGGAATACTGCATTTTGGTTGTCCCTTGGGGGTAGCTGGATTGACTACTAGGATTTTGGGACAGAAACTATTTTTAAATAATTTACTGGTGCGTAGGAGTTTGTGATAGTTAAACTATTTTTAAATAAGTTACTGTGGTTAAAGAGTTGCCATAGCAAAACCTGCAGTGTGAATTGAAACACAGACAGCCTTAGGTGCAGGACATTGTCTTCAGACCAAAAAGTGTTGTATTGGAACAGGAAGGGCTGCATCATAACCATTGTCAACAAATTGCCCTGGGTGGAGATATCCAGACTAGATCAGATTACTATAAGTTACTGGAGGCTGCAATTTTTAAAGATGCAAAGCACATTTTCTTGACCTGGAAGGACACTACTTCTTTATTCAGCTGTGAGCTGTGTGAGAAATTCTATATTGCACTTGATATCTGCAACAACGTGCACTTTTGCTTAATTCTGTGGAGGTGAAACTAACTACCCTTGGTAATTGCTTTTTATTCACATATTTATTTAGTGTTTAACCAAGAAGGGGCTTGCAAACTCTGTTTATCTTGTTAGTAACTTCTGAAGGATTTAAATACAGCATTTGGGTAGATCCTTGGAGGTCGCTAGATTGTCTACTAGGATTTTATGACAGTTAAACTATTTTTAAATAAATTACAGGTGGCAGAGGAGTTGAAAAAGGAGCTTGCAAACTCTGCTTATCTTGGAAGTAACTTCACAAGTGTTTGAATACTGCATTTTGGTTGTCCCTTGGGGATAGCTAGATTGACTACTAGGATTTTGGGACAGAAACCATTTTTAAATAATTTACTGGTGCGTAGGAGTTTGTGATAGTTAAACTATTTTTAAATAAGTTACTGTGGTTAAGGAGTTGTCATAGAAAAACCTGCAGTGTGAAACAGGAAAAGACAGTATTTCAAGCAACAGAGGGCGGTGGATCTAGGTTTACGTTTGCTTGTTACAATTCTTAGCATTTTCAGTGCAGGAAGAGTTTAAAGCACAGCTGACCTATTTTGGAGCTGACAGCTTTCAGAGCACAAACCACCAGGCCTGTTTTGGGTCTGGGGAGGTTTACCTGTGTCTGACTTGGATGTGTGGATTTTTCTCTGTATGATTAGCAGGGTATTTTCTCTGTCAAATTGTTGTGTAGGGCATCTTGCTGACAGGGCGGCACTCATCGCAGCAGTGGTGGTCAGAGCTTTTGCTGATTGTTTTGTGAGGGCACAGTTTAGGCCCAACCCCTTCCACCCCTCACCCCACCCACCCTGAAATAGTTCCTTATACCTGGGTTCTGACATCATTTCCTCAAGAGTGCAAGGTGCATATCACTGTCATATCCTCTCTAGCACACTGCACTGACAATATAAGCATACACATTGTATAATATATATATATATATTTTATATTACAAACCAATCACACACACACACACATATACACACAAATGTGGGGAGTAGTGCAACATATAATGGCTGGGGCAGCAGTCTTCCAGGAGTCTTTCTGGAGGCTGAGATGCTGCCCTATTTGCAGACAACTCTCTGCCCTGAGGAGGAAGTTGCCGTCTTCAGGCCACACTGGACAGTAGTAAGGGGACCTTCCCCCAGGCCATACTGGACAGTAGGAAGGGAACCTCCCCCATCCAGGGAGCACCAGAGCCACCACCACTACCTCAGAGGTTGCAAAGAAAGCACAGCAGTTGAACCACAGTGGGCTCAGGGAGGGTGAGGATGGTGGAACAGAGTCACACCCAGTCAGTTGTTCCACACCACAATCCATACACCATTCTGGGGGAGCATAGCTCCCCTATGGATGTACCCGCAGAGGAGACTAAGGAGGCTGAGGACAACTGTCACAAGGGAGGCCCACAGGAAGGAGGCAGAGGACACCACAAGGACAGGAAGCAGCTCCTGGTGGGGGACTCAATTATTAGGGGGATAGAACTGGGGGGAGCAGGGAAAACTGAAGTAAGGTGCCTGCCTGGTGCCATGGCTTGGAGAGACAGGAAGCGTATCCTCAGGATCACGAGAACAGCTGCACGGGAGTCTGAGTTGGACGTCATTGTCCACCTAGGGACAAATGACTTGGCTAATCATGAGATCAGAGCAGTGCAGAAGGACTTTGTAGAATTGGGAGGGACCTAAGACAAGTAGCACACACATATCCTTCTGAGGTGCTGCCTGTCAATGGCATGAGTGAGGCGTAGGGTACTTTGCACCATGCAGTTTAATGAATGGTTGAAAAATGGTGTGGAGCACAGAGGTTTGGCTTCATTGGGGACTGGGGTTCCACCTGGAGGGACACCAGCCTATACTGGCAGGATGGTCTGCATCTGTCCAGGAAGGAACAAGTCTTTTGAGCAATCGGTTTAAATGCTTCATTGGCAAGCTTTTAAACTAGTCAAGGGGAGGCACTGATAAGTAGCAGGAAAATCTCAGCCTCCCTACAAAACAGGGTACTAAATGAGAAAAGACTGAGGTAGACAGGTCAGTAGGGATGCTGCAAAAGAAGGTAAAGCCATCAAAAATGGAGAGCAATGAGTACCAATGCCTGTAGTCTGAGTAACAAGCTTCCTGAATTAGTGGCCTTGATGGAGGAGGAACATCTGGATATCGTGGCAGTCACAGAAACATGGTACACACAAAACCATGACTGGGACATAAACATACCAGGATACACTATCTACAGGAGGGACAGGGAGGGTAAAGAGAAGGAGGAGTAGCTCTTTACATAAGGGAAGGAATCAAAGCAACAGAACAAAAGGAAAACAGGGAGGAGAAGAAGCACTGTGGGTAAATTTGGAGACCGCAATGGCACCACAATCCGCACAGGGTTAGAGCAGACCCTCTCTCAGGGGAGGAAATGGACAAGGAAATGATAGAAAGAATACTTAGAATGGCAGAAAAGGGGAGATATTGCTGATGGGTGATCTGAATATGCCAGATGTTAACTGGAGTGCAGTTGCAGCAGCCACTTCAAAGAGTGGGGTTATTCTAGATGCCCTACAAGGGGCATGCCTTAGACAACTAGTATTGGAGCCCACTCTAGAGGGAGCAATCTTAGACCTGGTTCTCTCAAATGGAGATGAAGAGAGGATAACAGATGTAGAAGTGGGTAGCCATCTGGGAACTAGCGACCATTGAACAGTATGGTTCACAATAAACACAGCAATAGAGTCAAGCCATATAAAGGCAAAAGTATTGGACTTTAGGAGGGCTGACTTTGCCAAAATGGGTGAGTGCCTAAGGAATGCACTAGCAAATGGGCAGGAAGGAGGTGGAAGAACAATGGGAATAATAAAACTGCCATCACAGAGGTACAAGCCTTTGTGTGAAGCAAATTAACAAAACAAATGATGTAGAAACCACTATGGTTCTCAAAGGAAGTGGCAGTGAAGGTTCAAGAGAAAAGAAAGCATTCAGGAAGTACAAGGAACCACAGAAGGAGCAGGACAGAGAACTGTATCAGTTAAAGCAAAGGAAGCTGGGAAGGCAGTCAGAACAGCAAAGGCCCAAACCGAGGAAAGAGATAGCCAACTCAGTTAAGAAGGGATAAAACCTTTTATAGGTACATCAGGAGCGAAGGAAGACCAAGGGAGGGCTAGTGAGGTTTAATAAAGAGGAGGAGGGTGGGCAGAGGTGACTGTGAAAAGGCAGAGATACTAAACAAATATTTTTGCTCAGTATTTACAAAGGAAGAGGGGGAGGTACCTAAGACAAACAGTAGAAACACTCTGGATACAGAAGTTGATACCATCCCATTTACAGAAGAAAGGGTTCCGAAAGAACTCTTAAAACTGAAGGTGGACAAAGCAATGGGGCCTGATGGGATTCATCCCAGAATTCTAAAAGAACTAAGGGTAGAACTAGTGACACCACTGACTACCCACTTTAAGAAATCATGGGAGGATGGGGTGGTACCCGAGGACTGGAGAAGGGCAGATGTGATTCCCCTTCACAAAAGTGGGAGCAAGGCAGAAGCAGAAAACTACAGACCTGTTAGTTTACCTCAGTGGTAGGGAAAATGATGGCATCACTTCTGAAGGAAAGAATTGTTGAGTATCTAGAGGCCAGAGGGGATCAGGACCCAAGGCAGCATGGATTCACAGCAGGAAGGTCATGCCAGACAAATCTGATTGATTTCTTTGACTGGGTGACCAAAGTAGTTGATCAGGGAGGGGCTGTGGACATGGCCTACCTAGACTTTAGCAAGGTATTTGACACAGTCCCACACAAAAGATTAATATACAAGTTAGCCAGCCTGGGAGTGGGTCCCAAGATGACAGCCTGGGTAAAGAATTGGCTGGAGAATAGGACACAGAGAGTAATAGTAAATGGAGTCCACTCTGAAGAAAGGGGGGTTACTAATGGGGTTCCGCAGGGTTCAGTATTAGGACCGGTCCTCTTCAATGTCTTTATAAGCGACATTGCAGAGGGACTGGAAGGAAAAGTATGTCTCTTTGCAGATGACACAAAGATCTGCAACAGAGTTGATGCACAAGGTGGGGTGGGGTGGAAAGGATGAGAAGGGACTTGGCAATGTTAGAGGAATGGTCAAATGTATGGCAGCTTAGATTCAATGCTAAGAAGTGCAAGGTAATGCACCTGGGAAACAAAAATCCAGGGGAAGAGTACACAGTGGGGGGTGAGATGCTAACAACAACAAAAATGGGAAAGGGACCTGGGGGTAGTCATATCAGATGACCTAAGGTGGGCAAGCAATGTGAGAGGGCATCAAGGAGGGCTGGGGGATACTGGGATGCATAGGAGAGCAACACCAGTAGAAAACAGGAAGTTATTATCCTCTGTACAGACAGTTGGTGAGACCCCATCTGGAGTACTCGTGCAGTTCTGGAGACCCAATCTCCATGAGGACATAGACAGGATGGAGGCTCTCCAGGAGGGCAACTAAAATGGTGCAGGGTCTGCACCGAAGACATATGAGGAGAGACTTAAGGAGCTGAATATGTATAGCCCCGAGGAAAGGAGGGAGAGGGGGACATGATGGAAACTTTCAAGTATCTCAAGGAATCAACGAAGTCCAAGAGGGTAGCATCTTTCAAAAAGAGGTGTGCAAGAACAAGGGGACAATTTGAAGATAGAAGGGGGCGCTCAGAGGTAATTTAAGGAAGTATTTTTCAGAGAGAGTTGTGGATGCATGGAACGGCCTTCTGGAGGAGGCTGTGGAGTCAAAAACAGTGGTGGAATTCAAGCATGCATGGGACAGTCATAAGGCAATTCTAGTGGGTGGGGGTAGGAAGAAGTAGGCTGCTGGTTAACTAGGATCTGCAGCTTATCCATTAGGTAGGGAAATGGGCAGACTGGGTGGGCCAAGCGGTCCTTATCTGCCGTCAAAATCTATGTTTCTATGTTTCTATGGTCGCAGCCACATTTTTGCAACTATGCTGGATCCCCGTTTCAAATGTGAGATCCTTCACATGGCTATGGGTAGCCACAGAGTGATTCATTTTCAACAAGAGCTGTGTGATGAGCTGATTGGTTGCATGTGGGACTGGTACAAACACCAGCAAATGGTGCAGAAGGTCATGATAGAGAGGGAATGCCATCTGGCAGGTCTGGTTCCACTGGCAGACATGGTGAAGAAATACCTGTTGCTGACAGTAATACTGATGGCGGGTGAGTGGCACTGCTCAGTATGTCCTTACATCAACAACAACAGAAGAAGACACAGGCACAGTCTTTTTCTGCAGGAAAATATCTTGAACTGCTATTTTGCAGAGTATCTTGAGTCATTACAGGTTGATCCATTAGGCTATTGGGCAGAGAAGATGCATTCATCCCCTCAGCTGGTGCAAGTAGCAGTGAGATACATAAGTTTCCCCCTACGAGTGTGCCATCTGAGAGGCTGCTTAGCATAGCTGGTGATGTTATTGAGCCTCATCATTCAACACTAGACCCTGAATACATCCAATAGCTTGTTTTCATCAAGCTATACTTGCCAGTATTTGGGTACAAGTATGAGTTACCCCCATGAAATAGAAATATAGTCTCTCAAGTCTGCTTTTGCTAACTGTTTTTCATCATAAAGTTAACCTGCATAATTCCCCCATGCTTCCTTCCTGCAGTGTTTAATGCATGCACCGTCATTGTAATACACATTGGGCCAGACTTTCATTCCCCTAAGACTGACGCAAGCCCCCCGGTGCGCCAAACATATGCTGCACGGGGCTTGCGTCATTCTTCGGCAGTGGTTCTCGATTTGAAAATGTTTAAGCTTAGACATGGATCCTTAGACCACATTGGTATGGTCTAGCCTGCACGATACCCAGGAGACTGAGTTAGGGCTTCAGCCAGACACGCTAATTACCCGCGATTTGAAGGTGAAATTGCAGTTGCAGCAAAGGGGTTAGCGTCGCGGCCAAATCATAAGTCCCATGGCGCAGGGCTGGACGAAAGCTCTTCACCACCATTTGAAAATCCGGCCCATTAACTTTTTCTGAACCAGGCATAACTTCTCGACTTGTTGTTTTAATACATGTTATTGTCATGTATCTTTGAAACAGCGAGGATGCTAAACAAACACACAGCTATAATAGCTGACTTCATAACAACGAGTTTGTGAAACTGAGTGCACTGCACAGTGTACCAGTCATTCACCACTCCACTTTTGCATAAAGCCTACAAAAACAACATTCCCAAGATCTACTTGCTACCCATTTCCCACAATGCCTTAGTGTCTCACAGTGACAGCTTGTTTAGGGACCTTTTCTGTTGCTTTCATCATTTTGCTATCTCTTTTTTGTTTGCAGTTATTTACCTCACAAATGAAAAAGGCTGCCTGCTTTTACTGATCTTTTAAACTCCTTTCATTTTATTATCTTTCTTCACACATCCACTTTGCTCAGCTGCCACCCAGCTTATGCTATGGCACCATGACAGTCTCACAGGGGCACACTGTCTGTGCCCCCACTTCCCGAAAGAAGAGCCATCCATTAGATACCCGAGTCTCTCACCCCTGGCTGGCCCTCAAATGACCAAGGTCCATTTGAAAACTCAGTTCATTGCAGTATTTAGCAGTACAGTCCATACTGCAGTGGTACAGGGCTGGCTCTTTCTTTCTTTCTTTCTTTCTTTTCATTCTAAGAAAGCAAAACATTGTTTGCTTGTTTTTTAACCTATTATTTTCCCCTCCTGTTGTCCTTCAGGGGCATACCCTGTAATCAGATAAGGATGCACCCTCAAAACAGACAGGGATATACCCTCCCCAGTAATCAGACAGGGAATGGGATATACCCCGTTATGGCTCTATGAGCCGTCACTGAGACAGCAGGGAGTTTTTTTCAGTCAGGCCCATTACACCACAAGGCGCCTGCCCTGCTCTGCTCATTCTGAACCTGGCCATTGTGGCAACCACACAACCAAAACATTTTGACTGCACCATGTTGGTCTTCTAGTGGGGATCCCTGCAAGGAAATCAACGTAGCGCTTTATAAAACATGTTCTGTGAGGCCTTGCCCTTGGGCCTTCATTGAAAATGAAATGAAAAGATTTAGAAAAAGAGCCATAAAAGTAGGCAGCCTTTTTTATTTGTGTGATAAATTATTACAAGAAAGGGATAGCAAAATGATGACAAAAGTAAAAACACTCCCCTAAATGAGCCCTGTTGGCAAAACATTGCCGTTAATACATGTGGTTTTAATGGAAACATTTTGCTCTGTATTTTATGGCTTTGTGCAAATTATTGCAGTTGCTGACTGAGTGAGTGGCCTCTTCATGCTACTATCCCTAATGAGATCTTCTTTATCAGTTTGCCAAAATAAAGAAGATTTGCACTAGGGGTAAGAGTGATTCTTGTTTGCAGAGCAGAAACAGGCCTGGCCTAATACGACTATTTTTTAATTTTCACTTTTAGTGAACAAAAAAAAACAATTTCCTAGCAGCTCTCCTGAGAAACACCAAAAATTTAAAGTACGATATAAACGTGAAAATAGGTATCCTCTCCTCTAGCTTGGGATTTAGAAAAGGAACAAAACTGTCATAATTTCTTCTTTTTTTTTTCCCCTTTTTTCTACTCTGTGTTTATGCCCCTCCCAATTACCCCCTTCTCTCTACTCTCTCAGACTACCTCAACCTGTGTGCGATTGTCTCCTCGCCAGAGTCTGCCCCTAGAGTACTTGTTGCCCTAACCTAGGTGCCCGGATAACCCCCGCATAGGGTGAGGAGGCACTCCCCTGCTTTTACCTCCTCCAAACCATACATGCTGCGACGTGGGCTGGTACAGCGGAGTCCGCCCGACGAGCCTGAGGACCCACACACAGTGAGGAGTCATTGCCTAGGAGAGACGAGGGTGTTTTTCCTTGTTCATTCTCTGACGTGGGCATGCAATGAGGGCTAAGAAGCATGGAGGCACACTAAGACGTGCCCTCTGTTCCACCCCTCTGCTGACATCTGCCCTAACTCTATGCTGCTACTCACTCCTACCGTACCTTCCACCCGGGCTCCCCTAGGTGGTGGTATTTCGGTGGGAGCATGCAGATAATCCCCCCAGAGAAGGAGAGCAGCCATTGGGTGCTTGATCCTTCTCCTCCGCAGCCGACCCCCAGTGGCCCGTGCTCGTTCCCAAACATGGGTCGCTGGTGTGGTTTGAGGTAAGGCGTCCAGCATTAATTTCTTCTTTTTGACTAATTTTAACAACTAGATGGAACTGGATTTGTCTTTTACAATAAATAATTGCAGGTAAGAAAGGGATAGCAAAATGATGACAACAGTAACACTCTCCTAAATAAGCCCTATCGGCCTGACTGTGACTGATTGCTTTTGCTTACAGAGCAGAAACAGGCCTAGTATAGTACTAGTTTTTTTTTCACTTCAGGATAAAATAAAAACACTCCTAGCAGTTCTCCTGAGGAATACTGAAAATTACCATGCAAGAGTGTGACAAATATTACCCCCACTAGCTTGAGGTGTAGATAGGAACAAAAACTGTCTAGATTTCTGATTTTTGTCTAGTTTTAACAAGTGGCAAGAAGTAGAGTATTTCTCTGCAGCAGCTAAAGTCATCTATTTCTCCTGCCTGAAGCTTCTGCGAGTGCTATGTCACGTTGCCTTCCATGAACTGTCAAAGTGTCCTCTGGTTGGAAAGTAAGTCCCAGGAGATCTTGTAGTCTCACAGCCAGTTCCAGCAGCTGAACAATGAATAATGAAGCACGAATAATGAATTGGGACCTCCGAATATAAATGCTTGGTGAACATTCGAAATAAGTATTCACACATTCCTACTACTTTTGCAGAGCTGGGATCAGGACTGACTGTTTCTTTTGAGCTGCTAGTTCAACATATCAGAAGGACAAATATGCCTGCAACTGGATCCACTATGTAGCCAAGGTTGAACACATGGCGCTATGAGAAAAAATTATGGGAATAAAGTTCATTTCAGTCGTCAGTGACAGAACCACTGACTCTTCAGTCTCAGAAGCTGAGATAGTGTATATGCGGTTTGCAGTTAAAGGCACAGTGCAAAATCAGTTGGTAGGTGTCCGGACTGTTGGCAGGACAAATGCAATTTTGTTTGCCTTTCGTTAAACAAATCACTGTTAATCATGCTGACTGTGGGCTACTGCAAACTTCTGCAGGCTAGTGTAATCTCTAGTTTTCTCGCCAGTCTGGCTAGTACAAAAAAAAGTTAAGGTTGACCGCTGCCCTCCCACCTCCCCAAAGTGAGCGCAACCTCTGTCAGCCTTACCCCATGTGGCAGGAGCAAGCGCTCTGGTGCAGCAACAGATCATTTGCCATCAGCCCTCCAGGGCGAAGCAGGGTGCCATGTGGCAGCTACCTCAGCCCAGCCTGTCTTCTGATATGACCACCTGGGATCGCTCCTGAAGCCAGGTCATCTGCATGGCAGTGCACTGCACTGCCACTGGGCCCTCTAGCAGTCTAAACCTGTACCTTCTTCATGTCCACTGTCTCCACTGGTAGCCTGTTCTACAGGATGAACACCCTCCGGGAAAAGGGTTTTTCTAATAGTATCCCTGAATTCACCACTTTTGAGCATCAGACTACACTACTCAGTGCCGCCTCGGGTAAAACGAGAAAATAAAACAACAAGAACAAGGTGTGAACAGAGGCTCAAGTAGCTCTACAGATCTCCCCCAAGGAGGCAAACGCTCATTCTGTGCAAGAGGTGGCCAATGCTTGAATGAAGTGGGCTTTGACCACTGCAGAAAATGGGAGAACCCTGGAAACATAAGAATGAGCTGTGAAAGAGCTTGGTACACCCAGTAGGTGTAGGTTTGATTTTTCACAACCACTTGTATACCGTGTGACCCTGAACAAGTCGCTTAACCTCCCCATGATCCTGGGACACCTCTGGAACCAAGCTTTGCCTCAGTATGCCGTTCTTGACAGAAAACTATTAAAATAAATAAATACATACATACATAAAACCATTCCATTTTTTTTTTGCACACCAAAACGATGTGATTTTTAAATTCAAATGTTATTACTTTGAAACAGAAGTTTTTGCATGATTTATGTTTACAACTACTGTGTCCTGTAGGTCATAAATCTTGATTTTGAAACATAAAATCTGACAGCAGAAAGAGATCGAAGGTTCATCAAGTCGCCCATATTGTATTACTTCAATCCAGCAATCTACAATGCTAGTGGTGTGGTACCCTCCCCCACTCATGAAACACATGTTGCACCCCGGACTCTGAATCCCTCTACTCTGCCCAAACTGTTTAAACCTAGTAAGGGTAGCTGCCCCCACTACTCCATAAGGCAGTCTGTCTCATGGTTCTACCACCCTCTCAGTGAAGTACAACTTCCTCACATTTCTCTTGACCTTGTCCCCCACCAACCTCCAGTCATGCCTCGTACTGACTCTGGTCCTATCTATTCACTTTGTTCAACTTCTGTTTCAGTCATGCCCCCAACCCGCTCCTGACTGACTTTCAATGAGTATATATTAAGGGCCTCTGGAAACAAGCTGCTACCAGCTCAGTATGTCATTTCTGATGAATCTTTTGAAATGAATGAAAGGTCCCTTCTCACATGAGGACTCCAGAACTGGGCACAGTAATCTAGGTGAGGCCTCACCAGGGATCTATCCAGTGGCAGAATCACCTCACTTCTCCTACCATCAACACCCTTCTCTATACACCCCAGCATCCTCAATGCCTTACTGTATGACTTGTTTGATTGAGGCAGTCCATAAGACTGCTAGATCCCTTTCTTCTGTTTGTCTTTAGGGTGTCCTCTCAGCAAACAGCAAGGTTTATGACATAATCCCATGATATCACAGTACAGACTAGTAGAACATTCCCCTTTTGTGTCACCGCTGTTTATCCCACACCCTAGCAACCAGCCTTCTCAGCAGTCAAGAGTCAGTGGCACTCACATCAGTTTTCTTGTATTCTGGAGAAAATGTTCCCCCTAGGCTTGCCTTTTATGGTCTATCTTTGGAGCTCCATTCTCTCAGAAGATGCAGGACCTTCTCAGCGCCCAGCTTGGTACTGAGTTGGCATTGAATTCCTACCAGAAGATATTCCCAAGGTAAATGTCTGGGATCAGCCTCCGTCCTGTCTCCTGTTCCCCCTGGACAGAGTGTGCTGGAGAATGGAGACACAGGAGAAATTCCTAGAATGGATCAGCAGTTACTACTTTCTTGTGATTCCAGTCATCTTGCTTTTGACTCTGAAGTTCTGCTGGAGGAAATCAAGGAAGAACTTGGAAAAGGTATGGATATCATCACAAGCCTACTTTTCTTTTGCCCCTTATCATCAGATATTTTCTTCTTTCAGGATCAGGACTCATCTGTGCCCTCAACAGGCCAGCTATAATTCACATGTTTTGATTATTTTACTTCCTCCAACAGGGATATCCAGATACTGCTTGGGCCTGCCTCAGGTCCCTTCCTGTCTTGGGTAACTATCATTAGTGAAGGACTAAGGACCTCTTGGTTATATGTACATGAATACTTACCACCCTGTATGCTACTATGCCAGTTTCTTAGCATATCTTTCCAACAATTGTGAGGGCTCCACCCTCACTTCCCATTTTTATGTTGTTTTGCGCATGCAGCACAGCACAAACATATTGTGGTAGCCTGGTGTGGAGCAGCAGGTTTTGGAGGTGCAGTCATATGTGGCCAATGGCGCCACTGCTTTTTTTGGGCTGGTCTCTGTGGCATGAATGAAATTGCATGCTGTCTATGACTGCACTGCAAAAGCATGCCACCAACTTGAAACAGTTTCGCCGCTGCAATGAGGGAGCGACCCTTCATTACAGGGCATGCTTTGCCTGGTGTAACGTTTCAGTAAACATGGCAGTGGCTGTCGGCCATCTGCCTTTCACAATACCCAATAAGCTGACTATGGGGTGCCCAGTCCCCCTGTTGGCATGTCCCCATCCCTGTTTGTTTGCTAATGGGGGAGACCAATCCCCATCTTCATATATTCCCCTTTGGTTTGTTTGTTTGCCAAGGGGGTGCCCAACCCCCCTCAGCATCATCCCCCCCCAAACACAGACACGCTTGCTGAAGGGGGCCCCAATCCCCATTGTCTTTAGTTCCCTGTCCGCAATTTGCTGAGGGGGTTGCCCAATCCCCATTGGCATCATTCCCCCCAAACACAGACACGCTTGCCAACGGGGGCCCCAATCCCAGTTGGCTTCAGTCTCCTACCTGCAATCTGCCGAGGGGGGTGCCCAGTCCCCTTTGGCATCATGCCCCCCCAAACACAGACATGCTATCTTTGCTGACAGGGGGCCCAATCCCCATTGGCTTCATCTCCCCCTTAAAAAACACAGGTGGCACACTGGAAGCCCACCCCAGTGTGCCCAAAGCAAACCTGTGGGGGAAAAACCTTCCTGGGATGTCCTTTTTTTATTTTTTACTTGTAAAACTGAAAACAGTCCCTCATGGTCACAACAGCTCACCTCCCAACCCACACACATGCTCTGTGCACCCCACCTCCCTGTCCCCCCATAGCCCATACTTACATCTGGGCCTGGCATGACAATCTTCAGTGGAGCAGGAACACATCTGCACTCTTCAAAGCAGACCGCAAACTGAAGGAAATCACGGTAAGCTGTATAATGGCATCAATAGGGAGAATTCAACAGGTTGATATCTTGGCCATTTTGTGACTTTTGGCTCTGAATTTTGAACATGGGTTCTTGGGACCCCACCTCATGATTCAGGCACTGTCATTTCGTTATTTGATCCTGATAGGTGATTTTGCGGTGACTGTGTGAAATCATCTTTCGGGACTGATTAACAAAATGACAGTGCCACTGTTCATGAGGTGGGCTCCCAAAAAGCCTATGGTGAAAATTTGATGAAAAAATTCAAAAAAATGACTGTGTTATGAGCATGTGTAGCGCAGTTGCCATGCATGCTTGTAAGTTTGAGAATTTAAAAAAATTTCACTCCAGATTTTCAACATTGCCATTTTTCACACATCCTTATGAACAGTATGGCTGTCATTCTTCATATCCTGGCGAAATGTGTTTTCGCACATCTGGCGCACAATGGCATAGTCGCTGTGGAAATCAATGTTCTGGACAGATTAAGAAAATCACACTCACACTCTTCAAGAGCAGAGGTCACAAAATGTCTACGTTGAAAATTTGGTGAAGAAATTCCATGAAATTATTGCTAGTGAGTGTGTGTTGTACAGTTTCCACGCATGCTCCTAACTCGAGAATTTTAGTATTTTCACTCCAGATATTCAAAATTGCCATTTCTTCACACCTCCTTGTAAATGGGTACAGCTGTCATTTTTCATCCTGCCCAAATGTACTTTCCACATCTGGTGCAGAATGGCGTGGTTAGTGGGAAATCAACTTTGAGACAGATTAACAAAATCACAGTGGCCACTGCTCATAAGCAGAGGTCCTAAATGCTTTCATGAGGTGGGGCTCACAAAACCCTCATGTTGAAAATTTGGAGTTCAAATACCAACAAACTCGCAGGATGTTAGGGTTTTTAACTGTAACATCCCTACCTGTAGAGACTGACAGGGTGTCAGGGGTGCCTTTGGATTGTCGGCTGTAATGCTCATGCGTTCCACCGCCCCACCTCTACAGCACTGACAGGCATTGAGGTGTGCCTTGGACTCTTCAGCCCTAAAGTTCACCCCATTCTCCTGTACTGCACCCATCTCAATGTATTTCCTTATGGAATGGGGTGAACAGCAGGCCCGATGGCCCCAAGCCATAACGCAACACTTGTCAGAGTCTGCAGGGCAGGGTGAGGTAAAATGGCATGAGCTTTATTGCCGATGACCCAAAGGCACACCTTAATGCCTGTCAGTCTCTGCAAGGTAGGGTGGGATTGGCGTTGGTTCCAAACTTCCCTGCCATTCCTATTATGCATGTTTCTAACTTCTGTACTGCCAAAGCCAATGCCAGCAAGACAACATTCAGCATTGACAAATGCTTGTTTTTGTTAAACTTTAGAAAGTAAGTGTGTTGGCTTGTTTGTGCTAGATCATTACTACCTGCCCTATATAACTATAAACATATGGACATTCAAAAATTGGCAGCCGAAAAATCCATTTTGGTCTATCGAGTCTGCTTGATTTTGTAGCTAGCAGTCCTAGTCTGCAGCTTCCCCTCCTTCCCCCCATCCTCCCCCTGCCTTATCCCAGCCTTTTTTGAAGCAGCTCACTGTTCTACAGGTTACCACATCCGCTGGTAGCATGCGCCACCCCGCCACCATCCACTATGTAAAAAAGTGCCTCCTTATTTCCCTTCTGACCCTCCTCCCCAAAATTTCATGTCATGAACCCTAGTATCCCTCCCGCCCTTATCCTGAAGAACCCATCCGTACCAGTCTTGTTTATCCCTCTCATGTACTTGAATGTCTTGATCATGTCCCCCCATCCCTCCTCTCCTCCAGCGAGTACATCTTCAACTCCCTAAGCCTTCTTTTTATATGGTAAGTCCCTCATCCCTGAGTCATCTTAGTTGCTCTATGCTGCACCCATTCGAGTAATTTAATGTTCCTTTTCAGGTATGTTCTTCAGTTCTGCACACAGTATTCTAGATGAGGTCTAACCAGTGATCTATACAGCAGCAGAATTACTTCTCCCCTCCTTGAAGTTATTCCCCTTGTGATGCAACCCAGTATTTTGTTGGCGCTTGCAGCTGCTTTCCTACATTGTGTGGAGTTGTTCATTGATCCTGATATAACTACTCCCAGATCCTTCTCCTCCTCAGTCTCTGCCAGCTGCACCCCCTAGTTGGTAGTTTCTCCTTGGAGTCTTTGCCCCAAAATGCAGCACCTTACACTTTTTGGCTCTGAACCCCAGCTGCCAAGTGTCCAACCAGGTCTCCAGCTTTTTCAGATCCTCCAGCAAACCCTGCCACTCCTCTATGTCATCCACCACTACCCCTATCTTGGTGTCACTGGCGAACAGGCTGATCTTGCTCTTAATACCCCTGGAAATGTCTGCCATAAATATCCCAAATAACACTGATCCCAGTAGCGAACCATGAGGAACCCCACTCATTACTGCCCTCAGGGATGGGAGTTCCCCTTCCACCACCACCCTCTGCTGTCTTCCCTGCAGCCAGTTTGTCACCCATCCCACCATTTTTGCTCCTGCCCCTGTGCCTTCAAGTTTTATTCTAAGTCTCCCATGTGATACCAAATTGAATGCCTTGCTGAAGTCCAGGTACAGGACATCCACTGCATGGCCCTTGTCCATCTGCCTAGTTACCCAGTCATAGTAATCTACCAGGTTGGTTTGGCAGGATCTGCCAGCTAGAAAGCCCTGCTGTCTGTTGTCCTGCAGCCCCTTGGACTCCAGCAGGATACCAGCCTCTCCTTTAGAATAGTTTCCATTAGTTTCTTTACAATGGCCTGAAGCTTGCCGGTCTATATTTCCCTGGTTCATCCTTGAGTCCGCTCTTCTGCAGGAGAACCACATGAGCCAACCTCCAATAGTTAGGTACACATTCTGAATTCAGTGAGTAATTGAATAGGCCTGCCAAGGGCCCCACCAGGATCTCTTCTAGCTCCTTCAGTACCCTGGGGTGAATGCCATCTGGACCCGGTGCCTTGTCCACCCTCAGCACTTTCAAGCCCTCCAGCACTCTTCCTTCTGTGACCACCCCATCTGTGACTCTGTCCCTAGCCTTTACTGGCCCCCATCCCCCTCAGGCAGCACTCCCCCATCTCTCTTTTGTAAATACCGAGCAGAAGTAGTCATTGAATGCTTCTGCCTTTTCATCCTCCTTTTCAACTTATCCCCCTTCCTTCTTAATCCTTACTATCTGTTCTTTAAAGCTTCTTTTCTCCTAATGTACCTGAAGAAGCTTTACTCCCCTCTTAATGCCTTGCACCAGCTTGAGATCTTTAGTGTGGCTTTTACGCCCTAACTGCCCTTGTCATCTCCCTGACTCCTGCAGGTACTCCTCCCGATCTTCCCCCTCCTGATTTCCTGTACCTCCTAAGGCCACCCTTTTCTCTGTACCATTTCACAACCCGTGCTAATCCAGCTTAGCCTTTTTGACCTGGCCTTTTACTCTGAGTCCTGCTACAGGAATTGGTAGCCTATAATATCCCCTTCTTTAGGAGTTCCCATCTGTGGTCCATGTTCATACTAGGCTGGATCCTGGCAAGGTAACCACTCACTACCTCTACCAACCTTGCAAAATCCGCCCCCCTAAAATCCAGTACCATCATGTTGCATTCCACCCCTCTTTGCCCATAATCAACCTGAACCATACTGGGTGATGGTCACTCCCCGCTAGTTGTTTCATCCACATTGATATCCCTCATCAGCTCTCCATTTGTGAGCACTAGGTCAAAGGTGTTCCCCCGCTCCTGGTTAGTTTACTGACCTCCTGTGTCAGGAAGCTGTCCTGAAAGGCGTCCAGCAGTACCTGCTCCATTTTATTGCTGGTGGCTGAGCTACCCCTGGCAGGTTGAAATCCCCCACCACCAGCACCGTTCCCTTCCCACATGCCCTTTTAATCTGCCCAGCAAGTTCCCTGTTCAACTCCTGTATCTGGGATGGTGGCCTGTACACCACTCCCATCTGGAGAGTCCCATTCCTGGAATTCTGGATTTGCAGCCATAATGACTCTGTTTCTCCCTCCTCCCCCCCTCCTCCCTAATGCACTTTAGTTCCCCCTTTCCCTATAGTGCCACTCCACCAAATCTCCTGTTTTCCCCATCCCTGCTAAACATTCTGTATCCTGGTACCGCCAGGTCCCAGTCATGGTATTGGGTGGTCCATGCTTCTGTTATGGCTGCCATAGCTACCTCTCTTGCCATCATGAGGGCCTGAAGGTCATTCATTTTATTCCCCAGGCTCCTAGCATTCATGGTGACCACTTTCCATCCCTTCCCCCCACGCTGTCCACTTCCAGCATCTCCTCTACTGTTTCTACCTAGTTTATTGCCCTTTTTCTTGGGGGGTTAGCTTTCTCTGCTTCCCAACTTCAATCAAAATCAATCAAAATCTTTATTTATCCAGGTGGGCACAATTGAGCAAGGCTCATTTGCAAGGTGGACAGTACAGAAGCAGGTATACAGAAAGCAATAATATACAAGGAAGAAAAAGTATATACAGTGTATATAGTACAGTACAAGGTTGAAATAAATAAAAAAAAAAAACAGCATTATTTTACAATTGGGGAAGACAGCAGATGTACAATCAACCATAGGGCATCTTGTGGCCCCTGTGTGCCCTCCTTCCACCTGCCACCCCCCCTTCTAGTTTAAATGTCCAGTTACCTCAGTGTACTCCCCAGTCTTCCATTTCAGCACCTTTTGCCCTCCTCATTTGGGTGAAGTCTATCCTTAGCGTAAAGACTACTATCCTCACAGGACTTTCCCACCTCCCACTAACCCATATCCTTTGTGTGACACCATTTGCCCAACCATTCATTAAATTCCTTGATCCTTGGTTTTCTGGCTGTGTCGCCTTGGCGCTTGTTAACACCTCAGAAAAAGTTCTGTTCAACCTTCCCCTCGCATAAACTTTCCAGCTCCTCAAACCTCTTTGCACTACCTCAGCTGTACTATCGGCCAGGTCAGTTGTCCCCAGATGTAGAACTATATGAGGTCTCTTCCTCTTTAGTATATTTCAGGACTGAGTGTCCCACTGTTTCAGCTGTTATCTCTGGTATAGCTTCCACTCATTTACGACTATGCCCACCCCCTTGCTACCCCGCCTTATCCCCCTTAGTGCTGAATCCCTCAGTATTAGTAGTCCCCCCATATTTTCCTATGCTTGTTTCTCCTCCTTCGTTCCTGTTCTGTGTGACTCCACCTCCCCAGCACCTACTACCCCAACTGTCCTTGTCACCATTTTTCTCCTTCCTGACTCTTCCTCCTCCAGACATACTTCCCCCACCCATCCCTGCCACCATTTCTCTCCTGCCTGACTCCTCCTTTTGCCCATCATTCCCCTCACCCATTACTGCTGCCATTTCTCTTCTGCCCAACTCCTCCTCCTGTACATAATTCCCCCATTTGTTCCCCCACCCATCCCTGCCACCATTTCTCTCCTGCCTGACTCCTCCTTTTGCCCATCATTCCCCTCACCCATTACTGCTGCCATTTCTCTTCTGCCCAACTCCTCCTCCTGTACATAATTCCCCCATTTGTTCCTGTCTCTGTTCCTCTCCTACCTGACTCCCCCTTTTGCACATCATTTCCCCCACCTATCCCTGTCACCTTTCCCCCATCAGTATTCCCCACTGCTACCTCTGCTATGGGTCCTGACATCTTCTGCATCCACCTTTCTCCACACTGCTGCATCCCTGCTCCCTTCAACTGTTCCCCCAGTTGTGCCCCTTTCCCTTCCTCCCCTGCCACCGCCCTCCAACCAACTACCTCCCCTTGTGCATTCCACTCTCTTGCCCCCTCCTGCAGACCCTTCTTCCCCTTCTCCTGCCCCCTCTGCCATGCTGCATGCTGGCTCCTTCGTCCTGACCTGAGCATTCCCTCCAGTGCCTGGCCTCCCATTCATTTTGCCCCCGCACCCTTTCCCCATCCCCTCCCCTCCTTCAATTTGATTCTCCACCCATGAGGTGTTCTCTTGTTCATCCGCATCCCCTCCCTTGAACCATTGCTCCTCTCCTGTGATGTCCTCATGTTGCTTCCTGAGCGAGGTCCCCTTGCCCCAGCTCTCTCTCCATCGTCTCCAACTCTCTACCAAGCCACAGCACCACTTCCTCAATTCATCTTAAACTGTAATAGATTGGACATCCTCCCAGCTTCCACAATATGTTCATCCAAACTGCTGCCCCACATCCTTTGCAGCCCACTATCCCGCCTATGATACCTGCTCCGGCTACAAAATACAGTACTAGCTATAAATTCCTAACCAGTCCAGTCACTACTTCTACAGTACTAACTATAAGTTTCTTACCAGTACAGTTAATAGCTACAATTCCTCACCCCCTCTACCAGCACAGAGCATAAAATGATACCATCTACCAGAACACAGTACTACACTCTTCACTACAATCCTTACCACTTCTACCAGCAATGAGCCAAAACAGTAGACTAAACAACACTACTTTAGCCAAAACAGTACTAAACAAGTATTTGTCAATGCCAAATGTTTGCTTGCTGGTATTGGCATTGGTAGTGTAGGAGTTAAAGACATGCATAATAGGAATGGCAGTGAAGTATTGAAGTAATGACAGCCTCTACCCCCACCCTGCAGAAATTGACAGGCAGTGGCGGTGTGCCTTTGGGTCATCAGCCATTCCACCTCACCCCATCCTGCAGACACCGACAGGTGTCACAGTGTACCTTGAGGTCTTTGGCCCTTAAGCTCACCCCATTCTATAAGGAAATAAGCTGAGATGAGTGCAGTATAGGAGAATGGGGTGAATGTTAGGGCTAAAGACCCCAAGGCACACCTCAATGCCTGTCAGTAGCTGCAGGGTGGGGATGGGGTGGAATGGCATGTGCGTTATGGCTGACAACCCCAAGTCACATCCCCAGCACCTGTCAGTCTGTACAGGGTGGGAGTTACAGTTGGAAACCCTAATGCACCGGCATTTGTTGGCATTTTTGCTCCCAATTTTCAACGTGGGCTTTTTGGGACCCCACCTCATGAATAGTGGCACTATTGTTTCAGTACTCCATCCTGAAAGGTGATTTTGCACAGTGAGTGTGCCATTCAGCACCACAGGTGTGAAAACAGATTTCAGGAAGGATGCAAAAAATGACAGCTGTACTTTTCATAAGGGTGTGTGAAAAAATGGCAATGTTGGAAATTTGGAGTGAAAATATTAAAATTGATGACGTTACAAGCATGCGTAGAAACTGCACAATGGACACTCATAATGCAGTCATTCTTTGAGTTGTTCAACAAATTTGCAACTAGGGCTTTTAAGACCCCACCTCATGAACAGTGGCAGTGTCATTTCGTTAATTAGTCCCTAATGGTGATTCCGTGCAGCCACTGCAAAATCACCTTCTGGGACAGAGAAACAAAATGACAGTGCCATTGTTTATGAGGTGGGGTCCCAAGAATCTCATGTTGAAAATTTGGGACCATAACTCTACAAATTGGTTGAGATATCAACCTACGTTGACCACCCCCTCTACGATTATAGGGCTTACCGTCATTTCTTCAGTTCCTGGTTGGTCGTTGAAGAATGCAGATGTTCCTGATCCACAGAAGATCACTGCTTCTGACCTCTGTAGGTAAGTATGGGTGAGGGAAGGTGCTGGGAGGTAGAGTGTGCAGAGGGAGGCTGGGGGTTGGGGAGGAGCTAGCAGGAAAGATGAGGGACCATTTTCTTTTATTTTTTTCAGGTTAAAAATGTTGTGGGACTGTTTTCTTTTTTACAGGTGAAATATTAACAAAATGGATTTTAGCACACTGGGTGGGCTCCCAGTGTGCCAGAGTACTGGGGGATCAATGCCAACCAGGGATTGGGCACTTGAGGTAGGCTGAGAACATAGGTGCATGGGGGTGGTATACGATACCGGAGGGCATCCCAGTGTCAAAAACATCAAAAAAGTATTTTTTGGCACATTGGTGTGGGCTCCCAGTGTGCCACATTAATGAGGGTAGGGGGGATACATGCTGACACTGGGATTGAGCACCCTGATGTCTGCAGGGGATGGAGAATGAAGGGTGCGGGTGGGCAGAAGCAATGGGAGGGAGCTAACATTTAAATTTGTTGTCCTGCTGTGTGCCTGTGCAATGATGAAACTGCCCCTGATTGCAGCAGCAGATTTCTTTCAAGTGCAGCACTCGCTCTGAAACTGCCATCATCAGCAGCTACAGCATTAATTGGTGACTGAGGGATGCGCCCATTAAAGCATCCACTGCATTGGCCACAACACTGCCACACCTCCACAATGCTCTACTATCTCAATATGTTTCTTGTGCACTGCATGCAAGCAAACATAAAAATACCATCCTATCCTAAACATACAAGTTTCCTAGTAATATCCATCTCTTTCCATCTACAAGAAGGCTGTCACAAGTTGATGACAATGATTTGAAGTCAGTAATAAAATGCAAAATGGTGTGGGGACAAGCTAAAAAGAAATGCACTGATGTGCTTTTGCTGCAAGAGACCCATATAGGCACACAAGAGGCGGTGAAGCTGGAAAATTGTTGGTGGAGAATATTGGTAGATGTTTCTTTAACTTCCAAAGCAAGAGGAGTGGCCATATGGTTTAGACTGGGCTTGGGGGTACAAATACTTAAAGAGAACAGAGATCCCTAGGGAAGCTATGTGGTTGTGGAAGTGCATGCGGGGCATGACAGGTACACTTTTGTATTGTTCTATGGACCAAACTACAGCTGTCCAGAGTTCTCATTAAGATTATAACTTCTAGTTAGGAGGGGTTTCTACCTAAGATCATTTACAAACATCAGGCAGGTTAGCCATCGGCACAACGGTTGGATTTCTACTTGCGATGTCAGCGACCTAGGTTCAGGAGTGGACCTGGGTCATTGGAGGGCCGGCCAAGGGGAGAACAATGCAGTGTCCTCAGATGGCTCACCATCCCTGGGTAGAGGGTGGGGAGAATGTCTGGTGTTCGAGAGACATCTGGCGGAGGCTGGGAGTACCACGAGCAGCCAGTGTCTGGATGTCCTAGGGGGTTCAGCAGACATAGGACATCATTGCATGTCCCTGCCCCAAGAAAAACAGAGAAACAAAACACTGCTGCTAGTGTCCTCATGATGCCCTCGCCACTCCTTCATGCACTCCCTCGCTGATTCCCCAACCTGTCCAATGTGCAGGGCACTTTGGCCAGTGCCGTGGCCCCATCCTTGGGGCAAACCAAGGGTGCAATGGGGAGAAGTGGCTCATATGGGAGTGGAGGACGGCAGGGACCATGACCGGGCTGAAATTCCCAACGCTGGCAAGCAGACAAAAAGCACAGTGAACAAACAAAAAAAATATCAGGCAGGTTTTGTGAAAAGCAGGCAGCTAAGATATAATTTGCACAGAACACTGACCATCATTTGGAAGTGGGCCAGGGAGGGCTACTCAACTTGGTCACCTGTCACTAGATGCAGAGAAGGCATTTGACCTGGTTGAGTGGCCCTTCATGTTTGCTGTGCTGCATGTTTTGGTTTAGGTTCATGGACACATTCCTGAGTTGCTGTACTATATAAAACACCACAGGCCCAAATTCTGACTAATGGTCACTGCTCGGAGGGATTCCTGTTGTCTATGGGTACTAGACAAGGAAGCTCACTGTCCCCTCTGCTACTAAATGTTCTGAAAAGAGAACTCCTTGCAGTGGCTATAAGAAACAGTGAACTGATAAAGGGCCTGAGGTAGGGAGCACAACATGTCATCTCACTTTTTCGGGATGACATACAATTGTTCTTCTTGAACCTGAAGGAGGCATTGCAGGCTTTGTCTAACATCTTTAGTGAATATGGCCCTCTGTCAGGATACAAAATAAACTGGATTGAATGCGTGTGGATGCCTATGGGGAAAGTGTGAACCCTCAAAATTGTAGATTTCCTACTTATTGTCACAAATTCGCTCAGCAGGTCAGCCCTCTACTCCCAAAGTGCCAACCTCTGAGCGTAGGATTTGTGGACAGTGAACAGTACAAGGTAACCCTCTTCTCTGTTTTGTGGGTTTCAGTCACCTTAGTCTCAATTTCTGGAGGGATTCAAACTGATAACCTCTTGTTAGTGTACCTAATTATCAGGCTCAGATAATTCTGTCTTCAGAGGCCAGATATCTTTACCTACGGGCACCTAACCAGGTCTACAAAATGAACCCTTAGAACTCTATGCAAGACCTTAGAGAACTCTATCCATTTCCCAGTTTGATATAACAATAAGCTCATACACAGTGTTAACTATAACCTTTACAGCTCCACTTATATAAAAAGAAATTTCAAGGCACTCCAGGCAGTTTCCATTTTAAAATATAAATCTTTACTTTAAAATAGGAAAACAGAAAATATTACAGAACAAAATATCCCAACACATACAGCCTTAAAACAAACAGGTTAAAAGTTCAGATTCCTACAAAAAATAACACTCGGACTAATCTTGTCTTAAGGTCCTTACTTCTTAAATCTTTCAGTGCTCTGATGTTCCTCTTCTCTCAGTCAGATATATGAAAGTGTGAGTCTCAAGGTTTGCTCAGTAGGTTTAAAACAGTCCTGAGCCAGCCTTCTCTCTGAGGTCACCAAACTCCTCCTAGGTGTAACAAAATCTATATTTTATAACACATGATGGCCTACTAAGTTATTTAAAAAATAAGAGATGACATAATAAATCTCCTCTTCTCATGTTGACTGGTCTGAACCAGTCTGTGCTTTGCTTCACACACACACATCAAAAGTCTCTTTGATGTAAGTCACTGTATACTCCACACAAGTGTGTATTCGAAGCCTTTCTTCCATCTGGGCCCTGGTCTCTACACATCAAAGGTCTATTTGATTAAATGCGCTGGCTTCCTGGGAGGTTATTCATAACACTGGGCAGTGTCCCTTTTCTCAGGACATCTAGTGCAGATCAAAGGATTTCCCTGAGGACGTCATGCATTGCTAATTTTATTTCCTGGGATAAAAGCAAATTGACAAGATAATTGCATCCTAGATATCCACAGTTTAGCTATATCCTGTCCTTTGAACTTATCCCTGGGGAGACGATGGAGAGAGAGCTGGGGCAAGGGGACCTCGCTCAGGAAGTGTCAATTTCAGCAAGCCAGCATTTCCTCCTGCCCCAGTCCATCATACATTTTTTATATTTACAAAAAAAATGATACAGAGATCATAACCAGCTGTCCAAGTGTGACACTCATGTCCCTAAACCAGATTATGTACTTGTAGGATCTTCTACTAAAATAACTTTCCACTATTTGAGTGATCAACACCAAACAAATTCTGTCCACTACTGACTGTGACAGGTGGCGGTCCCTGCTACTAACTTTGAGGGCTAGGGTTAAGGCAGTGAAAATGTGCCTGCTACCCAAATGTCTATATTTGTTTCAGGTTCTTCCAATACATGTGCCATTGTTCTTCTTCTTCAGCATAATGGGATCCCTTGCCTCCTTCTTTTGACAGGGGAAACAGGCTTTGGTAAGGTAAGATTTTTTATGATTACCATAAGTGAAGGGAGGCCTGGATCTTCCACACTTCAGCTTCTTTTACATAGCAGCAAAACTTGCCCATGTGAAGGATGTGATTATGGAAGAGAAGAGTAGATCAGACTGTGTGGGGTTGGAGGAGTAGTACCTAGGAGACCTAATGATTGGGGACATACTGGCATCTGCCCTCAGAACAGGGATAGTTAAAGCTATCACTGACCCCTTTACTTGGGCCAATGTAAGAGCATACAGAAGTAAGCAGCCCACAAAATCACAAAAATGCACTGGCCTTTCAGTGTTAGCACATCACAAAAGGGCCTGTGGTGATATCTGACTCCTCTCCTCGGAAGCATTTTGCCCAAGTCGTAAAGCAATGGCAAGCCCAAGGGCTGACACTCAAAGCTGTTTTGTACAAAAAAAAGGATTTAAAACTTGTTTTAAAACCTTACAGCCAGATATGTCTCAAAAGTGTCTGGTTTATTTGCCTACCTCCAGATGAAACAGAAAGTCTGAGACCAGCCCAACTCCTAGACCCATCCAAATGTGTCTTTAATTGACAAACATAGAAACATAGAAGTTGACAGTAGATAAGGACCGCAAGGCCCACCCAGTCTACCCATTTCTTTTTCTACCTTATGAATGTGCCATAGGCCTTTGCTCTGTCAATGGCCTATCTATTCATACTCATCTGTATTGCACCCTTATGCCTATCCCATGCCTGTTTGAAGCCTGCACTGTATTCATATCCACCACTTCCTGAGGTAGGCCATTCCATGCATCCACCACCCTTTCTGTGAAAAAGAACTTCCTCACTCCATCACAAAGAAGTCGCATCCTCTCATAAAGGGGACAGACCACTGAAAACACTCTACCAAAGCCTTATTTCAGCTGCATTACAGTCTGAGATCAGATCTAGGAATAAAATGGCTATGGATCTGGGCCTGGAAGTCCTACCTGATGAGCTTTGTGAGGTGGCAGTGATGTCAGTACATGCCTGCTTAAAGAATAACAGTTTGAGACATGTACAATTCAACTTCTTACATTGTACCTACATTACTCCCATTATGGCACATACGTATGATGACTTAAAGCCAGATACATGTCCTAAGTGTGAGCTGGAGGAAGGATCTTTTCAGCATCTAGGATGTGAATGTCCAGGGATTAGGAACTTCTCTGGGCTAGTGACCCAGGCTCTGTCTGACTGCTTGAAATTCCAGTATGTGGCCACAGTAGAAGTGGTCATTGTGGGATGTCACCCCAGGGGCAGTAAACAACAAGAATACCATTACCCTCTGTGGCAGTTGGGTTGGAACTTCCCTTTATCAATAAATAACCAAAATGGGTGTAGCACTGATGAAATGTTATTACAAGAATATGCCAGGAAATCCCTGGAAACTGGGGATTAGAAAAAGGTTTTATGTGTCACTCACAGTTATGACCCACTGTATCTGTAATAATATATTGATTGTGCATATACATTGACTGTTATGGACACTGAAAAAAGGATCCTGTACTTGAACCTTCCTGGACACCGACCTGTACTGTATGGTGTACTTTTGATACATCCACTTGGCTGAAGTTGTTTCAATAAAGAAAATTTACCAAAAACAAATATCATGGTTGAACTATTTTCCCTGGAAGGGAATGTATAAGGATTTTCATTTGATATAATAGAGTGTATCTTTCAGAAAGTTGCATCTTGGCTGACTCCAGAGCATTAGCCTTGCATTATCATTATATTTGGTGCCTTGTTATGTAAACAAATGCATGAGGTATGCAACAGTCTCAGATTAAAACAGTGCAGCTCTGCTGCACAGGCTGCTATCCCAACTCTCCAACTGATCTGAGATCAGCCTTTGAATGAAAGGGTTAACACATTAAGAGGAGTTCTCCTTGCCTCAAAGCAGTTACAGCAAATTGTGCTTCCAAAATTGTGTCATTTTCCGAGTCACAAACCGAAACTCAAACAGTCCGAGCACCTATAGCCACCATGGGGAACTGTTATCTCCTGTGGAGGGGTTATATATACCGGCCCGACAAAAAAGACCATGACTGGCATTTCAGCGACGGGCTCCATGTTAGCTCAGAAGTTGCAGTTGGTATGGAGCGCACAGTTCGACCCTGTTTCTACATTGGGGGCCTTGACCCCGCACCCCCCAAACTAAAGGATTCTAACTCCAGGCAGGAGTTAGTTCGGGAGGGTACATGTCGGGGGAAGTGGTTGCTCCCTTCCAGTGGCATTTTTAAAGTGACATGGCACTGTAGTTGATATCGACGCATGTCACCATACAAATGTCACTGTGAGGGTGGCATACCCTGTGGTGAGTTCCCTTTTTGTGTTTTTAAGTGACCATGAATCGAGGGGCAGAGGCTAATGGGCAGTGACCCCATATGAGAACCAGGTAATAACTGCCTTCAGTAAGTTTAGGACTCAGGAGCTGACATAGTTGAAAAAGGGACTTGGGTTTTCTAAATTAAAAAGTAACAGCCCCCAACAGATGCAGTTACTCATTCTTGGCAGAATTGGAGGCGCGGTAATAGTAGCTCGACAGTTCGCCAATGTGATGGGAGCTGACTTACATATCAGTACTCAAAACAAATTAACTGAAAACAGTGAAAGAATAATCCTTTCAGTTAGGAATGGTGGCAGTCTATGCAAGACTTTGTGTTACTTGTATATGCAGTCATCATATAAATATAAAGAAAGCGCTACAGAGAGGGTTTAAATACTGATTTGGAATGCTTCTAGTGCACCGAGGAGGGGGAGCCTGGAGGTTTTGTTTTCTTCATACTGAATGGGACTGAAGGGTGAGCATACCTCTCAGCTGTCTCTGATTTTCAGGGATGTCACACAGATAGTACGGGAGGTATTTTTCTTGGGGGGCAGGCTGGTCATGCACTCAGCTGCTTGCTGAAGACTTTATGCAGGTGAAGTAATGAAGCACTCTCCCATTGGAGCACTTTATTTCTTTCAACTACAGGACACTTCAGTTGTGAAACTCTGACCACTGTCGCTCTCGCTTTGGTGGTCATTGGTCTGTCAGGGACGAGCCCACTGTAGATTGCTCTGCATTGGGCTAGTCCCTGGCACACCTCTGAAATGTCATTCTCCGAAGGAACCGCAAGATGTTTCTTGCACATGTGCAAGGAAACCTAAAAATGAATGCTTGCTACAGTAGGATGCAGATCACCAGGTAATGGATTAGACTTGATTCAGTTGGACACTTCAGCTGTTTCAGAAACCCTCATTTAGAGTCCTAGAAATCATACATGGCAACCAAAACAAACTACATCAGAGGCAACAATAGAGAACACTACCTAGGTTAAATAATATTAGAACAAATACCAGTAATATAAGCATAATCATGGATGACAGGTCTTTGTCTTAATCTCAAGTTGAATAACAAAATAATGGTAGGAATGTAACATTGTGATTAGCTGACAGCAGTGTGAAAGGCTTCGGTTAAACCCCCCTTAAACCTTTTATCCATTGCCCTCTCCCTCTTATCATTAACTGCTAAATACTACTCTCTGGATTACTCTCCTAGTTCACATTTTAAGCACTTATATTGTGTGTTTTGTAGTTGTGTCTAACTGCGCTCAACCCAGAAATGAGTTACAGCCATGATATGTTATGCTACTGTTACACCTATTTTGCCACACATGCTAGAGACTTGTGAAATCTTTGAGTCCTTGATGAATTTACTAAAAGTCAAAATGTATGTATTTTCCTGTTTATCCCTACCTATTATCAATCAACGCCTGCAAATCAGTGTAATTTGATCTTGTGCTGAAACTATGTAGTTATCCTGATTTGGTATAATGTATGTATTGCAAATGTATGTATTCTTCAAGTTCTCCTACCCACTGTAATCTCCTGGGTCATGCCTGAAAATAGTCATGTCTTGGCTATGGTGCTTACCCGGTAAACAAAAACTAAATAAATAAAGACTGGAAACTCATGAATGACTGAACACTTAGAATGTTAATTAAAGAGACACTCATTTAAAAAAGTAAACAATTTAGCTTAATAATAACATTGTGCACTCCAGGGGTTGGAGTACTTTTGTTAAGCTATTTCTAGAGATGTAAGGCCTTCACCTGGGCGTCATGCCTCATGACCACCTGCTGTATAATGTTATCAGAAACATTATATGTCACTGCTTGCTCAGAACCCTGTAGGTTTCAATGCAACCATGTCGATATGTTTTCTGATAACTGAGCATAACAGAGAAGCATTCATTTTTGCTTTAAAGTCTCAGTTGGTAGCACAGAATAATGCCTTCTCCATGAGGTATAGTAAGCTTCTGAGTGGTAAAATGAGTGCTGTTCTTCGTAATGTGTGACAGTTGAGAGGTATGGGCATACTGCCCCAGAATAATGGGAAATTATTTTGAAAAGGATGATATTCTGTGCTGCTTTTTTGCTTTACATTTGTTGGGGTGGGGAGCTAAATGTATTTCTAAGATGAAACTGAGTAGTGGCAGGCGCTATGACTTGGTGGAGTTTCCTACTGCTTCTAGGGTGGTCTTTTCATATCAGCACTTTGGAGGTACCCCTAACCTAAACGCACTGGACTTCTGATTTTCCCAAAGGGGCTTAAAGTACCGGTATTTGAAAGCTGAAAGTACTGTGTTTGAGTAGTGTAAGACAGTATGACTTTGGGGAGTTTCCTTCTTCCTCTAGGATGGTCATTTCCTATGCAACTTTTCAAAGTACACTTAAAATCTAGACAACTGAGCTGCCAATTTTCCTGTTAACCTCTTTTCCACAGTAATAAAAATCTTAATGGCTAGGCTGCATAGGTTTGGCATTTACTGCTGCTGCATGTCCCCTCCCATGTGCTCAGTCCAGAATAACATTTTACATTCTTGCATTTGAAATTCTGAGCATACAAAACATGCTTTTTCAGATCTAGCCAGCCAGTCTGGGGACGTTTGTGTAGAGGGTGCTTCACAGTCTGCGGTGTCTGGGTGCATGCTCCACCAGAACAACTTTAAAAATTATTTTGAAAATTATATTTTGTGCTGCTTTTATTATTTTGTGGTTAGAGGTAGTAAACTAATTAAATGTGGAGCTAAGAATTTGCATGCATGAGATTTAAGCGAGCTGGTGATGAATTTGGAGATACAGGAGTCTAAATTAACTTTTGCAGGGCTAGTGACTGGGGAAAATCATTTGACACATATACATGTCGCTGGCCCAGCTGGTGCTCTTATTGAAAGGTTTCCAGCTCCATACAAGCTAACAGGGCCAGTAAATGGAACATTTGTTATTGTTGGAAGTATCTATCTCTTTTTGGAAAAGACTGAAACATATATTTAATTTATCATTGGAATACATTGGGCTCAGAACTAGAGCTTTTGACCACTTCACATTACCATAATTCTACTGAATTCTTTTTACTAGCAGTGTGAAAAGCAAAGTTGAAAACCAAGTTGTTACACTGCACTTACAAATATTTATAAAAGATAAAAAGTAATTACCAGCACTTTTTTTGTTGTTCAGTTTTTGGTAACCAGGTAAGGCCCATTAGGCATAGATGACTGTTTTCAGAGGCAACCCAGGAGCACTGGGGAGGTTAAGTGACTAACTTAGAGTCATGGAGTGTATGCAAGTGGAGGTTGTGGGAATCAAACCCAGGTCTGTCTACTGGATGTACCAAACACATTCACATTTCATTATCCTAATCTCTAGGCTATACTGCCAGCCCCTTATCAAAATACAATAAATATAATAGTCAGTTATCTATTTGTTAGAAGTGACTAACTATTCTTAATGTACTAGAATGGGAAAATGGAATTGATGTACTTATATATTCTGACATTTTCAGAATATACTAATTCTGCACTCTTTCTGTGACTGAAATGTTTGTTTCTCCAGCATAAGACTTTGAGAAATGATTTCAAGTCATTTGTAGTCAGGTTCAAATTCCAGAGGGAGGTCTTCAGTAAGATAGGGTTGCAGCCTCCGAGCCAAGAGTGTTTCCTTAAAAAGAGGTGAGGATCTGTGACACTTTCCTGCCTTGTCTTGGTATAAACAAGGTCAGATGCTTGCCTTCCTTTGATAAATGTTATGCTCCTCAGAGTGTGCATCCATTCAGATTCTGTGATCCTTTACTGTAGTGTGTTCAGCACTTAGTCACCCGTGCCCAAACTATCAAATGACAACGTCTGAAGGGTTTATGTGATTGTAAGGCATTGCCCTGCAGTTAAAGCTACTGCCATCTCCAAACCATGCCTGATGGTGGGACTGTATATCAAAGGAGATATTTATTTATTTAGTTTTGTTAACCGTGTGGGTACACTAGACAGCATAGCTGCCCATTTTCAGGTACAACCCGGGAGATTACAACAAAGGGTATGTAGACAATAGTAGATACAAGAAAACATCATGGGAACAAGTAGAAGTCAGACATAGTACACTTATACAAAATTTTCAGCAATGACAGTACATTTGCAGAAATCTATATGTAGTAACAAAACAGGACTATAAGTGAAAATAACTAACAGTCATAAGTCATACAACTAGTGAGTAAGTGCTAGAAGAGAGGAAATAGCAAGATTTCCAGGCAGGTTTGAGAGTAGTAGAGGTTTAGACCACTGTATAAAAGTGAGGAACTAGATTGAATGTGGTGCATGATTCTGGTTAAGAGCACTGAGCTGAAAACCTAACAATCTGAGTTTGAATCCCACAGCCACTAAATGCATACTGTGTGACTCTGAGAAAGTCGTATAACTTTCTTGTGGTGCTGGTGGAGGTGGCATACACATTCCAAAATGTACCAAAATACACCCCAAAATGCACCACAAAGCATGAAAAATCCTACAGCTTCTGCCTAGGATCCCAGACCTGCAGCCTTTATAATTCTCCTGAGCATCCATTGCATGCCTTGCTAAAAAGTCACTGCATGCCACTACATGACCTGCAACTTAGGCTGCATTGCACCTGCTGCCTGCTCTTCTCCTTGCTTGGGATGCTCACTCGACTCACTTCTCTGTTTCTTGTTCCTCCTTCCAAGTTCCAGTCTGATCATTGGACTCTGAGTCATGACCATCATCACGGAGGAGAGCTGACGGTAAATGGTGCCTGGATGGCGTGTCTGAATTCCTTGAACTGCAGGTCCAGTATGGAGGGGTTCCCCACTGAAGCTCTCTGAAATCTGGTGTTCTTGGGATTCAGGATGACCACAGAGTGGAAGGAGGATGCTCAATGTTGCAGCAAAGGCAGTCGGGTGTCACATCAAGTCACTACCCATCCAAACAGCTGCTCTCTCTGGGTGCTCTCTGGCGTGTAAAACTACAAAGGCAGACAGTGAATACCCGCCCACAATCAATTAAATATTTTCTTTTAACAAGATTGAAATAAAGCTTAACTTTTATAGCAGTTTGTTGCAGCCAGCATGTGTGTGTGTAGGAGAGAGAGAGAGAGAGAGAGAGAGAGAGAGAGGCTAGTATAAAATGCTGAGATGTCTAACTGAGTGTCTTTTAAAACAGAAGAAGGTGACCCAAGATGTGGCACATATTTAATCTCTAATGTCAGTACAGTAGCAGATGCTCTAGTGTGCTGAGGAGCAACAGGGGCAGAGGGTTTGCTTTCTGGGTGACTTCACCCTCCCCTGCACTGATTCATTCATTTTTGACTTTCCTGGGGATTTAATTCATTTTGCCTGCTGTAAGAGCACAGATATAGGGCAACTGAGAGAGTTGATCAGGAGCAAATCACTGGCCAATCACCTACATGCAGCAAAGTCACCAATTCAGATCTGAGCAGGGCTCCTAAGCTCTCCCTACAACTCCAGCTCTTTCTCAGATGCGCTGGTGCACCGAGGAGTAATGAGGGTGAGATTTGCCACTGCAGGTAACCTGCATGCTCCCCAGCACCATGTATACCTGCTCATTACTGTTGCTGAAAGTAGGATCTTGTGAAATCAGTAACAAGGGCTGCTTGCTGGTGTTTTAATAGTTGGGATTACGAAGTTGAGATTATGTTGACGGGATTGGTGGGGGCTTTCATACTAACCCGATACACCCACCTGTGAAAGTTTGTAGAATGGGTGGAGAGTATAGCTCTATGCATGTGGATAAGCTCCTTAACCCTTATCAAAAGGAATGCCATTGTTACCTGGGGGGGAATATTACAGTTTGAATTGTTGTTAAAACCTGGGTCATTGCACCAAAGGAGCACTTTTGCTTTCTTTTGTTTTTACAGGTACCCAAAAGAGCTCTTTACTGAAGTTGGAGTTGGTGCTGAGAATTTTTAAAAGGAGTACCTGGAATTCAGAAAGGTTTACCTTCAGTAGACCAGGAGCTGAGAAAACTGAGTGAACTATTTACTTTTGTCATCGGTGACTGGTGTTTTCTTCCTTCCAGCTCGTGAGCTGGAATTAATGGTAAAGACATAGGTAAAGGTGGAAACTAATTTCGGATACAGTGTCATAAGGTATCGCATTTCGATTACAAGTAGTGTAAAACAAACTAGCTTCCTCCTTATTTATTCCCAGTGTCTTCTCCATGACAATGTGCTTATCAGTGATACACGGAGGTTGGAAGCGGAGTAACCTTTCCAGTCAGGTACAATCTTTTTGGCTGGTAGTTCACTACCTAATTCGGTAATGAATTAAAGCTGGGTCTAATAAGCTGACCTTGTTTTGACTTATGTTTTAAACTACAGGGTTGCTCAGTGCGCTCTCTGTGTGCTGTGATGACAGTAGTAATACCTGCTCTGGAGTCCCGTTGTGGGACTAAATTAAAAAGCTACTGTTTCACCCAGGAACTAAAAAGACACTGATTTGGGCTCTCGACTTGGAGCCGACTCCTAATAACACACAGTGAAAGCCAGGCATGAAATTCTTTTTTGGCCTAAAGTGATTAGCTGGACTCCGTTTAGGGAGCTGTTTGTCACTGATGGTTGGCTTGAAACTTATGAGACATTAAATGAAGTCTGAATAGATGGATTTAAATTAATGTTCTCCTGAGGTCACTGGACCTACAACTTAGCTTACTAGGAACTGATTTATAGCCAAGTAATATATAACTCTCGATTGTTTTTAGCACTGAATGTTCTAAAATGTTGGCTTTATATGTAGCTGATTTACTTATAGATATAAATTACTGATGACCCTTTAATAATTTGAATTCAGCCACAGCGAAACACATAATAACCCAAAATCGAGTTATTACGGCATTTCAAAATATCACATTCACATCTCTCAAGTATTAGCTGTACTGGACAGTCCAGTGGCAAAACAATCACTTCAACCCGCAAAGTGCTTCACTTACCTTGTCGTTCACTGAAGCAGGCTTCATTCATTCTGTGTCTTCTGCAGCACATCTTTCAAAGCTCTTAAAAGGCAAAAAATCACTTTTACAATTCTGTATAACAAAAACTGTGACTTTCAGTCGTTTGAACTGATCCCTCAGATTTTTTCTCTCTTTGCCACCACAGCAACTGGAAGATCTTAATTGGTGCAGTCACGCTTTCTTCTCAGCGCATCGGAAAACCACATGATCATCTAGCTATATCAACATTTTAAATACAATATTTCCATAGCAACTAATTAAATGTTTAGTTTTATTGCTTCACCATTGTTTTAGCTGACATTGTTAGTGGATTCTGCATGATATTCAATGGACTTCAAAAGGACGTTACAACTGGGTTCAGGTTATTAAAGGGGTCCTCAGTAATTATAAAAATGAAAGATAGGCAAGTGTGCTTATGAATATTTTTCACACCCTCGGTGTGATTACTATATAAACCTCTCGAGGCTTCACTCTTGAGTTGTACGTTATCACACACCTGAATGATGAAAATATTCTGCACACATTTGCCTATCCATTATTCTCTATATACACATATATATATATATTCATAGTTTTAGTCATAATTTTGTTCTTACGCAGCAGAAAATGAATTATATTATGAACAGTATTAAAGTGCTTAAGGTGAGGTGTTCTAATAACACCCATAAAAGTGACATTGATTGCTGCTTTTACTGTAGTGGGGAACGTAACAGGTGGTCTGGTCCTCATTTCTGATTTTAGGATGGGGCCCAGGAGGAAATGATCTGAGGTGAGAGAACAGGTTCAGTTCTACGGACTCATATGAGAGGTCTATATTGCAGTTAGTCAGGAAAAATTGCCTGGCGGTCAGATAGAAGAGCATGGAGCACGGGAGCAGCGTGCTCTACAGGGTGCCCCAGTCAGACCCCCCCCAGGGTGGTATGTTCTGACTTATAGCAGAGGATGGATTTATCTGATTCTATTGACAGAAACCTCTGCTTCTATTGACAGAAGCCTGTCAAATCTAACCAGGACAGAGTAATAGTTGCAGTACTCCTGTGTACTGGTATCAGGCTGGATACCTAGGACTTGGTCCTGCTCTTGCTGGGGTTAGTTGTTAATTCATTATATTGAGGTGTTTAAAGATCATCTCATTGACCAGTACCTAGGTATAGATGGAACCTGACCCTCTAATGGTTAATATGGGAAAGGAAAGCTAACCCAACAGTATATTCAAAGTGAGCTCTCTGCCTCTCCATTGGGATGGGGAAATTAAGATGAGATTCAGAGTCAGAACTGACTTCGGATAGAATGTAGAATGAAATGACCCAAGTGAGAGCACTGATCCTGCCCTGTGGACTAATACTGGAAGTCCATGTCATAAGTGCAGTCTGGAAATGCTTTGGGAGTCACTTTTAGAGTACAGAGCAGCATGTGCTGCAGGGTTGTCCTCACAGACCTCTCTAAGGTGGAAAATTCTGACTGGCAGTTTGAGACTAGAATGGTTGGGTCCTTGTGGCAGTGGTCTGTCAAGTCCAACTGGGACAAAGTATCTGCAGTAACCCTGTTTATTGGGTAGGGGTCTGTTATATGGAACTTGGTCCTACCTTGTTGAGTGACTAGGAGTTGATACACTGAGTAAAATACCTTGTGGCTACCTCACTTCTCCAAACTGTGGGGTACATGTCGATAGGATTGTATGTCCTAATTTTAAGTACTATATCAAACAGGACCCATTGACTGCATCTTATGACTGACATCGGCAGAAGGCTTAAGCAGATCATCAACCTGTTACAACTATTTTATGATAAAGGTGTATTTTAAAATGGGTAACTATTATGAATTATGAATGGATAGATACAGTCATGAACTTTGTTTATATAAAAGACATATGCACTGGTTTATTGCTGTCTAAATGTGAACTCCTTGATCTTGTTAATTTTTAAATGTTTTCTGTGCTGTAATAACCTTGGTGTCAATTCACCTTTGGTTGATCAATAAAATCTGAAACCTGTTCTAGGTAAGTAAGAAACTTTGCAGTGGATGTCACTGTCCGTTCTCAAAGCCAATGTTGGGGGTGCCCAATCCCCCTGTCAGCACGCCCTCTTTCCAGTTCATTTGCCAACAAGGAGCCCAATCCCCATCAGTTTCATGACCCCCCAAACACAGACATGCTTTCTTTGCCAGTGGGGTGGCACAATCCCCATTAGCTTCAGTGCCCCCTCTCCAAAAACACAGGTGTCATACTGGGAGCCCACCCCAGTGTGCCTAAAGCAAACCTTCAAAAAAAAAGCAACAACTTGCTGCAATGTCTTTTTACGGTGCCTCATGGTCATGATGCCTCCCTCCCCCAACCTGCACCCACCCTCTGCACACCCCACATCCCCGCACCCCCTCACCCCATACTTACCTCTGGAGCCTGGCACAATGATCTTTGGTGGAACAGGAACACATCTGCACTCTTCAAAGCTGACCGCAAACTGAGGAAATGCCAGTGAGCTGTATACAGTGACATCAATGGGGGTCAACTTAGTGGATATCTCAGCCATTTTGTAATTTTGGCTCCAAATTTTCAACATGGTTTTGGGACCTCACTCAAGAACTCAGTCACTGTCATTCTGTTATTTGGTCACGAAAGGTGATTTCTCAGTCACTGTGTGGAATCACCTTCCAGGACCGATTAACAAAACAACAGTGTCACTGTTCATGAGGTGGGCTCCAAAAGTTTATGTTGCAAATTTTGTGGAAAATTTCCAAAAATGACTGTGTTATGATGTGCATTGTGCTGTTCAAACACACACGTGTAACTTCAAGAATTTTTAATATTATCACTCCAGATGTTCAACATTGCCATTTTTCCACACCTCCTTATGAACTGTACAGCTGTCATTTTTCACATCCTGCTCGAAATGTGTTTTTGCACGTCTGGCACACAATGGCATGGTCACTGTGAGAAATCAATGTTCGGGACAGAATGACTGCATTACCTTCATGCATTGCTCAGTTTCTATGCATGCTCGTGACTTCATCAATTTTTTTATAATTTTACTCCACATTTCCAACATTACAATTTTTACACCTCCTCATGAACAGTACAGATGTCATTTTTCACATCCTGTTCAAAATGTGTTTTTGCACCTGTGGCACAAAATGGCACCGTCGCTGTGCAAAATCACATTTTGGCTAATGAGCTGATAGTGTCACTGTTCATGCGGTGGGGTCACAAAAAGCCCATGTTGAAAACTTGGAGTGAAAATAGTAAGAAACACCCAGGGCATTAGGGTTTCCGAACCCAGCACCCTACAGTGTAGGGACTGATAGGTGTTGGGGTGTGACTTGGAATTATCGACAGTAATGCTCATGCCATTCCACCATCACCCTGCAGCCAGTGACAGGCATCAAGGTGTGCCTTGGAGTCTTCGGACCCAAAGTGCACCCCATTCTCCTATATAGCACCCATTTCAGTGTATTTCCTTGTGACATGGGGTGACTGTAAACCTCGAACACCCCAAGGCACACCTTGACACTTGGTGTCTGCAGGGTAGGGTGAGGTGAAATGATGTGAGTGTTATGGGTGATGACCCAAAGGCACACCCTGATGCTTGTCCATCTTTGCAGGGTGGGGGTGGGGTTGGTGTGAGTTCAATACTTCACTGCCATTCCTATTCTGCATCTGTCCAGCTCCTGCACTTCCAGTACTAATGCCAGCAAGCAATTATTTGGCACTGACAAATGCTTTTTATTAATAAGGCTTTTCTAATTCTGGTGAACATATAGTGTGGTATCCAAATACATTCATTAAGTGGGTAGCTAAAATAGAGACCAATGATGTGATTCAAAGAAACCCATCATGTGACTGTACAGCAATACTGCTTAATGCACAGTTACAGGTTTTGCTTTCTTTTTATGAGTTTTATTTGTTACGTATCCATTTTATAAGTGCAATAACATTCTCCAAGGTTTTATCAAGGTTTAACTGCAGCACACCGCAGATGTTGTAATGGACTCTGCTAGTGGTTTCATGGCCCGTTACATACCTGGGTTATACAGCAATATAGGTTAATGCACACCCCATTATGTGTTATTGCTCGAATATTTGATTTTGTAGTAGACTGGACAAATCTTTCAAATAATTAAAGGTCCTGTTTCTTTGATGAAGGCTTGTGTATTTTTTTTAGTTTGTTTTTGTTTGGCTTAATACTAGAGAATTTTAGCTTAATTATTGCTAACCCTGGTTCCTACAAGGACATCAAGTGAACTGTGAGAGATATAACTTATTTAATTTAGTGATGTTTTGTGCATTCTTCTAACAGAAATAATACACAATGGGATGTGCATTACAGTGTGATAACCGCACTCCTAGGGGCATACTTCGGCATTAGGCTCCGAGTGCCAGTCATCCCTCGAACTGCAGTTATCACACAGTAATGCACAACCCCAGAGTGTCTTATTGCACTTAGAAAATGGCCCTTTATTTTTAGAAGCAGTTTTTTTATTTTGAAACACATTTTTAAATAAGTACAAATGTAAGTGAATTTGTGCTTTTAACATAAAATAGTCCTTCTGCCTATTGGTGCTAGATTAAAGTAATGTTATACAGTGTGTGCCTTCCTGCCCACATAAGCTTCATATTCCCCTGCCAGCCACAACAATTCACAAATGCTGTTTTCCTCATTCTAAGTATGACACATAGACCCCTTACTTTATTTCATTCTCCTCACCCTGTAGACAAAACTACAAGGAAACCATAACAGAAGCTTCTCAGTTCCCCAATGTTGCAAGTATGAGCGTGGTTGAAAACTGCCACACTCACTGACAACATCATGAACTGCTTGCTGTGTCCTAAAAGATAAACAGCAGGGTGAGTCATTTACCACCTTTCTCTTTGTTTATGTAAGCAATAATTCCTGACAGAGGAGGGCTCTACTAGAGGATTAATGCCTGGTTGGGGGGTGGCCAGTGCTTCCAGCCACCATCCAGGCATTAATCCCCTAGTAGAGCCCAACTCTGGAGTTGATTAATGCTCTTGTAACATGGGCAGTGTGGAAGTCAGGAGTGTTGGATTATTACCTGTAATAGGTTAAACATTAAGATACATGCACTGTTGAAGAAAATATGTTTTGCAATAAAAATATTGAGAACTTCTGATTTTGTGGCAGCCATATTTATTTATATGGTGGAATTTTTCTTCATAAATATTAATAGGCTTGTCATTGAAAGGCAACCTAATGATTAGTCGAATCGTGTATTTTCTTTCAATAACTGTGTGGAAAATGTTTTTATTTCACTCATTATCTGCTGTTATCGATGTCTGTTGCTAATATTGGTATGCAATACTATCTACTTTGCATATTTTGTGAATGTCGGCAGTCCGCACATCGGTTTCCTGCAGATACGCTGCTCTCCTGACAACGTCACCTGCTTTCCCTGTATTGTTCATCGAGGCAAGGGCTGATGTTAATTACTCAAAATATATCACTTATTTGCAGGTACAATTCTTTATCTTCTGTGTTTGCTTCAGTGTTTGTTTCCACATGGATAGAACAATGTCCATCGGGTGGGTGGGTGAGCGGGACACATTCATTTATGAGTTCTCAAAGTGCATTCTGCTTAGTGGTTTCAACTTGCTACTGCAATGCCGGGCACTATTATATGTGAAGATGTCCTTCAATGGCAAGTGTGAGAGATAGCCGCAGGGGGCATTACTGCGGGATTAATACCAGCTTGGTTTTGATCACCTGATGCCTTTAAATGAATTGGGATGCTCTCTTCGCATTGTTATTAATTATCATGTTACAAATAGTATTATTGCTTACTTTCTTCGTTTTGCTTTTTTTTCTGTATTTTCCCACATTCAAGAAATGGAATGTTTACCATGGAATACAGGGATTCAAAATTCTGCTGAGTTCTACTAGCAGAATGTTCCTCTACTAACATACTGTACATGCCCAACAAAGGCCTGTTTTAGAGCTAGAGACTCAATTTTCTAACTGTTAGGGCAAGAAGAAGAGAGTTCCCTGATGAGCAGGTAAAGATAGAAGAGGAAATTTTCACTGTTCACAAAGAGACAGTTGTATTGAAAACTATAAACTATACTTAATGTTTCTAATTTGCTTATTTGTGTAAGGAGAGTGTGATGATCTGGTAAACGACATTTAATTAATTTGTTTTATTTTATATTTAAGGTAATTTTATTTTTAGGGCCCAGTTGAAGGTTTCTACAGTGTAAAAGTAGCAACCATGTTTGTGGTGGAAGATCAGTTCTGGTTATTGAGAGATTGAAGGAAGATAGTTCTGGTTGTAGGAGAACGGATTGGCTCATTGTGTGATGTGGTTTAGGACCAGGATGACTGTGCGTATATAGAGATTTAATGTACAGTCAGCTGATCTCTCTTAGCCAATGAGATTTCTAGATTTTTTCTTGCCATTTTATAATTTTGAATCACCACTTATTTTGCTGTCAGTGGATTTAATTACAAGCATTTGCCAATGCTGAATGTTTACTTGCTGGCACTAGCATTGAAAGTGCAGGAGTTAGACAGATACAGAATAGGAATGGCAGTGAAGTACTGAACTTACGTCATCCCCACCCCCACCCTGTAGAGATGGACAGGCACTGGGGTGTGACTTTGGGTCGTCACCCATAACACTCATGCCATTTCACCTCACCCTACCCTGCAGACACCACCAAGTGTCGAGGTGTGCCTTGGAGTGTTGGGCTTTACACACACCACATTTCATAAGGAAATACACTGAAATGGGTGCAGTATAGCAGAATGGGGTGAACTTTGAGGCCAAAGAGTCCAAGGCACACCTCAATGCCTGTCATTGGCTGCGGGGGGGGGTGGAAAGGCGTGAGCATTACTGTCGACAGTCTCAAGTCACACCCTGACACCTGTCAGTCCTTACAGAGTAGAGAATATGGTCAGAAACCCTAATGCCCTGGGCATTTCTTGTATTTTCACTCCAAGTCATAAACATGGGCTTTTGTGACCCCACCGCATGAACAGTGACACTATCAGTTCGTTAGCTGAAAGGTGATTTTGCAGCGACTGCACCATTTGGCACCACAGATGCGAAAACACATTTCAAAGTGGATGTGAAAATCACAGGTGAACTGTTCATGAGGAGGTGTAAAAATGGTAATGTTGAAAATCTGGAGTGACAATATAAATAATTTGGTAAAGTCACACGATGCATAGAAACTGTGCAATGCACACTTTAATGCAATTATTTTGGGATTTTTATGCCACATTTTCAACACAGGCATTTTGGGACCTCCTCTCATGAATAGTGGCACTGTGCTTTTCTTAATCTGTCCCGAACGTTGATTTCACACGTGACCGCGCTTTATGTGCCACAGGTGCGAAAACATGTTTTGGGCAGGATCTGAAAATGACAGCTGTACTGTTCATTAGGCAGTGTGCAAAACGATAATGCTGAAAATCTGGAGTAAAATTGGCAAATTACGACTGTTCATAGAAACTGTGCAATGCACACTGGTAACACAGTATTTTTTAATTATTTCACCAAATTTGCAACATGGGCTTTTGGGACCTCTTCTTATGAACCTCTCACTGTGAATTTCTTAATTTGTCCCAAACATTGATTTCACACAGTGACTCCACCATTGTGCGCCTGATGTGCAAAACACATTTTGGGCAGGATGTGAAAAATAATAGCTGTACTGTTCATAGGGAGGTGTGGAAAATGGCTATGTTGAAAATCTGGAGTTAAAATATAAAAATTCTAGAAGTTAGTGTGCGTGGAACTATGCAATACACAATTGTAACACTAGTCATTTTTATGTCGGCTCACGCTATGCCAGCCAACATATTGAATAAGTAACAGATCTGAGGTGTGGCCACTGTTGTGACTGTAGGGCATGCATCAGTAGGTGCATTCCTCATTCCCCAATAAGCCTGCATGCCGCGCCCACACCATGCATACTTAATGTGGCCATCACATCTAAAGAAAGGTCCCTGCAATGCGAAGCAAAGCTCATCATACACAGCGGACGCCCCAACATGCTTTCCTGATGAAAACATGGCAGATAATGCCAATTTGGGTACCCAATCCCCTGTTGGCAAACCCTGCCAAATGTATATGTCGACAGGAGAGCCCACTCCCATTGGCATAATGCACCTCCATTTGTTATGTGCCCAGGGGTGCCCAATCCCCTCAGCTCTTGCCCCCCATTTTCACTGTGTGCTGAAGGGATGCCCAATCCTGTCAGCTAGAGCATCCCCTCCAAAAAATGCTTAGGTGGCACACTGGGAGCCCACCCCAGTGTGCCAAAGCCCTGCAAAAGATAAACCGTCCTGCAATGTTTTTTTTTTTCTGTAAAAAAAAAATGGTCCTCGTGGTCTCCTGCCCTCCCACAATCCACGCCCACCCTCTGTGCACCCTGCCTCCCACACCCCTCACCCTTACTTTCTCCGAGTTCCAGCACGATGATCTTTGGTGACCTGGAAACACGTCTGCACCTTCAACCGACTGTGAACTGAGAAAATGCCGGTAAGCAGTATAATGGCATAAATAGGGTTTTTTCAACTTTGGTGCACATCTCGGCATTTTTGGGAATTTTGCACCAAATATTCAATATGGGTTATTAGGACCCCTCTCATGAATTCAATCCCTGTCATGAGCAGATTCAGTCCCAAGGTGATTTCATGGTCATTGCATGGAATCACCTTTGGGACTAAGTAATGAAATAACAGTGCTACTGTTTATGAGGGGGCTCTCAAAAGCCTATATTGCAAATTTGTGGGAAAATCAAGAAAATAGCTGTCTTAGGAGGCAGCTGTACAGTTTCTATGCATGTTTGTAACTTCATGAATTTGTAAAATTTGCACTCCAGATTTTCAAAATTAGCATTTTTCCATACCTCCTTATGAACAGTACAGCTGTCATTTTACATATCCTGGCCGAAATGTGTTTTCGCACATCTGGCGCAGAATAGTATGGTCGCAGTGTGAAATCAGTTTTGGACAGTTTGAGAAAATGACAGTGACACTGTTCATGAGCAGAGGTCTTAAATACCTAGGTTGAAAATTTTGTGCCGAAGTCCATAAATGAGCTGTGTTAAAGTGTGCATTGTGCAGAGTCCATGCACCCTTGTAACTTAAATTTGTAATATTTTCATGCCAGATTTTCAACACTGGCATTTTTCACACCTTCTTATCAACAGTACAGCTGCCAGTTTCATAGCCTGCCCAAAATGTGTTTCTGCACCTGTGGCACACAGTGGCGTGGTCGCTGTGGGAAATCAACTTTTGGGACAGATTAACAAAATCACAGCACCACTGTTCATGAGGGGAGGTCCCAAAATGCCTATGTTGAAAATGTGGCTAAAACACTCCCATAAATAATTGGGTTATGGAAGTGTGTTGCGCAGTTTCTATGCATGCTCATGACTTCACAAATGTTTCATATTTTCACTCCAGATTTTCAACATTGCCATTTTGTTACACCTCCTCATGAATAATACAGTTCTCATTTTCCACATCCTGCCCAAAATGTGTTTTTATCCCTGTGTCACCAAATGGCATAGCCGCTGTGCAAAACCACCTTTCAGCTAACAAACTGATTGTACTTCTCTTCATGAAGTGGGGTCACAAACAGCCTATGTTGGAAACTTGGAGTGAAAATACCAAAAACCTCCTACAACGTTAGGGTTTCCAACTGTAACACCCTACCCTCTAGAGACTGCCAGGCATCAGGGGTGTGACTTGGGATCATTGGCTGTAATGCTCATGTCATTCCACCCTCACCCCCACCCTGCAGCCAGTGACAGGCATCAAGGTGTGCCTTGGAGTATTCATCCCATTCTCCTATACCGCACCTGTCTCAGCATATCTTCTTATGGAATGGGGCATGTATAAGGCCCAAAGACCCCAAAGCACACCACAACACTTGTCAGTGTCTATGGGGTAGAGTGATGTAAAATGGCATGAGCATTATAGCTGATGCCCCAAAGGCACAACCTGGCATCTATCAGTCTCTGCAGGGCGGGGGTGGGGTTGGCCTCAGTTCCATACTTCACTGTCACTCCGATTATGCATCTCTAACTAGTGCACTACCAATGCCAATGCTAGTGAGACAACATTTGGCATTGACAAATGCTTGTTTGGAATTGTTTCACCAGATTTGCAACATACGCTTTTTAGGAGCCCACCTCATGAACAGTGACACTGTCATTTCGTTAATCGGACCTGAAAGATGATTCCACGCCGTGACTGAGAAATCACCTTTCAGGACCGAATAATGACATGACAGTGACCAAGTTCATGAGGTGAGCTCCCAAGAACTTCGTGTTGAAAATTTGGATCCAAAAGCGACAAAAATGGCTGAGATATCCACCTAAGTGGAAACCCTCCATTTATGCCATTATACAGCTTACTGGCATTTCTTCAGTTTGCGGTCGGCTTTGAAGAGAGCAGACGTGTTCTACTCCACCAAAGATTATCACATCGGGGTCCAGAGATAAGTATGAGGGGGTGCAGGGAGGTGGGTGAAGGTGGGTGCTGGTGGGGAGGGGCATCATGACCACAAGGACCATTTTTTCTTTTACAAGGAAAAAAAAGACATCGCGGAAAGGTTTTCTTAGTTTCAGGTTTGCTTTGTGCACACTAGGGTGGGCTCCCAGTGTGCCACCTGTGTTTTTTTGGAAGGGGAACTGAAGCAGATGGGGATTGGGCACCCCCTCAGCAAAGAAAGAGTGTCTGTGTTTGGGGAAGCATGATGCTTTGGGGGATTGGGCTCCCCCCATAAGCACACAAATAAACAAGGAGACATTATGCTGATGGGGATTGGGCTCCCCTGTCGGCAAATGAACTGGGGAGGGGGCATTCCAGCAGGGGGACTAGGCACCCCTGATGTCGGCTTTCAGGTGGGGTTGAGAAGTGGATGGCGACAGCTGCTGCCATGTTTATTGACATGTTACAGCAGGCAAGGCATACCCTGCAATAAGGAGGTGGTCCCTCATTGCAGCAGTGAATTTCTTTCAAGTTGGTGGCATGCTTCTGAGCTGCTGTCATAGACAGCGTGCTTATTCATTTGTGTCACAGAGACAACCCCCAAAAAGCAGTGGTGGCATTGACCACAACACTGCTGCATCTCCACAAACTGCTGCTCCAGCAAGCTGTCACAACATGTTTCTTGCACATGCAATACTAACTCTGCATCCTTTCCCAAATCTTAGATTGAGATCGTACCGTCTACAGTACCGCACAGCACAGAACTATCTATACTTCTTTATCAAATCTCAGATCTTACACACTTGTCCTTAACACACCTTCAGCACAATGCCAGCAACCTTCCCCTCACCCCCCATAGCCAGTAATGCCATAAACAGACTCACCCACAGCTCTATTTTAAAGTCATGATCATTTCCTTCCTGACCCTCCTCTTTGTAGGCTCTTCCCAGAGAACGTGCCTTCAGCTTTTCCCCAGCTCTGCAGCTACAGCTCCTCCAACCAAGGCTATTTGATAGCGGTCGGGGCCGGGGTGGCTGAGCAGGACAAAATCAGAGCCTGATGCTCCACCTCCTCAGTCTGGGGCCACTGTGCCCTTCCGCTAATCCGTTCCCTGTTTGGTGTGATGGCCACCTTTTTCCTTCTTCCCAATTGCAGTGGGAGCATGGCATGGCTGGGCTTTTAAGCGCCAGCTGACTTCAAATTCTTGTGCTTCCCACTCTGTTGGCTCCTTTCGGGAGCTGCTGCTACACTGATTGGCCTCTCCTGGAGCTGGAAGCCCAGCAGCAAATAAACAAAGCCTGCTGCCCACCTCCTTGGTCTGGGGTTGCTCTGCCCCTCCAATGTTCTGGATCCCCGTTTGAAGTGAAGGCCACATTGTTCCTCTCTTCCTCCTAACTGCCAAATAGAGAGTAAGTGCATTGGCTTGTTTATGCTAGATCATTACTACCTGCCCAATATAACTGCCAGATAGGTTGCGTATTGTTGCGCCTAATAACTATGGGGTTCTTAGTCCTCCTTTTAAGCAGGGTAACCTACTCTACCAACCTGGGGACTCCACTGAACTTCCTTTCTAAACTTCTGGCAGGCCACCATAGCTGAGGCAAGGTGATCTGGTAAGGGGTAGAGCAGACAGCCCCTTCCCCGAGACAGCAGCGTAGCACTGGTCAACGTGCCCAAGTCCTCTGCTCTGGCCAGTCCACCCTCCACTGATGTTTCTCCCTATCTGACCTCTCTTTAGATATGGTGCATTCCCAGATCATCTACAGCTTCCAAATGTGCCTCATGGCCCCCAATGAATCATCAAGCTGCAGTGCAGTGGCCGAGGCTACCACCCATCCTATGGGATTCTCAGTCCTCCTGTCAAGCTGCTGCCAGCTAGGATGCTGGCACAGTAAGTGTCTTCACCTGGCAACTGCATTATCAGATTGCTCCTTGTTCTATGTAATAATGTCAAAGAATATCCAGCCCAGCTGAAGCCAGGTTCATTCTGAGGGCAATCGTGGGTCTCTTGCTGCATGGGCATGTGGAGGGTGGGCAAATAGATTAGATGGCCCATTAGGTCTTTTTCTGCCATCAGTGTCTGTTCTTCTATGGTCAGCCAGAAAGGCTAGAGTGTACAACTCTGCAGGGCTCCCACCCGTATGGCTGACTTACAAGTGGAACCTGGTGGGGCCTACCCTCAGAGCCTCAGGGGGTGGATGTAGGGAACAATTACTCATCTGTTCAGGGTGGCAGGGGTCTGAGTGAAAACCTCTTTCCAGTATACTTTACACTGAATGTTTCCCTCTTGGTGTTGTACAGCCTTTCTTATTAACTGTTCACATTAAAAAGTGGTTGCGCTCAATCCTAGGTGACACACAAACTCTGCTGTCAAGGAGCACCATGAGAATGTAATGATCCTATTCCAGGCTACACCACATTTCAACATTTTCAAACACATGATGGACCACAAATCTGCCACCCACTAAACTTGTGGTTCCTGCAAAAGTGCAGTGCAGACCTTCTGGAGACTGCAGTGCTGCTCCATCTGCATGCCCCTCTTGGGGATGATGGAGGAGGTTGTTGACTCAGGCCAAGTTGGCTAGGTTGCGGGTTATCTCTTTCCTCACAAGGGCCACTATGTCTGACACAGTTGTCTCAGACAGTGCCTAGGAGGAGGAGCAGCTGGATTGAGGTGGGCTCTACTAGGGTGGCAGGTCAGAACTGGTAAAGCAACAGAATTCCTATGCCACACTGGCTGGGTGGGACTGCCCAGAGGAGGCACCTGAGGTAGGGACTGAGGATGATGTGGGGGTCCTCAGTAGTGAAGACTCCAAGAAGGGTAGTAGAGGACACCGGGGGGGGAGGCAATTTTTTGTGGGGGACTCAACTGTGAGGGGGACAGGTCTGGGAACAGTAAAGGTGGTGGTGGGGAGGCAGGTTAGATGCCTACATGGCACCATGCCCAAAGTGATAGGAAGTGGATCCTGAGGATCGCTAGGGCAGCAGGGAGGGAGGCTAAGCTGGATGTCATTACCCATCTAGGGACTAATGACCTGGCTAGGGCTGGGGTAGGGATAGTACAGGGGGAGTTTAGTGAGCTATGGAAAAGTCTTACACAGGCAGCATGTTCAGTGGCTTTCTTAGATGTGGTGTCTGTCTACAACGGGGGGGGAGTGATCCCCACACCAAGGATTCCTGCACAGAATTGTCACACCACACTACAATGCGGGGAGGGGACAAGATCCCCAGAGCATGACCTTCAACTCTTGGTTTAAGGATTGCTGCAGAGAGAAGGAGTTTCGCTACACATGGGACAGAGTTGCAACGTATAGAGACTAGAGCCATTACAATGCCGATAGCCTGCATTCATCTGGGAGGGGACCCAGTCCTCAGTGGACAGTTTAAATGTTACTTCAAACTAGCCGAAAGGGGTAGAATAAATTGTGGGAAGCAAATAACTGCTCCCTCCTAAGGCTAAAATAGGAAGTAGGGAGAAACTGAGGAACAGGGTACTTCAGGTGCAAATTAATAAAGGAAGTAGGGTGGAGAAATTAAGAGGAATGGAAAAAAGGCATTAAAACAGAGAGGGAGGAGATGGGCATAAAGGAAAACATAGAGGGGTAATAATCAGAGTGGTAACAAAATCTGAAAGACCATGTGTGCAAATGCTAGAAGTCTAGAAAATAAGACTCCAGGTCTAGAAGCTAGCATGCAGGTGCCGACCTGGATACTGTGACCATTACCAAGTCACAGTGCAATGAAAACCACAACTGGGATTTGGCCATACCAGGCTATACCTGTTCAGGAAGTATAGCATGGGAAGAAAAGGGCTAAGAGTGTGCATGTGTGTGTATGTGTGGGGGGTGCTTAATGTGAAGGAAAGCAAAAGTGAAAAAGATACAGGCAATACAGTACCAGGTCAGAAGAGCACTACCAGAATAGCACTGCAATTCACAGCACTGGTCTGGTACACTACCGCAGACAGTGAGGGAGGATTTACAGTGTTTGCTGTAAGAGCTCCCCTGGTTGCTGTCCGTGGTGCTGAAGATTGACAAGAGCCCCAGGAGCCAGGATGCTGGCCAACCTGCTCCTGTGGCATGGAGGGCTGGGGCATCGAGCAGCTCAGCCAGTGCCATTGGCGACCATGATCTGGTCTCCATCATGTTTTCTGCAGTCAGGATATACACTTATTTATGAAGCGCCAGAAAACAGTATTCCATGGCTCCATGACATTTAACTTTCCCTGTGATCTGCTCCCCTCACAATCCTCCCACCTAGACTGAATTTGGGGGGTCCATCCCCTGCATGGGATGAGCTTCCCAAATCAGTTTACTCCTCATAGACCCTTGACAGTCAATCTGACTTCTGGTTTTTCGCTCCAGCCCTATGTACGATTGTCAGATCATACCCTTGTAAAGCAAGACTCCATCTTAGCAATCTGCCATTGTTTTTCCCCATCTGCGTCAGCCAAACTAGGGGGTTGTGGTCAGTCTGCACCACAAAATCCTGCCCATACAAGTATGGCTCTAATTTCTTTAGGGCCCACACTATGGCAAGACACTCCTTTTCCACCATGGAGTATGCTTGCTCCCTGGGAAGTAACTTCTTACTCAGGTACACTACTGGGTGATCTGTCCCTTGGCTGGATGTCTGACTCAGTACTGCACCAATACCCACGTCTGAGGCCTCAGTCTGAACTATAAATGTTTTGCTATAGTCTGGACTTGTCAAAATAGGAGCACTGCACAGTGCCTCCTTTAATCTGGTAAAGGCTTCCTCACAGGCTGGGCCCCAGGTAATTTTCTTTGGCATCCTTTGCTTTCTCAGGTCAGATGGGGAGCAGCCAGGGCACTGTAATTGGGTACAAATTTTATGTAGTACCCTGCTGTCCCTAGAAAACTCCTGACCTGCTTCTGTGTTTGTGGTCTGGGCCATGCCTGGATCACCTCTATCTTTATTTGGTTATGATGGAGCTGTCACCAGCCTACCACATGCACGAGGTATGCCACTTCTCCCATGGCCACCTTGCACTTCCCAGCTTTGACAGTGAGCCCGGCCCTCTGTATCCTGTCCAGCACTTCCCTAAGGTGGGATAGGTGTTCCTCCTAGCTGGTACTAAAGATGGCAGTGTCATACAGGTATGCCACGGCATACTCCTCAGCACCATTTAACACCTGGTTCAACAACCTTTGGAAAGTGGCCAGGGCATTCTTCATTCCGAAAGGCATTACTTTAAATTCAAATAAGCCTATCAGAATGATGAAGGATGACCTTTCTGTAGCTCTGTCTGTCAACTCTACCTGCAAATTCCCCTTTGTCAAGTCAGTGGTCATAAGGTAGGTCGCCTCTCCCAACTTGTCCAGGAGTTCGTCCGTCTGGGGCATCGGATGGGTGTCTGACTTAGTGACTGCATTCAGTTCATGATGGTCCACACAGAAATGAGTAGAGCCATTTGGCTTAGGCACAAGGACTACGGGTGAGGCCCAGGGCCTGTGGGAGCATCTCCTCCACTTCCCTCCTAATGTCCTTTTGTACAGCCTCTGACACCCGATATGCTGTCCTCCGTATGGGCATCTGTGTCCCAATCTCCACATCGTGCGTTGCTAAGGGGGTTAGTCCAGTCTTGGTGCTAAACAAGGGGGTTAAGTCTGCTAAAACCTCCCGCACTTTCTGGATCTGGTCTGTGGCCAGCTGGGGAGACAATTTTACTGCCTCCACAGAGGACTCCCACTTACTTTCTTCCAGCAAATCCAGAAGGGGGTCTCCTTCGTCCGTCCCGGCCCCATGACTACACACTGTAACATTATGTCAGCCCTATTTGCATAGGGCTTCATCATGTTGACATGGTACATCCTTTCTGTCTGTCTTCTGTCAGGTAACTCCACAATGTAGTTCATGTCATTTACCTTCCTAACCACTTTGTACGGTCCTGCCCACTCAGCTTGCAGCTTGTCTTTCCAGACCAGAATAAGGACCATGACTTCCTGACCCACCATATATGAGCGAGCTCTGGCTCTGTGGTCATACCACACTTTTTGTTTCTGTTGGGCAGCTACCAGGTTGCTCTGGGCTGTCCCCATAAGCTCCTTCAGCCTTTCCCTAAACCTAAGGACGTAATCCACAATGGGAGTTCCCTGGCTGGTGTGCTTGCCTGACAAGACCTGTAATACTCCTTCACCTGCTGGGTGAAGTTAGGCCAGTAGAAATTCTGGGCCAACCACTGCGTAGTGCGTGTAATTCCCAGATGACCAGACAAGGGAATATCATGTGCACTTTTGAGTAACTGCTCATGATACCCCTGGGGAGTGACTAGCTGCCTGCCTAGCATCCCTCCCTCTGTCTGTACTGCCTGAGTATACATAAGTCCATTTTCCCAATAAACCTTATGTCGGCTGTCACCTCCCTGTGCTCCTCAGAGTCTGCCCAAGCCCTCAGCTTCTCTAAACTAGGGTCACTTCTCTGAGCAGCTGCAAACCTCTCACACATTCCCAAGGCATGGGACAGGTCCCCTTCAGTCGCTAAACTAGAGTCCCTATTGTCACAAACCCACTCAGCAGGTCATGCCCTCTACTCCCAAAGTGCCAGCCTCTGAGCACAGTCTTGTGAACAGTTTAACAGAACAAGGTAACCCTCTTGTCTGTTTTGTGAGTTCGGATCAACCTTTGGTCCCAAGTCTTGGAGGGATTCAAGCTGTGAACCTCTTGCTAGCATACCCAATGCACAGGCTCAGATATTTCTGTCTTCGGGGGGGCGGGCCAGATATCTTTGCCTATGGGCACCTAACCAGGTATACAGAGATGAACCCTTAAAAACTTTAATAAAGACCTCAGATTTAAAACACTTCCCTTTCCAGTTTGATCTCACCATTCAAGCTTATGCCAATGTCTGCTATAACCATATATACTTTTCTTACAATTGAAAAGAAGTCAAAGACAGACCAAGTATGCTCTAAAAAGAGTTTTACTGCAATAGATAAAAATATGTAAAACACAAAATACAGAACTCTTATATCACAAGACATACACATCTTTTAAAAGAACAAGGTTTAAACACTGCAAATTCCTGCTTACAGTACTTAGATTTGACTCTCTTTCTAAATACTTGTTTACAGTGCTCACCAATGTTTCTTGGTCAGAGTCTAGAAAAAATGTGGCTGAAGGAAAACAAAATAATCCTTAAGCAAACTGTATTTGCCAACCCCTTTTGTGTGAGGCCATCTAGCTCCTCCTCTGTCAGATTATATATTAAAAAATATATCTTATCCAAAAACAGGATGTTATTTTAAAGTATTACAATCTACAACTTCAGCATAATTCATGTCCTTCAAATTACACTTCTTTTGATCTCATAAGAAGCTTCCTCCTTCCAGGACATGAAAGCATCTTTATGATTTCGCACTTCTGTGTAATAACCTGGGTTTTTCCTCCAATGTCATAAAATGGATATGATATAGCAACTACAGTTGTAATTAACTCGGACAAACAGGATCCTTGATTAAGGCCTTCCATGTAACACCTAGTATCTAAAACTGTGTGTGTGATCTCACATGCTGTTTTCAGCATTTTCTCATGGCTTGCATCTTTCAGCTGAAATCTGGGGGGGGGGGTGAGGTCATTCTAAGAGCACCAGATTTTTCAACAGAGACAGTCAGTAATACAGTTTATATTAAAAAAATGATACAGCACTCAGAACTGGCTGTCCACATCACAATTCCTCCCCACCTAGACTGAATTTGGGGGTTCTGTCCCCTACATGGGATGAGCTTCCCAAATCATTTCACTCCTCATAGACCCTAGGCAGTCCATCTGAGTTCTGGTTATTCACTCCAGCCCTATGTACGAGTTTTAGATCATAACCTTGCAAAGCAAGACTCCATCTTAGCAGTCTGCCATTGTTTTTCCCCATCTCGTCAGCCAAACCAGGGGTTGTGGTCAGTCTGCACCACAAAATGCTGCCCATACAAGTATGGCTCTAATTTCTTTAGGGCCCACACTATGGCAAGACACTTTCCTTTCCACCATGGGTATGCTTGCTGTGTAACAACTTCCTATAGTGCACTACTGGGTGATCTGTCCCTTGGCTGGACGTCTGACTCAGTACTGCTCCAATGCCCACGTCTGAGGCGTCAGTCTGAACTATAAAGGTTTTGCTATAGTCAGGACTTGTCAAAACAGGAGCACTGCACAGTGCCTCCTTTAGTTTGGTAAAGGCTTCCTCACAGGCTGGGCCCCAGGTAATTTTCTTTGACATCTTTTTATTTGTCAGCTCAGATAGGGGATCAGCCAGGGCACTGTAATTGGGTACAAATTTCCTGTAGTACCCTGCTGTCCCTAGAAAGCTCCTGACCTGCTTCTGGGTTTCTGGTTTGGGCCATGCTTGGATCACCTGTATCTTTATTTAGTTAGGACGGAGCTGTCCCTGGCCTATCACATGCCCGAAGTATGCCACTTCTCCCATGGCCACTTGGCACTTCTTGGCTTTGACAGTGAGCCTGGCTTTCTGTATCCTGTCCAGCACTTCCTTAAGGTGAGATAGGTGTTCCTCCCAGCTGGTACAAAAGATGGCAATGTCATCCATGTACGCCATGGCAAACTCCTCAGAACCATTTAACACCTGGCTCACCAACCTTTGGAAAGTGGCCGGGGCATTCTTCATTCCAAAAGGCATTACTTTAAACTCAAATAAGCCTATCAGAGTTATGAAGACTGACCTCTCCCTAGCTCTGTCTGTCAACTGTACCTGCCAATACCCCTTGGTCAGGTCAGTAGTCATAAGGTAGTTCACCCCTCCCAATTTGTCCAGCAGTTCATCCATCCGGGGCATCGGGTGGGTGTCTGAATTCGTGACTGCATTCAGTCCACACAGAAACAAGTTGAGCCATCTGGCTAAGGCACAAAGACTATGGGTGAGGCCCAGGGGCTGTGAGATCTCTGGATTACCCCTAAATCCAGCATCTCCTCCACTTCCCTCCTAATGTCCTTTTGGACAGCCTCTGACACCCGATATGCTGTCCGCCGTATGGGTGTCTGTGTCCCTGTCTCCACATCGTGAGTTGCTAAGGGGGTTAGTCCAGGCTTGGTGCTAAACAATGGGGCAAAGTCTGCTAAAACCTCCCTCACTTTCTGAATCTGGTCCGGGTCCAGCTGGGGAGACAATTTTACTGCATTCACAGAGGACTCCTGCTTACTTTCTTCCAGCAAATCCAGAAGGGGGTCTACTTCGTCTGTCCGCTCCCCATGACTACACACTGCAAACACCATGTCAGCCTTATTTGCATATGGCTTCATCATGTTGACATAGTACATCCTTTCTGACTGTCTTCTGTCAGGTAACTCCACAATGTAGTTCATGTCATTTACCTTCCTAACCACTTTGTAAGGTCCTGCCCACTCAGCTTGCAGCTTGTCTTTCTGGACCGGAATAAGGACCATAACTTCCTGACCCATCATATGCTGACGAGCTCTGGCTCTGCAGTCATACCACACTTTTTGTTTCTGTTGGGCAGTGGCCAGGGTGCTCTGGGCTGTCCCCATAAGCTCCTTCAGCCTTTCCCTAAACAAGGATGTAATCCACAATGGGAGTTCCCTGGGTGGCATGCTTGCCTTCCCATCCTCCCCCAGATCAAGTCTAGGGGCCCCGCATTGCCGGCGTCCATATAAAGAGTTCAAGGGAAATCCTGTTGACTTTTGGGGCACCTCCTTGTATGCAAACAACAGGTGGGGAAGGTATTTCTTCCAGTCCCTCCCGTGCTGTTCAGCAAATGCCCAGAGCATTGACTTTAGGGTACCATTGAATCATTCCACAAGTCCATTGGCTTGTGGGTGATACGGTGTGGTGCATCTCTGAACCACCCCACACTTCTCCCATAAACATTTCATCAGGTCCAATATGAAGGAACCCCCTCGATCGGTGCTCACCTCCTTCGGAAACCCAACATGGGAGAAAATCCCAAGTAAGACATCTGCCACTTTGTCCATCCACAGTGAGGATAAGGTGACTGCCTCTGGGTACTGGGTGGCATAATCCACCACAGTCAGGATGAATATCTTCCCTGAGGAGCTGGGGGTATTTAAAGGCCCCACAATATCCATTCCCACCCTCTGGAATGGCTCCTCCACCTATGGGCAAGGAGATCAGAGCAGCTTGGGTTTCTTACCATCCTTCCTATTTCTTGGCACTGATGACAAGACCTGCAATATTCAACCACCTGCTGGGTGAAGTTAGGCCAACAGAAATTCTGGGCTAACCACTGTGCCTCTTGGCGTAATTCCCAGATGACCAGACAAAGAAATATCCTGCAATTTTGAGTAACACTCTCACTATACCCTGAGGGAATGACAAGCTACTGCTATCATCCCTCCCTCTATCTGCACTGCCTGGTATACATAGAATTCATTTCCCAATAAACCTTGTGTCGGCCGTCACCTCCCTGTTAACTCCGTCAAAGTCTGCCCAAGCCTTCAGCTTCTCTAAACTAGGGTCACCCACTACAGACAGCTGCAGACCCTCACATTCCCAAGGCATGGGACAGGTCCCCTTCAGTTGCTAAACTAGGTCCTAACTTTTAAGCGTCCAGGAGCCCTCAGGATCATAATCAATCCCAACCCTCTGACAATGCGGGTCACCTTCCCTCTTCAGGTAACCTTTCATAGCTGTGTGGTCACTTGCTGCAGGAAATTTCTACCCTTATATCAGTCCCCACATCTGAAGACACAAGCTGGGAACCAGCCTTCAGTGGACTCCTAGCGACTGTAAGTTCAGGGCTTACAATTTCCTTGCCATTACAAAGGTAACTGCACATACCATCCCCTTAGGAATTGTCACCCAGGATTGCATCCACTGCTAATCTTTTGGCTACAGCCACCTGTTACTGGTCCCCTGTTTCACCCGGTCTAGGAGGGCACCCAGCCAGTGGCAATGTTTTTACGCTTCACCAGTAAACCCTTCTACAGTGACATGTATTTATTGGTAAAGTGACGGTTGTACAGATCCCCACTAACATCAGGGATGCCCCTGTGTCCCCAGCCCTGGTGTCTGCACATCATTTACCATGACGAGGTGCTGTTTCCCTCATATTAACTAGCATGCTCAAAGGGACACTCAAACAACCACTTCTTTTCTAACACCCTGTTGTGCATTATTGCTTGCTTTTGGGACACTGTCTGGCAATATGCAGTTTCTTTTACACAATCAATAACCATTTCTTCTCTCAGAGAAATCTTTCTCTGAGTCCTAAGAACTAACTATGGTTTGGTGGAGGCAGTGAGGAGTTTTAGCTGCCCTGAGCACACTTTTCCCTTTACGCACAGCCATGCCCATTTGCTCTAAAAGTCTGCTCTTGGCATATGGTCAAAGTTCAGCAACCTTTTACTGTGTTGGATCTCGGTCCTCACCAATTTTAGCTCTGCCGAGCCAATAAAACTGTTCTAATAAATCACATTTTCAATTTATCAACAAGTTTTTGCCTCTGGTCCCTTCCCACACCAATGTTTTAAAAGCAGTGTTGTTTTGTGGCTAGCTCTGCCTTAGCTCATATCAGGCTTTTTCCTGAGAGCTTGCAATTTAGCTCTGTAATTTCAACAGAGATTAATTCAAACTTTTTACAGTGCAGCTTTTAGCTTGCTGTAATCATTGCTGTCCTCATTGTCCAGTTATTTAATGCATCGCAGCTTTCCTAGTAAGTGGAAGAGGATAGCTGGAAGCTCAGGACTCTCTGGAATTTTAATGAATACAAACTTTTCAAAAAATTTAAAAGCATCCATATCTTTCCCCTCTTAAATTCGCTATTAATCTGGAGTTCAATTTGTAACCCAGTCCTGCAGTCCCGTCAAACCAAACCCATACCTGCTCCCATCACTAAGTGATCGTACTTCTCCAGTTAGTGTTGCCTCTGGCACTCCTCTCTCTTTCTCCTCTGCAACTCACTGCCGCTCACACTCCTCATGGTCTGCATCTCATTGTTCCTGCTCTGCTTCTCTGTGTTCTCACTCTGCCTCACTGTCCGCCTCTCGCTACTCCTTGCTCTCCTTCTCCTGGAACTCCAGCTCCATCCCACCCAGCTCAATTTGCAGCCAAAGTACCTCTGGATTCAGGATACAGGCCTCCCTGCTGCTGTGGCCTTCACCGACAAGTGGCCTGCTGTCCTCCTCTGTCTGGACCCAACACTGGCCGCAGCCTTCCACAGGTTTAGTCCTTTCCAGTCATGGTTGGTGACTCACTGCTGTGGGTGTCCGCCACCATCAAGGCATCTATGAGGCTCTGCTTGCTTTGCTTTCTGTGGACGGGACTCCTCTGTCCCCACGCACAACTGCCTTAAGTAATCCTACAGTGTGCCTGCAGCAGTTAGGTCATCTTTCCTGACTACGACTACTCTGACTGTACTTCTAGGAAAAAAAAAAATAAACAGGTAGGAACTTGACTACGCAAGTGATATATAGTTCTGTTTCCTTTTAAAATAGGCTTTCATCTTTTCTTTCTTTTGAGAAACTTATGGTCTCAAGCTGACACAGAACCAGCCTAGCTTGTGATAAAATGATCCACCTGCCAACCAATATCACAAACCCCACTCACCAGGTCAGGCTATGCTCCCAGTGCCAACCTCAAAGCAGTCTTGTGAACAGTTAACAAGAAAGGTAACCCTCTTGTCTGTTTTGTGGTGGATAACCTTTGGTCTCAAGTCTTGGAGGATTCAAACTTGAACCTCTTGCTAGCTTCTACCAATGTACAGGCTCAGATGTTCTGTGCCAGGGGGCCAGATATCTTTGCTATAGGCACCTAACCAGGTACAGAGATGAACCTTAAACACTTTAATAAGACCTCAGATTTAGCAATACTCAAAAAGACCTGGTCGCATCTCAGGAAAGTCGACTATGTTTCCTACCTGACGATTGGCTTCTAGCAAGCCCTTCCGTTAAGGGACTTTGGAAGCTGCAACCACTTCGGCTTCTCACGCCCATGGAGTTCTGCTGAATTTGGAAAATCTCACTGCAACCCTCCCAGAGGCTCCTTTTCATAGGGACGCTTAGACACCTTCAGGGCTTTCTTCCAGAGGACAGAAGACTCGTATCCTCTGATGGGCTGTTGGCATCAGGAGGAACCAATCGGCAGCTCTCTCATGTAACGCATGTTGGGTCCATGCCCCGGTCTCACTGTCCTCTGGCCGACTGCACATGAGAACCACGCATGGATGTTTCCACTCAGTGGTCCCGACCTCTCACCCCAGTCTTTCTCATCAAGGTACGGAGCCCTTCTGTTCTCACCTGGTGGTCCGAGAATCTCCTGAAGGATTCCCCTCGTCTCCGGATCACTGGGTCAGATCTCATCACCAGAGATGACCGCTAATGGGATGGGAGCCACTGTCTCTCCTCCGTTCAAGGTGTATGGATTGTTCGAACTCATTCCACATAAATGTCCTGAGAGAGCGTCCATGCATTGGCTCTGAAGATGTCTTGTCACAGAACATTCTCTTCAAGCGACAACAAAGTTGATGTATTACATCAATAAGCAGGCGGTGTTTATTCTATCACCTTGCAGGAAGCAATGAGGGTGTGGGAGGTGCTTGAGTACGTCTCGATTCGAAGTGGTTTATCTGCCAGGTATGCGAAATCACCTAGCAGATCACCTCGCAGAACGGAGGCAGACCCTCACGAGTGGTCTCTCGATCCAGCCGTAGCTCGTCCCCTGTTCAAAGAGTGGGGACTCCAGACCCGGACCCTTTGCATCCCCACTCAACTAAAACTGCCTCTCTGCTCCAGAACCAGGCCTGGCATTTTCTGTCAGATGCGTTTGTGTGTGGACAAACGCTTTACTTCTTCCACCACTTCTCTAATCCAGAGTACTCCTGGGTTCGAGTCTCAGGGACCCAGATGACTCATTGTTCTTCCTGGCCTCCGTAACTTGGTTTCACTCAACAGTATGTTGCAGCCTCCGAGACCACTTTGCAAATCAGTCTTTTGACTCAGGGTTCGTTGGTCCATCTAACTCGAAATCACTTCACCATGTTTGGCTCCTGAAGAGATAGAAGTGATCGTTCACGCCTGGTGAGTCTTAGACATCCTCTGGCTGCTCGAAGTCAGCTACCGAAACGATTTCCAAATGGAAACGCTCTGGTGTGCAAAACTTGAATCCTTTTCCTGTCCTCCTGGTTGTTCTGAGTATCTTTGGACCTATCAAATTTAGGTCTTCAGTATCTACAGTAAAGTTCACCTGTTTCTCAGCTCCATGAGTCAGTTTCTTCCTTAACTGGCTCAGTTACCTATGGTAAGAGATTTCATGATTTCCATACCAGACCCCTGTTAAGCGGTCCAGTTGCAGCCTGGGACATTAACCTGGTGCTGACATGTTCACTGAAGCCTTTGAACCTTTGTACTGTGAGCTTGCATTCTTACCTGGAAGACTGTTTTCCTGTTGGCCATTACCTGTGGCCCATGGTGTCCTGAGATACATGCCCTGTCACGGACCCTCCGTATACTGTATTCCATATGACAAGGTAGTCTCCGTGACTATCCTAATTTCTTCCTAGGTTGTGTCAGAATTCCATCTGAACCAACCTCTGGTACTTCGCTTACTGCTTAATTTCCAAAATGAAGGGAACGAGCTCTTCATTCCTTGGATGTTAAGAGACTTTTGCAGTTCTATTTAGATAGAACCAAGGATGTTCACAAGACTCAGCAACTGTTCGCTTTTTCAGCGACACTGTGTCAACCTGTCGCTATTAGATGCATCTCTTCATATTAGTGGCATGCCTGGTCATTTGCTATTCCATGGCTCAAGCAAATTAGAAGCAGAGTAACACTCTGGCTAGGGCGTCGCGGCATCCCTAGTTGAAATTTAATGTTCCAATTACAGATATCATGCAACGCCGCCACCTGAGCCTAGTGCATACATACATCATGCACTGGATGTTCATGCCAGGCGACATTCCGCATCTCGCAGAACTATCCTTACACGGGCTTCTATCTTAGACGCGTGAGCTCTGGCCTCCTAGCCGCCTTTGGGGATTATCAGCTTGGTACTCTCCATAGGTGTGAATGGTGGTGGAGACTATGTCCAGGAAGATGGAAAATTACGTTCCCTACGTAATTCTTGATCTTCTTGGCCGAGTCTCCACCACTCATTCTACACTCCCACCTCCATCCCCCGAGCTCACTGCTATTGGTCTTCACCTCAAATCTTAGGTCGTGAGGACTTCTTTGCTGACCCTTCTTACACGGGTCATACTGGACTATCTTATGTCGTTTTTTTTAATGTTAGGTTTACTCTTTACGTGATGCGCTGCACCTCCTTGGTAAAAAGGTACTGAGGCGGTTGAGTGGTCGCCGAGATGGTCATTACCGCTCGGCCGCTGTCTGGGCGCCGTGTCTCATGCGGCCGCTGTCCACCGACCCTCCAGCAAAAGTTTGTTCTCGATGGGTCTTAGTGCCTCCGCGCCAATCCCACTAGTGTGAATGAGTGGTGAGACTGTCCAAGAAGATCAAGAATCATGGTAGGTACGTAATTTTCCTTTCCTGCACCCTGTTCCTCCCTGTAAGATAACTGTATGTCTCTATCATGTCCCCTCTCTCCTTCCTCTCTTCCAGGGAGTACATATTCATATCCTTCAACCTGTCCTCATAGGACTTGTGATGCAATCAATGTACCATCTTTGTTGCCCTCCTCTGAACCTTTTCTACCCTGCCTATGTCCTTACGTAGGTAAGGTCTCCAGAACTGTACACTGTACTCCAGGTGGGGCCTCACTAGTGTCTTGTATAGTGGAATCACGACCTCCCTTTTCCTGCTGGTGATGCCCCTCCCTATGCATCCCAGCAACCTATTTGCTTTTCCTGCTGCCTTGTCACACTGTTTCCCTACCTTGAGATCATCAGAGATGATAACCCCAAGATCCCTTTCTTGCTTGGTGCATGCTGTATCCTCACCCCCCAACTGATATATTGTGCCAGGGTTTTTGTGCCCCATATGCATTATCTTGCACTTCTTTGCATTGAATTTCAACTGCCAAACCCCTGACCATTCTAAAAGCTTCTGCAGGTCCCTTCTCATTCTGTCTACACCCTCTGGTGTGTCTACTCTGTTACAGAGCTTTGTGTCATCAACGAACAGTGAAATTTTGCCTTCTAGGTCTTGTGCAATGTCACTGATGAAGATATTGAATAGGACCAGTCCCAGCACTGATCCCTGTGGTATCCCACTGGTCACTCTTCCCTCTGTGGAGTGACAGCCATTTACCACCACCCTCTGTGTCCTTCCGCCCAGCCAGTTACCTACCCACCACGCTACTGTCCTGCCCACACCCATATTCCCCAGTTTGTTTAATAGTCTTCTATGCAACACAGTATCAAAGGCCTTGCTGAAGTCCAGATAGCCATGTCCACTGCCTCCCTGATCCACCTCCTAGTCAAAAATTCAATGAGGTTGGTCTGACACGGCCTCCCCTGGTGAGCTCATGCTGCCTTGGGTCCTGTAGTCCACTGGCAACCAGATGTTCCACCAATTCTTCTCAGTAGTGCTTCCATGATCTTCCCCACTACCGTGGTGAGGCTGACTGGTCTGTAGTTCCCCACTTCTTTTTTCCCATTCTCAGAGCAATGGAACTACATCTGTTGTCCTCCAGTCTTTGGGTACCTCCTGTTTCCAGTGATCGGCTGAAACAGGGCTAGCCAGAGGTTCAGCCACCACATCTCTTAGTTCTTAAGGACCCTGGGTGCACCTCATCTGGCCCCATTGCTTTTATTAACTCTTATTACTTCCTTCCTTCAGGACCTTTCTCATGTAAAGGGACTTGTGTCCATTTCTGCACCATTCTCACCCCTTTGTACTCCTCTTCAGACTCCATTACTCTCCTCTTTCTCAGTAAAGACTGAGCAAAATACCTGCTCAATATGTCAGCTTTACTGTTGTCATCCTCCACGCTCACATCCTCCCCTTCAGTCTCACTATCCCTCCTTTGCCTTTCTTTTTCACTTATGTAGGTTGTAAAGGTTTTGTCCTCTACCCACTGATTTTGCAATGTGTTCTCCTGTCTGAGCTTTGGCTTTCCTTACTGACCTCCCTGCCTCCCTTTGCTTCTTCTGGTACTTCTCTCTATCCACTTCTGCCTGTGTCTTTTTGTAGGGCCTGAATGCAATCTTTTTGGCTTTCACTTTCTTTGCTGCCTCTTTGGAAAACCATAATGGTCTTCTTCCTTTTCCTCTTGCTTACCTGCTTAATGCATAATTCTGTTGCTCTTGTAATCCCCGTTTTAAATACTGCCCACTGTTCCTCAACCCCTGATTCCTGCCCCATTTCCTTTAATGCCTCTTTCAAGTATCTCCCCATTTTCCCAAAGTCTGCCCCCCTAAAATCCAGGATTCATATTTTTGTGTGGTTTGGTTCTGTGCTTTCTGTGATTTCAAACCACAATGACTGGTGGTCACTGTTCTCCAGGTGCTCCCCCCATTACCCCCATCACACTGTCCCAGTTTGTGAGCACAAGGTCCAGTATTGCCTTCTGCCGAGTTGGTTCCATGACCAGTTGCTTTAGGAAGGCACCCTGAAGGGAGTCCAGGATAAATCTGCTCCTAGTTGATGCTGTTGGGATGCTCCAGTCCACGTCTGGAATTTTGAGGTCGCCAACCAGTACTACCTCACCTTTGTCTGTCATCCTTTGGATGGCTAGCATCAGCTCCCTATCTGTTTCTTCCTCCTGGGCTGGTGGTCTATAGACCACACCTGTGTGGATGGCTGGCCCCATTTTCCTTTCCAGCTTATCCCACAGTATCTCTCCCCCATTTTGTTTCTCCTGGATCCCTGTGGCCCTTATGTAATTTTTCACATACAGTGCCACTCCTCCTCCCTTCCTACCTGCCTTGTCTCTTCTGAATATGTTGTAGCCAGGTATGGCCATCTCCCAATCATGGTTATCATTACACCAGGTTTCAGTGATGGCCACAATGTCCAGGTCTGACTGCACCATGACAGCCTCCAGATCTTCCATCTTGTTGCTAAGGCTCCTGGCATTGGCACACATGGCTTTACACGATTTAACCTCCTTAGACTGTTTAGCTGTTCTACTCCAGCCCCTTTCCTGTTTGTCATTTATCCCTGGTTCTCCTTGCTGTCTGCTCTTCTGTTGAATTTTGCCCCTTTTCTGCCTATGCACCTCTTGGGAGTGGGTCCCAGGGTGGTAGCCTGGGTAAAACATTGGCTGGACAACAGGACACAGAAGGTAATTGTAAATGGAGTCCACTCTAAAGAAAGAGGGGTTACTAGTGGGATGCCAAAGGGTTCAGTATTGTTTGTTTGTTGTTTGTTTGTTTAAAATTTATTTTTATACAGGTTTATCTGTTGGGAAATTAATCCCCATTTTCAACAAATACCTGTGTTATCATACAAAACATCAAACATAACAAAAAAAAAACAACAAAAAAAAACAAAAAAAACAAAAAACAAAAACAAAAAACCAAAAACAAAAACAAAAGTATTGGGTCTAGTCCTTTTTAATGTCTTCATAAGTGACATTGCAGAGGGACTGGAAGGAAAAGTATGCCTCTTTGCAGATGACACAAAGATCTGCAACAGGATTGATACACAAGAAGGCGTGGAAAGGATGAGAAGGGACTTGGTTGGAGGACTGGTCAGAAGTATGGCAGCTAGGATTCAATGCAAAGAAGTGCAAAATAATGCACCTGGGAAACAAGAACCCGGGGAAGAATACACAATGGGGGGAGGTAATAACAACAAAAAAGGAAAGGGACCTGGGGGTAATCATATCAGATGACCTTAAGGTTAGCAAGCAATGTGAGAAGGCAGTAGGGAGGGCTGGAGGTATACTGGGATGCATAAGGAGAGGCATCAGCAGCAGAAAACAGGAAGTTGTTATCCCTCTGTACAGACAGTTGGTGAGACCCCATCTGGAGTACTGCGTCCAGTTCTGGAGACCCCATCTCTGCAAGGACATAGACAGGATAGAGGCAGTCCAGAGGAGGGCAACTAAAATGGTGCTGGGTCTGCAAGAGAAGCTGTATGAGGAGAGACTAAAGGAGCTTAGTATGTATACCCTTGAGGAAAGAAGGGAGAGGGGGGACATGATAGAAACTTTTAAGTACCTCAGAGGAATCAACAAAGTCCAAGAGGGTAGCATCTTTCAGAAAAAGAGACGTGCAAGAACAAGGGGACACAATTTAAAGATAGAGGGGGGAGTTCAGGGGCAATGTGAGGAAGTATTATTTCACAGAGAGGGTAGTGGATGCATGGAACAGCCTTCCTGAGGAGGTTGTGGGGTCTAAAACTGTGGGAGAATTGAAGAATGCATGGGACAGACATAAGGCAATTCTTGTGGGGGTAGGGAGAAATAGGCTGTTGGTTAACTAGGATCTTCGGCCTATCCTGTAGGTAGGGAAATGGGCAGACTAGATGGGCCAAGTGGTCCTTATCTGCCGTCAAAGTCTATGTTTCCATGTTTTGGTGCTTATCTCCATCTTTTGCACACTGCTTTGTAGAGATATCCATTCCTCCAGTTCACTGGTTCCACTGCTAGTTGTGGGGGGTGGGTTATTAGGTACCCTCCTTGCTGGTCTGCAACCCCCCTTGGCTAGTTTAAATGCTTGTCAATGTAGGATTTAAACTTATCATTGAGTGCTTGGATTCCCCTCCAGGATGGATGCAGGCCATCAGACTTGAACAAACCTCTATCCCTCCAGGTGGGTCCCCAGTCACCAATGAATCCAAACCCTTCCTCAGCACCAGTTCTTCAACCATGAGTTAAAGTTCCTGGTGCATGCACCCCATGCTCTCTCATGCTTCTCACAGGTAGTACTTCTGAGAAGGTGACAGAAGTAGCTACTTCCTTGAGACCCCTCCCCAATTTCCTAAACTCTTCCTGAACTTCCTTTGGCTCCCCATTTGCCAGGTCATTAGTACCTAGGTGGATAATGACATCCAGCTCACCCTCCTGTCTTGCCTTCCCAGCGATCCCCAGGATCTTCCTTTCATTCCTCCATGCCATGGCACCTGGTAGGCACTGCACCTCCCTGTCCTCCCCCTCCTGTGTTCCTAGCTGGATCTCTCTTATGATGTAGTCCCCCACCAGGATTTGCTTCCTCCTCCTCTGGGGTCCACTGCTCTCCCCGCTGAGGTCACCTCCTTGGCTAACCTCCACATCCTTTCCTTCTACTTCTCTGGGTACCTCTATTTGGTTGTCCCCATTTGCCAGTGTGGCATATGAGTTCTTGAGTGGAATAGGATCTGGGATGTGCCTCTGCCTGACTGCTCTAATCCACCCTGAGCCCACTGTCATCCAAGTGCTCCTCGTTCTCAGCATCCTTTGAGGCAGTGGCATTGGACTGGGTGGTCTCTGGATAGGGGTGATGGTACTCCTGACCCAGTTTACTTCCGCTCTGAGTCTGGCTACCTCATCCCGAAGTCCAGAGAGATGCATGCAGATAGGGCAGCACCTCAGTGTCCAGAAGGTCTGCCTCAATATGGCTGCCCCGCAGCCACTGCATTGTACCACTCCCCACATTATACTGCAGTTATACTGCTATCCCACTACTTGTCTGTTACTGAAGCTCTCCTAGTTCCCTTTTTATTAATTTACTGTCCTAAAAATCCTGCCACTGATCCTCAGATACTTTTCTTTTAAAAAAAGAAAATAAACACATAAATAAATGAGACAAAACACTTGTCGTGCTGAGGGTGGGCTTCTTCCCCCTTATGCCCCTCCTACTCCACAACCCCTACTCTCCCCTGTGTTTAGCTCCTGTCAATCAGATTTAACAGGGCATATAATTAAGAGTTGGGGGAAGAGGGGTAAAACATTTTCAGCAATTAAAGACAGCAAAGAAATACACCGCCATTACGTTTTAAATTGTCAACAGCCCAAAAACAATTCTAAGTAAAGACAGCAAAGAAATTACAGTGTCACTAAAAGTCCACAATCTAAGTTTAAAAGAAAAATAGCAATTACCAGTTACTGTAAAGCACTGAATGAATATGTTTCCTTCCCCTTCTGGCTTCTTCTGAGAAAATTTTCCTTTCCCTATTAGTCAGTACTAGATCTAGGATAGCCCTGTCTCTTGCGGGTTGTTGTACCAGTTGTTTGAGGCCCTCCCCCTGCAGGGAATTCACCATGTGTCTAGCTCTGGCAGATGTCCCTGCTGGTACTGACCAATCTGTATCTGGCATGTTGAAGGCTCCCATTATCAGAACCTCACCTTTAGCTGTCATGTTTTGTATATCTTCTAACAGTAATGTGTCTATGTCCTCCCCCTGGCCTGGAGGACTGTACACAACCCCAGTTCGTATGGCTGTTCTATTTCCTGTTTCTAGGGTGACCCACAGTTCTTCTGGCTCCTTATGTGTATTCTGAATTACTGTAGCTTTGATATCCGATAGTCTGAGTTGGGAAGTGAAAGGGTAACAGCTTACGATAGTGGAGCAGCATTTTCCAAGTTGTTCGCGCGGGAGAACTGTGGTAGGGTTGATTGAGAGAGAGAGAGAGAGATATTAAAGCCACTGAACTGTGACCAGTTTGAAACCTGTAGAAGACCGAAGATTTTCTGAATGTGATTGGCCTGTCAGGACCTCAATTACTGTTGGAATCCTGGTTTGGCTCAGAGACTCTGATATTGCGACCGGACTGCCTTCCGCCTGGTACAGTGATATTTCTTTACTACAAATGTGCTGTGTGCTGCGAGTAGGTCGTGATTTGGTTCCCCGCTGTGTGCTGAACTGTGTTCTGCTTGCTGGAGGTTGCATCCAGCCAACTGGACTGAATCCACATTCATCTCCCTTTGGCCTGGGCCTTGCCACAGTAGCCCAGCCAGACTACCCACTGCACAGAGAAAGCCATCGATGAGAGACCTGCCTGGGGATCAGCCCCCTGCTCAATGAACAGGAACGATGCCTCAGTGATTCGTGTGGACCCTGCTTTTCCTGGCACTCCAGCTGAACAACCTGCAGTCTCAATTTCATCCAGACTGTGTCCTGTATTGGGTATTGTGAGTAAATATCAATGCAGCTCCCTGCAACAACAGCTAAATCTAAAGTGTTGTCATCTGATTGTCTTGTCTTTTTCCTCACAAACTGAGCCCTCCAGCTCCGGATTACAAATAGTGTGTGTTGTGCATGTTTCTTTCTTCCATCACAGGCCCCCAACCAGCTGCGACGCTGGCCTACCCTGGGCAACATTCCTGGCTAGCCCACCTCTTTCCTACCTGGGTACCCAGAGTGTGTGACTGCGTAGGGACTCTGAAGTGCATGCATAACTGTCTAATTAATCTAGCTATTAAGCCAATTAATCTGATTATGCCCCTTCCTTGTTCAAGTCCCCTTAATAAATCACATCTAACTCTTTTTGCATTTTAACCAGACTGTGGTTCAAGTTTGTACCAAAAGCACTATTTTGTTGTTGTTTGCTGTGCCTAACCTATTTTTACAGGGGGTCCCTAGGGTCGAACTGGTGGAACCAGCCCTGGTGGTGAGTGCAAACAGTGTAACTGCATGGTGAATAAGGGTCATTGCAAAAGTGATTGCTGTGTATTGTTCAGGCCACTAGAAGGGAAAGAGGGGGGGTTACAGTGTCCCGGAGGGCTGTACCCAGGTTAGCTTGACCACTAACAACCCTGACCTCCAGGTGGAAGCACCCATTTCAGTACCCAGGCCCCTTAACCTGCAACTAGCCATGCAGGTAGGGGTAGTAGCACTTGGGGTAGCGCTACCTAGGGGTTACACCAGACATTTCCAGTCTCACAAATCGGGGACTGCAGGCTGAAAAACTCTGAATCTTCAAAGTAGTTTTTAGCTTAAAAGAACAGCAACAGTTTTGCTTAGAGAGAAAAGTATTTCCTGAAGGAGACTTAGACTGTACTACAGCATCTGTGCAGCATTATTTTGTTTCAAATCTCCAGTCCTCTGTGAGAGACATGTCAATTTTGAGAGGGACTGAAGAAAGAGAGACAACAGGGGCAACCGGGGAGGGGCAAAGAAGTAAGCAGACAGTACACAGAATGCCCTCAGACCATCGCCACCAACTGCTCCAACAAACCAATCTCATTTACAATCCCACTTTTTAAATACTTCCCTTCCACAACCTGTACCTGTTTGTGCTTCTGTCTATCCCAGTTCAGCTTGTTGATGTTCTGAAATCAATCAACTGTAATTTCTCCCATGCTGCATACAAAGCCTGCAAAGTAAGAAGAATGAGCAAAACCCATCTAATTAAATAGGCCCATTAAGAATCAGTAACAGTACATGGTAATACAGACATGAATTAACAGTATCTGCTCTTCCAAAAACAGCCATTCTGGTCTCATGAAGAAATTATACAGGCCAGCAGTTTGTAACCTCTTTCTTTCACTTCTTGTGGCATATTGTAGGAAGTGACTGTTGCAGAGCAGGGGTTTGTTAATATTTAATAGAAATTTTAAAAAAATGTACACCAGTGCAGATGCTTTCTATTCAGGTCTGTAAGTTTGTTTAGAAGCAAGGCATTTACATGTTTTTGTGTGTATGATTTCTTTATTTTTATCAAAGGGGGCTTTATGGAGTATAACCGGTTGACTCCTGTCCCAGCTCTGCAGTGCTGTGTCCCAGCTCTGCATGAGTTTGCCGTAGAGAAGGAACAGCTTAACTGTAAACATTTACATGCTGGACAGTTTTATTACTTTCCAAGATAACTTGGAGAGGTGAGTTGTGTGCCTTATTCTAACCTTTTTTAAACCAACATCAAATCCTACAGTAACATTTAGCTGTACAGTGTTAAGTCTGTTTACTGTTGCCCTCCTATTCTTTAAAGGTGGGAGGTATGTGACAAATTTTACTTTTACATACCTTGTAGCAAGAGACAAAACAATCAGAGAAAAAAAATGGTTTGGAGACATACCCTCTAACTGTGCTGTTTTGGCCAGTACAATACCAACTTTTTTGGTACCAGATCCTGACTAGTTGTCGGTGTACAAATGTTTGACCACCCATAAGATTTAATTTGTCTGTGAGCAGCATTCCCACTTGTGGTCCTCGTTTCCGGCTACCTGGCCCTCTAGTATGCACTGTGCAGCTGCAGGTGTTCTGTGTGTGAGCCAACGTGCAGATATTTGAGAGGGTGGCAGCACAGAGAGCAATGCACGAGGGAATCACTCTGGGAGCAGGACCTCTGTTTTTGCAGCTTTTTTGGCACCAGTAGTAAATTTGCGGCAATCGAGATTGACGAGGAGGAGCAGATCAGGGTCCTGGTCAATGAACGATGATGGCAGCATGGGAGAGGTGGTGGTTGCTGCAGCCAAAAAGAGGGACAGCTGTATTAATTGGAATGCCTGTCAGTTTGAGGTTGTTGCCCTGTCTACACTGCAGCCTGTGACTGGGATCCCAGTTCGGTAAGGCATTCACAATTTAAATCCGGTTAGAATATGTGGCACTTTACTTACTGAGATTTAAACAACTTTTGATGGAGTGGAGTGGAGTGGAGTGGGTTTTAAAGAGTGTGTGTGTGTGTGTGGGGGGGGTGACATGACCGTAGTGCTGTAGAGCTGTCTCAGACTCTGGGAGGAGACAGAATTTTCTCCCACTGCAGCAGTAACTCCATTAGGGTTGACTGGCCAGACCTTTCAACATTAGGGACCCCCTACACAGGCTTAAGCACTGCTGCATCAGTGTACTCCCATCTAGGGGAGGGATGGACAGGGAGTTTTTTTGAGGGGGCAAGGGCAGCAAACCAGCCCTAACCTGCTCTGTTTGGTAGCCCTTCATGTCCACCTCGGTGGCTGACATTCTTGTGGACCCAGTTCTTGGGCCAATCCCACACCCAACTAGTTGAACCACACTGGAGGGGGTCAGGTTTCAGGGATGTCATCAGAATACCTAGTCCTGAGCCAGTCCAGTGACACTGAGGGCTGAAGGGTTGGACGCCTTACCTCTCACCATGCCAGTGATGTGTGTTTGGGAATGAGCATGGGATGCCGGGAGTCCCGGCTGTGTGGGGAAGGGCTGGGAGTGGACTGAGCAGCCACTAGGCAGCTCTTTTTATTTATTTTATTTTTTTATTAAATTCTCGGATTACAAATACCTTTGAGCAGAAACTGCTCGTTTACAAAGGTTCCACGTCAAAGGATGAGGGTCAACATACATACAGAGGTAGTAAAAGAATGCACAATAAGCAACCAAAACAACTAAAAGAAAAAATAAAGATACTCAGTTATAACATATCTTCTCCCCAGGGTAGGAGTGGTAGGCCTCTCCAGCTCTTGGCTGCCACTGAGTAGAGGTTCAGCGGTAGTGTCAAGCATGGGGGGGTTAAGCCCTAGATGTTAGGCCAGCTGGGCAGATCGGGGCTGTCTCCGGTGCCAGTGCACATGCACACCTCCACGTGCATGCACATCTGTGAATGGTTGGGGCGCTGAGGTTTAAGGGGAAGAAAATGTGGAAAACTGACCCACCTCCCCAGCCTCAGCCCCTCCCTCGTGCACCTTTCTATCTGTCCTTTGCCTTGGCTAGTTTCCTCAAGCCTGGAAAAAGGAAGTTACTGTATCACTGCCATCCTTAAAAGTGGTGACACCTTCTCCCTGGCAACTATCAGTTGATCTCTGTTCCCCCACCAAAAGCCCTGAAAAAAATAGTGGCAGACCAATTGTCCAAATATCCCACCTCCCACGATCTACTATGCAGGGAGCAGCATGGCTTCTGGCCAGGTCATAGTATGACCACAGCTCTTGTGGAGTTCTCTAATTTCCTTCATGAAACCCTTTGACAAAGGCCACCTTTCTGGAGCTGTCTTTATTGACCTCTCCAAGGCCTTTGATGCGGTCTGTCACCCTCTCCTTCTTGACTCACTCCTTCAACTTGGTTTTTCCCAAGGCCCACTTGATTGGTTCTCTAGTTACCTCTCCTCACATTCCCAATGTGTTAAAATACACAACACCCTCTCTGGCACCCGTCCTGTCTGCTCAGGGGTACCACAGAGCTCCATTTTGGGCCTTCTTCTCTTCAGTCTCTACCTGAATGCCCTACCCAACTCCTGCTCCAGCAAGGTTCTTCTATATGCAGATGACGCTGTCCTCTTTTCCTCCCACCCTGACCCCATCTCTCTTCAGACCTCCCTCCAGCACTCTTTCAGCGAAATCGAGAACTGGTTTATTTCCTGCAGACTGATTATTAAGATAAAAAAACAAAACAAAGCCATGTTGTTTGCTCACCATCAAAGCAAAGCCAAAAACTCGCCCCTCCAAACACTATCCAGCGCACTTCAACCACTGGAGAAGGTTAACAACTACAAATAACTGGGCATTACCTTCGACTCTGCCCTCACCTTTCACTCGCATATCAGCCTGCTCACCTTCACTGCCATCATACGCATAGGCCTTCTCTTCCGCCATAAGGACTGCCTACCTCCAGAAGCCCTCAGACTGGCTGTCACCTCCTCAGTCTTGTCACTTGTAGACTATGGCCTCCCTGTCTATGCCGCTGCTGATGCTACTGCCCTCAGCAAAATTCAAATATTCCTAAACAAGGCCTGCAGGCTCCTAACTGGTGCAGACAGGCAGACTCATACATGCACTCTATACTCCCTGGCCAACACACTCAATCTTGAAGAGAGATCACAATATCAGATCTGCCTTCTGGCAAAAAAAAATACTGCTATGTCTCTCCCCTCCAAGGGTGTCCTCCTCCCTCCACCCAGATACCCCCCCCCACCTCCACTCATAGTTCCACCAAGGCCACTCTTAGAGTTCCCAGGGTGAGAACCTCCCTCGCCCAGAGATCCTTTTGTTACAAGGCACCACACTGGTTCGACTTCCTCCCCACTTCTATCACCTCCCTCCCTCCCGAAAATAGGTCCTTTTAAGTAAGCTCTCAAGAACCTCATTCTCTGCACCCGCTGTTGCACTTGTTCCCAACATACAGGGTCCTAGACCACCAGTTACCTCCCCCACTAGGGGCTCTTAACCAATCATTGCTGACAATGCCTACAAACATACAGGCATGCATCACTAGGGGGCTCTTAACCAATCTTTGCTGACAATGCCTCTTGCTGAGGCAGCACCACTGAAGTACTTCATCTGCCTACTGTTGCCTAGCTACCACTCTGTATAGGCTATTGTATCGCTGCTGTTTACTGTGATGACTGATCACTGCACTGTTCTGTGCACTGTGATGTTGTATTGCTATTTGATGTTTATGGTTGTTGCTGCTCTGTAATTACTTGATTTGTCTCAAAGCTCCTGTAATCACTTGATATGTATTATACCCTGTCTGTACTATGTATTCACCTGTCTCTGACGTGGTGCCTTTGGAAACGAGTCCTTGACTCAAAGGGTTGTATTTCCAATGTTATAAATAAATAAAATCCCCCAGCGACATGATGAGAACTAACCCCTCATAGGCTCCACACTGGTAGCTGGACGCACACTGCAAGGTTTGTGGCATAAGGTAAGTCCCAGAGGAGCCGGGTGACAGGTTTGGGTGGGTTGGTAGGAAGAGGGCCACCGAGGGAGTAGGAGCACAGACCTTAAATTTAAAAAAAAAAGAGACTACCTAGTCTCTACAGTAGCTGTTGTGAGCTTGAGCAGTGGCACGGCAAGAGTAATGGGGGCAGCAGTGGCTGCCTCAGTGGAATAATACCCAGTTCTGAGATAGGGAGAATGAATATAAAAGGAAAAGAGAGGGAATAGATGCTGAGAAGTGAACCCTTGGTGTGCCACGGACTGAGAGATTCTGAATTTCTATACATTCTAATTCTGTTGGCAGCCTGGTTGTTGGTGAAAATCAGAATGTACCCAAAATTAAATGTCCTCTCTTTCCTAAACTGAATACCACTACTGTGAAGGTCCCATTCTAGTAGTAACATTCAGTAAGAGGAGCATTCCTCTGCAGGGATTTACTACAGCATGAGGGTCACAGCTGGGGCATTAGTTGTTCCAGATTTGGGGTGTATCTGTTTTTAAGTTAATTCCAGTTTGAATCTAAAAACCAGTGCACATTTGGGGCCCAATGTGCAAACGTTTTCCTTGTGCAGATGCTGGTTTGTGCACACAAACTGGGCTTTGAGCAGATTTCCTATGTTCAGAAGCCTGGTTTGCTTGTGCAAACAGAGTCTGCGGCTGAGCAAACTGTGGAGGGGGATGCAATGCAACTGTACGTGCGGGGACCTGAATATTATTGTCCATTGGACCTTCGCCTCCTTATCTCCTCCAATTCTCCCTCTGTTACGCTTTCACCACCATCGCCCTGATCTGTTTAACTGACCTCCCACCATGCTTTTTTCCTTACTTCCCCCTTTTTCTCTTTATCTTATCTCCTCCACTTCACTCTATTTTACACTTTCACCAACTTCCCCCTGTTCTGCTCAGATGATTCCCCTCACACTTTTCCTCTCATTTTCCCCTTTTTTATCGCTCTTCCTTTTTTCTCTTTCACCCTGTACCACCCTTGTATCTTGCTATTACTTCCCCTGTTATCCCTTCCTTGTCCCACTCCATTATGTTCTCGTTCTCACCTTCCTCTTTATCTGGTCCCCCAGGCTACTTTTCACTTATTTTTATGTTTTTTACATTAAGATATTGGCTGCCTGTTGTAATTAGAACACATTTTTGTATCCAATGTAACCCCTCCTGATTTATGTATGTATTCCACCTTGATATATATATATGTGCTTGTTCCTGTTAAATGTGATCAGGACCTCCTTGTGAGTGAACCTGCTCAAGAGAGTTATTCCCACATATAATCTTAAATTTGAATAACAGCTCTGCAGCCATTACCTGTAGCAACACCGCCATCTCCAAGAACCCCCTCCCATTCCCAGCCAATGATCCCTGGTCCCTGTTTCAGCATCTGCCACCAGCGCCTGCTATGGGGTGCGAACCAGCGAGTGCTCTGGTGTCACATAGTGGAGTATTCAATTACCAGTCACAAGAAATCGTACCCCATGTGCCACAGGTCATGGTCCAGGTCTCTGGTGTCTAGAGCCCCGGCCCCCCCAGCATGGCACTAAACATCCAGCTCCTCTCCCCCACCCAATCTTCCCACACACTAGCCTCTCCTAGTAATGTCTTGTTTGTCTTCAATGTCTAATTAGACCAGCCCTGGGACACCCAGACTTGTCTCTCCCACATAAGGGACAAATTTTCTTCCACTCGGACCATGCCTGAGACCCCTTGACTAGCATCCCCTAACTATACCTCCCCTCTCTGTCCACCCTGACCAGCAATTGGAACCCAGACCAGTCTTCCACACCTAAATCTCTCTGTACCCATCCCAAACCATCCCTGGGACTGCTGGGCTTGCCTGTCTCACCTATGCCCCATGGTAACCCCAAAGGGACCAGTCCTGGGATGACTGGAATGGCCTCCCATGTCTGTGTTTCCATTGTACACCCACTTGGACCAGCCCTGGGAGCACTGGATCTGCCTCCACCACCTACATTCTCCATGTCCCTCAATCTGGATCATCGTTGGGATCCAAGGACTAGCTTTTCCTAGCAACCTCTCCCCTTTTTACCCACCTAGACTATCCTTGGGAAATCATACTGGCTGTCCCTACCTATGTCACCATGTTCCTTCACCCACATAATCCCTTGGACCACCAGACTAGTCTTCCACATCTATGACTTTGCTGCCTGCCCACCCAGCCTTGCCCTTTTCCCACCAATGTCCCCATGTCCCTCTACCTGCACCAGCCCTATGACCACTATTTATTTATTTAGTTTTTGTTGACCGGGTAAGTGCACTAGACAAATCCTGCCTATTTTCAGGCATAACCCAGGGGAAGTGGATATAGATGAATGCCAACTGACCTTGAACCAGATTTAGCTGTTGAATATGGGACTTCTCCATTTAATTCTCTCTTGTCTTCCCACCCAGGCATGTTCAAAGGTTTAATGCCACCAAGTCTGTTTACTGAGTCCAGCAGTGGTGGCTCTACACCAGGGCCCGCTAGGGCACGTGCCCTGGTGAAAAAATGCTGTGCCCCAGTTGGTGCCCCATATGGTGCAGAGCTTCCCCCATAGTAACAATATATCAGTGCCCTGGCTGTCATCTGTTGTGCCCCAGCTGTGCCCTGGTAACCATTTGTGGCTAGAGCCGCTACTGGAGTCTGGAAAAGCCACATTGCTTAACCCCAGCACTTCGCGAATGAAAATGTGATGCATCGTTAGGGGTGGAGTTACAGAGTTGATACCATGAATTTGTTTAGAAGACTTAAAGAAACAAGTACAAAAATCACCCTAGTGCAACAATAGTTAAACATCAAACTACAAATGCAGATACTTGTGGCTATATATATATATATATATATATATATATGAGGCAGTATAGCACAGTGGTTTAAGGCTCTGAGCTGCAAATCTGGTGACATCCAGCAGATCAGTCCTGGGTTTGAACCCCACAGCTTCCACTTGCATATTGTGTGACCCTGAGCAAGTCGCTTAACCTCCCTGTGCTCCCAGGTGGCACCTGTAAAAAAGTTTTCAGCTTAGTGTGCTACTCCTGGTTAAATAACTAAAAAAATATATATATGAAATACAAAAGGTGCTCCTCCACATACCCAATATATGCAAAAAGCAATACATCCCAGATCAATTGCCAGTTCTATAGTAAATAACAACAAGCCGATGCCGAATGTTGTCTTGCTGCCATTGGCAGTACAGGGGTTAGAGAGATGCAGCATAGGAATGGCAGTCAAGTATTGAATTAATGCCAACCCACCCCCATCCTGCAGAGAGTGACAGGCATTAGGGTGTCCCTTTGGGTGTTTGGTAGTGCAGTGCGGGGAAAACATGCTGGGCAGGATGTGAAAAATGACAGCTGCACAGCTCATAATGAGGTGTAAAAAAATGCCAGTGCTGAAAATACGGCACACAAATACACGGAATTTGCGGAGTTACAAGGGTGCGTGGGAAATATGCAACGCACGCTTGCAGCACTGCCAGTTTATGGGCGCTCGCAAATTTTCAACATAGGCATTTTAGCACCTCTGCTCATGTACAGTGTCACTGTCATTTCCTCAAAGTGTCCCAAAGTGATTTGCTTTAGCGACCACGCTATTCTCGCCGGAAGTGTGGAAACACATTTTGGGCAGGATATGTGAAATGACAGCTACCATTCATCAAGAGGTGTGGAAAATGGCAATGGTGTGAAAATCCAGAGTGAAAATATCACAAATGCCTGACGGGCATGTCGCGTGTGTGCCATCTGCCAACGCTGTAACCAGTCATTTTATGGAGTATCAGCTCCAAATTTCCAACATAGGCATTCTAGGACCTCTGCTCATGAACTATGTCACTGTCATTTTCATAATCTGGCCCAAACACTGATTTCCCACAGCAACTCTGCTATTGCACCCGGTCATGAAACACATTTCGGGCAGGATGTGGAAAATGACAACTGTACTGTTCTACAGGAGTGCACAAAAATGCTAATGCTGAAAATCTGGCAATAAAATATTGTGAATCTGGCAGTTACAAGCCTGCGTAAGAACTGCTAGCATGCCTTCGTAAAACAGGCATTTGTTGGATTTTTCCTAAATTTGGAACATAGGCTTTTGAGAGGCCACCTCGAACACTAGCACTGTCATTTCGTTAATGGGTCCCAAAAGGTGATTTCGCGCAGTGACTGCAAAATCACCTTCGAGGGGCGATTAACGCCATGACAGTGATAGACATCTCAGGAGGTCAAAAAACCCCATGTTGAAAATTTGGTGCCAAAATTCAAGAAATGCCTGAATATGCAGCAAAGTTGAAAAACCCTATTCATTCAATTATACAGCTTACCGGCATTTCCTCAGTTCGCGGTTGGCTTTGAAGAGTGCAGGCGTGTTCCCGGTCCACGGAAGATCGTCGCGCGGACTCTGGAGGTAAGTTTTGGGTGTGGGGTGAGGGAGGCAGGGTGCGTAGTGGGTGGGTGTGGGTGGGAGGGGGCATCGAGACTACAGAGAGGCGGTTTTGTTTGCAGGGGAAGAAAAGGAAAACCATCGCGGGACAGTTTTCATGTTGCGGGGCATTTGGCGCGCTGGGGTGGCTCCCAGCGTGCCACCTAACTAGGTTTTTGTGGGGGTGTCAGTAGCCGGCGGGTGATTGGGCACCCTCGTTGCTAACACCGGGGGAGTAATGCCAGCAGGGACTGGGCACACCTCTCGGCAAACAAAAGCGGGGGTGAGCGTGAGCCGAGGGGATTGGGCACCCATTCAGCATTGAACAGTTGAGGGGTGATGCTGATCGGGAGTGGCTCCCCTATCAGCACACAAACACGGGGGGGGGTTGCCGACAGGGGGACTGGGCACTCCAGATGTCGGTAGGCGTGAGGCAGCCGCCCACTCGCCGACTATGGTCATAATGGCGACTAGCACGGCAAGCAAAGGACTGTTGCATATGACGAGCTTTGCTCGGATTGCAGCGGACCTTTGCTTAGATGTGCTCACCGCATTATATATGCATGGTGCGGCACTGGCATGCAGGCTGATTGGGGAATGAGGGACACACCTACTGATGCATGCTCTGCATTCGCCCAACAGCAGCCATGCCCCCAAAATCCGTACTAGTGCAAGGTGTTGCTTGTGCAAGCATGCAAGCCAACATAAAAAGTAGCAGAAGGGAGGAGGAGCATATTTTGTCTGCACAGTGAGCCATTTGATGGTACCAGTATTTATAAGCTATGTTTGGGTTGCTGTCAATCACTGTCACTGGGCCGTACTGTATACAGTATTTGCTCATTGAGTGCTCAGTCGGTACCTAGTTGCACTGGTGAGAGAAGGGCTGTGCTGCTCACCAGCTGGGGGAGAATAAGGTGGTGGGTCACACCTTTACCAGATGGGGGGACCATTAGACTACCAGGGATTCTGAGTTTTACAATGGTTTCAACCCCCCGACAAGGGGGAGGGGGAAGGACTACTAGACTACCAGGGATAGTTTGATATTACAACTGGGATGGGGATCAGACAACAGGGGGGGTGGGTGCACTGCACTACTGGGGATCCTTCTGTTTTTTATCACAAGGATGGTTGTCAGACATTGGGGATGGGGAGGAGTACTGGACTAACAGCGATCTCTTTTGTCACCACGGGATGGCAGTCAGACAACGGGAGGAGAGAAACATTGGACTAACGGGATCTCTTTTGTCACCATGCAGATGGCGAATGGAAACTGGAGAGGGAGAAGGAGATCACTATTGCTAATACAGGGTCGACGATGGGACCAGGTAGGGCCACCACACTATGGAAAAGATCACTTTTATTAATACAGGGTCAGCGATCGGAGACTGATTGGGGGAAGGGACACTACACTATGGAAAAGATCACAATTATTAATACAGGGTCAGCAGTCAGAGACCAGGGAGTAGGAGGGACACTACATTATGGAAAAGATCACTGTTATTAATACAGCGTTGGTAATCAGGGACCAGAGGGGACACTACACATGGGAAAGATCACAATTATTAATACAGGGATGTCGATCGTGGACCGGGTGGGGGCAGGGATACTACAGTATGGAAAAGATCACTATAATTAATACAGGATTGGTAACTGGAGACTGGGAAAGAGAGAGGGACACTACACTATGGAAAAACATTCAATTTCTACACCGGGATGGTGATCGGAGTAGGGTGGCAGTACACCATGGGGGACTGCAGCTGCGTGGAGTTTGGGCAGGTGGGGGCTTAACTAAGCCACCCACAGGCATGTAAATGGTATCATAATAAGCATACTAATGGGCACCAGTGTCTTGCATGCCCAATGGGCACATTTGCATGTGTAACCCCCTACAAATGGGGGTTCCTGAAAGTCTTCCTTGGGCTTGCCTAAATGCCCACTGCCAGGCTGGGGTTCTGTGTCCTAGCAATTTAAAAGTGTTTGCATGTGAGTACCCTGTTAGCCTCCATGCCTGTCTCTTTAAGAGCTGCCTCTCTTGTGTGTAAAATTGATCTGGTTAGTGACTGACTAGTTTCAGGCTCGCGTTCCGCCTGGGCTGCAGTGTTATCACTCCATTTTGCCGCCATCGCTATTTGCGCAGAGGGAGCCCTGCTAGGAACTGTGCCTGTTTACTGTTTCTCTGTTTTAATAATAATAATGTTGTAGTTTCTCTAGCCTGCCTTCCTTTGCAGCATGGAAATTTTGGTATTGCCCCACCATTTTGGTTCTGGATTGCCTATTGGGACCAATCGGTACCTTTGGGGACTCTAAAATGGTGTCTGTCCCCAGGGGTCTTGTGGGAGCAAATTTCTGTAGGAATTGTAGTTTTTTAACTTTGGTGCCTAAATGGACCTGGAGGGGGAGCTCTGGCTTTGACAGACTGATGGATCAACCAACTGGAACCTTTTGGACCGAAGGGAAATTCCCAAGCTGCCTGCTGCAGTGTTTCAGTCTGGAGTTAGAGTTTGAGGAGTAAACAGCTCGAGTGATTCGAGCAGCTGCCCCTGGGTAGTAGCATGGGAAATCAGTGGAAAGGCTGAGTTAGGCCTGTCTGCCTGCTGTCTCTCAAGAAATAATTTTTTGAAAGGTTTAGTAACCGGACTATATCTGAAATTGAATGTGGTAAAGCCACAGAATTTTGACCAGCCTTGAACCTGAAGAAGACCAAAGATTTGCTGTATGCAATTGGACTGTCAGGACACCCTTTCACCACAGAACTCCTGGTTTTGCTCACAGACACGAATATTGCTGCTGGACTGTTATCCCTTTTTGTGGTACGGTGATTGCTTTACTATAAATGTGCATGTATGCTGTTAGTGGGTCGCGATTTGGTTCCCCACGGTGTAATTGTGCCACGCTTGCTGGAAGCTGCATCCAGCCTTCCCGGACTGATATCCGAACTGTCTTAACCAGCCTGGGCCCTGTCACACTGGCCCAGCCAGCTACTTCAGATGCAGAGAACACCATCGACGAGAGACCTGCCAGGGGATCAGCCCCCTGCTCAATATCACAAACAGGAACGACACCATGGTGAATCGTGTGGGCCCTGCTTCTCCTGACAAACCAGCAAGTCATCCTGCACTCTGCATTTCATCCATTCTGTGTCCTGTACTGGGTGGCATGAGTAAACACCAGGGTAGCTCCCTGCAACAACAGCTCCATCAAAGTGTGTCATCTGATTTAACTGTTTTGCCTAATCTTCACGAACTGAGCCTCCTGGTTCCAGATTACAAATTGTGTGTGGTTGTGTAAGCCTTTTCTTTTCATCACAGAGCCCCAACCAGCTGCGATGCCAGCCTACCCCAGGCAACATTCCAGGCTAGCCCACCTCACTTCCAACTGGGTACCCAGAGCGTGTGACTGTGCCGGGACTAAATGTGCATGCATAATTGCCTGATTAGATCAGTTTTACAATCAATCAATCAATCAATCTGGTTACGCCCCTCCCTTGTTCAATTCCCCTGAATAAATCAGACCTAACTCTTTTTGCATTTTATCTGTCTGTGGTTCCAGTTTGTACGAAAAGCACTGCACCGTTGTTAATTGCTGTGCCTAACCTTGTTTTACAGGGGGTCTCCAGGGTTGAACTGGTGGAACTAGCCCTGGTGGTAAGTGAAAATAGTGTGGGGATTTGTATGCTGAATAGGGCTACTGTGAAAGTGTTTGTTGCATATTGTCTAGGCCACTAGAGAGGAAAGAAGGGGGTTACAGTGTCCTGGAGGGCTGTACCCAGGTTAGCCTTGTTACTAATAACCCTGTTCTCCGGGTGGAGGTACCTGTTTCGGTATCCAGGCCCCTTAACCTGCAAGTAACCAAGCAGGCAGGGGTATTAGCCTTTGGGATAGCGCCTCTTAGGGGTTACACATGTCTCCTTTTGTGAATAAGGGGCTTAACATGTAGCGCTATTGCTGGCAGCTCATTCTCAAGACTGACTGTGGGTTGCAGCGCTACTGAGGTTCCCTGTGTTTTCCAGAGTTTAGCGCTGCCGCCAGTTGCACCTATTCACATTCAGATAGGGCGGTGCACTATCCAATTGTGAATATACATTTTTGGTTCCTGCACAGTGGCAAGGTATGGTGCAAACCTTTGCACTGCAGTTTGTCCTTTTTTGTAAATCCTGCCCAAGATTTTTAATCGCTGAGATTAAAGATCATTCAAATAAGGAAAATATACAATGAAATAAGTTTGTTTTCCTTGCAAAGATAAAATATGATACTTTGTCTTGATAGAAGCCTTGATATTTAGGGTGGATGGGATAGGGTAAGTAGGAGGGTCAGGGAGGGAGGGAGGGCAGCTGCAACATAAGGGTTGCTACCTGCACATTCGAGCAGACTCAATAGACCATAAGGCCTTTATCTGCTGGCAAATTCATATGTTCTATATAACATGGATTCTCAGCAGGAAGGCCATGTCAAATGAATCTGATAGATTTTTATGTTGTCTTGCGCATGCGCAAGAAACATGTTGCAGTAACTTTAGAATAGCAGGTTTTGGAGGTGCGGTCTTGTTGTAGCCAGTGGTCCCACTGCTTTTTGGGACTGGGCTCCGTGGCATGAATTAGATTGCATGCTGTTTATGGCAGCAGTGCAAAGCATACCACCAACTAAAATGTTTTATCCACTGCAATGAGGGCTCCAACTCATTGCAGGGCATGCCTCCTGGTGTAACATTTCAATAAGACATGACAGTGGCTGTGCCGTCCACCTCACACAGTCCCCAGAAAAGCCAATGCTGGATGTTTAATCCCCGGCATCATCATGCCCCCCACAGGTTCATTGCCTTCGTGCCCCAGTCCCCATTGGCATCATGTCCCATGCCTGCTGTTTGCCGATGGGCTGTCTAATACCCGTCTGCTCCAGTCCACTCCACCCCAAAACATGCAGGTGGCACACTGGGAGCCCACTCCAGCATGTCAAAAGTACCTGTTAAAAGAAAAAACCTTTCTGTGATATTTATTATTATTTTTTTAAACCCTGTAAAGTAGAAAATGTTCCCTCAGCCCAACCTGTGTCAACCCACGGCATACCCCACCTCCACACTCCCCCTCACCCCATTCTTACCTCCAGAGCCCGGTGCGACGATCTTTGGTGGACCTGGAACACGTCTACGCTCTTCAAAGCTGACCGTGAACTGAAGAAATGTCGGTAAGCTGTAGAATGGCATAAATAGGGTTTTTTCAACTTTGGTGCATATCTCGGACATTTTTGGGAATTTTGTCACCAAACTTTCAACATGAGGTTATTGGGACCCCCTCCTCATGAATTCAGAAACTGTCATGGTGTTATTCTGTCCCAAAAGGTGATTTTGTGGTCACTGCTTGAAATCATCTTTCAGGGCTGATGAGCGAAACCAGCGGAATTTTCGGCGCCACCGCCGAAAGCGGCACTGAACAGCCGCCGCGCGGCTCCTGATACATCTTCTGGTCAGCCTCGAACTCTGCACCAGATCCTGCTACCAGGTACAAGAGCCTAAGGCTGTGAAAACTCTGCTGCATTCTGATTGGTGCGGCCCTGCTGCCAGTATTCTGTGATTGGACAGGACAATTTTTACACCTTGGCCATTGGTGCGCTCACGGACTGCTGCCAAAACTGCCTTTCTTCTACCTTCCGAAGCATTTCAGCTACTTGGGTCTTTTGGGACACTGTTATTTTGCTAATTTAAGCCTGTGCATGACCTTTGTGGACTTTAATCTAAGCTGCCTGCTTGTCTTGTTAATTAATGTATTTAATAGTGCAATTTTGCTCCTGTAACCTGACTGCTGCTGTCTGAATTCCTCTCTCTCTCTCTCAGTTGTCCCCCTGCATCGCTGAATTCTCTCTGAATCCCTCCTGAAACTCTGCCACAGTCTGAACAGCTGTAATTCCTAACCCCCCCATCAGCTCCTGGCCCTCGATCCAGTTCTCTCCATTTTTCACTCAGAAAGCCCTAGTTTCACCTGATCACTTGCCTCCTCTCCCTTCCCCCATCTTTAACCTTGTCCTCCCCCTCTTAATCTGCACCTCAGCTCCTTTGTCTTTCCACCCCACCCTTAGCTACCTCACCTCATTCATAGTTAATTTGGCTTAGCACCCCCACCCCTGCTGACAGGCTGCCGTCACCTCCCTCCCATACTTGCTAAACTCTTAAATTAATCCTCCTCTCCTGTTTGGCCCCATTAGGTATCCTGGTGGAATTTTTGGTGCCACCGCCGAAAGTGACGCTGAACGGCCACTGTGCTGACTCCTGCTACATCTTCTGGCCGCCTCCCTGGAACTCTGCACCAGATTCTGCTACCAGGTACGAGTGCCTAAGGCTGTGAAAGCTCCATATTTTGCATCTGCATTCCGATTGGTGCAGCGCTGCTACCAGTGTATTGTGATTGGACAGGGCAATTTTTACACCTTGGCCATTGGTGTGCACATGGACTCCTGCCTAAATTGCCTTTCTTCTACCTCCCGAAGCATTTCAGCTACTCGGGTCTTTTGGGACACTGTTATTTTATCCCACCCCAACGACCCCCTTCCAGGCCTCCTTTAAATACACTCTCACACCTCCCACCTTAGGCTGCTTCACCAATCTGTTGCAGCACCCTCAGCCTCAACCAATCATACTTGCTTTAGCTGATCTCCTATTTTGCTGTTTCCCCCCCCCTTAGCCAAATTGTGCCTCCTTCCTATCCCTAACCATGGCAGCTCTAAACCTGCTTCCCACAATGATATTTGTGGTTATGAGAGTGATGCTCTGTCCCACTTCACATGAGTTACTCCCTCTCAATCCACCTGCCAGCTAACCCAATCACGATCTGCATTACAGTCTTGGCATGACAACGGGGATTCAACATAATTATCCATGGCCCATTCCTCCCCATTTTGGCATACTGATTACCTTCTGAAGCTTCAAACGACTAGCCCACGAGGGAACCTACTTGCAGTAGCAGCTCTCTGCAATAAGGCAGGACAACCCCGGCACCATTACACCAAGGCACGCAGACGCCTAACTAACAAGCAAGCCATCAAAATTCTTTAAAGCTCTCTCCTGAGATATCTTTTAATGCTTCTTCTCCTCTCAGGAAACGTTCACCCCAACCCTGGACCTCTTGGACCGTCTGCCCACCCCCAGAATAGAACAACGGGGTCTCTCACTCTGGCGTCTGTCAATGTCTGTAGCCTCCTCAGCAAACTCGATAACCTCCAAACCTGGATCCACCAACACCAATTGACATCCTCTCTGTCATGAAACTTGAAAACACCCAAGATCCCTGATACTGCGGTTGCAATTCCTGGTTACTCAATCTTAGGCAGGACAGGATTTCGAAGCAGGGCGGTGGCTGTGCCATCTAACTGAGAGATACTATCATGGGACACGTTATCCCTTTTCCTAGCCCGGGATCCCCATCTCAGGTCCTTGCTATCAAAGTTCTCCTAGGGGCCCATAACAAAAATCTTACTATTGTCTCCATATATATACCCCCAAAGGACTTGGTCAGTGGCTTCAATAACATAATGGAATGCCTCAAGGGACTGCGCCATAACATGAAGAGCATAATTATGGGTGATTTTAACATCCACTGGCTTGCACCTGAGGCCTGCATCTATAAGGATACTGTCACTGCACAGCACCTCACACAGCTTGTCCCCACACCCACTAGATGCAACTATAGGATGGGAACTTACACCCTAATTGACTGGATACTGTCAAACCACCCTGAAAGAATCACTAAGGTGTCTGTTCTCCCAGACTCCTTAAGTGACCACTCATCCGTAATCTGCTCTTGGGCTAACAACTTCACCAAGCCCCCACCTAAAATAATATACGCTAGGGTTCTCAAGCAGGGACACCTACGCCTGCTAAAATCTCACTTAAGCAGGCTGGATTGGTCTAAAATTGACACTCTCAAGGACATAAACAAAGCCTTGGAACTGTTCATCAGCCATTTCACTGCAGCCTGTGATATCTATGCACCACTCTTAAAGAAAAAGGTCAAATGCAGGTCTGACCCCTGGATAAACTCTGAGCTCATAGTGCAGCTCAAACAAAGGGACTACCTCTGGCACTGTGCTCGAGCCACAACAGCGAAAGGTGACATCCAACAAGCAGCAAGAAATGGCTGTATCCGAGCTATATTGAAGGCTAAAAGCAAATACTTTAGGGAGGCACTTTCCAGCTCCAGGGGTGATGGGATAAAATTTTGAAATAACTTGAAGGAACTACAGGCAAGGATACTAAGGCACCACCACTATGCTCAACATTGATGGTACACCTACGCTTGACCTAAATACCATCTCCAACACGTTCAACAACACGTTCTCTAACCTGAGTAGTGTCCTTCCACCCGATTTTTTCAACGCCTCTACCTCCAATTCCACCTTTACTACTGCGTATCAAGCACACTGTGCTCCGCAGTTCTTCTTCAAAGACATCCCAATGCACTTAGCCAGAACCTATATACACAAGGCCATCAGCAAAACTGGCTACAGTGGCGACTCCCTTGACCTGAAGTTGCTTGCACTAGTCCTCAATGAGATCCTTGAACCCTTGACAAAGATCTTTAACCTATCCTTGAGACTGGGTGAATTCCCATCACTCTGGAAACAGGCAACTATCACACCTGTGCACAAAAGCGGAGACAAGTCACTGTACACCAACTACAGGCCCATCTCCATCCTCCCCATCTTATCAAAAGCTCTGGAATGAATAGTCTCTGACCAACTTGTAGAGTTCCTGGACAAATATGAAATCCAATGCCCAGAACAGCATAGCTTCCAAAAAAGGCATAGTTCCACCACGGCACTGTTTGAATTTATTGGTTTTCTCCATGACACCCTCAACCAAGGAACATGTGTGGGGGGGGGGCAGTATTCATTGATCTAATGAAGGCCTTTGACACCATTAACTACCCACTCCTACTCGATCAACTGATCTCCCTCGGGCTCTCCAATGATGCACTGCCCTGGTTTGCTAGTTACCTAGGGGATAAGGTCCAACGTGTCAGGATTGCTGGAGTCACCGCTGATGTAAAACCAGTCCTCTCAGGTGTTCCTCAGGGGTCAATGCTGGGACCATTACTCTTTTCTCTGCTTCTTAATGGTCTCCCTAGTGTCTGCCAACAGAGAATATTACTTTTTGCAGATGATGCAGTACTGTTTACCAGGGACTGAGATACTAGTCAACTTGAGAGTCAACTACAACACAACTTCAGGCATGTTGAAGATTGGTTTAGCTCACACAAACTTGTACTGAACTATAGCAAAACCAAGGTCATGACATTCTACAACCCAAGGAGCAAGTACAAACCTCTGCCCCTCAACATCAAGAACCATGAGAGGGCCTCACTTAAACATGTTCCTGAGTTTAAATACCTTGGCATCACACTGGACAGCTCTCTTTCTTACTCACAGCACATTGGTAATGTAGCAAAGACCCCCAATATATGGATTGGTTTGCTCCACAAGCACAAGCACTGCCTGGCCTCTGAAGCCCTTAGACTGGCCATCTATAGCTCTGTCACCTCCATTCAAACACCATGAAGTCTTGCTATATTATGACATATAGCAGTTAGCCACAGCACTTGAACTGCCCCGGAGAGGAAGGAGTTAACTCCAGGCTGACTGGAGTTCCAAGCACGAGCGCCTTCCTGAAAGCTCTATCTGGCTAGTTTCAAATTGAAACTGTCAGATTCTTTACTCCGCTTCACTGAACAGTCGCTCCGGAGATCTCTCCTTCAGCTCGGTTATTTCTCGGTTCAAACGAGTGTTTCTCGGTTCATTTTAACCGGCAAAAGTAATTATTTTACCGCATTTCGGTTCAAAGCTCTATCTGGTAAACCGTAAGTACAGGATTTTAAAGTCTGTGTGGAAATTCATTATCGGTTCGGTTTTGAACCGATCGGTTTGCAAAAATACTAATTTTAAACAACAATTTGGGCTTTTAGAGTGCGGTTCCCAGTTCTTATCGGTTCTAAAAAAACCTAACTTTTAAATTGGGTTTCGAAATACCCGTGACACGGTTAGGAACCGATAAAATTGTCTTCTACCTACTGCCATAAAAGGCAAGTTTTTGGATAGGCTGGCATTATGTCTGAGAAACCCAAAGAAACCGGGCCCACTGGGTTTCAACACTATGTGATGTTTGTGGGAAGCCTTTGCCAAAGGCTGACCCACACACCACATGTGTTATTGTCCAGGGGCTGACCACCTCCTGTCAGACTGCCAGGTGTGTAAGAATTTCCCTGCAGCCACCCTGGAGAAAGATTGGGCCGGCTCCAGGGCGAGAGGCCAAAGTCCACTGACCGGATGCCAGCCCAGTCCAGCACCCACTGGACCAGAGGGTGCCCTCTGACCAGGACGAGACTCCCTCGGGCAAAAGGAAGGCTGGTTCTGAGGAACAGGTCCCAGCAAAAATCTAAAAATCAGCAGGTCTGGAGTGCAAGATTGCCTCTCCAACTGCTGAAATAACTAAAGCCATACAGATTGTCCAGTCACTGTCTCAGGGGACCGGCCGAACCACCAACAGCTGGCAAAAGTTGGTTTGTTCGGTTCAGTAGTTCAAGAGTATGATGTTGAGGAATTTTATGAACCACAGGAGGAGGAAGATTTTGATCATATGTATGTGGCTGGGAGGGTCTGGACGTGCCCATTGAACCGGACATTTCTCCAGACAGACCATTAGAATCTCCCCCTATGCTGTCTGAGTCCCCTTCTTATTTTATGTTTTACAAGAAGGTTGCAGAAACCCTCCAACTTCCCTTGGAAGAGGCTGTGGATGAGCAAGAGGAGCCTGATTATGTTGAGATGATGGATATCCCAGAGTCTAGGAGGTTGTCTATTCCTTTGCATAAGTCATTTAGGAAGCAAACAACAAAAATTTTAAAATCCTCATTCTGTCCCTCCCTGTAGATAAAAAATGGACAGAAGGTATACTTTATCAGGCCCTGATACAGACTTCCTCACTGAGCAGTGTAGTCATGTAGGTGTGGTACAAGCTGCAGCCTGTGACAAGGCTAATATCCTCCTGGCCTCACATCCTCCTGATAAGGATTCAGGAAGATTGCTGCCATGGCGAAAAAACAGTATATGGCAGCTTCTTTGGGACTCAGGCAGGCAAATTATATGGCTTATGTGACTAGATATCAGAAATCTAGATGGGATACAGTGTTGCAGTTAGCCAAGCAGGCCCATGGCCAGCTGGCTGGTGGAATTGAACAGGTGGCTGCTGATGGCATTGAAGCCTCTAAAGTTCAATTTCATACTGCTGTAGATGTTAATGATGTTTCCTCTAGGGTCATGGCCACTTCTGTAGCTTTCCGTAGGTTGGCATGGCTCAGGTGCACTAATCTTTCACAGGATACTCAGTCAAAGGCTATGGATTTTCCTGTGGTGGGAAATTCTCTGTTTGGAGAGCAAGCGGAGAATTATATGAAAAGATGGATGAATACAGAACTACCTACAAAAGTGCCCAGGCCAAGGGCGGCATGCCACTCCACAGAGGCACACTCCCAGAGGTAGGGGCAGGCCTTTCCACAGGCCTTTTATCAATCCCAAGCCTCTCTGCTTTTGCACAGAGGGTTTTCAGAGGCAGAGGTAGGCCAGGCGCAGATAAACCGTCTCCCACCCCTCAGCCTAAGAGCTACTGCCAAGCAGGCACCCTGATGGGATGCCCAGGGCAATTCTCCTGTACCAGTTGGAGGCAGGTTGGCTTATTTCAGCCAGAACTGGGTGTCCCAACTTCGGACAAATGGGTTCTGGAGGTAGTAAGCCAGGGTCTGGTTCTCAGCTTCAAACAGTTTCAAAGATGAGAACCAGACATTTCCACCTGCAAGCCCTTTAGAGGCCCTTGCTTTGGAAGCAGAGGTCTCTTCCTCCTGAACTGCAAAGCAGTGGAAAGGTTCCTCCTTGTCACCAGGCAAGGGCTGTACTCAGATACTTCCTTACCCCAAAAGACAGGAGAATGGCGGCCCATTCTAGACTTAAGGTACCTGAACAAGCATCTTTTGAAACCAAAGTTCAAAATGTTAACTCTGGCAATGATTTTGCCCTCCCTCAGGCCAGGGGACTGGCTAGCCTCCCTGGACCTCAAGGATGCCTATTTTCATGTCCTGATCAGGCCTTCTCACTGAAAATACCTCAGGTTTGAACTGCCCTCAGGTCACTACCAGTTCAGAGCAATGCCCTTCGGTCTTACCTCTGCTGCAAGGGTATTCACAAAATGTCTAGCTGTGGTAGTGGCTCACTTAAGAAGGCAAGGGGTTGCTGTGTTTCCCTACCTGGACGACTGGCTCATTGTGGGTCAGTCCCCAGATCAGGTAAAATCCCACTTGCAAGTCACCCAGCAGCTTCTCACTTCCCTGGGATTCCTGCTGAATTTACCAAAGTCAGTTCTAGAACCAGTTCAGGTACTAACTTTCATAGGTGCGGAATTGGACACAAAGTTGGCCAGGGCATTTCTCCCCTCGGAAAGGGTAGAGAAGCTGATTGCCCTGGCATCCTCTTTCACCCTGTGGGTCTCTCGACCAGCAAGGCACTTTCTGCAACTTCTAGGGCACATGGCTGCCTCCACAGCTGTAGTGCAAGGAGCAAGATTCCAGATGAGAGACATTCAGTTTCATTTGAGGGCCTATTGGTCCCAAAGGAGGGACCCCCTTACCAAATTGGTCCCAGTGACCCAAACTCTGATTCTAGCTCTTCAGTGGTGGCAGGATCAGAGCAATCTAAGACTAGGGGTCCCCTTCATTCCCATTTCTCATTCCCTCACCCTCACCACGGATGCCTCCTTGCTGGGGTGGGGAGGCGCATAGGCGACCTTTCCACTCAGGGAGTGTGGTCCCCCCAGGAATCTCTGCTCCACATCAACCTGTTGGAACTCAGAGCTGTCTTTTTAACTCTTCAGGTTTTCTCAGCATCTGTCCAGAACAAAGTAGTTCAGGTCAGGACAGACAATACCACAACAATGTGGTACATCAACAAGCAGGGGGACACTCGGTCATCAGCCTTGTGCACTGAAGCAATGAAGTTGCGGTCTCTGGCTTACTCCCTGAACACCTCCCTAGTAGCAGTTCACCTTCCAGGGAAGGACAATGTCCTAGTGGATGCCCTCAGCAGGATTTCTCAGGGTCATCACGAATGGTCTTTGAATCCCTAGTGCTGGGGTCAGTTTTGCCAGATGGAGCACTCCTCAGATAGATCTTTTAGCAGCCCCAGACAACCACCAACTTCCTCTGTTCTGTTGCAGGCCTCAGTAATGGGCTCAGTCCCCTGGACGCCTTTTGTTGGATTGGGAAGGGAAGTTTCTGTATGCCTTTCCCCTTCCCCTTCTCTTCAGGGTGTTAGTAAAATCAGATCCCAGCCCTGCAAAGTGATTCTGATTGCACCAGACTGGGCCAGGCAACCCTGGTACCCTGCTTCTGTCCCTGTCAGTCCACCCTCCCTGGGCCTTCCCAGGGTCCACAACCTACTGACTTGTGCCCAGGGAGAGTTTGGTATCCGGACCTCAAATCCCTCCACCTCAAGGCTTGGCTCTTGAGGAGTTAGAATTGCTGAATTACACCTTTCTCAAGGTGTCCTTGATATTTTAAAGGCCTCTAGGAAGCCTTCCACTAGGGCCACTTATAATTCCAAATGGAAGGAGTTCTCCATCTGGTGTTCTGGGAAGCAAATTGTCCCAGAATCTGCTGATTTGCCCATTTTGCTGGACTACTTGGTCCATCTTAATTCCTTAGGCCTCAGGCCAGCTACCTTAAAGGTTCATCTGGCAGCTGTCTCTGCTTTTATATCAGCAGGAAAGCCTGCCTCCCTTTCTTCTCACCCTGGGTTACTTCACACTAACCCTCCTTTTCGGGACCCAGCCCCTGCCTGGGACCTTAATGTTTGCATTGCTCAGTTAATGCAACCCCCCTTTGAACCTCTGTCTTCAGCAGACCTTAAGTTCCTAACTTGGAAAACTGTTTTCCTAGTGGCCATCACTTCTGCCAGACGCATAAGTGAGTTACAAGCCCTGTCAGTGGAAAAGGATTTTATTTATTTTCACAGAGATAAGGTAGTTCTCAGGACTAACAGAAAGTTTTTACCTAAAGTGGTTTCAGATTTCCATTTTAACCAATCCATCTCCCCTCCAGTATTTTTCACTGAGCATTCTTCCTCGGGTGAGAGGAGACTGCACAGTTTGGACGTTAAAAGAGCTTTAAGCTACTATTTGGAACACACCAAGGGTCACAGGTTCGAATCCCTCCAACTCTTCCTTACCTATGGCGAGGTTGCAAAGGGAAACCTGCCACTAAGAGGAGAATGCCAGGTGGATTGTCTCTTGTATCCAATTTTGCTACAAAAACTAGGTAGAGAACCCCCTCAGGACTGAGGGCCCAATCCACCAGGGGTACAGCTGCATCTCTAGGGCTGCTGAGATATTCCCATTCTGGAAATCTGTCAAGCTGCTACCTGGAAAACAGTTCACACCTTTACCAAGCATTACTCCCTGGATGTCAGTCCAGGAGAGATGCTCAGTTTAGCACAACCGTGCTTCAGAGCCTATTTCCTAAGTAGGTTCTGGCCCTCCTCCATGGAGGTACTGCTGTGTAATCTGCTATATGTCATAATATAGCAAGACTTCATGGTGTTTGAAAGAAAAATTACTCACCTTAGTAATTGCTTTTCTTCTCATGGAGTCTTGCTATATTATAACCACCTAACCTGCCCCTCTCAGAACTGCTACTTGGGTAGGGGTTGGCAAATTGGTGCAAGCACTGTGTCATGCCATTATAGCTCTTTTTCTTTTTCCCTTTTCTTTAGGATTAGGAAAACTAGGTATTTCTGTTTTACTTGTAGGTTTGGCCCCCCTCCTGGACTTGAGTCTTTTGGGGGGGGGCCTAATAGTGCTTGTCAGGGTGATATTGTTGTTGTTGTTGTTTCTGTTATTGTTATTTCTACTAGTAGGTAGCCATTTGGCTAGTGTAGAGTTTTTTTTCCACACAGACTTTTGCTTAGTGTTGGCTCCGTAAAGATCTGACAGTTTCAATTTGAAACTAGTCAGATAGAGCTTTCAGCAAGGCGCTCGCGCTTGGAACTCCAGTCAGCCTGGAGTTAACTCCTTCCTCTCCGGGGCAGTTCAAGTGCTGTGGCTAACTGCTATATGTCATAATATAGCAAGACTCCATGAGAAGAAAAGCAATTACTAAGGTGAGTAATTTTTTCTTATTGACTACAGTCTAGTCATCTATGGCTCTGCCTCCCCTACTACTCTCCGATGGATATCTGTGACACTCAACAAAGACTGTAGGCTCCTAATGGGTGCCGCCCACCTAACGTACACCTGTGACCTATATACCCAGGCCCGGATGTCTACCACTCCTTAGTAGAATACAATACCAGACCTGTCTGCTCACCAAAAAAATTCTCCTCGGGCACATGCCTCCAGGAGTGGCAAAACTCCTTACCACCTACAGCAGCACCCAGCTTACATGGAGAGCTCAACAACAGACCTTCCAGGTGCCTAGATGCCGGACCACTATGGGTCAGAGGTCGTTCACACACAGGGCTCCTCAGTGGTACAATACCCATAACAAAGAAGCACTTGCAGCTGTGCCTCTTGGTTCCTTTAAAAGGGAGCTATGTCTATCCCTTGCCTCTACCACACAATGTGACTGCCTCTCCTAAACAATGGTCATCTCCTTCTACCTTAGTCATTGGTGATCTGTAACAGGCCATACTACCTCACTGTTTACTTCACCAGCCTCCACCATCCCACTCTTTACTCCTCACCCACCCCTCCCCTCTCAGCTGACAACCTCCTACACCAGGCCTCTAACCAACCTACACCAGTCTCTTGCCATACACCCCTACCCTCCAACAATGGCCCTTTAGCCTGCCGACTCCATTCTGACTCCCTCCTATCCCATATACAGTTCACCCTGAAAACTGATTCAAGCTGGATTTTGCTGTCTCTCTCCACTAGTTTTAGTTTTAGTTTAGTTTTAGTTTATTGTTCTAGGAATTACTACCTTTGAGCCAGAGGCTCTTTTACAAAGGTTCCACGTCAATTAGGTACAGTACAAAAGGTTACATAGATAACACAACAATTTGTGTTGTGTCAAGAGCAAGAAAACATATACAAATACATATCAAATCATTTGTGCAAAAGGACATGAGATATCAATAATCACATTATTATTACAAGAAAGAGGTCATGCCAGATTAGGAGAAACAAATAGGGAAAAGTCCAGAACAGAGGAGGGTAAGTGAAAGGTGTGGGAGCAGACAATAGCAGGAGAAAAGGTTTCCCAAACATGTCTTTGTCAAGTAACGGACAGGGTGGGTAGTGAGAAAATAGGAGGTTTAATCAGGGCAGTCACAGGAGCTGGAGGTGGCAAGGTGAGAGAAAAGCCTTGATTTGAAAATACCTAGAGAGGTGGAGGCAGTAATATGAGTGCTGAGGGCATTTAGCCAGCTGGGGCACGATGGGCAAATGATCTTTGTCCCTGAGAAGTCCGGCATCGGGGAGTTGGAGAGGCTGGTGTTCTGATCTTCTGGTAAAACAGGTGCTAGTGCTCGGACATAACAGGTCTTGGATACAGGGTGGAGTGAGGCCCAGGTGGATTTTTTCACCATCAGGCAGGTAAGTACTTTATCCGGTTTTGAGTTGCAACCAACCTGAGTCAGCATAGAGTTCACATGTGTGGATGCGATGGGGTGTGCACCAGTGAGCAACCGACAGGCCTTATTTAGGGATGTTGTAATGCGACTAAGTGCTGTAGTAGTGGCAGATCCATATATAACTAAGCCATAATCAATGACTGAGATGATAGAGGATTGGATGGCAATCCTCAGTGCAGAATGGGTAAGAAGCTGTCGGTTCCGATACAGAATCCCAATTCGCTGATTAATAGTTTTTGCTGTACTATCAATGTGAGTTGCAAAGGTTAGGCCTTGATCAAAGTTGATTCCAAGATATTTGAAAATTGGCACTTGTTCAAGGGTATTTCCTAAGTATGTATTAATGGTGAGTGGGACTTGCCGTTTCTTGTTTCGCGGGTTAGAGAAGAGCATGGATTTAGTTTTTTTGTGGTTTAGAACCAGCTTATGTTCAAGGAACCACATCTCAACTTTGGAAAAAGCATGCTGAAGGTTGGAGTAAGAGGTTCGGATCTTTATGAGTGGCAAGAATCACGGCATCGTCGGCATAGAGGATTATTTGTTCAGGGCAGGATTTGGGGAGGAGTTTAGGAAAAGGCTGAAAAGGAGGGCCCAGGATGGATCCTAGGGAACTCCTGAGCGAACCAGTTTGAGTCTGAGAGAACTCCAGCTACTTTTACAGATTGAGGCGCTGAGCAAGGTAATTTTTACCCAGTCATCAGGACCCTCACGAGAGCCCTAGGGATAGTAGTTGTTTGATAAGTAGGCCATGGTGAACTGTGTCAAATGCCTTGGTTAAGTCAATGTAGACTGCTCCAGTTAGGTTTCCTTTGTCCATGGCATTGTGGATTGCTCCTGAGAATTCAAGTAGGGCAGTCGATGTGCTGTGCCCTTTCCTAAATCCATGCTGCTGAGTGCATAGGATGTTGTGCTTTTCAGGTAGTCTGAGGTTGGTCCGCTACCAAAGCGTTCAAGGGCCTTAGAGAGAGGTGGTAGTATTGATGTGGCGATAGTTACCAGGCAGTGACTTATCACCACTTTTGTGCACCGGAGTGACAACTGCAGCTTTCCATTTCCTAGGAATTGGCTGTAGCAGAGGGAGAGATTGAAAATTTTTGTGAGGGGGAGCAGAACTTCCTCGAGAGTGAGGGACAGAAGTTTAAGGTCAATAGTGTCACTGCTTGCTCGGGACTTAGAAATGGCCTTCTTTACATATTTGTAGACTTCATGTGCCTTTACTAGTTTGAAATGGAAGGGTGGTTTGGTTGGAGAGGCAGTAGTAGAAGTACAAATTGGAGGGTCAGCATCAGTGAAGAAATCAGATGAGAGGACACCACTAAGGTCCGTGAAGGTATCATTTAGGGTGTTTGCAATGATCTCTGGGTCTAATGTAGTGGTTCCATCACATTCATTATTGTAGGAAGGATTTGGACTGCTGACCCATGATATTCTTTATGTTGTCCCAGAAGGATTTCCCTTAGCCCCAGGAGTTGGAGAGGGCATTCTTGAAGTAGGGCTCTTCATCAAGCGGATCTGTTTAGTACAGTGGTTCTGAGCCTGTTTATACTTTTGAATGTCCGACAGAGTGCCAGTAGCTCTTGCAGTGGCCCAGAGGTGATCCCTACATTTGAGTTGTGCCAATACAGCCTCGCGTGAGCCAGGGATTTGTGAGTGCTTTGATTTTACGCTTTTTTACTGGTGCATAGGTGTCCAGGCAGTGTTGAAAGTAGAAATAAAGTAATCAAGGGCTAGGTCATCATCTTGAGTTTTGTAAATCAGGACCAGTCTATCTGCCTAAGACAGGTCTTGAGATGAATAAGGTTGCCATAAGGTAGGACTCTGCTATAGATGGTTTTGGAGGTGGCTTACTGAAACTTATTTGTCCAGGTACATATTATTGGAGAGTGATCACTGAGCGAGTCAGGGAGAACACTTACATTGGTTATACGGGTAGGGTGGCTGGTAAGGATCCAGTCAATGAGGGTGCTGGTCCCTGATTTGTAGTTTTTCCTGGTAGGGGAGTTTACCACTTGTGTTCAATTTGCTGCTAGGATAGCATCTTTGTTTGACCCTGCATCAGGAGCAAGGCAATTTATATTAAAGTCCCTAAGGAGAAGGAGTTCGATGTCAGAAGGTTGTGTACGTATGAACTCGAGGACAGCCTGTAGGCCAGAATCAGGATCTTTTGGTGGGATATTGACAGCAGCAATTGTGAGGACTTTGTTTTGGGCACCAAGTAGTATCTTGATAGGGAGGAGCTGCACTGAGGTTTCTGTGGTGGGGTAAGAACCAGGGAGACAGGTGAGGTAGACTATTTACTGTATTTATAATGTTTTAGTCAACTATGTGTATTAAGAATGTAACTGTTGATTACCTTTGTATGTACGTTACCCTACATCCTTTGATGTGGAGCCTTTGTAAATGAGCAGTTCCTCCTCAAAGGTATTTGTAATCCTAGAGTTTAATAAATAAATAAAAAAGAATAATGAATTAACAATGCAACTGTTCATGAGGTGGGCTCTCAAAAAGCCTATGTTGCAAATTTGGTGAAACAATTCAAACAAGCATTTGTCAATGCCGAATGTTGATTGCGTTGGTCTGTTGAGCTCACTCACTGTCCCTCTGCCACTCGCTCAGTCTGTTTCTCCCGGTACTGCAGGCTGCTCTTTTGTACTGGGCTCCTGCTTGCGTTAGCACCTTGTTCTGGCCACTAAGAAATCCGCAGCTGTCCCAACAGAGCTCTGTTGAGGTGGCTCACTCCACCTCTCTCACTCCCTCATTCCGTTTCTCATGGCGCTGCAGGCTGCCCTTTTGTACTGGGCTCCTGCCTCTATTGGTGGCTTTTTCTGCCCACAAAAAAATCTGCAGCAGTCCCGACACAGGTCTGTTGAGTCTGCTCACTACCTCTCTCTCACTTACTCGTTCCATTTCTGCCGGCGCTGCAGGCTGGCCTTTTGTATTGGGCTCCTGCCTGTGTTGCTGCCTTTTTCTGCCAACAAAAAAATCTGCAGCAGTAACGATAGAACTCCATTAAGGTCACTCACTCCCACTGTCTCACTCACTCATTCTGTTTCTCCTGGCACTGCAGGCTGCCCTTTTGTACTGGGCTCCTGCCTCTGTTGGCGCTTTTTTCTGCCCACAAAGAAATCTGCAGCAGTCCCGACAAAGCTCCGTTGAGCTCACTCACTCTACATCCCTCACTCGCTCATTCCGTTTCTGCCGGCACTGCAGGCTGCCCTTTTCTACTGGGCTCCTGCCTGCATTGCTGCATTCTTCTGCCCACAAAGAAATTTGCAGCAGTTACAATAGAGCTCTGTTGAGCTCACTCGCTCCCCCCTCTCACTCGCTTATTCTGGTTTTCCTGCCACTGCAGGCTGCCCTTTTGTACTGGGCCCCTGTGTGCATTGCTGCCTTTTTCTGCCTACAAACAAATCTGCAGCAGTCTCAACAGAGCTCCGTTGAACTCACTCACTCCCCCTCCCTCACTCGCTCATGCTGTGTCTCCTGCTGCTGCAGACTGCCTTTTTGTACTGGGCTCCTGCTTGCATTGGCGGCTTTTTCTGGCCAGAAAGAAATCTGAAGCAGTCCCGGCACAGCTCTGTTGAGCTTGCTCACTCCCCCTCTATCACTCACTCATTCCGTTTCTGCCGGCACTGCAAGCTGGCCTTTTGTACTGGGCTCTTGCCTGCATTGCTGCATTTTCTGCTAACAAAAAAATCCACAGCAGTCACAATAGAGCTCTGTTGAGTTCGCTCACTACTGCTCTGTCACTGGCTCATTCTGTTTCTCTTGGCGCTGCAGGCTGCGCTTTTGTATGGTGCTCCTGGCTGCATTGACACCTTTGTCTGTCCACAAAGTAATCTGCAGCTATCCCGACAGAGCCTCGTTGAGATCGCTCAGTCTCCCTCTCTTATGCGCTCATTCTATTTGTCCTGGCGCTGCAAACTGCCCTTTTGTACGGGGCTCCTGCCTGCACTGGCTCCTTTTTCTGCCCACAAGAAATCTACAGCAGTCCTGATAGAGCTCCGCTGAGCTCACTCAGTCCCCATATCTCACTTGCTCATACTGTTTCTCCCACTGCTACAGGCTGGCCTTTTGTACTGGGCCCCTGCCTGCACTGACGCCTTTTTCTGCCCCCTAAGAAATCCGCAGCAGTCCTGACAGCACTCTGTTGAGTTTGCTCACTCGCTCTCTCATTCTGTTACTCCCAGTGCTGCAGGCTGCCCTTTTGTACTGGGCTCTTGCACTGGGGCCTGTTTCTGCCCTCAAACAAATCCGCAGCAGTCCCAACTGAGCTCAGTTGAGCTCGGTCACTCCACCCTCTCACGCAGTTACTCTTAATCTGTCCCAAACACTGATTTCCCACAGTGATAGTGTTATTCTCCCCGGCAGGAGTGCAAAAACATATTTTAGCCAGGATGTGAAAAATGACAGCTGTACTGTTCATAAGGAGGTGTGAAAAAATGCCAATGTTGAAAATGTGGTGTGAAAATATTACAAATTTGCGAAGTTACAAGGGTGCGTGGAAACAGTTCAACGCACGCTTATAACACAGTCATGTTATGGAGTTTCATCACTAAATTTTCAACATAGGGATTTTAGAACCTCTGCTCATGAACAGTGCCACTGTCATTTTCTTAATCTGTCCTGAACACTGATTTCCCACAGCGACTGCGTTATTCTGCGCCAGAATTGTGAAAACACATTTCGGTCAGGATGTGAAAATTGAGAGCTGTACTGCTTATAAAGAGGTGTGACAAAATGACACTGTTGAAAATCTGGCGTGACAATATTACAAAGCTGCAAAGTTACAAGGGTGCATGGAAAGTGCGCAACGCACACTTGTAACACGGTCATTTGATGGGCTATCATCACCAAATTTTCAACATAAGCATTTTAGGACCTCTGTTCATGAACAGTATCACTATCATTGTCTTAATCTGTCACGAACAGTGATTTCCCACAGCGACAGCTCTATTCTGCGCCAGAAGTGTGAAAACACATTTTGTCCTGAATGGGAAAAATGACAGCTATACTGTTCATAAGTAGGTGTGGGAAAATGGCAATGTTGAAAATCTGAAGTGAAAATATTATAAATTCACAAAGTTATGAGTGTGCATGCAAACAGTTCAACGCATGCTCGTAACACAGTAATTTTATGGAGTATCGTTACCAGATTTTCAACATAGGCATTTTAGGACCTGTACTCATGAACAGTGTCACTGCTATTTTCTTAATTTGTCCCGAACACTGATTTCCCACAGCAACTGTACTATTCTGTGCCAGAAGTGCGAAAACACATTTCGGCCAGAATGTCAACAATGAAACCTGTACTGTTCACAAGGAGGTGTGAAAAAATGCCAGTGTTGAAAATCCGGCATAAAAATATTGCAAATTTGCAAAGTTATGAGCGTGCGAAGCAACTGCACAGTGCACGCTCATAAAACAGTCAGTTTTGGGATTTTTTTCCACTAAATTTGTGACATTGGCTTTTCGAGAGCCCACCTCATGAATACTGGCACTGTCGTTTCATTAATCAGCCCTGAAAGGTGATTCCGCGCAGTGACCGCAAAATCACTTTTTGGGGCTGATTAATGCCATGACAGTTCCAGAATTCATGAGGAGGGTTCCCAAAAACCCCATGTTGAAAATTTGGTGTCAAAATTCCAAAAAATGACTGAGATATGCATTAAAGTTGGAAAAAACCCATTTATTTCATTATACAGCTTATTGACATTTCCTCAGTTCATGGTCGGCTTTGAGGAGTGCAGACGTGTTCCCAGTCCACCAAGGATCATCGCATCGAGCTCCGGAGGTAAGTATGGGGTGAGGGTGTGTGTGGGGAGGCAGGGTGCGCAGTGGGTGGGTGTGGGTTGTGAGAGGGGGGCAGGGAGACCGCCGAGGGACCTTTTCCTTCTTTACTGGTTAGAAAAAAAAAAAAGACATTGCGGGACCATTTTTTATTTCACAGGGGCATGTGGCACACTGGGGTGGGCTCCCAGCATACCACTGGAATCTTTCTTTTGGGGGGGCAACAGTAGCCGACGAGGGATTGGGCACCCCCATTGTCACACAACAAAAGGGGGGTTCACATTATGCTGACAGGGATTGGGCACCCTGTTGGCAGAGAATATAAGCAGGGGGTGACATAATGCCGAAGTGGGCTCCCCCGTCGGCAAAATAAACATTGGGCCACTGAAGCCGACGGGGATTGGGGCCCTCATCGGCAAATAAACACGGTGGGGGGAGTTATACTGTATGTGAACACGGCAGCAAGCTGCCGCCGTGTTCTCAAACAATATCAAGGTTTCTAGATCCCACCCTGCAATGACAGGTTGTTCCCTCATTGGATCGGATGCCTGACGTTGCAATGACGAGGCAGCCCCTGATTGCAGCGGCTAAATTTTCACAAGTTGGTGGCATGCTGGCTGAACTAGTGTCAGCAGCAGCGTGCCACAGCATTGGGGGAAGCTGGACAAGCCTTTACAGGCTGTGGGAGCACTGACCACAACAGTGCCGCGCCTCCACAACCTGCTTGTGGAGAAACCTGCCGCAACATGTTTCTTGTGCATGTGCAGAATCGACATAAAAATGACTGTTTTATGAGCGTGCATTTCACAGTTTCCACGCACGCTCATAACCTCGCAAATCTGTAATATTTTCACTCCAGATTTTCAACATTGGCCTTTTTCTTACACTTCCTTATGAACAAAACAGCGGTCTTTTTTCACATCCTGGCTGAACTGTGTTTTCGCACTTCCCATGTAGAATAGCGCAGTGGCTGTGGAAAATAAGTATTTGTAACAGATTAAGAAAATCACAGTGACTCTGTTCATGAGCTGAGGTCCTAAAATGCCTATGTTGAAAATCAGGTGACAAACGTCCATAAAATGACTGTGTTACAAGCATGCGTTGCGTAGTTTCCATGCACATTTGTAACTTCAATCATTTATAATATTTTTACTCCACATTTTCACCACTGATATTTTTAACTACTCCTTATTAACAGTACAGCTTTTATTTTCCACATCCTTCCCGAACTGTGTTTTCGCACATCCGGCGCGCAGTGACGCAGTTGCTGTAAGAAAATAATGTTCAGAACAGAGTAAGAAAATCACAGTAACTCTGTTCATGAGCAGTGGTCCCAAAATGCCTATGTTGAAAATTTGGTGAAAAAATTCTATAAAATGACTATGTTACAAGCCTGCGTTGCACAGTGTCCATGCAAAGTCATAACTTCGAGAAGTTGCAATATTTTCACTCCAGATTTTCAACATTGTCAGTTTTGCACACCTTCTTATGAAAAATAACAGCTGTCATTTGTCACATCCTGCCTGAAATGTAGTTTTGCACATGTGGCGCACAGTCATGCGGTCGCTGTGGGAAATCAATGTTCGGGGCAGATTAAGATAATCATAGTGCCACTGTTCATGAGCAGAGGTCCCAAAATGGCTGTGTTAAAAATTTGGTGAAATAATTCTACTAAATGACAGTGTTACGAGCATGTGATGCACAGTTTTCATACATGCTCATAACTTCAAGAATATTTCATATTTTCACTCCAGATTTACAACATTGCCATCTCTTCACACCTCCTTATCAATGGTGCAGCTGACATTTTAATGTGGTGCAGAATGGCGTGGTCACTGTGGGAAATCAATGTTCGAGAAAAAAATCATAGGGACACTGTTCATGAGCAGAGATCCCAAATGCTTTCATGAGGTGGGGTCACGAAAAGGCCATGTTTTCAAATTTGGAGTACAAATACCAACACACACCCAGGACATTATGGTTTCTAACCATTACATCCCACCCTGTACAGACCAACAGGCATCAGGGGTGTGTCTTTGGATTGTCTGCAGTACTGCTCATGCCATTGGTCCTCCACCCCCACTCTGCAGCCACTGACAGGCATCAAGGTGTGCCTTGGACTCTTTCGCCCCAAAGTTCAATCCATTCTCCTATGCTGCACCCATCTCAGTATGCGTACTTGTAAAATGGGTGAGCATAAGGTGAATGACCCAAGGCACAATGCAACGCTTGTCAGACTCTACAGGGTAGGGTGAGGTGAAATAACATAGCGTATATTGCGACCCAAATGCACCCAATACCTGTCACTCTCTGCGGGTGGGTGGGGTTGATATTAGTTCTATACTTCACTGCTATTCCTATTATGCATCTCTCTTAACTCCTGCATTACTAATGCCAACACCAGCAAGACAACATTCGGCATTGACAAATGCTTGTTTTTGATTGGGTGACTAGGGAAGTAATTCAGGGAGGGGCAGTAGACATTGCCTACCTAGATTTCAGCAAAGCCTTCTCACCATCTCACATAGAAGGTTGGTTAACAAGATGGGTAGTCTGGACATGAGAGACAAGGTGGTGAACTGGGTTTGGAACTGGTTAACAGGAGACAGAGGATGGTTGTAAATGGGGGGCAATCTGTGGAGAGGTGGGTGACCAGCGGGGTATGTATGCAGAGATCAGTACAGGGACCAGTCCTGTTTAATGTCTTCATTAGTGATATTGCAGAGAGGCTGGAAGGAAAGGTCTGCTTGTTTGCAGATGACACAAAGGTCTACAATGTGGTGGGTACTCTAGAAGGGGTGCAGAAAATGAAGAGGGACCTAGAGAAGCTTGTTAGATGGTCACAGAGGTGGCAACTGAGGGTCAATGCAAAAAAGTGCAAAATAATGCACCTGCGTAGAGGGAACCCTGGGGAGAGCTACAGGTTGGGGGTTAGGACATGGCTGTCACCAAGGAGGAAAGGGACCTGGGATTATCATTTCTGAAGAGCTTAAGGTATCAAAGCAGTGAACAAAGGTGGCCAGGGAGGGCCAGTGGCATGCTGGGGTGTATAGGCAGGGGTATCACTAGTGGGAGGTGATTATGCCATTGTATAAAACATTGGTAAGGCCTCACCTGAAGTACTGTGTGCAGTTCTGGAGGCCACACCTGTGCAAGGACTTAAACAATGTGGAGACTATCCAGAGAAGGGCAACAAAGATGGCGCAGGGCTTGCACCACAAAACATAGGAGAGACTAAGGGACCTCAATATATACTCACTGGAGGAGAGGGGAGAGTGGGGGACATGATTGAAACTTTCAAGTACCTCAAGGTCAAAAACATGGTGCAGGTGGGGGACCTTTTTCAAAATAGAAAAAGTACTAGAACCAGGGGACACGATATGAAATTGGAGAGAGGTAGATTAAGAGGTAATGTGTTGAAGTTTTTTCTACACAGAAACTATACTGTAATTGATGCTTGGAATAGTCTGCCACATGAGTTAGTGGGAGCAAGCACAATGGAGGGGTTTTAGCATGCCGAGGAAAGGCACAAGGGACCCTTGAGAGGGGCGGAGTGATTAACAGCCATTGATCACATAGGGTCAATTGCAACATACAGTGTATAGAGCCTGTGGGCAGACTGGTTGGGCCTGGCAGTCCTTATCTACCGACAGTTTCTATGTTTCTATGTACGCCATTTTTTCTTAATTAGTAAGAAAATCCTATAGAGATAATCTTGGGGTTAAATAATTATGATTTCTAGTAAGTGAAATAAGATGATTAAGCTTGTCAAGACATTATTTTTTGCAGAGTAAGGACTAGTGTCTTCTGCTTTCTAAAAAGCACTTTCATCATACTAGTCAGTAGTAATACTATGATGCACAGACTCCATGTGTTCTCCCCTGCTCCATGACCTACTGTTATTTCATACAGAATCCCTTAGTTCTCCAGGAGTCATATGGGGGTGTCCAGCTAAACCAAAACCTTGGGGGCAGGCTCTACCAGACACACAAGGTGTTTGGCAGTGCCTGCTCCCAGGACTCTGCATAGATCACACACTTTATTTTTATTTTATTTATCTATAATGTCTAGGATTACAATACCTTTGTGCCAAGGCTCTTTTACAAAGGTTCCACGTCAGTGACAACATTTCAAGAGAAAAAAAAGCGAGAGAAACCAACACAAAGTGGTTATCAAAAACAACAACAAATGTTAACTAACAAATAAGTGGGGGGTTGGGGAAGGGGTGGTGTGAGGACATAGGCAGCCAGAGGCATTTGTCATGAGAGAGATTATTTATAAGTGCATGTAATTGGGGACTTGACTCGGGGGGTAATCGATGAGTTCTGTGTCAAATAGTGGCAGGTTGCAGAGTGGAGACAATGTACAGAGTCTGGGAAAACTACCTAACTGTCCTCCCTGATGTTATAATGTAATTTATCTTTACATTGCATTACAGTACTGAGTGTAGTGAAGATTAAGAGTGATACGGCAGTGCTACCACACGAGTCCAGGGTTGCTGTTACAGGTGCCAAATACCGAAATATCAAAATAACGTACTAACATGGTGCTACCATTGTGCCAGTGTTTGGGGGAACTGACAAAAATCTCAAAATGACGTGATACCATTGTATTACCAGTGTGTGTGAGAGAGTGAAAAGGGTAAAAAATGCCATAGGGATACTATTGTGCCAGTGCACTACCAGTGTACCAATGAAAATCAATATGTTGCCTACCATAGTAATACTGGAGTACCACTGGGTAGTACCAGTGTGGATTTTTCTGCTTACCACGGTATTGCCATTGTTATCCCACTGTGTTGCCATTGTGGTGAATTCGGTAAGGGACATCACAATTCAACATTTTCAAACACATGATGGATCACAAATCTGCTACCCACTAAACTTGTGGTTCCTACAAGAAGTGCAGTGCAGCCCTTCTGGAGACTGCAGTATATGGCACCATGTGCTGAAGGGATAGGACGTGGATCCTGATGATCGCTAGGACAGTAGAGAGGAAGGGAGGGAGGCTGAGCTGAATGTCATTCCCCATCTGGGGACTAATGACTTGGCTAGGGATGGGGCTGGGATAGTACAGGGGGAGTTCAGGGAACTGGGGAGAGGTCTTACAGAGGCAGCATGTTCAGTGGCTTTCACAGAGATGGTGCCTGTCTACAACGGACGGGGGAGAGAGTGATCCCCACACCAGGACCTTCAACTCATGGTTTAAAGAATGGTGCAGGGAGGAGGGGTTGGGTTACACTGGGGACAGGGTCCAACCTAGAGAGATAAGAGCCATTACAAGGGCAATAGCCTGCATCGCTCTGGGAGGGGAACCGCAAACTAGTTGAGAGGGGCAGCAGAAAAAATTGTGTGAGGCAATAACTGCCCCTCTCCCAAACCTAAAATAGGAAGTAGCGAGAACCTGAGGGAACAGAGGTACCTCAAGGTGCAAATTAATAAAGGAAGTAGGGTGATAGAAATTAAGAGGACTGGAAATGAAGGCATTAGAAACAGAGAGGGAGGAGGTGGGCAAAAAGTAAAAAAATGAGTGGTAACAAAATCTTCTGTGCAAATGCTAAAAGTCTCGAAAATAAGACTCCAGACCTAGAAGCCAGCATGGCAGAGGCCAACCTGGATACTGTGCCCATTATCAAGTCATGGTGCAATGAAACCCACAACTGGGACATGGCCATACTGTGCTATACTCTGTTCAGGAAGTAGAGCATGGGAAGAAAAGATGTGCGCGCGCATGCATGGAGGGTGCTTTATGTGACAGAAAGCAAAAGTGAAAACGATGCAGGCAATACATTACCCAGTCAGAAGAGTGCTACCAGAATAGCACCACAATTCACAGCGCTAGTCTGGTAAGCGCTACCATGGACAGCGAGGAGAGATTTACAGCACTTGCTGTAAGTGCTCCCGTGGTCACTGTCTGTGGTACTGAAGACTGAGAAGAGCACCATGAGCCAAGAGGCTGGCCAAGCTGCTCCCATGGTGTGTAGGACTGGCAGAGAGCAGCTTGGCCAGCACCAATGTAGACCAGGGTTCTAATCCTCTCTCCTACATGTTTTACTGCAATCAGGACTTACACTCATTTATGTGAGGCCATGGAAACAGTATTCCATGGCCCCATGATTTTTAACTTTCCCCGTGATCTGCTCCCCTGGACTTGGAATCCTGTAGTCCAGGGGTACGAGAGAGAGCCCCCACAAAGAAATATAAGCATAGTTTTACTGAATAGCTCTAGCCGATGCTATTCTTGTTAGCAGTCTTTGGACCCAGTGCCGGGGAATACGGGGGAGGTAGGGTGGGTTACCCTGGAGAAGGGGAACAGAGCCGCTGTTCCCACTAGTGTGATCTACAGACCTCCAGCACAGGGGGAGGAGTTAGATAAGGTATTGATGAAAGCCACTGGCAGGTTGGCAGAAAAGGTGGACGTAAACATACCAGGATACACTATCTACAGGAGGGATAGGGAGGGTAAAAGAGGAGGAGGAGTAGCTCTCTACATAAGAGAAGAAATCAAAGCAACAGAACAAAAGGGTAAACAAGGAGGAGAAGAAGCACTGTGGGTCAATTTGGAGGCAGGCAATGGCACCACAATCCGCACAGGGGTTGTTTACAAACCCCCCCTCTCAGGGCGAGGAAATGGACAAGGAAATGATAAAAAGTATACTTAGAATGGCAGATAAAGGGGAGATATTGCTGATGGGTGATCTGAATATGCCAGATGTTAACTGGAGTGCAGTTGCAGCAGCCACTTCTAAGAGTGGGGTTATTCTAGATGCCCTACAAGGGGCATGCCTTGAACAACTAGTATTGGAGCACACTCGAGAGGGCAATCTTAGACCTGGTTCTCTCAAATGGAGATGAAGAGAGGATCACAGATGTAGAAGTGGGTAGCCATCTGGGAACTAGCGACCATCGAACAGTATGGTTCACAATAACACAGCAATAGAGTCAAGCCATAAAAAAACATAGGTACTGGATTTTAGGAGGGCTGACTTTGCCACAATGGGTGAGTGCCTAAGGAATGCACTAGCAAATGGGCAGGAAGGAGGGGTGGAAGAACAATGGGGAATAATAAAAACTGCCATCACAGAGGTAACAAACCTTTGTGTAAAAGCAAATAAACAAAACGAAGCGAGGTAGAAACCACTATGGTTCTCAAAGGAAGTGGCAGTGAAGGTTCAAAGAAAAAAAGCATTCAGGAAGTACAAGGGAATCACAGAAGGAACAGGACAGAGAACTGTATCAGTTAAAGCAAAAGGAAGCTGGAAAGGCAGTCAGAACAGCAAAGGCCCAAACTGAGGAAAAGATAGCCAACTCAGTAAAGAGAGGATAAAACCTTTTATAGGTACATCAGAAGCGAAGGAAAACCAAGGGAGGATAGTGAGGCTTAATAAAGGGGAGGAGGTGGGCAGAGGTGACTGTGAAAAGGCAGAGATACTAAACAAATATTTTTGCTCAGTATTACAAGAAGGAAGGGGAGGTACCTAAAACAAACAGTAGAAACACTCTGGATACATAAGTTGATACCAGCCCATTTACAGAAGAAAGGGTTCTGAAAGAGCTCTTAAAACTGAAGGTGGACAAAGCAATGGGGCCTAATGGGATTCATCCCAGAATTCTAAAAGAACTAAGGGCAGAACTAGTGACACCACTGACTACCCTCTTTAACAAATCATGGGAGGATGGGGTGGTACCTGAGGACTGGAGGAGGCAGATGTGATTCCCCTTCACAAAAGTGGGAGCAAGGCAGAAGCAGGAAACTACAGACCTGTTGGTTTAACCTCAGTGGTAGGGAAAATGATGGAATCACTTCTGAAGGAAAGGGTATTCTTAGTATCTAGAGGCCAGAGGGACACGGGACCCAAGGCAGCATGGATTCATAGCCAGGAAGGTCATGCCAGACAAATCTGATAGATTTCTTTGACTGGGTGACCAAAGTAGTTGATCAGGGAGGGCTGTGGACATGGCCTACCTAGACTTTAGCAAGGCATTTGACACAGTCCACACAAAAGATTAATATACAAGTTAGCCAGCCTGGGAGTGGGTCCCAAGATGACAGCCTGGGTAAAGAATTGGCTGGAGAATAGGACACAGAGAGTAATAGTAAATGGAGTCACTCTGAAAAAGGGGTTAGCAGTGGGGTACCGAGGGGTTCAGTAATAGGACGGTCTTCTTCAATGTCTTTATAAGCGACATTGCAGAGGGACTGGAAGGAAAAGTATGTCTCTTTGCAGATGACACAAAGATCTGCAACAGAGTTGATGCACAAGGTGGGAGTGGAAAGGATGAGAAGGGACTTGGCAAGGTTAGAGGAATGGTCAAATGTATGGCAGCTTAGATTCAATGCTAAGAAGTGCAAGGTAATGCACCTGGGAAACAAAAACCAGGGAAGAATACACAATGGGGGTGAGATACTAACAACAACAAAAAATGGAAAGGGACCTGGGGTAGTCATATCAGATGACCTAAGGTGGGCAAGACAATGTGAGAGGGCAGCAAGGAGGCTGGGGGATACTGGATGCATGGGAGAGGCATCACCAGTAGAAAACAAGAAGTTATTATCCTCTGTACAGATAGCTGGTGAGACCACATCTGAGTACTACGTGCAGTTCTGGAGACCAATCTCCAAAAGACATAGACAGGATGGAAGCTGTCCAGAAGATGGCAACTAAAATTGTGCAGGGTCTGCACGGAAGACATATGAAAGAGACTTGGGAGCTTAATATGTATAGCCTGGGAAAGGAGGAGAGGGAGACATGATGAAACTTTCCAGAGCACCTCAAGGGAATCAACAAAAGTCCAAGAAGGTAGCATCTTTCAAAAAGAGGTGTGCAAGAACAAGGGGCGCAATTTGAAGATAGAAGGGGCGGCTCAGAGGTAATTGTAAGAAGTATTTTTCTCAGAGAGGGTTTGGATGTATGGAACAGCCTTCCAGAGGAGGTTGTGGAGTCAAAACAGTGGTGGAATTCAAGCATGCATGGGACAGTCATAAGGCAATTCTAGGGGGTGGGGGTAGGAAGAAGTAGGCTGCTGGTTAACTAGGATCTGCAGCTTATCCATCAGGTAGAGAAATGGGCAGACTGGGTGGGCCAAGCGGTCCTTATCTGCCGTCAAATTCTATGTTTCTATGTTTCTATGTTTATGTTTCTATGTGGAGGTGCCACAGCTGGGAGGATTTCAGTCTACCAGATTTAGATTGCAGCCTCCCACCTGTGGCTTCAGCTAGAAGCAGGGACAACCTGGACTCTCTGCAGGCAGCATTCCCCAGGCAACTAGTCAGTAAACCCACTCCTGATGGTGCAATACTGGACCTGAAGCTCACTAACTGAGACAGTGTTGCAGACATCTAGGTTTTAGGTTCCCTGCGGACCAGTGATCATCGTACAGTGTGGTTCAATATTAGGATGGCTGTGAAATCAGACTACACAAGGGTGAGTGTCCTGGAATTCAAGAAGGCAGATTTTGTAAAGATGGGTGAATCCTTCATGGATGACCTGGTGGGGGGGGGGGACAGTGACAGAAGATAAAAGGGAGCACAGTGAAGAGAACAAACCTCTGTGTCAAGTGAGTAAAACTAAAAAGGAAAAAATACACCTCTATGGATCTCAAAAGATGTGGTTGGAAAAGGCTAACAGGACAGTATTCAGAAGATAGGAGGAGTTGCAGAGGGAGGAGGACAGAGAGGTGTAAACAGAGAGAAGCAGGGAAATCAGCAGGATGTGCAATGGTGCAAACAGAGGAGAAAACAGCCCAAGCAGTAACAAAAGGGGACTTTTTTTTAGGTATTTACGTGAAAAGAGGAAGCCCATGGGAGGGACTGTAAGGTTAAAAAAGGATGTGGGACTGTGCAGAGGGGGACCAGGAAAGGCAGACATCCTGAACAAATACTTCTGTTTGGTGTTCACAGGGACAATGAGAGGACTACAAAAAGTAACAGGATCTCTGAAGGGAGGAAGTGGACACTAGTCCTTTTTCAGAAGAAAGTCTAAAGGGACTCACTAATCTGAAAGTGGGCAAAGCAATTGACAAATGGGAATTACATCTAGGGTACTGAGAAGCTCTGGGAGGTACTGGATGCACCTCTGACAGTCCTATTTAACAGCTCACTGGAAACAGGAGTGGTTCCAGAGAACTGGAGGAGAGCAGATGAAGTCCCACTTCACAAAAGTGGTAGCAGGGAGGAGACTGGCAATTTTGGGTCAGTCAGCCTGACGTCAGTGGTGGGAAAGTTAATGGAATCACTGCTGAAGAAGAGGATAGTGGAATATCTTGAATCAAATGGGTTACAAGACCTGAGACAGCACGGACTCATGGATGGGAGGTTATGTCAAATGAATCTGACATAGGAGACTATTAAGCAAGCTGGGCAGCTTGGGAGTGGGTACAAATGTGGTAAACTGGGTAAGAAACTTGTTAAGTAATAGGTATCATAGGGCGGTAGTAAATGGAGCTAATTCCAAGGAGGGGAGGGGTGAGCAACATGGTGTCTCAGAGATCAGTACTGGGACTGGTCCTCTTTGTGTCATTATAGGTGACATTGCAGAAGGGGAAGGTCTGCCTCTTTGTAGGTGGGTTTCAAAACAAAACAAGCATTTGTCAATGCCGAATGTTGTCTTGCTGGCATTGGCATTGGTAGTGCAGGAGTTAGTGAGATGCATAAAAGGAATGGCAGTGCAGTATGGAATCGATGTCAACCCAACCCCACCCAACACTGCAGAGACTTGACAGACATTGAGGTGTGCCTTTGGGTCATTGGCTATAACGCTCATGCCATTTCACCTCACCCTACCCTGCAGACTGTGACAAGTGTCATGTTGTGCCCTGCAGTCATTGAGCCGTATGCTCACCCCATTCAATAAGGAAGTACGTTGAGATGAATGCAGTATAGGACTATGTGGTGAAGTTTGGGGCCGAAGAGTCTGAGGCACACCTTGATGCCTGTGACTGGCTGCAGGATTATGGTGGGGGTGGAATGGCGTGAGCATCTCAGCCGATAATTCAAAGGCACATGCCTGATGCCTGTCACTCTCTATAGGGTGGGACATTATGGTTAGAAACCCTAACATCCCGGGTGTAAGTTGGTATTTGCACTGAAAAATTTTCAACATTGCCTTTTTGTGACCCCACCTCATGAAAGTATTTGGGACTTCCACTCATGAACAGTGGCACTGCGATTTTGTTTCCCACACCGACCGCATCATTATGCACCAGATGCGCAAAAACACATTTCGGGCAGGAAGTGAAAAATGACAGCTGTACCGCTGATAAGGAGGTGTGAAGAAATGGCAATGTTGAAAATCTGGAGTGAAAATATTTAAAATTCTTGAAACTATGAGCATGCATGGAAACTGTCCAACGCACACTCGTAACACAGTCATTTTGTGGAATTTTGCCACCAAATTTTTAGCATAGGCATTTTATGACTTCAGCTCATCAACAGCGTCACTGTAATTTTCTTAACTGTCCCGAACATTGACTTCCCACAATGACCGTGCCATTATGTGCCAGATGTTCACCAAATTTGTAACACTGGCTTTTTGGGAGCCCACTTCATGAACACTGACACTATCATTTTGTCATGTGTGCCTTAGGTCAAAAATGGCCTAAGGCAACACCTTCTTACTAGGACAGTTTGTGACTGCCAATAGGACTCTAACACCCATAATGCCCACTCATCCACATTCTCCTTCCTCTTCCTTTTACCCCCACTCTTGCCTCTTGCCCTATCCCTCTGTCTTCCTCTCCCCCCTGTGCCTTTTCTCCCACTGGTTCAACCTTAAAACCAACCTACTACCACTACCTCCCAACCTCCTAGACAAAGCCACTTCTTTTGGCTGCCCACTCTGCCCTCCCCAGTCTCCACTCCCCCTCACCTTGACTCCTCCTCTGACTCTCACACTAGGTGTCACACCTCTTTATCTCCTTCGCTACATATAAACACTGTCCTTTACCCTAGTCGAATGCTCTTGATGCTGTACCATCACCATTGGTACTATGAATGACATTGTAAGCTTATTGTATACTAGCTACCTACTATCCGAGTATTGTATGTAAACTGTTTGTTATTTTTGTCATTGTCACTGTTTGACGTGGAACCTTTGTAAAAGAGCTCTGAGCTCAAAGGTATGATCCGAATCCCTAAATAAATAAAAAATAAAATAATCGGTCCCGAACAGTGATTCTATGCAGTGACCATGAAATCACCTTTCAGGACGGAATAAGGACATGACAGTGACTGAGATCATGAGGTGGGGTCCCAAGAACCCCATGTTGAAAATTTGGAGCCAAAAGTCACAAAAATGGCTGAGATATCCACCTAAGTTGAACCCCTTCCCCCATTTATGCCATTATACAAATGACCTGCATATCTTCATTTCGGGATCAGCTTTGAAGGGTGCAGATGTGTTCACAATCCACCGAAGATTATCGTGCTGGGCTCCAGAGGTCAGTATAGGGTAAGCAGGGTACGCAGATGGTGGGTGCGGGTTGGGGAAGGGGGCACCAGAGACATCAAGGGTTGGTTTCCTCTTTTTACAGGTAAAAAAAAGAAAGAACATTGCGGATATTTTTACAGGTGTGTTTTGCACACTGGGGTGGGCTCAGTGTGTCACCTGTGTTTTTTATAGGGGAGTGTAGAGCCGGCGGGGTTGCACCCCATCATCACACAAAATGTGTCTGTGCTTGGGGGCGCATGGTGCAGGAGGAGTTGGGCACCTCCTCGGCACACAAATTAAATTAATAGGGGGATGTTATCTCGACAGGGATTGGGCTCCCCCATCGGCAAATGAACTGGGGAGGGGGCATGCTGACGGGGATTGGGCACCTCAGAAGTCGGCTTTCAGGTGGGACTGTGAGAGGCGGACGGCAATAGCTGCCGCCATGTTTATTGAAATATTTCACCAGGAAAGGCACGCCCTGTGGTGACAGGTCGCTCCCTCATTGCAGCAGCGAAATTGTTTCAAGTTGGTGGCATGCTGCTGTCATAGTTAGACAGCGTGCTGTTTCAGTGATACCACAGGGCCCAGCCAAAAAAGCAGTGGTGCCATTGGCCACAACACGACCGCACCTCCAAAACCTGCTACTCCTAGGTACCACAATATGTTGTTTGCACTTGCGTGCAAGACAACATAAAAAGTGCAAAATCATGCTCTCATCACCAAAACACAGGGGCAGAGAACAAAATGAGGAGGAGGAGGAGTGCTACTTGATAACCACCAAGCAGGAGACAGACCTGGGGGTAACCATCTCTGATGAACTAACAGTGGCCAGTCAGTGCGGTATGTCAGTTGGGAGGGCTAGTGAGATGCTGGGGTGCATAGGGAGAAATATCACCAGCAGAAGGAATGAGGTGGTGTTTCCTCAGTAAAGTTTTTATTTTAAATATGTTCTACCGAGTAAGCACCCAGAGCCCAGGGCTCATTTCCAGTTGATGACCTAGGAGGAACAGGACGGTGAGCAATCTTGCAATGTTCACCTACATACACCTCCAAAAAACAAATGAAACAAGTACATGGTAAGCAGCATGTCCCGGTGCAGTAAACTATACCAATGTGACAGAGTAACCCCAAGGGAATGAAAATAAAGGGTAGAACCATGACCATCCTGCAGAGGATTACAGCAGTTAGTGCAATCTACATCACTCAGTTAAAATATGCACTAGATATGAGTTAGGTAGACTGGGTGGGGGGTGCTTTGCACTGTGGACATGAAGTCGGGGATTTGTAGTAGGACTTGATCAGAGACTTGCTTCATGTGGCGGAGGGGGCAATGACACTGACTGGGAGATTGTTCCAGGAGTTGGGACACCTGTAGCTGATGGAGGCTTTTCCTAGGATGCACTTTTACTGGAGGAAGTAGAGATGGCATCCTGCCTTGGAGCTCAGCAGATATAAATGGTTTGCTGCAGGGGAGAAGAGGTCAGACAGATATCTGGGCAGTTTGTCTGACTAGTACTTGGCACCCAGGAGGGAATTATGCATCATTTCTCTCTTGGGGAAGGGGACAACCCTATCTTGCTGTACATACTGCATGAGTGGTGGGGTGGGGGTCCATGGCTAATCTACGCAGTGCATTGAACAAGGTGTTGATTTTATCAAGGGACGTGGATATAGCACCTGAGTAGACTCGGTTGACATAGTATGTAAGGGGTAGGATCGATTGTCCCACAACCTGTTTTTTCAGGATTCGATGGAGGCATCCCTTTATTGTTTATAAATCTCATTATGTCCTGATGACGCCATATGACATCATAAAAAAAATTCCTCTTTTTCCTGATGACACTGTATGACGTCCTAAATTATGTGCTGTATTGCCTGAAGACGCTGATTGGCGTCCATGTCTTTCTCTTGGTGCAGCTCGAGCATTTGTTTACGTTTGATGAATTGAGTTGTACCACCCAATAGGGGACATCGTACCCTTACTGATTCTACCCAATATAATATGCGTTCCCATTAGCTATTTTTGAGAAAACGGGCCTTAATAAATGAATGAATGAATTAATTAAAACATTTACTATTTTTTACATGTGCTGTGAACTAGAGAATAATGGATGGAGAAGTGTATTATATGAGAATTTAATGCACACCCGAGGTGTGGGATGCTACATAAACCCCAAGGGCAAAGACCGAGGGGTTTATTAAAGCATCCCACACCAAGGGTGCGGATTAAATTCTCATATCTCACACTTCCAAATCTTTTATTTTTTATAATTGCTTGTTAGCAATTTTTTTGCTGCCTAACTTCTGTCATACATGTACACACACACACACACACACACACACACACACACACACACACACACACACACACACACTCTCTCTCTCTCTCTCTCTGGCTCTCCCTCTCTTTCCAGAATTGGCCTTTTGTTTTTGCTCTTTATTTATTTGTTTAACTAACCTGACAGTTTCCAGTGGGGATTGTGCCAGTTGTCCCAGGACCTGTTCCTGATTGCACTCGGTAGCCTGCTTCCGAAGCAAACAAACTGCAGGATCAACCAGATAAACATTTTATTTCTACGCTGTTAGGTAGGATCAACTAGATAAGATTGAGAATGTAGCGAAAATTACAGGGAGGCGACAAAGTCTGTTTGTGCGTGACCCCTCGGTAAGGAAAAGTCAGACCACCATGTTTCAGAACTGTAAGAACCGCCCACCTAGAAAATGGGAGCCAATGAGGGAGCCATGTATTTTAATCAACACAGCGCATGAATGCCATAATAACTAGCAGGTAATTACGACAAATATCAGCCGACTCTCTCAATAGAAAAAATTGCTGGCCAGTAATTATAAATGTTTATTATGTTCATTCTTCCATTAGTTTGTCTTGTAACAACAAATCATCTTGTTTTAGTGTAACATGTTAAGCTGATCAGGTTGACATTATAATTAATTTCTTAACTTACATTGTTTGTATTCGAGCAAGCCGATTGGCTGTCACCACTTTTGGTGTATTTTTTTATGTCTTTTGGGGTATTTTTCTACAATAACATGTTGTCCCTGATATCATGATTGTTATAACTATTAGTCCATTTATACCACTAAGTGAGCTGAATATTTCTGTATTTAAAATTCAAGCTCTGTGATTGGTCAGATTTTCTGACTTCATCAGTTCTGAATTTAATTGGTATAAAGAGATTGTCTTAGATGCAGGCACCATTCCTCTGACAAAGCCTTAATTGCGAAGCACCAGGAAACCTGCATGCAGATCTTTTGGTTGTGCCTTCCACTATTCTATTCAATGTCTGTGCCTGAAATGTTGGAATAAATCCTTATTTAGCATACAACCATCACCAGAGGGACAGTGGCTCTCCGGACTCTGGAGTGTACAGTGATTTTTTTTCGTCTCAGTTAAGGCTCGCACCCCTCACTTGCACCACCCCTAGCTCTGTAGAGCGGCACCATTTGGTCATATTGATCCACACTGTTGCCATGCTTCCTCCATGCTTATTGTACACATCACTGTTTCCATTAACCAATCAGGCGCACACTGGCACAGGAAGAGACATGGTGACGGAAACTTCAATTTCAAGATGGGCGCTGCTCTCATCCTAAAATACTCACTTCATTTGGTGCAAAACCTCGATTTGTAATGTGTATTTACTTTGTTTGTTTTATTTTTATTTATAATAAAAGTTTTCATGGTCATCACTTTGTTCATTTTGGGATCATTTCTGATCATCTGTGTGATCACATCTAGCAATACATCCAACATCCCACCTCCTTGATAAAATCACCTTGTAACATTGTTTGATTAGCCCTGACCGCTTCGCATGCAGTATGTACAACTAGATAGGGTGGTCTCCTCCACCGAGACAAATGATGCATAATTCCTCCTGCGCCAAATATTGGTCCAGAAACTGCCCAGATATCTGTCAGCCTCTTCCCTGCAGTAACCATCCATATTCATAAGATCCAAGACAGGATACCTCTCTACTTCCCTGGTATGACTGCGCCTAGGCCAAACCTCAATTGCTGAGCTTACAACACCTGGAACAATATACCCAGTCAGTGTCACTGCCCCTCCCCACATGAGCAAGGCTCTGATCAAACTCATACAAATCCCTGACTTCATGTCCCAGTGTGAAGTACTCCCCTCCCAGTCTATCTAACCATCAGCTAGTGTATATAACCCAGTGATGTAGATGCACTAACTGCTGTAAATCCCTGGGGACAGTCACGGTTCTACTTTATTTCTCTGAGGTTACTCTGTCATATTGGTATAATTTACTGCAACTGGACAATCTACTTACCATGTACTTGTTTCATTTCATAGACGTAAACATCCACTGCTCATTACATGTACCTGTTTTGTTGCACGAAATGTTTATTATCAGCTGTTAATCTTGTGCAAAATTGTATATATTTTACCTATCATTTTGTCCCTATTCCTGTTGCACCTGAAATGAACTCGGCTCATGGTGTTTTCCTGGTTATCAAATTCTAAAAATAAAATACAAATAAAATTTGTTTTTAGAGTGTGTATGGGAGACATTGTAAATTCTCACTGTCCTATTCTCCGGGTCACAAATGGAAAATGAGTCTGGGCTCTGTACTACCTGCTAGAACATATTTAAACAAAACACCTATACAGAGAAACCACCTCATTCCTTCTGCTGGTGATATACTATGCAACCCTGCATCCTAGCCCCTCCCAACTGTGTACCAAGCCCTGTGATTTGGTGATAAGAGAGCACACTTGCAATTTTGTATTGAATCCCAGCTGATATACCCTGACCACCCTTCATTTTCTCGTCTCGTCATCCACCACCCCAAGGTCCATCCTGTTAATCTTGAGCCATCTGCAAAGAGAAGACACACTGAATTATCTGCAGTGTCACTCCCACACACAAAGGACCAGTCCCAGTGATCTCTGAGGCACTCCTTGCTCACCCTCCTCCTTGGAATTAACTCATTTACTACTGCCCTGTGATACCTTTACTTAACTAGTTTCTTACTCAATTTACCACTTGACCCACCCTGCTGCCCAACAGCATAATTCTCCTGTAGATTCATTTGACATAACTCCACCCATGACTCATGCTGTCTCGGGTCTTGTAACCCATTTGATTCAAAATATCCACTATCATATACTCCAGCAGTGATTCCATAACCTCCACCACCGATGTCAGGCAGGAACCCAAATCTCCAGTCCCTCCTGCTACCACTTTATGAGTGGACCATCTGCCCTCCAGTTCCTGGAACCACCCTGTTCCAGGAGCTGTACATAGGACCGTAAGAGGTGCATCCAGTACCTCCTGAGCTCTTCAGTGCCCTAGAGTACCCTTTGGTCCATTGCTTTGTTCACGTTTAGATTAGAGGTCCTTTAGGACTCTCCTGAAAAATTACTAACATACTAACATACCAGATGCCAGGATAGGCCTATTGGTCTATCAGCCTGTTTGTGCTCAGTACCTGATTGGGAACCAGCCTCATCTGTCTCCTTCCACCGTTACTCAACCCCAGCCCTGCCCCCCAGGCAAACCAGCCTCTAATGCAGCAGTCAGGCCATGGCTCAATGGGTACACACTACTCTGAGGCCAGGAGATCAGGCTATGGGTCCAGTTCCCATATCTGCACTTGGGTTAACATCCCAATACTGACACTGTAGTGGCACAGGGGTGCCGCACAGAGGTGCCATCTTTGGATGAGATACAAACAGAGTCCTATCTGCCTGATTCGTGGTAGTGCAGGTGGATGCCAAAGATCCCATGGCACCGAAAAAAGAGTAGGATAAATTTAACAACAGAATATCAGAACATAAACAAACAATAAAAAACCAGAAACAAAAATGGAATCAAAACAAAGTCAAATTGACAAAAGAAAAGTATAAAAAGGTATCTAGTCACAAAAATAATAACAGAAAAAATAAAAGAATACTGTTCAAATTGAGAGATAAATAACTAAACAAATAACTAAACAGGAACGGACCCTGTCCCAGTAAAAAAGTAAACAAGAAATCCCAAAAGAAATCATCATGTCACAGACGATTCAGTACCCAAGCAACTCCTTCCATAACGACTGTCTCATTACCTGATAAGGCAGACATTCAACAGCATAACAGTTTTAACATCTCAGTATCTTGTTACAGCTCAAATAGAAATAGCTCTGCTGTAAGGAAACACTAGCCAACAAATATTCCACTTATAATAATAAATAAGAGATGAAGAGTACCGTATTCACCCTTTGCTACAAGCGGAGCAAAACCATACACAAGGTGGTAACAGAACAGAAATAAAGGCATGTCCCAAAATCAGCAGAAACTCAAAGATTTAATGAACATGAAACATAAATGCTGCATATCTCAATTACATTAACACAAGGCAGTCTACTGAAACCCAATCCTGTAGCTGTTTATAGTCTCAGTTAGATTAACAAGGACCTGCTACATACCTATCCCAACTGTTTATAGTCCCATACATTAACACAAGGTAACTACAAACCCTATCCGTACCTGTTTAGTCCTAAATTAACACAAGGCAGTCTGAACAAAACCTTATCCTGTACCTGTTTATAGTCTCAGAAATTAACACAAGGCAGTCTATACATACGATCCCATACCTGTTTATAGTCCAGCTAACTAACCAGCAGCCACCACAAACCCGATCCTGTACCTGTTTATAGTCCAGCAAATTAACACAAGGCAGTCTACTACAAACCCGATCCTGTACCTGGTTATGTCCTAAATTAACAAGGCAGTCTACTCAAAACCATCCTACCTGCTTATGGTCTCAGTTAAACAACACAAGTCAGCCTGCTACAAACGATCCTGTACCTGCTTATGGTCTCAGTTAGATTAAGTCAGCCTGCAAACCCGATCCCGTACCTGCTTATGGTCTCAGTTGATTAACATAAGTCAGTCTACTAAAACCCATCCTGTACCTGTTAATAGTCCCAGCTAGAAACAAGGCAGTCTGCTCACACCCGACCCGCCCATGGTCCCAGTTAGATTAACACAAGGCAGTCTGCTACACCCGATCCTGTACCTGTTTATGGTCCCAGCAAATTAACACAAGGCAGCCTGCTACAAACCCGATCCTGTACCTGTTTATAGTCTCAGTTAAATTAACACAAGGCAGCCTACAAACCCAATCTGTACCTGTTTATAGTCCCAAAGAGATTAAACACAAGGAAATGCTACACCCAGTCCTGTACCTGTTTATAGTCTCAGTTAGATTAACACAAGGCAGTCTGCTACATACGATCCTGTACCTGTTTATAGTCTCAGTTAGATTAACAAGGCAGTCTGCTACAAACCTATCCTGTACCTGTTTATAGTCCGGAAGAACCAACACAAGGCAAACCCCTGCAAAACCTATCCCACCTGTTTATAGTCAGTAAATTAACACGGCAGTCTATGCAAACCTATCCTGTACCTGTTTAGTCTCAGTTAAATTAACACAAGGCAGTCTGCTACAAACCCCATCCTGTACTGCTTATAGTCTCAGTTAAATTAACAGGGCTCTGCTGCAGACTCTATCCCACCTGCTTAGAACCAGTTAAATTAGCAAGGAAATCCGCTGCAAACCATCCTGTACCCGTTTATAGTCTCAGTTAAATAACACAAGGCAGTCTATACAAACCCGATCCTACCTGCTTATGCTTATATAACTTAACATTAATCCTTCCATAACAGGAAAGCTAATGGAACCCACATATGGATGGTATCCTGAATTACGATAAAAAGCACAAGAAGAACAAACTGCTAGGCAGCAAAAAACATCAGGAATGCCACAGAGGACAACAGGGACTATAAGTACCTTATAGGAAGTACATGAAGATAAAAGTTGTTGGGTGTCTTCCATTGTGCACAGAAGAAATGACTCTCAAGATATTGTAGAAAACTGGCCCTAGGTCTTTAACGATTTTGCCCCATTAGCGGAACCAGGGCTCACAATTCCCAAACAACCAGGGCTCCCAACTTTACCCACATTAACAAAAAGGTTCAAATTTGAATAAAAATACTATTAAAAAATTGTTTAACTATATCCAGGCCACCCTCCCTAATGGGCACCCAACACATCGCTTGTAAGGTTGAAACAAGCCCCAAATGGCTTGAAAGAAAACATTCAAAGTGAGAAATCCAAATTTTTTGGAATGGGAATCTAAAATAAGATATAAAAAAACGGAATAAGAAAGTCCAACCAAAAACTCCTTTTTCTTTTCAATCTTACTTTTATTCCATTGTACATTTATGTTTCTAAAGAGAGTTTCTCCTAGTTTAGGTAGCCATCTCATGGACCTAGCTTAATCCCAAAGATGGTCACAGGCCAAAGTGAGAGAACAGGCCCTAGAGTGACTAAGAACCCAGAGCTTCCCACATTTTTTAAACCAAGGAAGCACCGACACTGCACCAAAGATGAACAGAGCAGAAGAGCCACGAACAGACCAAGCGGTCAGCAACTAATAAACAAAGGTCAACACCAACCAATGACTCTCACCGAAACCTGAGCAGATGGCCCCAATATGGAGCGATAGTAGAAAGGCCAATAATGACCGCAGCAAAAGACCAATAAAAAGTGTACAGTACAGGGCTCATGGGGCAACCTGCTGGACTCCCTTTAATAGAGACCATGGGGCCAACACGGCCTACTCACAACTGGTGTCACATAGTAGTAGCATAGGATGAATCTAACTACCAGGAGGGTGGCATGACAGTGACAGGAGTTTCCATAAGAAGGTGTGGCAGATGGAATCAAATGCCTCTGATCGAGGGACACCACAAATCAACTGTGGGAGCCTTTAGACCATGGGAAAGACTACGTAATAGGATCAAATGGTCCTGATACTACAGGTAGGATGGCACATCTGTTCAGCTATCAGAAGCAGTATATTAAATTTTAGTAAACAATTTACAATCTGCACCAACATGAGATAGGTCAATTATTCAGATCAACAACACCCTTTAAACAAAAATCAAAGTTCCTTTATTAAACTCAGAGAATAGCTAGGCTCAGCACGAGTAAACACAAACAGAAGTTCAGGGCACAGATGGTCACCAATAATTTTATATAATTCAAAGGTAACATCCACCCAGGAAACATTATTTCAAGTGCTGAGAACATCACAACCTCCTCACGGTAACCAAATAGTCTGCCTGCTGCACTATTCGAGAGGAACTGTCGGTACTGGGATGGTTCTCAAAACTCGAAACTCTAAGGTCTGAGGCATGTCAGCAAAAAGGCTCTGAAGAGTCAGCAGCTGCGGGAAAGGAAATACTAGAGGTGTCCAAGAGCCAGAGGAGCCTCAAGACTGAGCATGTGAGTCCCACTCTGTGAGCTTGCTGCAAAGGTCAACTGGGAAGTGCCCCAAGTGCCAAATGTATGAGCATACAAACGGTAACGGGTTGAAGGAAAACAACATCATGTCCTTGCAAATCAATGAATTTGGGAGTAAGATCTTGACCAGAAATGTGGGCAACAGTCAATAAATTCTGAAGATCTGTGATGTAGATAGGACAAGCAGTACTACATTTCAGTTACTATTATATTTTAAAGAATTAAATTAGTCTATATCCATCCACCAAGTGATAGGATCATCATAGAAAAGTAACACAGATTTCTGAGGTAAAAATTCATGTAAGCAGACATACTCTGTGTCTGTCAACAAAGACGACAATTACAAATATCTCAGACCACAGCAATGGGAGGGGTACCACCAATAGAAATGGATACCCCCCAAGATAAGAATTCAACCGAGTAAAGTAGCATTCAAATAGGCAGTGTTGGGGATGAAAAATAAGTCGATTCATGGCAAAGACACCTTGTGAAATGGGTGTGCCAATTAGTAAAGTCTAAGTAGATCTCTAGGTGAGCCGTATGGATAGCAATGTGTAAAGAAGAATCACAAAGCTTTAGTAGTAGAAAACAACTTTTGTCTACAGACTCAGGCCACAGTTGGAAATCCAGTAAACAGAATCTGCTTGGAGTGAATAAATAAAGTTGGATAAGAAAAGAACAATAGACCCGATTTAGTTTGTAGGCATGAATATTAATTAAAGCGAAGGTATGTGATGTATAACTGCGCCAAGAATAAGGATTCACCAGGCATTAAATCATAGAGTTTAACAAATGAAATCAAAGTGGACCAAAATACAACACCAGAGCAGTCTCATGGCCAATGGACCAAGAAGAAGAAAAAAAAAGAGCCGCATAACCATGTCTTTGAACATGATCTAATTTTAAAGTATGAAAGCGAATATCCTGTAAGAAAATCAATGAGTTGTAATGAAACAGAAAGCAAAACTAAATTCTCTTGTCTATACCTTAACACTGTTCATTCAACGTAACAAGTAAAGCTGTGAAAGTATCAGGCAGCATGAGAAAAGGTCAGAGCACAAAAACCAACAGAGAAAAACACTATTTCTTGAACCAACAGATATCTTCCCTTTTATCAGGGGTTCCTTTCTGGTACCCTACCTTAGTCCCAATTTCAGTGTCAGTAATCCCATCAGAGTGGAAGGAGAAGAAGAATCAGACTTCTCTCCAAAGTCAATGAAGTGTCCTGCAAAACATCATAAGGATTAGAAAGGAACAGGCGGGGTCTGAGGTCTTGAGGGGGCGTGGGCAGCTTTTGTTTGGACCATAAAGCACCTCAGCTCACTGGAAGAGGCTCGTTAGGGCATCAGTGTCAGAGAGCCACCCAATGTCAAGGGCACACCGCAGGCACAAAGAAGGCAGGTGAGTGCAAGACCGGGCACTGTGCAACACAAGACTCAGGTGCAGGTGCAGTCGACGTGGAGAGATGGGAGGCCCAAATCTGGCTGTGGTGGAGAAATCTTGCAGATTAGCCAGCAGATGGGAGACAATAAATGCTGATCAGTACCATCATCATGGTGCTCCTGATTGAGGCTCAGATACAGTTCCATCATCATGGTGTCCTGATTGTGGACTGCACAGGCCAGTTCCATCATCATGGTGCTCCTGATCAGTGTTGCCCAGGTACAGTTCCATCAACCGGCTGCTCCTATTGTGGGCTGCCCAGGCAGGTCCCATCATCGATACACCCTAATTGTGGGCTGCCCAGTACAGTTCAACCATCGCGCGCTCTGATTGTGGGCTGCCCGGTACAGTTCAACATCATGCTGCTCCTGATTGGGCCTGAGGCACATTCCATCATCGTGCTGCTCCTGACTGGGCTGCCGGTAGTTCCATCATCATGCTGCTCCTGAATTGGCCCGGGTACAGTTCCATCATCATGGTGCTCCTGGTCGGCTGCCCACAGTTCCATCACTGGGTGCCCGATTGTGGGCTGCCCGGTACAGTCCCATCATCATGGTGCTCTGACTGTAGGCCCAGACAGACTCCATCATCACGGTGTCCTGATTGTGGGCTGCCTGTACAATTCCATCATCACTGCACCTGATTGTGACTGCCCAGTACAGTTCCATCATCACAGTGCTCCTGATTGTGGGCTGCCAGGCAGTTCCATCATCATGGTGTCTGATTGTTGGCTGCCAGGCACAGTTCTGAAAAGTGTGTCAGTTCCTCACAAAATTGCATTTACTCACTGAGGCAGGCAGCGCCAACATGACACAACCTCTACAGGTTGCATTTAACCTTATCAAACACTATCGACATCCCACACCTGTAGCAGGCATTAGGCTGGCTGAATAAACAACACCCCTTATCCGACCCAGAAAAAGGAATTAGGCAGGTGGAAGTCTAGAGTCATCAGACTTGACAGTACATGACCCTCCACCCCAGTCCATATATTTCAGAGTCCAATGGTCTCAGGTTCCCAAAAACAGTACAACGCATTTTCAACCAATAAATCTTATCAGACACACTCCTTCATTACAAACAAAATCAATATAGTTTTATAGGGAAGCTTAGTTAATAGAACCAGAAAGAAAGTCCACAACACACAGTTTTGCGAGTGATATTTGCCCAAATCTGTCAAACCAAAGCGCCTTGAAGCTCATATCAAAGTGGTCTCCTGAGATATGAATAGGGCATAAGTTCATGGCAAGAACTCTGGACCCCAATAAAGTTCACACATAAACACGATCAGGGTGGTCCAGCACACCACCAATATAAGAGGACGGCAGCATTATGGCATTTACCAGGGCATAATGAGAGTCAAACAATAAGGAAGCTGTCTTCTGTCAATAATTGTAAGCCAACTGCAGGTGGAGCAGGGTCTTGGCCTGCAGTGTTAATCAGAACAGTTACATAAGGGAGATCAGGGCAGGGTGCTGGTGAGATATAGCCATCAGGGCTAGGATCAACCAGAACCGCTCAGACTCGATATCTAGTGCGGTAGTAATCTCAAAGTCAGCCTCCTCGGGCTAAATAGAGATTTACAGGAGACCAAAAATCAGGAGAACACTTTCCAGCCAGCACCTCAAAGCTGAGTCCACGAACAAGCAGACTCGAATGTCAATAGCCAGATAGCCAGACATGGAGGGGTAAGGCAAACTCAGTAGGAACAGTAACAGAGTCACAAGCAGTGGTTGCAGGCAAAGTAGGAAATAAATCACAGGCAGATGTACAGTGTCCATTGGCAGACGGCGGGTCCTGCAAATGAGTAGAAGGATGACAGGAACTGCAGAGCTGTCAGTACTGGACTGCTGAATTCTCTGCATAAGAGCTGCTTTCCTCGAAAGAAACTTCCTTTCCTTGGATTCTAAAAGCAGCTGTAAATCACGGGTCTCACCAGAAGGAGCAGCCAAGGATTCACTTTCAGCCTCCTCAGAACTGACGACCAACTCAGAGTCAATGTCAGGGTCAGGAGCCAGCAAATTCACAACAATCCCATCAGCAGCAGTAGCAGCAGGCTCCAAATCCAGATTATTTATTTCCACCATGTTCTCCTGAACATCAAGTGTCCCAGGCAAAGACAAGGCAAGAGGGGAGACTAGCCCTCCAACCTCCATGGCTTCCACCACCACTCCAGCGCTCTTGTCCACCATCTTGGTCCGCAGACAAAAGGGTCCCCTCATGCTCAACTGGAAGCAAGAGTAGGAATGTTTATTCACAAAACTTAAAACAAAATATACAGAAGTGTAGTACAGCATACAAAATTCATAATGAAAGCAATCATAAAACAGAAATAAGTAGTACAACATACATGAACTATATACAGAAACAATTCATAGTTGTACACAACACTCATCCCATCCCCACTAAAAGAGTTGGGGAAATTACATTCAGAAACCATAAAACACAATATACAGAAGTGTGCTACATCATACAAAAATAGAGAACAAAAATACAGAAAACAAGCAGGAGAAAGAGTTTACAGTAAACATAAATTACAAACAAAAATAAAAGACACGTATACAGTTCTCATCCCTACCCCACAAAGAGAGGAGGGGAAAAGGATAAAAACAAAACCGTCAGGGAGAAATCCAGGAACAGAGATTCCAATATATCTTTTTTTTTATTTAGTTGTTTAACCAGGTATAGCACACTAAGCTGAAAGCTATTTTACAGGAGCGACCTGGGAGCACAAGGAGGTTAAGTGACTTGCTCAGGGTCACACAGTATGCAAGTGGAATCTGTGGGATTCAAACCCAGGTCTGGTCTGCTGGATGTCACCAGAGTTGCAGCTCAGAGCCTTAGACCACTGCACTATTCTGCCTCCTATCTGAAAAACCTCTAGGGGAAAAGAGGTTTTCTCAGTGCTATAAATAGTGTATAGACCCTGTAAGATCTGAGCAACAACCTGGGTAGGGTCGCTCAGTTTCTGTTGCAGCAAAAATGCACATCAAGCCTGCCACAAATAGTAGCGGCAAAAAGCTAAAATCAAACGGAGAGTACTAGGATGATATGGATCCAGTCCAGGAGGATACATGGCATAAATCAAAATATCATAAGTGAGACAAGGAAGGGCCTTTTCCCTCCACTTATGAAGGAAAAGGGTCCAAACAGGTCTAGCAAAGGGGTAATCGATAAAAAAAATTAAACATAGTTTCAGGGATGAAAGGACACGAGGCATGAGGACAAGTCCTTTCCTCCTGTGCTTTGTGCTTCAAATTATCATGTACACCAAGCCATCCATGACAGGACAACCAAGTGATATCCCAAACCCGATGAGGAATACGAGGGTCAGTTAATTGACGAAAAACACAGGAGGAGTCCAGAATAGCACCAAGGGAGTTCCGTACCACTGGCAGATCCAGAAAGCAAACATAATAGACTGGTATAAATGTTTACATGAGGAAGAAGAAAGAATCAGGAGTCAGAGACCACTGGCGAATCTTTAAAAAAAAGAGGGATATTATAATAGAAGGTTGTATCTAAAGTTCTGAGGAATCTCATGAAGAAGAGTACACTTCATACACAAATGGGGCAACTCAATGTTGGAAGAGACAACCAAAGACTGACTGGTCATACAAGACAGAAGAAAGCGGTGGTTCAAAGAACAAGCAGTAAAAATACTAAAAGGTTCAACATCGAACTCATACATGGCAGTAATCAGGATAAGTGTAATTCCGTTTAACCACGTCACATCGACCGCTTCAAAAACCTGGAAGAAAACATTACACAAGCAGGGCTTCAAAGAAAAGGACAGGAAAAACAAAGCCACATGAAGAAATAGAGGAGAATGAATGTTTCAACAGTAAAAACCCGATTCCAGCTTCAGCAATAGAATAACCTTCGGGGAGGCAATTGTGTGCAAAACACTCATCCAGAATAAGAGTCCAATTAGCAAGGGCATCGTCAGCGCACTGAAAGTCAATCCTAAAATCTTAATGTAGTAAAGGAAAAGTACCCCAGCAATAGAACGAGGGAATCAGAGGTGGCAACAGTGGGAGGGGCAGACAGAGCTCTTACCATAGTTCAGCTTTCAACCAGATACCAGCTCAAGTTCATAAGAAGATGAAGCAAGTTCGACTCCTGAAGTTGTGGAGTAGTGAGAATGCAAAGGTCATCCACATATGCCAATATTGTAGGAATGGGGGAACGTAGAAGAAAAGGAAAAATGAGGGATAGTAGGATGATGCAAAAACTGATGAAGTAAAGGATCAATATGAAAAACATAGAGAAGAGGACTCAAAGGGCAGCCTTGACAGATGCCGGTACATCTTAAAAAGGAGGAACAAGGAGCACCATTTACATAAGGCTGGATCCAAGCAGTAGAATATAGAAGTTGTATCCACTGGATAAAGCGTTGAGGAATACCATAATGAGAGAGAACCTGAAAGATATAGGCATGGTTCACCCTATCAGCCTTCTCTGATCAAGAGAAGGAGTAGGGAGAGGAAGAAGAACTGAAAGCAGAAATATCCTCACGAGAGAAAGACTAGAAACAATAGGTGGTGGGGAAAGCACAAGTCTGAACCTCTGAAATAACTTGAAATGCATGGAAGAGGCGATGGAGCAGGACAGGCAGCAAGATCTTGTAATCCATTCAGGAGGCTTAATGGTCTCCAATTCGAATGTCTGCCCTATCACACTTTTTAAAGAGAAGAATCATAATTGTATCTGAAAAATGTTGAGAAACAGAAAGAGAGAAATAATGGTATTAAAGAGCAGGGTAAGAACTAGAAAAGAGATCAGAGAATGTGATAAAGTTCATCGTCAGGCCATCCAGTCCAGGGAGAGGACACACACTGTTTCTTACAAGTAACTGCCTTGTACCTCCAACAAAGAAATCGGAAGGGTCAGCAGATACATTGGTCAAGGAGGAAGACGGAAGCTGGAAGTCAAGAAAAGGAGGCGGCAGCAGGAGATTACAGAAGGAGAGCCAAAGATGTATTCAGATGACAAAAAAACAGCTGCTGAAGAGGGTTATAGTGTCACAAACCATCAAGAGTCTTGGTCAATGAGACAATCAGTATGCGTGGCTAACACCCTGTCTGAACAACGCTTATAAATGTCTAAAGAGGCTTTAGATGAATGGGTGCCACAAGAGGCCTCAAGGCATGAGAACGAAAGCTCTATAGCATTGATATGCCTCCATCGAGACTTCAGAAGAAACAATAAGAGGTGAAATAATCCTGTCCAGATGTATCGCCCTAGACATAGTGTCCTGTAAATGTTGCCACAAAGTAAATACTAGTCATAAAAGGAGGCTGATTTTCTTACCTTACCAAAAAAAGAACCATTTAAAGATCTGCTTGGTGTCTTCCCACCAAAATAAGGGAAGTATAGACATCCAGCAGTGAAATGAGTACCACCATCAAATCACAGCAGTCCCTAATAATGCAACTATCTGACAGCAAGGAGCTATTCAACTTCCAGCCGGAAGAAACAATCAAAGGGTGGGATGCCGTGGAGGGAGAGTAAAGCAAGGAAACAGCCATGTGATCCGAGGACTCGCAAGGAATAACTTTAGCCTGGTGAACCCGACTATTAAGAGAGAGGAAGAAAAAATCAATGCAAGTGGCCAAGGAGCGTCTATGATAGGTCTTATCTCCCTTGGGGTGCGCTGCACAGTAGCCATCCTGAAGAGAAGCAGTCTGAAGTATAGTACATAGAGCAGCAGTGTCTCCGAAAAGTTTCTCAGTGGAGCCTCCTCTATCTGCTAGGGAGAGGCCACAATTAAAATCTCCCCCAGACAAAGATGGTGAGAAGTATGTAGATAAGGTTGTATGAGCCAGAATAAGTCCGAACGAGCAGCAATACTTTGAGGTGCATAAATATTCAAAATCTTGAGCTGTAAACCATGAAATGTGCAATCAAACAACAATGCCCGGCCAGGGACAACATCAACCAATCTCAGAACAGTATAATCAAATCCAGAAAACAAAATCCCCAAGCCATCACATTTATCCATACCTGAGGACCAAGAGGACTGATCCTTGGTCCAACTGGCAGAAGCTCAGGACAGCTCATAATGGATTTTCAGCCTGCTATCTTGAAGCAGATAAAAATCATGAGGGAGATCCAGAAGAAACTGCAAAGAAACAAGCAGTTTCCTACAGGACTTCATGCTGCACACATTAAGAGTAAGACAGTGAAGGCTGAAATTCCCAGATATTGAGAAAGTGTAGAAGGTGTCAAAAAACCAGAGTGGACAAGGAAAAAACTAAGCGTTTAGGTGACTGCAGAACGCTGCCCAAGCATAGAACTAGTGGGATCAACTTGGGAATCAGAGGAGTAATCCATAAGAATGGAAGATGCCTGAGAGGAATCAGAATCATTTTCCTCATTCACTGTGCCACTCCACTGCTTCCGTTTAGTCAGAGCTTGGTAATGATTCCTAGTTAGAATAGATTGACGAGGGGGAGGGCCAGGAGCCTTTCGCTTTCCCTTAGACTTACCCTTCTTACCCTGAGAAACCTCCTTAAAGGGAATCGGGTCCAGAGGGGGAGGGGGAGGCATAGGATTGGGGGGGGAGATGACTCCTGGAGCCGGTACCTCACAAGAAAGAACAGGAATGTGTGAGTAAGGAGCACTCACTATAAACTCAGGAGGGGAAGTCAGGACTACTTCGTTGGGGGGGGGCACCACCTCCTGATGCAAAGTGTCTCAATGCAATATCTGATTTTGAGAGTCAGAGATAAGGGCCACCTGGTCCTGAGGAGGGTGATCCAACCTGTTGTAATCTGCCCACGGACATTGTTGATAAGTATGGCCAGATTCATCACAGAGGTTGCATCTTTGGGGATCAGGGCAACCAAGGCTGACATGGCCATAGGCCAAGCAGAGAGAGCATCGAGGCTTGTCACAAGTATGGATAAGGTGTGTTTGAGCACCACACTTATGACAAGCACAAGGCTGACCAGGGTAAAAACACAAACCCCTATCATGACCAATATAAAAACAGCCTGGTAAATGTTTTATGTCCTGGTCAGTCTGACACAGTTGCACCTTTATCTTCCAACCCCCTGTCCAAACGAGGTCTTCGTCCAAGATAGATCGAGGAGCCTCGAGAATGTTGCAGCACTGCTTAAGCCAATACTGGACATCTGCTATGGTCACTCCCTCATTACGAAAAAGCAAGGTAATAACCTTATTGGTAGGTTTAGTAAGGGGAATGAGCATAAGGGGGCCTATAATGGCTGAGTTTTAACCAGTTCATACTTAGACCAAAACTTCTCTAAAGTGTAAAAATTTTTAAAACTGAGATCATAAACAGGTTCCCCTTTAATATGTATGAATGCAAACAATTCACTTGCAGTAATACCTAGAGAGTTTCTAAGCATAGAATGTAACACAGTCCTCCCGTCAGGAGCAGCAGAAAGGTCCCCAAAATACTTCAGGCGAACGGCGCTTCTAATGCTGTGCAGGTGTACCCAAATTCTGAAATCACTAAGTTGAAACTGAGAAGTCTCTAAAGGCTCACCTGCAGGAAGGAAAGGTGAGATTTTAGCAGGTTGATGAAACTGAGGGCCCTTGTCCGAAGAGGAGTGAGCGGTAGCAGCAGAATGTGATGTAGAAGTGGAAGCCGGGAGGGGGGGAACAAAAGGAGAATGAACCAGAAGAACGTCCTTGCAGGAAGTCTGGGGAGGAGCTGAATCAGTGTAGGGAGAGACCTGTTGGGAGGAACAAACAGGTGAAGGAGCATCCAAAATGGGCACACCGGAGGGCGAGGCATGCAGTATAATGTCTTGGACACTGACAGTCCTAAGAGAGGTCCATGGGGCGGAAGGACACTGTTGCATCCATCCCGTGGCTCAAAGAGCAGAAGCCGGAGACCAGGCCTGGTCAGCTGAGGAAGCATCGCTAGGAGGAATCGTTGTCATAGCAGGCCGGGGAGCAGAATCAGGTAAGGCCCCTCTGGAAGAAATCACAGACTGAGTCATCAAGGCAGGAGAGGTAGCGACTAGCGGTGACTGAACTGTAGAGGTGGGTAAGTCAAGAGAAGAGTCTTCCTGTTTAGCAAAGTCCCTCAAAATAGTGCGGTGATGCAGGTAGAGAGAGCGCAACTGCGATGGAGTCAGAGTCGCAACTGAGGCCTCAGTAATGGGAGCAGGAGGGCAGGTTGGATGTAGCTGGCCAGAGTCCAGGAGCACAGCTGCAGCAGTAGATGAGGGTACAGAAGGAAATCCATCCAAATCAAGTACTGTGTCTAAATGACTATTGCAGTGAGAATCAGGCTGTAGATCAGGCAAAAGAGCAGGATCAGATCCCTGGGAACACAGAGCAGCAGAACTACCACCTCCTCCAGGGTCCAGGGTGGCAGCCATCTTAGCAAACAGCCCGACTGCCAAAGGGTCCCCCTGCTGCAGAGTATGGGAATTTCCCCGATGTCCCGGCCAGATTTCTCCCATTCAGTAAAAATACCACCAACAGCTTAATCTGGTTCAATTTTGATTACTTACCATCTATATCCCCTCTTCCCCCGGTCGCCCCTGAAAAAGGGACTTCCAGGCCCAGTGGGCCTACTGGTCAACAAATTCAATCAATAAATGAATAAATAGCATGTGTGAGGCTGCAGTCTACATCCGGCAGATTGAAGTCCCCCCACCAGTGTCCATTTCCCTGCCTTCAGAGCTCCTGTTACTTTTTTGCAGTCCATCCTATTCTCCTTGTGAACATCGAGCAAGAGTATTTGTTCAGGATGTCTGCCTTTTCCTGTTCCTCCTCTGCACAGTCCCCCCCATCCCATTTTATGTCGGCTCGCACTTGCGCAGCCAACATATTGTGGTAGTAACAGATTTGGAGGCGCGGTCACTGTCGTGCAAATGCAGGGCACACATTAGAAGGTGCATCCCTCATTCCCCAATCAGGCAGCAGGAGGCACTGACCTCATGTATGCCTAATGTGGCCATCACAACAAAGAAAAGGTCCGCTGCAATGAGAGCGAAGCTCTTATGCAGCATGACCATTACACGCCTCCCGTGGTACAGGCAACATGGCAGCAGTGACCGCCGCTGCTGCCTGTCACAATAGCCAACGAGGGTCATTCCCCATCAGCATAATGTGTCTCCCTTTGTTGATTGCTGAAGAGGTGCCCAACCTCGGCATCAGCGCCCCCAACATTTTATTGTTACGGGGGCCCAATCCCATCCTTCTTACCCTGTATTTTGCCGTGGGGAGCCCACTCAACATTGCATCATGCACCTCTAAGGAAAAAGACATGGTACTGTACAAATCACACAGCAAAAAGAGCATGAGGATTACAGCTATGGTGGAAATAACAGCACGGCACATTACAGCGCTGGACCAGTAGCTGTGATGACTCGGGCCAAGAAGTTATGACCCGTGGCCGTCAGCTTGAGAACTGCATTGCTCCAGTAGTTCAGAGGCTAGTGTGATAGCCTTTGAGAGTCAGTGAAGCTCAAGCTGACTGTGATATGAGTCCCAACCAGTGCCCCTGCAATTGTGTTTTGTTTATATCAGTTACGTTGTGGAACGAATATCCGCCAGCTGCAATTTTTTTTTTATCATTTAGGTTGTGGAACAACATCATCCACTGGCACCCCGACTTTCTTCCCCTCCTGAGTTTTGCTCCCTCACTCAGAGTTACAGTAATTATTTTAAGTAGGGTGTGGGGGAGCCCTTATAAAACACTAATGCAGGGTATGTGGGAGTGAAAGTTTTTCTTGTTTATGTCCTTTTTAACCTGTGCCTGCAACTTTTCCCTCACTGTATATTTTTTTAGCTCTCGCTATTTTTCCTCAGCGCTCTGATATCTTGCACTGTATTCCCTGTGCAGATATTGACTACACTCTAATTACTTTGCGATCCAGTGTAAAACTATTCTTGCAGGAGCAACAGCATATATTTATGAATGAAAGAAAGTAATCCATCTTACTTTGTTCCACTTGGTTGGTATAACTTAAATTATGAAGAGTTTTAAAATCAGGAGACACAGAAAGCTTGCACGTATGAGCTCAGGTAAGGAACAGGCTGCATGTTTGTTGGGAATATGCAAAAATTAAAGAATGGCGGTATCATCAAGCTCCTGAATATTGTAGGAAATTATTGGCATTAAAATGGAGGTACGCCCAAAGCAGTGCTTCTGAATTGTGTGGCTTCATTGGATATAAATCAGCAGTAAAAGAAATCTCACATTTGGCCACAGTGGCTATGAATGTAAATGGCAATAAAGAAAATGGAGAGCTAATCCTTGACAGATGTTTGGAAAATATGGCAGGCAATATTTTAGGAGTCATGTAAATGTGAAAAACTGCAATACCAATGAAAAACTGAAAATAATATAACAGACCAATGCTGGCAGGAAACTGAGCTAACATAACAGATCCAACTAAAAGGAGCTAGGTGACGACAGGACGGTTTTGCCCCTCCCCCACCACCACATTTCATTCCCTCAACTCAGCAGCTGAGCCAGTCAAAATAAATCAATAGGCATACTGTAGAGAGCATCACATATTGTGAAAAGGTACATGATAGTCAGGAAAGGAATTTGTAGGTGTGAAGACATGTCTGTAACTAGTCCCCAGAGATCATTTACTGTGGATCCCATCACCTAGACGGGGTACTGGTCAGGGATCTCTAATATACCACTATCTGAAAAGTGAGAGTTAGCAGAGGAGTCCCTAGTAGCAGCATGCCAACAGTGATACAAGGCACACACATTCATAAAGACATTGTTTAAATGGTTAAGGTAGAGTATGCATACAAAACACTTATTTAATCATTACACATATGGTACTGTATGCTCAGTCCTCAGAGGGACACCCATTAGTTACCTGAGCATTGACACACTGGGCATTATCCTGGGCTCTCTGAATTACTGGAAGGCCCTACACTTATTGCCCAATTCATATTACACATATGCCCTATATACAACATGTATACACAGCCTCTAGATCTCGCAGGCTGCTGGTACCCAGAGCCAGGCATTCTGCTGCATCAATACAGCAACCTACCCTCAGATGTCATGGGGTCATATCATCTGCCCTCTGCAAGGATGCTTGAACTTAAATGGATGACTTTCCCTAGCTCCCTGTAACCTACCCTCAGCTCCTGTTCACAGTGTGGGGCACACTTTTTTGAGACCTCATAGGGCACAGACATACCTTGTAAGGTTACACTTGGCCCACATGGGCAACCTATTATCCAGTTGGAGTGATATCCATGGCCAGAATGACAGAGGATTTCTTCTTCAGTCCCACATGGTGACATGTATGGCCTGCTGCTGCTCTCCTCTACCACCTCAGTGCTTGGCGTTGGCTCTCATGAACCTCGGATGAATCACTTGATGTCATCCCTCCACCAGTCCATCTCCTTTTTATACACTTGAGGTCTTTGTGTCTTCATGTTTGCTCTCTCTCTCTCTCTTTCTCTCAGGTTCCCATTTTTATGCTGGCTTGCACAGCCAACATATTGCGGTAGTAGCAGATTTGGAGGCGCGGTCACTGTTGCGCAAATGCAGGGCATGCATCAGAAGGTGCCTCCCTCATTCCCCAATCAGGCAGCAGGAGGCACTGACCTCATGCATGCCTAATGTGGCCATCACAACAAAGAAAAGGTCCGCTGCAATGAGAGCGAAGCTGTCATGCAGCAGGACCATTACACGCCTCCCGTGGTGCAGGCAACATGGCAGCAGTGACTGCCGCTGCTGCTGCCTGTCACAATACCAATGGGGGAGCCTACTCCCTGTCGGCATAATGTGTCTCCCCCCTTTTTTGTTGATTGCCGAGAGGGGTGCCCAACCCTCTTGGCATCATGCGTCCTCCCAACAGTTTTTCCTTGCTGACGGGGGGCCCAATCCCTGTCAGCTTTTACCCCCTGTATTTTGACGACGAGGGAGAACTCCCATCAGCATCATGCACCCTCCCCCCCATTTGTTATGAGCCCAATCCCCCACCACCTAAAGCATCACCCCACTCACAAACTCTGAGGTGGCAAGCTGGGGAAATCCCACCTGAAAAATGAAAACCGTCCCGCGATGTCTTTTTTTTTTTTCAAACCCTGTAAAACAAAACCGGTCCTTTGTCATCTCCCTGCCCCACTCCCATAACCCGCACCCACCCACTGCGCACCCTGTCTCCACACACCCACCCCATACTTACCTCCGGAGTCTGGCGCGATGATCTTCGGTTGACCGGGAACACGTCTGCACTCTTCAAAGCCGACTGCAAACTGAAGAAATGCCGGTAAGCTGTATAATGGAATAAATAGGGTTTTTTCAACTTTGCTGCATATCTCAGGCATTTTTTGGAATTTTGGTACCAGATTTTCAACATGGGGTTTTTGGGACCCCTCCTCATGAGCTCTTTCACTGTCATCGTGTTAATCGGTCCCGAAAGGTGATTTCGCGGTCACTGCGTGGAATTACCTTTCTGGACAGATTAATGCCATGACACTGCCAGACTTCATGAGGGGGGCTCTCAAGAAGTCTATGTTGCAAATTTGGTGGTAAAAATCCAAAAAATGACTGTTTTACAAGCGTGCATTGCGCAGTTTCCATGCATGCTCGTAACTTCGTGAATTTGCAATATTTTGATGCCAGATTTTCAACACTGGCATTTTTACACACCTCCTTGTGAACCGTACAGCTGTCATTTTTCACATCCTGGCCGAAATGTGTTTTCGCACTCCCGGCGCAGAATAGCATGGTCGCTGTGGGAATTCAATGTTCTGGACAGATTACAAAAATTAAATTACAGCGGCACTGTTCATGAGTAGTGGTCCTAAAATGCCCATGTTGAAAATTTGGTGATGATACTCCATAAAATGACTGTGTTACGAGCGTGTGTTGCGCAGTTTGCATGCACGCTCGTAAGTTCATGACTTTATAATATTTTCACTCCAGATTTCCAACATTGCCATTGTTCTGCACCTCCTTATGAACAGTACAGCTGTCATTTTTCACCTCCTGGCCGAAATGCGTTTTCGCACATCTGGCGCAGAATAGCGCTTTTGCTGTGGGAAATCTGTGTCTGAGACACATTATGAAAATGACAGTGACACTGTTCATTAGCAGAGGTCCTAAATACCTATGTTGAAAATTTGGTGATGAAAGTCCATAAAATGAGTGTTTTCCGAGTGTGTGTTGTGCAGTTTGCATGCATGCTCGTAACTTCGTGAATATGTAATATGTTCACTCCAGATTTTCAAAATTGGCATTTTTCCACACCTCCTTATGAACAGTACAGTTATCATTTTACTTATGCTGGCCAAAACGTACTTTCGCATGGCCGGTGCAGAAGTGCACAATTGCTGTGTGAAATCAGTTTTCGGGACAGTTTGAGGAAATGACGGTGACACTGTTCATGAGCAGAGGTCCTAAAATGCTGATGTTGAATATTTTCTGCTAAAAGTCCATAAAATGACTGTGTTGCAAGCATGCATTGCGCAGTTTCCATGCATCCTTGTAACTTTGCAAATTTGCAATATTTTCATGCCAGATTTTCAACACTGGCATTTTTCACACCTCCATATCAACAGTACAGCTGTCTTTTTTCACATCCTGCCCAAAATGTATTTCCGCAGCTGTGGCCCACAATGGCATGGTCGCTGTGGGAAATCAACTTTTGGGACTGATTAACAAAATCACAGCATCACTGTTCATGAGGGGAGGTCCCAAAATGCCTATGTTAAAAATGTGGCTAACAAGCTCCCACAGATAATTGGATTATGGCTGTGTGTTGTGCAGCTTCTATGCATGCTAATGACTTCACCAATTTTTCATATTTTCACTCCAGATTTTCAACATTGCCATTTTTTACACTTCCTCATGAACAATACAGTTGCCATTCTCCACATCCTGTCCAAAATGTGTTTTCGTCCCTGTGTTGCCAAATGGCATAGCCGCTGTGCAAAACCACTTTTCAGCTCACAAACTGATTGAGCCGCTTCTCATGTGGTGGCCTCACAAATAGCCTATGTTGAAAATCTGGAGTGAAAATACCACCGCACCCCTATGGTGTTAAGGTTTCCAACTGTAGCATCCCACCCAGTACAGATTGACAGGCACCAGGGCTGTGACTTGGGATCACCGGATGCAATGCTCGTGCCATCGCACCCCCATCCTGCAGCCACTGAGGGGCATCGTGGTGTGCCTTGCACTTTTCGGCCACAAAATTCACCCCATTCTCCTATACTGCACCCTTGTCAGTGTATTTCCTTATGGAATGGGGTAAGTATAATGCCCAAAGACTCCAAAGCACACCATGACACTTGTCAGTGTTTACAGGGTAGGGTGATGTACAATGACATGAGCGTTATAGCTGACAACCCAAAGGCACACCCCAATGCTTGTCACTCTCTACAGGGTGAGGGTGGGGTTGGCATCACTTCAATACTTCACTGCCGCTCCTATTATGCATCTCTACCTCTGGCACCACCAAAGCCAATGCCAGAGACAACATTCGGCATTGACAAATGCTTAATTACACAGTCACTCTCCTGGTCTTTCTCTTTAACTTAAATACCTATAAAAAGTCCCCTTTTGTTACCGTTTGGGCTGTTTTCTCCTCAGTTTGCATCTTTGCACACTCTACTGCTTCCCCTGCTTCTCTCTGTCTACACCTCCCTGTCATCCACCCTCTACATCTCCTCATACCTTCTAAATACTGTCCTTTTAGTCTTTTCCAACCACATCTTCTGAGAACTATAGCGGTCTCTTTTATTCCCTTTTAGTTTTAGTCACTTAACACCACTTGTATGGTTCAGTTTCACGGTCATCCTTATATTGAACCACACTGTACGATGATCACTGGTCCGCAGATTTCCTCCCACCTTACTGCCTGCAACACTGTCCCAGTTAGGGAGCATAAGGTCCAATATTGCACCATCAAAAGTGGGTTTGCTGACTAATTGCCTGAGGAATGCTGCCTGCAGAAAGTTACAGTTGTTCCTACTTCTAGCTGAAGCCGCAGGTGAGAGTCTCCACTCCACATTCGGCAGTTTACAGTGCCCCCCACCAGTGGCACCTCCACCATTTCTACCATCTTGCCAGTGGCTTTCACCAATACCTAATCTGACTCCTACCCCTGTGGTGGAGATCTGTAGATCACACCAGTACAAGCAGTGGCTCCGTCCCCCTTCTCCAGGATAACCCACAGTACCCCCCCCTCCGTATTCCCGGAACTGGGCCCAAAGAGTGAAGAGTACTGACAAGAATAGCATTGGTTAGGAGTGTGCGTTAAAAACAGCACCAATTTTTCTTTTGCGAGGGGGGCTCTGCCCCCTGCACCACCTGGACATGATGATTCCAACTCCAGGGGGGAGCAGATCACAGGGAAAGTTAACAATCATTGGGCCATGGAATACTGTTCCCACACACCCCCATGTAAATAAGTGTAAGTCCCAACTGCAGCAAAGTATGTTGGAAACCAGGATTAGAACCATTGTCTTAAATGGCACCTCCTGAGCTACTCGATGCCCCAGCCCTCCACGCCACGGGAGCAGTTTGGCCAGCCTACTGGTTCCGGGTTCTCTTGTCAAGTCTTCAGCACCATGGACAGTGACCAGGAGAGCACATACAACAAACACTGTAAATCCCCCCTCGTTGTCTGGTAGCACTTACAGACTAGCTGTGAATTGAGGAGTTATTCTGGCGCTCTTCTGACCAGTACGTATTGCCTGTATCTTTTCCTTTTGCTTTCCTTCAAATCAAGCACCCCCCCACACACACACACACACACACACACACGTTTGTGCCATGCCTATTAATGAACAGGCCTTGGCCTGGTATCAACCATGTCTAGCTATAGTTTCATTACCATGACTTAATGGTACAGTATCAGGTAAAGTCCGCTGCTGGCTTCTAGGTCTGGAGTCTCATTTTCTAGACTTCTAGCATTGCACACAAGATTTTATTACCACTCTGATTATTACCCCTCTTTTTTTTTCCTTTTTCCCCAGCTCTTCCTCCCCCTCTGTTTTAATGCCTTTTTTTATTCCTCTTAATTTCTACCTCCCTACTTCCTTTATTAATATGCACCTTGAGGTACCGCTCTTCCCTCAGGTTCTCCCTTCTTCCTAATTTAGCCTTGGGAGGGGGCAGTTAGTGCCTCCCACAATTTATTCTGCCGCCCTTTCAGCTAGTTTGAAGTAACATTTAAACTGTCCACTGAGGACTGCGGTTCTCCTTCTGGATTAATACAGGCTATCGGCCTTGTAACAACTCTTATCTCTCTAGGTTGCACTCTGTCCCCACTGTAACCAAACTCCTTCTTTCTGAAGCAGTCCTTAAACCATGAGTTGAACGTCCTTTTCTTGGGATTACTCTACCCCCCCCCCTTGTGGACAGGCACCATCTCGGCAAAAGCCACTGAAAATACTGCCTGCATAAGAACTCTCCCCAGCTCTCTGAACTCCCCCGTACTATCCCAACACCATCCCTAGCCAGGTCATTAGTCCCCAGATGGGCAATAACATCCTTCAGCCTCCCTCCCACCCCGCTGTCCTAGCAATCCTCAGGATCCACTTCCTATCCCTTCGGGAGATGGTGCCTTGTAGTCATCTAACCTGCCTCCCCACCACCAGCTTTCCTATTTTCAGATTTGTCCCCCTCAAAGTTGAGTCCCCCACCATAAATTGCCTCTTCCTCATCTGGGGTCCTCTAGTACCCTCATGGGGTCTCCACTACTGAGGACCTGCACATCCTCCTCAGTCCCTACGTGTGGTGCCTCCTCTAGGCAATCACACCCAGCCAGAGTGGCATAGGAATTCTGTAGCTTTACCAGTTCTGACCTGCCACCCTAGCAGAGTCCACCTCGGTCGAGCTGCTCCTCCTTCTATTCACTCTCAGAGGCAACTGTGTCACACTTAGTGGCCCCATGGTGGGGAAAGAGATTGCCCACAACCTAGCCAACTTGGCCTGGAGTCCAACAACCTCCTCCATCATCCCCAAGAGGGGCATGTGGATGGAGCAGCACTGCAGTCTCCAGAAGGTCTGCACTGCACATTTTGCAGGAACCACAAGTTTAGTGAGTAGCAGTTTTGTGGTCCCTCATGTGTTTGAAAATGTTGAATTAAGATGTACCTGGAATAGAATCATTACATTCTCATGGTGCTCCTTGACAGCAGGGTTTGTATGTTGCCTAGGATCGAGGACAACCACTTTTTTTAATGTGAACAGTTAATCAGAAAGACTGTACAACATCAAGAGGGAAGCAGTCAGTGTAAAGTATACTAGAAAGAGGTTTCACTCAGGTCCCCATCCCTGAACAGATGTGTAATTGTCCCCTATTTCCACCCTCCCTGATGCTCTAAGAGTAGACCCCACCAGGTTCTACTTGTAAGTCAGCCATAGAGGTGCAGGGGGCCCTGCAGAGTGATACATTCTAGCCTTCCCGGCTGACCATATAAGAATAGACACTGATGGCAGAAAAATACTAACTGGCCCATGTAATCTGCCTGGCCCTACCTGTAGTATGATGTGCTTCAGCTTTGCTGTTTGCCCACCCTCCATGGACCCACTCAGCAAGAGACCCACGACTGCCCTCTGAACAAACCTGGTTTCAGCTGGGCCGGAAATTCTTTGACATTATTACATAGAATAAGCAGCGGTTTGATAATGCAGTTGCCAGGTGGAGACACTTACTATGCCAGCACCCTGGACTCATGCCCCTAGCTGAAAGCAACTTGATAGGAGGACTGATAAACCCATAGGATGGATGGTAGCCTCTGCCACTGCACTGCTGCTTGGTGCTTCAGTGTGGCCCAAGAGTCACATTTGGAAGCTGTGGGTGATCTGGGAATGCACCCTTCCTAAAGAGGGGTCAGATAGGGAGAAACATCGGTGGAGGGTGGAATGGCCCAAGCAGAGGCCTTTGGCATGTCAACCAGTGCTGCTCTGCTATCTCAGGGAAGGGTGAGTCTGCTCTGCACCTCACCTGATCACCTTGCCTCTGCCATGGTGGCCTACCAGAAATTTAGAGGAAGTTAAGTGGACTCCCCAGGATGGTACAGTAGGTTACCTTTCTTAAGAGAAGGACTAAGAACCCCATAGTTATTTGGCATAACAATACACATCCTATCTGGCAGTTATATAGGGCCGGTAGTAATGACCTAGCATAAACAAGCCAGCACACTTACTTTGTATCTGGTAGATGTATAGGGCAGGTAGTAATGATCGTACATAAACAAGCCAGCACAGTTACTTTCTATCTGGCAGCTATACAGGGCAGGTAGTAATGATCGTGCATAAACAAGCCAACACACTTACTTTTTATCTGGCAGTTATATAGGGCAGGTAGTAATGATCGTGCAAAAACAAGTCAACACACTTACTTTCTATCTGGCAGTTATGTAGGGCAGGAAGAATGATCTAGAATAAACAAGCCAGCACACCTACTTTCTATCTGGCAGTTATATAGGGCAGGTAGTAATGATCGTGCATAAACAAGCCAACACACTTACTTTCTATCTGGCAGTTATATAGGGCAGGTAGTAATGATATAGGATAAACAAGCCAACACACTTACTTTCTATCTGACAGTTATATAGGGCAGGTAGTAATGATCATGCATAAACAAGTAGACACACTTACTTTCTATCTGGCAGTTACAGTACATAGGGCAGGTAGTAATGATCGTGCAAAAACAAGCCAACACACTTACTTTCTTTCTGACAGTTATAAAGGGCAGGTAGTAATGATCATGCATAAACAAGCCAACACACTTACTTTCTTTCTGACAGTTATATAGGGCAGGTAGTAATGATCGTGCATAAACAAGCCAACACACTTACTTTCTATCTGGCAGTTATATAGGGCAGGTAGTAATAATCGTGCATAAACAAACCAACACACTTACATTCTATCTGGCAGTTATATAGGGCAGGTAGTAATGATCTAGCATAAACAAGTCAACACACTTACTTTCTATCTGGCAGTTGGGAGGAAGAGGGGAACATTGCAGCCATCCAGTTGAACTGGGATCTGGAGCAGCAGAGAGGCACAGCGGTCCCAGATGAGGAAGGCGGGCAGCAGGCTTTGTTTATTTGCTTCTGGGCCTCTGGCACCAGGAGGGGCCAATCACTGAAGCAGCGGCTCCTGGAAGGAGCCAATAGAGTGGGGAGCATGAGGATTTGAAAGTGAGGCCAGGCTTTAAAAGACCCAGCCACATCACGCTCCTACGGCAGTCAGGAGGAAGAGGGAAACAAGGCGGCAGTCACACCAAACAGGGATCCAGAGCAGTGAAGAGACACAGCAGCCCCAGACTGAGGAGGCGGACAGCAGGCTTTGTTTAGTTGCTGCTGGGCTTCCGGCTTCAGGAGGGGCCAGTCACTGCATCAGCAGCTACTAGAAGTAGCCAAAAGAGTGGGGAGTGCAAGGATTTGAAGTGCAGCTGGGCTTTAAAAGGCCTAACACAACATGTTCCCACAGCAGTTGGGAGGAGGAGGAGGGGAACAAGGTAACTGTTGCACCAAACAGGGATCCGGAGCAGCAGAGGGGCACAGTGGCCCCAGACTGAGGAGGCGAGTAACATGTTTTGGTTTAGCCCTACCCAGCCACCCTAGCCCCGACTGCTATTAAATAGCCATGGTGGAAGAAGCTGGAGCTGCAGAGCTGGGGAAAAACTGAAGGCACGCTCTCTGGGGGAAGAGCCTACAAAGGGAAGGGTCAGAAAGGAACTGATCACGACTTGGACAGAGAGCTCTGGGTGAGTCTGTTTATGTCACTACTGACCATAGGAGGGTGAGAGGAAAGTTGCTGGCATTGAGTTGAAGGGGTTGGGAGGACAAGTGTGTAAGATCTAAGATTTGGTAAAGAAGTATAGATAGTACTGTACTGTGCAATACTGTAGAGAGTAGGATCTCAATCTATGATTTGGGAAAAGATGTAGAGTTAGTACTGTAAATTGTTGTTTAGTTAATACTGTTTGGGCTCATTGCTGGTAGAAGTGGTAAGGGTTGCAGTGAAGAGTGTAGTACTGTGTTCTGGTAGATGGTATCATTTTATGCTCTATGTAGGTAGAGGAGGTGAGGAATTGTAACTAGGAACTGTACTGGTAACAAACTTATAGTTAGTACTGTAGAAGTAGTGACTAAACTGGTTAGGAATTTATACATAGCACTGTATTTTGAGCGGGAATCTTGGATAGGATAGTGGGCTGCAATGGATGTGGGGTGGTAGTTTGGATGAACATATTGTGGAGGCTGGGGGGGATGTCCAATCTGTCACAGGCTGAGAAGAATTGAGGAGGCAGTGATGTGGTTTGATAGAGAGTTGGACAGGATGGGGGACGGGGAGAAGATGGGGCAAGGGGACATCCCTCAGGGAGCAACATGTGGACTTCGCAGGAGAGGAGCAAAGGTTCGAGGGAGAGGATGGGGATGAACATGAAAACACCTCATGGGTGGAACATTGGATTGAAGGTGGGGATGGGGAGAGGGTGAAGGGACAAAATGAATGGGAGCCCAGGCACTGAAGGGAAGGCCCAAGCAGGAGGAAGGAGCACGCGCACAGCATGGCAGTGGAGGAAGGAGGTAATAGGTTTGTGGTGCTGGCAACATTGGAGGTGGAGAAGGGAGAGAAGGGTCTCCAGAATGGGGAAAGAGAGGGAAAGGGAAGGGAATGCACAAGGGGCAGTAGTCAGTCAGTGGGGGGGTGTCATGGGTGGAAGGGAGAAGGTCACAGCTGGAGGGACAGTCGAAGGGAGCAGGGATGCAGCAGTGTGGAGCAGGGTGGATAGAGAGGATGTTGGGGGATAGCAAAGGTAGCAGTGGAGAGTACTGATGGAAAAGCAACAGGGACAGATGGGGAAAATGCTGTGCAAAAGGGGGAGTTGGGTAGTAAAGGAAGAGAGACAGGGACAGGCAGGGGATTATGAACAGGAGGAGTAGTTGGGCAGAACAGGAATGGTGGCAGGGATGGGTAGGGGGAAGTATGCGCTGCAGGAGGAGTCAGGAAGGACAAAAACAGTGACAAGGACAGTTGAGGGAAGTATGTGCTGGGGAGGAGGAGTCACACAGGACAGGAACAAAGGAGAAGAAACAGGTAAAGGAAAATATGGGGGGAGCACTAGTACTGGGGGATTCAATACTAAGGGGGATAAGGTGCTTTGGCTTCTCAGAAGAAACTAGAAGGGGAAAGGATCAGATTTGTTACAGTACAGTAGCTTCTTGTTGTTTTTACATTGTTTCTTGTGGATTTTACTTGGTAGAAGGTTATTTCATTTTTCTTACTACTTCTAAGGGGCTAGCAGGGTATTGTTTTGGGGCTGTTGGAATTTTGAAAACTGTTTTGGTAGCTATAAATGGGCTCATTTGTTTGATGTTTCACTGTGTAGCAGGCTGAATTTGTAGAGGCCTATTTCTTCTGATTTCAAACCTATTTGGTGTGATTTAACGGGGGCTGTTTCTTTGAATCAGAGACCAATATCTTCTAATTTCAATCCTATTTTGATGTGTTTTTGGTGAAACTGTTTGAATTGGAGACCTGTTTCTTTTGGTAGCAAACCTATTTTGTGGGCTTTGAGTAGAATTGTGATTCATTTTTGCTGGCTTCACTAGCTGCAAAGGTTAGTGCATAGTGGGGAAGAGTGCTAATGGTCTGACCAGGGGCCTCAGCTACCTGATTGTTTGTGGAAGTCTTGGGTTGGTCCCCCCCCCCCACCTCACCCCCCCGGTCCATGATTTTCTTTACACCAGGGGTTCTGACGTCACTTCCTCAAATGGGCAAAGGATATGCACCTGTCATTGCTGAAGCAGACATCCAGGAAAGGAACAGCAGTGAGTGAAGATGTGACTGCTATCTCAGTGGAAGGGAAGTAACTGCAAATCTAGCAGCTTTCATTGTTACTTCTTTGCATTGCTATTGCATTGTGGAAAGGAGAAGTAGGAGTTTGAAGAAGGTTGTGCAATAGCTACTTAAAGTCTCTTTTTGAGTGTGGCTAGGAAGGTTAGGAATATGAAAAGCAGTTGCTCAATCTATCTAAATGTGTACAACAAAGGGGTAGGGAAATTAAGAAAATAATGTTTTGCACTGATGGAGGGGGAGACTTGGGGAAGTGTTTGGTATCCTGCATCTGGAAGGGTGGGGGGTCGCTGGTGGGCAACGACAGTAATGGGTAGGGTGGTAGGCTGCAACAACTGCAGTGCACCAACCTTTCTAAAAATTGACTTCAGTGTGGGAAGATGTTTAGTGTGCAACCACATAGAGAAACTTAGAAAGGAGATTGAGGGTCTGCAGGAGGAACTAAGACAGGCAAGGCAGACTGGGGGTGGGTTTAGCCCAATACTGGAGGGGAGGAAGGATGAGAGATGAGGGAGGGCAATTTAAGTCAACAGTGGTGAGGAGAAGGTCAGAAGAAGGGAATCAGGGACAAGGGGGCCCAGGCCAGGCCAGGAAGAATGATTGCCAGGGAAACCAGGTCAGGAGACAAAAGAGAAATGGAAGGAGGAGATAGGGACTTGTGACGGGAGGCGAAGAAGTGGCAAAAGCTTGAAACCTGGTCAGACACCTGGCAACTGGGCTTTAATGCCAAAAAGTGCAAGGTGCTGCATGTTGGAATGAAGAACCCAAGGAGGAGTTACCAGCTGGGGGGAGTGCAGCTAACCCAGACAGAGGAGGAGAAGGATCTGGGGGTGCTCATTACAGGGTCAATGAACAACTCGGGCACAATGTAGGAAGGCAGCTGCAAAGGCCAACAAAATGCTGGGTTGTATTGCAAGGGTTATATCCTCGAGGAGGGAGGAGGTGATTCTGCCACTGTATAGGTCATTAGTTAGACCACACCTGGAGTACTGCATGCAGTACTGGCACCCACATCTGAAGAGGGACATTAAGTTACTGGAGGGTGTGCAGCGCAGGGCAACAAAGATGATCAAGGGGCTGGGAGGCTTATCAAACGAGAGAAGGCTGAGGGAGTTGAACATGCACTCACCGGAGGAAAGGACGGATGGGGGACATGATTGAAACCTTTAAGTACATGAAAGGAATAAACAAGACAGGTACAGAGGGGCTGTTCAAAGTAAGGGAGGGGAAGGGAGGAACACCATGGGCCATGATATGAGACGGGAGGGAGGGAGGAAGGTTCAGGAGGGAGATGAGGAGACACTTTTTTAGAGAGAGGGTGGTAGCTGAGTGGAATGCGTTACCTGCAGAAGTGGTATCCAGTAGAACAGTGGACTGCTTCAAAAGGGGATGGGACAGGACAAGGGGGAGGGTCAATGAAGGGGAAGAGTGGAAGGGAGGGGCAGCTACAGAATAAGGGGGTGCTAGCTGCACATTCGAGCAGACTTGATAGTCCTCTAGGGCTTTATCTGTTGGCAAATTTCGTATGTTCATATGTTCATAAGGTGGGGTTGCAAGCGGGAATGGCATAGTCGTATACGAGTGGAGGCCATGCCAGGGATGACAGGTGAAAGAATGGGACAATCAGTTCTGAAATATGCTAGAAGGGGAAGGGAGAGACCTCATATAGTTCTACATCTGGGGACAAACGACCTGGCTGATAGTACAGTAGAGATAGTCCAAAAGAGGTTTGAGGAGCTGGGAAGTTTATCTGAGGGAGAAGGTAGAACAGTTACTTTTTCTGAGGTGTTACCAGTGCCCAAGGTGAGTACGGATGGAAAATAAAGGATCAAGGAATTTAAAGAATGGTTGGGCAAATGGTGTCACACAAAAGGAAATGAGCTAGTGGGAAAGTGGGGATAGACCTGGGAGGACAGTAGTCTATGATAAGGAGGGCAAAAAGTTGATGAAACAGAAGATTGGGGAGTATATTCAGGTAGAAGGACATTTAAACTAGGAGTGGGGGATGGCAAGTGGAGGGAGGGCACACAGGGGTCACAGGATGGGAAGCAAAAAGTTTACCCCCAGAGCGAGGGCACTGAACTAGGTAGCAGCAATAGAGGAGATGGCTGGAAGTGGAGGGCGGGGGTGGAGGAAAAGGGATGGAAGGTAGACATCATGAATGCTAGGAGCCTGGGGTATAAAATGAATGACCTTCAGGCCCTCATAGTGGCAAGGGAGGTGGACATGGCAGCAATAACAGAAACATGGGCCACCGAATACCATGACTGGGACCTGGCAGTCCCAGGATACAGCATATTCCTCAGGGATAGGTAAAACAGGAGATTGGGAGGAGTGGCATTATATGTAAAGGAGGATAAGTGCCTTAGGGAGGAGGGAGGAGGAGAAACAGAGTCATTAAGGCTGCTAATCCAGGATTCCAGAAATGGACTCTCCAGATGGGAGTGGTGTACAGGCCACCATTCCAGACAGAGGGGCTGGGCAGGAACTTGCCTGGCAGATTAGAAGGGCATGAGGAAAGGAGTGTGGTGGTGGTGGTGGTGGTGGTGGGGGACTTCAACCTGCCAGGGGTAGATTAGGGAACTCTGGCCTCCACCAATAAAAGGAGCAGGTACTGCTGGATGCCTTTCAAGAATACTTCCTGACATAGGAGGTCACAGAGAAGCGCTCTTGACCTAGTGCTCACCAATGGAGAGTTGGCAAGGATATCAAGGTGGATGAACCAGTAGCGGGGAGATGGGAACTCCTAAAGAAGTGGTTACTATAGGCTACCAATTCCTGTAGCAGGAGTCGGAGTAAAAAGGCCAGGGCAAAAAGGCTGAGCTGGATGAAGGTGGGGGGTTGTGAAAATGGTAAGGAGAAAAAGTGTAGCCCTTATGAGATACAGGAAAACAGGGAGGGGCAAAGACCGGAAGTAGTACCTACAGCAGTCAAGAGAAGTGACAAGGGCAGTTATGGCATCAAAAACCACTAAAAACCTCAAGCTGGAGTAAGACATTAAGGAGGGGGAGAAAAGCTTCTTCAGATACATCAGGGAAAAAAGAATCTGTAAAGAACAGACAGTAAGGATTAAGAAGGAAGGAGGATGGGCAGAAAAGGGTGAAGAAAAGGCAGAAGCATTCAATGACTACTTCTGCTCGGTATTTACAAAAGAAAGAGGGGGAGTGCTACCTGAGGGTGTGGGGGCAGTAAAGGCTGGGGAGGGCACAACGGATGGGATGATCATAAAAGGTAGAGTGCTGGAGGGCTTGAAAGCACTGAGGGTTGACAAGGTACCAGGGCCAGATGGCATTCACCCCAGGGTACTAAAGGAACTAGAAGAGAGCCTGGCAGGGCCCTTGGTGGGCCTATTCAATGCCTCACTGAATTCTTGATGCATACCCAATGATTGGAGGTTGGCTCATGTGGTTTCACTGTGTAAGAGCAGACACAAGGATAAACCAGGGAATGATAGCCTAGTGATCCTCTCGTCCATCGTAGGAAAACTAATGGAAACTATCCTGAAGGAGGTGCTAAGGGGTGCTAGCTGCACATTCGAGCAGACTTGATAGACCTCTAGGCCTTTATCTGCTGGCACATTTTGTATGTTCATATGTTCGTAGGAGAGGCTAGTGTCCCTGCTGGAGTCCGAGGGGCTGCAGGACAGTAGACAACATGGCTTTGTAGCAGGCAGATCCTGCCAAACCAACCTGATAGATTACTATGACTGGGTACCTAGGCAGATGGACAAGGGCCATGCAATGGTTGTCCTGTACCTGGACTTCAGCAAATTGTTCAATTCAGTGCCACATGGGAGACTTGGAATAAAACTTGAAGGTACTGGAGTGGGAGAAAAAATGGTGGGATGGGTGATAAACTGGCTGCAGGGAAGACAGCACAGGGTGGTGATGGAAAATAAACTTTCAGAAACAAGGGCAGTAATGAACAGGGTTCCTCAGGGCTCAGTACTGGGACCAGTGTTATTTAGGATATTTATAGCAATATTTCCAGGGCATTAAGAACAAGATCAGCCTGTTTGCTGAGGACACCAAGATAAGGGTGGTGGTGGATGATATAGAGAGGTGGCAGGGTTTCAAGGAGGATCCGAAAAAGCTGGAGACCTGGTCGGACACTTGTCAGCTGGGGTTCAATGCCAAAAACTGTACGGTGCTGCATTTTGGAAAAGAATCAAGGAGAAACTATCAACTGGGGTGTGGCAGTTAGTGGAGACTGAGGAGGAGAAGGATTTGGGAGGAGTCATAGCAGGATCAAGAACAACTCCAAACAAGGTAGGAAGGCACACAAGGGCCAATAAAATGCCGGGTTGCATCACAAGGGAATAACCTCAGTAGGGTGAAAGTAATTCTGCCGCTGTATAGATCATTTGTTAGACCTCATCTCAAATACTGTGTGCAGTACTGGTGTCCATACCTGAAAAGGGACATTAAATTACTGGAATGGGTGCGTGCAGAGGAACTAAGATGATACAGGGACTGGGGACTTACCATATGAAAGAAGGCTTGGGGAGTTGAAGATGTACTCGATGGAGAGAGGAGGTACAGGGGACATGACTGAAACAGTCAAGTATGTGAGAGGGATAAACAAGACTGGTACAGATGGGCTCTTCAGGGTAGGGTGGGGAGGATACTAGGCACCATGACATGAGATTGGAGGGGAGGGTTCAGAAGGGAAATGAGAGGCACTTTTTATGGAGGGGTGGTGGCCAGTGGAATACATTACCAGCAGAGGAGGTAGACTGTAGAACAGCGGGCTGCTTCAAAAGGGGCTGCAATAGGGCAGGGGTAGATAAAGGGAGGGGAAGGGTAGCTGCAGAACAGTGCTGCTAGCTGCAAAATCGAGCAAACTTGATAGACCAAAATTGCCTTTTTCAGCTGACAATTTTTGTATGTTCATGTGTCCGTAGTTATATAGGAAAGGTAGTAATGCTGTAGCATAAACAAGTCAACACACCTTCTAAAGTTTAACAAAAACAAATTGGGGGGTGAGGGTGGAGCCCTCACAACTGTTAACAAAGCAAGCTAATATTTAGGTTTTATATCCGGGGGGGGCACTTTTTCTTGTTTATTCTTCCCATAGTTTAACAGCTTCTCCTGGAAAGGTATGCTGAGATATTGGCATAGTGGAGTGCAGGTTGATAAAACCAAGAGGTCCCTAGTCCTTCACTTATGGCACTTACCCAAGAGAGGAAGGGACTTCAGGCAGGCCCAAGCAGTACCTGGATACCCCTGTTGGGGGAAGTAAAATAATCAAAACGGAGCTGAATTATATCTGGCCTGCTGAGGGCACAGATTACTTCTGATCCTGAAACAAGAAAATATCTGATGATAAGGGGCAAAAGAAAAGTAGACTTGGGATGATATCCATACCTTTTCCAAGTTTTTCCTTGATTTCCTCCAGAAGAACATCAGAGTCAAAAGCAAGATGACTGGAATCGCAAGAAAGTAGTAACTGCTGATCCATTCTAGGAATTTCTCCTGTGTCTCCGTTCTCCAGCACACTCTGTCCAGGGGAACAGGAGACAGGACTGAGGCTGAGCCCAGACATTTACCTTGTGAATATCTTCTGGTAGGAATTCAATGCCGACTCTGGACCAAGCTGGGCGTTGAGAAGATCCTGCATCTTCTGAGAGAAGGGAGCTCCAAAGATAGACCATAAAAGGCAAGCCTAGGGGGGACATTTTCTCTAGAACACAAGAAAACTGATGCGAATGTCACTGACTCTTGAGTGTTGGGGAGGCTGTTTGCTAGGGTGTGGGATAAACAGTGGTGACAGAAATGGGGAATGTTCTACTATTCTATACTGTGATGTCATGGGATGATGTCATAAACCTTGCTGTTTGCTGAGAGGGCACCCTAAAGACAGAGAGGGGGAAGGGATCTATTGGTCTTAAGGACTCCATCAAACAAAGAAGTCATACAGTAAGGCATCGAGGATGCTGGAGTACACAGAGAAGGGTTTTGATTGTTGGAGAAGCAAGGTGATTCTGCCATTGGATGGATCCCTGTGAGACCTCACCTGGATTACTGTGCTCGGTTCTGGAGTCCTCACTTAAGGAGGGATATTTCATTAATTTCAAAAGTTTCACCAGGAATGACACACTGAGCTGGTAACAGCTTGTTTCCAGAGGCCCTCAATATATACTCGTTGGAAGTCTGGTGGGAGCAGGGGGAAGGGCATGATTGAAACAAACAACTTAAAGTGAATAGCAAGGACCAGAGTCAGTAGGGGGCATGACTGGAGGTTGGTGGGGTACAAGGTCTAGCAAAATGTGAGGAAGTTGTACTTCACTGGAGTGGTGGTAGAACCACGAACAGACTTCCAACTAAAGTAATGGGGCAGCTACCCTTACTGGGTTTAAACAGTTTGGACAGAGCAGGGGACTCACCGTCCTGGAGTGTGTGTGTGTGTGTGTGTGTGTGTGTGTGTGTGCGTGTGTGTGTGTGTGCAACATGTGTTTCAGGAGTGGGGGAGGGTACCAGACCACCAGCATAGTAGGTCTTTGGAGTGAGATAATATAGTATGGGTGACTCGATATTGCTTCGATCTCTTTCTGCTGTCAGATTTTATGTTTCAAAAGCATATAAAGATTTATGACCTAAAGGACACAGTAGTTGTAAATGTAAATCATGCAAAAATGTCTGTTTCAAAATAATAAAACCTGAATTTAAAAATCAAATAGTTTTGGTGTGCAAAAGAAAAAAAATTGGAATGGTTTTAAGTATGTGTGCATTTATTTATTTTTACAGTTTTCTGTCAGGAAAGACATATTGAGGTAAAGCTTGGCTCCAGAGGTGTCCCAGGATCACAGGGAGATTACGCGACTTGTTCAGGGTCACACAGTATACAAGTGGTTGTGAAAAATCAAACCTAGGCCTACTGGATGTACCAAGCTCTTTCATAGCTCATTCTTATGTTTCCAAGGGTCTCCATTTCCTGCAGTGGTCAAAGCTCACTCCACTCAGCGGCCACCTCAGCCAGAATGAGCATCTGCCTCCTTGTGGGAGATCCCTAGAGCTACTTGAGTCTCTGTTCACACCTTGTTTGTGTTGTTTTGTTTTCTTGGAATAGGTTTTCCTGTTTTACCTAGTTTATGCCTTTCATGTATTTAAAGATTTCTGTCATACCCCCATTTCTCATCTGCTCAAGAGAGTACATCTGCAGGTGCTTGGTCTAGCCTCATATTGTTTTTGGTGTAAGCTGTGCACCATTTTCATAGCCCTCTGCTGTACTGCCATTTTTAAACAAAAGATTCAAATGGTTATGCCTAGTGCCACATGAAGGTAACTCCAGCAGGCAAGCTGCTGGGGCACTCAACTACTGGGTGGGGAGTAAGTGAGGTAAGTACTGAAGCGGAAGTTGAGAATCTAACTGATGGGGATAGGAAGAAGTAGGCTGTTGGTTAACTAGGATCTGCAGCCTATCCAATAGGTAGGAATGGGCAGACTAGGTGGGCCAAGCAGTCCTTATCTGCCATCAAAATCTATGTTTCTATAAAGATGCGTTGAGGTGGCTCTGAGTAGTCTAATCTGACACTCCAAAATGGTGAATTCAGGAATAATATTAGGAAACCCTTTATCCCAGAAGATGTGCAACCTGTGGAACAGAATACCAGGGAGACAGTGGGCATGAAGAAAGTACAGGATTAGGCTGACCACGGGCCCAGTGGCAGCACATTGCACTGCCATGCAGACAACCTGGCTTCAGGAGCGAATCCGGGTGGTCATATTTGGAGATGGGCTGGGCTGAGGTAGCTGCTGCATTGCACTGTGCTTCAGCCGGGAGGGTTGATGGCAAGCGATCTGTGGCTGTGCCAGGGAGCTTGCTCGTTCCACATGGGGAGCGCTGCATGCATGTAAGGCTGACAGAGATTGCGATCAAAAAGGGGAAGAAAAACCCACAGCTGTCTGAATGAGGCAGACAGCCTGGGCTCCTGGCTTCCCTGGGTCCTAGGGCCTGTTGGTGCTGGGTCGCAGTCCAAATAGAGACACATTCTCGAGGAAGGGATGACCCTCCTCCTGGAGCCCCTTCCTATAGCCAGTGGGATTGGAGATGCAGACCAACAAGGCAAGCCTGGACAAATTTCTGCTTACCAAGAGAATCGTAGGGTTACCTGGATAGTTGGGTGGGTGGGAAATCCCTATAAATTAATAATTATATAACGGATCTTAGCATACTGCTTCATGATTGACTGGCTGGCATGATTTACAATATGTAAATCCTGCCATCACCCTACAGGAAGAAGTGCCAGCCAGCCACATCGGCCATCCCCTCTGTGAAATCACTGCAACCTGTGAAATACAAGCAGAAAAGAATCCAGGTTCAGTCACCTGTAAATGCCTGTTAAAGACAGTTTTTCCAGTATCCAGTGAGGATAGCAACTGAATATGGGCGACCGTCACAACAGTGACTCATATTCAGCTCTTTCACCATGGGCTATCCCGCAAGGATAGCGACCCTCTGCGAAAACGAACATAGGGAAGGGCGACCAGAAGGAGGGGATAGCAAGGGAAGTGGAGGGACATGGAAGGGGTTTTTGGGGACTGGTGTGCCTGCTGCTGCTGAGCTAGCCATGTGGTGTGGTGGTGGTGTGGGTGGCTAGCTGCGATGCAGCAGGTACCGGTTTTAGGGCTGAGGCCGGGATCTTGGAAATTTTGCTGCAATGCAAAGTCTCCAGCAAAGAGGGGCACAGGGGAGTTCACATCCGCCCACAAAAACACTTTTACGTGTTCCGGATGTGAGGTCACCTGAAAGTGTATATCGCCAATTTGCTTTTGGTTATATACACTCGCCATAGTAGTGATCACTATTTTGTGATCGCTATTATGACATGGAACTGTTTTTCTTTATTTCTTCTCAGGAAAAAACAAGCGGGCCAGTGAATAATGGCAATATCCCACTCGGTGTGGGTGATGCCAGTATTTAGCCACTTCTGGTGTGGATTCCTCTTTCGGCCAGCGGCCTTTGTGACCAAACCACACCAGGCGTGGATAAATTCTGGCATTACCCACACCCTGTCATGGTATATTGCTTAAAGTCCTTTGGTCCTTGCTTATGAAGCAAGGGGGCAAACTTGATGAAGTATCTTATGTTATTTTGTAGCCTGTCAGCAGAGGTTTGCAAGTGCCAGGTGACCCATTTTACGTTAACTATTATGGGCTCTGCTGTTGATTACTGCCTTCATGCACTTTGAAAAACTAGAGTAGACCAAGCATGAAGGTAAATTTGGTCCTCAAACCCAGTTGTGTCACTGGCTTTTCTTTGGGGTACTCCATACATTTTCTACAGAGACAAGCATCATTCGTATTCAAACAGGGGTGGATATCCCATGCATTGCATAGATATCACAACCAATCATGTGCCAGTAGGGGTGATGTCCTATACATTTAATAGCACTATTCATGTTTTGTGGGGGTGGATGCCCACACATTTAATAAGGATCAGCATGTGTGGCAGTGGGGTCGCTGTCTCATATATTTAATAAATGGAGATCAGCTTGTGTGCCAGTGGGAGTTGCTGTCCCATACATTTAATGTCAATCATCTTGCGTGCCATGTGGGATGGATGTCCTGTATATTTTACGGAAACCAGCATCATTTGTCTGCTATCATGAGTTGAAGTTCGGGTTTATGAGTTTCTCTACCATGACCCCAACCCCTACCCGAAACCTGTAAAGGGGGACTGCATACTTCAGGAGAATAGATGTTTGTACATACAGACTCCCCCATTGCATTATTACCCAAAACCCATACAAGTTAGTGTGGATTCCTCTTGCCTTCCCTAGTAACGAGCCACTATCATACCTGTCCCCAGGTGTTTGTGCCTTTAGATCTTCTACACAAGGTAATACCATGGATCTGGTCAGAAATATCCATATTAGACTTCCATTACTGGAGGAACCATCCAGAATCTGTAGAGCCTCCTTCATTTGTGGTGATTATCACTGTTGCTACTATGGCTGTGACGGGGTGTACGATAGAGGCTGGGACTGTGGATACTGTACTCTTTAGACCATGTGTTCCTGGCTCAGCTCACATGTAAGCAGTGGTGACTGCAGGCAGGTACCAACCCGGGGAGAAATCCAAGAGGTCCTGGTGGAGAAGGAGGACACGTCCAAGGATTGTTTTGCCTTAAAATCCAGGATAGGATCATTTAGGTTGCCCTGTTTCTTGATAAGTTTTATGGAGTTGCTGCAAAATTCTGCATGTCCGCTTAGGAAAGAGCTGGGAGAGCACATGGAAGCAGTTTATTCCCATTTCGATAGCTTAGGGTCCCCGGTGATTATGGGAGGTGATTTGGCTAATTCTTCTAAAGGAATTTGAGAATTTGTTCCAGTGTTAAAGGTCACTATTTGCTGGTGCTGGACCCTCATTTTTCAGGAAAACTAGGGATGCAGAAACAGTCCAGAGCAACTGCTGAGTTCAGTGGAGGAAGCTGGACTCTTCTGAGCATGACTCCTTTACAGTTTCTGTTAGCCCTGATATAGGGTTGCTAAATAAATGTGTTTTGTGCTACTATTTAATTTTTCTTTCTGCCTAACCTGAAGCCATTCCATGACCCGTGGAGTCACCAATGTTTCAGATTTGTTATGTCTTGTAATTTCTCCAACCAGCTTGGAACAACTGTGTTTCCCTTAGCTGTGCATCTGTTTATGTTGTGCTGTTAAAGAGCAGGGATTAGATTCACAAAGCATTACCCTAGTGCAAACCCTGTTTCCGCAGTGCAAACTGTGTTTTGCATGCCACAGTATTCATAAAATCCCAGTTTGCACCATCAGAATGGGCTTTAGCTGGGCAAAGGGTTCAGGGACCCACCATTCAAATTACTGGGAGGGGACCTGCATAAAGGTGCTGTGCCATTCACAGACTATTTTCTGCATGCAAGGACTGTTTGCAGAGAACCCTTGCATGGAGAAGATACTGCCGAGCAAGACCTGGCAGTATTCTGTGGCAACCCTAGTGGCTGATGGAGGTACTGCTGGGACCCCACAGACAACTCTGTGACACTTATAGTGTAGTGGTTCCTCTCCCTCCATGGTCCCTGATCACCATCCCTTTTATGTGAAAAGAAATTTCTTTAGCTGGCCCAGTGGCACTGAGGGCTGAGGCGCTGGACACCTTATCTCACACTATGCCAACTACCCGGGTTTGAGATTGACCTGGGTCATCTGAGAGCCAGTGGGGGGGGAAGGAGTGGGAATGAGCAGCCACAAGGCAGCTCTCCTATCCTGGAGTGGATGCCCAGACCCTCCATAGTTCCGCTCCCACTGGGTTGAGGTCCAGTGGGAAGCACAGACATGAAAGGTGTGGTGGCAATAGCAAGGGGTGATGTGGAAGGAGCTAGCTAGTACCTAGTGTGCGATGCAGCTCCATGCACACACACATGCAGTACGTGTCCCCAGGTCAGGGAGACAAAGGGAGAAAATCTACAAAGATTTCATATAAAAAAAGGTTTCCTGGTAGTCCAGTGGTCCCTCCTGTGTTGTCTGATCTGCATCCCAAAATGAAAAACATTATTGCCTTGTAGTCTAGTGATCCTCTCCCTCTGCCGGTCACTAATTGCTGTTCCAAGTATAAGAAAACAGTCCTTCCCTGGTAGTCCAGTGGTCCTTCCCCGGACTCAAACACCTGCCCAATAAATATATATAATTCAGTGTGTGGTATATAGCTGAGTGCTTCTGTATACCTATGAGCTGAATGGTATGTGCTTGGTGTTTATAACTTGAGCTTTGGTGTTTCTCTATATCCCACCCTCTGTAGGATACTGGGTAGGTGTAAGATTTAAGGCCCAATGGAGAGGGTGAGACATGAGTAGCGGAGAAGGAAAAGGAGGCAGGGGAGGAGGTAGGGTGCTGTCAAAATGCTGAAAGCAGAGCAAGTGGAAGCCTGAAGTTTAAGTAGTGCATGTGGGAGGCACTATCCCCCATTGAACTGCAGGTTAAAAGCCTTCCAATTCAATATGTGGTACATAGCGCAGTGCTTGTGTATCTTATGAGCTGAACGGTCTATGCTTGCTGTTAATAACTTGAGCATTGGTGTTTTCTATATCCCACCCTCTGTAGGATACTGGGTAGGTGTAAGATTTAAGGCCCAAAAGAGAAATATCATAGTGATTACCTCCGCCAACTCTGGAGAGTGGGATCAGTAGCATGCAGGAGAGGAAAAAAATCTTTAAGTGAAACCTCCAAGGACCCATGGCTACAGCCTGCCCATCCTTTGGGCATACTAAGAGGAGAATAATCCTAAATGTGGCTGAGGTTCAGTTATGGTTATGTCCTAGGATTCGGTCTGATTTACTGGTCAAACAGTCCTGTTTCAAGGTCAGTGATAAGCAGGAAGTCAACGCTGAAGATGAAGAATCCGGCAGATGAAGAGCTCCAAGTTGGAATGATGTCTGGATGGAGAGATGATGGTCAATCTGGGACCAAGGTAGCTCTCAGTGATGCAGATGTAAGTGTAGACATATAGTCAGTACGGCTGAGGACTACGTGCCAAAGTTGCAAATTTCTGAGGGAAGTAGATTATAGATGATGAAATGGTCGGAGCACTGCGGGCTGAGAACAATGATAAGGTAGGAGTGGAGCCCAGCTGGGAGGCTTGTATGGGTGTTGTACATCCATTGAGACAATAGAGTACAATCAAGTACCTGTCAGAAGGAAAAATGGTCCTACGACATCCAAGGAATTGAGATGAGCTCCACAGAGATGTCCAGCATTGAAATTTGAGCTGGAACTGTAACAGAAAAAGGCAGATTTCAGTAGAAGTGAATGAATTGATGAAGTAATTTAGGCCCAGATGTGGTATAGCTGGAGCATGGGACTCCCATGTAGTCCGGTATATAGTATTCAAATGTTTGCATGATAGAAAGGTCTCAGGTGGTCAGACTGGGAAGGTGAGACCCTCACATATGTCTGCTTAGTGAACATGGAAGTACATTTGAGTAGTTAGAAATTCCACTCATGGGACACAATAGATTTGGGATGGTGATACCCCGTCGTTCACCATCACCATAGTATGATATAACCCAAGAGTAACGGAGGTGAATGTCCACTTAAGACTGTCTGTAGATGATAGAAAAACAGTTCAGCAAAGTAATGCCTCATTGTGGGCATGTTGTGTTAGGTATGGTGGGACCCTCTTGCAGGTCTGCCATCGTTGTATGATAACATGATCCAAGATAATAAGGGCAAGCCCATGATGGGATGGCAGGAGCCCACATGGTCCACCATTGCTGTAGTACTGAATAGTTCAAGGCAATAAGGGCGAGAGTCACATGAGTCTGTCTGGAATGACATGAAAATACAAGTCAGGCCCTTCATGGGACACATGATTGGGATGATGGGACCTGACGTGGTCTGCCATTTCCGTAGTATGTAAACAGTCCAAGGTAATGAGGTTGATACCCGTGAATTTGCCTGTAGTGATTAGGAAAAGGTTTGATATATGAGTAGGGCCCTTTTGTAGGGTGTATCTGTGTGGGATGGCAAGACCCATTGGTTCATCATAGCCATTCCATTGAGTAGTGCATCATTGGGATGGTGGGACCTCATGTGGTCCACCATTGCTGTACCACTGAGTAGTGTGATTGGATGGCGGGACCCCATGTGGTCCACCATTATCATCTTCATTGAGCAGTACACGATAGGAATGGTGGAACCCCATATGGTCTGCCATCGTGATGGTAGGATCAGAGTATGTTTGAGATGGTGGGAAGCCACATGGTCCGCCATCGTCATAGTAAGGAATAGTCTAAGGTAAGGAGGCAAGACCCCACTTGAGTCTGCCAGTAGTAAATTGGAATGCATTAAAACTATGAGCAGGACCTGCTTGTGGGGCATGTATGTTTGGGATTGCTGGACCCATGGTCCACCATCACTGTAGTATTGCACTGTGTACGGTAAGGATGATGGGACCCCCATGGTCCATCATCACAGTATTAGCATGTAGTTCAAGAAGGAGGACAACCGCAATGAGTCCATCTGCAAGTAATGAAATGAGATTGAGCAAAGAGTAGATGCCTCTTTGTTGGCATGAGTAGGTTGGGATGGTTGGACCCACATGGTTGGCCATCGCCAAGATGATGGACGGTCCGAGAATGGACGTGAGATCCGCATGTGTATCTGCCTGTTGTGAGCCGGATATATGGTTTAGCTATGAACAGGGCCCCTTGTGGGCTGTGTAAATTAAGATGGCAGACCCCATGTGGTCCACCATTGCCATAGCAAGTCAGGCCATCTGACCAGGAGAAGCATTATTTTTTAAGAGTTTATTGCCAGTGTGACAGATAGCATCTGCTTGTTATTATACTGTATCATATTTGTGATATAAATATATGTTTATTTGAAATCTGCTTGGAAGATATGGCAGTCTGCAGGACATGGGAAAGACTAGCTTTTAAAGGGCCCTGATCTTTTGACCCCAACGGCCCTGGCTTGCCAGAATAGCTGGCTGTAGTAAAACTGACCCAGTGGATAAATTAGTTAAGAGCTTCCTTTTGACATCTCCTGTCATGCCTGTGTTTGCTGTTATACAACAGTTTGTAAAATGACAACTACTTTGCATTCCAGGAAGCCAAAGAAGACTGCATTTTTTACGACATCTTAGAAAGCAACAATTTCTAACAGATACCTGTTACATTTCTCACCACTAGGAGAAAATAGCTGTAAGTATGTGTTTCTGAAGATCAAAGAGAATGCTGTGATAGAAAAGAGACTGCTATAATTTAATATTGCTAACTTTGAAGATTGCAAGCAAGCAGTATAATGACACCCTTTGGGGTATACTTGGTCATGTTACAAATTACAAGACTAACAGTGACCTTTTGCCAACAGCCCAGAGCTTTGACCTCACAGGATGGGAGGGACATTTGGCCCCTATTATAATCTGGCTGAAAGGAGTGAAATCATCTTCTATCTCTGGACTCCTAAGAGAACACACATACTGTGTTCTGGGACTTGAAGGGCACTTCTGGCAAGAATAGGTAATACTCAACCAGAAACTGAGTTAGAACTAGAAATTCAAGTACAAGGTTTTATTTGTTTCTGTAATTTCTGTTTCTTTTGGACTGCAAACATTAATGTGTATATAAGCTTTGAGTTTTGTATGTTTTACTATTTTTTTTATTTTAGTAACGTTTGATTTCTTAATTTTGCCTGAGTCTCTTCTCAGTTTTGCATGTGAATGCTGGAACAGTGGTGATAATTCTGACATAACTCTTAAAGGGCTTATATGTGTTACCATATGCAGAAAAGGTGAGAAGATATCTAGGTCTCAACTGAGTCAAAAAGAGATTGGGAACCAGGTTGGATGCCCGCTGGGTTAAGTATTGCACTGCATTTCACCAAAGTGGATGTGATATTTGATCTATTAACTGGGCGTGCTAGCGAAAAAGGCTTCATATTTGACCTCAGCACTCGAGACTGGTAGGTGTTTCGGACCCAAAACAGACAGGAGGGTTACCATGTTTGTCTTCTGTTCACATATTGTACTTCGAGGTTTGGCACTGTGGGAGCAGCGGGCCTGACCTGCAGAGTGTGTTTGTGACAGCCACTACAAGTTGTAAGTAATCGCAAAAGTCAATTGTGAGATATCCTGGTCGCTCAAGTCAGGAGTAATGAGCTGTGAGAAGCATGGCTTTTCAGGAGTTATGAGCAGTAGCCCAAAGGTCTGGTGTATAAATCAAAATTATGCACAGCATACCTTCAGAAGTGTTTTCTATCATACCTGACATACTATATAGTTTACTGAATTCTCTGATCAATTCTTCATTTACAAACTGTTAAAGGATCAAGTAGATTTTGCATTGTGTTCCAAATGAAATTTCCTGTGGAAGAGATTGAGCCTATCATACTGAATCTTAAACTGACCTTCCTAACATTAGTGTCTAAGTGTGGCGAGTGTGTTTGGGAAGGATCTCCAGTCATATGTGAGTTAGATGTCCATTGACCCTGGAAATTCCATGCCAATATGACACTTGCCATCTCAGTAAAGGTAAAACTTTGGCAAGGATAATATTAGTAATCCCAACTTCTGGAAGAAAGGTTCACCCATGACCCACAGTCGTAACGCAGGAATGGAACCCCCGGCCCAATGGTGACTGACGAGCTGAGGAGATTAGTTCAAAACTGGTGCACAGTCGTCACTGCCAGCAGGTGCATCAGGCTCCAAGAAGAAAGATAATCCAGGGTTCCTCACCCCAGTGGGCAGCAGATTGAAGGGGCATGGAAGTACGGTACACTGGCAGCATGCCAGCCACAAGTTGAGGGGCGCTGAAAGCTCAAAATGCTCCTCGGCCCACGTAGCAGTGCAGGAGTGGACCAGGGAAGCAAAGTGGTAGATGGTTCACCGACTGTGAAGAGGTGGTGCAAGAGGCACTGCAGGAATCTGGAGAAGGAGGAGGTCGGAAGAAGCAGGTGAGGGAGAACATAGTCCTGGAAGCAACGAACAGTCCAGACTGGTATGGAGTCCGGTGGTGACTCAGCTGCAGTCCAGGTGCTGGCAAATACTGAATTACGTGGAGGCTGGTGAGGAAAGAAAGGAGATCCTAAAAGAAGACAGAGGACAGCAGGATAATGAAAAGGTACTGACAGAATGGGGAGCAGGAAAATAGCAAGGGGCAAAGACACAGGCAAATCAAAAAGGGGGGAGAGCAACGGCAGCTGAAGAAGGCAAAGGGAAGGTGTGAGGCAGGAGGGAGCACCACAGGAGGCACAGAAGGGAGAAGAGGACGGACCCAGCACCACCAGCCATGCAGCACCAGAGCGCTGTTGAAACGCTTGAAGCAGAGTGAGAGGAAGCCTGAAGTTTAAGTAGGGATGTGGGAGGAGCAATCCCCCCCGCCACTGAACTTCAGGCTAAAATCTTCTAATTCTCATTGGTGTCAGTATGCCCCCACTGCCCCACTTCGCTCCTTGGAAAAAACAAAGAGTCCCAGTTCCTGGTGGCTAGTGGACCCTTCCACCCTGGTGAGACTGACTCCAACCCAGCTGGTGACAGGCACAGCCTCCACCCATCACCATGGCTGGCTGCTGACTGAACTGTGAATGAGTGAGTACAGTATACACTCGCGGGCTCATTGCAGTGTATACTGTACTCTCATTCATGGTACAGTGGCCAGTTGAGGCGGTGGGAGGAGGGCTGTGCTGCTCACCGACTTAGTTTCAAGATGGGGAACAGGGGAAGGTCACTGTCTGGAAGGTGGGGTCCATTGACACCACAAGGAAATGGGACACTTGTTTTTTTCCCAAGGGAGCAAGGTGGGGGGAGATACACTGGACATCAATGAGAATAATATATATTTATTGTCTGAGTGTCCAGGTGGGGGAGGAACCACTGGACTATGAGGAGAGACTGTTTTCTTTTACTCTTAATGGTGATCAGTGACTGGAGGAGGGTCGAGGGACCACTAGACTACCAGGGAAAAAAAGTATTTCATATCGGGAACGAGATCTGAGAAACAGCGAGACACCACTAGATTACCAGGGAAAAATGTTTTTCATGTAGGGACGGAGATCCTAGAAAGCTTACCCTGGAGTATTCTACCACCAATGTTAATTTTCTGGACACAACAGTCACCATTAAAGATGAAACCTTACATACGTGTATTTACAGGAAGCCAACAGACAGACAGAGATACCTACACTAGAGAAGTAATCACCCAAACCATGCAAAAAAATCTGTCATGTACAGTCAAGCACTCGATGTTACCGTATTTGTTCAAATGAGGATGACAGAGATACACATTTGGCTATGTTGAAAAACACCTTTATTGAGCAGGGACACTCTTCCAGAGAAATTGACAGGATAACAGAATGCACAATGCAAGTACTAAGACAACAACTACTTTAATATGAAGAAAAGACAGCTACAGACAGAATACCCTTAGTAGTCACATAGCATCCAGACCTTGAACTTCTGCATAAGATTATTAAAGACCTCCACCCAATATTTAGTGAGGATGAAACCCTTAATTGTATTTTTAAGGAACTTCCACCACTGTCTTTTAAACAACCACCAAATTTAGCCAGCCTAATTATTAGACAAGCTTTCACCAGAACAGAATACCATATCACACAATGGCAGCGACCCTGCAATCAACGCCTGTAAGACTTGTGAGCTCATTTCCACCTCAAACTGTGTGGTTACATCACAAAACGGACAATTCAAGAGCATGGGGGTTATACATGCACATCACAACATGTTGCTTATTTCTTTCAGTGCAAGAGATGTCCACAAACAGGTTATGTTGGAGAACACTCCAACAGCTCCAGCTAAGGTGAACTTGCACAGACATACTATTAAAACAAAACAAACTGAAAAAATAGTGGGGCACCACTTCTCCTAATCTGACCACTCAATTTCAGATATGTCAGTAATGGTCTTAAAAGGAAATCTCGAAAACATACAACAGAGACAAGCTTTTGAGATTAAACTTATTATACAACTCAATATGGTAGCAGATAGGGAAGAATGTTGATCTGGGTTTCATGGGACATTTCAGAAACTGACATCCGCAGACCACTTCTTCTTCATACTGGCATATTATAGAACATCAGCATGTGTGGGATGTGGGTGTATGTGTGTGTATGTATGTGTGTGGGTATGTGTTGTGAGGTACGTGATATAACAGGCGTGGGGCTTGCTGTCACATTGAGGTAGGCCTCTATTTAGACACATGGAGTTACAGTGTGTTACTATTCTTACTTCACACACATAATGAATATTAATTCCTCCTTACTTTTTATCTTCGCCCGGGAGTGGGGTTGATTCCGTTACACCATATTCAGATTATCTAGCCTGTTACTGTACATACAGGAGTGTTATCATAGACGGGCATATATTTTTTTTTAACTCTGTACATATTGGGGTGCAAGATCTCATTTGTATGGGGGTCCTGGACAGATCTTTTTACATTAGGCTAATATTGTAGTGATTTGTGGAAATGTAGGTATGTTAGACCTCTGGTCTTATACACATACTTGATATTTACTTCTAGTTACCTTATCCTGGGGAGGGTGGCAGTATTATTTCATTGTAGTTCTATCCAGAATCCTTGGAAATGTTACTACACAGATAGGAGTATGCTTAAATAGTGTCACACGTTTGCTCTGTAGGTATTAGGATACATGAGCCCCTTTACTTGGGATTTCATGACAAGTTGAATTCCTTTGGGGAACAATTGCAGTGACTGATGTGAATAAAGGTTCATTAGGAGAGACAGTGTGTGTTTGTGTGTGTGTATGTGTGTATCTCCTTAAAACTAGTTCTCCCCCCCCCCCACATTATGGGGATGTGGGGTGGGGTAGGGTATATTGTTTGTGTGAGGAGGAGAGAAATAACATTTTTATCGCTTTTTCAGATTCCTTAGACACTTCTGGTACATCAAGTTGTTAAATTCTCAATGTATATTGACATCAGTACATATCAGGCTACATGGTCTTAATTCCTTGGTGGTCCTTGACATGAGTTTTTTGTTTGACACTAATACTGTCAATTTATATTTAAATTATCATTTATAAAGCCCTGTCACTACACTAGAGGTTTTTGAAGTTTATGGGGCATGATACCTAGCTGGAGAGTACAGCTGGTGATCGGTCCAACTAAGTTTTACACATTATACAGTGTGCACTGATGTTTTTAAAACAGCTTTACTGGTAATTTCTTGTCTACAATGCATGTGTTGAAACTTCTTGGAGTCCTAAGACAATCTTAGTATGTCTGTAATCTGGGTGGGGTTGCTTTTCAGTAATCACATCCTTATACACTATGACACTCATAGCTTGATTTAAGAGTCATCTGCTCCAGCAGTGTTATCTTATGTCAATTAAATTTATATACAGTAGGATTCTTTGTATGTGTTTTGCATCAAGCACCTTTGATCCTGGGACCCTCCTGGCTGAAAGTAATATAATACTGTTAAACTTCTCTGACATCATCATCTGTATTTTTAAATTAGTATTTTTAAACCATTGGGGATTTTTTCTGTTTTTCTGCATTATCTAGCTGTTAAAAGTATTGTTTTTCTAAACAGCTGCTATTGAAGGCTTCTGAAGAAGGACAGGTTGGTCCGAATGCTAGAGCACTTTGTTCTTGTTATTACATCTTTGTTGGTCCATTAAAAGGTATCAAATCATTTGCTTCTGGATCTGTTCTTGAAAGGACCAATATGGCAAATACTAAATCTAGATTAGTACCAGAATCTGTGATGTTGGCATTCTCTCCCTAAGTCTGGTATATAGGCTCAGGCTACATACAGTCAAACTGCGCTTTTTGCACACAAAGCAGTAAATTCAGACCTACTATTAGACACTGACTATTGCTTACCAGCAGGCGGCAGGGCTACTGCTCATGGCGTGATGAGCTTCGTTTGGGACTGAGCCAGGGCCATCCGAGGTCTGGGGCGGGGTGAGCTAGAGGATCGAAGCATCGTTAAAGGATGCTTTACTCCAGAAAGGGGCATCTGCTGACCCACAGCTCTGCTGCTGCATGTGGGTGACCGCAGATGATGGTGCAGAATAGCATCAGGCAGGGGACATTGGAGGCGGAGTGCCACAGCCATGTGTGGGCATTGGCATGCCAACACCTAGTGATGCGGCACGCTTCTGGTGGGAGAGCAGAAAAAGGGAAAATAGTGAAATAGATTGGGTGCTGGATGAAACCTGCCTGCCAACCACAGTTAGTGCTTGGACTCCTACCATAGCCTGTCAGGGGACTATCCAACCTCTGCTACAGGTGGCCAGATGGACTGCAGGAAAGAAATGCTAAAGTGACTATAGGCATACCTGACACTGGGTGGTAAGCCAGGGGTAGGTGGGTGAGTGTACGAATAGTGAAATGTGAGTGGACCTTGGAGGCCTGGCAGAGTGTATGGAGCAGTTTCAGGCGAGTGGTATAGGGCTTAGCAAGGTGGTGGAAGGAGGTTCCAACTAAGCACTAAGAAGGATAAAATATGTTCCCCCCCCAAAAAAAAAGAGTGACATTACCAGCAGCAGAAAATTGGTATTTTGTCCATAGTTTCTAGTGTGCTTAAAACACCAAACAAATTTCAAATTCAAGTTCTGTACGGATTAGCCTGCCAGTCTTCACGTACGCCTGCTTGGGTCTGCGTAGTACATTTTTTTTGTTCTGGGATACATATGACCATACAGACTGCCATCAATGGTCAGACTAGAATTTTAATCCAGTTTAAGTTAAGCCACATTTACACAGGCCAGTATTTAAGTTCCCTGCATATATATCCCTAACTCCTGCTACAAAATGTAAAACTTCACTCTGTGCTGCACATGTGATGTGCTGATGTGGAAGGCCTGTGATGTTATTAAGAAAAAACAGAATTTTAATCCACTTTAGGTTCAGCCACCTTATACACAGGCTAGTATTTTTTGGTCAATAATAATTATTTTATAATAGAAACACAATACAGAAAAATCGTTCATTATGTAAAACTCGTTCACACAACTAACATAAGGGCACATAACATATACCTATACAAAAAAATTAAGCACTTCATCTGACATATTATCACATTTTTCATCTTTAACAACTAAACTAAACAGAGACTCATCAGACTAAGCAGTGTGATTTCAAAAAAGGAAATAGTAACAGCTTATGAAATGTAATAATAGCTCTAAAAGAACAATATGGTAACAAGTATTATGTTTAACAATGATGAAACAGTTAATTAATATTTCCTGCATATATATCCTAATTCCTGCTACAAAATCTGAGACCTCATTCTGCACTGTATATGTGACTTACTGATGTGAAGGCCCTTGATATTATTAAGAAAAAAACTTGAAGAGGTTAAAATCTGATGAAAATGAGTCCAAGGAAAACTATCAAAATTGTTTAAACTGTTTACATTATTTGGTATCAGGTTTATATAGTGTTTCTTCACATTCTTGTGCCAACAAGACTGGGACAACAGGTTAAAATGATCTTTTTAAGGAAATATGAAAAATGGAGTAAATCTCCTTAGCATGTGAGAACGAACTACTGCAGTGATTGCTTAGTGCAGATATGATTGTGAAATAGTCTTTGGTCACAGCCACAGTGAATCTTGAGTTAAGGAGAGTGATAAGGGTGCAGTTTCTGCCGCCCCGGACGTTATGTTTCTTAGTGGCAGAGTGTCTGTCTTGCTTCTGGGCAGTTTCTAGTTGGTCCTGTATGGCTTGCACCTTTAACAAGATGAATTCCAACTTCAGCAAAGCCAGTTCCAGTCCAGATAAATCCTATTCCTCCTGACTGGTTTCATCAGGAGAACCTGAAGTCACAAAATGAACCCAGAGGTGTCCTGTGCTGATTTCTCCTGGGAAGGGTAGAAAAAGTGACACTAGAGTTGGGGTGGAGGGATGTTGGGAATAGTTGTTTGGCATTATAATTAAAACTCTGTTGTATTTATTTGTTTAAAAGTTTCACAGGAAAGACATACTGAGATGGTAACAGCTTTTTCCAGATACCTTCTGGGGGAGGAGAAGTGGAGATAACACAAGGTGGAAAAACAAAATAGTAATAATTACATTACAAAAACAGAAGCACAGCTATACAGTATACCAAAGGAATATAATCATAGATACCAAAGGTGATTAAAATAATTAAAATATGTTATTAAAAAAAAAATATATTGAAATAAGGAGCATCCAGTGTTGTACATGGGGCTGCAAAACCTACTTTCTGTCCTATTTCTTTTTCTTTTTTTTTTGTTAATTTGTACTTTATGCCTCCTGAGCCCTGGCAGGTGGCTACGGCCCTCCGATTGGAGGGACTCTCTTTCCTGTCCCACCGCTCCCATGCTAGGTGGCCTTCCTGTAGATCCCCCATGGATTGCCGCCTGCAACAGGGCCAGGAGGAGGTTGTTGGCTTCTCTCCCTTCCTGGAGACCCGATCCAGAATCCGGGTGCTGCTCCCAGCAGCGGCAGACCATCTTCGAGTCTGCCAGGCTAGCTTTTCCTGTTTTCACCCCCTCCCGATGTGAGGACATCAACTTCGAGATTTCTGACCTGCACTGCCCTTCAGCCACTGCCAGAGGACAGTCAATGAGCGGGACGGCTCATCCCCCTCACTCTGAGAGGTGACAGCAGTCTTCCTGATGCTCAGTCCTCTCTCCCCTGCTGATCTCCAGCAGCCCAGGCTCATTCCCAAACCTGGGACACCGACATCCAGTGCCTCAAACCTCAGTGCCACCTGGCTGGCATTTTCTGTCCTATTTCAAGGAGACCTGTCCTGCAAATAAATCTTGTACCTTCATGAGCTCTGCAGAGTAACAGTAAGGCAACTCTAGAGGCCAAGAATTATCACAAAAAAAAGTGACATGCTGCAGTGACCCCATGAGAAACATAGAACCAGAATTTAGCAGGTAAGGCGGCTTGGCCCATCCAAGCTGCCATTTTCCCTTCCTACAGTACCACTGCAAACCGTGCTTGGTCTCTGACTCTTCTCCCTCCCTCATTCCTTTCCACTAAGATTCTGTTACTCTATCCATTAATTATTGAACAAACCACTGTTTTCACCCCACCATCTTGGCTGGCAGGCTATTCAGGAATCTACCACTCTTTCTGTGAAAATACTTTCTCATGTCTCTCCTAACTTTAACCCCCTCAAAGTTTGTAGCTTATCCCATTCTTCTTGGGCACCTTTTTTTCTGAACAATACTTTCTTCCTGTATATTATTTACCCCCATGAGGTATTTAAAGGTCTCTATTACACCTCCTCCCTCTTCTCCTGTCTTCCAAAGGTGTACATATTGAGATCCTTTAGTGTGCACCTCACAGGGATTTTTGATGCAGACCCGTGTCATTTTAGTTGTCCTCTTCTAGACTGCCGCCCACTCTGTCTGTGTCCTTTTGGAATGTGACATTCAGAACTGTACACAATATTCTAGGTGAGGTCTTACCAACGATCTTCACAGCATTTCAGAATCAGTGCACCAGGAGCATACGCTTAGCCAAATACAATTCCAGGGCAAGCTATCTTGCAGTGCTCTTGCCCATTCTAGGAAGCCGATTTAAACCCCTCCCCAGTGAGGTACAGATCCCACCTGGTTCCCTCTTAGCTGCCAACACCCTGAACCAATACTTGACAGAAGGCACCAGGGCTCTTATTCCTAACCTCTCCCGCTACCTAGTCCACCCACCAGTGGCAACTTCCACCTCCAGGCAGTCTTGGTGCCAGTTTCGCAAAGAGCTTTCAGCACTGAATGCAGCTTGTGGAGCAGACAGCATCACTCACAGTTTCCTCAAAATCAGCACTCCAACAATAGCTGTCCTTATTGCCCACATACATAATAGATCACTATGTACCAGCTCCTTTCCTCATGGCTGGAAACATGCACTAGTATTTTGGATCACTGAGGTGGTCCAGCTAACTCACCCTTCAACTACCGTCCAACCTCTCTGATTCAGATCCTTTCCCAAACCCTTGGGAGGTTTATCAACAGACAGCTATAGAACTGCTATGCCCAAACAGGCTTCCTAACTCTGACCAATCTGGCTTTTGCTCCAATCACTCAGCCTCCTCCATCCTTCTCAGAGTTACCAACCACCACCACACCAACATGGACAAGGACCTGGATACAGGGGCAATAGTTATAGACCTAGCAAAGACCTTTGACATCATGGATCACCATCGGCTCCTACTTCAGACTAGCTGACTCTGGTGCCCCCCTCAGGCCTAGCATGGTTCCAGTCATACCTGACCAGCCAGACCAATCTGTCAAGCTTGGCCCATGCTCTTCACCACACTACCACTCACCTTGGGATCCCCAAGGCTCAGTTCTTGGGCCACTGCTCTTCACTACCTGCACCTGCCCAGCTCCTCACCACCAGCAACAGAGGCAGTATAGCACAGTGGGTTAAGGCACCAGGCTGCAGATCTGAAGACCTGGGTTTCAATCCCACAGCCACCTAGGTACCTACTGTGTGATCCTGAGTAAGTTACTTAACTTTCTTGCGCTCCCAGGTCACATCTGGAAATGAACTTTGGCTTAGTGTGCTTCTCCTGGTTAAACAATGTTCCCTTTCCCTCACATGAATGTGTGCTGGTGACCCCATTATCTATGTATCTGGGACTTCTACTTTGGCCATTGAGGTCACCTCCTGCAGGACTTCACCGCAATACAAAAATGGTTCCTGGCTAACCGCCTCCTCATGAACCAAAAGAAAACAGTGTCCATGCTGTTCAGCACCAGGCATTGGCTCAACTTTTTCACCTCCAGTCTGACTTAACACACCCCAGACAGGTCCTTTCTAGACTCAGTTTCCTCCTACAAATTGCATTACCTGCAATGAATTTCCTATCCAGATTTGGCCTTGTTACTCCTTGGTAGAAATCCAGGCATTGGATCAAACTATTGACTATATTTTGGCACTCCACTGGGGAACTATTGACAATGATTTGCTAATTCTATCATGAAGTGTATCTGCAGCCCAAAAGGGTACTTTTCATTTGTTGGAAGAAGATTCAAGCAATGGAGCACAACGTTCACACTACTGTAGTTTGCTTATTCAGACATTGGGGGAGGCTACTGTGGATAGTTTAACATTCCAACAAACTGTTAACAGTGCTTTGGGGGAGCAAAGTGCTGCTGCTGGACCACTTATTTAAGCTGAAAGAATACTAATGAGATTAATGAACTGTATTCTGCTAACTGCATTCTGTTTTTATTATAACAAAAGAAGTACAATCTAAACCATAGTCATTTTAGCTACAATGTGGAGTGTATTTTTAAGATAAATCAGATTTTATAGCCAAGCTATTTTTTTACTGTATTTTGCCTTTCTGAGTGTATCTTTAAGACAGATAAGATTTTTAATCTAGTTATTATTTTTATGTTGTCTTGCATTCTCAGTGCAAGCAACATTTTGTGACAGCTTGCGGGATTAGCAGGTTATGGAGGTGTGGCCGTGTTGTAATGGCACCACTGTTTTTAGGGCTGGTCTCTGTGGCACCAATGAATGAGCACGCTGTCTATAACAGCAGTTCAGAAGCATGTCACCAACTTGAAAGAAATCCACCACTGCAATGAGAGACAGGCTCATCATTGCAGTGGCAGATCTCCTGCGACCTCCATTATGTGCCCGGTGAAATATTTCAATAAACATAGTAGCGGATCCTGCATTATGCCTCTCACAGTACCTACAAAGCCGAAGTCAGGGGTGCCCAATCACCCTGTCAGCACCCCTGCCCAGCTCAGTTGTCAACGAGGGAGCCCAATCTCTGTCGGCATAATGTCACATGATTTGTCTGCCAAGGGGTGCCATTCCCCCTCTGCACCATGCCCCAAAAAAATAGACAGCTTTCTTTGCCGATGAAGGGCCCAATCCCCAGTAGCTTCAATACCCTGTCCCAAAAACATAGGTGGACACTTGAGCCCTCCAGTGTTCCAAAGCAAACCTGGAAATAAAAAACCTTCCCAGACGCCCCTTTTTGTTCCTGTAAAATAGAAAATGAGTCCCTCATGGTCATGATGCCCTCTTCCAACCTTCACCCACCCTCTGTGCACCCCCCTCCCACACCTCCCATACTTCCCTCCGAAGCCTGGCTCAATGATTTTTGGTGAAGCGGGAGATGTCTGAACTCTTCAAAAGCTGGCCTCAAGCTGAAGAAAATCACGATAAGTTGTACAATGGCACCAATTGGGGGGTTTCAACTTAGGTGGCTATCTTGGCTATTTTTGTGACTTTTGCCTCCAAATTTTCAACATGGGGTTCTAGAGACCCCACCTCATGAACTCAGTCACTGCTATTTTGTCATTCTGTCCTGAAAGGTGATTTCAGAGTCACTGCGCAGAATCACCTTTCAGGACTGATTAACAAAATGACAGGGTCGCTGTTCATGAGGTGGGCTCCCAAAAAGCCTATGTTGCAAATTTGGTGAAAAAATCCACAAAATGACTGTGTTATGAGTGTGCATTGAGCAGTTTCCACTACGCTGGTAACCTCAAATATTTTTTATATTTTCACCTAGATTTTTCATATTGCCTTTTTCTCACACCTCCTTATGAACAGTACAGCTCTCATTTTCCACATCTTGCCTGAAATGTGTTTGCACATCTGGCGTACAATGGCATGGTCACTGTGGGAAATCAACATTTAGGACAGATTAGAAAATTACAGTGACACTGTTGGATGAGCGGAGGTCCCAGAATGCCTGTGTTGAAAATTTGGTGAAACATACCCCAAAATGACTGTGTTACGAGTGCATTGCGCAGTTTCCACGCATGCTCTTAACTGTGAGAATGTTTTATATTTGAACTCAGATTTTCAACATGCCATTTCTTCACACCTCCTTATGAATGGTACAGCTGTCATTTTCAAAGCCTGTCTGAAATGTGTTTCACTTATCTGGCGCAGAATGCCATAGTACGCTGTGGGAAATCAATGTTCGGGACAGATTAACAAAATCACAGTGCCACTGTTCATGAGCAGAGTTCCCAAATGGTTTCATGAGGTGGGATCACAAAAGCCCATGCTGAAAATTTGGGTGCAAATACCAACAAACACCTGGGGTGTTAGGGTTTCTAACCATAATGTTCCACCCTGCAGAGACTGACAGGTGTCGGGGTGTGACTTTGGACTGTCGGCTGTAATGCTCACGCTATTCCATCCCACCCCACCCTGCCAGTGACAGGAATCAAGGTGTGCCTTGGACTCTTGGCCCCAAAGTTTACCCCAATCTCCTATACTGCACCCATCTCAATGTGTTTCCTTATGGAAAGGATGAGTGTAAGGCCAACGACCCAAGGCACAATGCAACACTTGTCAGAGTCTTCAGGGTAGGGTGAGGTGAAATGGCATAGATCATTAGGGTGATGACCCAAAGACACACCTCAATGCAGGGTGGTCTGAGATTCTCATCAGTTCCATACTTCACTGCCATTCTTATTATACATCTCTAACTCCTGCACTACCAATGCCAGTGCCAGCAAGGCAACATTTGGCACTGACAAATCAGTAGTAGCAAATTTCAGAGGGCCTGGGTGCAAGGCAATGTTACAGGGCCCTCCCAAATTTGAATAAACTTCAAAATTATGATTTGGGCCCCTCAAGCCTCATGGACGGGTGCCACTGCACCCTTGCACCCTGTAGCTATGCCCGTGACAAATGCTAGTTGTTGATTGAGCTAATAAATAAATTCAGAAGGTCAAGTTTAGAACCTCTTATCTATGAAAAAACCTAGCATTGCCCACTACGTTTCATAGCATTATTTACTCTACTCCTAAACTGCCTGCTAACTTAAAGTTAAAAGCTTCCTGATAAGAGACAGGCAACTGTGAAACCAGGTGTTGTGACTTAAAACCAACACGAAATAATGGGGCCAAGTCTTAGATTGTCAGCTTGTAATAGTATAGAAACTCGGATGGCAGTGGATGCATCTGCACCGTACATAGAAAGCATTGCTAGGGACTTGGATTGACAAGATAGAAGCTGAACTTCTATAAAAAGCCACTTGCCAGACAGAGAGATAGAGGGGTCTTTTCTTTCATTAGTCGGCTCGGCATCGGGACTAGCTACAGACAGATGATCACCCTCAGGGATTTATTAATCTAAGAACTGGTTTGAACTAAAGATGGCAAGATAGTTGCATTTTTTTCCTGGCTTTATAATAAAGCAAGGGCAGGGTGACTTGTTTAACAAGCATTTGTCAATGCCAAATGTTGATTGCGTTGGTCTGTTGAGCTCGCTCACTGCCCCTCTGTTACTCGTTCAGTCTCTTTCTCCTGGTGCTGCAGGCTGCTCTTTTATGACTGGGCTCTTGCCAGCATTGGCACCTTTTCTGTGCACTAGAAATCTGCAGCTGTCAGCAGAGCTCTGTTGAGGTGACTTACTCCCCCTATCTCACTTCTGTTTCTCCTGGCGGCTGCAGGCTGCCCTTTGTACTGAGCTCCTGCCTCTGTTGGTGTTTTTCTGCCTACAATGAATGTACAGCAGTCCGACACAGGTCCATTGTACCTCCTCACCCTCCTTACCACTTTTTCTGTTTCTCTGCATGGCGTCGCAGGCTTCCTTTATCCGGGGATCCTGCCTGCGCTGTAGCTTTTGTGCCAACAAAGAAATCTGCAGCAGTCATGATGAAGCTATGTTGAGCTCGCTCACTCTCCCTCTCTCATTGTGTTTCTCCCGATGCTGCAGGCTGCCCTTTTGTACTGGGTTCCTGCCTGTGTTGCCGCCTTCTTCTGTCCACAAAGAAATTTAGCAGTCACAACCAAACTCTATTGAGCTCACTCACCCCCACTCACTCAGCTCATTCTGTTCTCCCACTGCTGCAGGCGCTGCCCTTTTGTACTGGGCCCCTGCGTGCATTGCTGTCTTTTCTGCCCACAAACATATCTGCAGCAGTCCCAACAGAGCTCCGTTGAGCTCACTCCTCCACTCACTCACTCCTCCTCTCCCTCAGTCGCTGTTCTGTGTCTCGAACTGCTGCAGGCTGCCCTTTGTACTGGGATCTTGCCTACTTTGGCAGCTTTTTCTGGACCAAAGAAATCTGCAGCAGTCTCGAAATAAGTCTTGAGCTCACTCACTCCTCCTCTCACCTCACTCATTCCATTTCTGCCAGTGCTGCAGGCTGGAATTTTATACTGAGCTACTGCCTGCATTGCTGCCTTTTTCTGCCCACAAAGAGATCCACAGCAGTCATGATAGAGCTCCATTGAGCTCACTCCTCCCCACTCTGTCACTTGCTCATTCTGTTTCTCTTGGTGTTGCAGGAATGTGCTTTGTACGGGCTCCTGCCTACATTGGCATCCTTTCACCCACAAAGAAATCCACAGCAGTCCTGATAGAGCTCCGTTGAGCTCACTCCCTCTCCTCTTCGCCTTCTCGTTCTATTCTCCCAGTGCTGCAGGCTGCCCTTTAGTACTGGGCTCTTGCACTAGGGCCTTTTTCTGCCCAAAAAAGAAATCCACAGCAGTCCCAAAAGAGCTCAGTTGAGCTCAGTCCTCCCCTTTCACTCGCTCGATCTTAATCTGTTCCAAACACTGATTTCCCACAGTGACTGTGCTATTCTCTGGCAGGAGTGTAAAACATATTTTAGCTAGAATGCTGTGAAAATGACAGCTGTACTGTTCATAAAGAGGTGTAGAAAATGCCACTGTTGAAAATGTGGCATGAAGATATTACAAATTTGTGAAGTAAGAAGGGTGCATGGAAACAGTTCCAGCATGCTTGTAACACAGTCATGTTATGGAGTTTTAGTCACCAAATTTTCAACATATAGGGATTTTCGGAGTTCTGCTCATGAACAGTGCCACTGTCATTTTATTAATCTTTCCCGACCTCTGATTTCCCACAGCGACCGCGTTATTCTGCCCTGGAAGTGCGAAAACACATTTCGGTCAGGATATGAAAAATGACAGCTGTACAGCTCATAAGGAGGTGTGAAAAAATGCCACTGTTAAAAATATGGTGTGACAATATTACAAATCTGTGAAGTTACAAGAGTGCATGGAAAGTGCACAATGCACACTTGTAACCCAGTCATTTGATGGGCTATCATTACCAAATTTTCAACATAGGAATTTTAGGTCCTCTGCTAATGAACAGTATCACTGTCATTTTATGTTTGCTTACATGCATGTGCAAGAAACATAATATCTGACAATCCAAAATGCAGTGCCGATACAGTTGAAAGAGAGCACCGCTTGGTGAGCAGCCTCCCCTCCCACACACATGCACACGCACATTGCATGCTCATGCACTCCTACCTCCCCCACGCACACACACTGTGTGGCTGATGGGGTGCCTAATCCCCGTCAGCTCTACTGTCCCCCCCACAGTCCAGCCTTGGGGTGCCCAATCCCCGCCAGCTCTACTATTCCCCCAGAATATCAGGTGCCACGCTGGGAGCCCACCAGGCAATAGGTCCTAGCCCATGAGGTGCCCAATCCCCATTAGCTCACTGCCCCTAACAACCTTCCAGCTGCCACGTTGGAGCCCAAGCCCAGCGTGGCAAATGTCCCGCGTATTCAACAAAAAAAAACCTGAAAGAAAAACCTTCCCTCACTGCTGTCTTCACCCTCTCCCACCCGTGCCCACCCACTGCACGCCCTGCCTCCCCACAGCCCCACCTCACCCCATACTTACCTCTGGAGCTTGGCTTGACAATCTTTGGTGGACCAAGAACCGTCTGCACTCTTCAAAGCTGACCCTTGAACTGAGAAATGCTGGTAAGCTGTACAATGTAATGAATAAGGGTTTTTCAACTTTGCTGCATATCTCAGGCATTTTTGGAATTCTGGCACCAAATTTTCAACATGGGGTTTTGGGACCCCTCCTCATGAACTCTGTCACTGTCATGGTGTAACGGGCCCAGATGGGTGATTCGTGGTCACTGCACAAATCACCTTTTGGGACCAATTAATGGAATCACAGTGCCAGTGTTCATAAGGTGGGCTCTCAAAAGCCTTATGTTGAAAATTTGGTGAAAAAATCTAAAATGACTGTTTTATGAGCTTATTACTGCGCTGTTCCTACGCATGCTCGTAAGTTTGCGAATTTTCAATATTTTCACTCCAGATTTTCAACATTGCCATTTGACCACACTTCCTTATGAGTAGTATAATGTCATTTCTCATCTTACCCAAAATGTGTTTCCGCGCATGTGGCGCTAATGAATTACAGTTGGTGTCGAGAAATCAATGTTTGGGACACATTAAAGAAAAGCACAGTGAGACTGTTCATGAGTGAGAAATTTAAATGGCTATGTTAAAATTTAGTGAAAAAATCCAAAATGACTGTTTTATGAACATGTGTTGCTTTGTTCCTCACATGCCTTTCGTAGGTTTGCGAATTTCAATATTTTCACTCCAGATTTTCAACATTGCCATTTTTACCACTCCTTATAGAGCAAGTACAGCTGTCATTTTTCACATCTTGCCCAAAACATGTTTCCGCCATGTAGCGCAAATGGTGCAGTCGGTGTGCCAAAATCAATGTATGGGACACGATCAAGAAAATCACAGTGATACTGTTCATGAGCAGAGGTCTTAAAATGGCTATTTTGAAAATTTGGAGAAAAAAATCCTAAAAATGACTGTGTTATGAGTGAGCATTGCGCGGATTTCCACACCTAACCGTAAGTTCATGAATTTGTAATATTTTCAGTCCAGATTTTCACCAGTGGCATTTTCCACACTTCCTTATGAACAATTACAGCTGTCATGTTTCACAACATGACTGAAATGTGCTTTCTTTTCAGCACAGAAATGCATTAGTTGCTGTAGAAATCATTGTTCGGGACAGATAAAAGAAAATCACAGTTGACACTATTCATGACCGGAGGTCCCAAAATGCCTGTGTTGACAATCTGTATAAACAATTCCCAAACTAATTACATTACAGGTGCCACGTTGCACAGTTTCTCACTGCAGCTACGTGACTTCACCAGTTTTTTTATATTTTCACTGCAGATTTTCAACATTGACATTTTTACACCTCCCCATGAACAGTACAGCTGTCATTTTCACATCCTATTCAGAATGTGTTTTGCACCTGTATTGGCAAATGCGAAGTCGCTGTGCAAAAGCAGCTTCGGCTAACAAACTGATAGTGCCACTGTTCATGAGGTAGGGGTCACAAAACCCATGTTGAAAATTTGAGCCCCAGATATTCAAACTGCGCCCAAAAGAGTGTGCAATAGCAGGAGCAAGCGCAAGTCTATTAGCGCCATGAACAAGAGACATGATAATCAGAAATGGAGCAGGCCAAATTACGCCTACAGCCGACAACTGAATATCGCACTACTTGCACCACAGCGCAACTAGGAGGAAGCTGAGTAGATCTGATGCGCCTAGAGCAAGACAAGGATGTTCAGCTGAGCAATCCAGTGGCGCCATAAGCGCAACCAGGAGCCCCCAGCTGCAGAGCAATGTAACTGCACAACCGAGAGGTGAGGGGCTCACCCCATACCACAGATGGGCTAGGAACACACAGCAGAACAGACATCATCCCCACACCCCAAGCACAGCACAACTGGGGAGGGCAGGAATAACCACTGGCCCATGGAGACAAGCAAACAACCCACAGCTGGCCCATGGTGCCCCATCACCTACCGACAGCTGTGACTGGCACATGAGGAGGCGAGACCACCCGTGCCACCATCCCCAAGGCCAAAGCACACCCTGCACCATGGACCCCAGACAACCCCCATGAGCAGTGACCACCACTGCAGGAAACCCATGCATGACACCACCCCACTGTGACAATGCAACCCTGTACCCACAGAACCATGCCAAGCCAGCTCCACCACAAGCACCCATCAGTGGGTGGCAGCACACAGCAATGCAACAATGGCAGACATGTTGCCACCATGCACAGTCCCCACAGGTACTGCTGAGAGACTGACCATACGTCGGCTAGGCGGTACCCGCACAGGACAGGGTGTGCCCTTGACACCACCACCAGTGGTACAGCACCCTGCACAGTATTTCAGTGACACCCAGACCCACCACTGGCCACAACAGCCAGCACAGACACCCACAGTGGTGCATGGAAGCATGCACCACACCAGGCTCACAGTGTGTGGACAGACACCCACCCATACCAAAGGGCACACCAACACAGGGACGCAGTGGTGGGGCAGCCAAGCTCCCCTTGTAGGCCCATGTAAGCTGTGTACACACAACCCCTCAGTCCTCCATGGCACTGGAGTGCCAGCCACCCTGTGCAGGCACTGTGGACCCGTACACCACCAGCAGTCGCCCAGAGCACAAGTCACAGACAGTGGAGCACTTCCTGCAACACACAGGCACAGCATGGAGGTGGGACAACGACTGTGGTGCCCACAGTGCCACCTGAGCCAAGCATGCCACCACCAGTGACAGGGGCAACCCAGAAAAGTGGCCGGTACAGTGGCCGCCCTGCAGGACTGCCACCACTGACATGCCAGCAGACCGTGCAGGTCACAGACATGCATAATGTGTCAGCTGCACAGACCATGGACGGGCCGATGGGTGCACCATGGACACAGAGCATGCGCCATGGACCACTGCACACAGTCATCCAGTGTACAGGACACACACACACACCACAGACACTGACTGATAGCTACCCCACACCACAGCACCTCCACACGGACACACACACATACCCATGACTGCACCACCCCTGGCGCCATGCACACCACTGCAGCTGAGCACCTATAGCCGCTGCAAATCAGGAGACCACCACAGTATTCATATCAAATCAAATGTATTGAAAAAATATATTAGTCAACTATTTACAAGAATAAAAAACTATATACAAGGTTGGAGGCCACAAACACGGCGGGGGTGGGTAGGGCAAGGAGTGGACAAAAGGATGGGATAGGAGGGGTGTGAGAGTTGGTGCAGGGGGTAGGGAATTCAGGGACTGAGGGATCCCTAGTGGGAGTGCCGTTCTGCACTGTCGACCTCCGGCCTCTGTGCCTCCTCAGACCCAGTCGATCCAATCTCCAGAGGATTTCCAGGGATTCCGAGCCAGCTGTAGAATTTCCCACACAGTGTCTCTTATGTCTCTTAGATGGTGGGTACCCTAGGACAGGGGCACAGTCAATAGGTGTGAATGCACAACCCCATACTGCCCGCCCACTGTGCATGGCATATGGCCATGGGACATACCACTATGATGGTGTGTGACCACCCGCAGTGATCATGTCCACAGGACCTGCCCACCAAGCGCATACAGCCATGCAGAATGCTGCACACACCACCAGACAAGTCACGCTAGCAGCACCACCATGGCCATTAGTGACATGTCCATGTCGACGGTGCATTGAGCGCACTCCCAGACATGCATTGCCACTGGACAGGTGCTGACTGTAACAAGTTGCGTGCATGGCAGTGGTAAGTCGATGAATGGTGGCCATGCTCGCTACCCACCCTGTCACACAACATACAATAGTAATCATGGATGTATCGCACTCACCCTCCATCGGGCGGTCAGGTGGGTGGTGATAGCCCCCGCCCTGCCAGCTGCACACTCCTCCTCACTCCGCCGCTCTTCCACAACCTGCAGCAGTCATCCGGGCCTGTGGGGAAAACAAGGAGAGAAGAACATCAGTACAATCCCGAGCAAAGTCCCCCCTGCCCCAAGGTGTGCCCTCCACCCAGCCAGACCACCCACCACATCCTGTGAACACGCCACAGCCAACCCCAGATGGTCCCTCCCTATGTGCTGGACACATACAACTGTGACCCATATGGATGATAAAAATGTTGACAGAACCCCCTACCTGCACGTGGCACAGTGCCTCCTGCCTGTGCCCCTGTCATGCCAGTAGCTCCGACTCCCTCCTCCGCAGGTCCCATAATGGTGCCTGCACTGCTCCATCTCCTCTCCCATCCGGGTGGCCTCTTCCAGGGCAGTGGTCACCTCCTGCCACCTGGGTCCTGGCCCTGTCCAGGGAGCCTCCCAGAAGAGGCCCATGGTGTGGCTCATAATTGCCACCAGATTGGCTAGCTCAATGGCTGTCCACTGCGCTGCTCATGACGCCGCCATCCTTACAGCCAGCAGGCAATATGGTGCTCTGCAGCAGCTCCCAGTGCAGATGCTGTGTGGTGCCAATTCCCTATTAGCTGTTACCAAACAGTGACGATAAAGTGCACCCATGCCTGATGCATGGCCTAAGGGGCAAAAGGTCGGGCACAGGGTCAAGGGTCTCTGGCGCATGGCCATGCACAGTGCTATTGGAAGACAATGCGTAGCAAGCAATTGGCTGCCTGTGTGCCAGCGCCATAGCAGACTACTGAGCAGTTGGGCCATTGCACCTATGATGGTCCAGTGCCACAAGCCATGTAGTGACCATCACTATAACCGCCACTGGCACAATGGTGGTCGTGCCCTGCATTGCCTACTGTGCACAGCACATCATCAGCGTGGCAGATGCCGCCATCAGCAACCCAGGCATGCGAGTGAGGTGTACTACACTGTCACAAAACCGCGCCATTGGCTCAGTCACGTTCAACACAATGCGCCAAAGCGCAACAACACGATATTCAGCTGTCATATGCAAATCATCTAATCAGCCATCGATGGCACAGCACTGCAGTTGCATCTACTTAAAGTTGCTCCTCGCCTCATTTGCATGGATTGCGCTATAAAAAAAGTGCGACAATGTGCTACAGTGGCCATAGTCCGGTTACTGCAGTTTATTGGTGAGTTGCATGCTGTTTGGGAGTGGACTGTGGATTCAGGGACACATAGGATTGCACAGTCACAGGTAACAACTGCCATTTTACAGGCTACATAAAGACCGAGCAGGTTGTTGGAGGGAGGAAACAGTGGTGGGAGGAGGAGGCAGAACTTTCACAAGGCTGAAACTGAGGCCCTGTTCGAGGCCTACCTGGGTCAGGAGCCACTTCTCAGTGAGCCGGGGACCACCTCAAGTCGTGCTGCTACATGGGAGGAGGTGGCATGTGCTGTGAATCTGTGGCAGTCACCAGCCTCCATACAGGTAAGAAAAAGATGGGCACGGACTGGGGAGGTAAGGAAGGTGGCTGCCTTCAGGGCAGCATGTGTTGCAACAAGTGGGGACAGCTGGAGGTGCAATGACCCAAGGAGGAAGTTTGCTGAAACATGCAGTTCAGTGCCATTGAGGTGTTCTGGGTGGTGGCTTCAGATGGGTGGTGGCCATCACTGCATGGTAAGTCATGGTCTGTCTATGGAGGCAGGGTGGGTCACATCATAATCGACTTTGCTTTCCTTATAGATCCTGAGCATCTGCATGGGTCCCACAGTGTGGGCCATCACTGTGGACAGTAAGCTAGAGTCAGAGGAGGACCATCCTCCACAGGTATATGTGGATCATTGTGACAGTGGGACCGCATGCAATCACACTGATGTCATTATAACGGTGTGGAGGAAGCTGCCTGTGTCCCAGGTGCTGGCATCCACGGATGCCTGCCTTTCAGCTATAACCAGTGCAGAGTCTGTCATCAGTGATGTCATGACCCGTCATGGGCAGTGACATGTGTGTGCCAGAGGATGGCCACACAGCAGGACAATTCGAGCCCATAGCTGTGGGTGGTGCGCCATGGGCCTGCATATCGCACAGTCCCAGGCTGTGCCTGCGCAGCACCAGTGGGGCAGCACAGTGTCTATTCAGGACAATGGGATTGTTGTGGCCACTCGGCAACACCACTGAGCCCTGGGGGTGGCAGCCAGAGGACAGCATCAGCAGTCACAATGGGCTTGGGGTACAGGGTTCAGGGCGACATCAGTGCATCACCTGTGAACACCACACCTGGTCCTGGTGCTCAGCACCCACCCTCAAGGGTGCTGATCATCAGGGGGCATGGCACACCCGAGGGACAGATGGGAGTGGGGTTACTAGCAGAGAATGGCATAGTCGTGATCACGGTGGAGGCCATGCCAGGATGACAGGTGAAGAATGGGACAATCAGTTCTGAAATATGCTAGAAGGGGAAGGAGAGACCTCATATAGTTCTACATCTGGGGACAAACGACCTGGCTGATAGTACAGTAGAGATAGTCCAAAAGAGGTTTGAGGAGCTGGGAAGTTTATCTGAGGAGAAGGTAGAACAGTTACTTTTTCTGAGGTGTTACCAGTGCCCAAGGTAGTACGGATGGAAAATAAAGGATCAAGGAATTTAAAGAATGGTTGGGCAAATGGTGTCACACAAAAGGAAATGAGCTAGTGGGAAAGTGGGGATAGACCTGGGAGGACAGTAGTCTATGATAAGGAGGGCAAAAAGTTGATGAAACAGAAGATTGGGGAGTATATTCAGGTAGAAGGACATTTAAACTAGGAGTGGGGGATGGCAAGTGGAGGGAGGGCACACAGGGGTCACAGGATGGGAAGCAAAGAAAGTTTACCCCCCAGAACGAGGGCACTGAACTAGGTAGCAGCAATAGAGGAGATGGCTGGAAGTGGAGGGCGGGGGTGGAGGAAAAGGGATGGAAGGTAGACATCATGAATGCTAGGAGCCTGGGGTATAAAATGAATGACCTTCAGGCCCTCATAGTGGCAAGGGAGGTGGACATGGCAGCAATAACAGAAACATGGGCCACCGAATACCATGACTGGGACCTGGCAGTCCCAGGATACAGCATATTCCTCAGGGATAGGTAAAACAGGAGATTGGGAGGAGTGGCATTATATGTAAAGGAGGGGATAAGTGCCTTAGGGAGGAGGGGGAGGAGGGAGAAACAGAGTCATTAAGGCTGCTAATCCAGGATTCCAGAAATAGGACTCTCCAGATGGGAGTGGTGTACAGGCCACCATTCCAGACAGAGGAGCTGGGCAGGGAACTTGCCTGGCAGATTAGAAGGGCATGAGGGAAAGGGAGTGTGGTGGTGGTGGTGGTGGTGGTGGGGGACTTCAACCTGCCAGGGGTAGATTGGGGAACTCTGGCCTCCACCAATAAAAGGGAGCAGGTACTGCTGGATGCCTTTCAAGAATACTTCCTGACATAGGAGGTCAGCAGAGGAAACGCTCTTGACCTAGTGCTCACCAATGGAGAGTTGGCAAGGGATATCAAGGTGGATGAACCAGTAGCGGGGAGATGGGAACTCCTAAAGAAGTGGTTACTATAGGCTACCAATTCCTGTAGCAGGAGTCGGAGTAAAAAGGCCAGGGCAAAAAGGCTGAGCTGGATGAAGGTGGGGGGTTGTGAAAATGGTAAGGAGAAAAAGTGTAGCCTTATGAGATACAGGAAAACAGGGAGGGCAAAGACCGGAAGTAGTACCTACAGCAGTCAAGAGAAGTGACAAGGGCAGTTATGGCATCAAAAACCACTAAAAACCTCAAGCTGGAGTAAGACATTAAGGAGGGGGAGAAAAGCTTCTTCAGATACATCAGGGAAAAAAGAATCTGTAAAGAACAGACAGTAAGGATTAAGAAGGAAGGAGGATGGGCAGAAAAGGGTGAAGAAAAGGCAGAAGCATTCAATGACTACTTCTGCTCGGTATTTACAAAGGAAAGAGGGGGAGTGCTACCTGAGGGTGTGGGGGCAGTAAAGGCTGGGGAGGGCACAACGGATGGGATGATCATAAAAGGTAGAGTGCTGGAGGGCTTGAAAGCACTGAGGGTTGACAAGGTACCAGGGCCAGATGGCATTCACCCCAGGGTACTAAAGGAACTAGAAGAGAGCCTGGCAGGGCCTTGGTGGCCTATTCAATGCCTCACTGAATTCTTGATGCATACCCAATGATTGGAGGTTGGCTCATGTGGTTTCACTGTAAGAGCAGACACAAGGATAAACCAGGGAATGATAGCCTAGTGATCCTCTCCGTCCATCGTAGGAAAACTAATGGAAACTATCCTGAAGGAGGTGCTAAGGGTGCTAGCTGCACATTCGAGCAGACTTGATAGACCTCTAGGCCTTATCTGCTGGCACATTTTGTATGTTCATATGTTAGAGAGAGGCTAGTGTCCCTGCTGGAGTCCGAGGGGCTGCAGGACAGTAGACAACATGGCTTTGTAGCAGGCAGATCCTGCCAAACCAACCTGATAGATTACTATGACTGGGTACCTAGGCAGATGGACAAGGGCCATGCAATGGTTGTCCTGTACCTGGACTTCAGCAATTGTTCAATTCAGTGCCACATGGGAGACTTGGAATAAAACTTGAAGGTACTGGAGTGGGAGAAAAAATGGTGGGATGGGTGATAAACTGGCTGCAGGGAAGACAGCACAGGGTGGTGATGGAAAATAAACTTTCAGAAACAAGGGCAGTAATGAACAGGGTTCCTCAGGGCTCAGTACTGGGACCAGTGTTATTTGGGATATTTATAGCAGATATTTCCAGGGGCATTAAGAACAAGATCAGCCTGTTTGCTGAGGACACCAAGATAAGGGTGGTGGTGGATGATATAGAGAGGTGGCAGGGTTTTCAAGGAGGATCCGAAAAAGCTGGAGACCTGGTCGGACACTTGTCAGCTGGGGTTCAATGCCAAAAACTGTACGGTGCTGCATTTTGGGGAAAAGAATCCAAGGAGAAACTATCAACTGGGAGTGTGGCAGTTAGTGGAGACTGAGGAGGAGAAGGATTTGGGAGGAGTCATAGCAGGATCAAAGAACAACTCCAAACAAGGTAGGAAGGCAGCAACAAGGGCCAATAAAATGCCGGGTTGCATCACAAGGGGAATAACCTCGAGTAGGGTGAAAGTAATTCTGCCGCTGTATAGATCATTTGTTAGACCTCATCTCAAATACTGTGTGCAGTACTGGTGTCCATACCTGAAAAGGGACATTAAATTACTGGAATGGGTGCGGTGCAGAGGAACTAAGATGATACAGGGACTGGGGGACTTACCATATGAAAGAAGGCTTGGGGAGTTGAAGATGTACTCGATGGAGGAGAGGAGGTACAGGGGGGACATGACTGAAACAGTCAAGTATGTGAGAGGGATAAACAAGACTGGTACAGATGGGCTCTTCAGGGTAAGGGTGGGGAGGGATACTAGGCACCATGACATGAGATTGGAGGGGGGGAGGGTTCAGAAGGGAAATGAGGAGGCACTTTTTTATGGAGAGGGTGGTGGCCGAGTGGAATACATTACCAGCAGAGGAGGTAGACTGTAGAACAGCGGGCTGCTTCAAAAGGGGCTGCAATAGGGCAGGGGTAGATAAAGGGAGGGAAGGGGTAGCTGCAGAACAGTGCTGCTAGCTGCAAAATCGAGCAAACTTGATAGACCAAAATTGCCTTTTTCAGCTGACAATTTTTGTATGTTCATGTGTCCGTAGTTATATAGGAAAGGTAGTAATGCTGTAGCATAAACAAGTCAACACACCTTCTAAAGTTTAACAAAACAAATTGGGGGTGAGGTGGAGCCCTCACAACTGTTAACAAAACAAGCTAATATTTAGGTTTTATATCCGGGGGGGGCACTTTTTCTTGTTTATTCTTCCCATAGTTTAACAGCTTCTCCTGGAAAGGTATGCTGAGATATTGGCATAGTGGAGTGCAGGTTGATAAAACCAAGAGGTCCCTAGTCCTTCACTTATGGCACTTACCCAAGAGAGGAAGGGACTTCAGGCAGGCCCAAGCAGTACCTGGATACCCCTGTTGGGGGAAGTAAAATAATCAAAACGGAGCTGAATTATATCTGGCCTGCTGAGGGCACAGATTACTTCTGATCCTGAAACAAGAAAATATCTGATGATAAGGGGCAAAAGAAAAGTAGACTTGGGATGATATCCATACCTTTTCCAAGTTTTTCCTTGATTTCCTCCAGAAGAACATCAGAGTCAAAAGCAAGATGACTGGAATCGCAAGAAAGTAGTAACTGCTGATCCATTCTAGGAATTTCTCCTGTGTCTCCGTTCTCCAGCACACTCTGTCCAGGGGGAACAGGAGACAGGACTGAGGCTGAGCCCAGACATTTACCTTGTGAATATCTTCTGGTAGGAATTCAATGCCGACTCTGGACCAAGCTGGGCGTTGAGAAGATCCTGCATCTTCTGAGAGAAGGGAGCTCAAAGATAGACCATAAAAGGCAAGCCTAGGGGGGACATTTTCTCTAGAACACAAGAAAACTGATGTGAATGTCACTGACTCTTGAGTGTTGGGGAGGCTGTTTGCTAGGGTGTGGGATAAACAGTGGTGACAGAAATGGGGAATGTTCTACTATTCTATACTGTGATGTCATGGGATGATGTCATAAACCTTGCTGTTTGCTGAGAGGGCACCCTAAAGACAGAGAGGGGGAAGGGATCTAGTGGTCTTAAGGACTCCATCAAACAAACAAGTCATACAGTAAGGCATCGAGGATGCTGGAGTACACAGAGAAGGGTTTTGATTGTTGGAGAAGCAAGGTGATTCTGCCATTGGATGGATCCTGTGAGACCTCACCTGGATTACTGTGCTCGGTTCTGGAGTCCTCACTTAAGGAGGATATTTCATTAATTTCAAAAGTTTCACCAGGAATGACACACTGAGCTGGTAACAGCTTGTTTCCAGAGGCCCTCAATATATACTCGTTGGAAGTCTGGTGGGAGCAGGGGGAAGGGCATGATTGAAACAAACAACTTAAAGTGAATAGCAAGGACCAGAGTCAGTAGGGGGCATGACTGGAGGTTGGTGGGGTACAAGGTCTAGCAAAATGTGAGGAAGTTGTACTTCACTGGGAGGGTGGTAGAACCACGAACAGACTTCCAACTAAAGTAATGGGGGCAGCTACCCTTACTGGGTTTAAACAGTTTGGACAGAGCAGGGGACTCACCGTCCTGGAGTGTGTGTGTGTGTGTGTGTGTGTGTGTGTGTGTGTGGTGTGTGTGTGTGTGCAACATGTGTTTCAGGAGTGGGGGAGGGTACCAGACCACCAGCATAGTAGGTCTTTGGAGTGAGATAATATAGTATGGGTGACTCGATATTGCTTCGATCTCTTTCTGCTGTCAGATTTTATGTTTCAAAAGCATATAAAGATTTATGACCTAAAGGACACAGTAGTTGTAAATGTAAATCATGCAAAAATGTCTGTTTCAAAATAATAAAACCTGAATTTAAAAATCAAATAGTTTTGGTGTGCAAAAGAAAAAAAATTGGAATGGTTTTAAGTATGTGTGCATTTATTTATTTTTACAGTTTTCTGTCAGGAAAGACATATTGAGGTAAAGCTTGGCTCCAGAGGTGTCCCAGGATCACAGGGAGATTACGCGACTTGTTCAGGGTCACACAGTATACAAGTGGTTGTGAAAAATCAAACCTAGGCCTACTGGATGTACCAAGCTCTTTCATAGCTCATTCTTATGTTTCCAAGGGTCTCCCATTTCCTGCAGTGGTCAAAGCTCACTCCACTCAAGCGGCCACCTCCCGCGCAGAATGAGCATCTGCCTCCTTGTGGGAGATCCCTAGAGCTACTTGAGTCTCTGTTCACACCTTGTTTGTGTTGTTTTGTTTTCTTGGAATAGGTTTTCCTGTTTTACCTAGTTTATGCCTTTCATGTATTTAAAGATTTCTGTCATACCCCCCCCATTTCTCATCTGCTCAAGAGAGTACATCTGCAGGTGCTTTCGTCTAGCCTCATATTGTTTTTGGTGTAAGCTGTGCACCATTTTCATAGCCCTCTGCTGTACTGCCATTTTTTAAACAAAAGATTCAAATGGTTATGCCTAGTGCCACATGAAGGTAACTCCAGCAGGCAAGCTGCTGGGGCACTCAACTACTGGAGTGGGGGTAAGTGAGGGTAAGTACTGAAGCGGAAGTTGAGAATCTAACTGATGGGGGATAGGAAGAAGTAGGCTGTTGGTTAACTAGGATCTGCAGCCTATCCAATAGGTAGGGAATGGGCAGACTAGGTGGGCCAAGCAGTCCTTATCTGCCATCAAAATCTATGTTTCTATAAGGTACGTTGAGGTGGCTCTGAGTAGTCTAATCTGACACTCAAAAATGGTGAATTCAGGAATAATATTAGGAAACCCTTTATCCCAGAAGATGTGCAACCTGTGGAACAGAATACCAGGGGAGACAGTGGGCATGAAGAAAGTACAGGATTAGGCTGACCACGGGCCCAGTGGCAGCACATTGCACTGCCATGCAGACAACCTGGCTTCAGGAACGAATCCGGGTGGTCATATTTGGAGATGGGCTGGGCTGAGGTAGCTGCTGCATTGCACTGTGCTTCAGCCGGGAGGGTTGATGGCAAGCGATCTGTGGCTGTGCCAGGGAGCTTGCTCGTTCCACATGGGGAGCGCTGCATGCATGTAAGGCTGACAGAGATTGCGATCAAAAAGGGGAAGAAAAACCCACAGCTGTCTGAATGAGGCAGACAGCCTGGGCTCCTGGCTTCCCTGGGTCCTAGGGCCTGTTGGTGCTGGGTCGCAGTCCAAATAGAGACACATTCTCGAGGAAGGATGACCCCTCCTCCTGGAGCCCTTCCTATAGCCAGTGGGATTGGAGATGCAGACCAACAAGGCAAGCCTGGACAAATTTCTGCTTACCAAGAGAATCGTAGGGTTACCTGGATAGTTGGGTGGGTGGGAAATCCCTATAAATTAATAATTATATAACGGATCTTAGCATACTGCTTCATGATTGACTGGCTGGCATGATTTACAATATGTAAATCCTGCCATCACCCTACAGGAAGAAGTGCCAGCCAGCCACATCGGCCATCCCCTCTGTGAAATCACTGCAACCTCTGAAATACAAGCAGAAAAGAATCCAGGTTCAGTCACCTGGAAATGCCTGTTAAAGACAGTTTTTCCAGTATCCAGTGAGGATAGCAACTGAATATGGGCGACCGTCAATACAGCGACTCATATTCAGCTCTTTCACCATGGGCTATCCTGTAAGAATAGTGACCCTCTGCGAAAACTAACATAGGGAAGGGCGACCAGAAGGGGGGGATAGCAAGGGGAAGTGGAGGGACATGGAAGGGGTTTTTGGGGACTGGTGTGCCTGCTGCTGCTGAGCTAGCCATGTGGTGTGGTGGTGGTGTGGGTGGCTAGCTGTGGTGCAGCAGGTACCGGTTTTGGGCTGAGGGCGGGATCTTGGAAATTTTGCTGCAATGCAAAGTCTCCAGCAAAGAGGGGGGGCACAGGGAGAGGCACAGCCCCCCCCACCCACCAAAACACTTTTATGTGTTCCAGATGTGAGGTCACCTGAAAGTGTATATCGCCAATTTGCTTTTCGGTTATATACACTCGCCATAGTAGCGATCGCTATTTTGTGATCGCTATTATGACATGGAACTGTTTTTCTTTATTTCTTCTCAGGAAAAAACAAGCGGGCCAGTGAATAATGGCAATATCCCACTCGGTGTGGGTGATGCCAGTATTTAGCCACTTCTGGTGTGGATTCCTCTTTCGACCAGCGGCGGCACTAAACCACACCAGGCGTGGATAAATTCTGGCATTATCCACCCTGTCATGGTATATTGCTTAAAGTCCTTGGTCCCTGCTTATGAAGCAAGGGGCAAACTTGATGAAGCCTCTTATGTTACTTTGTAGCCTGTCAGCAGAGGTTTGCAAGTGCCAGGTGGCCCATTTTACGTTAACTATTATGGGCTCTGCTGTCGATTACTGCCTGCATGCACTTTGAAAAACTAGAGTAGACCAAGCATGAAGGTAAATTTGGTCCTCAAACCCAGTTGTGTCACTGGCTTTTCTTTGGGGTACTCCATACATTTTCTACAGAGACAAGCATCATTCGTATTCAAACAGGGGTGGATATCCCATGCATTGCATAGATATCACAACCAATCATGTGCCAGTAGGGGTGATGTCCTATACATTTAATAGCACTATTCATGTTTTTGTGGGGGGTGGATGCCCCACACATTTAATAGGGATCAGCATGTGTGGCAGTGGGGGTCGCTGTCTCATATATTTAATAAATGGAGATCAGCTTGTGTGCCAGTGGGAGTTGCTGTCCCATACATTTAATGTCAATCATCTTGCGTGCCATGTGGGATGGATGTCCTGTATATTTTTCGGAAACCAGCATCATTTGTCTGCTATCATGAGTTGAAGTTCGGGTTTATGAGTTTCTCTACCATGACCCCACCCCCTACCCGAAACCTGTAAAGGGGGACTGCATACTTCAGGAGAATAGATGTTTGTACATACAGACTCCCCCCCCCCATTGCATTATTACCCAAAACCCATACAAGTTAGTGTGGATTCCTCTTGCCTTCCCTAGTAAGCCACTATCATACCTGTCCCCAGGTGTTTGTGCCTTTAGATCTTCTACACAAGGTAATACCATGGATCTGGTCAGAAATATCCATATTAGACTTCCATTACTGGAGGAACCATCCAGAATCTGTAGAGCCTCCTTCATTTGTGGTGATTATCACTGTTGCTACTATGGCTGTGACAGAGGTGTACGATAGAGGCTGGGACTGTGGATACTGCACTCTTTAGACCATGTGTTCCTGGCTCAGCAAATATGTAAGCAGTGGTCACTGCAGGCAGGTACCAACCCGGAGAGAAATCCAAGAGGTCCTGGTGGAGAAGGAGGACACGTCCAAGGATTGTTTTGCCTTAAAATCCAGGATAGGATCATTTTAGGTTGCCCTGTTTCTTGATAAGTTTTATGGAGTTTGCTGCAAAATTCTGCATGTCCGCTAGGGGAAAGAGCTGGGAGAGCACATGGAAGCAGTTTATTCCCATTTCGATAGCTTAGGGTCCCCGGTGATTATGGGAGGTGATTTGGCTAATTCTTCTAAAGGAATTTGGGGAATTTGTTCCAGTGTTAAAGGTCACTATTTGCTGGTGCTGGACCCTCATTTTTTCAGGAAAACTAGGGATGCAGAAACAGTCCAGAGCAACTGCTGAGTTCAGTGGAGGAAGCTGGACTCTTCTGAGCATGACTCCTTTTACAGTTTCTGTTAGCCCTGATATAGGGTTGCTAAATAAATGTGTTTTGTGCTACTATTTAATTTTTTTCTTTCTGCCTAACCTGAAGCCATTCCATGACCCGTGGAGTCACCAATGTTTCAGATTTGTTATGTCTTGTAATTTCTCCAACCAGCTTGGAACAACTGTGTTTCCCTTAGCTGTGCATCTGTTTATGTTGTGCTGTTAAAGAGCAGGGATTAGATTCACAAAGCATTACCCTAGTGCAAACCCTGTTTCCGCAGTGCAAACTGTGTTTTGCATGCCACAGTATTCATAAAATCCCAGTTTGCACCATCAGAATGGGCTTTAGCTGGGCAAAGGGTTCAGGGACCCACCATTCAAATTACTGGGAGGGGACCTGCATAAAGGTGCTGTGCCATTCACAGACTATTTTCTGCATGCAAGGACTGTTTGCAGAGAACCCTTGCATGGAGAAGATACTGCCGAGCAAGACCTGGCAGTATTCTGTGGAACCCTAGTGGCTGATGGAGGTACTGCTGTGGACCCCACAGCCAAAACTCTGTGACCCTTATAGTGTAGTGGTTCCTCTCCCCTCCATGGTCCCTGATCACCATCCCTTTTATGTGAAAAGAAATTTCTTTAGCTGGCCCAGTGGCACTGAGGGCTGAGGCGCTGGACACCTTATCTCACACTATGCCAACAACCCGGGTTTGAGATTGACCTGGGTCATCTGAGAGCCAGTGGGGGAGGGAGTGGGAATGAGCAGCCACAAGGCAGCTCTCCTATCCTGGAGTGGATGCCCAGACCCTCCATAGTTCCGCTCCCACTGGGTTGAGGTCCAGTGGGAAGCGTAGACATGAAAGGTGTGGCGGCAATAGCAAGGGGTGATGTGGAAGGAGCTTAGCCGGTACCCAGTGTGCGCATGCAGCTCCATGCACACACACATGCAGTACGTGTCCCCAGGTCAGGGAGACAAACGGGAGAAAATCTACAAAAATTTCATATAAAAAAAAAAGGTTTCCCTGGTAGTCCAGTGGTCCCTCCTCTGTTGTCTGATCTGCATCCCAAAATGAAAAACATTATTGCCTTGTAGTCTAGTGATCCCTCTCCCCTCTGCCGGTCACTAATTGCTGTTCCAAGTATAAGAAAACAGTCCTTCCCTGGTAGTCCAGTGGTCCTTCCCCGCGCTCGAACACCTGCCCAAAAAATATATATAATTCAGTGTGTGGTATATAGCTGAGTGCTTCTGTATACTTATGAGCTGAATGGTATGTGCTTGGTGTTTATAACTTGAGCTTTGGTGTTTCTCTATATCCCACCCTCTGTAGGATACTGGGTAGGTGTAAGATTTAAGGCCCAATGGAGAGGGTGAGGCATGAGTGGCGGAGAAGGAAAAGGAGGCAGGGGAGGTGGTAGGGTGCTGTCAAAATGCTGAAAGCAGAGCAAGTGGAAGCCTGAAGTTTAAGTAGTGCATGTGGGAGGCACTATCCCCCCCATTGAACTGCAGGTTAAAAGCCTTCCAATTCAATATGTGGTACATAGCGCAGTGCTTGTGTATACTTATGAGCTGAACGGTCTATGCTTGCTGTTTATAACTTGAGCTTTGGCGTTTCTCTATATCCCACCCTCTGTAGGATACTGGGTAGGTGTAAGATTTAAGGCCCAAAAAGAGAAATATCATAGTGATTACCTCCGCCAACTCTGGAGAGTGGGATCAGTAGCATGCAGGAGAGGAAAAAAAATCTTTAAGTGAAACCTCCAAGGACCCATGGCTACTGACCTGCCCATCCTTTGGGCATACTAAGAGGAGAATAATCCTAAATGTGGCTGAGGTTCAGTTATGGTTATGTCCTAGGATTCGGTCTGATTTACTGGTCAAACAGTCCTGTTTCAAGGTCAGTGATAAGCAGGAAGTCAACGCTGAAGATGAAGAATCCGGCAGATGAAGAGCTCCAAGTTGGAATGATGTCTGGATGGAGAGATGATGGTCAATCCGTGACCAAGGTAGCTCTAGTGATGCAGATGTAAGTGTAGACATACAGTCAATACGGCTGAGGACTACGTGCAAAGTTGCAAATTTCTGAGGGAAGTAGATTATAGATGATGAAATGGTCGGAGCATTGTGGGCTGAGAACGATGATAAGGTAGGAGTGGAGCCCAGCTGGGAGGCTTGTATGGGTGTTGTACATCCATTGAGACAATAGAGTACAATCAAGTACCTGTCAGAAGGAAAAATGGTCCTACGACATCCAAGGAATTGAGATGAGCTCCACAGAGATGTCCAGCATTGAAATTTGAGCTGGAACTGTAACAGAAAAAGGCAGATTTCAGTAGAAGTGAATGAATTGATGAAGTAATTTAGGCCCAGATGTGGTATAGCTGGAGCATGGGACTCCCATGTAGTCCGGTGTATATAGTATTCAAATGTTTGCATGATAGAAAGGTCTCAGGTGGTCAGACTGGGAAGGTGAGACCCTCACATATGTCTGCTTAGTGAACATGGAAGTACATTTGAGTAGTTAGAAATTCCCACTCATGGGACACAATAGATTTGGGATGGTGATACCCCACGTGCGTTCACCATCACCATAGTATGATATAACCCAAAGTAACGGGAGGTGAATGTCCACTTAAGACTGTCTGTAGATGATAGAGAAAAACAGTTCAGCAAAGTAATGCCCCATTGTGGGCATGTTGTGTTGGTATGGTGGGACCCTCTTGCAGGTCTGCCATCGCTGTATGATAACATGATCCTAGATAATAAGGGCAATACCCATGATGGGATGGCAGGAGCCCACATGGTCCACCATTGCTGTAGTACTGAATAGTTCAAGGCAATAAGGGCGAGAGTCACATGAGTCTGTCTGGAATGACATGAAAATATGAGTCAGGCCCTTCATGGGGCATGTATAATTGGGATGGCGGGCCCAGTCGTGGTTTGCCATTGCCATAGTATGTAACAGTCCAAGGTAATGAGGTTGATACCCCGGCATGAATTTGCCTGTAGTGATTAGGAAAGAGGTTCGATCTATGAGTAGGGCCCTTTTGTAGGGTGTATCTGTGTGGGATGGCAAGACCCCACATGGTTCATCATAGCCATTCCATTGAGTAGTGCATCATTGGGATGGTGGGACCTCATGTGGTCCACCATTGCTGTACCACTGAGTAGTGTGTGACTGGGATGGCAGGACCCCATGTGGTCCACCATTATCATTTCATTGAGCAGTACATGATAGGAATGGTGGAACCCCACATGGTCTGCCATCGTGATGGTAGGATCAGAGTATGTTTGAGATGGTGGGAATCCACATGGTCCGCCATCGTCATAGTAAGGAATAGTCTAAGGTAAGGAGGACAAGACCCCCACTTGAGTCTGCCAGTAGTAAATTGGAATGCATTAAAACTATGAGCAGGATCTGCTTGTGGGGCATGTATGTTTGGGATTGCTGGACCCCACATGGTCCACCATCACTGTAGTATTGCACTGTGTACGGTAAGGATGATGGGACCCCCCCCATGGTCCATCGTCACAGTATTAGCATGTAGTTCCAAGAAGGAGGACAACCGCAATGAGTCCACCTGCAAGTAATGGAAATGAGATTGAGCAAAGAGTAGATGCCTCTTTGTTGGCATGGTAGGTTGGGATGGTTGGACCCCACATGGTTGGCCATCGCCAAGATGATGGACGGTCCGAGGAAAGGCCGGTGAGATCTGCATGTGTATCTGCCTGTTGTGAGCCGGATATATGGTTGAGCTACGAACAAGGCCCCCTTGTGGGCTGTGTAAATTTAAGATGGCAGACCCCATGTGGTCCACCATTGCCATAGCAAGTCAGGCCATCTGACCAGGAGAAGCATTATTTTTTAAGAGTTTATTGCCAGTGTGACAGATAGCATCTGCTTGTTATTATACTGTATCATATTTGTGATATAAATATATGTTTATTTGAAATCTGCTTGGAAGATATGGCAGTCTGCAGGACATGGGAAAGACTAGCTTTTAAAGGGCCCTGATCTTTTGACCCCAACGGCCCTGGCTTGCCAGAATAGCTGGCTGTAGTAAACTGACCCAGTGGATAAATTAGTTAAGAGCTTCCTTTGACATCTCCTGTCATGCCTGTGTTTGCTGTTATACAACAGTTTGTAAATGACAACTACTTTGCATTCAGGAAGCCAAAGAAGACTGCATTTTTTACGACATCTTAGAAAGCAACAATTTCTAACAGATACCTGTTACATTTCTCACCACTAGGAGAAAATAGCTGTAAGTATGTGTTTCTGAAGATCAAAGAGAATGCTGTGATAGAAAAGAGACTGCTATAATTTAATATTGCTAACTTTGAAGATTGCAAGCAAGCAGTATAATGACACCCTTTGGGGTATACTTGGTCATGTTACAAATTACAAGACTAACAGTGACCTTTTGCCAACAGCCCAGAGCTTTGACCTCACAGGATGGGAGGGACATTTGGCCCCTATTATAATCTGGCTGAAAGGAGTGAAATCATCTTCTATCTCTGGACTCCTAAGAGAACACACATACTGTGTTCTGGACTTGAAGGGCACTTCTGGCAAGAATAGGTAATATTCAACCAGAAACTGAGTTAGAACTAGAAATTCAAGTACAAGGTTTTTATTTGTTTCTGTAATTTCTGTTTCTTTTGGACTGCAAACATTAATGTGTATATAAGCTTTGAGTTTTGTATGTTTTTACTATTTTTTTTTTATTTTAGTAAACGTTTTGATTTCTTAATTTTGCCTGAGTCTCTTCTCAGTTTTGCATGTGAATGCTGGAACAGTGGTGATAATTCTGACATAACTCTTAAAGGGCTTATAGTGTGTTACCATATGCAGAAAAGGTGAGAAGATATCTAGGTCTCAACTGAGTCAAAAAGAGATTGGGAACCAGGTTGGATGCCCGCTGGGTTAAGTATTGCACTGCATTTCACCAAAGTGGATGTGATATTTGATCTATTAACTGGGCGTGCTAGCGAAAAAGGCTTCATATTTGACCTCAGCACTCGAGACTGGTAGGTGTTTCGGACCCAAAACAGACAGGAGGGTTACCATGTTTGTCTTCTGTTGCATATTGTACCTTGAGGTTTGGCACTGTGGGAGCAGCGGGCCTGACCTGCAGAGTGTGTTTGTGACAGCCACTACAAGTTGTGAAATGTCACAAAAGTCAATTGTGAGATATCCTGGTCGCTCAAGTCAGGAGTAATGAGCTGTGAGAAGCATGGCTTTGCAGGAGTTATGAGCAGTGGCCCCAAAGGTCTGGTGTAAAAATCAAAAATTATGCACAGCATACCTTCAGAAGTGTTTTCTATCATACCTGACATACTATATAGTTTACTGAATTCTCTGATCAATTCTTCATTTACAAACTGTTAAAGGATCAAGTAGATTTTTGCATTGTGTTCCAAATGAAATTTCCTGTGGAAGAGATTGAGCCCTATCATACTGAATCTTAAACTGACCTTCCTAACATTAGTGCTAAGTGTGGCGAGTGTGTTTGGGGAAGGATCTCCAGTCATATGTGAGTTAGATGTCCATTGACCCTGGAAATGCCATGCCAATATGACACTTGCCATCTCAGTAAAGGTAAAACTTTGGCAAGGATAATATTAGTAATCCCAACTTCTGGAAGAAAGGTTCACCCATGACCCACAGTCGTAACGCAGGAATGGAACCCCCGGCCCAATGGTGACTGACGAGCTGAGGAGATTAGTTCAAAACTGGTGCACAGTGGTCACTGCCAGCAGGTGCATCAGGCTCCAAGAAGAAAGATAATCCAGGGTTCCTCACCCCAGTGGGCAGCAGATTGAAGGGGCATGGAAGTACGGTACACTGGCAGCATGCCAGCCACAAGTTGAGGGGCGCTGAAAGCTCAAAATGCTCCTCGGCCCACGTAGCAGTGCAGGAGTGGACCAGGGAAGCAAAGTGGTAGATGGTTCACCGACTGTGAAGAGGTGGTGCAAGAGGCACTGCAGGAATCTGGAGAAGGAGGAGGTCGGAAGAAGCAGGTGAGGGAGAACATAGTCCTGGAAGCAACGAACAGTCCAGACTGGTATGGAGTCCGGTGGTGACTCAGCTGCAGTCCAGGTGCTGGCAAATACTGAATTACGTGGAGGCTGGTGAGGAAAGAAAAGGAGATCCTTAAAAGAAGACAGGGGAACAGCAGGATAATGAAAAAGGTACTGACAGAATGGGGGGAGCAGGGAAAATAGCAAGGGGGCAAAGACACAGGCAAATCAAAAAGGGGGGAGAGCAACGGCAGCTGAAGAAGGCAAAGGGAAGGTGTGAGGCAGGAGGGAGCACCACAGGAGGCACAGAAGGGAGAAGAGGACGGACCCAGCACCACCAGCCATGCAGCACCAGAGCGCTGTTGAAACGCTTGAAGCAGAGTGAGAGGAAGCCTGAAGTTTAAGTAGGGATGTGGGAGGAGCAATCCCCGCCACTGAACTTCAGGCTAAAGTCTTCTAATTCTCATTGGTGTCAGTATACCCCCACCCCCACTTCGCTCCCTTGGAAAAAAACAAAGAGTCCCAGTTCCCTGGTGGCCTAGTGGACCCTTCCACCCTGGTAGACTGACTCCAACCCAACTGGTGACAGGCACAGCCCTCCACCCATCACCATGGCTGGCTGCTGACTGAACTGTGAATGAGTGAGTACAGTATACACTGCGGGCTCATTGCAGTGTATACTGTACTTGCTCATTCATGGTACAGTGGCCAGTTGAGCGGTGGGAGGAGGGCTGTGCTGCTCACCGACTTGGTTTCAAGATGGGGGGAACAGGGGAAGGTCACTGTCTGGAAGGGTGGGGGTCCATTAGACCACCAAGGAAATGGGACACTTGTTTTTTTCCCAAGGGAGCAAGGTGGGGGGAGATACACTGGACATCAATGAGAATAATATATATTTATTGTCTGAGTGTCCAGGTGGGGGAGGAACCACTGGACTATGAGGAGAGACTGTTTTCTTTTACTCTTAATGGTGATCAGTGACTGGAGGAGGGTCGAGGGACCACTAGACTACCAGGGAAAAAGTATTTCATATCGGGAACGAGATCTGAGAAACAGCGAGACACCACTAGATTACCAGGAAAAATGTTTTCATGTAGGACGGAGATCCTGAAAGCTTACCCTGGGTATTCTACCACCAATGTTAATTTTCTGGACACAACAGTCACCATTAAAGATGAAACCTTACATTGTATTTACAGGAAGCCAACAGACAGACAGAGATACCTACACTAGAGAAGTAATCACCCAAACCATGCAAAAAAATCTGTCATGTACAGTCAAGCACTCGATGTTACCGTATTTGTTCAAATGAGGATGACAGAGATACACATTTGGCTATGTTGAAAAACACCTTTATTGAGCAGGGACACTCTTCCAGAGAAATTGACAGGATAACAGAATGCACAATGCAAGTACTAAGACAACAACTACTTTAATATGAAGAAAAGACAGCTACAGACAGAATACCCTTAGTAGTCACATAGCATCCAGACCTTGAACTTCTGCATAAGATTATTAAAGACCTCCACCCAATATTTAGTGAGGATGAAACCCTTAATTGTATTTTTAAGGAACTTCCACCACTGTCTTTTAAACAACCACCAAATTTAGCCAGCCTAATTATTAGGAGCAAGCTTTCACCAGAACAGAATACCATATCACACAATGGCACGCGACCCTGCAATCAACGCGCCTGTAAGACTTGTGAGCTCATTTCCACCTCAAACTGTGTGGTTACATCACAAAACGGACAATTTAAGGAGCATGGGGGTTATACATGCACATCACAACATGTTGCTTATTTCTTTCAGTGCAAGAGATGTCCACAAACAGGTTATGTTGGAGAGACACTCCAACAGCTCCGCACTAGGGTGAACTTGCACAGACATACTATTAAAACAAAACAAACTGAAAAAATAGTGGGGCACCACTTCTCCTAATCTGACCACTCAATTTCAGATATGTCAGTAATGGTCTTAAAAGGAAATCTCGAAAACATACAACAGAGACAAGCTTTTGAGATTAAACTTATTATACAACTCAATATGGTAGCAGATGGGAAGAATGTTGATCTGGGTTTCATGGGACATTTCAGAAACTGACATCCATCAGACCACTTCTTCTTCATACTGGCATATTATAGAACATCAGCATGTGTGGGATGTGGGTGTATGTGTGTGTATGTATGTGTGTGGGTATGTGTTGTGAGGTACGTGATATAACAGGCGTGGGGCTTGCTGTCACATTGAGGTAGGCCTCTATTTAGACACATGGAGTTACAGTGTGTTACTATTCTTACTTCACACACATAATGAATATTAATTCCTCCTTACTTTTTATCTTCGCCCGGGAGTGGGGTTGATTCCGTTACACCATATTCAGATTATCTAGCCTGTTACTGTACATACAGGAGTGTTATCATAGACGGGCATATATATTTTTTTTAACTCTGTACATATTGGGGTGCAAGATCTCATTTGTATGGGGTTCCTGGACAGATCTTTTTACATTAGGCTAATATTGTAGTGATTTATGGAAATGTAGGTATGTTAGACCTCTGGTCTTATACACATACTTGATATTTACTTCTAGTTACCTTATCCTGGGGAGTGTGGCAGTATTATTTCATTGTAGTTCTATCCAGAATCCTTGGAAATGTTACTACACAGATAGGAGTATGCTTAAATAGTGTCACAGCTTTGCTCTGTAGGTATTGAGATACATGAGCCCCTTTACTTGGGATTTCTTGACAAGTTGAATTCCTTTAGGAACAATTGCAGTGACTGATGTGAATAAAGGTTCATTAGGAGAGACAGTGTGTTTGTGTGTGTGTATGTGTATCTCCTTAAAACTAGTTCTCCCACATTATGGGGATGTGGGGTGGGGTAGGGTATATTGTTTGTGTGAGGAGGAGAGAAATAACATTTTATCGCTTTTTCAGATTCCTTAGACACTTCTGGTACATCAAGTTGTTAAATTCTCAATGTATATTGACATCAGTACATATCAGGCTACATGGTCTTAATTCCTTGGTGGTCCTTGACATGAGTTTTTTGTTTGACACTAATACTGTCAATTTATATTTAAATTATCATTTATAAAGCCCTGTCACTACACTAGAGGTTTTTGAAGTTTATGGGGCATGATACCTAGCTGGAGAGTACAGCTGGTGATCGGTCCAACTAAGTTTTACACATTATACAGTGTGCACTGATGTTTTTAAAACAGCTTTACTGGTAATTTCTTGTCTACAATGCATGTGTTGAAACTTCTTGGAGTCCTAAGACAATCTTAGTATGTCTGTAATCTGGGTGGGGGTTGCTTTTCAGTAATCACATCCTTATACACACTGTGACACTCATAGCTTGATTTAAGAGTCATCTGCTCCAGCAGTGTTATCTTATGTCAATTAAATTTATATGCAGTAGGATTCTTTGTATGTGTTTTGCATCAAGCACCTTTGATCCTGGGACCCTCCTGGCTGAAAGTAATATAATACTGTTAAACTTCTCTGACATCATCATCTGTATTTTTTAAATTAGTATTTTAAACCATTGGGGATTTTTTCTGTTTTTTCTGCATTATCTAGCTGTTAAAAGTATTGTTTTTTTCTAAACAGCTGCTATTAGGCTTCTGAAGAAGGACAGGTTGGTCCGAATGCTAGAGCACTTTGTTCTTGTTGTTACATCTTTGTTGGTCCATTAAAAGGTATCAAATCATTTGCTTCTGGATCTGTTCTTGAAAGGACCAATATGGCAAATACTAAATCTAGATTAGTACCAGAATCTGTGATGTTGGCATTCTCTCCCTAAGTCTGGTATATCGGCTCAGGCTACATACAGTCAAACTGCGCTTTTGCACACAAAGCGAAAGTAAAATTCAGACCTACTATTAGACACTGACTATTGCCCACCAGCAGGGCGGCAGGGCTACTGCTCATGGCGCTGATGAGCTTCGTTTGGGACTGAGCCAGGGCCATCCGAGGTCTGGGGGCGGGGTGGGCTAGAGGATCGAGCATCGTTAAAGGATGCTTTTCTCCAGAAAGGGGGCATCTGCTGACCCACAGCTCTGCTGCCACGTGGGTGACCGCAGATGATGGTGCAGAGATAGCATCAGACGGGGACATTGGAGCGAGTGCCACAGCCATGTGTGGGCATTGGCATGCCAACACCTAGTGATGCGGCACGCTTCTGGTGGGAGGCAGAAAAAAGGGAAAATAGTGAAATAGATTGGGTGGATGAAACCCTGCCTGCCAACCACAGTTAGTGCTTGGACTCCTACCATAGCCTGTCAGGGGGACTATCCAACCTCTGCTACAGGTGGCCAGATGGACTGCAGGAAAGAAATGCTAAAGTGACTATAGGCATACCTGACACTGGGTGGTAAGCCAGGGGTAGGTGGGTGGGTGTAGCACGATAGTGAAATGTGAGTGGACCTTGGAGGCCTGGCAAGTGTATGTGGAGCAGTTTCAGGCGAGTGGTATTAGGGCTTAGCAAGGTGGTGGAAGGAGGTTCCAACTAAGCACTAAGAAGGATAAAATATGTTCCCCCCCAAAAAAAAAAGAGTGACATTACCAGCAGCAGAAAATTGGTATTTTGTCCATAGTTTCTAGTGTGCTTAAAACACCAAACAAATTTCAAATTCAAGTTCTGTACGGATTAGCCTGCCAGTCTTCACGGACGCCTGCTTGGGTCTGCGTAGTACATTTTTTTTGTTCTGGGATACATATGACCATACAGACTGCCATCAATGGTCAGACTAGAATTTTAATCCAGTTTAAGTTAAGCCACATTTTACACAGGCCAGTATTTAAGTTCCCTGCATATATATCCCTAACTCCTGCTACAAAATGTAAAACTTCACTCTGTGCTGCACATGTGATGTGCTGATGTGGAAGGCCTGTGATGTTATTAAGAAAAAAACAGAATTTTAATCCACTTTAGGTTCAGCCACCTTATACACAGGCTAGTATTTTTTGGTCAATAAAAATAATTATTTTATAATAGAAACACAATACAGAAAAATACGTTCATTATGTAAAACTCGTTCACACAACTAACATAAGGGCACATAACATATACCTATACAAAAAAATTAAGCACTTCATCTGACATATTATCACATTTTTCATCTTTAACAACTAAACTAAACAGAGACTCATCAGACTAAGCAGTGTGATTTCAAAAAAGGAAATAGTAACAGCTTATGAAATGTAATAATAGCTCTAAAAGAACAATATGGTAACAAGTATTATGTTTAACAATGATGAAACAGTTAATTAATATTTCCCTGCATATATATCCCTAATTCCTGCTACAAAATCTGAGACCTCATTCTGCACTGTATATGTGACTTACTGATGTGAAAGGCCCTTGATATTATTAAGAAAAAAAACTTGAAGAGGGTTAAAAGTCTGATGAAAATGAGTCCAAGGAAAACTATCAAAATTGTTTAAACTGTTTACATTATTTGGTATCAGGTTTATATAGTGTTTCTTCACATTCTTGTGCCAACAAGACTGGGACAACAGGTTAAAATGATCTTTTTAGGGAAATATGAAAAATGGAGTAAATCTCCTTAGCATGTGAGAACGAACTACTGCAGTGATTGCTTAGTGCAGATATGATTGTGAAATAGTCTTTGGTCACAGCCACAGTGAATCTTGAGTTAAGGAGAGTGATAAGGGTGCAGTTTCTGCCGCCTTCGGACGTTGTGTTTCTTAGTGGCAGAGTGTCTGTCTTGCTTCTGGGCAGTTTCTAGTTGGTCCTGTATGGCTTGCACCTTTAACAAGATGAATTCCAACTTCAGCAAAGCCAGTTCCAGTCCAGATAAATCCTATTCCTCCTGACTGGTTTCATCAGGAGAACCTGAAGTCACAGAAATGAACCCAGAGGTGTCCTGTGCTGATTTCTCCTGGGAAGGGTAGAAAAAGTGACACTAGAGTTGGGGTGGAGGGAGTGTTGGGAATAGTTGTTTGGCATTATAATTAAAACTCTGTTGTATTTATTTGTTTAAAAAGTTTCACAGGGAAAGACATACTGAGATGGTAACAGCTTTTTTCCAGATACCTTCTGGGGGAGGGAGAAGTGGAGATAACACAAGGTGGAAAAAACAAAATAGTAATAATTACATTACAAAAACAGAAGCCACAGCTATACAGTATACCAAAGGAATATAATCATAGATACCAAAGGTGATTAAAATAATTAAAATATGTTATTAAAATAAAAATATATTGAAATAAGGAGCATCCAGTGTTGTACATGGGGCTGCAAAACCTACTTTCTGTCCTATTTCTTTTTCCTTTTTTTTTTTTGTTAATTTGTACTTTATGCCTCCTGAGCCCTGGCAGGTGGCTACGGCCCTCCGATTGGAGGGACTCTCTTTCCTGTCCCACCGCTCCCATGCTAGGTGGCCTTCCTGTAGATCCCCCATGGATTGCCGCCTGCAACAGGGCCAGGAGGAGGTTGTTGGCTTCTCTCCTTCCTGGAGACCCGATCCAGAATCCGGGTGCTGCTCCAGCAGCGGCAGACCATCTTCGAGTCTGCCAGGCTAGCTTTCCTGTTTTCACCCCTCCCGATGTGAGGACATCAACCTGAGATTTCTGACCTGCACTGCCCTTCAGCCACTGCCAGAGGGACAGTCAATGGCGGAGCGCTCATCCCCTCACTCTGAGAGGTGACAGCAGTCTTCCTGATGCTCAGTCCTCTCTCCCCTGCTGATCTCCAGCAGCCCAGGCTCATTCCCAAACCTGGGACACCGACATCCAGTGCCTCAAACCTCAGTGCCACCTGGCTGGCATTTTCTGTCCTATTTCAAGGAGACCTGTCCTGCAAATAAATCTTGTACCTTCATGAGCTCTGCAGAGTAACAGTAAGGCAACTCTAAGGCCAGAGATTATCACAAGATAAAAAGTGACATGCTGCAGTGACCCCATGAGAAACATAGAACCAGAATTTTTCAGCAGGTAAAGACGGCTTGGCCCATCCAAGCTGCCCATTTTTCCCTTCCTACAGTACCACTGCAAACCGTACTTGGTCTCTGACTCTTTCTCCCTCCCCTCATTCCTTTCCACTAAGATTCTGTTACTCTATCCCATTAATTATTGAACAAACCACTGTTTTCACCCCCACCATCTTGGCTGGCAGGCTATTCCAGGAATCTACCACTCTTTCTGTGAAGAAGTACTTTCTCATGTCTCTCCTAACTTTAACCCCCTCAAAGTTTGTAGCTTATCCCATTCTTCTTGGGCACCTTTTTTTCTGAACAATACTTTCTTCCTGTATATTATTTACCCCCCATGAGGTATTTAAAGGTCTCTATTACACCCTCCCTCCCTCTTCTCCTGTCTTCCAAGGTGTACATATTGAGATCCTTTAGTGTGTACTCACAGGGATTTTTGATGCAGACCCGTGTCATTTTAGTTGTCCTCTTCTAGACTGCCGCCACTCTGTCTGTGTCCTTTTGGAGATGTGACATTCAGAACTGTACACAATATTCTAGGTGAGGTCTTACCAACGATCTTCACAGCATTTCAGAATCAGTGCACCAGGAGCATACGCCTAGCCAAATCCAAATACTTCCAGGGCAAGCTATCTTGCAGTGCTCTTGCCCATTCTGGAACACACTGTTAATAGCCGATTTAAACCCTCCCCCAGTGGGGTACAGATCCCACCTGGTTCCCTCTTAGCTGCCAACACCCTGAACCAATACTTGACAGAAGGCACCAGGGCTCTTATTCCTAACCTTCCTCTCCCCCGCTACCTAGTCCACCCACCAGTGGCAACTTCCACCTCCAGGCAGTCTTGGTGCCAGTTTCGCAAAGAGCTTTCAGCACTGAATGCAGCTTGTGGAGCAGACAGCATCACTCACAGTTTCCTCAAAATCAGCACTCCAACAATAGCTGTCCTTATTGCCCACATACATAATAGATCACTATGTACCAGCTCCTTTCCTCATGGCTGGAAACATGCACTAGTATTTTGGATCACTGAGGTGGTCCAGCTAACTCACCCTTCAACTACCGTCCAACCTCTCTGATTCAGATCCTTTCCCAAACCCTTGGGAGGTTTATCAGCAGACAGCTATAGAACTGCTATGCCCAAACAGGCTTCCTAACTCTGACCAATCTGGCTTTTGCTCCAATCACTCAGCCTCCTCCATCCTTCTCAGAGTTACCAACCACACTCACACCAACATGGACAAGGACCTGGATACAGGGGCAATAGTTATAGACCTAGCAAAGACCTTTGACATCATGGATCACCATCGGCTCCTACTTCAGACTAGCTGACTCTGGTGCCCCCCCCTCAGGCCTAGCATGGTTCCAGTCATACCTGACCAGCCAGACCCAATCTGTCAAGCTTGGCCCATGCTCTTCACCACACTACCACTCACCTTGGGGATCCCCCAAGGCTCAGTTCTTGGGCCACTGCTCTTCACTACCTACAACCTGCCCAGCTCCCTCACTGCCAGCAACAGGAGGCAGTATAGCACAGTGGGTTAAGGCACCAGGCTGCAGATCTGAAGACCTGGGTTTCAATCCCACAGCCACCTAGGTACCTACTGTGTGATCCTGAGTAAGTTACTTAACTTTCTTGCGCTCCCAGGTCACATCTGGAAATGAACTTTGGCTTAGTGTGCTTCTCCTGGTTAAACAATGTTCCCTTTCCCTCACATGAATGTGTGCTGGTGACCCCATTATCTATGTATCTGGGACTTCTACTTTGGCCATTGAGGTCACCTCCTGCAGGACTTCACAGCAATACAAAAATGGTTCCTGGCTAACCGCCTCCTCATGAACCAAAAGAAAACAGTGTCCATGCTGTTCAGCACCAGGCATTGGCTCAACTTTTTCACCTCCAGTCTGACTTAACACACCCCAGACAGGTCCTTTCTAGACTCAGTTTCCTCCTACAAATTGCATTACCTGCAATGAATTTCCTATCCAGATTTGGCCTTGTTACTCCTTGGTAGAAATCCAGGCATTGGATCAAACTATTGACTATATTTTGGCACTCCACTGGGGGAACTGTTGACAATGATTTGCTAATTCTATCATGAAGTGTATCTGCAGCCCAAAAGGGTACTTTTCATTTGTTGGAAGAAGATTCAAGCAATGGAGCACAACGTTCACACTACTGTAGTTTGCTTATTCAGACATTGGGGGAGGCTACTGTGGATAGTTTAACATTCCAACAAACTGTTAACAGTGCTTTGGGGGAGCAAAGTGCTGCTGCTGGACCACTTATTTAAGCTGAAAGAATACTAATGAGATTAATGAACTGTATTCTGCTAACTGCATTCTGTTTTTATTATAACAAAAGAAGTACAATCTAAACCATAGTCATTTTAGCTACAATGTGGAGTGTATTTTTAAGATAAATCAGATTTTATAGCCAAGCTATTTTTTTACTGTATTTTGCCTTTCTGAGTGTATCTTTAAGACAGATAAGATTTTTAATCTAGTTATTATTTTTATGTTGTCTTGCATTCTCAGTGCAAGCAACATTTTGTGACAGCTTGCGGGATTAGCAGGTTATGGAGGTGTGGCCGTGTTGTAATGGCACCACTGTTTTTAGGGCTGGTCTCTGTGGCACCAATGAATGAGCACGCTGTCTATAACAGCAGTTCAGAAGCATGTCACCAACTTGAAAGAAATCCACCACTGCAATGAGAGACAGGCTCATCATTGCAGTGGCAGATCTCACACGCCTCCATTATGTGCCCCGGTGAAATATTTCAATAAACATAGTAGCGGATCCTGTCGTATGCCTCTCACAGTACCTACAAAGCCGAAGTCAGGGGTGCCCAATCACCCTGTCAGCATGCCCCCTGCCCAGCTCAGTTGTCAACGAGGGAGCCCAATCTCTGTCGGCATAATGTCCCCCTTGATTTGTCTGCCAAGGGAGTGCCCATTCCCCCTCTGCACCATGCCCCCCAAAAAAACAGACACGCTTTCTTTGCCGATGAAGGGCCCAATCCCCATTAGCTTCAATACCCTGTCCCCAAAAAACATAGGTGGCACACTTGGAGCCCACTCCAGTGTTCCCAAAGCAAACCTGGAAATAAAAAACCTTCCTGTGACGTCCCTTTTTTTTGTTCCCTGTAAAATAGAAAATGGTCCCTCATGGTCATGATGCCCCTCTTCCAACCTTCACCCACCCTCTGTGCACCCCACCTCCCCACACCCTCCCCCATACTTCCCTCCGAAGCCTGGCTCAATGATTTTTGGTGAAGCGGGAGATGTCTGAACTCTTCAAAAGCTGGCCTCAAGCTGAAGAAAATCACGATAAGTTGTACAATGGCACCAATTGGGGGGTTTCAACTTAGGTGGCTATCTTGGCTATTTTTGTGACTTTTGCCTCCAAATTTTCAACATGGGGTTCTAGAGACCCCACCTCATGAACTCAGTCACTGCTATTTTGTCATTCTGTCCTGAAAGGTGATTTCAGAGTCACTGCTCAGAATCACCTTTCAGGACTGATTAACAAAATGACAGGGTCGCTGTTCATGAGGTGGGCTCTCAAAAGGCCTATGTTGCAAATTTGGTGAAAAATTCCACAAAATGACTGTGTTATGAGTGTGCATTGAGCAGTTTCCATACACGTTGGTAACCTCAAATATTTTTTATATTTTCACTCTAGATTTTTCATATTGCCTTTTTCTCACACCTCCTTATGAACAGTACAGCTCTCATTTTCCACATCTTGCCTGAAATGTGTTTTGCACATCTGGCGTACAATGGCATGGTCACTGTGGGAAATCAACATTTGGGACAGATTAAGAAAATTACAGTGACACTGTTGATGAGCGGAGGTCCCAGAATGCCTGTGTTGAAAATTTGGTGAAAACATACCCCAAAATGACTGTGTTACAAGTGTGCATTGCGCAGTTTCCACGCATGCTCTTAACTGTGAGAATGTTTTATATTTGAACTCCAGATTTTCAACATTGCCATTTCTTCACACCTCCTTATGAATGGTACAGCTGTCATTTTTCAAAGCCTGTCTGAAATGTGTTTTCGCACATCTGGCGCAGAATGCCATGGTCGCTGTGGGAAATCAATGTTCGGGACAGATTAACAAAATCACAGTGCCACTGTTCATGAGCAGAGTTCCCAAATGGTTTCATGAGGTGGGATCACAAAAAGCCCATGCTGAAAATTTGGAGTGCAAATACCAACAAACACCTGGGGTGTTAGGGTTTCTAACCATAATGTTCCACCCTGTAGAGACTGACAGGTGTCAGGGGGTGTGACTTTGGACTGTCGGCTGTAATGCTCACGCTATTCCATCCCCACCCCCACCCTGCTGCCAGTGACAGGAATCAAGGTGTGCCTTGGACTCTTTGGCCCCAAAGTTTACCCCAATCTCCTATACTGCACCCATCTCAATGTGTTTCCTTATGGAAAGGGGATGAGTGTAAGGCCCAACGACCCCAAGGCACAATGCAACACTTGTCAGAGTCTTCAGGGTAGGGTGAGGTGAAATGGCATGATCATTATGGGTGATGACCCAAAGACACACCTCAATGCAGGGTGGTCTGGGATTCTCATCAGTTCCATACTTCACTGCCATTCTTATTATACATCTCTAACTCCTGCACTACCAATGCCAGTGCCAGCAAGGCAACATTTGGCACTGACAAATCAGTAGTGTAGCAAATTTCCAGAGGGCCTGGGTGCAAGGCAATGTTACAGGGCCCCTCCCCAAATTTGAATAAACTTCAAAATTATGATTTGGGCCCCTCAAGCCTCATGGACCGGGTGCCACTGCACCCCTTGCACCCTTGTAGCTATGCCCCGTGACAAATGCTAGTTGTTGATTGAGCTAATAAATAAATTCAGAAGGTCAAGTTTAGACCTCTTATCTATGAAAAAACTTAGCATTGCCCACTACGTTTCATAGCATTATTTACTCTACTCCCTAAACTGCCTGCTAACTTAAAGTTAAAAGCTTCCTGATAAGAGACAGACGAACTGTGAAACCAGGTGTTGTGACTTAATTAAAACACGGAAATAATGGGGCCAAGTCTTAGATTGTCAGCTTGTAATAGTATAGAAACTGGGATGGCAGTGGATGCATCTGCACCGTACATAGAAAGCATTGCTAGGGACTTGGATTGACAAGATAGAAGCTGAACTTCTATAAAAAGCCACTTGCCAGACAGAGAGATAGAGGGGTCTTTTCTTTCATTAGTCGGCTCGGCATCGGGACTAGCTACAGACAGATGATCACCCTCAGGGATTTATTAATCTAAGAACTGGTTTGAACTAAAGATGGCAAGATAGTTGCATTTTTTTCCTGGCTTTATAATAAAGCAAGGGCAGGGTGACTTGTTTAACAAGCATTTGTCAATGCCAAATGTTGATTGCGTTGGTCTGTTGAGCTCGCTCACTGCCCCTCTGTTACTCGTTCAGTCTCTTTCTCCTGGTGCTGCAGGCTGCTCTTTTGTACTGGGCTCTTGCCAGCATTGGCACCTTTTTCTGTGCACCTAGAAATCTGCAGCTGTCCCGGCAGAGCTCTGTTGAGGTGACTTACTCCCCCTATCTCACTTCTGTTTCTCCTGGCGCTGCAGGCTGCCCTTTTGTACTGAGCTCCTGCCTCTGTTGGTGTTTTTTCTGCCTACAATGAAATGTACAGCAGTCCCGACACAGGTCCATTTAGCCTGCTCACTCCCCCTCTCTTACTCACTTTTTCTGTTTCTGCTGGCACTGCAGGCTTCCCTTTTGTACTGGGATCCTGCCTGCGCTGTCGCTTTTTGTGCCAACAAAGAAATCTGCAGCAGTCATGATGAAGCTATGTTGAGCTCGCTCACTCTCCCTCTCTCATTGTGTTTCTCCCGATGCTGCAGGCTGCCCTTTTGTACTGGGTTCCTGCCTGTGTTGCCGCCTTCTTCTGTCCACAAAGAAATTTACAGCAGTCACAACAGAGCTCTGTTGAGCTCACTCACCCCCCTTTCTCACTCGCTCATTCTGTTTCTCCCACTGCTGCAGGCTGCCCTTTTGTACTGGGCCCCTGCGTGCATTGCTGTCTTTTTCTGCCCACAAACATATCTGCAGCAGTCCCAACAGAGCTCCGTTGAGCTCACTCACTCACTCACTCACTCACTCACTCTCCCTCAGTCGCTTGTTCTGTGTCTCGAACTGCTGCAGGCTGCCCTTTTGTACTGGGATCTTGCCTACTTTGGCAGCTTTTTCTGGCCCCAAAGAAATCTGCAGCAGTCTCGAAATGGCTCTGTTGAGCTCACTCACTCCTCCTCTCTCACTCACTCATTCCATTTCTGCCAGTGCTGCAGGCTGGAATTTTGTACTGGGCTACTGCCTGCATTGCTGCCTTTTTCTGCCCACAAAGAGATCCACAGCAGTCATGATAGAGCTCCATTGAGCTCACTCACTCCCACTCTGTCACTTGCTCATTCTGTTTCTCTTGGTGTTGCAGGAATGTGCTTTTGTACGGGGCTCCTGCCTACATTGGCATCTTTTTCGGCCCACAAAGAAATCCACAGCAGTCCTGATAGAGCTCCGTTGAGCTCACTCCCTCTCCCTCACTCGCTTTCTCGTTCTGTTTCTCCCAGTGCTGCAGGCTGCCCTTTAGTACTGGGCTCTTGCACTGGGGCCTTTTTCTGCCCACAAAGAAATCCACAGCAGTCCCAAAAGAGCTCAGTTGAGCTCAGTCACTCCCCCTTTCACTCGCTCGATCTTAATCTGTTCCAAACACTGATTTCCCACAGTGACTGTGCTATTCTCTGGCAGGAGTGTAAAAACATATTTTAGCTAGGGTGTGAAAATGACAGCTGTACTGTTCATAAAGAGGTGTGAGAAAATGCCACTGTTGAAAATGTGGCATGAAGATATTACAAATTTGTGAAGTAAGAAGGGTGCATGGAAACAGTTCAACGCATGCTTGTAACACAGTCATGTTATGGAGTTTCGTCACCAAATTTTCAACATAGGGATTTTCGGAGTTCTGCTCATGAACAGTGCCACTGTCATTTTATTAATCTTTCCCGACCTCTGATTTCCCACAGCGACCGCGTTATTCTGCCCTGGAAGTGCGAAAACACATTTCGGTCAGGATATGAAAAATGACAGCTGTACAGCTCATAAGGAGGTGTGAAAAAATGCCACTGTTAAAAATATGGTGTGACAATATTACAAATCTGTGAAGTTACAAGAGTGCATGGAAAGTGCACAATGCACACTTGTAACACAGTCATTTGATGGGCTATCATTACCAAATTTTCAACATAGGAATTTTAGGTCCTCTGCTAATGAACAGTATCACTGTCATTTTTATGTTTGCTTGCATGCATGTGCAAGAAACATAGTGCGACAATCCAAAATGCAGTGCCGTACAGTTGAAAGGGAGAGCACCGCTTGAGTGAGCAGCGCTCCCCCTCCCCACACACATGCACACACGCACATTGCATGCTCATGCACTCCTACCTCCCCCACGCACACACTGTATGGCTGATGGGGGTGCCTAATCCCCCGTCAGCTCTACTGTCCCCCCCCACAGTCTGGCCATCGGGGGTGCCCAATCCCCCGCCAGCTCTACTGTTCCCCCCCAGAATATCAGGTGCCACGCTGGGAGCCCACCAGGCAATAGGTCCTATGCCACATGGGGTGCCCAATCCCCATTAGCTCCACTGCCCCTAACAACCTTCCAGCTGCTGCGTTGGAGCCCAACCCAGCGTGGCAAATGTCCCGCGTATTCCAAATAAAAAAAAACCTGAAAGAAAAACCTTCCCTCGCTGCTGTCTTCACCCTCTCCCACCCGTGCCCACCCACTGCACGCCCTGCCTCCCCCACAGCCCCACCTCACCCCATACTTACCTCTGGAGCTTGGCTTGACAATCTTTGGTGGACCAAGAACACGTCTGCACTCTTCAAAGCTGACCGCGAACTGAGGAAATGCTGGTAAGCTGTACAATGTAATGAATAGGGTTTTTTCAACTTTGCTGCATATCTCAGGCATTTTTTGGAATTCTGGCACCAAATTTTCAACATGGGGTTTTTGGGACCCCTCCTCATGAACTCTGTCACTGTCATGGTGTTAATCGGGCCCGATAGGTGATTTCGTGGTCACTGCACAAAATCACCTTTTGGGACCAATTAATGAAATGACAGTGCCAGTGTTCATAAGGTGGGCTCTCAAAAAGCCTATGTTGAAAATTTGGTGAAAAAATTCTTAAAAATGACTGTTTTATGAGCGTACATTGCGCTGTTCCTACGCATGCTCGTAAGTTTGCGAATTTTCAATATTTTCACTCCAGATTTTCAACATTGCCATTTGACCACACTTCCTTATGAGTAGTATAACTGTCATTTTTCACATCTTACCCAAAATGTGTTTCCGCGCATGTAGCGCACAATGGTGCAGTTGGTGTGCGAAATCAATGTTTGGGACACATTAAGAAAAGCACAGTGAGACTGTTCATGAGTAGAGGTGTTAAAATGGCTATGTTAAAAATTTGGTGAAAAAATTCCCAAAAATGACTGTTTTATGAACATGTGTTGCTTTGTTCCTACGCACGCTCGTAGGTTTGCGAATTTTCAATATTTTCACTCCAGATTTTCAACATTGCCATTTTACCACACCTCCTTATGAGCAGTACAGCTGTCATTTTTCACATCTTGCCCAAAACATGTTTCCGCCCATGTAGCGCACAATGGTGCAGTCGGTGTGCAAAATCAATGTATGGGACACATTAAGAAAATCACAGTGATACTGTTCATGAGCAGAGGTCTTAAAATGGCTATTTTGAAAATTTGGAGAAAAAATCCTAAAAATGACTGTGTTATGAGTGAGCATTGCGCAGTTTCCACGCACCCTCGTAAGTTCATGAATTTGTAATATTTTCAGTCCAGATTTTCACCAGTGGCATTTTTCCACACTTCCTTATGAACAGTACAGCTGTCATGTTTCACAACATGGCTGAAATGTGCTTTCACACTTTCAGCACAGAAATGCGTGGTTGCTGTGGGAAATCATTGTTCGGGACAGATAAAGAAAATCACAGTGACACTATTCATGACCGGAGGTCCCAAAATGCCTGTGTTGACAATCTGCTGTAAACAATTCCCAAACTAATTACATTACAGGTGCACGTTGCACAGTTTCTACGCACGCTCGTGACTTCACCAGTTTTTTTTTATATTTTCACTGCAGATTTTCAACATTGACATTTTTTACACCTCCCCATGAACAGTACAGCTGTCATTTTTCACATCCTGTTCAGAATGTGTTTTTGCACCTGTAGTGGCAAATGCCGAAGTCGCTGTGCAAAAGCAGCTTCCGGCTAACAAACTGATATTGCCACTGTTCATGAGGTAGGGGTCACAAAAAACCCATGTTGAAAATTTGGGCCCAGATATTCAAACTGCGCCCAAAAAGTGTGCAATAGCAGGAGCAAGCGCAAGTCTATTGCGCCCATGAGCAAGAGACATGATAATCAGAAATGGAGCAGGCCAAATTGCGCCTACAGCCGACAACTGAATATCGCACCACTTGCACCACAGCGCAACTAGGGAGGGGAAGCTGAGTAGATCTGATGCGCCCTAGCGCAACAAGGGATGTTCAGCTGAGCAATCCAGTGGCGCCATAGCGCAACCAGGGAGCCCCCCCAGCTGCAGAGCAATGTAACTGCACAACCAGGGAGGTAGGGGCCCACCACCCATGCCACAGATGGGCACAGGAACACACAGCAGAACAGACATCATCCCCCACACCCCAAGCACAGCACAACTGGGGGAGGGCAGGAATAACCACTGGCCCATGGAGACAAGCAAACAACCCACAGCTGGGCCATGGTGCCCCATCACACCTACCGGCAAGCTGTGACTGGCACATGAGGAGGGCAGACCACCCCGTGCCACACCATCCCCCCAAGGGCAAAGCACACCCTGCACCATGACCCCCAGACAACCCCCCATGAGCAGTGACCACCACTGCAGGAAACCCCATGCATGACACCACCCCCACTGTGACAATGCAACCCTGTGCACCACAGAACCATGCAAGCCAGCTCCACCACAAGCACCCATCAGTGGGTGGCAGCACACAGCAATGCAACAATGGCAGACATGTTGCCACCATGCACAGTCCCCACAAGGTACTGCTGAGAGACTGACCATACGTCGGCACAAGCGGTACCCGGCACAGGACAGGGTGTGCCCTTGACACCACCACCAGTGGTACAGCACCCTGCACAGTATTTCAGTGACACCCAGACCCACCACTGGCCACAACAGCCAGCACAGACACCCACAGTGGTGCATGGAAGCATGCACCACACCAGATGCCACACAGTGTATGGACAGACACCCACCCATACCAAAGGGCACACCAACACAGGGACGCAGTGGTGGGGCAACCAAGCTCCCCTTGTAGGCCCATGTAAGCTGTGTACACACAACCCTCAGTCCTCCATGGCACTGGAGTGCCAGCCACCCTGTGCAGGCACTGTGGACCCGTACACCACCAGCAGTCGCCCAGAGCACAAGTCACAGACAGTGGAGCACTTCCCCTGCAACACACACAAGGCACAGCATGGAGGTGGGACAACGACTGTGGTGCCCACAGTGCCACCTGAGCCAAGCATGCACCACACCAGTGACAGGGGCAACCCAGAAAAGTGACGGGTACAGTGGCCGCCCTGCAGGGACTGCCACCACTGACATGCCAGCAGACCGTGCAGGTCACAGACATGCATGTGTGTCAGCTGCACAGACCATGGACGGGCCGATGGGTGCACCATGGACACAGAGCATGCGCCATGGACCACTGCACACAGTCATCCAGTGTACAGGGCACAACACACACACACCACAGACACTGACTGATAGCTACCCCCACACCATAGTCACCTCCACACGGACACGCACACATACCCATGACTGCACCACCCCTGACGCCATGCACACCACTGCAGCTGAGCACCTATAGCCCGCTGCAAATCAGAGACCACCACAGTATTCATATCAAAATCAAATGTATTGAAAAAATATATTAGTCAACTATTTACAAGAATAAAAAAACTATATACAAGGTTGGGGGGGGCCACAAACACGGCGGGGGTGGGTAGGGGCAGGAGTGGACAAAAGGGATGGGATAGGAGGGGTGTGAGAGTTGGTGCAGGGGGGTAGGGGAATTCAGGGACTGAGGGATCCCTAGTGGGAGTGCCGTTCTGCACTGTGCGACCTCCGGCCTCTGTGCCTCCTCAGTACCCCGGTCGTATCCAATCTCCAGAGGATTTCCAGGGATTCCCGGGCCAGCTGTAGAATTTCCCACACAGTGTCTCTTATGTCTCTTAGATGGTGGGTACCTAGGACAAGGGAGCACAGTCAATAGGTGTGAATGCACAACCCCATACTGCCCGCCCACTGTGCATGGCATATGGCCATGGGACATACCACTGTGATGGTGTGTGACCACCCGCAGTGATCATGTCCACAGGACCTGCCCACCCAAGCGCATACAGCCATGCAGAATGCTGCACACACCCACCAGACAAGTCACGCACAGCACCACCATGGCCATTTAGTGACATGTCTATGCGGTGCATTGACGCACTCCCAGACATGCATTGCCACTGGACAGTGCTGACTGTAACAAGTTGCGTGCATGGCAGTGGTGTCGATGAATGGTGGCCATGCCCCGCTGCCCACCCTGTCACACAACATGCAATAGTAATCATGGATGTATGGCACTCACCCTCATCGGGCCGGTCAGGTGGGTGGTGATGGCCCTCGCCCCGCCTGGCTGCACTGTCCTCCTCACTCCGCCGCTCTTCCCACAACCTGCAGCAGTCATCCGGGCCTGTGGGGAAAACAAGGAGAGAAGAACATCAGTACAATCCTGAAGCAAAGTCCCCCTGCCCCAAGGTGTGTGCCCTCCCACCCAGCCAGACCCACCCACCCCACATCCTGTGAACACCGCCACAGCCAACCCCAGATGGTCCCTCCCTATGTGCTGGACACATACAACCTGTGACCCATATGGATGATAAAAATGTGTTGACAGAACCCCTACCTGCACGTGGCACGTGCCCTCCAGCATGTGCCCCTGTCATGCCAGTAGCTCCGGCTCCCTCCTCCGCAGGTCCCCATAATGGTGCCTGCACTGCTCCATGCTCCTCTCCCATCCGGTGGCCTCTTCCAGGGCAGTGGTCACCTCCTGCCACACCTGGGTCCTGGCCCTGTCCAGGGGAGCCTCCCCGAAGAGAGGCCCATGGTGTGGCTCAGCAATTGCCACCAGATTGGCTAGCTCAATGGCTGTCCACTGCGCTGCTCATCTGCGTGCCATCCTTGCAGCTACAGCAGGCAATATGGTGCTCTGCAGCACGGCTCCCCACGTGCAGATGCTGTGTGGTACCATTCCCTATTGCGCTGTTACCAAACAGTGCGATAGAGGTGCACCCATGCCTGATGCATGGCGCCTAGGGGGCAAAGGTCGGGCACAGGGTCAAGGGTCTCTGGCGCATGGCCATGCACAGTGCTATTGGAAGACAATGCGTGTAGCGCAATTGGCTGCCTGTGTGCCAGCGCCATAGCAGACTACTGAGCAGTTGGGCCATTGCACCTATGATGGTCCAGTGCCACAGCGCCATGTAGTGACCATCACTATAGCGCCACTGGCACAATGGTGGTCGTGCCCTGCATTGCCTACTGTGCACAGCACATCATCAGCGTGGCAGATGCCTGCATCAGCAACCCAGGCATGCGCAGTGAGGTGTACTACACATGTCACAAAACTGCGCCATTGGCTCAGTGCGTTCAACACAATTGCGCAAAGCGCAACAGCACGATATTCAGCTGTCATATGCAAATCATCTAATCAGCCATTCGATGGCACAGCACTGCAATTTGCATCTACTTAAAGTTGCTCCTCGCCTCATTTGCATGGATTGCGCTATAAAAGTGCGACAATGTGCTACAGTGGCCATAGTCGGTTACTGCAGTTTATTGGTGAGTTGCATGCTGTTTGGGAGTGTGGACTGTGGATTCAGGGACACGCATGGGATTGCACAGTCACAGGTAACAACTGCCATTTTTACAGGCTACATAATGACCGAGCAGGTTGTTGGAGAGGAGGAAAACAGTGGTGGGAGGAGGAGGCAGAACTTTACAAAGGCTGAAACTGAGGCCCTGTTCGAGGCCTACCTAGGTCAGGAGCCACTTCTCAGTGGACGGCGGGGACCACCTCAAGTCCGTGCTGCTACATGGGAGGAGGTGGCATGTGCTGTGAATCTGCATGGCAGTCACCAGCACTCCATGCAGGAGTGTAAGAAAAAGATGGGCACGGACTGGAGGAGGTTAAAGGAGAAGGTGGCTGCCTTCAGGGCAGCATGTGTTGCAACAGGTGGGGACAGCTGGAGGTGGTACAGCTGACCCCAGAGGAGGAGAAGTTTGCTGGAAGCATGCAGTTCAGTGCCATTGAGGGTGTTCTGGGTGGTGGCTTCCAGATGGGTGGTGGCCCATCACTGCATGGTAAGTCATGGTCTGTCTATGGAGGGGGCAGGGTAGGTCACATGCACTAATGCGACTTTGCTTTCCCTTATAGATCCTGAGCATCTGCATGGGTCAGCGGTGGTGGGCCTGTCCACTGTGGACAGTCGGCTAGAGTCAGAGGAGGGACCATCCACCTCCACAGGTATATGTGGATCATTGTGACAGTGGGACCGCCTGGCTGTCCACACTGATGTCATTGTAACAGGTGTGGAGGAAGCCCTGCCTGTGTCCCAGAGTGCTGGCATCCACGGATGCCTGCACGCTGTGGCTGTGGCCAGTGCAGAGTCTGTCATCAGTGATGATAACATGACCGTCATGGGCAGTGACATGTGTGTGCCAGAGGATGGCCACACAGCAGGCCAATTCGAGCCCATGGCTGTGGGTGGTGCCGCCATGGAGGCCTGCATGTCAGCACAGTCCCAGGCTGTGCCTGTCAGCACCAGTGGGGCAGCACTGGTGTCTGTTCAGGACAGTGGGATTGTTGTGGCCACTGCGGCAGCACCACTGAGCCCTGGGGGGTGGCAGCCAGAGGGACAGCATCAGCAGTCACCCAATGGGCTTGGGGGTACAGGGTTCAGCGGCGGCATCTGTGCATCACCTGTGGACATGCCCACACCTGGTCCTGGTGCTCAGCACCCACCCTCAAGGGGTGCTGATCATCGGGGCCGTGCACACCCTGAGGGACAGGATGCCGAGGAGGCTGATGACCTCTTGGATGAGCACACCCACCTACTGCAAGCATCGGTCCAGCAGCAGATGCGGCTTGTGACGTCCGTGGATGCACTGCGTGTAGCTCTGGAGTGGGCAGAGGAGCGTTGCAGCAGGGACACTGCACTGATCCTGGCAGGGATGGACCGCTTGTGGGAGGATGTGACCGCTGCCATTTGACAGGCATGCACAGGCATTCATTGCTGTCATGGCCACAATGGGCACACAGTCAGGTGCCCATGCATCGTGGAAACCATGCAGTGCACTATCCACCTCCCATTCCCAGCGTCGTGTGACTCCCACCCTGTTGACGCCGGGTTCAGCTGTGGGCATCCTGAGCACTCCTGGAGCAGGCATGTTCGGTGTGCTGCAGACTCCTGTGTGAGCACGGTCACGTTCATGCAGTGGAACCCCTGGGGGGGACCATCAGTGCCACCCCATGAGGCCAGTGGTCAGCCTATCAGTGCTGGCGGGTCTCGGCGGGGCCACCCACGCATCCATGGTGGCCATGGCACTGTGTCACGTGACTGACCTGTCTCCCAGTGCAGCTACTGTCTGGTGCTGCCCTGTGTGCATTGTGTGTTTCAGTAGGCAGTGCACAGGTGGATACCCGGCCCTGCATGCAGACACACAGTCCACCTGCACACCCTACCCGGCTGCTGTCCGCAGTTGTGTGTGCATGTTGATGCCTGCATTGCACTGTACAGCAATGTGCAATGGTGCTCAGCATCTGACACAAGCACATGGACAGGCAGTGGGCATGGTGGCCTGTGGACATGTGTATTGCTAGGGTGTGCATTCTGGGTCAGTGTGCCTTCTGCCCTCTGTGCACGTTTGTTGCATTGTGTGTGAGCGTGTGTGTGTGTCCTTCGGTGTGGCATGTTAATCCTCACCCATCTCTGGTTGTGTGTGTGCTTCTGTGCCCTGCCACTTCCCTTGATGGCATGCACCCCTGGTGTGTGTCCATGCGTGTTTGTGGGTTGTGCCTTAGCCACTGGTGGTTGCGCATGGCCCCATGACTTACCTGGGTTGGCTGAAGTGCTCCTCCGTGATGGTGTCCTGGTTCAGCTGTGCCAGCCGGAGCAGTCAGGGGTCCCATCAGCCAAGGGGGGGCTGTCCATCACCATCATCACTGGCGTCCCCATCGTCCCCATCGCTGTCCCCCTCTTTGACCTGTACAGCTATCCCACATTCGTTGGCCATGTTGTGCAAGATGCAACAGGCCAAGAAAATCCTGCAGGCCTTAGAGGGGCTGTACTGTAGGGCACCGCCAGAGGTGTTCATGCAACAGAAACATGCCTTCAGCATCCCAAACATCCACTCTATGACATTACGTGTGGTGGCGTGTGCCTCATTGTAGCGTTGCTGCGATGGGGGCACGGGCCGCTGGTAGGGTGTGAGCAGCCAGGGACAGAGTGGGTATCCACTGTCACTTGTGTGTAGAGGGCGGAGGTTAGTTTTGTGATCAGCATCGCCCTGCCCCAGGCCATGTAGGCCACTACCCCTGTCACCTCTGTCCATGCCCCCCCAGGTCCTATGATTGTCCATGTGGTTTGCATACTCACCCACTAGGTGGCCAGTGGGGATGTGTCCACTCTCTAATCTGTGGCACAATGCTGACTGGTGCCAGATGAAAGAATTGTGTGCTCCCCCAGGGTACGTGGCACAGACATTGATGATGCACCCCCTGGCATCGCACACCACCTGGCAGTTGATGCTGGCATAGCCCTTGTGATGTATATATGCAGCCCCTTCAGGGCCAGGTGGTGTGTTTGTATGGCCACATGGGTACAGTCTATTGCCCCTAGCATGCCAGGCATATGTGCTACTCTGTGGAACTCCTGTATGTTTGCTGTGCGCTCCGCTGCTGTGCTGTGGAAATGGATGTACTCTGCAGCATGTGGCAGCAGTGCGCTGAGGAATTGGTGAGGTGGCGTGACGTGGCTGACTGGGTTATGCCTGTGGCATCCCCAGTTGGTCTCTGGAAGATACCCATGGCAAGCAAGCATATGCAGGCTGTTACCTTAGTCTCCACTGACAGGGCATGGCTCCGTCATCAGGGTGCATGCATCACATCACTGCACAGCTCACAGAGCTGCCTCAGAATTGCCCTATTCAGGTGGTACTGGCCCACAATCTCAGTATCAGTGTACAGCTCAAAGCTGGTGCGGGCTTGGTACTGCCTGTTGTGGGCTTACTGCCGATGGGCCCTTCCACGGCCATGCCCCCCCACCACCCACCTTCTCACCCCCCCTCATTATGGCCTCCATGTGGAAGGTGGCACTGGCCATGTCCCTGGCGTGTGTTCACCCCCCTGGCAGCTGTTGCTGTATTCCCGCCACTGTCCTGGCTGCTACCTCCTCTGCACCCGGTACACCTGCCTGTGCTGGCCTCTGTGCTGTGTGGCTCCCCACACCTTCCCTGTGCCTGGCTGTTCAGACTGCCCTTTCCCAGGCCTACCTTGTTTCTGCCTCCTGCCCTGTCTGTCTGCCTATGCTTCTGACACATGTGGCTTCCCTGTAGCATTCTTGCGCCTCTCTCTTGCTCCTTTTTCTTTTGGCTCATTTCCGCTATGGCGCAACTTCCGTTTGCTCCCCTATTGCGCATGGCGCAAGTCGTTGAATATTGCACTGCGCCATTTATGCATGGCTCCTCCCCCTTCGGTTGTGCATGCCTTCATTATCATTGTGCTGTTGCTCAGCATGATTTCGGGGGCGCAACTGCCTCTTGCTGAAAATTGCAGAATGGTGCAATTTTGGACTTGCGCATGCACAACCCTATTGTGCATGGCTCAACTCTTTTGAATATCTGGGCCTTGGAGTGAAAATACCAACGAATGCCTGAGGCATTAGGGTTTCCAACCATAACACCCCACCCTGTAGAGAATGACTGGCATCAGGGCTGGGACTTGGGATTGTCACCTGCAATGCTCATACCATTCCACCCCCACCCACACCCTGCAGCCACTGAGAGGCATCGAGGTGTGCCTTGGACTCTTCGTCCCCAAAGTTCACCCCATTCTCCTATACCGCACCCATCTCACAATATTTCCTAATGGAATGGGGTGTGCATAATGGCCAAAGACCCCAAGGCACACTGTGACACTTGTCGGTGTCTGCACGGTAGGGTGTGGTGAAATGGTGTGGCCGTTATGCCAGATGACCCAAAGGCACACCCCAATGCCTGTTACTATCTGCAGGGTGGTGATGGGTTGGCTTCAGTTCAGTACTTCACTGCCATTCCTATTATGCAGCTCTGTAACTTCTACACTACCAATGGCAATACCAGCAAGCAAACATTTGGCATTGACAAATGCTTGTTTAATCTGTCCCAAACAGTGATTTCCCACAGCGACCACGTTATTTTGTAATGGAAGTGTGAAAACACCTTTCAGCCAGGATGAGAAAATTGACAGCTGTACTGTTCATAAGTAGATGGGGGAAAATGGCAATGTCGAAAATCTGGAGTGACAGTATTATAAATTCACGAAGTTATGAGCATGCGTGCAAACTGCTCAACGCACGCTTGTAACACAGTCATTTTATGGAATATCGTCACCAAATTTTCAACATAGGCATTTTAGGACCTCTGCTCATGAACAGTGTCACTGTCATCTTCTTAATCTGTCCCAAATACTGATTTCCCACAGCGACCACACTATTCTGTGCCGGAAGTGCGAAAACACATTTTGGCTAGGATGTGAACAATGACAGCTGTACTGTTCACAAGAAGGCAGGAAAAATGGCAGTGATGAAATCTGGCATGAAAATATTGTAATTCGCGAGAGATTCACAGTGTGCACTTGCGCAACTCGCAGCGTGTTAGTAAAACAGTCATTTACTGGATTTTTCAACCAAATTATAACATAGGCTTTTTGAGAGCCCACCTCATGAATGCCGGAACTGTCATTTCATTAACTGGCCCTGAAAGGTGATTCTGTGCAGTGAGCAAGAAATCACCTTTCGGGGCTGATTAACGCCATGACAGTGTCAGAATTCATGAGGAGGGGTCCCAAAAACCCCATGTTGAAAATTTGGTGCCAAAATTCCAAAACATGACTGAGATATGCACCAAAGTTGAAAAAACCCTATTTATTCCATTATGCAGCTTACTGGCATTTCCTCAGTTCCCGGTCGGCTTTGAAGAGTACAGACATGTTCCCTGGACACCGAAGATCATCATGCTGGACTCCAGAGGTAAGTATGGGGTGAGGAGGGTGTGGTGAGGCTGGGTGCACAGTGGGTGGGCACGGGTTGCAGGAGGGGGACAGTTTCCTTTTTTCACAGGTCAAAAAAAAAGACATTGCGAGAATGTCTTTTGTTTTCAAGGGCATGTGGCACACTGGAGTGGGCTCCCAGCATGCCAATGGACTCATTCTTGGGGAAGCTTTAGCCATTGGGGACTGGGCACCCCATCAGCACACAACAAAGGGAGGGGCCACATCATGCCGTGGGGGATTGGGCACCCCCACAGCACAAATGTTCTGGGTGTTTGTGGGGGGGGGCATTATGCCAATGGGAAGTGGCTTCCCCCATTGGCAACATCAAAGGGCAGGGCCACTGAAGCCGACAAGGATTGGGACCCCTGTCAGCAAACAAAACATGTTGTGGGGGGGTGCATGCTGCCGAGGGGGACTGGGCACCACTTCGGCACTGGGGGTTACTTAATATTATTTGTGAACATGGCAGCAAGCTGAGAGTGCATCATCCTGTCTGGGCAGAAAGGACATATACAGCTGAGTATCATCTGCATAGCAGTGAAAACTCAGACTGTATCGCCTGATGATATCTCCCAATGGCAGCATGTACACTGCAAACAACATGGGGACTAAAATGGAACCCTGCGGTACCCCACAAGGTAGGGAGTGAACACCAGAGGAATAAATAAATTCCAGTGGCAACTCTCTGAAACCTGCCCATGAAGTAAGAATGGAACCATTTAAGGACTGTTCCAGACAGCCCACAAAAGAGCCACAGGCGCTCCGGCAGCACACCATGGTCTACAGTGTCAAATGCAGCAGAGAGATCAAGAAGGACCAGAATGGTACATGCCTTTCAATCTCTAGCCATTAGGAGGTCATTCAATACCCAGACAAGAGCAGTCTCCGTGCTATGCTTCTTCTTAAAACCAGACTGGAGAGTATCATAGACATTGCGAGTTGTAAGATGATCATCCAATTGCAACGCAACCGCCTGTTCAATAACCTTACCAACAAATGGCAGGTTAAAGATAGCCCGGAAGTTGGTTAGACAATCAGGATCCAAGGAGTGTTTTTTAAGCAGTGGTTGAACGACCGCCTCCTTGAGGGGGTCAGGAAAGACCCCCCTCTCCAAGGACTTCCAGACAATGTCAGCAAGGATCGGGCAGATAACATCTACACATTCCTCTAGAAGGGGTGTAGGGCCCGGATCCAAACTACAACTGGTTGGGTGCAATGTTTGGACAATCTTCACAATGTCAGTGAACTCCAGCCGGTGGAAATCTGACCAGATAGACCGAGTGCATGCCACTTCCTGTCGACCACTGCAATCCTTCATAGGAGAGGTCGGACCGATTCCAGACCTGATGCTGGCAATCTTATCCTCAAAGAATCAAGAAAACTCCTTGCATCTCAGCTGTGAAAAAGCTTCTCTGAGCTAGAGACAGATTGGATTGCACAATCTGTCAACAGCCCGTAAGAGCTGAGCCAGTCAATTCTGTGTGGCAGAAATCTCCCTGGACAGGAATTCTGCCTTCTTATGGGTGATTTCTGATTGATAGCCAACATAATGTGCCATCAACCTAAGCCTGTCAGCATCATGGCCAGACTTCCGCAAGGCTCTCTCCATCCTTCGTCTAACTCGCCTCAACTCCTTCAAGGAGCCATCAAACCAAGGGCTCCTTGAGCAGAGAAGTGAGGAAGGACGAACATGAACAGAGCAATCTTGTCCAGAGCATCTCCCACAGTCTTATTGTAGGCTAGTATGAGATCATCTGACTCATGCATTCACCCGACAAGCCCAATAGCTCCAGCACCACTGATAGGTCATTAGGGTTGATACCCCTTAAAGGGTGGTACTGAACCATCTCCGTAGGGGTAGACCTATTGTGGGGGCCCTGAAGCCGAACCTTATGGTGTGATGGTCAGACCAGCTACTAGGGTGGCAGGTCAGAACTGGTAAATCTAGAGAGTTCCTATGCCACTCTGGCTGGGTGGGACTGCCCAGAGGAGGCAGCCAAGGTAGGGACTGAGGATGATGTGAGGGACCTCAGCAGTGAAGACTCCAAGAAGGGCAGTAGAGGACACCAGAGAAGGAGAAGGAAATTTCTTGTGGGGAACTCGACTGTGAGAGGGACAGGTCTGGGAATAGGAAAGTGTAAGGGAAACTTAGACTGGGGTTCCACCTGGTGGGACACCAGTCTATACTGGCAGGATGGTCTGCATCTGTCCAGGAAGGGAACAAGTCTTTTGAGCAATCGGTTTAAATGCTTCATTGGCAAGCTTTTAAACTAGTCAAGGGGGGAGGCACTGATAAGCAGCAGGAAAATCCCAGCCTCTCCCTACAAAACAGGGTACTAAATGAGAAAAAGACCGAGGTAGAAAGGTCAGTGGGGGATGCTGCAAAAGAAGGTAAAGCCATCAAGAAATGGAGAGCAATGAGTGCCAATGCCCGTAGTCTGAATAACAAGCTTCCTGAATTAGTGGCCTTGATGGAGGAGGAACATCTGGATATTGTGGCAGTCACAGAAACATGGTGCACACAAAACCATGACTGGGACATAAAGATACCAGGATACACTATCTACAGGAGGGACAGGGGAGGGTAAAAAAGGAGGAGGAGTAGCTCTTTACATAAAGGAAGGAATCAAAGCAACAGAACAAAAGGGAAAACAAAGAGGAGAAGAAGCACTGTGGGTAAATTTGGAGACCGGCAATGGCACAACAATCCGCACAGGGGTTGTATACAGACCCCCTTCTCAGGGGGAGGAAATGGACAAGGAAATGATAGAAAGTATACTTAGAATGGCAGAAAAAGGGGAGATATTGCTGATGGGTGATCTGAATATGCCAGATGTTAACTGGAGTGCAGTTGCAGCAGCCACTTCGAAGAGTGGGGTTATTCCAGATGCCCTACAGGGGGCATGCCTTAGACAACTAGTATTGGAGCCCACTCGAGAGGGAGCAATCTTAGACCTGGTTCTCTCAAATGGAGATGAAGAGAGGATCACAGATGTAGAAGTGGGTAGCCATCTGGGAACTAGCGACCATCGAACAGTATGGTTCACAATAAACACAGCAATAGAGTCAAGCCATACAAAGGCAAAAGTACTGAACTTTAGGAGGGCTGACTTTGCCAAAATGGGTGAGTGTCTAAGGAATACACTAGCAAATGGGCAGGAAGGAGGGGTGGAAGAACAATCGGGAATAATAAAACCTGCCATCACAGAGGTAACAAGCCTTTGTATGAAGCAAATAAACAAAACGAAACGATGTAAGAAACCACTATGGTTCTCAAAGGAAGTGGCAGTGAAGGTTCAAGAGAAAAAGAAAGCATTCAGGAAGTACAAGGAATCACAGAAGGAGCAGGACAGAGAACTGTATCAGTTAAAGCAAAAGGAAGTTGGGAAGGTAGTCAGAACAGCAAAGGCCCAAACCGAGGAAAAGATAGCCAACTCAGTTAAGAAGGGGGATAAAACCTTTTATAGGTACATCAGGGAGCGAAGGAAGACCAAGGGAGGGATAGTGAGGCTTAATAAAGGGGAGGAGGGTGGGCAGAGGGTGACTGTGAAAAGGCAGAGATACTAAACAAATATTTTTGCTCAGTATTTACAAAGGAAGAGGGGGAGGTACCTAAAACAAACAGTAGAAACATTCTGGATACAGAAGTTGATACCAGCCCATTTACAGAAGAAAGGGTTCTGAAAGAACTCTTAAAACTGAAGGTGGACAAAGCAATGAGGCCTGATGGGATTCATCCCAGAATTCTAAAAGAACTAAGGGTAGAACTAGTGACACCACTGACTACCCTCTTTAACAAATCATGGGAGGATGGGGTGGTACCCGAGGACTGGAGGAGGGCAGATGTGATTCCCTTCACAAAAGTGGGAGCAAGGCAGAAGCAGGAAACTATAGACCTGTTAGTTTAACCTCAGTGGTAGGGAAAATGATGGAATCACTTCTGAAGGAAAGAATTGTCGAGTATCTAGAGGCCAGAGGGACTGGGACCCAAGACAGCATGGATTCACAGCGGGAAGGTCATGCCAGACAAATCTGATAGATTTCTTTGACTGGGTGACCAAAGTAGTAGATCAGGGAGGAGCTGTGGACATGGCCTACCTAGACTTTAGCAAGGCATTTGACAGAGTCCCACACAAAAGATTAATATACAAGTTAGCCAGCCTGGGAGTGGGTCCCAAGATGACAGCCTGGGTAAAGAATTTGCTGGAGAATAGGACACAGAAAGTAATAGTAAATGGAGTCCACTCTGAAGAAAGGGGGGTTACTAGTGGGGTACCGCAGGGTTCAGTATTAGGACCGGTCCTCTTCAATGTCTTTATAAGCGACATTGCAGAGGGACTGGAAGGAAAAGTATGTCTCTTTGCAGATGACACAAAGATCTGCAACAGAGTTGATGCACAAGGTGGGGTGGAAAGGATGAGAAGGGACTTGGCAAGGTTAGAGGAATGGTCAAATGTATGGCAGCTTAGATTCAATGCTAAGAAGTGCAAGGTAATGCACCTGGGAAACAAAAACCCAGGGAAAAGTACACAATGGGGGGTGAGATACTAACAACAACAAAAATGGAAAGGGACCTGGGGTAGTCATATCAGATGACCTAAAGGTGGGCAAGCAATGTGAGAGGGCAGCAAGGAGGGCTGGGGGGATACTGGGATGCATAGGGAGAGGCATCACCAGTAGAAAACAGGAAGTTATTATCCCTCTGTACAGACAGCTGGTGAGACCCCATCTGGAGTACTGCGTGCAGTTCTGGAGACCCAATCTCCGCAAAGACATAGACAGGATGGAAGCTGCCAGAGGAGGGCAACTAAAATGGTGCAGGGTCTGCACCGGAAGACATATGAAGAGAGACTTAAGGAGCTTAATATGTATAGCCTCGAGGAAAGGAGGGAGAGGGGGGACATAATAGAAACTTTCAAGTACCTCAAGGGAATCAACAAAGTCCAAGAGGGTAGCATCTTTCAAAAAAAGATGTCTGCAAGAACAAGGGGGCACAATTTGAAGATGGGGGGGACGGCTCAGAGAAAATTTAAGGAAGTATTTTTTCACAGTGAGGTTTGTGGATGCATGGAACGGCCTTCCGGAGGAGGTTGTGGAGTCAAAAATAGTGGTGGAATTCAAGCATGCATGGGACAGTCATAAGGCAATTCTAGGGGGTGGGAGTAGGAAGAAGTAGGCTGCTGGTTAACTAGGATCTGCAGCTTGTCCATTAGGTAGGGAAATGGGCAGACTGGGTGGGACAAGCGGTCCTTATCTGCCGTCAAATTCTATGTTTCTATGTTTCTATGAAAGGTGGTGGTGGGGAGGCAGGTTAGATGCCTACATGGCACCATGTCCCGAAGTGATAGGAAGTGGATCCTGAGGATCGCTAGGGCAGCAGGGAGAGAGGCTGAGCTGGATGTCATTACCCATCTGGGGACTAATGTCCTGGCTAGGGATGGGCAGGGATAGTACAGAGGGAGTTTAGGGAGCTTTGGAGAGGTCTTACACAGGTAGCATGTTCAGAGGCTTTCGCAGAGGTGGTCCCTGTCTACAACGGGGGGGAGTGGTCCCCACATCAGAACCTTCAACTCATAGTTTAAGGATTTCTGCAGAGAGGAGGAGTTTGGCTACACTGGGGACAGAGTTGCAACCTAGAGAGATAAGAGCCCTTACAATGCCGATAGCCTGCATAGATCTGGGAAGGGACCCGCAGTCCTCAGTGGACAGTTTAAACATTACTTCAAACTAGCCGAGAGAGGCGGTAGAACAAATTGTGGGAGGCAGTAACTGCACCCCTCACAAACCTAAAACAGGAAGTCGGGAGAACCTGGGGGAACAGAGGTGCCTGAAGGTGCAAATTAATAAAGGAAGTAGGGTGGTAGAAATAAAGAGGAATGCAAATAAAGGCATTAAAAACAGAGATGGAGGAGGTGGGCACAAAGGAAAAAAAGAGTGGTAATAATCAGAGTGGTAACAAAATCTGGAAGACCATGTGTACAAACATTAGAAGCCTAGAAAATAAGATTCCAGATCTAGAAGCCAGCATGGCAGGTGCCAACCTGGATACTGTGACCATTACCAAGTCATGGTGCAATGAAAACCACAACTGGGATTTGGTCATACCAGGCTATACTCTGTTCAGGAAGTATAGCATGGGAAGAAAAGGGCTGTGCGTGTGCGTGTGTGTGGAGGGGGTGCTTTATGTGAATGAACGCAAAAGTGAAAAAGATACAGGCAATACAGTGCCAGGTCAGAAGAGCACTACTAGAATAGCACCACAATTCACAGTGCTGGTCTAGTAAGCACTACCACGCACAGAGAGGAGAGATTTACAGTGCTTTCTGTAAGCTCCCCTGGTCGCTGTTTATGGAGACTGGCCAAGCTGCTCCCATGGCATGAAGGGCTGGGCCATCGAGCAGCTCGGCCAGTGCCATTGGAGACCATGGTCTGGTCTCCATCATATTTTACTGCAATCGGGACACTTATTTATGTGTGCCGTGGAAACAGCATTCCATGGCTCCATGATTTTTAACTTTTCCCAAGATCTGCTCCCCTCGGAGTTGGAGTCCTTTAGCCTGGGGGGTGCGGGGAGCTTAAAAGAAAAATCAGTGCCATTTTTTATTGTGCGCTTCTAGCCGATGCTATTTTTGTTGGCACTCTTTGGACCCAGTGCTGGGAATATGGGGGGGGTATTGTGGGTTACCTGGAGAAGGGGGACAGAGCCACTGTTCATACTGGTGTAATCTACAGGCCTCCAGCACAGGGGGAGGAGTTAGATAAGGAATTGGTGAAAGCCACTGACAAAATGGCAGAAATTGTGAAACTGCCACTGGTGGGGGGACTTCAACCTGCCGGATGTTGGCTGGAGCTTCCCAACTGCATCTTCAACTAGAAGCAGGGACAACCTGGAGTCACTTCAGACAGCATTCCTCAGGCAATTAGTCAGGAAACCCACTCCTGATGGTGCAATATTGGACCTGATGCTCACTAACTGTGACAGTGTTGCAGACATCAAGGTGGGAGGCAACCTGTGGGTCCGTGATCATCATACAGTGTGGTTCAATATAAGGATTGCTGTGAAATCGAACCACTCAAGGCTGAGGATCCTGGACTTAAAGAAGGCAGATTTTGTAAAGATGGAAGAATGCTTTCTGGATGACCTGGTCGGGGGGCTGGTGAGAGAAGATAAAAGAGAGCACAGTGAAGGGAACAAAACTCTGTGTTAAGCAAGTAAAACTAAAAGAGAAAAAAAGAGACCGCTATGGTTTTCAAAAGATACGGCTGGAAAAGGCTAAAAGGACAGAGTGCCACATGAAGGTAACTCCAGCAGGCAAGTTGCTGGGGCACTCAGCTACTGGAGTGGGGGTAAGTGAGGGTAAGTACTGAAGTAGAAGTTGAGAATCTAACTGATGGGGGATAGGAAGAAGTAGGCTGTTGGTTAACTAGGATTTGCAGCCTATCCAATAGGTAGGGAAATGGGCAGACTAGGTGGGCCAAGCAGTCCTTATCTGCCATCAAAATCTATGTTTCTGTGAGTTAAGTTGAGGCGGCACTGAGTAGTCTAATCTGAAGCTCAAAAATGGTGAATTCAGGGAAAATATTAGGAAACCCTTTATCCCAGATGGTGTGTAACCTGTGGAACAGGCAACCAGGGGAGACAGTGGAAATGAAGAAAGTACAGGATTAGGCTGACCAAGGGCCCAGTGGCAGCACAGTGCACTGCCATGCAGATGACCTGGCTTCAGGAGCAAACCCGGGTGGCTGTATTGGGAGACAGGCTGGGCTGAGGTAGCTGCCACATTGCACTGTGCTTCGGCCAGGAGGGTTGATGGCAAGCGATCTGTGGCTGCACTAGGGAGCTTGTTCATGCCACATGGGGAGTGCTGCATGCATGTAAGGCTGACAGAGATGCGCTTACTTTAAGGAGGAGTAAGGGGCCAACAAAAAGGGGAAGAAAAACCCACAGCTGTCTGAATGAGGCAGACAGCCTGTGCTCCTGGCTTCCCTGGGTCCTAGGGATCGCAGCCCAAATAGAGACACATTCTCGAGGAAGGGTTGACCCTCCTCCTGGAGCCCCTTCCTGTAGCCAGTGGGATTGGAGATGCAGACCAACAAGGCAAGCCTGGACAAATTTCTGCTTACCAAGAGAATCGTAAGGTAACCTGGATAGTTGGGTGGGTGGGAAATCCCTATAAATTAGTAATTATATAATGGATCTTAGAATACTGCTTCATGATTGACTGACTGGCACGATTTACAATATGTAAATCCTGCCATCACCCTACAGGAAGAAGTGCCAGCCAGCTACATCTGCCATCCCCAGTGTGAAATCACTGCAACCTGCGAAACACAAACAGAAAAGACTCCAGGTTCAGTCACCCATAAACGCTTGTTAAAGACAGTTTTTCCAGTATCCAGTGAGGGTAGCAACTGATTATGGGCGACCATCCAAACAGCATCTCATATTCAGCTCTTTCACCATGGGCTATCCTACAAGGATAGCGATCCTATATGAAAATGAGCATAGGGAAGGGCGACCAGAAAGGGGGCTAGTGAGGGGAAGGGGAGGAACATAGAAGGGTTTTTGAGGACTAGTGTGCCTGCTGCTGCTGAGCTAGCCATGTGGTGTGGTGGTGGTGTGGGTGGCTAGCTGTGCCGCAGCAGGTACCGGTCTTGGGGCTGAGGCCGGGATTTTGGAAATGTTGCTGCTGGCTGTGGCAGCGGGACTTTATTTTTTCATGACATATAGATTTTCCCCTTCCCTGACATGCACCCCCTTTGGAGTTGAGAATCTAATTTCAGTGGGGTGAAATGCAAAGTCTCCAGCAAAGAGGGGGGCACAGGGAAAGCCCCAAAAACACTTTTTGGTGTTCCGGATGTGAGGTCACCTGAAAGTGTATATTGCCGATTTGCTTTTCAGTAATATACACTCACCATGGTAGCGATCACTATTTTGTGATCGCCATTATGACATGGAACCGTTTTTCTTTCTTTTTTATCAGGAAAAAACAAGCGGACCAGTGAATAATGGCAATATTCCACTCGGTGTGGGGGTGATCCCAGAATTTAGCCACTTCTGGTGTGGATTCCTCTTTCGGCCAGTGGCCTTGTGACCAAACCACACCAGGCTTTGATAAATCCTGGCATCACCCACACCCTGTCATGGTATATTGCTTAAAGTCCTTGGTCCCTGCTTATGAAGCAAGGGGCGAACTTGATGAAGTCTCTTATGCTACTTTGTAGCCTGTCAGCAGAGGTTTGTAAGTGCCCGGTGACCCATTTTACGTTAACTATTATGGGCTCTGCTGTCGATTACTGCCTGCATGCACTTTGAAAAACTAGAGTAGACCAAGCATGAAGGTAAATTTGGTCCTTAAACCCAGTTGTGTCACTGACTTTTCTTTGGGGTACTCCATAAATTTTCTACAGAGGCAAGTATCATTCGTATTCAAAGAGGGGTGGATATCCCATGCATTACACAGATATCACAATCATTCATGTGCCAGTAGGGGTGATGTCCTGTACATTTAATAGCACTATTCATGTTCTTGTGGGGGGTGGATGCCTCATACATTTAATAGAGATAAGTGTGTGTGCCAGTGGGGGTTGCTGTCCCATATATTTAATAAATGGAGATCAGTTTGTGTGCCAGTGGGGGTCGTTGTCCCGTATATTTAATAAATGGAGATCAGTTTGTGTGCCAGTGGGGGTCACTGTCCCGTATATTTAATAAATGGAGATCAGCATGTATGCCAGTGGGGGTCACTGTCCCATACATTTAATGACAATCAGCTTGTGTGCCATCTGAGATAGGTGTCCTGTATATTTTATGGAAGCCAGCATCATTTGTCTGCTATCATGAGTTGAAGTTTGGGTTTATGAGTTTCTCTACCATGACCACACCCCCTACCCAAAACCTGTAAAGGGGGACTGCATACTTCAGGAGAATCGATGTTTGTACATACAGACTTTTCCCCCCTCTATTGCATTATTATCCAAAACCCATAAAAGTTAGTGTGGATTCCTCTTGCTGTCGCTAGTAACGAGCCACTATCATTCTTGTCCCCAGGTGTTTGTGCCTTTAGTGCTTCCACAAAAGGTAATACCATGGATCTGGTCAGAAATATCCATATTGTACTTCCATTACCAGAGGACCCATCCAGTATCTGTAGAGCCTCCTTTGTTTGTGGAAATTATCACTATTACCACTATGGCTGTGACAGGGTGGATGATAGAGGCTGGAGCTGTGGCTACTGCACTCTGCAGACCATTTGTTCCTGGCTCAGCTCATGTATGATCAGTGGTGCCTGCAGGCGGGTACCAACCCTGATAGAAATCCAAGAGGTCCTGGTGGAGATGGAGGACACGTCCAAGGATTGTTTTGCCTTAAAATCCAGGATCGGCTCATTTCAGGTCGCCCTGTTTCTTGATAAGTTTTATGGAGTTCCCTGCAAACTTCAGCACGACCGCTTGGGGAAAGAGCTGGGAGAGCACATGGAAGCAGTTTATTCCCATTTCAATAGCTTAGGGTCCCCAGTGATTATGGGAGGTGACTTGGATAATTCTTCTAAAGGAATTTTGGGAATTTGTTCCAGTGTTAAAGGTCACTATTTGCTGGTGCTGGACCCTCATTTTTTCAGGAAATCTATGGATGCAGAAACAGTCCAGAGCAACTGCTGAGTTCAGTAGCGGAAGCTGGACTCTTCTGAGAATGACTCCATTTACAGTTTCTGTTAGCCTCGATATAGGGTTGCTAAATAAACGTGTTTTGTGCTACTATTTGTTTTTCTTCTTTCTGCCTAACCTGAAGCCATTCCATGACCCATGGAGTCACCACTTTATCAGATTTGATCTGTCTTGTAATTTCTCTAACCAGCTTGGAATTGTTTACCTTAGCTGTGCATTTCTTTATGTTGTGCTGTTAAAGAGCAGGGACTGGATTCACAAAGCATTACTCTAGTGCAAACCCTGTTTCTGCAGTGCAAACTGTGTTTAGCGTGCCACAGTGTTATTCATAAAAGCCCAGTTTGCACCATCAGAATGGGCTTTAGCAGGGCAAAGGGTTCAGGGAACCGCCATTCAAATTATTGGGAGGGGACCTGCATAAAGGTGCTGTGCCATTCACAGACAATTTTCTGCAAGCAAGGGCTGTTTGCAGAGAACGCTTGCATGGAGAAAATACTGCCAAACAAGACCTGGCAGTATTCCGTGCAACCCTAGTGGCTGATGGAGGTACTGCTGTGGACCCCACACCCACAACACTGTGACCCTTGTAGTGTAGTGGTTCCTCTCCCCTCCACGGTCCCTGATCACCATCCCTTTTATGTGAAAATAAATTTTCCCTAGCTGGCCCAGTGGCACTGAGGACTGAGGTGCTGGACACCTTATCTCACACTGTGCCAATGACCTGGGTTTGGGATTGACTTTGGGTCCTCAGGGAGCCAGCGTGGGGGGGAGGGAGTGGGAATGAGCAGCCAAAAGGCAGCTCTCCTCTCCTGGGGTGTATGCCCACACCCTCCATAGTTCCGCTCCCACCGGGTTGAGGTCCAGTGGGAAGCATAGAAATGAAGGGTGTGGTGGCAATAGCAAGAGGTGAGGTGGAAGGAGCTGAGCCGGTACCCAGTGTGCACATGCAGCTACATGCACGCACACATACAGTACGTGTCCCCAGGTCAGGGAGAAAAAGGGGAGGAAAATCTACAAAAATTACATATGAAAAAAAATAGGTTTGCCTGGTAGTCCAGGTGTCCCTTCCCTTTTCTCTGATCTGCATCCCAAAATGAAAAACATTATTCCCTTGTAGTCTAGTGATCCCTCTCCCCTCCACTGGTCACCAATTACTGTTCTGAGCATAAGAAAACAGTCCTTCCCTGGTAGTGCAGTGGTCCCTCCCCACACTCGAACACCTGCCCAATAAATATATATAATTCAGTGTGTGGTATATTGCTGAGTGCTTGTGTATACTTATGAGCTGAATGGTATATGCTTGGTGTTTATAACTTGAGCTTTAGTGTTTCTCTGTTTCCCACCCTCTGTAGGATACTGGGTAGGTGTACGATTTAAGGCCCAGCAGAGAGGGTGAGACATGAGTGCCAGAGAAGGAAAAGGAGGCAGGGGAGGATGGAGGGTGCTGTCAAAATGCTCAAAGCAGAGCCAGTGGCAGCCTGAAGTTTAAATAGTGGATGTGGGAGGAGTTATCCCCCCCAATGAACTTCAGACTAAAAGCCTTCCAATTCAATGTGTGGTACACAGCGTAGTGGTTGTGCATACTTATGAGCTGAACTGTATATGCTTGGTGTTTATAACCTGAGCTTTGGTGTTTCTCTATATCCCATCCTCTGTAGGATGCTGGGTAGGTGTAAGATTTAAGGCCCAAAAAGAGAAATATCGTAGTGATTACCCTTGCCAACTCTGGAGAGTGTGATTGGTAGCATGCAGGACAGGAAAAGCCCCTTTAAGGGAAATTTCCAAGGACCCATGGCCACTGACCTGCCCATCCTCTGGGCATACTAAGAGGAGAATAATCCTAAATGTGGCTGAGGCTTAGTTATGGTTATGTCCAAGGATTTGGTTTGATTTGCTAGTTGAAGAGTCCTGTCTCGAGGTCAGTGATGAGCAGAAAGTCAACGCTGAAGATGAAGAATCTGGCAGATGAAGAGCTCCAACTTGGAATGATGTCTGGATGGAGAGACGATGGTCAATCCTTGACCAAGGTTGCTCTGAGTGAACCAGATGTAAGTGTAGACATACAGTCAGTACGGCTGAGGACTATGTGCCAAAGATGCAAACTTTTGAGGGAAGAAGATCATAGATGATGAATTGGTCAGACTATTGCAGGCTGAGAACGATGATAAGGTAGGAGTGGAGCCCAGCTGGGAGGCTTGCATGGGTGCTGTACATCCATTGAGACAATAGGGTACAATTGAATACCTGTTAGAAGGAACAATGGTCCTACGACATCCAAGGAATTGAGGTGAGCTCTACAGAGATGTCCGGCATTGAAACTTGAGTTGGAACTGTAACAGAAGAAGGCAGATTTCAGTAGAAGAAGTGAATGAATTGAAGTAAAGTAGGCCAGGATATGGGCTAGCTGGAGCATGGGATTTCCATGTAGTCCAGTGTATGTAGTATTTGAATGTTTGCATGATAGAAAGGTCTCAGGTGGTCAGATTGGGAAGGTGAGACCCCCACGTGGGTCTGGTTAGTGAACATGGAAGATCATTTGAGTAGTGAGAAATTCCCACTCATGGGGCACAATAGATTTGGGATGGTGATACCCCCTCGTGGGTTCACCATCACCATAGTATGATATAACCTGAGGTAATGGGGGGTGAATGTCCACCTAAGACTGCCTGTAGATGATAGAGAAATACAGTTGAGCAAAGTAATGCCCTATTGTGGGCATGTTGTGTTGGTATGGTGGGACCCTCTTGCAGGTCCGCCATTGCTGTATTATAACATGATCCAAGATAATAAGGGCAAGACCCATGTTGGGATGGCAGGACCCCACATAGTCCACCATTGCTGTAGTGCTGAATAGTTCAAGGTAAAAAGGATGAGAGTCATATGAACCTGCCTATAATGACATGAAAATACAAGTCAGGCCCTTCGTGGGGCATGCATGATTGGGATGGCAGGATCCGACGTGGTCTGCCATTGCCATAGTATGTAACAGTCCAAGGTAATAAGGTTGATACCACAGCATGAATTTGCCTGTGGTAATTAAGAAAGAGGTTCGAGCTATGAGTAGGGCCCTTTTGTAGGGTGTATCTGTTTGGGATGGCAAGACCCCATATGGTTCACCATCACCAATCCATTGAGTAGTACATGATTGGGATGGCGGGACCCCATATGGTCCACCATTGCTGTACCACTGAGTAGTGTGTGACTGGGATGGCTGGACCCCATGTGGTCCACCATCACTGTTTCATTGAGCAGTACATGATAGGGATGGTGGGAACCCACATGGTCTGCCATCGTATGGTAGGAACAGAGTATGTTTGAGATGGTGGGAATCCATGAGGTCCACCATCGTCATAGCAAGGAATAGTCCAAGGTAAGGAGGGCAAGACCCCCATGTGAGTCTGCCAGTAGTAAATTGGAATGCATTAAAACTATGAGAAGGCCCGCTTCTGGGGCATGTGTGTTTGGGATGGCTGGACCACATTGTCCACCATCGCTGTAGTATTGCACTATGTGCGGCAAGGATGATGGGGTCTCCCCGTGGTCCATCATCACAGTATTAGCATGTAGTTCCAAGAAGGAAGACAAACCCAATGAGTCCATCTGCAAGTAATGGAAATAAGATTAAGCAATGAGTAGATGCCCCTTTGTTGGTACGTTAGGTTGGGATGGCAGGACTCCACATAGTCCACCATCTCCGAGATGATGGACGGTCTAAAGAAAGGACAGCGAGACCTGCATGTGGATCTGCCTATTGTGAGTAGGATAGATGGTTAAGCTATGAATAGGGTCCCCTTGTGGGCTGTGTAAAATTAAGATGGCAGACCCATGTGGTCCGCCATTGCTGTAGGAAGTCATGCCAGCTGATCCAGAGAAGTATTATTTTTTAAGAGTTTATTGCCAGTCTGATGAATAGCAACTGCTTGTTGTTATACTGTATCCTCTTTGTGATATAAATATATGTTTATTTGAAGTCTGCTTGGAAAATAAGGCAGCCAGCAGGCCATGGGAAACACTAGCTTTTAAAGGGTCTGACCTTTTGACCCCAAAAGCCTTGGCTTGCAAGAACAGCTGGCTGTAGTAAAACTGACCCAGTGGATAAATTAATTAAGAGCTTCCTTTTGACATCTCCTGTCATGCCTGTAGTTGTTATATAACAGGTTGTAAAATAACAACTACTTTGAAATCCAGGAAGCCAAAGACCCATTTTTACAACATCTTAGGAAGCAACCATTTCTAACTGATACCTGTTACATTTCTCACCACTAGGAAAAAATAGCTCTCAGAATGTGTTTCTGAAGATCAAAGGGAATGCTCTGAAAGAAAAGAGACTGTTATCATTTAATATTGCTGTCTTTGCAGATTTCAAGCAAGTAGTAAAATTATGCCTTTTTGGTATACTTGGTCATGTTACAAATTAATTACAGGACTAACAGTGACCTCTTACCAACAGTCCCGAGCTGTGACCTCACGGGATGGGAGGGACATTTGGCCCCTATTATCAATCTGGCTGAAAGCAGTGAAATCATCTTCTATCTCTGGACTTCTAAGAGAACACACACATATTGTGTTCTGGACTTGAAGGACACTTCTGTCAAGAACAGGTAACATTCAACTGGAAACTGAGTTAGAACTAGAAATCCAAGTACAGGGCATTTTTGTTTCTGTAATTTCCATTTCATTTGGATTGTAAACATTAATATATATATATGTTTTGTGTTTTGTATGTATTTATTATTTTTTTTAATTTTAGTAAACATTTTGGTTTCCTTAATTCTGGCTGAGTCTTTTCTCATTTTTCCATGTGAATGCTGGAACAGTGTTGATAATTCTGACATGACTGTTAAAGGGTTTATGGTGTTTTACCATATGCACAAAAGGTAAGAAAATACCCAAGTCTCAACTGAGTCAAAAGAGGATTGTGAACCAGGTTGGGTGCCCAATGGCTTAAGTATTGCACTGCATTTCACTGAATAGGGTGTGATATTTGATCCTGTTAACTGGACGTTTTAGCAAAAAAAAAGGTTCTATTTGACCTCAGGACTCGAGACTGATAGGTGTTTCGAGACCCAAAAACAGGAAGGTTACTTTGTCTGTTGCACATATTGCACTTTAAGGTTTGGCACTGTAGGAGCAATGGGCCTGACCTGTGAGTGCATTGTGACAGATCTGGTTAGTAGTGCTACGATTTAAAAGTATTTGGTAACACAGGCATTAACAGTCCAGTGTGTTACATTGACAACGGTAACAGCTGACGATGCTAAATAAGGCAGTGATTTAAATGGAAAGAACTATATCATTGTGGTTAAAGTCTAAGTTCCCCACCTGTTTATTTTTTGGGGTGTAAGCTAGTGTAGTACGTAGATTAGGAAGAAGATGGCTTCCAACTGGCAGTACTGCAGACTACCTGAGGTAGTTGTGCCAGAGAGAGAGTCCATTGTCCGAGGGCAGAACAAGCAGCAACTCATTGAGACTGTTGGCAGCCAATGCCCAAGACCTCGAGTCACAGTCTGTGACTAGAAAGGACCAGATTTTGAGAGTGGAGGGGCTAGGGTCCAGCACAGTGTCCAGACCCAGGGAGGAGGACAGTGGGACCAGTGTAAGCCGAGAGCCACTGCAGCAGGGGAAGATCACAACCATGCTGGAGCCAGAAGGGATCAGGCTGCAAATGGAGTTGTGGAGAATGGAGCTGGAGTTCAAGCAGAAGAGGTTCAAAGCTCAGCAGCAAAGGGGCTTGAACAGAGGAAGATGGAGATGGAGAGAGAGGAGAAGCAAGAGCGGAGAAAGGCTCAGCGAGAACAGCTAGAGCCAAAGAAAGGTGACAGCTTCCAGAGAGGCCGAGGTGAGAAGGTGAGAGTGCCAGGAGATCTGAACTGGAGAAGCTACAACTCCAAGACCATCATGAGCAGGTAAGTGGCGTGAGTGAACCTGGAATTCCAGGACTGGGTTAAATGTAATTCTAAATTGATAGCTGAATTTAAAGAGAGGGAGATATGGATGCATTTTAAATTCATTTGAAAAGGAATGCATTCAGGCAAAAATTCACAGAGAGTCCTGGAGCTTCCAGCTATCCTTGCCCCTGCTTCAGAAAGCTTGTGACACGGGTGAAATGGACAATCAGGACAGTGAGATTATGGCAAAGTTAAAGCTGCCTTGTTAAAAAAATTTGATCTGACAGCAGAAGTATACAGAGTTAAATTCTCCACCCAAACCAGTCAGCCCCCAAATAAATTAATGTTGGGTTTGCAAACAATCTAGACATATTGGAAGACAGTGTCCTAAAAAGGCACAGAACACACAAAGTGATGCTGGGAAAGAAGTGGGTTTTTTTGTGTATCGCTGAAAGCATGCCAGTAAATATGAGGGAGCACATACACCCAGTTACTGTGAATGGGTTACAGACCCATGGGTTAAGGGACACGGGGACATCCCTGACTTTGGTAAAAGGGGATTTGGTTGAACCTGAACAGCTTATACGCAATCAGTTTATACTGTATGGGGGTTCACTGGGGAGGAGAAAAGCTGCCACTTGCTAGTGTTCTCCTGGACTGGGGTGAGACATGGGAGACTGTGAAAAAAGTTTCAGTGGTACAAGCAACTCTTGATCTGATGTGATTATCAAACAATCTCCAAAGGGGATGATGTGTGCAGTTACCTTCAGTCAAGCAGCAAGGTAAATTGTAGTACCTAGACCCCTTAGAAGCCGCTGTGGAAAACACTGGGGGCTGGTTCCCAGTCTATGTCTCATATGAGAAGAGTAAAGGGGGTAGAAATTCTCAGGTAGCAGTTAACAGAACAGCTGCACAAGGTTACTCTGAGGAGGAAGGGTAACCAATTGTCAAGGGTTTGGGATGCAGTGACCCTGAATGCCCTGACACTAGAGTTTGAATACCAGTTTAGAAAGTGGAGGGACCTTCCCATGCCTTGGAATGTGTAAAGATTTTGCAGCTGCAGAAAATCACCCTAGTTTAGAGGAGGCTAAGGCTTGGGCAGACTCTGACAGAGCACTGGGAGGTGATGGGAAACACAGAGTTTACTGGGAGAATGGACTGCTGTATACACAGGATGTAAAGACAGAGAGAGGGGAATGGACAGGCAGTCTGTCATTTCCCCAGGGTACCATGAGCAGTTGCTCAAGATTGCTCAGGATATTCCCATGTCTGGCCATCTGGGAATCATGCACACTATGTAGCTGATTGGCCCAGATTTTTGTTAGCCAACTTCACCCAGCAGGTGAAGGTATTGCAGGTCTTGTCACTGGTGCCAAGAAATAGGAAAATAGGTAGAAAAACCTAAGCTACCCAATTCCTTGCCCATATAGAAGGAGCCATTCCAGAGGGTAGGAATGGATATTGTGGAACCTTTGAATACATCCAGCTCCTCTGGGAAGAGGTTTATCCTAACAGTGGTGCATTATGACCATCTAGTACCCAGAGACAGTCATTCTATGCTCACTGAGGACAGACAAAGTGACAGATGCCTTCTTAGGGATTTCTCCCATGTTGGGTTCCCACAGGAGGTTATCACTGATCGAGGGGGTTCCTTCATGTCGGACCTGATGAAATGTTTGTGGGAGAAGTGTGGGGGTGGTGCAGAGACACACAACACCTTCTCACCTGCAAGCCAATGGACTTGTGGAAAGATTCAATGGTACCCTTAAAATGATGCTCAAAGCATTTACTGAACAGCATGGGAGAGACTGGAAGAAATACCTTCCCCACCTATTGTTTGCATACAGGGACGTGCCCCAAGAGTCAATGGGGTTTTCCCCTTTTGAGCTCTTGTATGGATGTAGGGTATGTGGGCCCACAGACTTGATCCAGGAGGACAGGGAAGGCAAACACACACCACCAGGAACTCCCATAGTGGATTATGTCCGGAAGTTTAGGAAAAAGCTGAAGGAGCTTATAGGGACAACCCAGAGCAAACTGGCATGCCCAACAAAATAAAGGTATGGTTTGACCGTAGAGCCAGAACTCGCTCGTACACTGTGTGTCAGGAGGTCATGGTCCTAATCCCGGTCCGGAAATATAAGCTGCAGTCAGAGAGGGCAGCACCATACAAAATAGCCAGACAGGTAAATTATGTAAATTATATTATAGAACTGCCTGACAGGAGACATACCCAAATAATATATCATGTCAACATGATAAAGTCATATGCAAATAGGGCTGATATGGTCTTTTCAGAGTGTAGTCCTGGGAAGGGATGGACAAAAGACCCCTTTGGACATGGAAGAAAGCAAACAGGAGTCCTCTGGAGGCAATTAAAATGTTGCCCCAGTTGACCCTGGACCCTATCTAGGAAGTAAGGGAGGTTTTAGCTGACTTTTCCACATTGTTTAGCACCAAGCCTGGACTAATCCCCTTAGCAACACAGTGTGGAGACAGGGACACAAAGGCCCATATGCAACATATAGTGGGTGCCAGAGGCCACCAAAGGACATTAGGGAGGGAGGTGGAGGAAATGCTGGATTTAGGGGTAATCCAAAAATCCCACAGCCCCGGTTCTCACCTGTAGTCCTTGTTCCCAAGCCAGATGGCGCTACTCATTTTTGTGTGGACTATCATGGACTCAGCGCAGCCACAAAGTCAGATGCCAACCCAATGCCAAGGATGGGCAAACTACTGGACAAGTTGGGAGGGGCGACATACCCTACTACGATTGACCTGATGAAAGGTTATTGGCAGGTGGAATTAACTGCCAGAGGTAGGGAAAGGTCGGCCTTCATCACTCTGATAGGATCATTTGAGTTTAAAGTAACATCTTTTGGAATGAAGAATGCCCCTGCCACCATCCAAAGGTTGGTGAACCAGGTGTTTAATGGTGCTAAAGAGTACGCCGTGGCATACCTGGATGACATTGCCATCTTTAGTGCTAGCTGGGAGGAACACCTGTTCCACCTTAAGAAAGTGCTGAGCAGGATACAGAGGGCTGTGCTCACTGTAAAAGTTGAAAAGTACCAGGTGGCCATAGCTGAGGTGGCATACCTTGGGCATGTAGTAGGCCGGGAACAGCTCCGTCCTAATCAAGCAAAAATTGAGGCAATCCAGGCATGAGCCAGACCTGAAACAAAGAAGCAGGCTCAGAGTTTTCTAGGGACTGCAGGGTACAATAGGAAGTTTGTATCAAATTACAGTGCCCTGGCTGCTCCCCTATCTGACCTATTAAAGAAAAGAATACCTAAGAAGGTTATTTGGGAACCAGCCTGTGAGCAAGCCTTTACACAGCTAAAGGAGGCACTGTGCAGTGCTCCTGTATTAGCCAGTCCAGACTACAGTAAACCCTTTGTAGTCCAGACTGAAGCCTCAGCTGTAGGTATTGGGGCAGTACTTAGTCAAATATCTAACCAAGGGAAAGATCACCCAATAGTGTACTTCAGTAAGAAGTTACTTCCCAGGGAGCAGGCTAATTCTGTAGTGGAGAAAGAATGCCTTGCAATGGTGTGGGCACTAAAGAAATTAGAGCCATACATATACGGGTGGAATTTTGAGGTACAAACAGATCACAACTCCCTGGTTTGGCTAGCACAAATGGGTAAAACAAATGGTAGGCTTTAAGATGGAGCCTTGCTTTGCAGGCTACACATGACTGTTACACACACGGTAGGGCAAATACAAAATGCAAAATGGGCTTATCGCGCACAAGTTAGAGCAGAGAACCAAATTTGAGGAACTCATCCCATGCCTAGAAATTGATCCCCAAATTCAATCTAGGAGGAGGGTGTGAAGGATAGCATCTGCTTGTTATTCTACTGTATCATATTTGTGATATAAATATATGTTTATTTGAAGCCTTTTGGAAAATATGGAAGCCAGCGAGGCTATGGAAAATACTAGCTTTTAAAGGGCCCTGATCTTTTGACCCCAAAGGCCCTGGCTTGCAAGAACAACTGGCTGTAGTAAACTGACCTATGGATAAATGAATTAAGAGCTTCTTTTGACATCTCCTGTCATGCCTGTGTTTCCTGTTATACAACAGGTTGTAAAATGACAACTAATTAAATCCAGGAAGCCATAGAAGACTGCATTTTTGCAACATTTTAGGAAGCAACAATTTCTAGCAGATACCTGTTACATTTCTCACCACTAGGAGAAAATGTCAGGATGTGTTCGAAGATCAAAGGAATCCTCTGATAGAAAGAGACTGCTATAATTTAATATTGCTACCTTTGCAGATTTCAAGCAAGCAGTAAAATGACACCCTTCTGGATTTACTTGGTTATGTTACAAATTAATTACAGGACTAACAGTGACCTCTTGCCAACAGCCCAGAGCTGTGACCTCACAGGATGGGAGGGACATTTGGCCCCTATTATCAATCTGGCTGAAATGAGTGAAATCATCTTCTATCTCTGGACTCCTAAGAGAACACACACACACACTGTGTTCTGGACTTGAAGGGCACTTCTGGCAAGAATAGGTAACATTCAACCGGAAACTGAGTTAGAACTAGAAATTCAAGTACAAGGTGTTTTTTTGTTTCTGTAATTTCCATTTCTTTTGGACTGTAAACACTAATGTGTATATATGCTTTGTGTTTTGTATGTTCTTACTCTTTTTTTTTAATTTTAGTAAACATTTTGATTTCCTTAATTCTACCTGAGTCTTTTCTCAATTTTTCATGTGAATTCTGGAACAGTGTTGATAATTCTGACATAACTCTTAAAGGGCTCATAGTATGTTACCATATGCACAAAAGGTGAGAAAATATCCAGGTCTCAATTGAGTCAAAAAGAGATTGGGAACCAGGTTGGGTGTCTGCTGGGTTAAGTATTGCACTGCATTTCCCCAAACAGGATGTGATATTTGATCTATTAACTGGGCGTGCTAGTGAAAAAGGGTTCATATTTGACCTCAGCACTAGAGACTGGTAGGTGTTTCGGACCCAAAACAGACAGGAGGGTTACCATGTTTGTCTCCTGTTCGCATATTGCACTTCAAGGTTTGGCACTGTGGGAGCAGAGGGCCTGACCTGCAGAGTGTGTTTGTGACAGCCACTACAAGTTGTAAGTAATCGCAAAAGTCAATTGTGAGATATTCTGGTTGCTCAAGTCAGGAGTAATGAGCTGTGAGAAGCATGGCTTTGCAGGAGCTATGAGAAGTGGCCCCAAAGGTCTGGTGTATAAATAAAAATTATGCACAGCATACCTTCAGTAGTGTTTTCTATAATCCCTGACATACTATATAGTTTACTGAATTCTCTGATCAATTCTTCATTTACAAACTGTTAAAGGATCAAGTACATTTGTGCATTGTGTTCCAAATGAAATTTCCTGTGGAAGCGATTGAGCCCTATCATACTGAATCATAAACTGTCCTTCTTCACATTAGTGCTAAGTGTGGCGAGTATGTTTGGGGAAGGATCTCCAGTCATATATACGAGTTAGATGTCCATTGACCCTGGAAATTCCATGCCAATATGGCACTTGCCATCTCAGTGAAGGTAAAACTTTGTCAAGATAATATTAGTAATCCCAACTTCTGGAAGAAATGTTCACCCATGACCCACAGTCGTAACGCAGGAGTGGAACCCCCGGCCCAATGGTGACCGACGGGCTGAGGAGATTAGTTCAAAACCAGTGCATGGTTGCACTGCCAGCAGGGGAATCAGGCTCCAAGAAGAAAGATAATCCAGGGTTCCCCACCCCACTGAGCAGCAGATTGAAGGGGCAGGGAAGCACGGTACACTGGTGGCATGCCAGCCACAAGTGGAGGGGCACTAAAAGCTCAAAATGCTCCCTGTCCCACGTAGCAGTGCAGGAGTGGACCAGGGAAGAAAAGTGGTAGGCAGTTCGCCAACCACGAAGAGGTGATGCAAGAGGCATTGCAGGAATCTGAAGAAGGAGGAAGTCAGAAGAAGTGGGTGAGGGAGAACGTAGTCCTGGAAGCAGCGAAAAGTCCAGATCGGTATTGAGTCCATGGGCGATGCAGCTGCAGTCCAAGTGCTGGCAAGTACTGAATTACGTGGAGGCTGGTGAGGAAAGGAAAGGAGAGCCCTAAAAGAAGACGGGGAACAGCAGGATAATGAAAAAGGTACTGACAGAATGGGGGGGAGTAGGGAAAGTAGCAAGGGCACAAAGACACAGGCAAATCAAAAAGGGGGGAGATCAACAGCAGCTGAAGAAGGCAAAGGGAAGGTGTGGGGGGGAGGGGGCACCAGAAGAGGCACAGAAGGGAGAAGAAGAAGGACCCAGCACCACCAGCCATGCAACACCAGAGCGCTGTTGAAACGCTTGAAGCAGAATGAGCGGAAGCCTGAAGTTTAAGTAGGGGATGTGGGAGGAGCGATCCCCCCCATTGAACTTCAGTCTAAAAGCCTTCTAATTCTCATTGGTGTCCAGTATACCCCCCACCTCGCTCCCTTGGAAAAAAACAAAGAGTCCCAGTTCCCTGGTGGCCTAGTGGACCCTCCCACCCTGGCAGACTGACCTCCAACCCAGCTGGTGACTGGCACAGCCCTCCACCCATCACCATGGCTGGCTGCTGACTGAACTGTGAATGAGTGAGTACAGTATACACTGCGGGCTCATTGTAGTGTATACTGTACTCGCTCATTCACGGTACAGTGGCCAGTTGAGCGGTGGGAGGAGGGCTGTGCTGCTCACTGACTTGGTTTCAAGATGGGGGAAACAGGGGGAAGGTCACTGTCTGGGAGGTTGGGGGTCCATTAGACCACCAAGGAAACAGGACGCTCCTTTTTTCCCAAGGGAGCAAGGTGGGGGAGAGATGCACTGGACACCAGTGAGAATAATATATATTTATTGGATGAGTATCTGGGTGAGGGAGGAACCACCTGACTACCAAGGAGGGACTGTTTTCTTTTACTCTGAATGGTGATCGGAGACTGGAGGAGGGGAGAGGGACCACTAGACTACCAGGGAAATAATGTATTTCATATAGGGTATGGGATCTGAGAAATGGCGAGGGACCACTAGACTACCAGGGTATAATGTTTTTCATATCAGGATGGAGATGGGGGAACTAGGGAGGGACCACTAGACTACCAGGGAATAATCTCTTTTACTATCTGAATGGTGATCATGGACCGGGGGAGGGATGAGAGACCACTGGACTATCTTTTAATACCAGGATGGAGATTAGGGAATGGGAGATGGAGGAGGGACCATTTGACTACCAGGGAAACTTAATTTACACATAATGGGACAGTGATTGGAGATGGGAGGGGGGGACGCTGGACTACCAGGGAGATTTTTTTCATTCATAAGGGGTCAGCGCTTGGGGAAAGGAAGGGACCACTGCACCAGCAGGGAGGATTTTGACACAGTACAAGCATGGCATTCCTCGCAGCCCATATAAATAGGCCCATAATGGGTGTGCAAATGGCCAGCTAGTGTCTTGTATACCCAGTGGGCTCATTTTCATGTCTGCTTTCGTGAATCTTGTAAATCACAAATAGCACATAGGCACTGTTCATTGCAGGGCCATTTCCCGACATGCAGGTCAGGGCAGCTCTAGTGGGGTTAGAGGTAACAGTAAAGGGGTTATCGCTGCCTCTACCTAGCCCTAGTCACAGTTGGATATTGCCCTATGCTGTCCATCATTAAATAGCATTTTTTACCAGCTGGGCAGTCGCAAAGGTCAGAGCAAACATTGGCACTGCACTTTGCATGTTTTTGTGAATCTAGCCCCAGATTTCTACAAAAATCAAAGCTTGTAAGTGTTGTTCTGTTCTGGGATATCACAGTATGAAATTCTGATGGTGTGACAATCATCACATGTAATACAGCAGTTATTGTTTATATTTATTACAGAAAAAGTAATTTTTGTACCAAAAGGAAAACTGCTCAAACCTTTACGGCAGAGAAATTTGGTGTGTTAGGGACTGTTGTCCCTAAAAATATTTAGTTGAAAGGGTTGTATACCATGAACCAATGTTGTTGCAGTACTGGAAATTGCCCAGGATATCAATACTATGACTTCTGATATAGTGGTATTTTGTAAAACTGTGATACCGAGACATCCCTCTTCTGTTTGTTTTAATAACTTAAGGAAATCCTGGGAGCTCTGGACTTCAGGGCTACTGCTGATTTTCACGCCTGTAAAAACTGGAGATTAGAGTGCATGGCCTTCTTTACCCCTGCAAGCCTGAGTCCCAGAAAAGGAATCACCAGTCCGTTCCATGCACTTCAAGTAAAGAAACGGATAGTTTCACTAAATAAGATCTATATGCTAAAACTGTTGGGTGCACAGCATAAAATGCACTCTAGCATTCAGTCCTCAGCCCTTATTTACCACCAATGTATGTTCCAGAATTTCCTCTGGAAGATCTAGAAATTTAGTTCACAATTTTGTGTTTCAGACAGAGTACCAGAATCTGTGATGTTGGCATTCTGTCCCAAAGTCTGGTATATCAGCTCAGGCTACATACAGTCAAACTGCGCTTTTGCGCACAAAGTGAAAATAAAATTCAAACCTACCATCAGAAACTGATTATCACCCTCCAGTAGAGCGGTAGGGCTACTGCTTATGACACTGATGAGCTTTGTTTGGGACTGAGCCAGGGCCATCAAAGGTCTGAGGGTGGGGTGGGGTAGAGCATCGAGTGTTATTAAAGGATGCTTTTCTCCAGGAAGGGGGTATCTGCTGATCCACAGGTCTGCTGCCACCTGGGTGACCACAACTTGCAGTGCAGGGATAGCATCAGATGGGGACGTAGGAGCAAGTGTCACAGTCATGTGTGGATGTTGGCATGCCAACACCCAGTGATGCGGCATGCTTCTGGTGGGAGGCAGAACAAAGGGAAAATAGTGAAATGGATTGGGTGGATGAAACCCCTGCCTGCCAACCACAGTCAGTGCTTGGGCTCCTACCATCGCCTGTGAGGGGGACCCTCCAACCTCCGCTGCAGGTGGCCAGAAGGACTGTAGGGAATAAATGCTGAAGTGACTATAGGCATACCTGACTCTGTGTGGTAAGCCAGGGGTAAGTGGATGCAGCACAATAGTGAGATGTAGGTGGACCTTGGAGGCCTGGCAAGTGTATGTGGAGCAGTTTCAGGTGAGTGGTATTAGGGCTTTGCAAGGTGGTGGAAGGAGGTCCCAACCAAGCACCAACAGGGATAAAATATGTTCCCCCCTCCCTCCCCCCAAAAAAGAGTGACAGTACCAGCAGCAGAAAATTGGTATTTTGTCCGCAGTTTCTAGTGTGCTTAAAACACCAAACAAATTTCAAATTCAAGTTCTGTACGGATTGGCCTGCCAGTCTTCACGCACGCCTGTTTGGGTCTGCGTAGTACATTTTCTTGTTCTGGGATTCATATGACCATGCAGACTGCCATCAATGGTCAGACTAGAATTTTTATCCAGTTTAAGTTTAGCCACCTTTTACACAGCCCAGTATTTAATTTCTCTGCATATATATATTCCTAACTCCTGCTACAAAATGTGAGACCTCACTCTGTGCTGCACATGTGACGTGCTGATGTGAAAGGCCTGTGATGTTATTAAGAAAAAAAAAATTTGGATTTTAATCCACTTTAGGTTCAGCTACCTTTTTCCACAGACTAGTATTTTTTTTGTCAATAAATTTTTTTATTATAATAGACAATACAGAAAAATACGTTCATTATGTAAAAGTCTTTCATACAACTAACATAAGGACACATAACATATACCTATACAAAAACAAAAAAATTAAGCACTTCATCAGACATATTATCACATTTTTTCATCTTTAACAACTAAACTAAACAGAGACTCATCAGACTAAGTAGTGTGATTTGAAGTACAGGAAATAACAGCTTATGAAATTTAATAATAGTTCTAAAAGAACAATATGGCAACAAGTAATATGTTTAACAATGATGAAACAGTTAATTAATATTTCCCTGCATATACAGTATATCCCTAACTTCTGATGCAAAATTTGAGATCTCACTCTATGCTGCACATGTGACGTGCTGATGTGAAAGGCCTATGAAAAAACTTGAAGAAGGTTAAACGTCTGATGAAATGGAGTCCAAGAAAAACTAGCATAACATTGTTTAAACTGTTCACATTATTTGGCATCAGCTTTATACAGTGTTTCTTCACATTCTCGTGCCAACAAGACTGGGACAACAGGTTAAAATGATCTTTTTAGGGAAATATGAAAAATGGAGTGAATCTCCTTGGCACATGAGAACAAACTACTGCAGTAATTCCTTAGGGCAGATGTGATTGTGAAATTGTCCTTGTCCACAGCCACAGTGAATCTTGAGTTAAGGAGAGTGATAAGGGTGCAGCTTCAGCCGTTGCGTTTTTTGGTGGCAGAGCGTCTGGCCTGCTTCTGGGCAATTTCCAGTTGGTCCTGTATGGCTTGCATCTTTAACAAGATCAGTTCCAGTTTCAGTAAAGCCAGTTCCAGCCCAGATAAATCCTGTTACTGCTGACTGGTTTCATCAGGAGAACCTGAAGTCACATAAATGAACCCAGAGGTGTCCTCTGCTGATTTGTCCTGGGAAGGGTAGAAAAGGTGACACTAGAGTTGGGGTGGGGGGAGTGTTCAAAATAGTTGTTTTGCATTATAATTATAATTAAAACTCTGTTTTATTTATTTATTTAAAAGGTTTGACCAGGAAAGACATACTGAGATGGTAACAGCTTTTTTCCAGATGCCTTCTTGGGGAGGGAGAAGTGGAGATAGAACAAGGTGGAAAAAACGAAACAGTAATAATTTCATTACAAAAACAGATGCCACAGCTATATAGTATACCAAAGGAGCATAATCATAGATAACAAAGGCTATTAAAATAATTAAAATATGTTGGGGCTACTGAACTTGAAATCAGAATGAGCACCTCGAGTAACCAGGGCTGCTCTGGAGTCACCTCGGTCGTGCCCGCGGAGCCACTGCGTGCCTGCTCCGCCACCCCAATACCTCCCACACTGAGCTGTGCTTACTATAAGCACTGGCTCTCATGTGTTATAGGCGGGTCCACTCTTTTTTGTGCATTTGTCTTCTTTCCCATCTGCAAGTTATATAATTTCACCACTAGGTGTCGCCTCATACCTTTTACTTCTGAAACATCTCCCTATTTGGTTCTAGTTACTGATTCCAACTGTTCTAACTTTTCGGCAGTTTTTCAGCTCCCTCTGCTTAGTCCAGCTGACCTTTACCTCAGCTCTTTTATCCTCACCCCATCGATCCTGCTCCAGTCTCTACTTCTCTTTTATGTATTGCAGCTCCTTCTCTATCTCCAATAGTCCTCCCTTTTGAGCACCCCTCCAAGTTCTGTCCTGTCGCATTTCTCCATTCCCTCCTGCCACAATGTCTCAGGCTGTTCTGAGTTGTCTAACCTCTACTATCGTGGTTTTACTCACCCTCATCTCCTCATCCCTCTTCATAGGTTCCCCTACTCTTCCGCCTGTGACGTCCATCTGGGACTTCACCTACTCTAACTTAGTGGCTGCTCATGTCCCCACCCCTACTCCCCCAATGTATCTCAGTCCTAAACCTCTAGGGTCTCTATTGAGAGTTATTGTCTACAAGAAGACTACCTCCCCAGGCATAATAGCCTGTGCCATTGCTCTAGCTATGATTTGGACTACCGTGCTATCCTTCGCTCTAGCTGGGGATGTTGAAACCAATCCCGGACCTCAGGTTATTCTTCCCCAAATACACATCGGGGCCACTCATCTCCTGCCACAGGGTTCAGGACTGACCTTTGTCCACCTCAATATCCGCAGCCTCATGGCCAACCTCTCCGACTTGGAAGCTTGGGTCCAGGTGAATAATCCGGATATCCTCGTGCTATCAGAAACCTGGCTGATACCAACTGTCTTGGGTCAAAGCTGTGGACTACCAGGCTATTCCATGCACCGGGCAGACTGACCACACACCAAAAGAGGGGGTGGACTTGCCCTGTACTACAAGGCTCACCTGGATGTCACCCTCTATCCTACCCCCCCTCCACAATGGTGAGGCCATTCACGTGATACTACTCCTCGGCAGCACCAAGAAGCTTCACATTATTGGGACTTGGTTACCTCTACGTACTAGCAAGCTTGGACTGGAGGAGCTCATTGATTATATTCTGCCTTGACCAAAAGAAATGAGGTCATGTGTCTGAGCAATTTTAACCTTAACTGGCTTGGACCAACCGCTTCTTCCCTCGCTTCTATCATCAGCAAGGCCAACCTGTCACAACTCATCTCCTCCCCCACTCGGAAGTCATCAGACAGCTCCAGCTCTACTATGATCGATTGGATTCTCACTAACCGTATGGATTGCTACTCTTCCACTGGGGTCTTACCTGATTCGATCAGTGACCACTCCCCTGTCTTTTGCATCCGTGACTCCTCCCCATCCTCCATACCCCCACAAAGTTCTATCCTTTGCTAACTTCTCTCTACTTGACCCGGCCAAGCTACTTCTTGATCTCAAACTCACAGACTGGTCTCCCTATTCACTACCAATGACATCAACCAGGCCACTGACTAATTTAATACAACCTTACTTGCCTTATTGCATAAGCACATCCCTCACAGTAAGCGCAGGGTCAGAGGGAAGGTGACCAAATGGCTGAACCGCCCTCTCCTGAAACTGCTCAAGCAGCATGATAAACTATGGCTAAGATGGAAATCATCCTCTAGTCAGTCAGACTTTGCCGAGTACCGCACCTTGCGTAATACCTGCAAGAAGCCTATTTGGGCTGCCAAGAGCAACTACTACTGCTGCCTCCTTCAGTCTTCTGCTGATGACCCCAGGAAATACTGGACCCAGATCAATGAAATCTTGGGTGACACTAAACCGCTGTCTCCCAAAGACATGTTAATTAATGATTCTATCTGCAACAATGCCCTCATGATTGTCAGCGCTTTCAACTCTCTCTTCACGGAGGTTCCTAATATCACCCCTCCAAGACCTAGTGGCTCCCTGCCTTCTCCCCCAGGACATAGCAGCTCCCAGGCTTCTCCTACAGCCCCATCACTTAATCCCCCAACTTTGACACTTTCTCCCATCTCTTGCCTTGACGTTCATAGGTTATTACAGTCCATTCCCCTCCGTGGCAGCGCAGGACCTGACGGCATTGAACCTAGAATACTCAGAACTGGTGCCTCACTCCTAGCCACTCCAATCACTCTGCTTTTTAACCTGTCCATCAGTATCTCCATAGTGTCTTTAGCCTGGAAATCTGCCAAACCATACCAGTTTTCAAAAAAGGTGACCCTAAAGTTCTGTCCAACTATTGTCCCATTGCACTTCCACCAACACTCAGCAAAACGTTGGAAAAACATATTCACCGTCAGATCTTGGCCCACTTATTAAACTTCAATCTTCAGTCGCCTGTTCAACATGGGTTCCAGGCTGGTCATAGCACTACCACAGCTCTTACCCTGTTCACTAGTGAGACTAAATCTAATATGGACTCTGGGCTACTTACCGGGGCTGTGTTCATTGCCCTAACAAAAGCCTTTGACCTGGTTAATCACCCTCTGCTCATACACAAATTGCAATCTCTCTAGGCCTCTGGTTCCACCTTATCCTGGTTTACTAGCTACCCCTCCAACCGTTACCAATCTGTCTCCTTTAACAAAGTCCTTTCCTCTCCAGCTCCAATCTCCCATGGCATCCCTCAAGGTTTCATTCTTGGACCACTGCTTTTCTCCATTTTTGTCAATGATTGTCCCTCTTCCATCTCCAACTGCAACTCCATTATGTACGCTGATGATTTGGTACTCTACAAAGCTGCTCATTCCGTAGCCAACCTTAATGTTAGCCTGTCATCTGCGTTTCAAATGATCCAATCCTGGCTCCAATCTAACTCCCTGGTCCTCAATCAACTTAAGACACAGGTCATGCTCTTTGGATCTGCCAGAAAAATCCATGCTGCAACCCATAAACTCCGTGTGTGCTGCTGTGATGGGTCTACAGTCCTGACCATGGACTCTTTCAAATATCAAGGAGTGACCCTAGATCCTGCTCTTGATTTCTCTTCACATTTAGTGGAGGTGTGTAGATATGTCAACATTAGGATTGGCGCTGCTTACAGGGTGTGTCCCTCCCTAACCCCTGCGGCAAGGATCTCAGTGGCCAGAGGGGTTTTGCTTCCTAGGCTTCTGTACGCCCTCCCCATCTTTTCCCACACTAACACTGGTATTCTTTATAAATGGGACACCACCTATAACAACATATGCAGATTTGCCCTGTCAGCCCCTCGTCTTACTCACCACTGCCTCCTGTACTACATCCTAAACTGGCTTTCCCTTAAAAACTTGCTCTTGCACACTCTGGGCAGTTTCACTGACTCCATGACTAGACCCCCTTGCCCTGACAGCATTGGGGCTACGCTCTCCCCGGTGGCACACTCCTGACTACTGAGATCCTCTAACTCCCCTTCACTTTCCGTCCCTCACTGTTCAACTAAAATGGGGGAACAAGCCTTCCCTCATTTTGCTCCCAAATTCTGGAACTCTCTACCTCCTAATCTTAAATGCTCTCCATCTCACTCTTCCTTCCAGACCGCTCTTTTCTCCCACCTACATGCACTTGATTCCTGTGTCTGTACATAATCCCCCTCCCTTTTCTTGCTTTCCTTAAGCTAGCTTACCATTGTCTCTGCACTTATTAACTACTTTGCCTTCTCTCCCTTGCCTGCTTCCTCTCATCCCTGCATGGGTGGTCACTGTCACAAGAATGTTTTGTTTCCACAACTATCCCAGCAAGGATATCTACTGGTTATGTATTATTTGCTGTTTGTACTTTGTATAACTGTGGGCCTGTTTCCTTCCACCCTGTGTGGATGGCCACTGTCACATGTATGTTTTGCTTCCACTACTATCCCTGCGAGGATATCTACTGGTTCTGTACTATTTACTGCTTGTTTTTTTGTAAAACTATTCGTGTTATACTCTACCGGGTCGTGCTTGAAAATAGGCAGGGTTTTTGCCTAATGCACTTACCTGGTCAACAAAAGCTAATAAATAAATAAAATTAAAGTATATTAAAATAAGGATCATCCAGTGTTGTACATGGGGCTGCTAAACCTACTTTCCGTCATATTTCTTTTTTTTTTGTTGTTAATTTTCACTTTTTGACTCCTGAGCCCTGGCAAGTGGTTATTGCCCTCTGACTGGAGGGACTCTCCTTCCGGTCCCACCGCTCCCAAGCTAGGTGGCCTTCCTGTAGTCCCCCCATGGATTGCCCCCTGCAACAGGGCCAGGAGGAGATTGCCGGCTTCTCCCTCCTCCTGGAGACCCAATCCAGAATCTCGGTCACTGCTCCCAGGGGGCAGACCATCTTCAAGTCTGCCAGACTAGCTTTTCCTGTTTTCACCAGGCCCCCCATGTGAGGATGTCAACTTAGAGATTTCTGACCTGTACTGCCCTCCAGCCACTGCCAGAGGGCAGTCAATGAGTGGGACGGTTAGTCCCCTTCACTCTGAGAGGTGAGAGCAGTCCTCCTGATGCTTAATACTCTCTCCCCTGCTGACCCCCAGCAGCTCAGGCCCATTCCCAAACCTGGGACACCGACATGGTGCAAGGTGTGGCATCCAGCAGCTCAACCCTCAGTGCCACCTGCCTGGCATTTTCTGTCCCATTTCAAGGAGACCTTTCCTGCAAATAAATGTTGTACCTTCATGAGCTCTGCAGGGTAACAGTAAGGCAACTCTATGGCCAGAGATTATCACAAGATAAAAGGTGGCATGCTGCAGTGACCCCATGAGAAACATAGAACCAGAATTTGTCAGCAGATTAAGACTGCTTGGCCCATGCAATATGCCCACTTTTCCCTACCTACAGTACTACCACATACCATACTTGTGTAACCCCTTGTTACCTAGGGTTGCTAGAATCCCAGTAAGACCTAGTGGTAGGCAGGGAAGGCAGCTTGTGAAACTCCAGTTAAATGGGTTTCACACTGTCTCACTCTGTCCTCAGTCACAGCTGAGACTGAGAGATGACATCACCATCGAACTGTCGCAGCTGCATAAGCCACATTGGAATCTGCAGCACAGGGAGTGAGATAGAACGTTGGGAGTTTTCAAAGTCAGTCTTCTGTTTATTTTCAAGCAGAAAGGAAGTGTCTTTTTTTTACCTTCTGTGTGAGAAGGTCTGTGTCCAGTTTCAAGTGGTGGAGACCGCTGTCCAGGTCTCAGTGCCCCCTTCCCTCCGGGGGGGGGGAGTAAAGTATCCCTCTGTGGATTCCAGGGGCAATCCCCTAATTTCTACTACAGGAAGAAAGCTGCCTTTTTTTGAAGTTTCTGTTTTGGTCTGACAAGAGGAAAGAAGTTGTACTTCGCCTGTGGGGCACCTGCAATGAAAGGGTGAGTGTTTTGCTCTAATTTGAGAGGGCAAACAATATGTTTCTTCAGTTTGGAAAATGTGAAGAAAGCTGGGATGTGAACTACTATTTGGGAGGCCTATTGTACTAGGACAAACAAATGGAGTAGTGTAAAATCTAAAGTTTTATGGATTCAAGTAATGTTGTAGAGGGGCTACAGGTCATCCACCGCTTAATCTACATTTCGAAGTTTTAGTTTCTGTTTGTCCAGAGAAATGGCCGGGTATGGGCTGTGGGAGCTGGAGGTGGGAACACCCCCCATCTTTAGTAACCAGGTCCACCTCTATGGATTTCTTCTGTGACTGCTACTTGCCTCATGCACCTGGCCAGTGATGAGGTAGGTACCCAGACGCGGGTCGCAAATTGGAAAATCTCTCTAGGAGTCGCAGACTCTAAGTGGTGTGGGGAGCCACAACTTGGGAAAAGAATTCTCCTTGTTTGATGGGAGTCAGAAGGAAGTAAGAAGAAAATCTCTCTAGGAGATGCAGACTCTAAGTGGTGTGGGGAGCCACAACAAGTAAAATTTGGGTTCATTCTTTAAATGGACCGTCAGTCAAGTGGCCAGCAGGGGATCCGGGCCAGTCGGGCTGTGTGTCCAAAGTGCATGCAAGTCCGGGCTGTGTGCCTGGTGGGTCCAGAGCCAGAAAACAATAGAAATGGGTTCATTCTTTAAGTGGACCACCTTGTAGTCTCTAATCTGCATTATCAGTAAACATAGCCCCTTGTGGGTCCATCTATGCTTTGTTGTGTTCAGCTAGTTATGAATAAAAGCCACACTGAAAAATCCCAATCCTGGTTCTGGACATTACAGTTATTGCTTCCTGTAGTCAGATTTACTTGGGTGCCTCTGTGCAGAGTAGCCAAACCTAGGTCCCCTTGTGCCAGCTAACCTCATCCTCCCCGAACCCAGGTCCCCACCAGGTATTGCTGCCAGCGCCAACAGCATGCCACCTGTCATTTTAGTAAAAAGGCAGGGATGAGGGGTTACACTTGGTCTCTGGCTCTTTCTCCCTCCCCCCATTCCTTTCCATTAAGATTCTGTTAGTCTATCCCATGAATTCATGAACGCACCACTGTTTTCGCCCCCACCACCTTGGCTGGTAGGCTGTTCCAGGAATCTACCACTCTCTCCTGGTGGGGGACTCCATTGTTAGGAAGGTAGAACTGGGGGAGGAAGGGGAGAGGGAGGTAAGGTGCCTGCCTAGTGCCATGGCTTGGAGGGACAGTGAGCGAAACCTCAGGATCGCAGGAGCAGCTGCACAGAGGAGGGAGCTAGATGTCATTGTCCACCTAGGGACAAATGACCTGGCTAAGAAAGGGATCAGAGAAGTGCAAAAAGCATTTGTAGAGATGAGGAGGGGCCTTAGACAAATAGCATGCATGGTAACCTTCACTGAGGTGCTGCCTGTCTACGGCATGGGTGAAGCTAGGGTGCTCCACACCATGGGATTCAATCAGTGGCTGAAAAACTGGTGCAGAGCTCAGGGATTTGGCTTCATTGGGGACTGGGGGTCCACCAGGAGTGATGCAGGCCTATACTGGCGTGATGGTCTGCATCTGTCCAGGAGGGGAACTAGGATCCTGGGTGATAGGTTTAAATGCTTCATTGGCAAGCATTTAAACTAGCCAAGGGGAGGCACTGGAGAGCAGCAGGAAAATTCTAGCCCCCCCCCAAAAATCAGGGTTCTAAGTGAGGTAGACACCAACATAGAGATATCGATAGGGAGAAGCGCTGGGGTAAATGGAGAAAGTGACAAATGCAATAAGGACAGGGATGGGGCAAAAAGGGGTAAGGTCATCAAGAAATATAGGGTAATGAGTACCAACGCCTGTAGTCTGGGCAACAAGCTCCCTGAACTGGTGGCCTTGATGGAAGAGGGATGCCTGGTTATCATAGCAGTCACAGAAACATGGTTCACAGAAAACCATAACTGGGATGTTAACATACCAGGGTACACAACCTATGGGAGAGACAGGGAGGGCAGAAGAGGGGGCAGAGTAGCCCTCTGTGTAAGGGAAGAGATAAACGCAAATGAACAAAAGAGTAAACTGGAAGGAGAGGAGGCACTGTGGGTCATCTTAGAGACTGGAAATGGCACCACAATCTGCACAGGGGTTGTATACAGACCCCCATGTCAGGGGGGAGGGAATGGACAAGGATATGATAGAAGGCATACTTAGGATGGCAGAGAAAGGGGAGATACTGTTGATGGGGGACCTTAATATGTCAGATTTTAACTGGAGCACCTTTGCTGCAGCCACATCCAAAAGCAGGGCCATTCTCGATGCCCTTCAGGTGGCATGCCTCAGACAGCTAGTTTTGGAACCTACTCGTGAAGGAGCAATCTTAGACCTCATACTCTCAAATGGGGACAGTGAGAGGATCTCAGATCTAGAAGTGGGTAGCCATTTGGGAACAAGTGACCACCAAACAGTGTGGTTCACGATAAACTCAGCTACAGAGTCAAGCCATACAAAAGTGAGGTTTCAAGACTTCAGCAGGGCTGACTTTGGCAAGATGGTAGAGTGCCTTAGAAAATCTCTAGCAAATAGGCTACTAGGAAGGGTGGAGCAACTGTGGGGAAACATCAAAACTGCCATCACAGAGGCAACAAGCCTTTGTGTGAAGCAAATAAACAAATCAAAATGAAAGAAAAAGCCACTATGGTTCTCAAAAGAGGTGGCAGTAAAGGTTAGGGAAAAAAGACAGCATTTAGGAAGTATAAGAAGACACAGAAGGAGCAGGACAGAAAACTGTACCAGTTAAGACAGAAGGAAGCAGGGAGGTAGCAGAAAACAAAGGCCCAAACTGAGGAAAAGATAGCCAACTCGGTTAAGAAGGGGATTAAACCTTTTATAGGTATATCAGGGCGTAGAAAGACAAAGGGAGGGATAGTGAGGCTGAATAGAATGGACGGTGGGTGAGCAGAGAGGGACAGTGAGCAGGGATACTGAATGAATACTTTTGTTCAGCATTCACAAAAGAGGAGGTGGGGAGGTGCCTAATCCAATTAACAGAAGTACTCTGGATAGGAGTTGATCCCAGTCCTTTCACAGAAGAAAGGGTTCTGAAAGAACTCCTAAAACTGAAGGTGGACAAAGCAATGGGGCCAGATGGATTTCACCCAGAATTCTAAAAATTAAGCAGAGAACTAGTGACACCACTGACTACCCTTTTTAACAAATCATGGGAGGATGGTGTGGTACCTGAGGACTGGAGGATGGCAGATGTGATTCCCCTTCACAAAAGTGGGACCAAGACAGGGGCAGGAAACTACAGACCTGTCAGTTTGACCTCTGTGGAAGGAAAAGTGATGGAATCACCTCTGAAGGAAAGAATTGCTGAGTACCTAGAGGCCAGTGGGGCACAGGACCCAAGGCAGCATGTGTTCACAGTGGGAAAGTCATATCAGATGAATCTAATTGATTTATTTGACTGGGTGACCAAAGTAGTAGACCAGGGAGGGGCTGTGGACATGGCCTACCTAGACTTTAGCAAGTATTTGACACAGTCCCTCACAAAAGATTAATAGTCAAATTAACCAGCCTGGGAGTGGGTCCCAGGGTGGTAGCCTGGTTAAAACATTGGCTGGACAACAAGACACAGAAGGTAATTGTAAATGGAGTCCACCATGAAGAAAGAAGGGTTACTAGTGGGGTACCGCAGGGTTCAGTACTGGGTCCAGTCCTTTTTAATGTCTCTATAAGTGACATTGCAGAGCGACTGGAAGGAAAAGTATGCCTTTTTGCAAATGACACAAAGATCTGCAACAGGGTTGATACACAAGGAGGCATGGAAAGGATGAGAAGGGACTTGGCAAGGTTGGAGCAATGGTCGAAAGTATGGCAGCTTGGATTCAATGCAAAGAAGTGCAAAATAATGCACCTGGGAAATAAAAATCCAGGGGAAGATTACACAATGGAGGAGAGGTAGTAACAACAACAAAAATGGAAAGGGACCAGTGGGTAATCATATCAGATGACCTTAAGGTTGTCAAGCAAAGTGAGAAGGCGGTAGGGAGGACTGGGGGGATACTGGGATGTATAGGGAGAGGCATCACCAGCAGAAAACAGGAAGTTGTTATCCCCTGTGCAGACAGTTGGTGAGACCCCATCTGGAGTACTGCATCCAGTTCTGGAGACCCCATCTCCGCAAGTACATAGACAGGATGGAGCCAGTTCAGAGGAGGGCAACTAAAATGGTGCAGGGTCTGCAAGAGAAGCCATACGAGGAGAGACTAAAGGAGCTTAATATGTATACCCTTGAGGAAAGGAGGGAGGGGACATGATAGAAATGTTTAAGTACCTCAGTGGAATCAACAAAGTCCAAGAGGGTAGCAGCTTTCAGAAAAAGAGATGTGCAAGAACAAGGGGACACAATTTGAAGATAGAGGGGGACGACTCAGGGGCAATGTGAGGAAGTATTTTTTCACAGCGAGGGTGATGGACATATGGAACAGCCTTCCTGAGGAGGTTGTGGGGTCTAAAACTGTTGGAGAATTCAAGAATGCATATGACAGACATAAGGCAATTTTTCTGGTGGGTAGGAAGAAATAGGCTGTTGGTTAAATAGGATCTGCAGCTTATCCTCTAGGTAGGGAAATGGGCAGACTAGGTGGTCCAAGCGGTCCTTATCTGCCATCAAAGTCTATGTTTCCATGTTTCTCTCCTAAATCTAACCCCCTCTAAGTTCGTAGTTTATCCTCCTGTTCTTGAGCACCTTTTTTTCTGAAAAATACTTTCTTCCTGTACCGTATTTACCCCATGAGGTATTTAAAGGTCTCTATTATACCCTCCTTCTCCTCCTGTCTTCCAAGGTGTACATATTGAGCTCCTTAAGTGTGTCCTCACAGGGATTTTTCATGCAGATGCTGTACCATTTTAGTTGCCCTCTTCTAGGCCACCGCCACTCTGTCACTGTCCTTTTGGAGATGTGACCTCCAGAAATGAACACAATATTCTAGGTGTGGTCTTACCAACGATCTTCACAGCACTTCAGTATCAGTGCACCAGGAGCATACGCCTAGCCAAAGCCAAATACTTCCAGAGCAAGCTATCTTGCAGTGCTCTTCCCATTCTGGAACACACGGTTAATTAAGCAATAAGGCATGACAGGGTGTGGGATATTGCAGGGTATGCCACTGTCATGTGACGTGTTTTGACCAAAGAGGTTACAGGATTTTCATATGCCATTGTATAATAGCCTATTTTAAACCCTCCCCCAGTGGGGTACAGATCCCACCTGGTTCCCCCTTAGCTGCTGACACCCTGAGCCAATACTTCACAGAAGGCACCAGTGCTCGTATCCCTAACCTCCCCTTCCCCCTGCTACCCAGTCCACCCACCAGTTGCAATTTCCACCTGCAGACAGTCTCATATCTCAAAGCGCTGTCAGCACTGAACGCTGCCTGTGGAGCAGATGGCATCACTCCCAATTTCCTCAAAATCAGCACTCCAGCAATAGCTGTCCCTATTGCCCACATACATAATAGATCACTATGTACCAGCTCCTTTCCTCGTGGCTGGAAACATGCACTAGTATTTTGGATCATAAAGGTGGCCCAGCTAACTCACCCTTCAAATACCGGCCAGCCTCCCTGATCCAGATCTTTTTCCCAAACCCTTGGGAGGTTTATCAGCAGGAAACTATTGAACTACTATTCCCAAACAGGCTTCCTAACTTTGACCAATCTGGCTTTTGCTTCAACCACTCAACCTCTTCCTCCCTTCTTAGAGTCACCAACCACATTCACACCAACATGGACATGGGCCTGGATACAGGGGCAATATTTATTGACCTAGCAAAGGCCTTTGACACCATAGATTACCATCAGCTCCTACTTCAGACTAGCAGACTCTGATGTCTCCCCCTCAGGCCTAGCATGGTTCCAGTCATACCTGACCAGCCAGATCCAAACTGTCAAGCTTGGCCCATGCTCTTCACCTACACTACCAGTCACCTTGGGATCCCCCAAGGCTCATTTCTTGGGCCCCTGCTCTTCACTGTCTACAACCTGCCCAGCTCCCTCACTGCCAGCAACAGGAGGCAGTATAATGCAGTGGGTTGGGGCACCGGGCTGCTGATCTGGAGACCTGGGTTTCAATCCCACAGCCGTCTATGTGCATACTGTGTGATCCTGAGCAAGTTACTTAGCTTTTTTGTTCTCCCAGGTCGCATCTGGAAACAAGCTTTGGCTTAGTGTGCTTCTCCTGGTTAAACAATGTTCCCTTTCCCTAACATGCATGTGTGCTGGTGACCCCATTATCTATGTATCTGGGACTTCTACTGTGGCCATTGAGGTCACCTCCTGCAGGACTTCACCGCAGTACAAAAATGGTTCCTGGCTAACTACCTCATCACAAACCAAAAGAAAACAGTGTCCATGTTGTTCGGCACCAGGCATTGGCTCAGCTTTTTCACCTCCAGTCTGACTTAACACACCCCAGACAGGTCCTTTCTAGACTCAGTTTCCTCCTACAAATTGCATTACCTGCAATGAATTTCCTATCCAGATTTGGCCTTGTTACTCCTTGGTAGAAATCCAGGCATTGGATCAAACTATTGACTATATTTTGACACTCCAGTGGGGAAACTATTGACAATGATTTGCTAATTCTACCATGAAATGTATCTGCAGCCCAAACGGGCACTTTTCATTTGTTGGAAGAAGATTCAAGCAATGGAGCACAACGTTCACACTACTGTAGTTTGCTTATTCAGTCATGCGGGGAGGCTACTGGAGATCATTTAACATTCCAACAAACTATTAACAGTGCTTTGGGAGAGCAAAGTGCTGCTGCTGGACCACTTATTTAAGCTGAAAGAATACTAATGAGATTAATGAACTGCATTCTGCTAACTGCATTCTGCTTTTATTATAACAAAAGAAGTACAATCTAAAACATAGTCATTTTAGCTACAATGTAGAATGTATTTTTAAGATAAATCAGATTTTATAGCCAAGCTATTTTTATGTTTGCTTGCATGCATGTGCAAGAAACATAATGCCATCATCCAAGTTTTCCAGAGGTGTGTCAGCCTCTTCCAATTCAGTCAGAGTATTTGCAGGGGCGGTCGCAGTGCGCCAATCACTGCTCCAGCTGTCTATGACAGCAGGAAAATGCAGTGACATACAGTTGAAAGGGAGAGCTCCGCTTCAGTGAGCAGAGCTCCCCCAACACCTGCGCACATTGTGTGCTGCGCTCCCCTGTACTGCATAGCTGATGGGGATTAACCCCCAACAGCCTTACAACTGCCGCTCTGAGGACCCACCCGGCATGGCTAAGCCCGTTTGGCGATGGGGGTGCCCAATCCCCGTCGGCTCCAGCCCCCAAAATCAGCCTTAACTGCCGCTGGGAGCCCACGCAGGCGTGGCTCTTCTGTTGGCCAGGTGCCCAATCCCCGTCGGCTCCAGACCCCCAAACAGCCTTTCCAGCAGCCACGTTGGGAGCCCACCCCAGCGTGGCAAACGTCCAGCGTCGTCTTCCTAATTAAAAAAAAAACTGTAAATTTGAAAACGGTCCCTCGCAGTCTCCCTGCCCCCACCTGCACCCACTCGCTGTGCACCCTGCCTCCCCACACACCCCCCCATGGACCGGGAACACGTTTGCACTCTTCAGAGCCGACCCCGAACTGAGGAAGTGCCGGTAAGCTGTATAATGTTATGGATATGTTTTTTTCAACTTTGCTGCATATCTCGGGCATTTTTTAGAATTTTTGCACCAAATTTTCAACATAGGTTTTTTGGGACCCCTTCTCATGAATGATGTCACTGTCATGGTGTTACTCGGGCCCGCAGGATGATTTCCACAGCCACTCGTGAAATCACCTTCGGGAACCGATTAACAAGCTAACACTACCGCTGTTCATAAGGTGGGCTCTCAAAAGCCTATTTTCCAGAAAATTGAAAAAATTCTAAAAGCGACTGTTCTGACGTCGCGTTATACAGTTCACATGCGTTAGTAAGTTACGTAATTTCAATATTTTCACTCCAGATTTTCAACATTGCCATTTTACCACACTTCTTGCTGAGCAGTACAGCTGTCATTTTTCACATCCCGCAAAGCGATGTTTCCGCCCATAGCGCTACAATGGCGCCAGTCAGTGTGCGAAATCAATGTAGGGACAAATTAAGAAAATCACAGTGACACTGTTCATGAGCAGAGGTCTTAAAATGGCTATGTTGAAAATTTTGTGAAAAAATTCCTAAAAATGACTGTTTTACGAGCATACGTTGCAGAGTTCCTACGTACGCTCATAAGTTCACAAATTTTCAATATTTTCACTCCAGATTTTCAACATTGCCATTTTACCACACCTTCTTATGAGCAGTACAGCTGTCATTTTCACATCCACTCAAAACATGTTTCCATATGTAGCACAATGGTGCAATGTGATGTATGCGAAATCAATCTAAGGACAAATTAAGAAAATCACAGTGACACTGTTCATGAGCAGAGGTCTTAAAATGGCTATGTTGAAAATTTGGTGAAAAAATTCCTCAAAATTACTGTTTTACGAGCGATGCGTTGCGCAGTTCCTACGCACGCTCGTAAGTTCGCAATTTTCAATATTTTCACTCCAGATTTTCAACAATGCCATTTTACACACCTCCTTATGAGCAGTACAAGATGTCATTTTCATCTCACCCAAAATGTGTTTCCACCATATAGCGCACAATGGCGCAGTCGATTGTCTTGAATTAATCGTATGGGACATATTAAGAAAATCACAGTGACACTGGTCATGAGCAGAGGTCTTAAAATGGCTATTTTGAAAATTTGGAGAAAAAAATCCTAAAAATGACTGTGTTACGAGTGAGCATTGAGCAGTTTCCACGCATGCTCGTAAGTTCATGAATTTGTAATATTTTCAGTCCAGATTTTCACCAGTGGCATTTTCCACACTTCCTTATGAACAGTACAGCTGTCATTTTCACAACATGGCTGAAATGTGTTTTCACACTTTCCAGCACAGAAATCTGTAGTCGGCTAGGAAATCATTGTTCCAGGACAGATAAAGAAAATCACAGTGACACTGTTCATGACGGAGGTCCCAAAATGCCTGTGTTGACAATCTGCTATAAAAAAATCCCCAAACTAGTTACATCACGGGTGTCGCGTTGCACAGTTTCTCACACGCTTCGTGACTTCACCAGTTTTTAAGATTTTCACAGCAGATTTTCAACATTGCCATTTTTACACCTCCCATGACCAGTACGCTGTCATTTTTCACATCCTGTTCGGAATGTGTTTTAGCACCTGTGGTGGCAAATGCCATAGTCGCTGTGCAAAAGCAGTTTTCAGCTAATAAACTGATATTGCCACTGTTCATGAGGTGGGGGTCACAAAAAAAACTGTTTGAAAATTTGGAGTGAAAATACCAACGAATGCCTGAGGCTTTAGGGTTTCTGACCATAACAATCCACCCTGTAGAGAATGACAGGCATCAGGGGTGTGACATGGGATTCCTGCCTGTCATGCTCATACCATTCCACCCCCACCCACACCCTGCAGCCAGTGAGAGGCATCAAGGTGTGCCTCCGGACTCTTAGGCCCAAACACCCCACTCTCTACTACGCGCACCCATCTCACATATTTCCTGATGGAATGGGGTGCGCATAAGACAAAGACCCCAAGGCACGCCGTGACACTTGTCAATGTCTGCAGGGGAGGTGTGGTGAAATGGCATGGTTGTTATGCCTGACACCCAAAGAGCACCCCAATGCCTGTCACTCTCTGCAGGGTGGTGGTGGGGTTGGCTTCAGTTCAATACTTCACTGCCATTCCTATGTACAGCTCTGTAACTTCCACTACCAATGCCAATGCCAGCAAGCAAACATTCGGCATTGACAAATGCTTGTTTACTGTATTTTGCCTCTCTGAGTGTATCTTTAAGACAGATAAGATTTTTAACCAAGTCATTATTTTTATGTTGTCTTGCACTCTCAGGGCAAGCAACATTTTGTGACAGCTTGCTGGAGTAGCAGGTTGTGGAGGTGCGGCTGTGTTGTGGCCAATGACGCCACTGCTTTTAGGGCTGGTCTCTGTGGCACCAATGAATGAGCACGCTGTCTATGACAGCAGTTCAGAAGCATGTCACCAGCTTGAAAGAAATCCACCACTGCAATGAGAGACAGGCTCATCACTGCAGTGGCAGATCTCACACACCTCTATTACGTGCCCCTGGTGAAACATTTCAATAAACATGGCAGCAGATCCTGTCCTATGCCTCTCACAGTCCCTACAAAGCCAACATCGGGGGTGCCCAATCCCCCTGCCAGTATGCCCCTCCCCAGTTCATTTGCCAATGGGGGAGCCCAATTGGTGTTGGCATACTGTCCCCCTGGATTTGTCTGCTGAGGGGTACCAATCCCCCTCTACATCATGCCCCCCCAAAAACAGACAGACTTTCCTAGATGATGAAGGGCCCAATCCTCATTGGCTTCAGTACCCTGTCCACGAAAAACACAGCTGTCACACTGGGAACCCACCCCAGTATGCCCAAAACAAACCTGTAAATAAAAAACCTTCCCACAACATCATTTTTGGTCCTGTAAAACAGAAAAAGGTCCCTCGTGGTCATGCCACCACCTCCCCAACCCGCCCACCCTCTAGACACCCACCTCCACACACACACCCTCACCCCTTACTTACCTCTGGAGCCTGGCTCAACGATCTTAGGTGGAGCAGGAGATGTCTGAACTCTTCAAAAGCTGACCACAAACTGAAGAAAATCACCATAAGCTGTAGAATGGCATCAGTTGGGGGTTTCAACTTAGATGGATATCTCAGCCATTTTTGTGACTTTTGGCTCCAAATTTTCATCATGGGGTTCTAGGGACCGCACCTCATGAACTCAGTCACTGCCATTTTGTTATTCAGTCCCGAAAGATGATTTCATAGTCACTGCTTGGAATCACCTTTTGGGACTGATTAACAAAATGACAGGGTCACTGTTCATGAGGTGGGCTCCCAAAAAGTATACCTTGCAAATCTGGTAAAAAAATTCCACAAAATGACTGTGTTACAAGCGTGCATTGAGCAGTTTCCATACACGTTCGTAACCTCAAAAATGTTTAATATTTTCACTCCAGATTTCCCAGATTGCCATTTTCTCACACCTCCTTATGAACAGTACAGCTACCATTTTCAACATCTTGCCTGAAATGTGTTTTCGCATACCTATAATGGCGCGGTTGCTGCGGGAAATCAACATTTGGGAGAGATTAAGAAAATCACAGTGACACTGTTCATGAGTGGAGGTCACAAAATGCCTATGTTGCAAATTTGGTGAAAAAAGTCCCCAAAATGACTGTGTTACAAGTGTGCATTGCGCAGTTTCCACACACGCTCATAACGGTGAGAATTTTTTACATTTGAACTCCAGATTTTCAACATTGCCATTTCTTCACACCTCCTTATGAATGGTACAGCTGTTATTTTTCATATCCTGCCTAAAATGTGTTTTCTCACATCTGGCGCAGAATGACGTGGTCGCTGTGGGAAATCAGTGTTTGGGACAGATTAACAAAATCACAGTGCCACTGTTCATGAGTGGAGTTCCAAAATGGTTTCATGAGGTGGGGTCACAAAAGCCCATGATGAAAATTTGGAGTGCAAATACCAACAAACACCTGGAGCGTAAGGGTTTCTAACTATAACGTCCCACCCTGTAGAGACTGCCAGGCATCAGGATTGTGACTTTGGATTGTCGGCTGTAATGCTCATGCCATTCCACCCTCACCCCCACCCTGCAGCCAGTGACAGGAACCAAGGTGTGCCTTGGACTCTTCGGCCCCAAAGTTCACCCCATTCTCCTATACTGCACCCACCTCAATGTATTTCCTTATGGAATGGGGTGAGCGTAAGGCCCGATGACTCCAAGGCACAATGCAACACTTGCCAGAGTCTGCAGGGTAGGGTGAGGTGAAATGGCGTGAGTGTTACGGTGATGACCCAAAGGCACACCTTAATGCCTGTCACTCTCTGCAGGGTAGGGTGGGGTTGTAGTCAGTTCCATACTTCACTGCCATTCTTACTATACATCTCTCTTACTCCTGCACTACCAATGCCAATGCCAGCAAGACAACATTCAGCACTGACAAATGCTTGTTGTTGATTGAGCTAATAACTTCAGAAGGTCAAGTTTAGACCTCTTATCTATGAAAAAACCTAGCATTGCCCTCTACGTTTCATAGCATTACTTACTCTACTCCCCAAGACTCAACTGTCTACTAACTTAAAAGTTAAAATCTTCCTAATTAGAGACAGATGGACTGTGAAATCAGGTGTTGTGACTTCAAGGTTGTGACTTAATTAAAACACGTAAATAATGGGGCCAAGTCTTAGATTGTCAGCTTGTAATAGTATAGAAACTGGGATGGCAGTGGAAGCATCTGCACCGTGCATAGAAAGCACTGCTAGGGACTTGGATTGACAAGATAGAAGCTGAACTTCTATAAAAAGCCACTTGCCAGATGGAGAGATAGAGGGGTCTTTTCTTTCATTAGTCAGCTCGGCATCGGGACTAGCTACAGACAGAGGATTACCCTCAGGGATTTATTAATCTAAGAAGTGGTTTGAACTAAAGGTGGTAAGATAGCCGCACTTATTCCTGGCTTCATAACAAAGCAAGGGCAGGGTGACTTGTTTAAAACATTGTTTTCTATTAGTTGAGGAATGCATTACTATTCCTATTTGTGATTATTTGCTTGTTTTATTCATTCTGCATGAGTTGCTGTCAGTAACATTTGTTTAAATAAATAATCATTGCTTAGAAATGGATATGACTAATCATTTTAAAGTTGTAGAAAATGAATTAGCTGACTGTCTAATAAAAAACAGAGATTTCTATGACCACTGCTATACTGGGCACCTGGGGACACTAAAGTTGATCATAGTAGCTTACAAACATTTGTTGATTTGTACAGATCCTGAGTGTCCGGTCCCAATTCACAGAATAGTTGGTTGGTGTAAGTTAAACTCTCGGTTGGATGATGCTGAGACATGTAAAATTTATAATTGTCCCAGACATGGTAATTCAGGTTTGGATTGTGTGGTTGCCAGAATCTTTGCTCAATTGGGAAAAGACCATTGTCCTTCTCTAATTACCCACAAACACCAAAACCAGGGGGATTTTGATGACTTTAGTGTATACTCACACAAGGTTAAGATACTTCTAATCAGTAAATGGGATCCAGACATCAAGAGGCAGGGGATATTCTTGGCTCAGAACATCATGAATTACCAGCCTTGTGCATAGCCACACTAGTGAGGTTATACCCTAGTATAAATCAATCACTGGCTGTGTCTGCTTCTCCAGCGTCATGAGAATCAGGAAACTGATGCCCATGTACTGAGAACTGAAAAGCCATGCCTGGAAATAGCTCCAAACTTGGGCAAAGCAAATACGTCGCTGTCCGTCTGGGCCAGCACCTTAACTGCTCAGGGCACATATCCCAGGCAGTACCAAGTCATATGCCAAGCTAGGTGCCTTATAGAGAGTAAAGGGATACCTGCATCGAATAATGAGAAAACAGACTTTGGGACAATCGGTCCTTCCCCTTACATACTATGACAACCAAGTCTGCTCATGTGCTATATGATCTTCCCTTGACAAAATCAACTCCTTGTTCAATGCACTGTGTAGATTTGCCATGGACTTCACCCCCTTATTCATGCAGTATGTACAAAGAGATAGGGTTTTCCCTCCCTCAAGAGAAAATGTATGCATAATTCCCTCCTGGGTGCCAAATATTGGTCCAGCAAACTGCCCAGATATCTGTCAGACATGTTCTCCCCTGCAGCAAACCATTCATATCTGCTGAGCTCCATGGTAGGATGCCATCTCAACTTACCCTGGTACAAGCGCAGCCTAGGCCAAGCCTCCATCAGCTACAGGTTTCCCAACACCTGTAACAATCTCCCAGTCAGTGTCATTGCCCCCTCCTCCACATGAAGCAAGGCTCTGCTCAAGTCCCACTACAAATCCCTGACTTCATGTCTCCAGTGCAAAGCGGCCCCTTCCCCAGTCTATCTAACTTATCTAGCTAGTGTATATATTAACCCAATGATGTAGATTGCACTAACTGCTGTGCTCCTCTGTGGGACAGTCATGGTTCTACCCTTTATTTTCTTTCCCTGGGGTTACTCTGTCACATTAGTATAGTTTACTGCAGCGGGACAATCTACTTACCATGTACTTGTTTCATTTGTTTTTGGAGTGTGTAATGTATAAACATTGTAAGATTCCTCACTGTCCTGTTCCTCCCAGGTCGCAACTGGAAATTAACCCAGGGCTCTGGGTGCTTACCTTGTAGAACATATTTAAAATAAAAAGTCTATACAGAGGAAACACCACCTCATTCTTTCTGCTGGTGATATTTCTCCCTATGCACCCCAGCATCCCACTAGCTCTCCCAACTGCCATATCGCACTGACTGGCCTCTGTTAGGTCATCAGAGATGATTACCCCACGTCTGTCTCCTGCTTGGTGGTTGTCAAGTAACACTCCTCCTCCTCCTCATTCTGTACTCTGCCCCTGTGATTTGGTGATAAGAGATTTGGTGATTTTGCACTTTTTTTGTATTGAAACTCAGCTGCTATACCCTTGACCACTCCTCGAGGTTTTTCCAGGTCTCTGCTCGTCCTTTCCACCCCCCCCCCCAAATATCAATCCTGATGCAGATTTTGGGCTCATCCGCAAAGAGGAAGAAATTCCTTTCAGATTATCTGCAGTGTCACCTATAACGACACAAAGAGGACCAGTCCCAGCACTTATCTTTGAGACACCCCGTTGGTCACCCTCCCCTCCTTGGAATTAACTCCATTTACTACCGCCCTGTGTCACCCATTATTTAACCAGTTTCTTACCCAGTTTACCACATTTGGTCCCATTCCTAAGCTGCCCAGCTCACTTAATAGTCTCCTATGTCAGATTTGTTTGACATGATCTCCCATCCATGAGCCCATGCTGTCTCATGTCTTGTAACCCATTTGATTCAAGATATTTCACTGTCCTCTCCTTCAGCAGTGATTCCATTAACTTTCCTACCACTGACGTCAGGCTGACTGACCCAAAATTGCCAGTCTCCTCCCTGCTAACACTTTTGTGAATTGGGGTTTGATCTGCCCTCCTCCAGTTCTCTGGAACCACTCCTGTTTCCAGTGAACTGTTAAATGGGACTGTCAGAGGTGCAACCAGTACCTCCCTGAGCTTTCTTAGTGCCCTGGGATGTACTCCATTTGGTCCCATTGCTTTGCCCACTTTCAGATTAGTGAGTCAATTTAGGTCTTTCTCTCCTGAAAAAGGACTCATGTCCACTTCCCTCCATTGAGAACTCCTGTTACTTTTTTGCAGTCCACCCCATTCTCCTTGTGAACACTGAACAAAAGTATTTGTTCAGGATGTCTGCCTTTTCCTGGTCTCCCTCTGCACAGTCCCCCTATCCCTTTTTAACTTTACAGTCCCTCCCATGGTCTTCTTCTTTTCACTTAAATACCTTAAAAAAAGTTCCCTTTCGTTATCACTTGGGCTGTTTTCTTCTCAGTTTGTGCTTACGCACACCTTACTGCTTTCCTTGCTTCTCTCTGTTTACACCTCCCTGTCCTCCTCCCTCTGCATCTCATCATAGCTTCTGAATACCATCCTTTTAGCCTTTTCCAGTCACATCTTCTGAGAACCATAGTGGTCTATTTTTTCCCCTTTTAGTTTTACTCGCTTAACACAGAGGTTTGTTCCTCTCACTGTGCTCTCTCTTATCTTCTCTCACTGTTCTTCCACCCCCCCAACCAGGTAATCTGGGAAGCATTCACCGATCTTTACAAAATCTGTCTTCTTGAAGTCCAGGATTCTCACCCTCGTGTGGTTCGATTTCACAGCCATCCTTATATTGAACTACACTGTACGATGATCACCGGTCCGCAGGTTGCCTCCCACCTTGATGTCTGCAACACTGTCCCAGTTAGTGAGCATCAGGTCCAATATTGCACCATCAGGAGTGGGTTTGCCGACTAATTGTCTGAGGAAAGTTGCCTTAAGTGAGTCAGGTTGTCCTGCTTCTAGTTGAAGCCGCAGTTGGGAGTCACCAGTCTACATCTGGTGAATTGAATTCCCTCCTGTGGCACCTCCACCATTTCTACCATTTGCCAGGTGGCTTTCACCAATACTTTATCTGACTCCTCCCATGTGCTGGAGGTCTGTAGATCACACCAGTATGAAGATGGCTCGTCCCCTACTCCAGGTAACCCACAGTACAACCCCATATTCCTGGCACTGGGTCCAAAGAGTGCCGACAAGAATAACGCAGGTAGAAGCGCGCTGTAAGAAATGGGACAGATTTTTCCCTTTTGAGCTCCCCGCACCCCCCAGGCTAAAGAATTCCAACTCCGGGGGGAGCAGATCACAGGGAAAGTTAAAAGTCATGGAGCCATGGAATACTGTTTTCAGAGCGCTTCATAAATAAGTGTATATCCTGACTGCAGAAAACATGATGGAGACCAGATCATGGTCGCCAATGGCACTGGCTGAGCTGCTCGATGCCCCAGCCCTCCATGCCACAGGAGCAGGTTGGCCAGCATCCTGGCTCCTGGGGCTCTTGTCAATCTTCAGCACCACGGACAGCAACCAGGGGAGCTCTTACAGCAAACACTGTAAATCCTCCCTCACTGTCCGCGGTAGTGTACCAGACCAGTGCTGTGAATTGCAGTGCTATTCTGGTAGTGCTCTTCTGACCTGGTACTGTATTGCCTGTATCTTTTTCACTTTTGCTTTCCTTCACATTCAGCCCCCACACATACACACACATGCACACTCTTAGCTCCTTTTCTTCCCATGCTATACTTCCTGAACAGGTATAGCCTGGTATGGCCAAATCCCAGTTGTGGTTTTCATTGCACTGTGACTTGGTAATGGTCACAGTATCCAGGTCGGCACCTGCATGCTAGCTTCTAGACCTGGAGTCTTATTTTCTAGACTTCTAGCATTTGCACACATGGTCTTTCAGATTTTGTTACCACTCTGATTATTACCCCTCTATGTTTTCCTTTATGCCCATCTCCTCCCTCTCTGTTTTTAATGCCTTTTTTTCCATTCCTCTTAATTTCTACCACCCTACTTCCTTTATTAATTTGCACCTCGAAGTACCGCTGTTCCCTCAGTTTCTCCCTACTTCCTATTTTAGCCTTAGGAGGGGAGCAGTTATTTGCTTCCCACAATTTATTCTACCGCCCTTTCGGCTAGTTTGAAGTAACATTTAAACTGTCCACTGAGGACTGTGGGTCCCCTCCCAGATGAATGCAGGCTATCGGCATTGTAATGGCTCTAGTCTCTGTACGTTGCAACTCTGTCCCATGTGTAGCGAAACTCCTTCTCTCTGCAGCAATCCTTAAACCAAGAGTTGAAGGTCATGCTGTGGGGATCTCTTCCCTTCCCCGCATTGTAGTGTGGTGTGACAATTCTGTGCAGGAATCCTTGGTGTGGGGATCACTCCCCAACCCCGTTGTAGACAGACACCACCTCTAAGAAAGCCACTGAACATGCTGCCTGTGTAAGACTTTTCCATAGCTCACTAAACTCCCCTGTACTTATCCCTACCCAGACCCTAGCCAGGTCATTAGTCCCTAGATGAGGTAATGACATCAGCTTAGCCTCCTCCTGCTGCCTAGCGATCCTCAGGATCCACTTCCTATCACTTTGGGCATGGTGCCATGTAGGCATCTAACCTGCCTCCCACCACCACCTTTACTGTTCCCAGACCTGTCCCCCTCACAGTTGAGTCCCCACAAAAATTGCCTCCCCGGTGTCCTCTACCTTCTTGGAGTCTTCACTGCAGGGACCCCACATCATCCTCAGTCCCTCCTCAGGTGCCTCCTCTGGGCAGTCCCACCCAGCCAGTGTGGCATAGAATTCTGTTGCTTTACCAGTTCTGACCTGCCACCCTAGTAGAGCCCACCTCAATCCAGCTGCTCCTCCTCCTAGGCACTGTCTGAGACAACCGTGTCAGACATAGTGGCCCTGTGTGGGGAAAGAGATAACCAGCAACCCAGCCAACTTGCCCTGGAGTCCAGCAACCTCCTCATCATCCCCAAGAGGGCATGCAGATGGAGCAGCACTGCAGTCTCCAGAAGGTCTGCACTGCACTTTTTGCAGGAACCACAAGTTTAGTGGGTGGCAGATTTGTGGTCCATCATGTGTTTGAAAATGTTGAAATGTGGTGTAGCCTGGAATAGGATCATTACATTCTCATGGTGCTCCTTGACAGCAGAGTTTGTGTGTCACCTAGGATTGAGCGCAACCACTTTTTAATGTGAACAGTTAATAAGAAAGGCTGTACAACACCAAGAGGGAAACATTCAGTGTAAAGTATACTGGAAAGGGTTTTCACCAGACCCTGCCACCCTGAACAGATGAGTAATTGTTCCCTACATCCACCCCTGAGGCTCTGAGAGAGGCCCCACCAGGTTCCACTTGTAAGTCAGCCATTACGGGTGGGAGCCCCGAGAGTTGTACACTCTAGCCTTTCTGGCTGACCATAGAAGAACAGACACTGATGGCAGAAAAAGACCTAATGGGCCATCTAATCATTTCCACCCTCCACATGCCCATGCAGCAAGAGACCCACGATTGCCTCAGAATGAACCTGGCTTCAGCTGGGCTGGATATTCTTTGACATTATTACATAGAACAAGGAGCAATCTGATAATGCAGGTTGCCAGGTGAAGACACTTACTGTGCCAGCATCCTAGCTGGCAGCAGCTTGACAGGAGGACTGAGAATCCCATAGGATGGGTGGTAGCCTCGTCCACTGCACTGCAGCTTGATGATTCATTGGGGGCCATGAGGCACATTTGGAAGCTGTAGATGATCTGGGAATGCACCATATCTAAAGAGAGGTCAGATAGGGAGAAACATCAGTGGAGGGTGGACTGGCCAGAGCAGAGGACTTGGGCACGTTGACCAGTGCTACGCTGCTGTCTCGGGGAAGGGGCTGTCTGCTCTACCCCTTACCAGATCACCTTGCCTCAGCTATGGTGGCCTGCCAGAAGTTTAGAAAGGAAGTTCAGTGGAGTCCCCAGGTTGGTAGAGTAGGTTACCCTGCTTAAAAGGAGGACTAAGAACCCCATAGTTATTAGGCGCAACAATACGCAACCTATCTGGCAGTTATATTGGGCAGGTAGTAATGATCCAGCATAAAAAGCCAATGCACTTACTCTCTATTTGGCAGTTAGGAGGAAGAGGGAACAATGTGGCCTTCACTTCAAACGGGATCAGAACATTGGAGGAGGCAGAGCAACCCCAGACCAAGGAGGTGGGCAGCAGGCTTTGTTTATTTGCTGCTGGGCTTCCAGCTCCAGGAGAGGCCAATCAGTGTAGCAGCAGCTCCCGAAAGGAGCCAACAGAGTGGGAAGCACAAGAATTTGAAGTGCGGCTGGCCTTTAAAAGCCCCAGCCATGCCATGCTCCCACTGCAATTGGGGGGAAGAGGGGAACAAGGTGGCCATCACACCAAACAGGGAACCGGATTAGCGGAAGGGCACAGTGGCCCCAGACTGAGGAGGTGGGCATCAGGCTCTGATTTTGTCCTGCTCAGCCACCCCGGCCCCGACCGCTATCAAATAGCCTTGGTTGGAGGAGCTGTAGCTGCAGAGCTGGGGAAAAGCTGAAGGCACGTTCTCTGGGAAGAGCCTACAAAGAGGAGGGTCAGGAAGGAAATGATCATGACTTTAAAATAGAGCTGTGGGTGAGTCTGTTTGTGGCATTACTGGCTATGGGGTGAGGGAAGGTTACTGGCATTGTGCTGAAGGTGTGTTAAGGACAAGTGTAAGATCTGAGATTTGATAGAAGTATAGATAGTTCTGTGCTCTGCGGTACTGTAGACGGTACGATCTCAATCTAAGATTTGGAAAGGATGCAGAGTTAGTATTGCATGTGCAAGAAACATGTTGTGACAGCATGCTGAGCAGCAGTTTGTGGAGATGCAGAGTGTTGTGGTCAATGCCACCACTGCTTTTGGGGGGTGTCTCTGTGACACAAATGAATAACACGCTTCTATGACAGCAGCCTCAAGGCATACCACCAACTTGAAAGAAATTCACTGCTGCAATGAGGGACCACCTCCTTATTGCAGGGTATGCCTTGCCTGCTGTAACATGTCAATAAACATGGCAGCAGCTGTCGCCATCCACTTCTCAACCCCACCTGAAAGCCGACATCAGGGGTGCCTAGTCCCCCTGCTGGAATGCCCCCTCCCCAGTTCATTTGCCGACAGGGGAGCCCAATCCCCATCAGCATAATGTCTCCTTGTTTATTTGTGTGCTTATGGGGGGAGCCCAATCCCCAAAACATCATCTTCCCAAACACAGACACTCTTTCTTTGCTGAGGGTGCCCAATCCCATCTGTCAGTTCCTTCCAAAAAAAACACAGGTGGCACACTGGGAGCCCACCTCAGTGTGCACAAAGCAAACCTGAAACTAAGAAAACCTTTCCATGATGTCTTTTTTCCCTTGTAAAAGAAAAATGGTCCTTGTGGTCATGATGCCCTCCCCACCAGCACCACCTCTGCGCAACCCACCTCCCTCACCCCTCATACTTATCTCTGGACCCCGATGTGATAATCTTTGGTGGAGTAGGAACACGCCTGCTCTCTTCAAAGCCGACGCAAACTGAAGAAATGCCAGTAAGCTGTATAATGGCATAAATGGAGGGTTTCCACTTAGGTGGATATCTCAGCCATTTTGTCGTTTTTGGATCCAAATTTTCAACACGAAGTTCTTGAGCTCACCATGAACTTGGTCACTGTCATAATAATTATTCGGTCCTGAAAGGTGATTTCTCAGTCACGGGCGTGGAATCATCTTTCAGGTCCGATTAACGAAATGACAGTGTCACTGTTCAATGAGGGTCCTCAAAAAGCGTATGTTGCAAATCTGGTGAAACAATTCCAAACACATTTGTCAATGCCAAATGTTGTCTCACTAGCATTGGCATTGGTAGTGCACTAGTTAGAGATGCATAATCGGAGTGACAGTGAAGTATGGAACTGAGGCCAACCCCACCCCGCCTGCAGAGACTGATAGATGCCAGGTTGTGCCTTTTGGGGCATCAGCTATAATGCTCATGCCATTTACATCACTCTACCCCATAGACACTGACAAGTGTTGTGGTGTGCTTTAGGGGTCTTTGGGCCTTATACATGCCCCATTCCATAAGAAGATATGCTGAGACCGGTACGGTATAGGAGAATGGGATGAATACTCCAAGGCACACCTTGATGCCTGTCACTGGCTGCAGGGTGGGGGTGAGGGTGGAATGACATGAGCATTACAGCCAATGATCCCAAGTCACACCCTTGATGCCTGGCAGCCTCTAGAGGGTAGGGTGTTACAGTTGGAAACCCTAACGTTGTAGGCGGTTTTTCGGTATTTTCACTCCAAGTTTCCAACATAGGCTGTTTGTGACCCCACCTCATGAAGAGAAGTACAATCAGTTTGTTAGCTGAAAGGTGGTTTTGCACAAGCGGCTATGCCATTTGGTGACACAGGGATAAAAACACATTTTGGGCAGGATGTGGAAAATGAGAACTGTATTATTCATGAGGAGGTGTAACAAAATGGCAATGTTGAAAATCTAGAGGAAATATGAAACATTTATGAAGTCATGAGCATGCATAGAAACTGCGCAACACACTTCCATAACCCAATTATTTATGGGAGTGTTTTAGCCACATTTTCAACATAGGCATTTTGGGACCTCCCCTCATGAACAGTGGTGCTGTGATTTTGTTAATCTGTCCCAAAAGTTGATTTCCCACAGCGACCACGCCACTGTGTGCCACAGGTGCAGAAACAAATTTTGGGCAGGCTGTGAAAACTGGCAGCTGTACTGTTGATAAGAAGGTGTGAAAAAATGCCAGTGTTGAAAATCTGGCATGAAAATATTGCAAATTTGCGAAGTTACAGGGGTGCGTGGACTCTGCGCAATGCACACTTGTAACACAGCCATTTTATGGACTTCCGGCACCAAATTTTCAACCTAGGTATTTTAAGACCTCTGCTCATGAACAGTGTCACTGTCATTTTCTCAAACTGTCCCAAAAACTGATTTCGCACAGCGACCATGCTATTGTGAGCCAGATGTGCGAAAACACATTTCAGCCAGGATATGTAAAATGACAGCTGTACTGTTCATAAGGAGGTATGGAAAAATGCTAATTTTGAAAATCTGGAGTGCAAATTTTACAAATTTATGAAGTTACAAACATGCATAGAAACTGTGCAGCGCACGCTCCTAAAACAGCTATTTTCTTGATTTTTCCCACCAAATTTGCAATATAGGCTTTTTGAGAGCCCCCCTCATAAACAGTAGCACTGTTATTTCATTACTTGGTCCCAAAAGGTGATTCCATGCAATGACCATGAAATCACCTTTCGGGACTGAATAACGCCATGACAGGGATTGAATTCATGAGGAGGGGTCCTAATAACCCCATGTTGAATATTTGGTGCAAAAATTCCCAAAAATGCTCGAGATGTGCACCAAAGTTGAAAAAACCCTATTTATGCCATTATACTGCTTACCGGCATTTTCTGAGTTCACGGTCGGATTTGAAGAGTGCAGACGTGTTTCCCGGTCACCAAAGATCATTGTGCCGGAATCCGGAGGAAAGTAAGGGGTGAGGGTGTGTGGGGAGAGGCAGGGTGCACAGAGGGTGGGCGTGGATTGTGGGAGGGGGCAGAGACACCATGAGGGACCATTTTGTTTTTTACAGGTTTAAAAAAAAAAAAACATTGCAGGACGGTTTATCTTTTGCAGGGCCTTTGGCACACTGGGGTGGGCTCCCAGTGTGCCACCTAAGCATTTTTTTGGAGGGAGATGCTATAGCCGACAGGGGATTGGGCATCCCCTTCAGCACACAGTGAAAATGGGGAGGCAAGAGCTGAGGGGGATTGGGCAGCCCCTCAGCACATAACAAATGGGAGGTGCATTATGCCAATGGGGGGTGGGCTCTCCTGTCGACATATACATTGTGGCAGGGTTTGCCGACAGGGGGATTGGGTACCCCCAAATTCGGCATTATGCTGCCATGTTTTCATCAGGGAAAGCATGTTGGGGGGTCCGCTGTGTATGATGAGCTTTGCTCGCATTGCAGCGGACCTTTCTTTAGATGTGATGGCCACATTAAGTATGCATGGTGTGGCGCCGGCATGCAGGCTTATTGGGGAATGAGGAACGCACCTACTGATGCATGCCCTACATTCACCCAACAGTGACCACACCTCCAGATCTGTTACTTATTCAATATGTTGGCTGGCATGCAAGCGTGAGCCGACATAAAAATGACTGTGTTACAATTGTGTGTTGCATGGTTCCCACGCACACACTTAACTTCTAGAATTTTTTATATTTTAACTCCAGATTTTCAACATAGCCATTTTTCCACACCTCCCTATGAACAGTACAGCTGTTATTTTTCACATCCTGCCCAAAATGTGTTTTTGCACATCAGGCGCACAATGGTGGAGTCACTGTGTGAAATCAATGTTTGGGACAGATTAAGAAATTCACAGTGATGATGTTCATAAGAAGAGGTCCCAAAAAGCCCATGTTGCAAATTTGGTGAAATAATTAAAAAAAAATACTGTGTTACCAGTGTGCATTGCACAGTTTCTATGAACAGTCGTAACTTTGCCAATTTTTACTCCAGATTTTCAGCATTGTCGTTTTTGCACACTGCCTAATGAACAGTACAGCTGACATTTTTCAGATCCTGCCCAAAACATGTTTTCGCACCTGTGGCACATAATGGGCGCGGTCACTGTGTGAAATCAACGTTCGGGACAGATTAAGAAAAGCACAGTGCCACTATTCATGAGAGGAGGTCCCAAAATGTCTGTGTTGAAAATGTGGCATAAAAAATCCCTAAAATAATTGCATTACGGGTGTGCATTGCACAGTTTCTATGCATACGTGTGACTTTACCAATTTATTTATATTGTCACTCCAGATTTTCAACATTACCATTTTTTTACACCTCCTCATGAACAGTTCACCTGTGATTTTCCACATCCAGCTTGAAATGTGTTTTCGCATCTGTGGTACCAAATGGTGCAGTCGCCGTGCAAAATTACCTTTCAGCTAACAAACTGATAGTGTCACTGTTCATGCAGTGGGGTCACAAAAAGCCCATGTTTATGACTTGGAGTGAAAATACCAAGAAATGCCCAGGGCATTAGGGTTTCTGACCATAATTCTCTACTCTGTAGGGACTGACAGGTGTCAGGGGTGTGACTTGAGATTGTCGATAGTAATGCTCGCACCATTCCACCCCGCCACCTAGCAGCCAATGACAGGCATCGAGGTGTGCCTTGGACTCTTTGGCCCCAAAGTTCACCCCATTCTCCTACGCTGCACCCATTTCAGTGTATTTCCTTATGAAATGTGGTGTGTGTAAAGCCCCAACACTCCAAGGCATACCTCAACACTTGGTGTCTGCAGGGTAGGGTGAGGTGAAATGGCATGAGTGTTATGGGTGATGACCCAAAGTCACACCCCAGTGCCTGTCCATCTCTACAGGGTGGGGTTGGGGATGACGTAAGTTCAGTATTTCACTGCCATTCCTATTCTCTATCTGTCTAACTCCTGCACTTTCAATGCTAGTGCCAGCAAGTAAACATTCAGCATTGGCAAATGCTTGTAATTAAATCCACTGACAGCAAAATAAGAGATGATTCAATATTATAAAATGGCAAGAAAAAAATCTAGAAATCTCATTGACCAAGAGAAATCAACTGACTGTACATTAAATCTCTTTATACGCACAGTCATCCTGGTCCTAAACCACATCACGCAATGAGCGAATCCATTCTCCTACAACCAGAACTATCTTCCATCAATCTCTCAATAACCAGAACTGATCTTCCACCACAAACATGGTTGCTACTTTTACACTGTAGAAACCTTCAACTGGGCCACTAAATAAAATTACCTTAAATATAAATAAAACAAATTAATTAAATGTCGTTTACCAGATCATCACACTCTCCTTACACAAATAAGCAAATTAGAAACATTAAGTATTGTTTATGTTTTCAATACAACTGTCTCTTTGTGAACAGTGAAAATTCCTCTTCTATCTTTACCTGCTCATCAGGGAACTCTCTTCTTCTTGCCCTAACAGTTAGAAAATTGAGTCTCTGTTAAAACAGGCCTTTGTTGGGCATGTACAGTATGTTAGTAGAGGAACATTCTGCTAGTAGAACTCAGCAGAATTTTGAATCCCTGTATTCCATGGTAAACATTCCATTTCTTGAATGTGGGAAAATACAGAAAAAAAAGCAAAACGAAGAAAGTAAGCAATAATACTATTTGTAACATGATAATTAATAACAATGCGAAGAGAGCATCCCAATTCATTTAAAGGCATCAGGTGATCAAAACCAAGCTGGTATTAATCCCGCAGTAATGCCCCCTGCGGCTATCTCTCACACTTGCCATTGAAGGACATCTTCACATATATAATGCCCGGCATTGCAGTAGCAAGTTGAAACCACTAAGCAGAATGCGCTTTGAGAACTCATAAATAAATATGTCCGCTCACCCACCCACCCGATGGACATTGTTCTATCCATGGAAACAAACACTGAAGCAAACACAGAAGATAAAGAATTGTACCTGCAAATAAGTGATATATTTTGAGTAATTACATCAGCTCTTGCCTCGATGAACAATACAGGGAAAGCAGGTGACGTTGTCAGGAGAGCAGCGTATCTGCAGGAAACCGATGTGCGGACTGCCGACATTCACAAAATATGCAAAGTAGATAGTATTGCATACCAATATTAGCAGCAGTCATCGATAACAGCAGATAATGAGTGAAATAAAAACATTTTTCATACAGTTATTGAAAAAAAATACACGATTCGACTAATCATTGGGTTGCCTTTCAATGACAAGCCTATTAATATTTATGAAGAAAACTCCACCATATAAATAAATATCAGCTACAAAATCAGAAGTTCTCAATATTTTTATTGCAAAACATATTTTCTTCAACAGTGCATGTATCTTTATGTTATAACATATTACAGGTAATAATCCAACACTCCTGACTTCCACACTGCCCATGTTACAAGAGCATTAATCAACTCCAGGTTTGGGCTCTACTAGGGGATTAATGCCTGGATGGTGGTGGAAGCACTCGCACCCCCAACCAGGCATTAATCTCCTAGTGAAACTCTCCTCTGTCAGGATTAACAGAAACAAAGAGAAAGGTGGTAAATGACTCACCCTGCTGTTTATCTTTTAGGACAGAGTGAGCAGTTCATGATGCTGTCAGTGAGTGTGGCAGTTTTCAACCACGCTCATGCTTGCAACATTGGGGAACTGAGAAGCTTCTGTTATGGTTTCCTTGTAGTTTTGTCTACAGAGTGAGGAGAATGAAATAAAGTAAGGGGTCTATGTGTCATACTTAGAATGAGGAAAACAGCATTTGTGAATTGTTGTGGCTGGCAGGGGAATATAAAGCTTATGTGGGCAGGAAGGCACACACTGTATAACATTACTTTAATCTAGCACCAATAGGCAGAAGGACTATTTTATGTTAAAAGCACAAATTCACTTACATTTGTACTTATTTAAAAATGTGTTTCAAAATAAAAAAAACTGCTTCTAAAAATAAAGGGCCATTTTCTAAGTGCAATAAGACACTCCGGGGTTGTGCATTACTGTGTGATAACTGCACTTCGAGGGATGACTCGGCACTCGAGCCTATGCCCTAACTATGCCCCTAAGTGCGGTTATCACACTGTAATACACACCATGTGTATTATTTCTGTTAGAAGAATGCACAAAACATCACTAAATTAAATAAGTTATATCTCTCACAGTTCACTTGATGTCCTTGTAGGAACCAGGGTTAGCAATAATTAAGCTAAAATTCTCTAGTATTAAGCCAAACAAAAAACAAACTAAAAAAAAAATCACACAAGCCTTCATCAAAGAAACAAGGACCTTTAATTATTCGAAAGATTTGTCCAGTCTACTACAAAATCAAATATTCGAGCAATAACACATAATGGGGTGTACATTAACCTATATTGCTGTATAACCCAGGTATGTAACGGGCCATGAAACCACTAGCAGAGTCCATTACAACACCTGTGGTGTGCTGCAGTTAAACCTTGATAAAACCTTGGAGAATGTTATTGCACTTATAAAATGGATACGTAACAAATAAAACTCATAAAAAGAAAGCAAAACCTGTAACTGCATTAAGCAGTATTGCTGTACAGTCACATGATGGGTTTCTTTGAATCACATCATTGGTCTCTATTTTAGCTACCCACTTAATGAATGTATTTGGAACCACACTATATGTTCACCAGAATTAGAAAAGCCTTATTAATAAAAAGCATTTGTCAGTGCCAAATGATTGCTTGCTGGCATTAGTACTGGAAGTGCAGGAGTTGGACAGATGCAGGACAGGAATGGCAGTGAGTATTGAACTCACCAACCCCACCCCACCCTGCAAAGATGGACAAGCATCTGGGTGTGCCTTTGGGTCATCACCCATAACACTCACATCATTTCACCTCACCCTACCCTGCAGACACCAAGTGTCAAGGTGTGCCTTAGGGTGTTCAGGGTTTACAGTCACCCCATGTCATAGAGGAAATACACTGAAATGGGTGCTTTATAGGAAGAATGGGGTGCACTTTGGGTCCAAGACTCCAAGGCACACATTGATGCCTGTCACTGGCTGCAGGGTGATGGTGGAATGGCATGAGCATCACTGTCGATAATTCCAAGTCACACCCCAACACCTATCAGTCCCTACACTGTAGGGTGCTGGGTTCGGAAACCCTAATGCCCTGGGTGTTTCTTACTATTTTCACTCCAAGTTTTCAACATGGGCTTTTTGTGACCCACCACATGAACAGTGACACTATCAGCTCATTAGCCAAAAGGTGATTTTGCACAGTGACGGTGCCATTTTGTCCACAGGTGCAAAACACATTTTTGAACAGGATGTGAAAATGATAGCTGTACTGTTCATGAGGAGGTGTAAAAATTCGTAATGTTGGAAATGTGGAGTAAAATTATAAAAAATTGGTGAAGTCACGAGCATGCATAGAAACTGAGCAATGCATGCAGGTAATGCAATCATTCTGTCCCGAACATTGATTTCTCACAGTGACCATGCCATTGTGTGCCAGGCGTGCAAAAACACATTTGAGCAGGATGTGAAAATGACAGCTGTACTATTCATAAGGAGGTGTGGAAAAATGGCAATGTTGAACATCGGAGTGATAATATTAAAAATTCTGAAGTTACACTGTGTATTTGAACAGCGCAATGCACACTCATAACACAGTCATTTTTGGAAATTTTCCAAAAATTTGCAACATAACTTTTGGAGCCCACCTCATGAACAGTGACACTGTTGTTTTGTTAATCGGTCCTGGAAGATGATTCCATACAGTGACTGAGAAATCACCTTTCGTGACCAAATAACAGAATGACAGTGACTGAGTTCTTGGTGGGATCTAAAAACCATGTTGAAAATTTGGAGCCAAAATTACAAAATAGGTGAGATATCCACCTAAGTTGACCCCCATTGATGTCACTATACAGCTCACTGGCATTTCCTCAGTTCTGCGGTCGGCTTTGAAGAGTGCAGATGTGTTCCTGTTCCATCAAAGATCATTGTGCCAGGCTCCAGAGGTAAGTATGGGGTGAGGGGTGGGGGATGTGGGGTGTGCAGAGGGTGGGTGCGGGTTGGGGAGGGAGGCATCATGACCACGAGGCACCGTAAAGAACATTGCAGCAAGTTGTTGCTTTTTTTGAAGGTTTGGTTAGGCACACTGGGTGGGCTCCCAGTGTGCCACCTGTGTTTTTGGAGAGGGAGACTGAAGCTAATGGGGATTGTGCCACCCACTGGCAAAAAAGCATGTCTGTGTTTGGGGGTCAGAAACTGATGGGGATTGGGCTCCTGTTGGCAAATGAACTGGAAGAGGCGTGCTGACAGGGGGATTGGGCACCCCCAACATTGGCTTTGAGAACGGACAGTGACATCCACTGCAAAGTTTCTTACTTACCTAGAACAGGTTTCAGATTTTATTGATCAACCAAAGGTGAATTGACACCAAGGTTATTAGAGCACAGAAAACATTTTAAAAATTAACAAGATCAAGGAGTTCACATTTAGACAGCAATAAACCAGTGCATATGTCTTTTATATAAACAAAAGTTCATGGCTGTATCTATCCATTCATAATTCATAATAGTTACCCATTTTAAAATACACCTTTTATCATAAAATAGTTGTAACAGGTTGATGATCTGCTTAAGCCTTCTGCCGATGTCAGTCATAAGATAGTCCACAGTAGGTCATGTTTGATATAGTACTTAAAATTAGGACATGCAATCCTATCGACTGTACCCCACAGTTTGGAGAAGTGAGGTAGCCACAAGGTATTTTACTCAGTGTATCAACTCCTAGTCACTCAACAAGGTAGGACCAAGTTCCATATAACAGACCCCTACCCAATAAACAGGGTTACTGCAGATACTTTGTCCCAGTTGGACTTGACAGACCACTGCCACAAGGACCCAACCATTCTAGTCTCAAACTGCCAGTCAGAATTTTCCACCTTAGAGAGGTCTGTGAGGACAACCCTGCAGCACATGCTGCTCTGTACTCCTAAAAGTGACTCCCAAAGCATTTTCCAGACTGCACTTATGACATGGACTTCCAGTATTAGTCCACAGGGCAGGATCAGTGCTCTCACTTTGGGTCATTTCATTCTACATTCTATCCGAAGTCAGTTCTGACTCTGAATCTCATCTTAATTTCCCCATCCCAATGGAGGCAGAGAGAGCTCACTTTGAATATACTGTTGGGTTACCTTCCTTTCCCATATTAACCATTAGAGGTCAGGTTCCATCTATACCTAGGTACTGGTCAATGAGATGATCTTAAACACCTCAATATAATGAATTAACATCTAACCCCAGCAAGAGCAGGGCCAAGTCCTAGGTATCCAGCCTGATACCAGTACACAGGAGTACTGCATATACTCTGTCCTGGTTAGATCTGACAGGTTTCTGTCAATAGAAGCAGAGGTTTCTGTCAATAGAATCAGATAAATCCATCCTCTGCTATAAGTCAGAACACCACCCTGAGGGTCTGACTGGGGCACCCTATAAACACGCTGCCCTGTGCTCCATGCTCTTCTATCTGACCGCCAGGCAATTTTTCTGACTAACTGCAATATAGACCTCTCATATGAGTCCGTAGAACTGATCCTGTTCTCTCACCTCAGATCATTTCCTCCTGGGCCCCATCCTAAAATCAGAAATGAGGACCAGACCACCTGTTACGTTCCCCACTACAGTAAAAGCAGCAATCAATGTCACTTTTATGGGTGTTATTAGAACACCTCACCTTAAGCACTTTAATACTGTTCATAATATAATTCATTTTCTGCTGCGTAAGAACAAAATTATGACTAAAACTATGAATATATATATATATATGTGTATATAGAGAATAATGGATAGGCAAATGTGTGTTATAAATATTTTTTTCACACCCGAGGTGTGTGATAACTACATAAATCTAGAGAGTGAAGCTCGGGGGTTTATATCAATAATCACACGGTCAAAAAATATCATACACACACTTGCTATCTTTCATTTTATAATTACTGAGGACCCCTTTAATAACCTGAACCCAGTTGTAATGTCCTTTAGAAGGCCATTGGAATATCATGCAGAATCCTAACAATGTCAGTAAAACAATGGTGAAGCAATAAAACTAAACATTTAATTAGTTGCTATGGAAATATTGTCATTTAAAATGTTGATATAGCTAGCTATGATGATCGTGGTTTTCCGTGTGCTGAGAAAAGCGTTACCGGCACCAATTAAGATCTTCCAGTTGCTGTGGTGGCGTGGAAAGAGAAAAAAAATCTGGAAGGACTGTGTTCAAACGCTGAAAGTCAGCAGTTTTGTTATACAGAATGTAGAAAGTGATTTTTTTGCCTTTTTAGAACTTTGAAAGATGTGCTGCAGAAGACACAGAATGAATGAAGCCTGCTTCAGTGAGACGTATTGGTGGTAAGTGGAAGCACTATCGTGGGTTGAAGTGATTGTTTGCCTTCGGACTGTCTCAGTACAGCTACTACTTGAGAGATGTGAATGTGGATATTTTGAAATGCTGTAATAACTCGATTTTGGGTTATTACGGTGTTTCGGCTGTGGCTGAATTCAAGTTATTAAAGGGGGTCTTCAGTAATTTTATATCTATAAGTAAATCAGGCTACCATATAAAGCCAACATTTTAGAACATTCAGTGCTAAAAACAATCGAGAGTTACATATTACTTGGCTATAAATCAGTTCCTAGTAAGCTAAGTTGTAGGTCCAGTGACCTCAGGAGAACACTAATTTAAATCCATCTATTCAGACTTCATTTAATGTCTCATAAGTTTCCAGCTAACCATCAGTGACAAACGGCTCCCTAAACGGGAGTCCAGCTAATTACTTTTAGGCCAAAAAAAAGAATTTCATGCCTGGCTTTCACTGTGTGGTTATCAGGAGTCAGCCTCAAGTCGAGCCCAAATCAGTGTCTTTTTAGTTCCTGGGTGGAAACAGTAGCTGTTTTAATTTAGTCCGTATCAACGGGACTCAGAGCAGGTATTACTACTGTCATCACAACACACAGAGAGCACACTGAGCAACCCTGTAGTTTAAAACATAAGTCAAAACAAGGTCAGGCCATTAGACCCAGCTTTAATTCATTACCGAATTAGGTAGTGAACTACCAGCCAAAAAGATTGTACCTGACTGGAAAGGTTACTCCGCTTCCAACCTCCGTGTATCACTGATAAGCACATTGTCATGGAGAAGACACTGGGAATAAATAAGGAGGAAGCTAGTTTGTTTTACGCTACTTGTAATCGAAATGCGATACCTTATGACACTGTATCCGAAATTAGTTTCCACCTTTACCTATGTCTTTACATTAATTCCAGCTCACGAGCTGAAAGGAAGAAAACACCAGTCACCGATGACAAAGTAAATAGTTCACTCAGTTTTCTCAGCTCTGGTCTACTGAAGGTAAACCTTTCTGAATTCCAGGTACTCCTTTTAAAAATTCTCCGCACCAACTCCAACTTCAGTAAAGAGCTCTTTTGGGTACCTGTAAAAACAAAAGAAAGCAAAAAGTGCTCCTTTTGGTGCAATGACTCCAGGTTTTAACAATTCAAACTGTAATATTCCCAGCCCCCAGGTAACAATGGCATTCCTTTTGATAAGGGTTAAGGAGCTTATCCACATGCATAGTTCAGCTATACTCACCGACATTCACAAACTTTCACAGGTGGGTGTATCGGGTTAGGTATGAAAGCCCCCAACATCTGCAATCCCGTCAGACGCAATCTCAACTTCGTAATCCCAACTATTAAAACACCAGCAAGCAGCCCTTGTTACTGATTTCACAAGATCCCTACTTTCAGCAACAGTAATGAGCAGGTGTATACATGGTGCTGGGGGAGCATGCAGGTTACCTGCAGTAAGTAAATCCTCTACCCCCGTTACTCCTCGGTGCACCAGCGCATCTGAGAAAGAGCTGGAGTTAGCAGGAGAGCTTAGGAGCCCTGCTCAGATCTGAATTTGGTGACTTTGCTGCATGGGTGATTGGCTAGTGATTTGCTCCTGATCAGCTCTCTCAGTTGCCTATATCTGTGCTCTTACAGCAGGCAAAATGAATTAAATCCCAGGAAAGTCAAAAAATGAATCAGAGCAGGGGAGGGTGCAAGTCACCTGCAAGCAAACCCCTCTGCCCCTGTTAACTCCTCAGCACACTAGGCATCTGCTACTGTACTGACATTAGAGATTACATATGTGCCACATCTTGGGTCACCTTCTTCTGTTTTTAAAGACACTCAGTTAGACATCTCAGCATTTTATACTAGCCTCTCTCTCTCTCTCTCTCTCTCTCTCTCTCTCTCTCTCTCACACACATTACGCACAGGCTGCAACAAACTGCTATAAAGTTAAGCTTTATTTCAATCTTGTTAAAAGAAAATATTTAATTGATTGTGGGGACGGGTATTCACTGTCTGCCTTTGTAGTTTGCGCATAATGCCAGAGAGCACTAGAGAGAGCAGCTATGTTTGGATGGGGTAGTGACTTGATGTGACACCCGGACTGCCTTTGCTGCAACATTGAGCATCCTCCTTCCACTCTGTGGTCATCCTGAATCCCAAGAACACCAGATTTCAGAGAGCTTCAGTGGGGAACCCCTCCATACTGGACCTGCAGTTCAAGGAATTCAGACACGCCATCCAGGCACCATTTACCGTCAGCTCTCCTCCGTGATGATGGTCATGACTCAGAGTCCAATGATCAGACTGGAACTTGGAAGGAGGAACAAGAAACAGAGAAGTGAGTCGAGTGAGCATCCCAAGCAAGGAGAAGATGGCAGCAGTCAGCAGGTGCAATGCAGCCTAAGTTGCAGGTCAATTAGTGGTGTGCAGTGACTTTTCTTAGCAAGGCATGCAATGGATGCCAGGATAATTATAAAAGGCTGCAGGTCTGGGGTCCTAGGCAGAGCTATAGGATTTTCATGCTTGTGGTGCATTTTGGGGTATATTTTGGTACATTTTGGAAGTGTATGCCACCTCCGCCTGCACCACAAAGAAGGATTATCGACTTTCTCAGAGTCACTGCAGCTGCATTTAGTGGCTGTGGATTCAAACTCAGATTATTGGGTTTTCAGCTCAGTGCTCTTAACCAGAATCATGCACCACATTCAATCTAGTTCTCTCACTTTTATACAGTGGTCTAAACCTCTACTACTCTCAAACCTGCCTGCAAATCTTGTATTTCCTCTCTTCTAGCACTTACTCACTAGTTGATGACTTATGACTGTTAGTTATTTTCACTATAGTCCTGTTTTGTTACTACATATAGATTTCTGCAAATGTACTGTCATTGCTGAAAAATTTGTATAAGTATACTATGTCTGACTTCTACTTGTTCCATGATGTTTTCTTGTATCTACTATTGACTACATACCCTTTGTTTGTAATCTCCCGGTCGTACCTGAAAATGGGCAGCTATGCTGTCTAGTGTACCCACCCGGTTAACAAAAACTAAATAAATAAATATCTCCTTTGATATACAGTCCCACCATCAGGCATGGCTTGGAGACGGCAGTAGCTTTAACTGCAGGGCAATGCCTTACAATCACATATCCCCTTCAGATGTTGTCATTTATATAGTTTTGGCACAGGTGACTAAGTGCTGAACACACTACAGTAAAGGATCAGAGAATCTGAATGGATGCACACTCTGAGGAGCATAACATTTATCTAAGGAAGGCAAGCATCTGACCTTGTTTATACCAAGACAAGGCAGGAAAGTGTCACAGATCCTCACCTCTTTTTAAGGAAACACTCTTGGCTCGGAGGCTGCAACCCTATCTTACTGAAGACCTCCCTCTGGAACTTGAACCTGACTACAAATGATTGAAATCATTTCTCAAAGTCTTATGCTGGTGAAACAAACATTTCAGTCACAGAAAGAGTGCAGAATTAGTATATTCTGAAAATGTCAGAATATATAAGTACATCAATTCTGTTTTCCCATTCTAGTACATTAAAGAGTAGGTATTCACTTCTAACAAATAGATAACTTGACTATTATATTTATTGTATTTTGATAAGGGGCTGGCAGTATAGCCTAGAGATTAGGATAATGAAATGTGAATGTGTTTGGTACATCCAGTAGACAGACCTGGGTTTGATTCCCACAACCTCCACTTGCATACACTCCATGACTCTAAGTTAGTCACTTAACCTCCCCAGTGCTCCTGGGTTGCCTCTGAAAACAGTCATCTATGCCTAATGGGCCTTACCTGGTTACCAAAAACTGAACAACAAAAAAAGTGCTCGGTAATTACTTTTTATCTTTTATAAATATTTGTAAGTGCAGTGTAACAACTTGGTTTTCAACTTTGCTTTCACACTGCTAGTAAAAGAATTCAGTAGAATTCTGGTAATGTGAAGTGGTCAAAAGCTCTAGTTCTGAGCCAATGTATTCCAATGATAAATTAAATATATTTCAGTCTTTTTCAAAAGAGATAGATACTTCCAACAATAACAAATGTTCCATTTACTGGCCCTGTTAGCTTGATGGAGCTGAAACCTTTCAATAAGAGCACCAGCTGGGCCAGCGACATGTATATGTGTCAAATGATTTTCCCCAGTCACTAGCCCTGCAAAAGTTAATTTAGACTCCTGTATCTCCAAATTCATCACCAGCTCGCTTAAATCTCATGCATGCAAATTCTTAGCTCCACATTTAATTAGTTTGCTACCTCTAACCACAAAATAATAAAAGCAGCACAAAATATAATTTTCAAAATAATTTTTAAAGTTGTTCTGGTGGAGCATGCACCCAGACACCGCAGACTGTGAAGCACCCTCTACACAAACGTCCCCAGACTGGCTGGCTAGATCTGAAAAAAGCATGTTTTGTATGCTCAGAATTTCAAATGCAAGAATGTAAAATGTTATTCTGGACTGAGCACATGGGAGGGGACATGCAGCAGCAGTAAATGCCAAACCTATGCAGCCTAGCCATTAAGATTTTTATTACTGTGGAAAAAAGGTTAACAGGAAAATTGGCAGCTCAGTTGTCTAAATTTTAAGTGTACTTTGAAAAGTTGCATAGAAATGACCATCCTAGAGGAAGAAGGAAACTCCCCAAAGTCATACTGTCTTACACTACTCAAACACAGTACTTTCAGCTTTCAAATACCGGTACTTTAAGCCCTTTGGGAAAATCAGAAGTCGAGTCGTTTAGGTTAGGGTACCTCCAAAGGTGCTGATATGAAAAAGACCACCTAGAAGCAGTAGGAAACTCCACCAAGTCATCGCCTGCCACTACTCAGTTTCATCTTAGAAATACATTTAGCTCCCACCCAACAAATGTAAAGCAAAAAGCAGCACATGAATATCATCCTTTTCAAATATATTTCCCATTATTCTGGGCAGTATGCCCTACCTCTCAACTGTCACACATTACGAAGAACAGCACTCATTTTACCACTCAGAAGCTTACTATACCTCCATGGAGAAGGCATTATTCTGTGCTACCAACTGAGACTTTAAAGCAAAAATGAATGCTTCTCTGTTATCTCAGTTATCAGAAAACATATAGACATGGTTGCATTGAACCTACAGGGTTCTGAGCAAGCAGTGACATATAATGTTTCTGATAACATTATACAACAGGTGGTCATGAGGCATGACGCAGGGTGAAGGCCCTACATCTCTAGAAATAGCTTAACAAAAGTACTCCAACCCCTGGAGTGCACAATGTTATTATTAAGCTAAATTGTTTACTTTTAAATGAGTTTCTCTTTAATTAACATTCTAAGTGTTCAGTCATTCATGAGTTTCAGTCTTTATTTATTTAGTTTTTTACGCGGTAAGCACCATAGCCAAGAACATGACTACTTTCAAGCGCATGACCCAGGAGATTGCAGTGGGTAGGAGAACTTGAAGAATACATACATTTGCAATACATACATTATACCGAATCAAGATAACTACATAGTTTCAGCACAAGATCAAATTACACGATTTGCAGACGTTGATTGATAATAGGTAGGGATAAACAGGGAAAATGCATACACTATAACTTTTAGTAAATTCATCAAGGACTCAAAGATTTCACAAGTCTCTAGCATGTGTGGCAAAATAGGTGTAACAGTAGCATAACATATCATAGCTGTAACTCATTTTCTGGGTTGCGCAGTTAGACACAACTACAAAACACACAATATAAGTGCTTAAAATGTGAACTAGGAGAGTAATCCAGAGTAGTATTTAGCAGTTAATGATAAGGGAGAGGCAATGGATAAAAGGTTTAAGGGGGGTTTAACCGAAGCCTTTCACACTGCTGTCAGCGAATCAGAATGTTACATTCCTACCATTATTTTGTTATTCAACTTGAGATTAAGACAAAGACCTGCCATCCATGATTATGCTTAGATTACTGGAATTTGTTCTAATATTATTTAACCTAGGTAGTGTTCTCTATTGTTGCCTCTGATGTGAGTTTGTTTTGGTTGCCATGTATGATTTCTAGGACTCTAAATGAGGGTTTCTGAAACAGGCTGAATGTCCAACTGAATCAAGTCTAATCCATTACCTGGTGATCTGCATCCTACTGTAGCAAGCATTCATTTTAGGTTTCCTTGCACATGTGCAAGGAAACATCTTCTGAGTTCCTTGAGAATGACATTTCAGAGGTGTGCCAGGGACTGGTCAATGCAGAGCAATCTACAGTGGGCTCGTCCTGACAGACCAGGGACCACCAAAGCAGAGAGCGACAGTGGTCAGAGTTTCACAGCTGGAAGTGTCCTGTAGTTGAAAGAAATAAAGTGCTCCAATGGGAGAGAGTGCTTCATTACTTTCACCTGCATAAAGTCTTCAGCAAGCAGCTGAGTGCATGACCAGCCTGCCCCCCAAGAAAAATACCTCCCGTACTATCTGTGTGACATCCCTGAAAATCAGAGACAGCTGAGAGGTATGCTCACCCTTCAGTCCCATTCAGTATGAAGAAAACAAAACCTCCAGGCTCCCCCTCCTCGGTGCACTAGAAGCATTCCAAATCAGTATTTAAACCCTCTCAGTAGCGCTTTCTTTATATTTATAAGATGACTGCATATACAAGTAACACGAAGTCTTGCATAGACTGCCCACCATTCCTAACTGAAAGGATTATTCTTTCACTGTTTTTAGTTAATTTGTTTGAGTACTGATATGTAAGTCAGCTCCACCACATTGTGAACTGTCGAGCTACTATTACCGCGCCTCAATTCTGCCAAGAATGAGTAACTACATCTGTTGGGGCTGTTACTTTTTAATTTAGAAACCCAAGTCCCTTTTTCAACTATGTCAGCTCCTGAGTCCTAAACTTACTGAAGGCAGTTATTACCTGGTTCTCATATGGGGTCACTGCCCATTAGCCCTGCCCTCGAGTTCACGGTCACTTAAAAACACAAAAGTGCGGAACTCACCACAGGGTATGCCACCTCACAGTGACATTTGTATGGTGACATGCGTCGATATCAACTACAGTGCCATGTCACTGTAAAAATGCCACTGGAAGGGACAACCCTTCCCCACATGTACCCTCCCTGAACTAACTCCTGCCTGGGTTAGAATCCTTTAGTTTAGGGGTGCGAGGATCAAGGCCCCAATGTAGAAACAGGGTCAAACTGTGGCTCCATGCCAACTGCAACTTGCGGCTAACATGGAGCCCGTCACTAAATGCCAGTCACGGTCTTTTTGTCGGCGGATATATAACCCTACAGGAGACAACAGTTCCCCATGGTGGCTATAGGTGCTCGGACTGTTTGAGTTTCAGTTTGTTACTCGGAAAATGACACAATTTTGGAAGCACAATTTGCTGTAACTGCTTTGAGGCAAGGAGAACTCCTCTTAATGTGTTAACCCTTTCATTCAAAGGCTGATCTCAGATCAGTCGGAGAGTTGGGATAGCAGCCTGTGCAGCAGAGCTGCACTGTTTTAATCTGAGACTGTTGCATACCTCATGCATTTGTTTACATAACAAGGCACCAAATATAATGATAATGCAAGGCTAATGCTCTGGAGTCAGCCAAGATGCAACTTTCTGAAAGATACACTCTATTATATCAAATGAAAATCTTATACATTCCCTTCCAGGAAAATAGTTCAACCATGATATTTGTTTTGGTAATTTTCTTTATTGAAACAACTTCAGCCAAGTGGATGTATCAAAGTACACCATATAGTACAGGTAGGTGTCCAGGAAGGTTCAAGTACAGAATCCTTTTTCAGTGTCCATAACAGTCAATGTATATAAACAATCAATATATTATTACAGATACAGTGGATCATACTGTGAGTGACATAAAACCTTTTTCTAATCCCCAGTTCCAGGGATTTCCTGGCATATTCTTGTAATAACATTTCATCAGTGCTACACCCATTTTGGTTATTATTGATAAAGGGAAGGTTCCAACCAACTGCCACAAAGGGTAATGGTATTCTTGTTGTTTACTGCCCTGGGTGACATCCCACAATGACCACTTCTACTGTGGCCACATACTGGAATTTCAAGCAGTCAGACAGAGCCTGGGTCACTAGCCCAGAAGTTCCTAATCCTGGACATTCACATCCTAGATGCTGAAAAGATCCTTCCTCCAGCTCACACTTAGGACATGTATCTGGCTTTAAGTCATCATACGTATGTGCCATAATGGGAGTAATGTAGGTACAATGTAAGAAGTTGAATTGTACATGTCTCAAACTGTTATTCTTTAAGCAGGCATGTACTGACATCACTGCCACCTCACAAAGCTCATCAGGTAGGACTTCCAGGCCCAGATCCATAGCCCTTTTATTCTAGATCTGATCTCAGACTGTAATGCAGCTGAAATAAGGCTTTGGTAGAGTGTTTTCAGTGGTCTGTCCCTTTATGAGAGGATGCGACTTCTTTGTGATGGAGTGAGGAAGTTCTTTTTCACAGAAAGGGTGGTGGATGCATGGAATGGCCTACCTCAGGAAGTGGTGGATATGAATACAGTGCAGGCTTCAAACAGGCATGGGATAGGCATAAGGGTGCAATACAGATGAGTATAAATAGATAGGCCATTGACAGAGCAAAGGCCTATGGCACATTCATAAGGTAGAAAAAGAAATGGGTAGACTGGGTGGGCCTTGCGGTCCTTATCTACCGTCAACTTCTATGTTTCTATGTTTGTCAATTAAAGACACAATTGGATGGGACTAGGAGTTGGGCTGGTCTCAGACTTTCTGTTTCATCTGGAGGTAGGCAAATAAACCAGACACTTTTGAGACATATCTGGCTGTAAGGTTTTAAAACAAGTTTTAAATCCTTTTTTTGTACAAAACAGCTTTGAGTGTCAGCCCTTGGGCTTGCCATTGCTTTACGACTTGGGCAAAATGCTTCCGAGGAGAGGAGTCAGATATCACCACAGGCCCTTTTGTGTATGTGCTAACACTGAAAGGCCCAGTGCATGTTTTGTGATTTTGTGGGCTGCTTACTTCTGTATGCTCTTACACTGGCCCAAGTAAAGGGGTCAGTGATAGCTTTAACTATCCCTGTTCTGAGGGCAGATGCCAGTATGTCCCCAATCATTAGGTCTCCTAGGTACTTCTCCTCCAACCCCACACAGTCTGATCTACTCTTCTCTCCCATAATCACATCCTTCACATGGGCAAGTTGTGCTGCTATGTAAAAGAAGCTGAAGTGTGGAAGATCCAGGCCTCCCTTCGCTTATGGTAATCATAAAAAATCTTACCTTACCAAAGCCTGTTTCCCTGTCAAAAGAAGGAGGCAAGGGATCCCATTATGCTGAAGAAGAAGAACAATGGCACATGTATTGGAAGAACCTGAAACAAATATAGACATTTGGGTAGCAGGCACATTCACTACCTTAACCCTAGCCCTCAGAGTTAGTAGCAGGGACCGCCACCCGTCACAGTCAGTAGTGGACAGAATTTGTTTGGTGTTGATCAACTCAAATAGCGGAAAGTTATTTTAGTAGAAGATCCTACAAGTACATAATCTGGTTTAGGGACATGAAGTGTCACACTTGGACAGCTGGTTATGATCTCTGTATCATTTTTTTGTAAATATAAAAAATGTATGATGGACTGGGGCAGGAGGAAATGCTGGCTTGCTGAATGACTCTGAGACTTGCACTCTCTCCATCGCCCCAGGGATAAGTTCAAAGGACAGGATATAGCTAAACTGTGGATATCTAGGATGCAATTATCTTGTCAATTTGCTTTTATCCCAGGAAATAAAATTAGCAATGCATGACGTCCTCAGGGAAATCCTTTGATCTGCACTAGATGTCCTGAGAAAAGGGACACTGCCCAGCGTTATGAATAACCTCCCAGGAAGCCAGCTCGTTTCATCAAAGAGACCTTTGATGTGTAGAGACCAGGGCCCAGATGGAAGTAAAGCATCAAATACACAATTGTGTGGAATATACAGTGACTTACACCAAAGAGACTTTTGATGTGTGTGTGTGAAGCAAAGCACAGACTGGTTCAGACCAGTCAACATGAGAAGAGGAGATTTATTATGTCATCTCTTATTTTTTAAATAACTTAGTAGGCCATCATGTGTTATAAAATATAGATTTTGTTACACCTAGGAGGAGTTTGGTGACCTCAGAGAGAAGGCTGGCTCAGGACTGTTTTAAACCTACTGAGCAAACCTTGAGACTCACACTTTCATATTTCTGACTGAGAGAAGAGGAACATCAGAGCACTGAAAGATTTAAGAAGTAAGGACCTTAAGACAAGATTAGTCCGAGTGTTATTTTTTGTAGGAATCTGAACTTTTAACCTGTTTGTTTTAAGGCTGTATGTGTTGGGATATTTTGTTCTGTAATATTTTCTGTTTTCCTATTTTAAAGTAAAGATTTATATTTTAAAATGGAAACTGCCTGGAGTGCCTTGAAATTTCTTTTTATATAAGTGGAGCTGTAAAGGTTATAGTTAACACTGTGTATGAGCTTATTGTTATACCAAACTGGGAAACGGATAGAGTTCTCTAAGGTCTTGCATAGAGTTCTAAGGGTTCATTTTGTAGACCTGGTTAGGTGCCCATAGGTAAGGATATCTGGCCCCCGAAGACAGAATTATCTGAGCCTGATAATTAGGTACACTAACAAGAGGTTATCAGTTTGAATCCCTCCAGAAATTGAGACTAAGGTGACTGAAACCCACAAAACAGAGAAGAGAGTTACCTTGTACTGTTCACTGTCCACAAATCCTACGCTCAGAGGTTGGCACTTTGGGAGTAGAGGGCTGACCTGCTGAGCGAATTTGTGACAATAAGTAGGAAATGTACAATTTTGAGGGAGTTCACACTTTGGGCATCCACACGCATTCGATCCAGTTTATTTTGTATACTGACAGAGGGCCATATTCAGTAAAGATGTTAGACAAAGCCTGCAATGCCTCCTTCAGGTTCAAGAAGAACAATTGTATGTCATCCCGAAAAAGTGAGATGACATGTTGTGCTCCCTACCTCAGGCCCTTTATCAGTTCACTGTTTCTTATAGCCACTGCAAGGAGTTCTCTTTTCAGAACATTTAGTAGCAGAGGGGACAGTGGGCTTCCTTGTCTAGTACCCATAGACAACAGGAATCCCTCCGAGCGGTGACCATTAGTCAGAATTTGGGCCTGTGGTGTTTTATATAGTACAGCAACTCAGGAATGTATCCATGAACCTAAACCAAAACATGCCAGCACAGCAAACATGAAGGGCCACTCAACCAGGTCAGATGCCTTCTCTGCATCTAGTGACAGGTGACCAAGTTGAGTAGCCCTCCTGGCCCACTTCCAAATGATGGTCAGTGTTCTGTGCAAATTATATCTTGGCTGCCTGCTTTTCACAAAACCTGCCTGATATTTTTTTTGTTTGTTTACTGTGCTTTTTGTCTGCTTGCCAGTGTTGGGAATTTCAGCCCGGTCATGGTCCCTGCCATCCTCCACTCCCATATGAGCCACTTCTCCCCACTGCACCCTTAGTTTGCCCCAAGGATGGGGCCAGCACTGGCCAAAGTGCCTGCACATTGGACAGGTTGGGGAATCAGCAGGTGCATGAAGGAGGGCGAGGGGCATCATGAGGCGCTAGCAGCAGTGTTTGTTTCTCTGTTTTTCTTGGGGCAGGGACATGCAATGATGTCCTATGTCTGCTGAACCCCCTAGGACATCCAGACACTGGCTGCTCGTGGTACCCCAGCCTCCCCAGATGTCCCTCGAACACCAGACATTCTCCACCCTCTACCAGGGATGGTGAGCCATCTGAGGACACTCCATTGTTCTCCCTTGGCCGGCCCTCAATGACCCAGGTCCACTCCTGAGCCTAGGTGCTGACCCATAAGTAGAAATCCAACCGTTGTGCCAATGGCTAACCTGCCTGATGTTTGTAAATTATCTTAGGTAGAAACCCCTCCTAACTAGAAGTTATAATCTTAATGAGAACTCTGGACAGCTGTAGTTTGGTCCACAGAACAATACGAAAGTGTACCTGTCATGCCCGACATGCACTTCCACAACCACATAGCTTCCCTACGGATCTCTGTTCTCTTTAAGTATTTGTACCCCAAACCCAGTCTAAACCATATGGCCACTCCTCTTGCTTTGGAAGTTAAAAAACATCTACCAATATTCTCCACCAACAATTTTCCAGCTTCACCGCCTCTTGTGTGCCTATATGGGTCTCTTGCAGCAAAACACATCAGTGCATTTCTTTTTAGCTTGTCCCACACCATTTTGCATTTTATTACTGACTTCAAATCATTGTCATCAACTTGTGACAGCCTTCTTGTAGATGGAAGAGATGGATATTACTAGGAAACTTGTATGTTTAGGATAGGATGGTATTTTTATTTTTGCTTGCATGCGCAGCACAAGAAACATATTGAGATAGTAGAGCATTGTGGAGGTGTGGCAGTGTTGTGGCCAATGCAGTGGATGCTTTAATGGCGCATCCCTCAGTCACCAATTAATGCTGAAGCTGCTGATGATGGCAGTTTCAGAGCGAGTGCTGCACTTGAAAGAAATCTGCTGCTGCAATCAGGGGCAGTTTCATCATTGCACAGGCACACAGCAGGACAACAAATTTAAATGTTAGCTCCCTCCCATTGCTCCTGCCCACCCCGCACCCTTCATTCTCCATCCCTGCAGACATCAGGGTGCTCAATCCCAGTGTCAGCATGTATCCCCTACCCTCATTAATGTGGCACACTGGGAGCCCACACCAATGTGCCAAAAATACTTTTGATGTTTTTGACACTGGGATGCCCACTCCGGTATCGTATGCACCACCCCCACACACCTATGTTCTCAGCCTACCTCAAGTGCCCAATCCCCTGGTTGGCATTGATCCCTCCAGTACTCTGGCACACTGGGAGCCCACCCCAGTGTGCTAAAATCCATTTTGTTAATATTTCACCTGTAAAAAAGAAAACAGTCCCACAACATTTTTTTAACCTGAAAAAAAATGAAAGAAAATGGTCCCTCATCTTTCCTGCTAGCACCCCTCCCCCAACCCCCAGCCTCCCTCTGCACACCCTACCTCCCCACACCTTCCCTCACCCATACTTACCTACAGAGGTCAGAAGCAGTGATCTTCTGTGGATCAGGAACACGTCTGCACTCTTCAACGACCAACCAGGAACTGAAGAAATGACGGTAAGCCCTATAATCGTAGACAGGGGGGGGTTCAACATAGATTGATATCTCAGCCAATTTGTAGAGTTATGGTCCCAAATTTTCAACATGAGATTCTTGGGACCCCACCTCATAAACAATGGCACTGTCATTTTGTTTCTCTGTCCCAGAAGGTGATTTTGCGGTGGCTGCACGGAATCACCATTAGGGACTAATTAACGAAATGACACTGCCACTGTTCATGAGGTGGGGTCTTAAAAAGCCCTAGTTGCAAATTTGTTGAAACAACTCCAAAGAATGACTGCATTATGAGTGTCCATTGTGCAGTTTCTACGCATGCTTGTAACGTCATCAATTTTTAATATTTTCACTCCAAATTTCCAACATTGCCATTTTTTCACACACCCTTATGAAAAGTACAGCTGTCATTTTTTGCATCCTTCCTGAAATCTGTTTTCACACCTGTGGTGCTGAATGGCACACTCGCTGTGCAAAATCACCTTTCAGGATGGAGTACTGAAACAATAGTGCCACTATTCATGAGGTGGGGTCCCAAAAAGCCCGTTGAAAATTGGAGAAAATGCCAACAAATGCCGGTGCATTAGGGTTTCCAACTGTAACTCCCACCCTGTACAGACTGACAGGTGTTGGGGATGTGACTTGGGGTTGTCAGCCATAATGCACATGCCATTCACCCATCCCCACCCTGCAGCTACTGACAGGCATTGAGGTGTGCCTTGGGGTCTTTAGCCTAACATTCACCAATCAGAGGGGCTATAGCCACTCGTTGTGCTTAGAGGCAAAAAGTGCAAAGAAAAGAGATAGACAGAAAGTAGGTTTAGCAGCTCATGTACAACACTGGATGCTCCTTTATTTTAATATACTTTATTTTAATAACTTTAATTGCCTTTGGTATCTATGATTATGCTCCTTTGGTATACTGTATAGCTGTGACTTCTGCATTTGTAATGTAATTATTACTGTTTAGTTTTTTCCACCTTGCGCTCTTCTCCGCTTCCCCTCCCCCAGGAACACATCTGGAAAAAAGCTGTTACCATCTCAGTATGTCTTCCTGATGAACATTTTTAAATAAAATAGAGTTTTATTATGTATACCAAACAACTATTTCCATCATCGGTCTAGTGTCACTTTTTCACTTTTCCCAGGACAAATCAGCAGAGGACACTGTCACAACCCCACTCAGCAGGTCAGGCCCTCGCTCTCACAGTGCCTACCTCCAAGTGCAGTATTGTGAACAGTTAACAGGACAGGGTAACTTTGGTCTCAGTTCTGAGGGATTCAACTGTGAACCTCTGCTAGTGCATCAATGTACAGGCTCAGATAATTCTGCCTTCTGGGGCAGATATCTTCCTATGGGCACCTAACCAGGTGTTCAAAATGAACCCTTAAAAATTATATATTAAAGAATCGGTGAGAATTTTACCTTTCTCCCAAGTTGGTAAACCAAATCCTCTTTAACAGTGTCAACTTTAACCATATATGCTTCACTTGTCAAGAAAAGAATTTCAAAGGCACATTTAAGTAGTCTCTAAAGTAGAGGTTTACTTAATTAAAATTTAGATAAACAAATGTAAATGTAAATACAGAACAATATATCACAAAACATACAATCACTTAAAAGAACAAGGCTCAAAAAGTGCAAAATTCTCCACCACCAGACAATTAGACTTATATCTAATGTATCTCTTCTGATAGTGCTGATAAATATGTTGTTGAGAGAGTTCAAACATGTATGTATCTACAGGTCACCACATATAATTAAACACTGTATTGACCCTGCTTCTCCATGATGTCACCAACCTCCTCTTATTAAAAATTATACAATCAGGATGTCTTGTGTCAGGCGGTAAATTAATAGAGGACATCAAAAAAAAACTTGTTTCTGCTATGACTTCCCAATTGCTTGTAATTTTCAAGTCCTCTGTTATCCATGAGCATCCTCTCTCAAGGACTTAAAGGACCTTATGACGGCACCACAGGACATAGCCTGTAACCTTCCCTCTAAACGCCATAAAAGTTGAAAGATTTCTTAGCCTAAGCAGCTGGCAACTAATTTAGTTAGATGTTTGTGATCTTTAATTTAGGTCTCTAGACTGTAATTATTCCTTGCTTTATCTTTTAGTTGAACAGCATGTCCAAGGAGAGACACTCAATACCACATTTTATATTACAAAAATCATGGTGTAATCAGAACCAGCTGTCCAAGCATCACAACTTCCTAGCTAGACTGAATTTGTTTTATCCACTGCATGGCATAAGCTTCTCAAATCAGTTCACCTCATAGACACAAGACAACCTTCTGAGTTCTGATTTTCGCTCCATTCTTATGTAGACTGTCAATTGTACTTTGCAAAGCAAGACTCATCTAGTAATTTACTGTTTTTCCATCTGCGTGAGCCAAACCTGGGGTTGTGGTCAGTCTGTGTCACAAATGCTGTCATACATGATGGCTCTAACTTTAGGCCCACACTGTGGCAAGACATTCTTCCGTAGTGGAGTATGCCCTCCCTGGAAGATTTACCAGATAGGCTACAGGGTGATATTTCCTTGACTAGATGTCTGACTCAGTACTACCAATACCCACGCCTGAGGCGTCAGTTTGAACTATAAGGGTCTGTTATAGTTGGGAGTTAAAACAGGCACTGCACAGTGCCTTCAGTCTGGTAAAGGCTTCACAGGTTGATCCTCAGGTAATTTTCTTATCCTTTTCTTTACCAGGTCAGATAGGAGCAGCTAGGCACTGTAACTGGGTACACATTTTCATAGTACCCTGCTGTCCTAAGAAAACTCATGACCTGCTTCTGCTTCTGGTTTAGGCCATGGCTGGATTACTCTATCTTTATTTGGTTAGGAGGGAGCTGTCCCGCCTACCATGTCAGAGTATGCCACTTCTCCATTGTCACCTGGCACCCTTGCTTGACAGTGAGCTCGCCTCTGAAACCGGCCCAGCACTTCCTTAAGGTGGAGATGTTCCCAGTTACCAAAGATGGCAATGTTATCCAGGTATGCCATGCATACTTCAGCACCTTTAACACCCGGTTTGACCAACTTTGGAAAGTGGCTGGGCGTTCTTCATTCTGAAAGGCATTTTTAAATTCCAATAAGTCTATTGGTGGATGGCTGACCCTCCCTAGCACTGGTCATTAACTCTACTCTGCCACCTTGGTCGGGCCAATCGCTGAAGCTCGGCCCCTTCCAACTTGTCCAGGAGTTCGCCCATACAGGCATCGGTGGGTGCCTGATTTCATGACTTATTTAGTCCACAAAGTCCACATAGAATGGGTAGAGCCATCTGGCTTAGGCACAAGGACACGGGTGAGCTCAGTGGCTGTGGGATCTCTGATAACCCTAAATCCAGCATCCTCCACTCCTCCTATTGTCCTTTTGGAGCCTCAACACCTGATATGCTGTCTGCTGTATGGGCATCTGTGTCCCGGTTCCACGCCGTGGTCGCGGTGGTGTTAGTCCGTTGGCACTAAACAATGTGCAGTCTGCTAAACCCCTACTCCTGGATCTGGTCTGGGCCAGCTGGGAGACAATTTTACTGACTCCATAGAGGTCTCCACTTGCTTTCTTCCAGTGTCCATAAGGGGTCTTCATCCATTCTCCCAGACTACACACTGCAACACTGTGGTCAGTCCTATTTGTGTTGGTTTCACTTATTGACATGGTACATCCTTTCTGTCTGTCTTCAGTCAGGTACCCTCCAATAGTGTGTTCATGTCATTTGCTTTCCTAACCCTTTTGTATGGTTCTGCCCACCAGCTGGTAGCTTGTCTTTCCAGACTGGAATAAGGACCATGACTTCCTAACCCATCATGTCCGAGTGAGCTCTGGCTCTGTAGTGTACACACTTTTGTTTCTGTTGGGCAGCTGCCAGGTTGCTCTGGGCTGTCTTCACAAGCTCCTTCAGCCTTTCCCTAAGCTTAAGGACATAATCCACTATGGGAAGTTCCCTGGGTGGCGTTTGCTTCCCAATCCTCCCAGATCAATTCTAGGGGCCTGCGTATAAGGCTCCATATAAGAGTTTGAAGGGGAAAATTTGCTACACTCTTGGGCACCTCCCTGTATGCAAACAACAGGTGGGGAAGATGCCTTCAGTCCTCCTCCCATGCTGTTCAGCAAACACCCGAACATTGACTTCAGGTACCCTTGACTATTTCCACAAGCCCACTGGCTTGTGTGGGTGATAAGCAGTGTCGCATCTCGGGCAATCACCCACACCTCCCATAAACACATTTCATCACTGTCCTACATGAAGGAACCCCTGACTGGTGACAACCTTCTGCGAAACCCACCATGAGAGAAAATCCTGCAAGGCATCTGCCACTTTATCTGTCCTCAGTGAAAATAGGGCGACTGCCTCTGGGTACCGGGTGGCATAATCCACCACAGTCAGGATGAATCTCTTCACTGAGGAGCTGGGGGTATTTAAAGGCCCCACAATGTCCACTCCCACCCTTTGGAATGGCTCGTCCACTATGGGCAATGGAATCAGGGCGGCTTGGGTTTTCTTGCCTGCCTTCCCTATTTCTTGGCACTGGTGACAAGACCTGCAATACTCCTTCACCTGCTGGATGAAGTTAGGCCAATACAAAGTCTGGGCCAACGGCTGCATAGTGTGCACGATTCCAGATGACCAGACATGTGGAATATCATATGCAACCCTTGAGCAACTGTCACGATACCCCTGGGAAATGGATGCTGTCTGCCTAGCAATTAATTTCCAGATCAAAAGCTGTATACATCAGTCCATTTTCCCAATAAATCTTATGTCTGCTGTCACCTCCTGTGCCGTGTCAGAGTCTGCCCAAGTCCTCAGCTTCTCTAGACTAGGGTCACTTCTCTTAGCAGCTGCAGACCCCTCACACATTCTCAAGGCATGGGACAGGTCCCCTTCCATCACTAAACTAGGGCCCCTAGCACTAGCATCAGGCCACTCAGGATCACTGTCAGTCCCAACCCTCTGACAATGAGTCACTCCTCCCTCTTCGGAGTAACCCTCTGTAGCTGTGTGGTTAACTGCTACTGGGAAAATTTCTACCCCCTTTTCATTAGTCTCCCCCTCTGGAGACACAGGCTGGGGAATCAGCCTCCCAGTGGTTTCCACAATGGCTTCTGTGGGGTTCAGGGAACTACAATTTTCCCTTGCAACTGGCTATGGGTAACTGTACACACCATCTCTTGTTTGAGATTGTTGCCCAGGATCACATCCACTGTTAAGGTTTTGGCTACAGCCACCTGTTGCACAGTTCCTCCTGTTTCACACCAGTCTAGGAGAACACTAGCGAGGGGCAATGTTTTCTCTTCACCAGTAAAGTCCTGTACAGTGATGCATTTATTGGGTATAAGCTGACCTGGCTCTACTAGATCCCCCTTTACCAAGGTCAAGGATGTCCGGTGTCCCTTAACCCTTCATGCCTGTACACTATTCCACTATGACTGGGTGCATGTGTTCCCTCATGTTCACAGGCATGCTTCCAGGAACACACAAACAACCCACTTCTTTCCTAGCACCACCTTGCATATTATTGCTAGTCCATTTGGGACACTGACAATATGCTCAGCTTCTTTACACAACCAACATTCATTTCTTTTCTCAGAGAAATCTTTTCTCTGAAACCTGGAGCTAACTGGTTTTGGTGGAGGCAGTGAGGGTTTTAGCTGCCCTGAAGGCACGCTTTCCCTTTCTGCACTGCCACACCCACCCTATTCACTCTCAAGGCAGGTCTGCTCTTGGTATAGTGGTCCGAGAGTTCAGGCACCTCTTGCACTGTTTTGGGATCTCAATCCTCCAGCCAAGTTTTTAGCTCAGCTGGGCATGCCCAATAAAACTGTTCTAATAAAATCACATTTTGATTTTGTCAACAGAGTTTTGCTTCTCAGTTCCTCTCACCAACGCTTATAAACTGAGTGGTTTGTGGTTAGCTCCTTGTAGCTCAGGTGTCAGGGCATCTCCTGAGCTTACGGAATTTCACTATGTATGATTCAGCAGTTAATACAATTTTTTAACAGTGCAGCTTTAAGTTTGCTGTAATCATCACTGTCCTCATTGTCCATTTGACCAAATGCATCCCGAGCTTTCCCATTATGTAGCAGGATAGCTGGAAGCTCCAGGACTCACTAGGAATTTTAGCCTGAATACAAACTTTTTCAAAAGAAGTTAAAAAGGCATCCATATCCTCCCTCTCTTTAAATTCGGCTATCAATTTGGAATTCAATTTGTAATCCAGTCCTGTAGTCCCAGTTAAACCCAAGTCACTTACCTGCTCTGGTGCCGCTAGTTAGAGTCATAGCTTCTCCATTTCGTATTGCCTCTGGTGCTCTCATGCTCTCACCAGTCCACCTCTTGCTGTTCACCGGTCTGCTCACTGCTCTTTTCGCCTCCCGCTCTGCCTTTGGTGCTCATTGGCACCTTATGCTCCCTCATGCTCAGCCTCCCACTGTTCCTGCTCTACCTCTCATCTCTCTGTTCCACCTCTTGCTGTTCTCACTCTCTCTTCTCCTGGAACCCAGCTCCATTCGTGCAACTCAATCTGCATCCTGAGTACTTCTAGATCCAGGATACTGGTGACCTCTCCTGCTGCTGTAGCACCACTGGCACCATCCCTGTTGCCCTCCCTCATTGGGTCTGACACTGCACTGGAAGCCGCCAGGCCCCAAGCACACTCAAAGTTCAGTCCTTTCAGTCACTGTCTGTGACTCAAGCACTGGTTATCTGCTACCATCAGGGCATCCACAAGGTTCTGGTTTGGTGGCTTTCACCTTGAACTGTACCCTCTGTCCCTGCACAACTGCTTTAATTAGTCTACAGTGTTCCTGCAGTGAGGCAGTCATCTTCTTCCCAAACTATGGCTACTCTGACTTGCACTTTTAGAGAAAAAATAATGGGTAGGAACTGACTGTACGCCAAGTGATATAGTTCTGTCTCCTTTTTAAAAATAAATCACTGCTTTCTTTCTTTGCAAGTGAGCTGACGGTCTCAAGCTGACACACTGAACAAGAAAGCTTGTAATACCAAACATATCACACCGCTGCCAACCAATCTGTCATAACCCCACTCAGCAGGTCAGGCCATCTGCTCCTACAGTGCCAACCTCCAAGCGCAGTATTGTGAACAGGAACAGAACATAGTAACCCTCCTGCCTGTTTTGTGGGTTTGAAACAACCTTTGGTCTCAAGTTCTGGAGGGATTCAAACTGTGAGCCTCCTGCTAGTGTATCCAATGTACAGGCTCAGATAATTCTGTTCTTGGGGCTGCCAGATGTCTTTCTACCTAGGGCACCTAAGCAGGTACAAAATGAAACCCTTAAAACTCTATGGAATCTGTAGAAGCATTCTTACCTTTTTCCAGTTTGGTATCACCATTAGCTTTTACAGTGTCAACTTTAACCATATATTCTTCACTTGTCAAGAAAAAGAATTTCAAAGGCTGCAACAAGTAGTTCTCTAGTAGAGGTTTGCTTAAAATAGATAAGTGTAAATGTAAATACAGAACAATATATCACAAAACATATTAATCACTTAAAATAACAAGGTTAAAAAGGGTGCAAAATTCTACCACCAGACAGTTCACTTCTATGTCTAATGTATCTCTTCTATTGAAGTTGTTCTAATAGTGCTGATAGGGCAGATGTCAAGAGAGTCCAAACATGTGTGCGTCTACAGGTCACTCACAGCATAATTAACAAACTGTCTTGAGACTGCCTTCTCCATGATGTCACCCAGCTCCTCCTCTGTTTTTTTTAAAAAATATACAATCAGAATGTCTTGTGTCAGGAGGTAAATTAATAGAAGACATCAGCAAAAAAAAAAAAACTTGTTTCATATGACTTCTAATTAAGTCTGTAATTTTCCAAGTCCTTTATTTCATCCTTGAGCAGCATCCTCTCTCACCGATATCAAAGGACCTTTGTGACTATGTACCACAGTGACATAACCTGTATCCTTCCTCTAAATGTCATTAAAAGTTTATGATTGTAGCCTACCAGCTGGCAACTCATCAATTGAGCTAGATAAACAGGAGATCTTTTAATTTAGGTCTCTTCTAACCTGTAATTATCTCCTGGCTTTTATTTTTAGTTGAAACAAGTATATCTCATAGAGAGACACTCAATACCACATTTTCATATTACAAAAATCATAGTGTAATCAGAACCAGCTGTCCAGCATCACAGACACTTGGGTTCACTTCTGTGACTTGCTCGTCCTGACAAATCCAGTAGGCAGGAAGCTGATTTATCTGGGCTGGAAGTGGCTTTATTGAAGTTTGAATTCATCTTGTTAAAAGATGCAAGTCATATAGAACCAACAGGAAACTGCCCAGAAGCAGACCAGACACTCTGCCACCAAGAAATGCAACAGTCAAGGTCAGAAGCTGCACCTCATCACTCTCCTTAACTCAAGAGTCATTCTGCTGTGGCAAGGACTATTTCACAATCATATCTGCACTAAGCAACTACTGCAGTAGTTCGTTCATGTTCCAAGGAGATTTGATCCAGTTTTCATTTTCCTAAAAAGATCATTTTAACCTGTTGTCCCAGTCATGTTGGTAGCACATCTGCTGAATCAGTCACCATACTGGCATAGTTTATCCCTGTATTGACACTAGAATGTGAAGAAAAACTGCATAGAGCTGATATCAAATAGTGCAAACAGTACAAACCATTTTATGTTAGTTTTCTTTTGGACTTTATGTCATCAGACCTTAACCCTCTTTTTAAGTTTTTTTTATTATAACATCACTGGCCTTTCACATCAGCACGTCACACGCAGTGTAAGAATGAGGTCTCAAATTTTGTAGCAGGAGTTAGGAATATATAGCAGGAAAATATTAATTGTTTCACTCATTGTTAAAACATAATGGCTGTTGCCATATAGTTCTTTTTAAAGCGATCCATTATTAAAATTCGTAAGCTGATATCCTTTCCTTTACTTCAAATCACACTACTTAGTCTGATGAGTCTCTGGTTAGTTTAGTCGTTTAAAGATGATAAATGTGATGATATGTCCAGATGAAATGCTTTTTTTTTTTTTGCACAGGTATATGTTATATGTCTTTATATGTTAGTTGTATGAATGACTTTTTACCTAATGACAGCATTATTTCTGTATTGTCTTTTGTATTATAAAATAAAACATTTTACAAAAAAAAAATACTGACCTGTGTAAAAGGTGGCTGAACCTAAAGTGGATTAAAATTCTAGTTTTGTTTTTCTTAATAACATCACCGGCGCCTCTCATCAGCACATCACATGTGCAGCACAGAGGTCTAAGGTTTTAGCAGGAGTTAAGATATATAGTATATGCAGGAAAAAATAATACTTGCCTGTGTAAAAGGTGGCTGGACCTAAACTGGACTAAAATTCTAGTTTGACAATTGATGGCAGTCTGTATGATCATATGTACCCCAGAACAAGAAAATGTACTACCCAGACTCAAGTAGGCAAGTGTGAAGACTGGCTGGCTAATCCATATGGAACATGAATTTTAAATTAATTTGGTGTTTTAAGCACACCAGAAAGTGTGGACAAACTACCAATTTTCTGCTGCTGGCAATGCCTCTCTTGTTTTGGAACATATTTTATCCCTCTTGGTGGTTGGTTGGGACCTCCTAACACCACCTTGCTAAGCCCCAATACCACTCACCTGAAACTGCTCCATACATACCTGCCAGGCCTTCAAGGTCCACCTTCGTCTCACTACTATGCTTCCCTGCAGTCCATCAGGCCACCTGCAGTGGAGGTGAAGATATTGGAGAGTCCCCATGACAGACTGTGGGAGGAGTCCAAGCACTTAACATGGTGGGCAGGCAGGGGCTTCATCCACCCAATCCGTTTCCCTATTTTTCCTTTTCTCCTGCCTCCCACCAGAAGTGTGCTGCATCACTGGGTGTCGGCATGCCAACACCCACAAATGATTGCAGCACTTGCTCCATCCCCGTCTGATGTTACCCCTGTACCCCCACCGTGGAGAAAATCATCCGTTAACAACGCTTCATCCCCTACCCCACCCCACCCCGGACCTCCGATGGCCTTGACTCAGTCCCGAACCGAGCTCATCAGCGTCACAAGTAGAAATCCTGCTGCTCTGGTGGTGGGTGGTAATCAGTTTCTAATAGTAGGTCTGGATTTGATTTTTGCTTTGTGCACAAAAGCACAGTATAACAGTATGTAACCTGGGCTGATATACCAGATTTAGGGACAGAATGCCAACATCATAAATTCTGGAACTCTATCCGAAACACAGAATGTAAACTAAATTTCTAGCTCTTCTAGAGGTGTTTCTGAAACATACTTTGGTGGTAAATAATTGGATGAGGAGGGAATGCTAGAGTGCATTTTAGGCGGTGTATCCAACAGTTTTAGTGTATTCATCTTATTTAACAAAACCATCTTTTTCTTTTCTGGAGGGGCATGTCATGGAATGGTAACTCCCTTTACGGGACTCAGGCTTCCAGGGGTAAAGAAGGCCATGCACTCTAATCTCCAATTTCTACAGCGGTGAAAATCAGCAGTAGCCATGGAGTCCAGAGCTCCCGAGATTTCCCTTGGGTTATTAAAAAATAAACAGAAGGGGGATGTCACGGTATCACGGTTTTTAAGAACACCACTATATCAGAAGTCACAGTATTGATACTGTGGGCAATTTTCAATACTGCAACAACATTGGTTCATGGTTTACAGTGCTTTCAACTAAATATTTTTAGGGACAACTGTCCCTTCCACACCAACACTCATTGCAATAAAAGTTTGAGCAGACTTTCTTTTTGTAAAAAAAATACTTTTTTCTATAATATGTATAATGATAGTGATAGTTGCTGTATTACATGTGATGATTATCACTCCACCAGAATGTCATACTGTGATATCCCTAAGACAGAACAATAGTTACAAGCCTTTGATTTTTGTGGAAACCTGGGTCTAGATTCAGGAAAACACACAAAGTGCAGTGCACAAGTTTGCGCTGCCCATTCGATATCCCAGGTGGTAAAAAATCCTATTTACAGATGGATAGCGTAGGGCACTATCCAACTGTGACTATGGCTAGGTAAAGGCAGTAACCCCATTACCGCTACCTCTAACCCCACTACTGCTGACCTGACCTGGAAACACCCCCGCAATGAACAGCATCCATGAGCTATTTGTGATTTACAAGATTCACAAAAGCAGACATGCAAATGAACCCATTGGGCATGCAAGACACTAGCTGGCCATTTGCTTGACCATTATGGGCCTATTTATATGGGCTGTGAGGACTGCCTTGCCCGTATTGAGACAAAATCTTCCCTGGTGGTATAATGGTCCCTCCCCGTCCCCGAGCGCTGACCTCTTATGAATTAAAAAAAATCTCCCTGGTAGTCGAGTGGTTCCCCCCATATCGGATCATAGATGCATAGATGCTGTCGGTAGATAAGGGCCTACAGCCCACCCAGTCTGCCCATTTGAGCTTGTAAGTTCACTTTATGTTTTTTTAGAAGTCTGTAGTCCCTTACCCCTGACCTTCAGAATCCCCTTATGTCTATCCCATGCAGTCTTAAATCTATTATTGTTTCAACCCCGACTTCTTCCTCTGACAGGATGTTCCACTTGTCCACCATCTGTTCAGTGAAGAAATTCTTCCTCACGTTTCCTCTGAATCGCCCTCCTTCCAACTTCATCCCATGCCCTCTAGTCCTAGAACATCTTTTTCACTGAAAAATAGTGTATTCCTGCGCCCTGTTCCTCCCTGTAAGATAAGTGTATGTCTCTATCATATCCCCTCTCTCCCTCCTCCTCTCTAGGGTGTACATATTAAAGTCCTCCAACCTGTCTTCATAGGACTTGTGATGCAATCCATGCACCATCTTTGTTGTCTTCCTCTGAACCTTCTCTACCCTATGTCCTTACATAGATAAGGTCTCCAGAACTGTACACTGCACTCCAGGTGGGGCCTCACTAGAGCCTTATATAGTGGAATTATGACCTCCTTTTTCCTGCTGGTGATGCTCCTGCCTATGCATCCTATTTGCTTTACCTGCTGCCTAGTCACTGTTTCCCTACCTTGAGGTCATCAGAAATGATAACCACAAGATCCCTTTCCTGCTTGGTGCATGCTATATCCTCACCCCCCTACTGATACATTGTTCCAGGGTTTTTGTGCCCCATATACATAATCTTGCACTTCTTTGCATTGAATTTCAATTGCCAAACACCTGACCATTCTTCAAGCTTCTGCAGGTCGCTCCTCATTCTCTCTACACCCGCTGGTATATCCACTCTGTTACAGAGCTTTGTGTCATCAGCGAACAGGGAAATTTTGCTTTCTAGGTCCTGTGCAATGTCACTAATGAAGACATTGAAAAGGCAATCATCCTGGTGGCACTGAGGGTTGAGGCACTGGATACCACCCCTCGCGCCATGCTGGTGACCCAGGTTCGGGTGCGAGCCTGGGTCATATGGGGGTCAGCAGGGAACTGAGAGGATTGAGCATCCGGAGGACAGCTCTCCTCACCTGAGGAAGGTGGGTGGATGACTCTCCAGCATGAGCGTCTCCTAGCAGAGGCTGGGAGTGCCATAGTCCAGGGATCATGCTAGGTTCAGGGGAGGAATCTTGGCAGCTGTCTGTGAGCTGGGTGCGGGAGCACGCCCGGTAACACTGGATGGCATTGCACATCCAGGCTCCTAGGGGGAGCACGAGAACAAGCGAAACCACCCACTGATTGGGGGGTAGACGTCACCTCCACTGCTGGATCCTGCCCACTGTGTTCTGGGCCCAACATCGTCTCTGCCTATGGAGTGCTGGATGAAAGTGCCATGGGGCAGAAGGAAGCTCCACCCCGGGGGGAGCATTCTGGGGGGATCGACTCTATCAGGTGTGTCACGGGCATGTTGGGAATCCAGGCACAGATGGGAGGATCTCAGGCTGGAGGGGATAAGGTAGTCCAACTGAAGAGGTACCAGTCGGTGGTGACCAGGGAAAAGAAACTTCACAAAGAAAAAAAAAAAGATGTTGAATAGGACCGGTCCCAGTACTGATCGCTGTGGTACCCCACTGGTCACTCTTCCCTCTGTGGAGCGACAGCCATTATACAATGGCAATAAAAAATCCTGGATCCTGATTGACTGTCTGCCCTTTGCAACAGTGAGGTTATCTGAGCACAACCTCACTGTACTGATTCGTTGGATTCCATCCTCCATTGTTATTATCTTCTCTTAAAAAACAAAGATATAAGACCACACTAAACATCTACTAAAAACATTTTTTTAAATGTCGTTTTTATTTTGTATAACAACGAGTCATTATATAATAGCAATAATGCACTCCAGGGTGTGGGTTGTGCTGGGATAACCTCCCTTCTGGGACATTGGATGCACTTGGCCTGTGGCCTTGTGCCCAACCACCCAGGCGTGAGGTTATCCCACCACAACCCACACCCTGTCATGCATTATTGCTTAATTTACCACCACCCTCTGTGTTCTGCCACCCAGCCAGTTACCTACCCACCACACTGCTGTCCTGCCCACTTCCACATTCCCCAGTTCATTTACTAGCCTTCTAAGTGGTACAGTGTCAAAGGTCTTGCTGAAGTCTAGATAGGCCACGTCCACTGCCCTCCCCTGATCCACCTCTCTTGTCACAAAGTCGAAAAATTCAATGAGGTTGGTCTGACATGTCCTCCCCCTGGTGAAACCATGCTGCCTTGGGTCTTGTAGTGCGTTGGCAACCAGATGTTTCACCAATCTCTCCTTTAGTAGTGCTTCCATTATCTTCCCCACTACTGAGGTGAGGCTGACTGGTCTATAGTTATCTGCTGCCTCTTTGTTCCTGCTTTTGTATAAGGGGACTTCATCTGCTGTCCTCCTGTCTTTGGTACCCCCCCCGATTCCAGTGATTGGCTAAACAGAATTGCCAGGGATTCAGCCACCACCTCTCTTAGTTCTTTTAGGACCACGTGGTGCACCCCATTTGGCCCCATTGCTTTATCAACTCTTATTCCTTCCAGTTCCTTCAGGACCATTTCTCGCGTAAAGGGACTTGTGTCCATTTCTGTGCTGTTCCCATCTCTTGTACTCCCTTCAGACCCATTACCATCCTCTTCCTCAGTAAAGACTGGGCCAAAATACCTGTTCAATATGTCTGCTTTACTGTTGTCTTCATCTACGTGGGCTCCATCCTCCCCCTTCAGTCTCACTATCCCTCCCTTTGCTTTTCTTTTTTCACTTATGAGCCTGTAAAAGGTTTTGTCCCCTCTACCCACTGATTTTGCAATGCACTCTTCTGTCAGAGCTTTGGCTTCCCTTACAGACCTCCCTGCCTCCCTTTGCTTCTCCTGGTACTTATCCCTATCCCCTTCTGCCTGTGTCTTTTTCTACTGCCTGAATGCAATCTTTTTGGCTTTCACTTTCTCCGCTACCTCCTTTGAAAACTATAATGGCCTCCTCTTCCTTCCCCCTTGCTAACTTGCTTAATGCTGAATTCTGTTGCTCTTGTAATCCCCGTTTTAAATATTGCCCCCTGTTCCTCAACCCTATTCCCCCCCATTCCCATTAATGCCTCTTTCAAGCATCTCCCCATTTTCCCAAAGTCTGCTCCCCTAAAATCCAGGATACGTGTTCTTGCGTGGTTTGGTTCTGCTCTTTCTGTGATTTCAAATCACACTGACTGATGGTCACTGTTCCCCAAGTGCTCCCCCACTGTTACCCCCATCACACTGTCTCCATTTGTGAGCACAAGGTCCAGTGTTGCCTTCTGCCAATCACCATCCCATTATGTGTAAATTAAGTTTCCCTGGTAGTCTAATGGTCCCTCCCCCCACTCCCATTCCATGATCTCTGTCCCGATATTAAAAAGGTAGTCCAGTGGTCCCTCACCCCTCCCCCGTTCCCTGATCATCATCCTGAGACTAAAATAAATTATTCCCTGGTAGTGTAGTGTTCCCTGTCCCTCCCCCTCCCATTCTCCGATCTCCATCCCAATATGAAAAACATTATTCCCTAGCAGTCTAGTCATCCCACCCCCTTTCTAGGAACTCTGTCCCAATATGAATAACATTATTCCAGTCTAGTGGTCCCTCCCACCTCCTCCAGTCACCGAACACCATTCAGAGTAAAAGAAAACAGTCCCTCCTTGATAGTCCAGTGGATCCTACCCCACCAGAACACTCGCCCAATAAATATATATTATACTCATTGTTGTCCAGTGTACCTCCCCCCCACCTTGCTCCCTTGGTAAAACCAAAAGTGTCCCCTTTCCCTGTTGGTCTAGTGGACCCCACCCTAACAGACAGTGATCTGTCACCCTGCACCCCCATCCCAAACCCTAGTCGGCGATCAGTACAGCCCTCTTCCACCACCACAGCCGGCCACCGACTGTACTGTGAATAAGCGAGTACAATATACACTACAATAACCCCGCAGTGTATAATGTACTCACTCATTCACAGTTCAGCCAGTGATCGGCCATGGTGATGGGAGGAGGGCTGTGCTGGTCACCACCTGGATTGGAGGTCACTGCCTTCCAGGGTGGGTGGGTCCACTAGACCACCAGGGAAATGGGACACTTTTTTTTTTCTAAGGGAGCGAGGGTGGGTACACTGGACACCAATGACAATTACAGTATATATATTTATTGTGCGGGTGTTCAAGTGCGGGGACGGACCAGTGGACTACCAGGGAAGGACTGTTTTCTTTTACTCAGAACAACAACTGGTGAACGGCAGAGGGGGAAGGGAACACTAGACTACCAGGGAATAATGTTTTTCATTTTGGGACGGAGACCTGAGAATGGGGGAGGGACCACTGGACTACCAGTGGAACTTCTTTTTACAGAAAAGGGATGGTGATCAGGGACCATGGAGGGGAAAGGAACCACTACACTACAAGGGCCACAGTGCTGTGGGTATGAGATCTGCTGTACTACTGCCGTCAGCCACTAGGGTTGCGCAGAATACTGCCAGGTCTTGGTTGGCAGTATTTTCTCCATGCAAGGATTCTCTGCAAATGGCTGTCGCATGCACAAAATAGTTTGTGAATGGTACAGCACCTTTATGCAGGTCTTCTCCCCCTAATTTGAACTATGGCCTCTTGAACCCTTTGCCCCAGTGAAATTCCATTCTAATGGTGCAAACTGGAATTTGATGACTAACACTGTGGTGCGCAAAACCCAGATTGCAGTGTGGAAACAGGGATTGCACTAGGGCAAAGCTTTTTGAATCCAGTACCTTCTCTTTAACAGCACAACATAACCAGATGCACAGCTAAGTCAAGCATGATTTCAAGCTGGTTGGAGAAATGCAAGACAAGTAAAGTCTGATGCAGTAGTGACTCCACAGGTCATGGAATGACTTCATGTTAGACAGAAAGAAAACCCATCAAATAGCACAAAACACATTTATTTAGCAGCCTTACACTGGAGCAAACAGAAATTGTAAAAGGAGTCATGTTCAAAAGAGTCAAGCTTCCTCTACTGAACCCAGCAGTTGCTCTGGGCCATTTCTGCATCTATAGTTTACCCCAAAAAGTGAGGGTCCAGGACCAGCACATAGTGGCCTTTCACACTGGAACAAATTCCCCAAATTCCTTTAGAAGAATTATCCAGGTCACCTATCATCATCACTGGGGACCCTAAGCTATCAAAATGGGAATAAACTGTTTCCATGTACTCTCCCAGCTCTTTCCCCAAGCGGACATGCTGAAGTTTGCAGAGAATACCATAAAACTTATCAAGGCACAGGGTGATCTCAAATGAGCCGGTCCAGGATTTTGAGCCAATGAAATCCTTGGACTTGTCCTCCATCTCCACCAGGACCTCTTGGATTTCTCTCAGGATTGGTATCCACCTGCAGGCACCACTGCCCGTATGTGAGCTGAGCCAGGAACAAATGGCCTGCAGAGTGTGGTAGCGGCAGCCCCAGCCTCGATTATCCACCCCATCACAGCCACAGCGGTAACAGTGATAATCACCACAAACAAAGGAGGCTCTACAGATACTGAGTGGTTCCTCTGGTAAAGGAAATCCAATATGGATATTTCTGACCAGATCCATGGTATTACATTGTGTAGAAGACCTGAAGGCACAAACACCTGGGGAGAAGAATGATACTGGCTCGTTACTGTGGATGGCAAGACGGATCCACACTAACTTGTATGGGTTTGGGGTAATAATACAACAGAGGGAGAAAAAAGTCTGTATCTACAAATATCTATTCTCCTGAAGTATGCAGTCACCCATTACAGGTTTCAGGTAGGGGGTGGGCCATGGGAGAGAAACTCAGAAACCCAGACTTCAACCCTCGCTAGCACACAAATGATGCTGGTTTCTGTAAAATATACAGGACATCCATCCCAGATGGCACACAAGCTAATTGTCATTAAACGAATGGGACAGCGATCCCCACTGGCACACAAGCTGATCTCCATTTATTAAATGTATGGGACAGTGACCCCCACTGGCATACACACTGATCTCTATTAAATGTATGGGGCATCCGCCCCCACCGGAACATGAATAGTGCTATTAATGTACGGGACATCACCCCTACTGGCACACGAATGTTGGTGATATCTATTTCATGCATGGGATATCCACCCCTCTTGGCACATGACTCATGCTTGTCTCTGCAGAAAATATATGGAGTACAGCCAAAGAAAAGCCAGTGACACAGCTGGGATTGGGGACCAAATTTACCTTCATGCTTGGTCTACTCTGGTTTTTCGAAGTGCATGCAGGCAGTAATCAACCACAGAGCCCATAACAGTTAACAAAATGGGTTACCTAGCACTTGCAAACCTCTGCAGACAAGGTACAAAGTAACATAAGAGACTTCATCATGTTTGCCCCTTGCTTCATAAACAGGGACCAAGGATATTTAAGCAGTATACCACGAGAGTGTGTGGGTGATGCCAGGATTTATCCACGCCTGGTGTGCTTTGGTCATGAGGCTGCTAGCCGAATGAGAAAACAACACCAGAAGTGGATAAATCCTGGCATTACCCACACTGAGTGGTATATTGCAGATATTCACTGGCCTACTTGGTTTTTCCGGAGAAAAAGTAAGGAAAAATGGTTCCATGTCATAATAGTGATTGTGAACCAAGGATCGTAAATAGAGGAATCTGATTGGCTAAGAGGTCTTTGAAGCCGTGATGGTATCGGGCTACATCATCGTGGCTTCAGAAAAGTTCCAGCACCACCAGCCTCTTTGCTCTCTACTGCCTGAGAACTATTTTTTCAAAATGTACTCCTACACCACCCAAAAGCTCATTCATAAAATATTTTAAAACCTGTTTGTTTTATTTTTTTTATTTATAAAACTTCAAACTTGTTTCATAATAGCAATAAATCACTCCAGGGTGTGGTATATCATCACTTCTCGGGTGATTGGACACACTCGGCCTGTGGCATTGTGCCCAACCACCCAAGGCGTGACAATATGGTCTGGCAGTATAGCCCAGAGGTTAGAGGAATGAGGTGTGAATGAGCTTGATGCATCCAGCAGATCAGACCTGAGTTTGAATCTCACAACCTCCACTTGCATACTGTGTGACTCTGAGCAAGTCACTTAACCACCCAGTGCTCCCAGGTCGCCCCTGAAAACAGGCACTTGTGCCTAGCAGGCCTTACCCGGTTACCAAAGACTAAAATAAAAAAATATATATATCCCATGATATACCACACCCTGTCATGCCTTACTGCTTAATCGCAAAACAGCAATCACTATTATGGCGAGTGTATATTGCCGAAAAGCAAATTGGTGATATACACTTCCAGGCAACCCGACATCCAGAACACTGAAAGTGTTTTTGCAGGGGAAGGGGGCGGGATTTGCCCTGCAACCCCTGAAATTAGATTCTCAACTCCAGGGGGTGCATATCGGGTGAGGGGACAAAATCTGGATGTCAGGAAAAAATTAAGTCCCACTGCCATATGCAGCGGTAAAATTTCCATGCTCCTGGCTGCAGCCCCAAAACCAGTACCTGCTGGGCCACAGCTAGCCAGCCACACCACCACACCACATGGATAGCATGGTGGCAGCAGGCACACCAGTACCCTAAAACCCCTACCCTGTCCTTCCCCTTCCCCTTGCTACCCTCACTCCAGTCGCCCTTCCCTACACTTGCTTATGCATAGGGTCACCACCCTTGCAGGATAGCCCATGGGAAAAGTGCTGAATATGAGTCACCGTTTTGACGGTCACCTATGTTCAGTCGCTATCCTCACTGGATACCGGAAAAACTGTCTTTATCAGCCATCTTTTCTGTTTGTGTTTTGGGGGTTGCAGTGATTTCACACTGGGGATGGCAGATGTGGCTGGCTGGCACTTCTTCCTGTGGAGTGACAGCAGGATTTACACATTGTAAATCATGCCAGACAACCAATCAGGAAGCAGTATATTATGATACATTGTATAATTACTAATTTATAGGGATGTTCCACCCACCCAACCATCCAGGATACCCTACGATTCTCATGGTATGCAGATATTTGTACAGGCTTGCCTTGTGGGCCTGCATCTCCAATCCCACTGGCTACTGGCAGAGGCTCTAGGAGGAGGGCAATTCCCTGCTCAAGATTGTGTCCTCCATTTGGACTGCACTCCAGCACCTACAGTCACTAGGATCCAGGGAAGACAGGAGCCCAGGCTGTCTAATTCAGACAGTTGTGGGTTTTTCTTCTCCTATTTGTAGGCCCCTCCCACCTCCCCAATGTGAGCGCAGCCTCTGTCAGCCTTACGTGCTTCCATCACACCCCACGCAGCATGAGCAAGTTCCCTGGTGCAGCCACAGATCACTTGCCATCAACCCTCCTGGCAAAGCATGATGCAATGCAGCAGCTACCTCAGCCCTGCCTATCTCCCAATATGACCAATCGGGTTTGCGCCTGAAGCCAGATTGTCTGCATGGCAGTGCACTGCGATGCCACTGGGCCCTCTGGTAGCCTAAATTTGTACCTTCTTCATGTCCACTGTCTCCACTTGTAGCCTGTTCCACAGGTTGAACACCCACTGGGAAAAAAGGTTTCCTAATATTATCCCTGAATTCACCATTTTTGAGCTTCAGACTAGCCTACTCAGTGTTGCCTCAATGTAACTCCAGTAGCTGAGTGCCCCAGCAGCTTGCCTGCAGGAGTTACCTTCATATGGCACTAGGCATAACCATTTGATTCTTTTGTTTAACAAAAAGCAGTGCAACGGAGGGCTACGAAAATGGTGCACCATGTGGTGGAGTTATGCTACACCGTCAGCTGTGACTGATGGACCACTTTTCCATCTCCTTATTTCCTAGCAACAGCTAATGCTTTTCTCTTTGCTTTTCTTCTTTTTCCCCTCTACTGTAACAGGTTCTATGTATGCGAATGTGGTATACTTTATAAAAGAGCTTAGTCACTGTGGAGAAGAGATATAGAGTCAATATATGTGGAAATATACAGTGTATCTTTAACTGAAATAGGAAAACCCCTGAATCCCCTCCCCTTGGTTTTGAAATAACATGTTCAGACATGTAAATAGAAAAGGGCTCAGTCAGGTGACCCCACCAAAAAGATATAAACACCTCTTCACTGAGTTCACTTCAGTTCAGTCCAGCGGGGCTCAGCCCTAAGAGATGAGGAGAGGTTCTACAGTTTGCGCAGACAAGCGGTTGAATGCAGATGAGAAGGGTATTTGAAGCACTAAGATTCAGGACTGTATTATGGGAGAAACTACTGATGTTAAGTAGTGATTTTCTTTGCAATATTTTGTTTTCTTTATTATTTTTCGAACTTTTGAAAAATAAATATCACACCATGGTGAGTTTTAAACCTATAAAATTTGCCTCGTCTGAAGTTTATTCCAGCACGTTGTGAAACACGGCTTACACCAGGCACAATAAGAGGCTAGACTAAGGCACCTGCAGATGTACTCCCTTGAGCAGAAAAGGAATAGCGGGGATATGATAGAAACCTTTAAATACATGAAAGGCATAACTCAGGTAAGATGGGAATACCTATCCCAAGAAAATAAAACAACATGAACAAGGTGTGAACAGAGGCTCAAGTAGCTCTACAGATCTCCTCCAAGGAGGCAGATGCTCATTCTGTGCGGGAGGTGGCCACTGCTTGAGTGGAGTGGGCTTTGACCACTGCAGGAAATGGGAGACCCCTGGAAACATAAGAATGAGCTGTGAAAGAGCTTGGTACATCCAGTAGGCCTAGGTTTGATTTTCACAACCACTTGTATACCGTGTGACCCTGAACAAGTTGCTTAACCTCCCCATGATCCTGGGACACCTCTGGAACCAAGCTTTGCCTCAGTATGCCTTTCCTGACAGAAAACTGTAAAAGAAATAAATACATACATACATAAAACTATTCCAATTTTTTTTTTTTGCACGCCAAAACTATTTGATTTTTAAATTCAAGTTTTATTGCTTTGAAACAGAAGTTTTTGCATGATTTATGTTTACAACTACTGTGTCCTTTCAGTCATAAATCCTTGTATGCTTTTGAAACACAAAATCTGACAGAAGAAAGAGATCGAAGGTCTACTGAGTTGCCCATGCTGTATTACCTCACTCCGATGATCTACTATGCTGGTGGTGTGGTACCTTCCCCCACTCCTGAAACACATGCTGCACACCTCCCCCCAAGGACTGTGAGTCCTATACTCTGTTCAAATTGTTTAAACCCAGTAAGGGTAACTGCCCCCACCACTTCCATAAGCAGTCTGTTCATGGTTCTATCACCCTCTCAGTGAAATACAACTTCCTCACATTTCTCTTGACCTTGTTCCCCACCAACCTCCAGTCATGCCTCCTACTGACTCTGGTCCTTTCTATTCACTTTGTTTAACTTCTGTTTCAGTCATGCCCCCCCCCCCGACTGACTTCCAACGAGTATATATTAAGGGCCTCTGGAAACAAGCTGTTACCAGCTCAGTATGTCATTCCTGGTGAAACTTTTGAAATGAATGAAAGGCCCCATCTCACATGAGGACTTCAGAACTGGGCACAGTAATCCAAATAAAACATCTCCAGGGATCTGTCCAGTGGCAGGAGCACCACGCTTCTGCTACCATCAGCACCCTTTTCTATACACCCCAGCATTCTCAATGCCTTACTGTATGACTTGTTTGATTGAGGGAGTCCTTAAGACTGCTAGATCCCATTCCTCTGTCTGTCTTTAGGGTGCCCTCTCAGCAAACAGCAAGGTTTGTGTATCATCCCATGACATCACAGTACAGAATAGTAGAACATTCCCCATTTGTGTCATGCTGTATAACACCTGCTGTACCCTGCTTTCACTTACCTGGGTGATGGAGTCTGACTAGCTGCAAGGAAGGTTAGTTACAAGGCTGGCAGATATTAATTGGGGTTAAAAAAATTTACCAATAATCAACACTGCTGTAAGAAATACTACGAGGCAGAACTCCCTTTCAAAATTAGAGCCAGTTAATTAGGCAGACTATAAATAAATGCTTTCTTCTTATTTCATCAATGTCAGTGACTAGGTAAATGGCTAAGAACATGGCTGTAAAGCCTAAACAGTGAAATACATTTGCACAAATAAATATCAGTTTCTTTTCCCTGACAAATAATCTAGAACTTTTTGTATCACACATTTTTCACCCCACCCCCTGAGAGGAACAGTAAATGTCCTGGACACATTTCAGCCTATTTTTTAGCCACAGTTCATAGTACCCCAACCCCAAAAGGTGAAATTCATGAGGATGATGTAGTTCCTTGATGTGATGTGCTGCCCTGGCCAGGGATTGATGAGGCATTGTCTTCCTGAAGTCCCGCTGCACCCTTGGTCCTCTTTGGTCCTTGCCGAAAGGTGAACCCTCCCTATATCCCTATACTTTAACTATAAAATAACAAACTCTCTGCAGGTGTCTTAATTTAACTGAAAAAATTACTGGAACCTCCTCTCACTCCTCCTTTGGTTAGTCCAGCAAGGTCCAACAGCTCTGTAATTACTTAAACTAACTTACTTTTTCTGACTAATAACTTGTTTCTAACTAGGCACTAATAGCCCCCTGTCTACCATGACACTTTTGACTTTTCCTGTTTTCTTCTTTTTACAGCTGCAGTGGGTGGAGCCTGCTGGCAAATCTGCCCCCTACGGGGTCCCCTGGGGCCAGCTCCAGAGGAGGTGGTGGGGATGGTTGAGGGAGCGGAGCCTGAGACTCTATGTGATTTGGCCGAGGGAGCCATACCTGCTAAAGTGTCCCAACATTTGTTCTGATGTTGGTTTTGTCGCTGCCTCTGTTGGCGGTATTGTTGCTGATGAAAGGGCTGCTTGGGCTTTTGTGGAGGCTTATACATAAATAGGACAGCTCGCAAAGCTTTGCCTTTGTCCTGTAAGTCTGCAATGATGTCTTTCACATCTCCTCCAAACAAGACCGGACTTCTAAAGGGAGTGCCTTGGATTGCTGTCTGTACCTCAGGTGCAAGGCAGCCATGTGTGTCTCCTGAGGCTGACTGCAGTGGCTGTTCCCCTTGCTGAGGCATCCACAGCATCATAAGTGGCCCTCAGAGTGTGTTGGCCAGCTGATCTAGCCAATCTGACTATACCCACCATTTCTTCTTTCAGCTCGGAACCTGGGAGATTATCTATCTTAGACTCCAGTTGACCTAAAATGGATTTCTGGTAGACCATCATGTGAGCAGTATAGTTCAGCGCCCTAATGGCCAAGGTTGAAGAAAAGTAGACCTTCTTCCCAAATTGGTCAAAGACCTTAGATTCCTTATTCGGTGAGAGGTACTAAGGTGCTTAGGTTTTGCTGAACAGTCATGGGCAGCATTGATGACCACGGAATCTACTTTAGGGTGAGCACTGAGCTGGTCCTTACATTCAAGCATCTGGTATAGATGGTCCACTTTTCTGGCCACAGGTGCCAGTGAAGCTGGTTGCTTCCAGATTGTGGAAGCCAAATCGTCATGTGGCCCTATCCAGAGCGGGATGAGGGTAGGCAATAATCCAAGAGTTCCAGATGTTCTGCCAATCTCTGGCATTGGGGATCTTGATCCACAGTATACCAGTCATATGCCACCTGGAATTTTCTGAGGAGCTCTGTAAAAGAGGGATCCTCAGGAGGAGATTTTGATGACTCCCTAGACTTTGGTTCATCTGGAGTAGGTGATGTATAGTCCGATGAGTGAGCTGAGTCACTATCCAAGTCTGATGTAGGGGTATCGTTGGGTGTGCTTAATCTCGGTAGAGTGAGCCACATGGGTGTCAAGAGGTCTGCAGGCCTCGCAAATGCTGTGGGCTGCTGGGGTTGTGGAGGAGGCTCCACTGTCCTCCCCAACGTTGAAAGCCTGGGCCTGATGGTAGTGGTGGAGTCTGAACTGTGGTTCTCTGGTGGCCGGCATCAGGTCCGGCAGAGGCTAACACTTTTACCACTCTAATGTGAACTGTAATTTTGCCTAGTCCCACCAGGAGTGCAACATCGCCTGTAAGTACAGCTGAGGCTGAGGTGGAGGGGGAGGCAGCTGATGCCTGTATCCCAGCATCAGATATCCTGTGAAGAAGGGAGGTGGGTAGCCTGGCATTGGAATGCACAGCATCTGGTACCCAGGCGAAGGGTATCCTGGTGTAGGCTATTGCGGCGCTGGATACCGCGGAGGGTATTGTGCCATCGGGTAGCCTGGCGATGGGTATCTTGGTGGAATGCCTGAGGGACTCAGCATCTGCCCGGAGGTGGGGCCGATTGCTCTGGTGTTGGCACAGATGGCAGGGCCGCAGTCCTAGGTATAGGAACTGATGGTGCTGTGAAAGGCCCCGTCGGAAGGTTTGGAGTTGTGGGACCTTAAGGGACTGGTGCAGCCTCTGTCAGGTCTGGTAGAGCCTCAGGCATGGGTGGTTCTGGCATTGAGACAGGCACTACCCAAGATGACGGACGCTCTCCCCCCTCTGAGTCCCCGGGAGTTGGGAACACTGAAGGGGCCAGTTCTATGGGCGGAAGATGAGAAACCAGAGAGGACCTCTGCGTCAGCTACAGCTCAGACATCAGATGATCTGGCTCCTTAAGTCAGGCCTGTTATTGCACTCGGAGGAGCCGATAGACGGCTTACCAGCCAGTTCCGTGTGAGCACTGGAGGAGCCGGTGTTCGTCTTACTGGACCCACATCTATAGCTAGGCCTCTTGATATTGAGGGGCCTAGGGGTAATGGGTGCCTCCTTTGCCCCCAATGGGTGTGTGTGTGACCACCACAGAGATGGCTGTGGAAGAGGAGACTTTCCCCACTTATTTTTACCCGAATCTGAAGAAATTGGAGATGACATGCACGACTAGTTTTATAAAAAACAATATACAAGAAAATACTGATTTTTGATGAAAAAATAAATGAGATATACTCATCCAAGATGGCGTCGACAGAACCAATGTTGTCTGCGAGGTCCGACGTCTGCAGGCTGACGGTGGGAAAGAGCTGGAGGGCAGGCATGCTCATTAAATAGCACCACACTGACAATGGTCATGTGATGCCGTGAGGGTGGTCTCCCACCAGACATTGTTAGCTAAAGTTCTGCAGGGTCCTGGTGCCTCACGGCTTCAGTCCTGCCTGTTAATACCTACTGCAAGAGCCCTCTCAAGTCAGATCTTTAAATACCTCACGGGGTAAATAAGGTAGAGAAGGAAAGCATTTTTCAGAAAAAAGGTGTCCGAGAACAAGTGGCTAAACTATAAACTTAGAGGGGTTACATTTAGGAGAGACATGAGAAAGTACTTCACAGAAAATGTGGTAATTCTGGAACAGCTTACCAGCCAAGGTGGTGGGCGAAACAGTGGTGGGTTAAAGAATTCATGGGACAGACTAACAGAATCTTAGTGGAAAGGAATGGGGTTAGGGAGAAAGAGCCAGAAATCAAGTACGGTATGTAGTGGTACTATAGGTAGGGAAAAACAGGCACACTGGGTGGGCCAAGCAGTCTTTATCTGCTGACAAATTCTGGGTCTATGTTTCTTATGGGGTCTCTGCAGCATTCCACTTTATATCTTGTAAGGATCTCTGGCCCTAGAGTTGCCTTACTGTTACCCTGCAGAGCTCACGAAGGTACAAAATTTGTTATTTGCAGGACAGATCTCCTGGAAAAAGTACAGAAAACACAAGCCCTGTGACACTGAGGTTTGAGACCTGGATGCAACACCTTGCGCCACGCCGGTGACCCAGGTTCAGGAATGAGCCTGGGATACTGGAGTCAGAAGGGGGAAAGAGGACTGAGTGTCCAGAGGATAGCTATCGCTTCTCAGGGAGAGGGGGACTAGTCGTCCCACTCGTTGACTGCCCTCTGGTGGTGGCTGGAGGGCAGTATGGGTCAGGAGTCTTGAAGATGACGTCCTCACATTGGAAGGGAGGGTAGCTGGGTGAAAACAGGAAAAGCGAGTCTGGCAGGCTCGATGTTGGTCCACCGCTCTCAGGAGGATTCTGGATTGGGTCTCTGGTGGGGGGAGAAGCCAGCAATCTTCTCCTAGTCCCGCCACAGGGGGTAATCTGTGGGGGAATCTTCTGGGGGAGCCATCTAGCATGAGAGCAGCGGGACCAGAGAGAGTCCCTCCAATTAGAGGGCCATAGCTGCCTGCCAGAGCTCAGGAGGCAAAAAGAGCAAATTAAAAAAATAAATAAATAGGACATAAAGTAGGTTTAGCAGCCCCATGTACAACACTGGATGCTCCTTATTTTTATATACTTTTATTTCAGTAATACATTTTCATTATTTTAGTCTCCTTTGGTATCTGTGATTGTGCTCCTTTGGTATTCTGTATGGCTGTGACTTCTATTTTTGTAATGTAATAATTACTCTTTAGTTTTTTCCACCTTGAGCTATCTCTACTTCCCCCTTCCCCCAGAATGCATCTGGAAAAAAGCTGTTGCCATCTTAGTACATCTTTCCTTGTGAAACTTTTTAAATAAATAAATAAATCAGAGTTTTAATTATGATACCAAACAAATATTTCCCATGCACCCCCGAACTCTAGTGCCACTTCTTCTTCCTTTCCCAGGACAAATCAGCAGAGGACACCTCTGGGTTCATTTCTGTGACTTCAGGTTCTCCTGATGAAACCAGGCAGGAGGAACAGGATTTATCTGGGCTGGAACTGGCTTTACTGAAATTGGAACTGATCTTGTTAAAGATGCAAGCCATATAGGACCAACTGAAAATTGCCCAGAAGCAGGCCAGATGCTCTGCCACCAAGAAACGCAACGGATGAAGGCGGCAGAAGCTGTACCCTTATCACTCTCCATAACTCAAGATTCACTGTGGCTGTGGCCAAGGACTATTTCACTATCACATCCGCACTAAGCAATTACTGCAGTAGTTCATTCTCATGTGCCAAGGAGATTTGCCTCAGTTTTCATATTTCCTTAAAAATATCAGTTTAGCCTGTTGTCCCTGTTGTGTTAAGTAGCATATCTGCCAGAGTCAGTCCCCATACTGGTATAGTTTAGCCCTGTATTGACACTAGAATGTGAAGAAAAACTGTAGGAAGCTGATACCAAATAATGTAAACAGGTTAAACATTTTTTTTTGTTTTAATTTAAAGTTTATTATGGTTTTACAAAAAAGCAAACAGCAGTAACACTGTAATGGTAACTGACAGGAAAAAACCTTCATAAACATTCCTCCCCCATCCCCCAGTCATCCCCTCCCACGTAGATACTCCCCCAAAACCCTCTCCCCCCAGCTTCCCCTTTCCTACCCTTAAGCACAGCTAGAAGATAGCCCATTGCTTATTACTATCTATGATCCTATACACTTCTCCACACGTCTCTACAACGATTATCTCAGCATAGTTTCCGCCACTGTTATCTTACTGTACAAATTGTCTGTACCTACTTGTGCACTGCCAATCCTGTAATACTGAAATGTAACTGTTCTAACTACTCTGAACCAACATGTGCTTGCCAACTCCTGTCATTCTAAAACTGTATTCTGTCCAATGTTCTCATGTTCCTACAAATTTTTTGTACTCTGTTTATTGTAAAAATGTTGTTTGACTGTTTTTGTCCTCTCTGTGACGAGGTACCTTTGTAAATGAGCCCCTTGCTCGAAGGTTGTAAACCGATGTTCCAATAACTAAATAAAAAAAATAAATAAACTGGTGCAGATAGATCAGCTCTTCTGGACAATGCCAGGAGCATTACAGTGACAAAAAGAGTATAAATGGGATCCCAGATTCTCCTAAACCTAGGTATTCAGTGATTGAGGCTGACAATCATTTTGTAACCCCTAGGTGGCACTACCCCAAGGGCTACTACCCCTGCCTGCTTGGCTAGTTGCAGGTTAAGGGGCCTGGGTACTGAAATGGTGCCTCACCCGAGGTCAGGCTGTTATGGTCAAGCTAACCTGGGCACAGCCCTCTGGGACACTGTAACCCCCTCTGTTCCTTCTAGTGCCTGAACAATATACAATAATCACTTTCACAATGGGCCTTATTCACTATACAATTACCCACAATGTTTAGCTACCACCAGGCTGGTTCCTCTAGCTCGACCCTGAGACCCCTGTAAAACAAGGTTATGCACAGCAAATAGCAACAGTACAGTACTTTTGGCAAAGACTGGAACCACAGTCAGGTTAAATGCAAAAAGAGTTAGATCTGATTTATTCAGGGGACTTGAACAAGGGAGGGACATAATCAAGTTGATTTGCTTAAAGCCTGTATCAATCAAACAGTCATGCATGAACTTCAGAGTCCCTACACAGACACACTCTGGGTACCCAGGTGGGGAAAGTGGGCTAGCCAGGAACATTGCCCGGGGTAGGCCGGCATCACACAGTTGGCACCCTGTGATGGAAGAAAGCAACATGCACAACACACACTATTTGTTTTCTGAGCGGAGGCTCAGTTCGTGAGAGAAATACACCAAGACAATCAGCTGTTGTTGCAGGAGCTACCCTGATTTTTACCACGATACCTAATGTAGACAGAGGCAGGATGAAATCGAGATGGCAGGTTGATGAACTGGAGTGCCAGGAGAAGCAGGGCCACATGAATCACTAGTGCTGGTTCTGTTCAAAGTATTGAGCAGGGGGCTGATCCCCAGGCAGGTCTCTCGTCGATGACTTTCTCTGTGTAGCGGGTGTCACTACTCCACTCAGCAGATCTGGCCCTCTGCTCCCACACTGCCAACCTCCGAACACAGTATTGTGAACAGGAACAGAAACGGAGTAACCCTCCTGTCTGTTTTGTGGGTTCTAATCAACCTTTGGTCTCAAGTTCTGGAGGGATTCAAACTGTGAACCTCTTGCTAGCGTACCCAACGTACAAGCTCAGATAATTCTGCTCTTTGGGGATGCCAGATATCTTTCACCTACAGGCACCTAACCGGGTGTACAAAAAACGCCACGAAAAGAACTCAGATAAACTCTTACCTTTTCCCAGTTTGGTATTACCATTCAGCTATGCACAGTGTCAACTGTAACCATATAAGCTTCGCTTGTCAAAGAAAGAATTTCAAAGGCACCCCAAGCAGTCTCTTTGAAATAGAGGTTTACTTTAAAATACAGAACAATATATCACAAAACATATAACCACTTAAAAGAACAAAGTTTAAAGTGCAAACTCCTACTAACCATACACTTAGACATGTCCAACTAATGTATTCGTTATCTTCTTACTGTGCTGATAGATGTTACATACTAACATACTAAAATGCCAGCAGAATAGGCCTAACGGTCTTTCGAGTCTGCTCGATTGGTCAGCCCCCACCTTGGGTGCTGATCTTGCTGCCCCCCTCGCCTTCTCTGGCTTCTCCCTTCCCAGTTCCAGATATTCTTGCTGCATTGTATTTTGCTTCCAGAACCCTTCCCCTGTACCTGTCCCAGCCCCTCTTGAACCTCTCCACCATCTCTGCCTCCACCAGCCCCCTAGGCATTGCATTCCATGGCTCCACCACCCTCTCAGTGAAGTAGCACCTCCTCCTTTCTCCCCTGAATCTTCCCCCCTCCAGCTTCCACCCATGCCCTCTAGTGGCCCCCTCCTCCTTCCTTCAAGCACCCTGACTGTTCCTCCCTATTTACCCTCTTCATGTACTTGAAGACCTCTATCATGTCCCCCAGTCCTTCTCTCTTCCAATGTGTACATATTTAGCTCTTCGAGCCTCCTCATAGGTCCTGTCCCCAAGCCCCAAATCATTTTGGTTGCCCTCCTCTGAACCCTCTCCAGGAGTTTAATGTCCGTCTTAAAGTGTGGCCTCCAAAACTGCACGTAGTACTCAAGGTGTGGCCTCACCAAGCAGTTATACAGAGGGAGTATCACTTCCCTCCTTCTGGAGGTGATCCCCCTAGTGATGCATCCCAGCATCCTGTTGGCCTTGGCTGCTGCCCTCCTACAAGTCTCTGAGTTGTTCATCTTGACATCCACCACCACCCCCAGGTCCCTCTCAGCCATCGAGACTTATAGCATTTCCCCCCCAGGGTGTACACTTGGCCCAAGTTTCTGGCCCCCAGGTGGAGTACCTTGCATTTCCCTGCATTGAACCTCAGCTTCCACTTCCTAGACCATCTTTCCAGAGCCTCCAGGTCCCCCTGTAGGGCCACCCTCCCCTCCTCCCCATCCACCACCGCCCCAGTTTTGAGTCATCCGCAAAGAGATTCATCTCACTCCTGATTCCTGTCCTTATGTCAGAGATGTAGGCGTTGAACAGGAGGGGCCCAAGGACTGATCCCTGTGGGACCCCACTAATGACCCTCTTTGGGGATGAGACTATCCTCATTAACCACGACCCTCTGGGTCCGGTCCTGAGCCAATTGCTCATCCATCTGATCATCTGGTTCCCCACCCCATTTCTCCCAGCTTATCCAACAAGCCCACGTGAGGAACAGAGTCAAATGCCTTGCTGAAGTCTAGAAAGGGGACGTCCACTGGTCTACCCAGGTCCAAGGCACTCAATCACCCAGTCATAGAACTCACAAGCTTTGTCTGACATGATTTCCTGGTATGAATCCATGTGTTCATCATTCAGGCACCCTGACTTTTCCAGGTCTTTGATCCCCCTTTGTGTTCCAGTCCTGGGGCACCCACCCTGTCCTCAGAGAGATGGTGAAAAGCTCCGCCAGGGGTTTCGCCAGGACATCTGCAAGTTCCTTCAGCACTCTGGGATGTAATTTATCCAGCCCCGGTGCTTTCTCCATGTTAAGGGAGCTGAGGGCTTCCCTCACTCTCTCTGCTGTGATTTCCACTTCCGGTACCTCGTCTTCCTGCTTAGCCCTCCCCCTCCTGCCAGTGATGCCTCCCCTCTCCCCAGACCCGCCGATCGGTAAGGGTCTCCTCCTCAGTATCTCTGTCTCCTCCCATGTATGATGCAGCACCCCATTTTTTTGTGAAAACTGAGGTGAAGTACTCATTTAGTACCTCAGCCTGCTCCCCCGGGTCTTGTGCCCATCTCTCCCCTGATTTAATCCTGCTAATCTGCCCCTTCACCCTTCGTTTTTCCCCAATGTATCTAAAGAACCCCTTGTTCCCTCTCCTAATTTCCCTGGCCAGGTTCTGCTCCTTCCTTGCCTTAGCCACCCTCACCACCCTAGTGGCCCTTCTAGCCATCAGCTCATACTCCCCTCGATCCCTTTCACTCCTTGAGCACTTGAATTGCCTATAGGCTGCCTTCTTTCCCCGCACCACCTCCTGGACCTCCCTGGTCCACCAGCAGGGTTTTCGGGCCCTACTGCATTTTCATCTTACTCTTGCACAGGTGCTGGTAGCATCTTGCACCCCTCTCCTGATGATTTCCCACCTACTATCAGCGTCCATGTCTGACCCAATCACATCCAAATGCTCCTTAAGGATCCTTCCCATTTCCTTAAAATCCGTTCCCCTGAAGTCAGTTATCTCTGTCTTTGTGCAGCCTTCTAGCCCTCCTAGGTCCAGGCAGAACCAGACCGTGGCATGGTCACTCCCCGCCAACGGGTCCCTTACCTCCAGGCCCCTAATCTGGTCACTGTTTGCCAGGACCACATCCAGTACCCGCGCCTCCCTGGTCGGTTCCCCCACCTGCTGAGTTAGGAACGAGTCTTGAAAGACATCCAACAACCTCTGTTCCCTGGTCACAGAAGATGTCATAGTCTCCCAGTCTGTTCCTGGCATGTTTAAGTCCCCCAACACCACCACCGTTCCTCTGCCCAGTCTGCAGTGTCACCCAACATCTGCCACCAGACTCTCCTCCAGCTCCTCCGCCAGGGCAGGGGGTCTATACACCACTCCTATTTTTACTCTCTTGCCCCCCCTTGTTATCAAGGTCACCCAAATTGCTTCCACGGTTCCCTCCGCCTCCTCTACTCCCCCTATGCCAATGCAGTTTTTGACTATCATTGCTACCCCTCCTCCCCTTCCCTCCCCCGTCCTTCCTGAACGTAGTGTAACCCTCCAGGTTCAGGTCCCAGTCGTATCCTGCAGTGGCCCAGGTCTCAGTGACTGCTGCCACATCCACTGCTTCCTCAGTTAGCATTGCCTGGAGCTCAGGCATTTTATTTCCCAAGCTCCTGGCATTTAGCAGGACTACCTTCCACACTTTCCCTATACTTCCATTTCCCCTGCTCATGTTCCCATGGGGATTCTGTTTTCCCCTGGTCTACACTTTACCAGTCGGCCTTTTCCTGCAATCCTCCAGCTCCCCAGGGAGGTGGAGACAGAGTCCCTCCTTTATCGGCACCCCTTGACAGCCTTTTTTCCCATCCCTCCCCTTCACAAGTTTAAACCCCACTTTTCACCAGTGAACCTCTTATTTTCAACTAAGGATTCCCTCCTCCAAATTGAGATGGAGTCTATCTCAGCAGCTCCTTATCCTCCCAGGTCTCCCCAATCCCCATCAACCCATACCCTCTGGCCTCACACCACCCCTGAGCCACTGGTTTATCTCCCTAATCTTCCTTTTGTGCTCCCCACTAGCCCTTGGCACCGGCAGGATTTCTGAGAAGGAAACTGTGCATCCTATATCATGACAGACCCTGGCAAGCTCCCTGAATCTTGCCTGTATCTCTAGCTCGCTATTTTCCTCAATGTCATTTGTACCCAGGTGGACCAGTATGTCCTGGGAACCCCCACAATCCTTTGCCAGCTGATACACCTCATGCTTAGCCCTGTGCACCATTAGTCCAGGGAAGCATTTTGTTCTAACTGGCCAGGCTTCTCCCTCCCTATCCCATTTGATACCCCTGATCATAGAATCCCCCAACAGGAGCACTCTGACCGCTCCTTTTCCTCCATTTCCCCCCCTTCCATGTCCCTCATCCTTTCTACCGGCCCCTCCACCCAGCCAGCTCCTTGTTCCTCCCCCTATCTGGGTGCCACATGCCACTCCCTCCTTATTTAACCTGGCCACCACCTCCCCTCCAATCCTATGCCTCTCCTCCTCCTGAGTATCCTTCTGTACCTTGCTAACTCCCCCCTCACTGCTCGCAACTGGTCCTTCTCCCCCATCTGCTAAACTAGCCTGGCTTGTCTTCCCTTCCTTGCTGTCTCCATTTAGTCCCTCCTTGCTTGTTGTGCTCCCCTGGCCTAAACCCTCAGCTCCCTTTACTGAATCCTCCTTGTACTTCTGGTCCTTCTCCTTTACCTTTCCTCCCAACTGGTCCTTCTCCTTGCACTTTCCTCCCTCTTCCCCCTGCCCCTCCTGCTCTGATTCACTGCTCCCCACATTTTCCTGCATTCCAGGTTCCCTCCTGTTCTTCCTGCTATCTGGCCCCTGCCTCCTGCCCCCCACTCCCTTTCCATCTCTAACCACCCCTGTCATGGCTACATCACCCCCCTCATCCTCAAGCAGAAGAAGAGAATTGAAGCAGTTACTGAGTATAAGGTCTGAGCCACCTCCCCGCCTTGCTTCCTTCTGTCCAGCCCTGGCCATCTACCTAATTCCCTGAGAATGTTGTCCCTCTGTCCCTCCTTTGTGAGGGTCCCCAGTTACCTGCCTGCTTCCTTGGTAGTGTCATTTTGGACCCCCTCTGCCAGGGTCCCTATGTGACCCCTGAGTATTCTCATGCACTCCTTTCCCTATTCCGTCGCCCCCAGTGCTTGGTGCAACCGTGTGGGAGATCCCCTGCCCCCTTCCCCAACCATACCTCCCCCCTTCCCCCAGCTGTCTCCTAATCCCCGCAACCTCCTCCCTAAGCTGTGCCAGCTTGTAGCACACTGGGCAACAACCAAACTTCCAAGCTCAGTCCAGTATCATGGCTGCTCCACACCCTGTGCACCCCACCACCCTCCCAAAGATGCCGGCCCTAATTATGTGTGGTTCCATCCCCTTCCAAGTAGGTTTCTTTGGGTGAGCCACCAGGTTCCCCCCAGTCCAAGATACACCCCTACTGCCTAATCAGGTCACCCACTAATCTTAGATACAGTCCCACAGTACACCGGTAAGCCTGTTACTAGGTGCAGTACAACACAGTAAACTTATAAGGGAAATGACAACACCCTAAGCTCCTCTCTCCCAGCCTTTATATCCAACCCCCAGTGGCTAGAACTACATGAGCTGCGCCTGCAGACTTTTCCTCCAATTGCAGGGCAGATGTTCCCCTATAAATTAGCAGAACCTGGGGAGGAGGGCGGGGAAGGTGGGTCTTGGGCAGACACCGCCTCGAGAGAGTGTATATCAGTCCTGTGTCTCTCCAAGCCCAGCAGCCAAAGAACCAGGCCCAAGCAAATCCCACCAAATAGGTTTTAAATCAGAAGAAATAGGCCTCCACCAGCGCAGCCTGTTACACAGTGAAACATCCAACAAATGAGCCCACTTACAGCCACCAAACCAGTTTTCAAACTTCCAACAGCCCCCAAAACAATACCCTGCTAGCCCCTTAGAAGTAAGAAAGAAAAGAAATAACCTTCTACAAAGTAAAATCCACAAGAACCTTGTGAAAACAACAAGAAGCAGCTACTGTCCTGGAACACAACTACAACACAACTGTTGTAGCTCAGAGAGTCCAAACAAGAATGTCTGTAATGGTCAGTCACAGCATAATTAAGAAACTGACCTGAACCTGCCTTCTCCATGATATCACCCAGCTCCTCCTCTGTTTATTAAAAATTATATATATAAAGCAGGATGTCCTATCAAGAGGTATTTTAAATAGGTGACATCAGCAAAAACTCATCTCCCCATATGACTTTCCAATCAAGCCTGTGATTTTCCAGTATCTTCTTTCATCCATGAGCAGTTTCCTGCTTCACAAAGACATGAAAGAACTTTTTATGACTAACTGTCAGATCTCACTGAGGTGTAATATGCTTTGTGACACCAAGTGATATTAACTGGGCTTCCTCTGAAGACGCCATAAAATGAATATTTCCATTTCGTTTGGCTTCAAAGAGCACAGCTCAGCAACAAGATCATAAAATGTGAGTCTTTGTAAGCTAGTCACATTACAGAGATCTGCTGTTTAACATATATCCTGTCAGTTTAAGTGATACCTGGGGGGTGTTATTGAAGGCACAGGAATTTTTTTTAGGCAGACAATCACACTACATTTTTATATTACAAAAATCATAGAGTAATCTGGACCAGCTGTCTAAGTGTCACAATCCTCCCCACCTAGGCTGAATTTGGGGGATCTATCCCCTGCATGGGATGAGCTTCCCAAATCAGTTAACTCCTCATAGACACAAGACAGCCCATCTGAGTGCTGATTTTTCGCTCCAGCCATAAGTAAGACTGTCATGTTATAACCTTGCAAAGCAAGACTCCATCTTAACAATCTACCATTTGTCTTTCCCATTTGCGTCAGCCAAACCAGGGGGCTGTGGTCAGTTTGTACCACAAAATGCTGCCCATACAAGTATGGCTCCAACTTCTTTAGAGCCCACACTATGGCAAGACACTCCTTTTTCATGGTAGAGTATGCCTGCTCCCTGGGAAGTAACGTTTTACTCAGGTACACTACCGGGTGATCTTTCCCTTGGTTGGATGTCTGACTCAGTACTGCCCCAATACCCACGTCTGAGGCGTCAGTTTGAACTATAAAGGGTCTGCTATAGTCAGGACTTGTCAAACCGGGAGCACTGCACAGTGTTTCCCTCAATCTGGTAAAGGTTTCTTTATAGGATGGTCCCCATGTAATTTTCTTTGGCATCCTTTTCTTTACCAGGTCATAGAGGGTAGCAGCCAGGGCACTGTAATTGGGTACAAATTTTCTGTAGTACCCTGCTGTCCCTAGAAGACTCCTGACCTGTTTCTGTGTTTCTGGTCTGGGTCACGCCTGGGTCACCTCTATTTTTATTTGGTTAGGACGAAGCTGTCCCCAGCCATCCACATGCCCTAGGTATGCCACTTCTTCTATGGCCACCTGGCACTTCTCAGCTTTGACAGTGAGCCTGGCCCTCTGTATCCTGATCAGCACTTCCCTAAGGTGGGACAGGTGTTCCTCCCAGCTGGCACTAAAGATGGCAATGTCATCCAGGTACGCCATGGCATACTTCTCAGCACCATTTAACACCTGGTTCACCAACCTTTGGAAAGTGTCCGGGCATTCTTCATTCCGAAAGACATTACTTTAACTTCAGATAAGCCTATCAGAGTGATGAAGGCCAACCTCTCCCTAGCTCTGTCCGTCAACTCTACTTGCCAATACCCCTTGGTCAAGTCAATGGTCGTAAGGTAGGTCGCCCCTCCCAACTTGACCAGGAGTTCCTCTGTCTGGGGCATCAGGTGGGCATCTGATTTTGTGACTGCATTCAGTACATGTTAATCCACAAAGAAACGAACAGAGCCATCTGGCTTAGGCATAAGGACTATGGGTGAGGCCCAGGGGCTGTGGGATCTCTGGATTATCCCTAAATCCAGCATCTCCTCCACTTCACTCCTAATGTCCTTTTGGACAGCCTCTGACACCCGATATGTTGTCCACCATATGTGCATCTGTGTCTCTGTCTCCACATTGTGAGTCGCTAAGGGGGTTAGTCCAGTCTTGGCGCTAAACAATGGGGCAAAGTCTGCTAAAACCTCCCTTACTTCCTGGATCTTGTCCGGGGTCAGCTGAGGAGACAATTTAACTGCCTCCACAGAGGACTTCCACTTATTTTCTACCAGCAAGTCCAGAAGGGGGTCTCCTTTGTCCGTCCCCTCCCCAGGACTACACATTGCAAACACTATGTGAGCCCTATTAGCATATGGCTTCATCATGTTGACATAGTACATCCTTTCTGTCTTCTGTCAGGTAACTCTATAATATAGTTCACGTCATTTATCTTCCTAACTACTTTGTACGGTCCTGCCCACTCAGCTGGCCACTTGTCTTTCCAGACCAGAATAAGGACCATGACTTCCTGACCCACCATGTATGAGTGAGCTCTGGCTCTGTGGTTGTAACACACTTTTTGTTTCTGTTGGGCAGCTGCCAGGTTGCTCTTTGCTGTCCCCATAAGCTCCTTTAGCCTTTCCCTAAACCTAAGAATGTAATCAACTATAGGAGTTCCCTGGGTGGTGTGCTTGCCTTCCCCATCCTCCCGGACCAAGTCTAGGGGTCCACGTACCCAGCATCCATATAAGAGTTCGAAGGGGGAAAATCCTGTTGACTCTTGGGGCACCTCCCTGTATGCAAACAACAGGTGGGGAAGGTATTTCTCCCAGTCCCTCCCATGCTGTTCAGCAAATGCCCGGAGCATTACCTTCAGGGTACCATTGAATCTTTCCACAAGTCCATTGGCTTGTGGGTAATATGGTGTTGTGCATCTCAGCACCACCCCCCACTTCTCCCACACACATTTCATCAGGTCCGACATTAAGGAACCCCCTTGATTGGTAATAACCTCCTGCGGAAACCCAACATGGGAGAAAATCCCAAGTAGGCATCTGCCACTTTGTCTGTCCTCAGTGAGGATACGGCAACTGCCTCTGGGTACTGGGTGGCATAATCCACCACAGTCAGGATGAATCTCTTCCCTGAGGAGCTGGGGGTATTTAAAGGCCCCACATATCCATTCCTACCCTCCGGAATGGCTCCTCCATTATGGGCAATGGAATCAGGGTGGCTTGGGTTTTCTTGCCTGCCTTCCCTATTTCTTAGCACCGGTGACAATACCTGCAATACTCCTTCACCTGCTGGGTGAAGTTAGGCCAGTAGAAATTCTGGGCCAACCACTGTGTAGTGCATGCAATTCCCAGATAAGGGAATATCATGTGCAATCTGGAGCAACTGCTCACGATACCCCTGGGGAATGACAAGCTGCCTGCCTAGCACCCCTCCCTCTGTCTGCACAGCCTGAGTATACATCCGTCCAGTTTACCAATAAACCTTATGTTTACCATCACCTCCCTGTGTTCTGTCAGAGTCTGCCCAAGCCCTCAGCTTCTCTAGACTAGGGTCACTTCTCTGAGCAGCTGCAAACTCCTCACACATTCCCAAGGCATGGGACAGGTCCCCTTCAGTCACTAAACTAGGGTCCCTAGCACTAGCGTCAGGGCACTCAGGATCACTGTCAATCCCAACCCTCTGACAATGGGTCACCCCTCCCTCTTCGGAGTAACCCTCCGTAGCTGTGTGGTTAACTGCTACTGGGAAAATTTCTACCCCCTTTTCAATAGTCTCCCCATCTGGAGAAAGAATTTTATTGTATGGTTGTAAACCTTCACAATCACATCCACAATTTAAAATGTCATTTACACATATATCTAAAAAGGGGTAAAATATCCCCATTAACAGTAACTCCTTTATACAGTATATTCATATCAGAAAAATCAATTTATACAGTACACACTAAATATCAGCAATTTTAACAATCTTATGAAGTGCATAGTATCAAGCGGAGAGGTAGGAGATTAAAGGCATGCAATCCAAATAATCCATTGCACATCTTTTGTACTTTGTTTCATATATAAATTCACCCATATAACAATCATTAATATCTCTAATAGTATTTCAAGTATACATAACACATCCATGCTTTCAGGTGATTCTAATTCTGCTTCTAATTTTCTTGATACTCAATAGATAATTAGCTAGCCTTTCCACTGTCTAGCTATCCTCTGTATGAAACAGTATACAAGTAAGATCTTTTTTATCAACATTATATCTGTTATTTAGATATGGGCCTAACCAAAACATACATTGGCTATCATACCATCTACAGACCCATAAAACATGGTATAAATCCTCCTTATCCCCACTGCCACAATCACATTCCTCGGAATAAATTCCAATTTTTTTATATCTATAGTCCAGCACTTTACGAGGGAACTGTTCGAACTTATAGATCATAAAGTTGGAGCGTACTAACGTCAGTATATCCAAGTATTTTTTATAACCATGTGTATAATTATTTGCTGCAAATCATTTGGAATAGCGGGACTGTTTTATTTCCTCTAAGTCTTTCAATTTCCATTGGTTACCAATTTTCTTTATAATATATTTTTTGTATTTAGCACTAATGTGAATACATTTTGCCACAGAATCTTATAAGTCTACTAGGTTATATTTCCTAAAATGGAAAAAACAGTATTCAACCAAAAATCAGAATGGAGTCCCCATTCGTGCCAACCCTTTTTTTCATCCAGACATTTCTTTGCAATTATATTTTCATTAAATCCAGTTAATCTAATCCAATAATTTACCTTTTTGGATTCAATTGCTGCATTAATATCTATAATACCCAGTTCTGCATGTATATAAGAAGATGGGCAGGAATAACCTAACCTTAGCATAGATCTTAAGGATTTATAAACAGGACTCATAAATTTATTAACTGTATTTACTTTCCAAATTTCACATCCATATAACAACTGGGATTCTACCTTAGATTTTAGCACTCTTAACAATGGCCTTATCGTTAATCCCCATTTCAAGTGGGAAGTCCACTTACAGTTTTGATGAATTACTATTCCAAGATATACATAATTAGAGACTATTTCCACCTTGTCTTGGCCAATATACCAACTACCACTGCTACTTTTATTTTTCTTCTTTTCACCCAATATCATGATCCTTGTTTTACCCATATTAATGTTTAATTTTAATTTCTCTGATTCCTTTAAAAGAAAGTTTAGTTTATTTTGTAAACCAAATTTTGTTAAAGACAAGACCAAAATATCATCTGCATATGCTAGTAAAGGAACAGGAAAATTCCTAATTTTTTGGCAATCCATATCTATATCCACAGTCTGTTTTAACATATTATCTAGATATAATGTAAACAGCAGAGGGGCAAGAATACAGCCTTGCCTCACTCCACGGTTGCATTCAAAAATATTTGATAATTGGCCCCTAAGACCCAATCTAATTTTAGCCCAGGTTTTAGTATATAAATGTGCTATTATATTTACTAGGTTGGGGTCAATACCTCTATCTAATAAAATCTGCCATAATAAGCTTTTAGAGACACTATTGAAAGCATTACTATAGTCAATAAAACATAAATATATTCTTTGACCCCTAATTTTCACATATTTTTCCATTAGATGATTCAAAACAAAAATATTATCCAATGTGGACATTCCATGCCTAAATCCAGTTTGATAGGAGGAAATACTCCCTATTTTTTCAACCTCCTGTTGTAACCGACCCAATATTATCTTAGAAAAAATTTTAAGATTCACATCCAAAAGACTTATAGGTCTATACATTTTTGGATCATCTAATGGACCTTTTTTGTGTAGTAGAATAATATTAGCCCCTTGTCCAAGAATCAGGGAATCTTTTAAAGGAAATAAATTTATTATAAAATACTGTTAAATATTTGCACCATAAAATGGGACTCTGTTAAGAAAACTTCAGCTGGGATTCCATCCGGCCCAGCTGCTTTGTGCTTTTTTAAAGTATACAATGCCAGATAAGTTTCATCCAGTGTAACTGGATGCACATAGAAACACCCAGGACCATTTATTGGGGAGTTGTCAGCCTCAATATCAAAATAAATCCCTTTGAAATAAGTTACCCATCTTTCCTCAGCAATAAAAGTATCAATATTGACTTTCTGCTGATCAAAGCCCTTAGCCACTAATGACCAAAATGCTCTATTATCTCTGCCTTGAATTGCCAAAAGCATTTTCTCCCACTTAGATGCAAAAAAGCTTCTTTTTTTGTTAACAATAAGTTCCTTATACGCTTTCTTTTTATGGTTCAATAATTTAAGATTCGCCGGAGCCTTTTTTTCATTATACAGTCTACATTGTTTGCTGATGTCAGCCTTTGCTTTTTTACAATCCCTATCAAACCAAGTATCCATAACTGCGATTCTTCCTGTTTTACTTGGTACTTCTAGTACTGATTTGATTTTTTTTAAAAGAACATCTAGCTCTTCTGTAAGGTAAATAAGATCACATTTACTAATATCTTCATAAGGGTGACTTAATATTGAGCCATGAATAATTGGTAATAGGTCATTATATGAATTTTGTTTCCATATAACCTTACTTGAGGCTCTAATTTCGGTAAATTGAAATGGTTGATGAACCAATCTATTCATCTGATCTAATTGAAATTCCATACCCAATGGATAATGATCGCTTTCTGCTCTAATCAGTATCTCACATTTAATCCAATGATACATATCTCCAGACCAGAGAGCAAGATCAATTACTGAGGCTCCCCTCTGGGAGACATAAGTAAAGTTCCCCTCTTTATCTCCTTCTATCCTCCCATTTAGAGGGTACATATTATTTTCTTTCGCTAGCTCTATAACAGCTTTCCCATTATGGTTTACCACTTTATCTTTGGATTGTCTACGGGTAATTTATCTAAATAATTACATACAAAAAATGAGTGATCTACAAGGCCATCAAACAGGCTGATGCGTGCATTTAAATCACCTAGTAAAAGTACTTCTGCCTGTGGAAATATTTGCTGAACTTCTTTTAGCAGAGTGGATATTTCTTGCCATATGCCCACTGGAAAATAATCAGAATTCTCTGGTGGTACATAACAATTCAATACAATCAATTCCCTTGCTCTGCATTTAACTGAAACTATCACATAATTTTCTGCAAGTTTCCAACATACAACCTTATCAAATACACCTATTTTAATTAAAGTGATAATTCCACCTGAAAATCTCCCTGCTTTTTTACATTCCCTACCAGAAGCATGCAAGGCCTCATATCCATTAATAGCAATTTCTACATCTTAAGAGTGCCAAGTCTCCTGTAAGCAGATTAGCTCATAGTCCATTAGAAATTTAATACATTCAGCATCTGCCCATAAAGATTTCCAGCCGGCTATATTCCAAGTAATAAGACTGATTTTATAATGTAGCTCATCTGACCCAGGAATGTTCTTATTTACCTTAGGAGATAGTCACTCATCATACCCTGCCAGTATTTTAAATCTGTTTTCCAACGGGAGGACAGAAACTTCTTCATGTTCCTTCCCTCCATTAGGGCCTGCACCAAGCACTGTAAAGTCTACCAGATGTAGACCTAAATAATCCAACTTCCTAGCTTGGCACAAGATTAAATCTGCTAACCTTTCATTTGGAACATAAATGTCAATCTGGCTTCCTACGTGTCTACGTTCAGCTTGTATACTACCAGGATATTCCATTGGGACCATCATAAAATTTTCCAACAAGTTCTCAATTGCTACAGACAACCCTAAGTCTGTTTCTTGAAACATATGGTTCATCCCAAAAAGAGTTAACATTCTTCCACTTACATCCTTTACACTTGGTTTGTTACATTTACCTATATTAAATTTTTCTCTATTGGGGAAGAACATAGATACTTCCTTATTACTTAACAAACCTCTGTTTATCCAGACATAGTTCGCTGTTCTTGGTGCATCAAAATAAATATCAATAATGGCAGCCTCCTCTCTCTTGATCTCAACTATATCAGCTTCTGTAAGTTCAATATCCAATTGTTTATTAAAAAATGTAACAATATGTAGGTCTAACATAGTCTCCCCAAGGGTACCCCAATTATATGGTCCATATAATCTAATTAGGGGCTTCTTCTCCACTAAAGCATGTGTAACTGGGTTCCCCTTAAAATCTTGAGAATGTGTTTCATTTCTATCCTTAATAATTTGTATTTTCCCTACATCTCCAGTATTTTCCTTGTCATTATCCTTACCCAGATGACCATTTAATTTTATATCACACCTTAACCCTTCCACTTCTTGTTCTAATTTTGCTAGTTCCAATTCCAGTTTAGATGACAGCTGTTGAAACTGGAGAGTATAGCTTCCTGCAATTAAATCCTCTCCTTGTGTTACTATACTTCCTTTATTTTTTCCCCTATTTTTTTTTCCTTCTCCTTCGAGTTTTATTTCTAGAGGTTTCCTTAGCTGGTAGTTCAGGAAAATCAATTATACTAAAATCAGGTCTCAATCCTAATGATCCTGGAGCTTCGGTATCATCAGAGCACACTTCCAGATCAGATGCAGTTTCCAACTTTTCTGGATTTAATATTATCTTCTCAACTTTTCCGGACAAATCATCAACTTTATCCATAATCTGTCTTAATTTTCCATCGTTATCAACTAACTGCGCTTTTAGTTCTTCCAATAAGTCCTTATTAAGAACTAATTGCTCCATCAGGATCACAAAGGAATGCATTGGATTCCTTAGAAAGGTAATTAATTTATCACTCAACCTGGCAGGTATGAATACCTCATTTTCTAACGAGCAATTATTACCTTTTTGAGACTGATTTACACTACAATATTGACATCTAGAGCTAAACAGTTCTTTTTTTACTTCTTTAAGTCCATCTATTGTTTGTTGTAACTCTTCCATTACCTCTTTTAGTTCATGGGTCTTATATATTGTCAACGACTCTTTTTCCTTTGCCAAATCCACCATATCATCAGAAACCTCCAGGGATATATCTGCCACCAATGACACCTCAGGTCTCCACCATGGAGGAGAACTTTCCAGACCATCAGGAGCAGAAGAACCCTCCGAGGATTTTCTGCCTGAATGAGATAATCTTTTTTTAGAGAACAGGTAATCCTGACTAGCCACCAATGAACCAGCCATAAGGCTACAATCATTTGACCCCCATAACTCTGGCCCTTTATCTGCCCCTATATCTTCTACATAAACAGATGGAACAATAGAAGCATCTACATATTGATGCACACCTTTTAATTTACTTGATTTACCTGAGGTCTCAGCTTGGGTTATATTACCATTAGGGGTAGAGGTATTATTTTTCCGATTCTTTTTTTTAAGATGTTCAGTAATCTTAGTCTGCCTTCCACCATATTTAATATTAACTTTCTGTGTAGAAAGCTCCTGTAATGGGGAAAGTTGAGAAGCATGCATTTTCTGCATTCTCTGATTTCTAGTAATAACCATTCCCAGAAATAACGTTTGTAATAATGCACAAAATGTAACAATCTCCACAAAGATGATACAGTAGTAAAAAAAAAATGGTTTCTCCAGTAACTGTCCAGGCACTTAAACAGAACTGGAACAGCAATCAGCAACAGTCATCAGGTCAAACAGCAGATCCTGCAATCCAAATACTTCAATTTGTTCAATTAGATTGACTCAGCTCAGTTCAGTTCAGTTCAATCTGAGTTCAATTTGAGTTTACTGAAAAAACCTGGATTTCAGCACTTGCTCTTTTCAGAAATTCTGCATTTTCCACTTCATTTTAGTGAATAAGATATAAAATAGAATAAATATCCTTTGAAATCAATCAAGACCATAACTGCTGTGTTGATTACGATGTTGTTCAAAAACAGCTTCCTTAGATTTGCCAGTTTTCCTTGTTTCCAAGTTTCCAGGTTACTTAAACCTTCTATCAGGCAACGCCAACCATTTATCCACTGATCCTCAGTACTTATTAAACTTTAAGAAAAGAGAACAAAACAAAAACAAATTAAAAACTCAAAAACAAAAACAATTAGTCAATACTCAGAACACAAAAAATTTGCTAACTCGTAGTTCAATTAAAAAAAAAATGAGAAGCGCTTACTTCTTATACAATCCCCTGGTGTTTTCCATTCCTTCATGGTCTCAGATGTTCTAAATAGCTTAGAGTAACTTAAATTAGCTTATACGAAAACAGTAACGAGTCTCGTGAAAAGGACTAGTGAAATAGTTTCAGCAGTCTAGCGCTCGGGCACTTGAATCAACACCTGATACCTCTGCTACTCACAACGTTAGAATGGAGTATCTAATCTGAAGCTCTTGCAGTCACACATGCGTATTTATGCGCCGCTTGGGGGAAGGGTGCAAATGCTTAACTCTTTAACTACCTCTAAAGCTCTAATACTCTCCCTATAAGTTGACGTAGATTTAGTCTATCAAATCTGTACCCAATATTTTATAGAAAACACAGCAAAGCACAAAACAATACCGACAAACATATATGGAACAAACATCCAGGATTAATAAAACTTAATAAATAAAACTTTATCCCTTAAAAACATAAAAGGGTAAACAGTCTCTACTGTTTGCTCAACAAATCATCATAATAAAAGAGCCTCAAAAGGAACTTCCCGGGATAATATTCCAAAGCTTCTCCTCAGACTGTGCTTCTTTTCCCACAGCCACACACCACCTGAGGTTTGGGTTCCTCATTTGCAGCTCTGCAGCTCTTTTCTTCACCGCCTCACCCCAGGCGGGCTGCACCATCTACCACACTCTGGCCTATGGGTGAGACAGAGAGACAGCAACAGAGAGACCACAAGAAAACTGAGCCGCACAAGGCGGTCTGGAAAATCCCGATGTATCTTAGACAGGTATGAAATTTAGAATAGATGGCATACCTTTTCTAAATAAAAAAGCGCTTTACTCGGGACCTGCTGTAACAACTCCTCCACAGTCGAACAGCATGCAGCGGCTCACCCGGAAGTCAACTGGGTCACCAAAACAGTTGGATCGTATTGCTGGTGTATCCGGAGTGCTTCAGTATCACCTACACCTCAGGTGATGCTCGGAAAAGACACACACCGGGGGGCCGGAGTGCTATAGTAGTTCCGAAAGAAAACAGTAGTCACTCAAAAAAGGTAACTGAAAAGACAGAATCAATGTTTTTTTTTCTCCCCCCCGAGCGAGCATTCACAAACAGCTGTGCCTATGGTCCCCCATCTGGAGACACAGGCTGTGGTTTCCACAATGGCTTCTGTTGGGTTCAGAGAATTACAATTTTCCCTTTCCACTTGGCTATGGGTAACTGCACATACCATCCCCTGTTTGAGATTGTTGCCCAGGATCACATCCACTGCTAAGGTTTTGGCTTCAGCCACCTGTTGCACAGTTCCCCCTGTTTCACCCCAGTCTAGGAGAACACTAACGAGGGACAATGTTTTCTCTCCACCAGTAAAGTCTTGTACAGTGACATATTTATTGGGTATAAGCTGACCAGATCCCCTTTTACCAATGTCAGGGATGCCCCTGTGCCCCTTAACCCTTGTGTCTGTACACCATTCACCATGACTGGGTGCATGTGTTCTCCCATGTTCACAGGCATGCTTTCAGGGACACACAAACAACCCACTTCCCTCCTAGCACCACCTTGCGTATTGCTCATCCGTTTGGGACACTGTCAATATGCTCAGTTTCTTTACACAGCCAACATTCATTTCTTTCCTCAGAGAAATATCTTCTCTGAAACCTGGGGCTAACTGGTTTCGGTGGAGTCAGTGAGGGTTTTAGCTGCCCCGAAGGCGCGCTTTTCCCTTTCTGTGCTGCCACGCCAACCCCATTCACTCTCAGAGCAGGTCTGCTCTTAGCATAGCGGTCCGAGAGTTCAGCAGCCTCTTGCACTCTTTTGGGATCTCGGTTCTCCAGCCAGGTTTTCAGCTCTGCTGGGCATGCCCAGAAAAACTGTTCTAAAAAAATCACATTTTCAATTTTATCTACAGAGTTTGCTTCAATTCCTCCCCACCAACGTTTTAAAAACTGACGTTGTTTTGTGGCTAGCTCCTCGTAGCTCATGTCAGGGCTTCTTCTGAGCTTATGGAATTTAGCTCTATATGATTCAGGAGTTAATTCAAATTTTTTTTAACAGTGCAGCTTAAAGTTTGCTGTAATCATTACTGTCCTCATTGTCCATTTGACCCAATGCATCCCGAGCTTTCCCTGTAAGTAGCGGGGATAGCTGGAAGCTCCAGGACTACCTAGGAAGTTTAGCCTGAATACAAGCTTTTTCAAAAGAATTTAAAAAGGCATCCCTATCCTCCCCCTCTTTAAATTTGGCTAGGCGCAGCTTCTCAAGTCTGCTAAATCCTCCTCCTACTCCCTTAGGTCTCAGGGTCCGGTGGTGCTCAAAGTTCCATATATTCGAACCCTAATGGGGGATAGGGACTTGGCCACATGTGCTCTGAGACTATGAAACTCCCTTCCTGACCACGTACGTTCCTCCCCCTCCCAACTGTGTCTCCGGAATTCCCTATGGGAGCACTTGAAACTGTCCTCGGTGTGTGGGTGTCCCAAGCCACCTTAACCAGGTCTCCAAAGTGGTCTCATCCGACCCACTGCCTATTGTCCTTTAACTCTGAGAAGCATGTGATTGATTGCCATCTGCTTATGAATTATGTGGCCCTGGTAAAAAGGGTCATTCATACAATGTAATTGCCATTGAATGTCTTAGTCTATTTATTCCATATGTACATGTATATTTTACCTATTACTGTTCACTGTGGACTATCTATGTTCATCTTGCTTTCTTGATACTCGGTACATTGCCCCTCTTGTTGTTATGTACCTTGTTTGAACCTGTATCTTCACTGTACTATCCCAGGTCGTACCTGAAAATAGGCATACGGTTTGTCTAGTGTACCTACCTGGTCAACAAAAGCTAAATAAAATAAATAAAGAAATAATATCAATTTGGAACCCAGTCCTGTAGTCCCAGTTAAACCCAGTTGGAGTCGTAGTTTCTCCAGTTCATGTTGAATCTGGGGTTCTCGCTCCTTTCTGTCTGCTTCCCGCTGTTCACGGTCTGCCTCTCAGTGATTTTGCTCCCTCTTCTCCTCTGCAGCTTGCTGTTCTCGCTCTTCCTCTCGGCGTTCTTGATCTGCCTCCCTCTGGAACTCCAGCTCCATTCTGCGCAACTCAATCTGCAGCATGAGTACTTCTGGCTCCAGAATGCTGGTGACCTTCCCCCTGCTGCTGTGGCCCTTCGCTGGCACTGGCCCTGTTGCCCTCCTCATTGGATCTGGACACTGCACTGGCTGGTAGCCCTTCCACACTCAAGGTTCAGTCCTTAACAGTCACTGTGTATGACTCGATGCTCTGGGTATCTGCTACCATCAGGGCATCCACAAGGTTCTGCATGGTGACTTTCGCCTCATACTGGACTCCTCTGTCCCTGCACAACTGCTTTAAGTAGTCTACAGTGTGCCCACTATAGTTGGAAGCCATCTTCTTCCCTAACTACGGCTACTCTGACTTGCCAACCAATCTGTCACAACCCCACTCAGCAGGTCAGGCCTTCTGCTCCCACAGTGCCAACCTCTGAGCGTAGTATTCTGAAAAGGAACAGAAACAGGGTAACCCTCCTGTTATGTGGGTTCGAATCAACCTTTGGTCTCAAGTTCTGGAGGGATTCAAACTGTGAACCTCTTGCTAGCATACCCTATGAACAGGCTCAGATAATTCTGCTCTTTGGGGGATGCCAGATACCTTTTGCCTATCAGCACCTAACCAGGTGTACAAAATGAACCCTTTAAAAACTCTATGAAAAGACCTCAGATAAACTCTTACCTTTTCCCAGTTTGGTATTACCATAAAGCTATGCACAGTGTCAACTGTAACCATATATGCTTCACTTGTCAAAGAAAGAATTTCGAAGGCACCCCAAGTAGTCTCTTTAAAATAGAGGTTTACTGCGGGTCCATCGGCGCAGTGGTAGCGCTACAGCTTGCAGCGCTGGTGAGCTGGATCGGGAACAAGCCTGGGGAACTGGAGGGCCGGCCGGGAGAAGGCTGAGTCCATGGACTGCCTCGCCTTCTCCAGGGAGGGAGGGGGACAAGGCCTGTGCTTGACTGACCCCTGGCGGAGGCCTGGCATACAGCAAGCGCCTGGCCAATCCAGGAGGGTTGGGCATGCCAAAACGTCGGCGGAGCTCTGCCTTGACATCAGGGTGCATGGCACACCCAGAGAAACAGGGAAAAACACCTCCATCGCTCCGGGTAGATGGAGCGACAGCACAGACCTCCATTGTCCCCTACCTGTCCCACGCGGCAGCCCCGACGAAGTGACGTTAGCTCGGGGTGCTTGGGCCCCACCTCGTCCCCACCTGGGGGGAATTCCAAGGCTACACTGGGGGACCACCACAGGGCTCCAGGCACAGAAGGAACCGAGGCAGATGTCAGGCGCTCCTGAAGAAGCAGAGTGTAGGGGGCAGGGGAAGGTGGAAAAAGAGCAAGTGCAAAAAAAAAAATAGAGGTATACTTTAAAATAGATAAATATGAAACATGTAAATACAGAACAATACATCACAAAATATACAATCACTTAAAAGAACAAAGTTTAAAGTGCAAACTCCTACTAACCATACACTTAGACATGTCTATCTAATGTATTCGTATCTTCTTACTGTGCTGATAGATGTTGTAGCTCAGAGAGTCCAAACAAGAATGTCTCCAAAGGTCAGTCACAGCATAATTAAGAAACTGTCTTGAACCTGCATTCTCCATGATGTCACCCAGCTCCTCCTCTGTTTGTTAAAAATTATATATACAAAACAGGATGTCTTATCAAGAGGTATTTTAAATAGGTGACATCAGCAAAAACTCATCTCCCCATATGACCTCAGAATCAAGTTTGTGATTTTCCAGTATCTTCTTTCATCCATGAGCAGTTTCCTGCTTCACAAAGACATGAAAGAACTTTTTATGACTAACTGTCAGATCTCACTGAGGTGTAATATGCTTTGTAACACCAAGTGAAATTAACTCGGCTTCCTCTGAAGACGCCATAAAATGGATATTTCCATTTCCTTTGGCTTCAATGAGCACAGCTCAGCAACAAGATCAAGAAATGTGAGTCTTCATAAGCTAGTCACATTACAGAGATCTGCTGCTTAACATATATCCTGCCAGTTTAAGTGATACCGGGGATCATCCCAGGCACAGGATTTTGTTTTTATGACAGACAATCACACTACATTTTTATATTACAAAAATCACAGAGTAATCAGAACCAGCTGTCTAAATGTTACAGTGAGCAGTCTGACTGGGCCAGTGTGGCAAGGCCCAGGCCAAAGGGAGATGAATACAGATTCAGTCCATTTGGGCTGGATGCAGCCTTCAGCAAAAAGAAAACAGTTCGGCAAACAGTGGGACCCAAATCATGACAGACTAACAGCACACAGCTCATTTACCTGTAAGAAATTCTACTGTACTAGGCAGATTGCTATCCGGTCGTAATTACAGAGTCTCTGCACAAACCGGGAGTTCAGAGGTGGCTGGAGATCCTGACAGGCTGATCGCATTCAGCAAATCTTTGGTCTTCTTCAGGTTACAGCCTGGTCACAGTTCAGTGGCTTAAATCGTTCTCACAACTCAGATTCATTCCGAATCGACTCTATTTTCCCTCTCAGAGACAGCAGGCAGAAAGGCAGGCCAAAACTCAGCTCTTTCACAGTTCTCTCTCACGAGACTACACAGGACTGCTGCTCGACTGTCTTTGAGCTGTTGCTCCTTCACTTCCCCACTCAGAAATGAAAGTAGCTGCAAGCAGCCTGGGACTTTTCCCCAGGATCCAAAGGGTTCAGATGGCTGATCTGTCTGTCAGTCACAACAAGGGCTCCCCCTCCAGGTTCATTTATAGCTGCAATCTAGGCAGCTCTTAAAGAGACAGTACATAAAGGCTATATAGACCCTTTCTGGCAATAGTGTTTAAACTGCTAAAATACAGAACACCAGCCTGGCAGTGAGCATTTAGGCAAGCTCAAAGAAGACTTTTCGGGAACCCCCATTTGTAGGGGGTTACAATTTTCTCTATCCTTAGGTTGGCCAAGAATTAATTCAACAACTCATTATAGGAAATTATGTCACCATCCTCCCAATGTTTTAGAACAAGCTTCTTGAGTGACATTGAAATAAGGGCCATGTAATAGTTGCAGTTTGAGACACCAACCCCTGAAAAGTCTCCTATAAGGCAAATTTTTGGAGTACACAATTCCTCTAATCCTAATAGGGGCGCACGCCCACAGTGAGACAATCTTGGAGCAATCCCACAGAACATGAAACAAGGCGTCATTCATCTGTTGACATCGCATACAGATGGGTGATACCGTGTTGTTAATCTTGACGAGCTTCACTGGAGTATAGTAAAGGTTATGCAAAATGTGGAACTGTATTAAGCAGAGTCTGTCCTGAGTTGCAAATTTGTGGCATCCTTTCCATACTATTGAGAATTAACAGGCAATGACGGAAAGTGGGATACCCAGTATGGCACTGAGACTGTAAGATTAGGAAAGGCCCAGTCATATAGCACACTGAATATTTTAGATACCACATGCTGTTGCTCAGCTAGGCCCATTAGGTCAGAGGAAAACTAGAATGTGGGAGGAGGGAAAAAGATAGGACCCAGAACTTTCACTAGCAGGTGTCTCAGATGGAAAATCTTAAAAATAGAAGACGCCGGCAGTCCAAATGTGGTAGCAATTTTTGGAGAAGTAAACCAAGAACTCGACTCACTAGTGAGTGACACCAATGGGACATCTGTAAGTTGGGGCAGCCAGACCTGGGGAAGGGTTGTACCATCAGTGGTAAAATTGGGATTACGAAAGAGTGGCTGAGTAAGGTCCTGCCTAAATTCACAATTTAATAACTTGCACAATTGCAAGTGAACCTTAATAGAGATTCCTATTGGTGAATCACGTAACTGCTGGGGAACCAATTTAAGCGGGACATGGAGAAGGGCAGCTGGATTTATTCATGAGCCTGAATTAAGTCCTGCTCTATGCGAAGCCAGGGTGAGTTGTAGGTAGTAGGGCTCTGGTCTTTCTCTAGTGATTACCACCTCATGTATTTGCTAGCATTGCTTGCCCAATAATAAAGGCTCATGTGAGGGAGTCGTAGACCACCATGCAGTTTAAACAATTTTATGTCAGTTTTCCTTGGACTCCATCTTATCAGACCTTTAACTCGCTTCCAAGTTTTTTTTTCTTAATAATATCACAGGCATTTCACATCAGCACATCACATGTGCAGCGCAGAGTGAGGTCTCAAATTTTGTAGCAGAAGTTAGGGATATATATGCAGGGAAATATTAATTAACTGTTTCATCATTGTTAAACACATTACTTGTTTCCATATTGTTCTTTTAGAACTATCATTAAATTTCGTAAGCTGTTATTTCCTTTACATCAAATCACACTACTTAGTCTGATGAGCCTCTGGTTAGTTTAGTTGATAAACATGATAAATGTGATAATATGTCAGATCAAATGTTTAATTTTGTTTTTTGTATAGGTATATGTTATATGTCCTTATGGTAGTTGTATGAATAACTTTTACCTAATCAATGCATTTTTCTGTATTGTCTTTCTATTATACAACAAAACATTTTTATTGACCAAAAAATAAAAATACTGCCCTGTGAAAAATGTGGCTGTACCTAAACTGGATTAAAATTATGTTTTTTTTTTTTTTTTTTTCTTAATAACATCACAGGCCTTTCAGATCAGAACATCACATGTGCAGTACAGGAGTGAGGTCTAAAATGTTGTAGCAGGAGTTAAAGATATACAGTATATGCAGGAAAATGAAATACTGGCCTGTGTAAAAGGTGGCTGAACCTAAACTGGATTAGAATTCTAGTTTGACCATTGATGGCAGTCTGTGTAATCATATGTATCCCAGAACAAGAAAATGTACTACGCAGTCCCAAGCAGGCGAGTGTGAAGATTGGCAGACTAATCCGTATAGAGCTTGAATTTTAAATTCAATTGGTGTTTTAAGCACACCAGAAAGTGTGGACAAAATACCAGTTTTCTGCTGCTGGTAACGACTCTCTCTCTTTTTTTTGTGGACCACCGTTTATCCTTTTTGGTGCTTGGCTGGGACCTCCTACCACCACCATCTCACTAAGAACTGATACCACTCGCCTGAAACTGCTCCACACATACCTGCCAGGCCTCCAATATTTTTCCTGCCTCCCACCAGAAGCGTGCCGCATCACTGGGTTTGGCATGCCAACGCCCACACATGATTGTATCATTCGCTATAGCGTCCCCATCTGATGCTACCCCTGTGGTCACCCAGGTGGCAGCAGAGCTGTGAATCAGTAGACACCCCTCCCTGGAGGAAAACATCCATTAACGATGCTTGATCCTCTACCCAACCCCACCCCCGGACCTCCGATGTCCCTGACTCAGTCCTGTACCAAGCTCATCAGCATTATGGCAGTAGCCCTACCACTCTATTGGTGGATGGTAATCCGTTAACGATGCTTGATCCTCTACCCCACCCCACCCCCGGACCTCCGATGTCCCTGACTCAGTCCTGTATCAAGCTCGTCAGCATCATGAGCAGCAGCCCTACCACTCTATTGGTGGGTGGTAATCCGTTAACGATGCTGAACCTCTCTACCCCACCCCACCCCGGACCTCCGATGTCCCTGACTCAGTCCTGTACCAAGCCCGTCAGCATCATGAGCAGTAGCCCTACCACTCTATTGGTGGTGTAATCCATTAATCACACTTGATCCTCTACCCCACCCCACCCTGGACCTCTGATGTCCCTGACTCAGTCCTGTACCAAGCTCGTCAGCATCATGAGTAGTAGCCCTACCACTCTATTGGTGGGTGGTAATCCGTTAACGATGCTTGATCCTCTACCCCACCCCACCCCCGGACCTCCGATGTCCCTGACTCAGTCCTGTACCAAGCTCGTCAGCATCATGAGCAGTAGCCCTACCACTCTATTGGTGGGCGGTAATCCGTTAACGATGCTTGATCCTCTACCCCACCCCACCCCCGGACCTCCGATGTCCCTGACTCAGTCCTGTACCAAGCCCGTCAGCATCATGAGCAGTAGCCCTACCACTCTATTGGTGGGTGGTAATCCGTTAACGATGCTTGATCCTCTACCCCACCCCACCCCCGGACCTCCGATGTCCCTGACTCAGTCCTGTACCAAGCTCGTCAGCATCATGAGCAGCAGCCCCTACCGGCTCTATTGGTGGGTGGTAACCGTTAATCCATGCTGATCCTCAACCCACCCCCCCCCGGACCTCCACTGTCCCTGACTCAGTCCTGTACCAAGCCCTTCAGCATCATGAGCAGTAGCCCTACCACTCTATTGGTGGGCGGTAATCCGTTAACGATACTTGATCCTCTACCCCACCCCACCCCTGGACCTCTGATGTCCCTGACTCAGTCCTGTACCAAGCTCGTCAGCATCATGAGTAGTAGCCCTACCACTCTATTGGTGGGTGGTAATCCATTAACGATGCTTGATCCTCTACCCCACCCCACCCCCGGACCTCCGGTGTCCCTGACTCAGTCCTGTACCAAGCTCTCAGCATCATGAGCACAGCCCAACCACTCTATTGGTGGCTGTAATCCGTTAACGATGCTTGATCCTCTACCCCACCCCACCCCGACTCCTCCATGTCCCTGACTCAGTCCTGTACCAAGCCCGGGCTACATCATGAGCAGTAGCCCTACCACTTATTGGTGGGTGGTAATCCGTTAACGATACTTGATCCTCTACCCCACCCAACCCCACCCCGGACCTCCGATGTCCCTGACTCAGTCCTGTACCAAGCTCGTCAGCACCATGAGCAGTAGCCCTACCACTCTATTGGTGGGTGGTAATCCGTTAACGATGCTTCATCCTCTACCCCACCACACCCCAGACCTCCGATGTCCCTGACTCAGTCCTGTACCAAGCTCGTCAGCATCATGAGAAGTAGCCCTACCACTCTATTGGTGGGTGGTAATCCGTTAACGATGCTTGATCCTCCACCCCACCCCACCCCCGGACCTCCGATGTCCCTGACTCAGTCCTGTACCAAGCCCGTCAGCATCATGAGCAGTAGCCCTACCACTCTATTGGTGGGTGGTAATCCGTTAACGATGCTTGATCCTCTACTCCACCCCACCCCACCCCGGACCTCCGATGTCCCTGACTCAGTCCTGTACCAAGCTCGTCAGCATCATGAGTAGTAGCCCTACCACTCTATTGGTGGATGGTAATCCGTTAACGATGCTTGATCCTCTACCCCACCCCACCCCCGGACCTCCAATGTCCCTGACTCAGTCTTGTACCAAGCCCGTCAGCATCATGAGCAGTAGCCCTACCACTCTATTGGTGGGCGGTAATCCGTTAACGATGCTTGATCCTCTACCCCACCCCACCTCTGGACCTCCGATGTCCCTGACTCAGTCCTGTACCAAGCTCATCAGCATCATGAGCAGCAGCCCTACCGCTCTATTGGTGGGTGGTAATCCGTTAACGATGCTTGATCCTCACCCACCCACCCCGGACCTCCGATGTCCTGACTCAGTCCTGTACCAAGCCTGGCCAGCATCATGAGCAGTAGCCCTACCACTCTATTGGTGGGTGGTAATCCGTTAACGATACTTGATCCTCTACCCCACCACACCCCTCGGACCTCCGGTCCCTCACCAGTTCTGTACCAAGCTCGTCAGCATCATGAGCAGTAGCCCTACCACTCTATTGGTGGGCGGTAATCTGCTAACGATGCTTGATCCTCTACCCCACCCCACCCCCGACCTCCGATGTCCCTGACTCCAGTCCTGTACCAAGCCCGCCAGCATCATGAGCAGTAGCCCTACCACTCTATTGGTGGGCGGTAACTGCTAATGATGCTCGATCCTCTACCCCACCCCACCCCGACCTCCGATGTCCCTGACTCAGTCCTGTACCAAGCTCTGTCAGCATCATGAGCAGTAGCCCTACCACTCTATTTGTTGGCGTAATCCGTTAACGATACTTGATCTCTACCCCACCCCACCCCGGACCTCGTGTCCCTGACTCAGTCCTGTACCAAGCCCGTCAGCATCATGAGCAGTAGCCCTACCTCTCTATTGGTGGCGGTAACTGTTAACGATTCTTGATCCTCACCCCACCCCACCCTGCACCTCCGATGTCCCTGACTCAGTCCTGTACCAAGCTCGTCAGTACCATGAGCAGTAGCCCTACCACTCTATTGGTGGATGGTAATCCGTTAACGATGCTTGATCCTCTACCCCACCCCACCCCCGGACCTCCGATGTCCCTGACTCAGTCCTGTACCAAGCTCGTCAGCATCATGAGCAGTAGCCCTACCACTCTATTGGTGGGTGGTAATCCGTTTCTTATAGTAGGTCTGAATTTGATTTTCGCTTTGTGTGCAAAACTGCAGTATAACCGTATGCAGCCTTAGCTGATACACCAGATTTAGGGACAGAATGCCAACATCACAAATTCTGGAACTCTATCCAAGACACAAAATTGTAAAGTAAATTTCTAGCCCTTCTACAGGTATTTCTGGAATATACTATGATGGTAAACAAGGGGATGAGGAGTGAATGCTAGAGTGCATTTTAGGCTGTGCACCCGAACAGTTTTAGTATATACATCTTATTTAGTGAAACCATCTTTTTCTTTACTGGAGGTGCTTGTAATGTAATGTAATGTTGACTCCCTTTATGGGACTCAGGCTTGCAGGGGTAATGAAGGCCATGCACTCAAATCTTCAGTTTCTACAGGGGTGAAAATCAGCAGTAGCCCTGGAGTCCAACGCTCCCGAGATTTGTCTTGGGTTATTAAAAAATAAACAGAAGAGAGATATCACAGTATCATAGTTTTACAGAATACCACTGTATCAGAAGTCATGGTATTGATACTGTGGGCAATTTCCAATACCGCAACAACATCAGTTCACGGTATACAGCCCTTTCAACCAGATAGATTTAGGGACAACTGTCCCTTCCACACCAACTCTCCTTGCCATAAAAGTTTGAGCCGGCTTCCTTTTTGTAAAAAAAATTACTTTTTTTGTAATACGTATAACGATAATTGATGTATTATATGTGATAATTATTATACCGACAGAACATCATACTGTGATATCCCTAAGACAGAACAATAGTTGCAAGCCTTTGATTTCTGTGGAAACCTGGGACTAGATTCACAAACACAAGCTAAGTGCAGCGCAAAAGTTTGCACTGCCCTTTGTATTTGCCCAGGTGGTAAAAAATGCTATTTATAGCTGGATAGCATAGGACGCTATCTTACTGTGACTATGGCTAGGTAGAGGCAGCGGTAACCCTATTACCACAACCTCTAACCCCACTACTGCTGCCCCGACCTGCATGCCTGGAAATGGCCATGCAATGAACAGCGCCTGTGTGCTATTTGTGATTTACAAGATTCACAAAAGCAGACATGCAAATGAACCCACTGGGCATGCACGATACTAGCTGGCCATTTGCTTGACCATTATGGGCCTATTTATATGGGCTGTAAGGACTGCCAAGCCTGTATTGAGACAAAATCCTCACTGGTGGTACAGTGGTCCCTCTCTGTCCCCGAGCGCTGACCCTTTATGAATGAAATAAATGTCCCTGGTAGTCCAGAGGTTCCCCCCCATCTCTGATCACCATCCCATTATGTGTAAATTAAGTTTCCCTAGTAGTCTTACGGTCCATCCCCCCACTCCCATTCCTTAATCGCCGTCTTGATATTAAAAAGGTAGTCCAGTGATCCCTCACCCTTCCCCCATTCTCTGATCACCACCCAGATAATAAAATAAATTATTCCCTAGTAGTCTAGTGGTCCCTCCCCCTCCCCCGTTCCCCGATCTCCATCCCGATATGAAAAACATTATTCCCTGGTAGTCTGGGGATCCCACCCCCTTTCTAGGATCTCTGTCCCTATATGAAAAACATTATTCCCTGGTAGTCTAGTGGTCCATCCCCCTGCTCCAGTCGCTGATCACTATTCAGAGTAAAAGAAAACAGTCCCTCCTTGGTAGTCCAGTGGTTCCTCCCCAGCTGAACACTCGCCCAATAAATATATATTATTATCATTGGTGTCCAGTGTACCTCCTCCCCCACCTTGCTCCCTTGGGAAAAAACAAAAGTGTCCTATTTCCCTGGTTGTCTAGCGGACTCCCACCCTTCCAGAACAGTGACCTCCCATCCTGCCCCCCATCCCAAAACCAAGTCGGCGACCGGCACAGCCCTTCTCCCACCGCCACCGCTGGCCATGGACTGTACTGTGAATGAGCGAGTACAGTATACACTACAGTGACCTAGCAGTGTATACTGTACTCACTCATTCACAGTTCCGTCAGCAGCTGGCCACTGACCTGTCAGTCGTTGAGTACAGAATACACTACAGTGACCTAGCAGTGTATACTGTACTCACTCATTCACGGTTCCATCAGCAGCTGGCCATTGTGATGGGAGGAGGGCTGTGCCAGTCACCACTTGGGTTGGAGGCCACTGTCTGACAGGGTGGAAGGGTCCACTAAACCACCAGGGAAATGGGACACTTAATTTTTTTTCCAAGGGAGCGAAGGGGGGGAGGGGTGTACACTAGACACTAATGACAACTGTATATATTTATTGGGCATGTGTTCGAGTGTGGGGAGGGACCACTGTACTACCAGGGAAGGACTGTTTCCTTTTACTCAGCACATCAGTTGGTGACCGAGGGGGGAGGGACCACTATACTACCAGGGAATAAGGTTTTTCATTTTGGGATAGAGATCAGAGAATGGGGAGGGACCACTGGACTACCAGAGAAACTTCTTTTCACATAAAAGAGACAGCGATCAGGGACCATGGAGGGGAGAGGAACCACTACACTACAAGTGTCACAGTGTTGTGGGTGTGCGGTCTGCTGCAGTACCTCCGTTAGCCACTAGGGTTGTGCAGAATACTGCCAAGTCTTGGTTGGCGGTATTTTCTCCACGCAAGGGTTCTCTGCAAATGACCCTTGCATGCAGAAAATACTCTGTGAATGGCACAGCACCTTTATGCAGATAGCCTCCCCCTAATTTGAATTGCGGCCCCTTGAACCCTTTGTCACGATGAAAGCCCATTTTAATGGTGCGAACTGGACTTTGATGAATAACACTGTGGCACACAAAAACCCAGTTTGAACTATGGAAACGGGGTTTGCACTAGGGCAAAGCTTTGTGAATCCAGTCCCTGCTTGTTAACAGCACAACATAAACAGATGCACAGCTAAGGTAAACACAATTCCAAGCTGGCTGGAGAAATTACAAGACAGATAAAATCTGATGCAGTGGTGACCCCACGGGTCATGGAACGACTTCATGTTAGGCAGAAAGAAAACCCACCAAATAGCAGCACAAAACACATTTATTTAGCAGCCTTACACTGCGGCAAACAGAAATTGTTAAAGAAGTCATGTTCAAAAGAGTCACGCTTTCTCCACTGAACACAGTGCTTGTTCTAGGCCATTTTTGTATCCAAGTTTTCCCAAATAAGTGAGGGTCCAGCACCAGCAAATAGTGCTCTTTTACACTGGAAAAAATTACCAAAATTCCTTTGGAAGAATTATCCGAGTCACCTCCCATCATCACCGGGGACCCTAAGCTATCGAAATAGGAGTAAACTGCTTCTACGTGCTCTCCCAGTTCTTTCCCCAAGCAGACGTGCTGAAGTTTGCAAAGAATACCATAAAACTTATCAAGACACAGGATAATCTCAAATGAGCCATCCTGGATTTTGAGCCAATGAAATCCTTGGACTTGTCCTCCATCTCCACCAGGACCTCTTGGATTTCTCTCAGGGTTGGTACCTGCCTGCAGGCACCACTGCTCGTATGAGAGCTGAGCCAGGAACAAATGGTGTGCAGGGTGCGGTAGCAGCAGCCCCAGCCGCGATCATCCACCCCGTCACAGCCTCACCACAAATACATAGATACATACATAGACAGTGTCGGAAGATAAGGGCCTACGGCCCACCCAGTCTGCCCATTTGAGCTTGTAAGTTTACTGTATGTTATCCTAGAAGTCTGTTGTCCCTTAAATGAAGGAGGCTCTACAGATACTGGATGGTTCCTCTGGTAATGGAAGTCTAATGTGGATATTCCTGACCAGATCTGTGGTATTACATTGTGTAGAAGACCTGAAGTCACAAACACCTGGGGACAAGAATGATACTGGCTCATTACTAGGGGAAGGTAAGAGGAATCCACACTAACCTGTATGGGTTTTGGGTAATAATGCAATTTATTTATTTTATTTAGTTTTTGTTGACCGGGTAGGTGCACTAGCCAAAAGACTATGTTCAGGCATGACCCGGGAGGGTACAGAGACAAACTTCAAAAGAACATTTTTGTGCATAATACAAGTTACATGTAGATATTTGAGCATTAACAGCAGTAAATATGACAAAAAACAATACGGCATTTAAGTTTACATGTGACAAAACAATCAGGTCATTTTTAAAGTGACTGAGCAGTATCCAAACAAAGAGGAATAAAGTGCTGTGAGAGCAATAGTAGCCAGGCAGAGATTAGGTGAAGGGGGAGTTAGAGAGAAAGGCAGAGAGAGGAGGAAGGCAATAGATGGGTAGGGGGTGGGCCATGGTACGGGAAACTCATAAACCCAGACCTCAACCCACGCTAGCAGAAAAATTATGCTGGTTTCCATAAAATATACAGGACATCCATCCCAGATGGCACACAAGCTGATTGACATTAAATGTATGGGACAGTGACACCCACTGGCACACATGCTGATCTCCATTTATTAACTATATGGGACAGCGGCCCCCACTGGCACACATGCTAGTCCCTATTAAATGTACGGGGCATCCGCTGGCCTGGTGGTGCTGAGGGTTGAGGTGCTGGATGCCACACCTTGCACCATGCTGGCAAACCAGGTTCGAACGTGAGTTCAGGCTGCCAGCGGTTGGCAGGGAAGGGATAGGATTGAGCATCCGGAGAACTGCTCTCCTATCCCAGGAAGGGATCCAGGGAACCACCATGCTGTAGCAGCCCCTGGTGATGACCGAGGCACTATCACAGGGATGTCTGCAAAACAGTAGGGGTGGAGCGTGGCAGACGTTGGCACGTTGTGCTCAGATGTCATTGCACATCCACGCTCCACAAGGGGGGAATAGCAAGGAGAAAAAATGGTGGAGTGATGATTTGGCGGCTGATGGCCGTGCTTGGCGCCCCCAGCTCCCAACAGGATCCTGTCACAGAGTGCGTGAGCGATGATGGCCGGCTCTGTGGGGATACCAGACTGGGCCCGGGGGAAAGTGGGTGCTGGCGGCTGGAGATCACGGAGATCCACTCAGCTAGTGAAGAGATCAAAAACAGAAATAAGATTAAAAAGAAATGTATGGGTGGGGTTTGGGAATTAGTATTGGTAGTATTGGGTTGAGGTGGAGGGGAATTTGTCTCCCTCGTGGACCCAAATCCTTTTTTTTTTTTTGTATGCCAGTTCTATATCTGATCCGAGTGGCGTATGGGATGTTTTAGTGTTGGGATGGCGGTGCCCATACGACCTAAATAGTAGGGGGGGGGAGTAATGGACTATTATGGTTGTTTACTGTTGTAAGCTATAACATTAGGGAGAATTAATATTTATGTTACAGTGATATGTATTTCGTATAGGGAAATGTACACTCGACTACGTGTAATTCTACGTTGTCAGAAGTCAATTGGTTTTTGGATATGCTGTTCATGAAAACAATAAAAACTATTCTATGATAAAAAAAAAAAAATGTATGGGCCATCCACCTCGACACGAACACGAATAGTGCTATTTAATGTATGGGACATCACTCCCACTGGCACACAAATGGTGGTGATATTTATTTAATGCATGGGATATCCACCCCTCTTGGCATATGAATGATGCACGTCTCAGCAGAAAATATATAAAGTACAACCAAAGAAAAGCCAGTGACAACTAGGTTCGAGGGCAAAATTTACCTTCATGCTCAGTCTACTCTCGTTTCTCGAAGTGCATGCAGGCAGTAATTGACCGCAGAGCCCATAATAGGTAACATAAAATGGGTTACCTGGCACTTGCAAACCTCTGTGGACAGGCTACAAAGTAACATAACAGATTTCATTATGTTTGCCCCTAGTTTCATAAAACAGGGACCAAGGACATATAAGCAATATACCATGAGAAGGTGTGGGTGATGCCAGAATTTATCCACGCCTGGTGTGGTTTGGTCACAAGGCCACTGGCCAAATGAGGAAACCACACCAGAAGTGGCTAAATTCCGGCATTACCCACACCATGTGGGATATTGCGATTATTTAATGGCCCACTTGTTTTTTCCTGAGAAAAAATAAGGAAAAACTGTTCCATGTTATGATAGTGATCGCAAAACAGCGATTCTTATTGCGGCAAGTCTATATTGTCAAAAAGCAAATCAGCGATACACACTTCCAGGCAACATCTCATCCAGAACACTAGAAAGTGTTTTTGCGGGGAGGGGAGACTTCGCCATGCACCCTCCTGAAATTAGATTCTCAACTTCAAGAGGGTGCATGTCTGGAAGGGGACAAAATCCAGATGTCGTGAAAAAATTAAGTCGGCAGGAGGAAAATTTCCATGCTCCTGGCCCCAGCTCCAAACCCTGTACCTGCTGCACCACAGCTAGCCACCCACACCACATGCCTAGCTCACCGGCAGCAGGCACACCAGCTCCCTAAAACCCCTACCCTGTCCTTCCCTTTCCCCTCGCTATCCCCCAACCCCCTTCCGGTCGCCCTTCCCTACTCTTGCTTTTGTGTAGGGTAGCTGTCTTGCAGGGTAGCCCATGGGAAATGTGCTGAATATGAGTCTTTTTTTGACAGTCACCCATATTCAGTCACTATCCTCCCTGGATACTGGAAAAACTGTCTAACTGCGCTTATGGTGATCAACCTGGCGCCTATTCTGTTTGTGTTTCATGGGTTGCAGTGATTTCACAGTGGGGATGGCAGATGTGGCTTGGCTGGCAATTCTTCCTATGGGTAACAGCAGGATTTACACATTGTAAATCGTGCCAGCCAGCCAATCAGGAAGCAGTATTTTAAGACCCATTGTATAAGTAGTAATTTACAGGGATTTCCCACCCACCCAATAATCCAGGATACCCGATGGTTCTCTTGGTAAGCAGAAATTTGTCCAAGCTTGCCTTGTTGGCTTGCGTCTCCAACCCCACTGGCTACTGGAAGGGGCTCCAGGGGGAGGGCCATCCCTTCCTCAAGTTGTTGTCCTCAATTTGGACTGCAATCCAGACCCAACAGGTACTAGGACCCAGGGAAGCCAGGAGCCCAGGCTGTCTCATTCAGACAGCTGTGGGTTTTTCTTCACTTTTCTGTTGGCCCCTCTCACCTTTCCAAAGTGAGTGCAACCTCTGTCAGCCTTACGTGCATGCATCACACCCCATGCGGCAGGAGTAAGCTCCCTGGAGCAGCCACAGATCGCTTGCCATCAGTGCTCCCAGCCGAAGCATGGTGCCATGCGGCAGCTACCTCAGCCCAGCCTGCCTCCCCATACAACCACCCAGGTTCACTCCCGAAGCTAGGTCACCCGCATGGCAGTGCACTGCGCTGCCACTGGGCCCTCTAGCAGCCTAAACCTGTACTTTCTTCTTGTCCATTGTCTCCTCTGGTAGCCTGTTCCTCAGGTTGAAAACCCTCTGGGAAAAAGGGTTTCCTAATATTATCCCTGAATACACCACTTTTGAGCTTCAGACTAGACAATTCAGCGTCGCATCAACGTAACTCCAGAAGCCGAGTGCTCCAGCAGCTTGCCTGCTGGAGTTACCTTCGTGTGGCACTGGGCGTGATGGGCGTGCTGTTGGCCCTTGTAGCAACCTGTTAGTTGTTTTTAGTTATTCAGTAGTGCTTTTAATCTGTTCGGTGGGTCCGTTTTATTTTATTTCATTTATTCGTGTTCCGGGAGTTTCGGGCTGCTGTTCGTATCGTACTCGGCATTGCGATCCGTGCGACTCTCCTGTTTGAGATTCTCGGGAAGTACTGCTGATGACTATAGAGGCCGATAGATTGTCGGTTGGAGTATGACTTTCGGGGATGCTGAATTTGTGACTGCCACTTTGCTTTAAGCCTCCGTATGTAGATAAGCTTAGACTTTGACACGGAGTATCGGAGGGACTGCATGAGGATCTATTTTGGGTTTTAAACTCGTTGGATTTTCTCTGGACTACGAGTGTTTTTTCCGAGGAACCTGCACCTTCAAATTGTTTTTGGGATTGTGCTGGCGTTGGCGGACAGCTGCTTGTAGCCTGGGACTGCCTGTTAATCCAGATTTGTGGAGTTCTGTATTTTTTGGCGTCCCGTCATATTATGGGATTTGTGAGACCTGGGCCTGCAAGTTGGAAAGGGGATGATTCAAATTCTCTCTTTCCGGGACTTGTTGAGAGATAGTGATTTTAAAGTGTTAATTTCCTCGCTTGGGTGTCTCAGTGAGGAATTTGTTTTGGAGTAAATTTGATTTTGTTATTTCTATCCCCTGGACTTGCTTCTGCTTCTGTGTGCCTGAAACTGGAGACTGGGCTTTTTCCTTTGGAATAAGAAAAATCTGGCTTTTGTGATTCATGGATTGTTGACAAGTGGGTGAGTCTGTCAGTCTTTTTTGATCCTAACCCAGGGTAGTCCGCTGGGGTGGTTGGGCAGACTCGGGGGTGCTGTCAGAGGACGGCCTCAGAGTATTTGTGTTTTCTGTTTCATAGCTGGCAGACTGGAGAGCCTGCTTGTATGAATTTCAGACACTAATCAATCTCTCCAGCAGCGCCTTGGGGGACGATCAAGAGGACTCTCTCTATTTATTAAAGCATTGGTTTGAACCCGAGCTGTTTTCCAGGGTGAACAGCTATCATAAGAGCCTGTGGAGCACTATTGGAGGATGGGCCTAGGGCACTTGTGGTGTATGGATTACTGTAGGAGTGGATTGGTGAACCTGCTCATATAGGTCCAATTTTAGGTGTTCTCCCTGGAGGATATATTTGGGGACAACCATAGGGAGAGTTTTCTTTTATTTGACTGATAGATTATTCCCGAAATAGCCGGATCTAAATTTTCTGCAGACTGACTTCTACTTTAGGGCGTATGGCAGAACTTTAAGTATCTCTGCTTGGCCTATGAGAGATAGGCCATTGGGACAGTTTCCTCAGGGGTGAGAGCTCTGTGGGACTTTTTACCGTTCAAATAAAAGCATGGACTAGAAGCATTGTGATTTCACTTTGAACTGCCATAAGACTTCTTTTTAGTGGAATCTGTGAAAAATTTGTCCAGAATTGTTTTATTTGTGAAACTGGTTAATGAAAAAGTGTATTATTACTTTTATTATCTTGGATCTTTTGCTGGCAGTGATAACGTTTACATTAAAGTAGTTTTACATAATTATGTGTTGGGATCGAATATCCATGGACAGGCACTACTCTCCCTCTAGGCTGAGGGACCTGCGCCCTTTTGATTGCCCCCCGTTACAGCCTGAAGTTTATAGGCATTGCCGTGCCTTGGGGATTGTGCGGAGGAGGCAAAGAGGAGGGGGCCCTCGGCTGTGGGGTGTGAGCTGAGTGGCGAATTGAGACGGTGCGATCAAGGAGACCCTGGGGCTTAAATGGGTCCAGGATAGGAGTGTGTTGCCTGGTTCCCATACCCAAGGGTTCCACTAATTGTGGGCACGTAGCCTGCTCCTCCTCCAGGGTTTTCTCATCCAACCCGGCACTATTATAATGCCAGGTCAATTAAAAACAAAGCGGCAATTATTGCTGATTTTGTGGAATCATCTGACCTGACATGCTTACGAGACCTGGCTGGACGAAAATGCTGGCCCCATTTGGAGTCAGCTGTTCCAGCTGGGTACTCGATATACACCGAGGTTGTGATCAGTGGGGGGGTCGCTATTTGTTTTAAATCGAATTGGCCTTGTGAGGTTCCAATGGTGTCCCCTAAATCCTTTGAATGTATTAGGAGCAGGTGTGGGCTGCAGAATTCTGCTCGTTTACCGTCCACCGGTGGTGAGAAAGTTTTTCTGCAAGAAGTCGCGAGACTTCATTGTCGATCTGGTGTTGGAACCACATGAGTGTGGTTGGTTCTGGGGGCTTTATTGCCTGGAGTGCGACAATGAACTCCTGCGCAGTTGATCAAGACTTTCTCCAACTCATGAGTTCGTTGGGCTTCACACAGGTAGTTACCACTGCTACCCATATCCATGGTCATTCTTTGGATTTGGTGTTCACCTTGGGTATGGAGATCACTGGACTGGTGGTGGAACCAGTTGGGTGGTCTGACCATTACTCTGTAGGGTTCAATTTCACGACCCCCCTTATGAGACCCACCCCTTTGGAGATGGTCCAATACCGCCATTTGAGGGGAGTTACCCCAGAGGGTCTGATGGCGGTGCTGGACCTATCGAGTTGGCCGATGGAGTGCAAGGAACCAGATGCCTTAGTAGTGCACTATAATAATATGGTGTTGAGAGCACTGATTCCATTGCGCCTGTCTCGATGCCCCTCTCTCCGCCCTCGATCCCTTTGGTTTGATGGGACTTTGAGGGAGTTGAGGAGGAAGGGCAAAGATTGGAACACTGTTGGCGGAAATCGGGCCTGGAGGCGATAAGCTTAGATTGATGGCCCATTATGTGGACTATCAATCAGTGATCTCCATAGAGAGGCAGAATTCCTGTCCAGGGAGATAACTGCATCAAGAAACCGACCTGCTCAGCTCTTCCGGACCGTCGACAGACTGTGCAATCCAGCCTGTCTGCGAGATCGGAGAGCTTTTTCACAAATACAGTGTGATGAGTTTGCTCGGTTCTTTGATGATAAGGTGTCATTGGGTCAGACGGTGAGATCCACGATATGCTCAAACGAAGCATTGCAGTGACCAACATGGGGTTACATGTCCGCGCCTGTCTGGGTGGACTTCACCAGCCAGCAATCATGGATATCATGAAGATTGTCCAAGGTCTGCGACCGACTTGCTGTAGTTTGGATCCTGGTCCCACGCTACCTCTTGTGGGTTGCTTGATACGATCGACTAACTTTGCAGGATAGTTTGGGTTCTTTGGACTAAGGGTATTTCCGAGTCTCTGAAAGAGGCTGTGGTGACACCCCTTTGAAGAAATCTTCCCTTGACCCCGACTGCCTTGCTAACTACAGACCGATCTCTAACCTGCCTTTTGGCTAAGGTTATTGAGAAAGTAGTCGCTAACAGCTTGATGACTTTCTTACCACCCATGAAGTCTATGATTCTCTCAGTCCGGTTCAGAAAAGACATAGTACCGAGACTGCATTAGTTGGTGCTTAATGATCTCTAATGGCGAGAGATCAGAAGAGCCGTCGATCTTAGTTCTTCTTGATCTCTGCGGCATGTCGACTTACCGTGGATCATGGGAGGTTGCTGATCGCCTCATGCTACGCTATGGATTATCTGGGACAGTTCTTAGATGGTTCCGATCTTTCCTCACAGGCAGAAGTCAAAGGGTAGTTTCAGGATTTTTCCTCTGCCCCTTTGCTCTGTCTTGTGGGATGCCGAGGCTCTGTGCTTTCTCCCATGTTGTTCACGGTGTACATGCTACCATTGGGAGACATTATATGGCGTCATGGGCTGAGTTTTCACTGCTATGCAGATGACACTCAGCTCTATATGTCCTTTGCACCCGAACAAAATGATGCTGTCTCGGTTCTTAACAACTGTCTTGCTGAAATTCAGGATTGGATGAGTGCGAACTGGTTGAAGTTAAACCCGGACAAGACTGAGGTTTTAGTCGTTGACGGGGGTCATTATGTAAAGAAGTTGACTCCTGGGGTCCCTCTGATCTTCTATTAGGGATACCCAGTTGAGACCTTCTGAACAGGTGCTAAATTCATGTTATTTTGACAGTGCACTGACACTAAAAATGCAGGTGTCGGCCACTGTCAGATCTTCTTTTACCATCTGAGGAATATCGCCGGATAAAACAACACTTATTCCACACAATGACCTGCCTGCGTTGGTTCACGCTTTTGTTTCTTCCTGTCTTGACTACTGCAATGCTTTATATCTAGGGTTGCTGGGTAGATCTCCGCGCCTGCAGCTGCAGAACGCGGCAGCTAGGTTGTTGACAGGGCTACCAAGAACTTGTCATGTCACACCTCGTTGGTGAACTGCACTGGCTGCCAGTGCGATGGAGAATCACCTCAAGGTCACATTGTTGACCTATAAGACCCTACATGGCCAGGGACCAGGCTACCTGCAAGATCTCCTATGTTCTTATCGTCCCTCCGCCCACTCCGCTCCACTGGCGAGGATTGCTAGAGATTCCAGGTCTGCTATAAATCATCTGGGGCCAGGGCTTTTCTTTTATGGCCCTGACCCTGTGGAATTCTACCCCGTCAGGTTAGAGAGTGCCTGTCCGTGGAAGCATTTAAGAGATCGTTGAAAAGTTATCTATTTATGCTGGCATTTGATTAGTCTATTTAATGAATATATTATAGTTTTATGCTTTTACTTATTAGTGTTGATGTTTTATCTCTGTTTTGTATTAGCGCTTTGATTTTCTGAAAAGCGCTTTATAAATAAATTTTGATTGATTGATTGAACCATTTGAATCTTTTGTTTAACAAAAGGCAGTGCAGTGGAGGGATATGAAAATGGTGCATGGTTTACACCAGGAACAATATGAGACTAGACCAAGGCACTGCAGATGTACTCTCTTCAGCAGAGAAGAAATGGGGGGATATGATAGAAACCTTTAAATACATGAAGGGCATTAACTAGGTAAAACGTGAAAATCTATTCCAAGAAAACAAAACACGAACAAGGTGTGAACAGAGGCTCAAGTAGTTCTACGGATTACCTCCAAGGAGGCAGACGCTCATTCTGCGCAAGAGGTGGTCAATGCTTGAGTGGAGTGGGCTTTGAGCACTGCAGGAAATGGGAGACCCCTGGAAACATAAGATGAGCTGTGAAAGAGCTTGGTAGATGCAGTAGGCGTAGACATAGTAATTCAGGTGAGAGCTCACCAGGGATCCATCCAGTGGCACAATCACCTCGCTTCTCCTACCATTAACACCCTTCTCTACACACCCCAGCATCCTCAATGCCTTACTGTATGACTTGATTGTTTGAGGGAGTCCTTAAGACCACTAGATCCCTTTCCACTGTCTGTCTTTAGGGTGTCCTCTCAGCAAACAGCAAGGTTTATGACATCATCGCATGACATCACAGTACAGAATAGTAGAACAGTCCCATTTGTATCACTGCTGTTTATCCCACACCCTAGCAACCAGCCTCCTCAACAGTCAAAAGTAATTTTATCCCACACCCTAGCAACCAGCCTCTTTAACACTCAAGAGTCAGTGGCATTCACATCAGTTTTCTTGTATTCTGGAGAAAATGTCTCCCCTAGGCTTGCCTTTTATGGTCAATCTTTGGAGCTCCCCTTTTCTCAGAAGATACAGGACCTTCCCAGCGCCCAGCTTGGTACAGAGTAGGCATTGAATTCCTACCAGAAGACATTCCCAAGGTAAATGTCTGGGCTCAGCCTCAGTCCTGTCTCCTGTTCCCTCTGGACAGTGTGTGCTGGAGAACGGAGACACAGGAGAAATTCCTAGAATGGATCAGCAGTTACTACTTTCTTGCGATTCCAGTCATCTTGCTTTTGACTCTGATGTTCTTCTGGAGGAAATCAAGGAAAAACTTGGAAAAGGTATGGATATCATCCCAAGCCTACTTTTTTTTCTTTTGCCCCTTATCATCAGATATTTTCTTGTTTCAGGATCAGGAGTAATCTGTGCCCTCAGCAGGCCAGATATAATTCAGCTCTGTTTTGATTATTTTACTTCCTCCAACAGGGGTATACAGGTACTGCTTGGGCCTGCCTCAGGTCCCTTCCTGTCTTGGGTAACTATCATAAGTGAAGGACTAAGGACCTCTTGGTTATATGTACATGAATATTTACCACTCTGCATGCTACTATGCCAGTTTCTTAGCAGACCTTTCCAGGAGAAGCTGTAAAAGTATAGGGAAAAAAACGATGGAAAAGTACCCCACTGGTGGGCCCCATCCCCACCCCCAGAAATAAAACCTAAATATCAGCTTGTTTTGTTAACAATAGTAAGGGCTCCATCCCCCATTTGTGTTGTTAAACTTTAGACAGTAAGTGTGTTGGCTTGTTTATGCTAGTTCATTACCGGCTGCCCTGTATAACTACGAACATATGAACATACAAAAATTGCCAGCAGTAAAGGCCATTTGGTCTATCGAGTCTGCTCGATTCTGCAGATAGCAGCCCTATTCTGCAGCTGCCCTCCCTCCTCCCACCCCCGCCCTATCCCAGCCTGTTTTGAATCAGCTCACTGTTCTACAGGCTACCACCTCTGCTGGTAATGCATTCCACCCGCCACCACCTCTCCATAAAAGTGCCTCCTCATTTCCCTTCTGAACCCCCCAAATCTCATGTCATGACCCCTAGTATCCCACCACACCCTTACCCTGAAGAGCCCATCTGTACCAGTATTTTTTATCCCTCTCACTTTAATGTCTCGATCATGTCCCCCCATCCCTCCTCTGCTCAAGCGAGTACATCTTCAACTCCCTAAGCCTTCTTTCATATGGTAAATCCCCCAGTCCCTGCATCATCTTAGCTGCGTTGCGCTGCACCCATTCCAGTAATTTAATGTCCCTTTTCAAGTAGTCGCCAGTACTGCATGCACTATTCGACATGAGGTCTAACAAGTGAGCTATACAGCGGCAGAATTACTTCCCCCTCCTCGAGGTTCTTCCCCTTGTGGTGTAACCCAGCATTTTATTGACCCTTGCTGCTGCCTTCCGATGTTGTGCAGAGTTGTTCATTGATCCCGTTATAACTACTCCCAGATTCTTCTCCTCCTCAGTCTCCGCCAGCTGCACCCCCCAGCTGGTAGTTTCTCCTTGGATTCTTTACTCCAAAATGGAGCACCTTACACTTTTTGGCACTGAACCCCAGCTGCCAAGTTTCTGAGCAGGTCTCCAGCTTTTCAGATCCTCCTGCTAGCCCTGCCACCCCTCTATATCATCCACCACCACCCCTATCTTGGTGTCATTGGCGAACAGACTGACTTACTTTTAATGCCCCTGGAAATGTCTGCTATAAATATCCCAAATAACACTGGTCCCATTACTGAGCGCTGAGGAACCCCACTCGTTACTGCCCTCGGGATTGAGAGTTTTCTTTCCACCACCACCCTCTGCTCTCTTCCCTGCAGCCAGTTTGTCACTCATCCCACCATTTTTGCTACTGACCCTTCAATTTTTATTCTAAGTCTCCCATGCATCACCAAATCGAATGCCTTGCTGAAGTCCAGGTACAGGACATCCGCTGTATGGCCCTTGTCCATATAACTGGTTGCCCAGTCATAGTAATCTACAAGGTTGGTTTGGCAGGATCTGCCAGCTAGAAAGCGATGCTGTCTGTTGTCCTGCAGCCCCTCAGACTCCAGCAGAATACCAGCCCCTCCTTCAGGATAGTTCCCATTAGTTTCCCCACGATGGATGTGAGGCTCACCGGTTTATCAATCAATCAATCAAATCTTTATTTATACAGGTGAACATCGTTGAGCACAGCTCATTTGCAAGATGGACCTGGTAAGGTCAAGGTTCAATTTACATAAAATATAATGTACAGAGTATACACACTTTGAGGAGACAACAAATTGATACAATACATCAATTCAGTGTCACAAGTACATTGATATGCTACAATACAAAAATATAATACATATATACATGATTCATGAAGTAGCCAGCTTGCTAAGTTGGTAATAGGAGACATTTTAAAACTAACACTTTTGATGAAGGATTTAAAGTGTCAGAGATTTACTCTACATATTTTGACTCTGATGATGTGCTGTATGGACAGCTGGAGGTTATATCTACGAGGAGTGATATGTAATGGGTGAATACCGGAGGGAACAGTGACAAAGGAGATAGATAGGGTGAAAATACCGGATGTTGTGGCCAGGGGTAAGGAAGAGGGGGTTGAGGGGGGAGGGAATGGAAAAAGGCTGATGCTATAGAGGGATCAATAGTGGGTCTAGAGGGAAGGAGGAGGCGGACTGGTGAAGTATAAAGCAGAGGTGCAAGGGTGATTATGTAAATTAATGATTAAGAAGAATGGATTGTGGTAATGGTATATGAATTGTGAGGTGACTGCTCATGGGGTGCTGGAGAGCTACCTTATAATGGTCGGCCAGCTGAGGAGAAAGATGGAAGATTAATCTAATGTTGCCGGAAACAGTTACATTTTTCTTTGACTAGACTGTTGTATAGATATTTGAAGGCTGTAACAGATATAAGCTCGTTCACCTTCAGTGTCTTCTGCATTGTGTTCCATAAAGCAGATAACACATAGCTAATGGCGTATCTTCCATGTCGAGAGTGGAATTTAGGCACTTTAAGCATAATGAAGTTCAGACCTCTTAATGCATAATTACTTGATGTGGCTTGTAAGAAGCAGTCTGAGATATATTTTATAGTTCCCTAGTTCACCCTTGGATCTACTCTTCTGTAGGGGAAATCACAAGAGACAACCTCCAATCATCGGGTACACATCCTGAATTCAGTGAGGCATTGAACAGGCCTGCCAAGGGCCCTGCCTAGGATCTCTGCTAGCTCCTTCAGTACCCTGGGGTGAATACCATCTGGCCCTGATGCCTTGTCCAACCTCAGCACTTTCAACCCCTCTAGCACTCTACTTTTCATGATCACCCTGTCCATGACTCCTTCCCTAGTCTTTACTACCCCCGCTACCCCTCTTAGGTTGCACTTCCTCTCTCTCTTTCATAAATACCGAACAGAAGTAGCCATTGAGTGCTTCTGCCTTTTCTCCCCTCTTTTCTGACCATCCCCCTTCTTTCTTAATCCTTACTATCTGTTATTTACAGCTTCTTTTCTTCCTGATGTATCTAGAAGAAGCTTTTCTCCTCCTCCTTAATGCCTTACGAACATACGAACATATGAAGAAGCCAGCAGAAGAAGGCCATTTGGTCTATCAAGTCTGCTCGTATTGTAGGGTCCACAGCTTGAGCTAATGTCCCTGCGCCTCCCCACTCCTCATATCCTCCTTACCCATAATTCTTACCTTCTCCCATGCCTATCCCAGCCTCTTTTAAAGCTGCCCACTGTCTTCAACGAGATGACCTCTACTGGCAGCGCATTCCAAGTATCCACCACCCTCTCTGTGAAGAAGTGCTTCCTGACCTCCCTCCTAAACCTCCCACCATCCATCTTAAGACTGTGCCCCCTTGTGATATAGTTGCCACTCATCTTAAAGAGACTCCCCTTATCAACCTTATTTATCCCTTTCATGTACTTGAATGTCCCAATCATATCCCCTCTCTCTCTCTCTCCTGTCTTCCAGGGAGTACATGTTCAGTGCCCTCAACCTCTCCTCGTATGCCTTGCCCTGCTGACTGGCTATCATCTTTGTAGCCCTCCTCTGTACCTTCTCCAGCAGGTTAATGTCCTTTTTGAGGTGTGGGCACCAGTACTGAACTCCACACTCTAGATGCGGCCTTACCAGTGACCTGTACAAGGGCAGTATAACCTCCTCTCTCCTACTACTGATTCCCCTAGCTATGCATCCCAGCATCTTGTTTGCCTTTGCTGCTGCTTTCTTGCACTGCATAGGGTGCTTCAGGTCACTAGTGATCATCACTCCCAGGTCTTTCTCCTCCTCTGATGCAGTTCCCTGGACTCCACACAGGTAATACTCTGTCCTGGGATTCTTGGCTCCAATATGCATAACTTTGCACTTCTTGGCATTGAAGCCAAGCTGCCAGATCCTGGACCACCTCCCCAGCTTTTCCAGATCTTCGTGCAGGTCCCTTATCCCTTCAGCTGTGTCCACTCTCCCACAGAGCTTGGTGTCATCTGCGAATAAGCACATTTTGCCTTTAATGCCATCCACAATGTCATTGATGAAGACATTGAACAATACCGGCCCCAGCACAGAGCCCTGTGGGACCCCACTGGTTACCTCTTTGGTGCCAGATAACTCTCCCCCACCATCACCCTCTGGGTTCTGTCCCTCAGCCAGTTTCCCACCCATCTGACCATCTTTTCCCAAACTCCAAGATCCACCAACTTCCTGATCAAACTTTTGTGGGGCACAGAGTCAAATGCCTTGCTGAAATAAAGATAGAGGATGTCTACCGCTTGGCCCCTGTCTACTGTCTTAGAGACACAGTCAAAGAAGTCAATTGCACCAGCTCGAGCTCTTTAGTGACTTTTGCTGCCCTAATTGCCCTTGTCACCTCCCTTGACTCCTGCAGATACTCCCCCCGATCTCCACCATCCCTGATTTCCCGAATCTCCTAAAGGCCACTCTTTTTTTCTTTACCATTTTCACAAGCCCCCTGCTCATCCACTGTGCCTCTCCGCTGCTACAGATCCCTGTTCAGCGTGACGGCCAAATCGTTCCCCTTTTCCTCGCAACTGCCAGATAGAAAGTAAGTGTGTTGACTTGTTTATGCTTGATCACTACGACCTGGCCTACATACCTGCCAGATAGAAAGTAAGTGTGTTGACTTGTTTATGCTAGATCACTGTGACTTGGCCTATATAATTGCCAGATAGGTTGCATATTGTTATGCCTAATAACTATGGGGTTCTTAGTCCTCCACTTAAGCAGAGTAACCTACTTTACTATCCTGGGGACTCCACTTACCTTCCTCTAAACTTCTGGCAGGCCACCATGGCTGAGGCACAGTGATCAGGCGAGGTGCAGAGCAAATAGACCCTTCCCTGAGATAGCAAAGCAGCACTGGTCGACATGCCAAAGTCCGCTGCTCGGGCCAGTCCACCTTCCACCGATGTTTCTCCCTATCTGACCTCTCTTTAGGCAGGGTGCAGTCCACATCACCCATAGCTTCCAAATGTGTCTCATAACCCCAGTGAAGCAATTAAGCAGCAGTGCTAGCAGGGGCTACCACCATCCCATGGGTTTCTCAGTCCTCCCATCAAGCTGCTGCTAGCTAGAGGCATGCATTCAAGATGCTGGCATAGTAAGCATCTCCTCCTGGCAACTGCATTATCAGACTGCTCCTTGTTCTATGTAATAATGTCCAAGAATATCCGACCCAGCTGGAACCAGGTTCGTTCAGAGGGCAACTGTGGGTCTCTTGCTGAGTGAGCCTGTGGAGGGTGGGCAAACAGCAGTGTGCAAGTGCATCATACTATAGGTAGGCCAGGCAGATTTAGAAGGGCCAGTCATCCTTTTTCTGCCATCAGTGTCTGTTCTGTTGTGGTCACCCAGGAAGGGTAGAGTGTATCATTCCGCAGAGCACCCACCCAGCTGATGTACAAGTGGAACCTGGTGGGCTGTACTTCAGAGCATCAGGCGGTGGAACTAGGGGACAATACAATATCTGTTCAGCAGTGGTCTGAATGAAAACCTCTTTCCAGTATACTTTACACTGACTGTTTCCCTCTTTGGTGTTGTACAATCTTTCTAAATAACTACACTTATTAAAGTGCGATTAACCCACCCTAGGGGACACACAAACTCTGCTGTCAAGAAGCACCATGAGAATGTAATGATCCTATTCCAGGTTACAAAATTTCTTGGGAATACCAATAGTAATACCTTTTCTGCCACTGCAGCTACATACGATTTTCAGTACACCATTATGGAGCCATAAATGGTATCACAGGATTTGTTTCATTCCATATCTGATACCATCGTAACCATCATGATACCATGCAGATAGTGGTAGTTCACTGGTAATACCATCTCTGCTAGTACCACAGTGGTAACAATGTGCACCACTGTGATACCACAGATTTGTTGGTATCACGGTGGTTTTGTTCCAATTCTAGTGTGATACTATTGTGTCCACCGTGATACCATCGACACACAGTGGTAGCACAGTGGCAAACACTTGTGCAGTAGTAGCACAATGGAAAATACCACTGTGATACCACTACAATTGGTATCACAATGGATTTGTCTCAATTCCATTGTGCTACCATTGTGTGTATGGTTAGGGCTTATTCTAGGTAGAAAACAGCGGCTTTCCAAATGTTGTTGAAGGACAGTTCAAAGGTTAAAAAGTTGTTGTACTATCGTTTTGACATCAGATCGACAGTGCAACTTTTCAGCCTTGAGCTGCTACATGATTGGCTGAAAACAGAGCTGATCAAAAAATCTCTCTAAAATGGCAGAGGTGTCCTAACGCATCAGTCGGTAGTGCCATTCAATCAGATAGTTAGGGACACGGACTGCCATACTCGGCTCCATGTCCCCAAACTATCAGTTTGCCAGTTGTTTTTATTTCTTTTTGCAAGAAGCAGGACCCGCAGGAAGCGGTGAAGCACCGGTATCTTCGGTGTTGGAACTGGATGGCGACTGCAGCATGGACCGGGAGGAAGCGACGAGCAAGCAAGCGAGACAATATTCACAAGGTATGAACCTTGTCAAAAGTCAAACCTCCTACAGTTTGGGGAACAATATACTATATAAAATAGTATATGATTGCATAAACACAACAAGGCATTGTTGCCATCTCGGGGAAGTGATTCCATCACATGGACCTCTCGAGCTTCGCTCTTGAGGTCTGTGTGACGTCATCATATCCCCTCGATTACAACATAGCCTTATTGTGTATGAGCAACCATAAACTATTCCATATGTGATACCACTGCAACTGGTATCACAATGGATTTGTCTCAATTCCATTACGCTACCATTGTGACCACTGTGGTACCACATGTCAGCAGTAGCACAATGGGTGCACCTGCAGTGGTACTACAATGGTCTCAGTCCATGCCTTTTGCTGGTGGTAACACAATGGTCATGCAGCATGGTATCACAATGGCCTGTGTGTGTCACTGGTAGCACACTGACCACATTGTAGGGGAAAACCTGCTGGCAGAGTGATCCAAAAAATAATTAAGACACATCCAACAAGATCAGACTCAAACCCCTAAAGTTTTTATTTGTGTACTTTGTATGCTTTGCATTCTTGCACCCTAATGTATGCAGTAGTGTAAGTTTTTTGTTTTTGCAGTACAACTCCTTCCTTTTATGATAGTGGAATCATAACAACATAGTGGAGATATTTCAAACCCTACATCACCAACCACTCCAACAAGTGAAAGCCTAGTATCATAATACTTGGAGGTTGAACTTTACAGAATTAACATCCTAACACAGATAAAGAGATCTCTTACCTGGTTCCTGCGGAGCCAGGGATAAGGGGATCTCAAAAGAACAGACATACAGTACTCTGTAAAACAAGGACAGAAATGGGTCACAAAGGATCTACAGCTCTTAATGAACCAACCAATGTAAACAAGGCAGGGTAAACAAAAAACAACACTTATCTGATACATGTGGTCAGTGTCCTCCTACACCTGCTCAATGTCCTGTCAGAGCCATAAATATAAAAGAGGAAACGGGTCAGTATGCACAATAAAAATACTGATCAGCTAGGTCAGTTGAGAAGTACTTGTAGAGGTTGAAAAAATAAAGTGGTGGGGGGTGGGTGGCGGGATACTGCAGCAGTACCACACCGACGACTTTGGTGTTAGAATGGACTGGTCATTCAGGGGCTGTCATGGTAGGGAGGATTCAGTGTCCCTAGGGCTGATCTCTGTCTGGGGTGGGGGCCATGTTGCTCCACCCATTGACCAACGCAGGACAGAATGAAGACACCAGAGGCCCAATACTCAAAAATGCCCAAAGTGGAGCAAGAACATTTGTGCTGTGCTTTGCGATACCCTAGGTGCACAAAACTGCTACTGTGTATTCAGAGGGATAGTGCATGGTGCTATCCCTCTGAATACAGGGGCACTGTGTCCAGGCACTAAGCCACTGAGCACTGCCCAAGAGCACCCCTGAAACTGGGCCCTGCAATGCCTTGTATCTTGGAAAAATCTGCACTTTCAAAGGTTCCCATGCAAATGAGTCAGTTAGGCATGCAAGGCACTAAGGGGTCATTTGCATTCCATTACGGGCTCATCTGCATGGGAAGTGTGACTGCTTTACCCAGCACAGCCCCCCCCCAGCTGCCCAATGCAGTGAGCTGTCTCTGGGAATAGTGACATAAACCCTCTCTCCAAATCCAGTCCCATTAAAGATGGCTATATCCCTGGTGACCAGTGGTCTCTCCCCCACACAATCACAATCCCATTCAAGAAAAATATACCCTGGCATCTAGTGGTCCCTCCCTCTCTCATTCCCAGTCCATGTAGGAAAACAATTTCCTTGGTGTCCAGTGATCCCTCCCCATAGCCAATCCCTGTCCTGGGAACCACCCTGCCCCGGTTTACCAATGCTCTCTCTGACAGTCACACTGACCTTGGCATGGCAGAAGCAAAGAAGTCCTGATTCCCTAACAAAGCTCCATCCTGAACGTAGGCAACCCACCTTCAACCTACTGTATACTCAGTTGGCTAGTGGCCCCCTCAACCCTTGGCACAGACACCCCTTCCCTATTCTTCCTACCTGTCCATCGATACACACAGATCGTGTGACAAAAGACATAGCCCATCTTACACGACTACGGCCACCCGTTGTCTATCTGTACCAGGGAGGGCAAGCTATGAATAGGGCAAGGCACATCACTATGCCTTATAAATAAGCCACGCTCCCTTGTACAGATAGATACCGGTGGCCGCAGTTGTGTGAGGTGGGCTGTGCCACTCTCACTCATTGGACCACGGCACTGATGGACTGGTAGGGGGACTGGAGGGTGAGTGTAGGTGCTGTGGGTGAGAGGCGGACCACTAGCTACTAAGTGGGTATGGGCTGGGGGGGGCGGCACTGCTCAGGGAACGGGGCTTTATGGGGGCATGTACTTTGCTACTGCCATACTAAGGGCAGTGTGGCTGTTGGGGGGCATTGGCAAACTGAGGTTATTCAGGATATATCTTCCTATAATGGGACTGGGATCAGGTGGAAGGAGGACCACTGAATGACAGGGTTATATCCTTTATTAACAAGACTGGATTCAGAGGAAGGGGCACTACTTGCCACCAGGGAGTACTATCTTGGGATGGGGACATCAGTACTACGAGCAGCTAGGAATTGTACGCATTTGAGCGAGTTGCGGGTCAGCAGTATATTTTCATGCAAGGAACCATGCAAAGTGCCCTTGCTTGGAGCAAATACTGTGAATATCGGACTGCACGAATATTCATGTTCCCACCCACAATTTGCATAATTCTGCATTCAAACCCCAGGGAATCTTACTGTATTGTGACAAATGTAGTATAGTCTCACCGTAGGACTGCCCTGGAGCCGAAACGGTTAATAGAACCTACGCAAATAGTGGAATGCTAGGCTCGAGCTCAGTTTTCAAACCACTGTCCCAGGTTGTGCTTCCTGCACCTGTCACATTCTTTTCTCCGCTTGCCTCAGTGCAGGCAGTAGCTTAAACCAAGCTTATACCCTGAGGTGTCTGCTTGGGTTGCCTCCCCAACACCAGTAGGGGGCAGGCTGGCTAAGTATCTCCAGGAATGGCAAACTATCACCACAGACAAGTGGGTCCTGGAGGTCGTAGGCCAGAATCTTGCCTCAGTTTTAAGCTCATGTCAAGGCTGAGGACAAGGGTCTTCAGACCCTCTACCCCATCAGAAACAGCTTTGTTAGAGAAGGAAGTATCCAACCTTCTGTTGCAAAGGGCAGTAGAACCAGTTCCCTGGGCACAAAGGTGAAAAGGCCTGTACTCAAGATACTTACTCACAATAAAGAAAATTGGGGAGTGGTGACCCATACCGGATCTCATATATCTAAACAGACATTTGTCAAAACCAAAGTTTAAGACGGTGACTCTGGCGACCATCCTCCCAACATTAAGGCAGGGAGATTGGTTAGCATCTCTGGACCTAAAGGATGCTTATTTCCCCATTCCCATCAGGCAATCCTACAGAAAATATCTCGGATTCAGATTGCCATCAGTCCATTATCAGCATACATGTGATCTCTCCCATTTTGCCCGGGAGAGTCCTGTTTTTTTAACTACACCCCCCCACTCCCCTGCACTGGAAAGTAAATCTCCCGATTTACATAGTCAATCAATCAGCAGTTATCACCTCCAATCTCTGCTTACATCTCAGCAGCCAGCCACAGCTTACCTTGCTGCCTCCTGACGGCCTCTGTCCCTAAGTTCCAGTCCGTAGGTGCCTGCTTGTTGGCGCTGCCAGCACCGATGTGTCTACATTTGCTGTGGGGACTGGAGGTGTTGTGTAGATAAGTTAAAACTGTCAGCCTAGTGGTTTGCAAATGCTGCAACGCCTGTGTGACCTTTCGTGCAGGAGCCGGCATGTATGTGCGAGCTGGCATCTGGCTGTTTCGGCGCCGCAGTGCTGAATGTAAAAGCTACTCAGACAGCTCAGGTCCATTTCCCTCTCATGTGCTCTGACCCCTGATCCTTCCGCCATACTAATAGGGAGTCCAGAACCACACAGTGAGGGGCAAAATAAAATGATGTTTGGATGGGAAAGAACTCACTTGTACATTCCACCAAGGCGAGTTTGTGAAATTAAAAAGTATTTATTATTGATGTATCAGTGTGGATTTTTACAGTTTGTATTTATTTCTGTATAGTTTTGTTCTAATTGAATTAATAAAGTGCATTTTATATATATACTAATATAGCTATATATATACATATATATATATATATATATATATATATATACACACACACACACACATATATTTCCCGTTACTTAATGATCAACGTGGTGCGTTTATGTATTCCCCTCCTAAAAGGCCAATCTCCCTCCTAACTTCACAAAACCTCCCTCTCACACAGTTTTACATTATCACATGTCTGTATCAGTTCAGGGCAATGCCCTTCAGACTGACCTCCGCCCCAAGTGTTTGGCTGTGGTCATAGCACACCTAAGAAGGCAAGGGGTGGTAGTGTTCTCCTACCTGGATGACTAGAAAGGCTTGGGTCAATCTCCTCATCTAGTCAGGGATGCTCTGGCTGTCATACAGGATACTCTGCAATCCTTAGGGTTCCTAGTCAACCTGAAGAAGTCAGTGCTAGAGCCAGTTCAGCTCTTGGGAGTTCATAGGAGCCGAGCTGGACACTGTAAGGGGCAGGGCATTCCTTCCACAGGGAAGAGTGGATAGCCTAGTGCAGCTAGCCAGCCCTTCAAACTACACATCCCTAGGCCAGCAAGGCATTTTCTACAGATTGCTGGGCCACATAGCAGCTTCAGCAGCAACAGTGTCAGGGCCCAGGTTTCAAATGAGAGACATTCAGTTTCATCTCAAGTCACACTGGCATCAGAAAAGAGATTCATTGTCAAAACTGGTGCCAGTCACAGGAACTCTCCTTCAGGCACTACAGTGGTGGCAGGAGAGGGACAACCTCAGACAGGACATATAGAATAATGGATAGGGAACTGTGCACAACAACGCTGTGTTTCCATCGAGGGGGTTAATGACACCATAGACCTCGAGAGCGAAGCTTGAGAGGTCCCTATGATGTCATCAACCCCCCGAGATGGAAACACGGCCTTGTAGTGCACAGTTCACCATCTGTTATTTTATATAGTATATGGTTCCCCCAAAATGTGCCAGCAAGTATCTGTCAGTTTCTGTACCTTTCTGCAGCTTGTTCTAGCACTGCCGTTTCCTCCTGGTGCGTGCTGGGGTCCCGCTCCGCTACCAACCCTGAATGTTCTCGCTGTCATCTTTATTCCCCAGGACCACTGATTTATTAAAAAAAAATAAAAGACTTGACAAATTGATAGTTTAGAAACACGGCGCCGACTATGGCAGTCCATGTCCAAAATATGTGAGAAGCTCGTGCCCAACCGCTCGCTTAGCGGTGCCGCCATGTTGTACAGTTTTTTTTTGTGAAGCTCAATGTTTCAGCCAATGGGGAAACAGTTTAAGGTTAAGAAGTTGTTTTACTATCATTGTGACATCAGAACGATAGTACAACAACTTTTTTGACCTTTGAACTGTCCTACAACAGGATTTGGAAAACCACTGTTTTCCATCCACAATAAACCCTAACCATACAGTATACTATATACTATTTATTTATTTAAAAGATTTATGAGGAAAACATACTGAACTGACAATTGCTCATTTCCAGTTGCATCCTGGGGGAGAGGAACATTGGGAAATACATGAGTAGACAATATACTAATATACTAAAATGCCAGCAGAATAGGCCTAACAGTCTTTCTTGTCTGCTCTTTTGGTCAGCCCCCACCCTGGGAGCTGACCTTGCTGCACCCCCTTCGCCCTCTCTGGCTTCTCCCTTCCCAGTTTCGGATATTCTCGCTGGACTGGATTTTGCTTCCAGAACCCTTCCCCTGTACCTCCCCCACCCTCTCTTGAACCCCTCCACTGTCTCTGCCTCCACCAGCCCCCTGGGCAGTGCATTCCATGGCTCCACCACCCTCTCAGTGAAGTAGCACCTCCTCCTTTCTCCCCTGAATCTCCCCCCTCCCGCTTCCACCCATGCCCTCCTGTTGCCCTCCCTTCCTCTGAAGCACCCTGATTGCTCCTTCCCTATTTACCCTCTTCATGTACCTGAAGACCTCTATCATGTCCCCCTGTACACTTGGCCTGGGTATCTGGCCCCAGGTGCAGTACCTTGCATTTCCTTGCACTGAACCTCAGCTTCCAATTTCTAGACCATCTTTCCAGAGCCTCCAGGTCCCCCTGTAGGGCCACCCTTCCCTCCTCCCCATCCATCACCACCCAGAGTTTTGAGTCATCTGCAATGAGACTCATCACACTCCTGATACCTGTCCTTATGTCAGAGACGTAGGTGTTGAACAGGAGGTCCCCAAGGACAGATCCCTGTGGGACCCCACTAATGACCCTTCTTGGGGATGAAACTATCCCGCCAACTATGACCCTCTGGGTCCAGTCGTGGAGCCAATTGCCTATCCATCTGATCATCTGGTTCCCAACCCCCATTTCTCCCAACTTATCCAACAGGCCCCCATGAGGAACAGAGTCAAATACCTTTCTGAAGTCTAGAAAGAGGACGTCCACTGATCTAAACATGTCCAAGGCACTCATCACCCAGTCACAGAACTCCACAAGGTTTGTCTGACACGATTTCCCCGGGACGAATCCATGCTGTCTATTGTCCAGGCACCCTATAGTGCAAGTAAAAAGAGCAGCAAGTAGTACAGCATGTGGTACCATACAAAACAAAACAGTGCAATTCAGAACATTAGATACAGTACATCACAATACAATGTAAAACATAATAATAGCAACGAGATGCAGTAACTACAGTAGTGGAGCAGGATACCAGCATTAAGCTGACAAATCGACATTGTCTCAGGTAGCCCAGTCTAAGCAGGTAAGCAAGTGCAAGAAAATAGTACAGCGTCTAGAAGGTTAGTGCAGGAGCAAGAGGTACGCAAGTGGTCATTAAGGAGATTGTTGAGATAAGAAGGGGAAGGGGTGGTGAATGGTAGAGGGGAGAGAGTTCCATAATTTAGGCAGCCAATAGGAGAAGGCAGCCTGGCCTGCTGAGGTGGACATGTGAGAGACTGCTAAGGACCAGGAGTCGATGTACCTGAGGGAATGGGAAGAAGGGGGAAGAAGATGGCAGAGAGATAAGCAGGCAGGGACTGTGACCAGTGTTTAGCTCCCAGACTAGCGCAGTGCACTTTCCTCCTGTCCTGCAGGGCTGGGAGGGACAAGAACTGATAGAGGAGACAATGGTGGGTACTGGGAAGGCAGTCCCAGGACAAAACAGCAGAAGGAGTGGTAAAAGGTATCCAGCCTAGTTAGGGAGGATTTGGGAGCGGCACTGTAGTCTACATCCCGTAGTCAAAAACAGGGCAGGTAAATCCCTCATTGGTGCTAACTACAGATACCTCCCTTCTGGGATGGGGATCAGATCTGGGGGAGTACACTGCTCACGGTACATGGCTCATGCAGGAACCATTGCTACACATAAATCTGCTGCAGCTCATAGCAGTGTTCCTGGGCATCCACCTTCACCAACATACTGCAGGGACAAGTGATTCAGATAAGGACAAACATCACAACCACTATGTATTACATAAAAAAACAGGGAGGTACAAACCCCACTGTGCACAGAGGCCACAAAAATTTGAAGCCTGGCATACTCCCTGGAGATCTCTTTATCCGCGCAATCCACCTTTCAGGGAAGGACAAGTCCTGACAGATGCTCTCAGCAGAATCATACAGAACCACCATGGATGGTCATTCAACAAGCAGATCCTGCAGATTGTCTTCAAATGATGAGGCACTACAGAAGTGGATCTCTTTGCAGCCCCAGACAACAACCAGCTACCCCAGTTCTGTTGCAGACCTCCTGTGAGGGGTACAATCCCACTGGATGAACTGCTGATGGATTGGACAAGGAAGTTCCTGTATGCCTTCTCTCCCTTTCCTCTGTTGCTGAGGATGCTGAACAAGCTCAGATGTCAGCCAGCAACAATGATCCTAATTGGGTCAGACTGGGCCAGGCAACCCTGGTACTCCCTAATTCTCTCCCCATCAGTAGCTAAACCAATCAGCCTCCCCAAGAGGCACAACCTACTGACATCCTCTCAGGGCAGGATTGTATATCCCAACCTCCAGTCCCTCAGGCTCAAAGTCTCTTGAGAACTTAAGAGGACAGAAACATAGAAACATAGAATTTGATGGCAGATAAGGACTGCTTGGCCCACCCAGTCTGCCCATTTCCCTACCTAATGGATTTGCTGCAGATCCTAGTTAACCAACAGCCTACTTCTTCCTACCCCCACTCCCTAGATTCGCCTTATGACTGTCCCATGCATGCTTGAATTCCACCACTGTTTTTGACTCCACAACCTCCTCCAGAAGGCCGTTCCATGCATCCACAACCCTCTCTGTGAAAAAATACTTCATTACATTACCACTGAGCCACCCCCCTCCATCTTCAAATTGTGCCCCCTTGTTCTTGCACACCTCTTTTTCTGAAAGATGCTACCCTCTTGGACTTTGTTGATTCCCTTGAGGGACTTGAAAGTTTCTATCATGTCCCCCCTCTCCTTCCTTCCCTCGAGGCTATACATATTAAGCTCCTTAAGTCTCTCTTCATATGTCTTCTGGTGCAGACCCTGCACCATTTTAGTTGCTCTCCTCTGGACTGCCTCCATTCTGTCTATGTTTTTGCGTACATTGGGTCTCCAGAACTACACGCAGTACTACAGATGGGAGTCTCACCAGCTGTCTGTACAGAGGGATAACAACTTCCTGTTTTCTACTGGTGATGCCTCTCCCTATGCATCCCAGTATCCCCCCAGCCCTCCTTACTGCCCTCTCACATTGCTTCCCCACCTTTAGGTCATCTGTTATGATTACCCCCCCCCGGTCCCTTTCCATTTTGTTGTTGTTAGTATCTCACCCCCCATTGGGTACTCTTCCCCTGGGTTTTTGTTTCCCAGGTGCATTACCTTGCACTTCTTAGCACTGAATCTAAGCTGTCATACATTTGACCATTCCTTCAACCTTGCCAAGTCCCTTCTCATCCTTTCTACCCCACCTTGTGTATCAACTCTGTTGCAGATCTTTGTGTCGCCTGCAAAGAGACATACTTTTCCTTCCAGTCCCTCTGCCATGTCGCTTAAAAAGACATTCAAGAGGAACAGTCCTAATACTGAACCCTGCGGTACCCCACTAGTAACCCCCCTTTCTTCAGAGTAGACTCAATTTACTATTACCCTCTGTGTCCTGTTCTCCAGCCAATTCTTTACCCAGACTACAATCTTGGGACCCACCCCTAGGCTGGTCAACTTGTATATTAATCTTTTGTGTGGGACTGTGTCAAATGCCTTGCTAAAGTCTAGGTAGGCCATGTCCACAGCCCCTCCCTGATCTAATACTTTGGTCACCCAGTCAAAAAATCTATTAGATTTGTCTGACATAACCTTCCCGCTGTGAATCCATGCTGCCCTGGGTCCTGTGCCGCTCTTGTCTCTAGGTACTCGAAAATTCTTTCCTTCAGAAGTGATTCCATCATTTTCCCTATCACTGAGGATAAATTAACAGGCCTGTAGTTTCCTGCTTCTGCTCTGCTGACATGTTTGTGAAGGGGAATCACATCTGCCCTCCTCCAGTCCTCAGGTACCACCCCATCCTCCCATGATTTGTTAAAGAGGGTAGTCAGTGGTGTCACTAGTTCTATCCTTAGTTCTTTTAGAATTCTGGGATGAATCCCATCAGGCCCCATTGCTTTGTTCACCTTCAGTTTTAAGAGCTCTTTCAGAACTCTTTCTTCTGTAAATGGGCTGGTATCAACTTCTGTATCCAGAGTGTTTCTATTGTTTGGTTTATGTATCTCCCCCTCTTCATTTGTGAATACTGAGCAAAATCTTTGTTTTAGCATCTCTGCCTTTTCACAGTCACCCTCTGCCCACCCCTCCCTTTATTAAGCCTCACCATCCCTCCCTCCCTCCCTTGGTCTTCCTTCGCTCCCGGATGTACCTACTGTATAAAAGGTTTTATCCCCCTTCTTAACTGAGTTGGCTATCTTTTCCTCAGTTTGGGCCTTTGCTGTTCTGACTGCCTTCACAGTTTCCTTTTGCTTTAACTGATACAATTCTCTATCCTGCTCCTTCTGTGATTCTTTATATTTCCTGAATACTTTCTTTTTCTCTCAAACCTTCCCTGCCACCTCCTTCGAGAACCACAGTGGTTTCTTACATCGTTTTGTTTTGTTTATTTGCTTCACACAAAGGCTAGTTGCCTCTGTGATGACAGTTTTGATTATTCCCCATTGTCCTTATACCCCTCCTTCCTGCCTATTTGCTAGTGCATTCCGCAGGGACTCACCCATTTTGGCAAAGTCAGCCCTCCTAAAGTCCAGTACTTTTGCCTTTATATGGCTTGACTCTACTGCTGTGTTTATCGTGAACCATACTGTTCGATGGTCGCTAGTTCCCAGATGGCTACCTACTTCTACATCTGTATGCTAACTTACACCTCTCAGAAGGAGTCATGGAGATCCTCAGAGTCTCTAGAAAGCCTTCCACCAGAAAAACTTACACATCTAAGTGGAAGAGGTTTTCCACGTGGTGCCAGAACAGAGCCATCGAGCACAGTCAGGCAGGTTTGTCAGTTGTCCTGGATTACCTGACCCACCATTATTCCCTTGGTCTAAGACCATCCACTGCCAAAGTGCACTTGGCAGCTGTCTCTGCTTATTTGTCAGCAGGAAGGGCCTCATCCCTGGCTTCAAATCCAGTATTCAGAAAGTTTTCAATGGGCTCCTGTACCTGCATCCCTGCAAGGGATCCCATGCCAGTATTGGACCTTATATATATATATATATATATATATATATATATATATATATATATAGATATATTGCTCAGCTCATACAGCCTCCTTTCAAGCACATGTCCTTGGCAGATCTTAAGTATGTTACCTGAAAAACGGTGTTCCTGGTGGCAATTACCTCTGCCAGGAGGACTAATGAGCTCCAGCCTTTATCCATAGAGCCTGAGTACATTGTATTTCATAGAGACAAGGCTGTCCTTAGGACTAACATGAAGTTTCTTCCTAAGGTGGTATCTGAGTTCCACCTCAATCAGTCCATGACACTGCCAGTTGTTATCACTGACCATTCCACTTCAGGGGAATGTGGACTGTGTGGCCTGAATATTAAGAGAGCCAGCTGCTACCTGCACCATACAAAGAGCCACAGGCAGGACAATATTCAGCTCTTCCTGACCTATAGAGAAGTGGGAAAAGGCAAACCAGCCACCACAAGGTCCATTGCATGCTGGATTTCTGCCTGCATTAAGTTTAGCACAGGCAAACTAGGATCTGCACCTGAGCAAACATTTGAATATCAGTCCCCAGCTTTTATACTCCCTGCACAACTGACAGGACTCCAGACCACCAAACTGGTAAAGAGTCTTGGCGGGTTGGGGGGGGTTCCATGGCAGATGAGGGTTTCTGGAAGGGGGGATGGGGAAGATTACCCTTCCCCTTCAGCCTCCCCAGCCCCATGAAGGGAATCTGTGACAGTACTGAAGGTCCAAGTTTAGTCCCTGAGATGGTGGGTGATGTTGCTAGCATTATGGTACTTCTCAAAGATATAGAGCCTGCAGAAACTGGGGGTGTCATTCTGGCTTGTCAGTTGCTAGTTTTCCCATTTTCATGCCCATCCACCTCTTCTAACAGTGCACAGTCTGGTCAGACCTTGATGTACACATCAGTCTAAGTATTTCTGATGTTTACCCCACTGCAAGTAAGCAGTAAACCTGCTAACAAGTTTATATATAGGCTGCACCTAAGTCGAGAGGGAAAGGGGGTATTAAAGCAGAAGCTACAGGAATATATAGCAACAAAAGTGAATTTAAACTAGCTGGGGGGTGGCAGGGGGTCCAACTATGGGCAAAGTACCCAGGGACTGGGTGAGCCTAACCCCCAAGCTAGTAAGAAATTACTTGGGGATTTAGTCCAGAAGGGGCAAGGTGGGAAGGGGGATCTGGAAAAGGAGAGAAGGGTGACAGGGTGGAGGGTGGTCTAGGGTGAATACAAGAAGCCTTGATAACAAAGCATGGAGCTTCAGGCACTCCTGGCTGTAGGGAGGGTAGACATCACGGCCACCACAGAAATGTGGGTCACAGAGCACCGGAACTGGGACCTGGCAATCCCAGAGTTAAAACTATACAGAAAGGACCATGGGGAAGGGAAGGGGGGGGTGGCTATCTACATGTGGGAGGGGATCAAATGTACAAGGGATGAAAAGGAACAGAGGGATATGGAAGCAATGTGGTTACAGCTCCTGGACTCCAGTGGAAGGAAGCTGAGGTTTAGGGTGGTGTATAGGTTGCCATCCCAGACAGTGGAAAGGGACAGGGAACTGGTGGAACAAATCAGTAGCATATGTAGGAGGGGGAAGGTGGTCATAGTGGGGGATTTCAACCTGCCGGGCGAGGACTGGACAGTGCCGGTCACCTCCAGTGCCTAGGAGAGTGTCCTTCTGGATGCATTCCAAAAGGGGTTCCTGACATAGCTGGTTGCCGAACCCACAAGACTGGGGACCACGCTGGACCTGGTACTATCTAACAGTGAGACAGTGAGGGAAGGGTGGAGGATCCATTAGCTGACAGCGATCATCTAACAGTGTGGCTTTGCATCACAATGAGCAAGGAGCCAGAGAGATCTGCAACAAAGGTGGTGGATTTCAGGAAGGTGGACTTCGGGAAAATGGGGGAATTGCTGAAGGGGAGACTCGAAAGAATAAAGCGGGGCATGGGAATAGCACAGAAGTGGGACATAATGAAGCAAGGAATCAGAGGCAACGGAAACACGTACCAGGCTACAGAGTAAGAAGAATAGGGCAAAGAGACCATGCTGGCTGAACAGAAGGGTGATAGAGGGGGTGAGAGCAAAAAGAGTGGTGTACCGGAGGTTCAAAAGGACAGGGAAGGGGGGAGGACAGGAAGGAGTACACCAAACGGTCCAAGGAGGTGACCAAGAGAGTAAAGGGTATAAAAGCCACTAGGGAACTCAGATTAGTGCAGGGAATTAAAGGAGGGAAGAAAAACTTGTTTAGATATGTCAGTGAGAAAATAAAGTACAGGGACAGTATGGTGAGAATAAAAAGGGGGAATGAGTGGGTAGAAAAGGGAAAGGAACAAGTGGAACCACTAAATGAGTACTTCTGCTCAGTATTCACAAGGGGACGGGGGTCCATTACTACCCTGGTCGGGGGGATTGGTGTGTGAGTTAATGGACGGCAGGGTAGCTGAGTCTTGGAAGGGCTAAGGGCACTGATGGTGAATAAAGTGCTGGGACCAGATAGTATCCACCCCAGAGTGCTGCGTGAGATGGCAGATGTTCTAGCGGAACCACTGGAGGACCTCTTCAGCACCTCCCTGGAAATGGGGCAGCTGCCTCAGGACTGCAGGATGGCCCATGTGGTACCATTACATAAAAGCAGTCCAAGGGATGAGCCAGGGAGCTATAGGCGAGTCAGCCTGATGTCCATAGTGGGAAAGCTCATGCAGACGATACTAAAGGACAGGCTGGTGGCATTTCTGGAGGACAATTACCTGTAGGATGGGACGCAGCACGGGTTTATTTCAGGGAGATCCTGCCAGACCAATCTAATACAGTACTATGACTGGGTGATGAGGGAGTTGGATGGGGCAATGCTCGGATGTACTATACTGTCCTTATAGTATTATGACTGGGTGATGAGGGAGTTGGATGGGGCCACGCTGTGGATGTGCTATACTGTCCTTATACAGTACTATGACTGGGTGATGAGGGAGTTGGATGGGGGCCATGCTGTGGATGTGCTATACTGTCCTTATACAGTACTATGACTGGGTGATGAGGGAGTTGGATGGGGCCACGCTGTGGATGTGCTATACTGTCCTTATACAGTACTATGACTGGGTGATGAGGGAGTTGGATTGGGGTCATGCTGTGGATGTGCTATACTGTCCTTATACAGTACTACGACTAAGTGACGAGGGAGTTGGATGGGAGCCATGCTGTGGATGTACTATACTGTCCTTATACAGTACCATGATTGGATGATGAGGGAGTTGGATGGGGCCATGCTGTGGATGTGCTATACTGTCCTTATACAGTACTATGACTGAGTGACGAGGGAGTTGGATGGGACCATGCTGTGGATGTGCTATACTGTCCTTATACAGTACTATGACTGGGTGATGAGGGAGTTGGATGGGGGCCATGCTGTGGATGTGCTATACTGTCTTTAAACAGTACTATGACTGGGTGACGAGGGAGTTGGATGGGGCCATGCTGTGGATGTGCTATACTGTCCTTATACAGTACTATGACTGGGTGATGAGGGAGTTGGATTGGGGTCATGCTGTGGATGTGCTATACTGTCCTTATACAGTACTACGACTAAGTGACGAGGGAGTTGGATGGGAGCCATGCTGTGGATGTGCTATACTGTCCTTATACAGTACCATGACTGGATGATGAGGGAGTTGGATGGGGCCATGCTGTGGATGTGCTATACTGTCCTAATACAGTACTATGACTGGGTGATGAGGGAGTTGGATGGGGCCATGCTGTGGATGTGCTATACTGTCCTTATACAGTACTATGACTGGGTGATGAGGGAGTTGGATGGGGTCATGCTGTGGATGTGCTATACTGTCTTTAAACAGTACTATGACTGGGTGACGAGGGAGCTGGATGGGGCCATGCTGTGGATATGCTATACTGTCCTTATACAGTACTATGACTTGGTGATGAGGGAGTTGGATGGGGGCAAGGCTGTGGATGTGGTATACTTGGATTTCAGCAAGGCCTTTGATTGGGTGCCCCGTGGAAGACTAGCGGTGAAGTTATCTGGGGTGGGAGTGGGGACAAAGATGGCATACTGGCTATCAAAATGGCTAAGGGTTACACTGCAGAGGGTGGTGGTGGTGGTGGGGGAAGTCTCAGAGTCTAGATCTGTGACAAGCGAGATGCCGCAGGGCTCAGTTCTGGGCCCGGTGCTGTTCAGGTTATCCATCTCAGACTTTGCGCAGGGCGTGGTGAGCAGGATTAACCTGTTCAACAATGACACCAAAATGGGTGCAGCAGTGCATGATGAAGAAGGATGGGTGCAGCTATAGAAGGACTTGACAAAGTTGGAGGAATGGTCAGGGAAGTGGCAGCTGGGGTTCAATGCAAAAAATGTAAGGTGTTGCATTTTGGGGCAAGGAACCCAAGGAGAGAATACTGGCTGAGAGAATCAAGCTGGGGAGTACTGAGGAGGAGAAAAAGGGAACCTAGGGGTATTGATAACAGCAAGCATGAAAAATACTGTGCATTGCAGGAGGGTGGTGGTGAAAGCGAACAGGATGCTAGGGTGCAAAGCATGCAGATTCACATCCAGGCACAGGGAGGTGATTTTGCCCCTCTACAGGGCACTGGTTAGGCCTCACTTGGAGTACTGTGTGCATTTCTGGAGGCTGTACCTGAGCCAGGACATCAAGCTGCTGGAAGGAGTGCAGCAAAGTGTGACAAGGATGATTCAGGGGAAAGAGGGAATAAATTATGAGATGAGGCTAAAGGAACTGAATATGTATGCACTGAAAGAAAGGCGGGAGATGATCGAGACATTCAAGTACCTGAAGGGTGTCAACAAAGGGGGTGGCAAAGGGGGTGTTGAAACTAAGGAGCAGGAAGGAGTCTAGGGGACATGGGCTAAAAATGGGGGGAGATTCAGGAGGGAGATGAGGAGGCATTACTTCACAGAGGGGGTAGTTACGAAGTGGAACGCACTACCAGAAGGGGTGATATCATGCAAAACGTGGCTGACTTCAAGAACGCTTGGGACAGGGTACAGGGGTGAAGACTTTGATTGATTGATTGAGGGTGGGTAATGGCGGGCCAAAATGACAACAATGGGAGGGGAAGGGGTTTGAGTGGAGGGGCAGTTCCCTGCTAGGGAGCTAACTGCACCATCGAGCAGACTTTGATAGACTGGTAGGTCTGTTCTGCTGGCACCTTCGTATGTTCGTATTTTCTTATGTATGCATAAACTGTTTAATTGGCTTGAATGGATCAATGTGACCCTCAGGCCACTGGCATACGTACACAGAGGGACCAACTGGCTAAAGTGACGAGCTTCAGTGAGCATTTAATGACACATTCCTAAGATGTAGCTGATGTAACCCCTGCCAGAGATTTGTCACTGAACAGCTTGCTGAATCATATCCTGTTAAAACAAATACTTTTCAATAAGTAAATAATATTAAGCTGGAAGAACCTCCAAGTGCTTTATCAATAAAACATTCTTTTTTTAGAATAAATGGGACATTGTGTACCCCCAATCTGTATAATTAACTATTTTTTTGAAAATATTTCAGAAGCCAGCCTGCAGCTCAGACACTAGCCACACTTCCTTCCTCTAACCCATACACTAGCGCCCCCCCCCCAAATCCACAGGGCCCTCTGACAATAGCCCCTTCCCTCCACAGCACCCCCTTGACAATAGCCCTCTTGAATGTACACTCTTCACAGTCCCAAGCACTCTCTGGCTCCCCCAACTGCAGACAATAATCCCCTCTCTCCACTTCCTGATACAGCCCAGCCACACCAACCACCCCATCCCTTACCACAGATCCTCTCTGAGTACCCCTTCCTTTCTAGGTACCCCAGTTTGTAAACTCTGTGGATATCACCTCACTCATGCCCCCCCAACTTCCAGAAACCACAACCCTTCCTCCGTTGCCATTTGAGACTCACCCATACCCTTGCTGCACACCTTCCCTGCAAAGCCCTCCTGGACACAACCTACCTCTTTGCCCTGGCTTTCCCTGTTTTTTGAGCTCATCTTGTGCTAGTCCCCGCTGTGATTTTCTGAACCCCTTTTTAATCTATTTTAAACTATTATATTTATACTTAGTATTTTAATTGTATTATTTATTGATGCTGTTCTTTATTAGGTCTTGTTTTAGCCTCTGTCAGGCGCCCAGAGCCTCCAGGACTGGGCACCCTACAAATAAAATTGCCTTGCCCTTACCTTACTCGGACACCTGAGGCGCACATACACCCTTCCCTCTACATTCCCCCTCCATGGGCCCGGACATTGGCCCCCTCTCCCTCCCTCCACAGCCCCTGACCTCTGCTAGCCCATCATCTAAAGCCCCAATCACTGGCACCTTCCATCTCTAGAAACTAGCCCTTGCCCCCACACAGCCCAGAAGCCCCACCTCCTTCCTTGGCACTGGACACTAGCTCCGCCTCCTTTACTGGGGTCAAAACTGGCACCATCCGAGTAGTGAATGCTGGTAGATTTTGTATACAGTTATTAAGATTTTCCTTTGGCTAGCCCTGCAGGCTTGTGCCGGAGAAGGTAACACTTTGGTAAGTACACCAACTGGGCCAATGGAAAAGTCTGCAGGGATTTTCCCCACTCACTAGCCCGGTTGGCTAGTGTTTGCAAAACTGAATTTTGACCTGTGAATTAAATATTAATTACCTGCTCCGACAGAGTCACAGCACCCAGAGCTGGGCTGTCTTGGGTTTGGGGTAATCTGGTAGGACCTAAAAGGAAAGCACAGAGACGGCAGTTTAATTGTTTAATTAATTGTTTAATTGGTATTTCGGAAAGACCTTTGAGTGTGAGCTCTTTTACAAAGGTTCCACGTCAGGGTGGACAATAAGACAATACACATATTCAGTGGTTGCAGAGGCCTGATCATTAGGCATTAAAGAGTGATTACATGACAACTAGACAAATAGAAAAAAAAACTCAGCAATTGTAATTTAACACTAATTTCTAATTGGTTGCCCTAGGTAGCACGCCCCTGGAAACTCCAAATCCGTTGATAGACTATGGCAGAGTAACTGCATAGGATTTAATGCTATCCCAGATGGCGAGAGGCTGGGTGACAGTGAAACAAGGGGGACTGGGTTTGAAACCAACCGCAGAGAGTGAGAGGTGGGGGGATAGCGAAACGAGGGGCTGTGATGGGGGGAGCAGCTCCAGAGGGCTTTGTCAGTATGGTGTGTGTGTGTGTGTGTGTGTGTGTGTGTGTGTGTGTGTGTGATGTGGGGGTGGGTGGCAGGGCAGTACCAAGTGCATTTAAAGAGGACTGATAGCTTACTTAAGCCCTTGGCTAGGCTGGAATGGAGGCAGGGTTCTCTAGGTAGCCCTGCTGGGTGTTACCTTGGGGGTAGGCCTGTCTATCAAGTGCGGCCTGAGAAGCAGGTGCATTTTGAGTTAGACATTAGGTGCTGTTTGAGGCCTACTTTGAACTGAGACAGGCTGTTGTTTGTTTGTAGTTTCATCGTTAGTTAATTTATCGAGAGGGGGCCCGATAGGAGAAAGCACGCTTCCCTAGTGAGGTTCGGCAGAATGGTATGGACAGTGCTCCATTCTTCACTCAAGTCTGGTGATGCGTGCGATGCAATGCAAAGGCTCAGACATTCTAAGGGAGGCGTGACAGGGTCAATTAAATATAGAGGATAGTATGGGCATTGGTGGTTAACCACACTATGCTAGTGCCGGTGGTTACCGTGGCAACTTTAGTTAACTTCAAGAGTGCAGCTCGAGAGGTCAAACTAAAGTTGCCAAGGTAACCATGAGGCACTAGCATAGTGTGGTTGACCACCGATGCCCATACATTGTCTTTTATAGTGTATGGGCATAGGTATTTTGTCATATTTTCAAGCATAAGCAGGACTCTGATTAAAAAAAAACAGCCTCTTACCTTAGCAGGATCAGTACGATATAGTCGGTTTCGTTTGCTGAATAAAACAATTTTATTTAGAGTGAAAAAATTAACAGTTTACTCGTGAACTGTATATTAACAAAAGAAAAACACACGCTCATGCAAACTAAATGCTACGGGGGGGGTCAGTTCTGTTATTTTTGTGATGGGTGAACATTGTGTTACGGCGTTTGGGCTTTGCAACTGTTTGTATGTTATATTCTGACTGCTTTTGATAGCGCACAGGCTGCCATGCTGCCTTGGAGATGACAATGCCTGTGGGTTCCAATTTGTTATGCCATCGATGTGACGTTACATCGATGGGTTAACAACACAGCAACGTCACATCAATGGTACAACAACACTAGCAAAAGATAATTTTCTGCCATTAACAGCATTCTACCATACATTATAAGATACTTATCTGATAGATAGATAGACAGCCAACATCTGGCCAGACCTGAGGAACTAAAGGTAAAATAGGTAGTTGTGAGGCACTTATAGTAGCGTAAGTAGATAGGGAGTGGAGAGATACAAAGGGTATAATACAGCATAGAAGTGGAAAAGATGGTTAAAGAGCAACTCCCTATTATAATAAAAAACTTAATACTGGATTTACACCAATTGTGTTTTAATTTTGTTTTCTAGTTATTTATTTTTAATTACTTTCCCACACTATTGATGTACTAAATACTGTGGGTAATGCCGCTCTTTTTTCAATAAATTTTTTAAAATGTATCTTACTCTCCAGTGCTAACCACACAGTTGCTATCAGTGATATCACAGTCTGTCATGGTGAACACTATAAACTGAAGGCACTATGAGGTTAACAGGGGAGAGGCAAATGTTTTCTACACAGACTTTTCAGATGGACTGCCAAGATGTACTGTCAATCTTGGAAAGGAACACTGAAGATGAAAAAAATGTATTCTCTAGTAAATTGCAATGGATTTTTATTTATTTATTGAAAATATCAGATTGGATACCTTTGAGTCATAAACTCCTTTACAAAGGTTCCAGGTCAGAATACAGAGACTTTAAATACAGTACAATACAAACTTTAAAGACAGAACTGACAACAGGAACTAAATAGTAACAAGGAAGTATATATCGCAAGCAGTACTGTGTCAAGGGCTACGAGTAACGTAAACAGTTAATTTCAATGCAGAGCACAGAACAATTATATAGACACAGGGGAATAGCATTGACAAGTTAGATAGCTGAGACATCTTATTTAAAGCATGTGCAGAACTGCAGAGTTGCTCTTTAACATCAACGTAAAAGCAACAGAGACAGAGTGCTAGAGGATAAAATAATAAACAAAAAACAGCAAAAAGCAGCTTCCTGCAGTGACTCCACGCTTCTACCCACCCACTCATAACCCCCAGTCATTGCCTCTGACCCAGTCAGCTGATCAAACCATCCCTTCCAAATAATCTTCGAGCTAAGGATGGTGGATAGCTTTACGTGGGGATGGGATAGAGGCAGGTAGGACATACAAGGGTGGGAGGGCAGCAGTAAGTAGTAGTAAACTGCTGGTTTGCACACTCGGGCAGACTTGATAGACCTAGTGTTTTCTGCCAGGTATTTTTGTATGTTTATATAGCTGGATCAAATTGGTACCGACCACCTTTTTATGTTTTTTGCTGTCCAACCCCCACCCCATTTTGCAGCCTGTTCCCTCAAGGTCTCCCCAGCCTCCATCCCACTGCTGGAACCCTCATTCTGTTTTCCTTCTAACTCCTCCACCACGCCCCTTCCCCTCTGCATTCCTGGACAAGTAGATCATCCCAAACCACCATCACCAACCCCCCATCTGTCCTACTACTATTAAACCTATTATTAAATCCCGACGGGGCTAAACTGCACATGTCCTGCTGCGCGTGTCATGAGCGGACACCTTCTGATGTGAGTGGTGCTGGTGGATGAGAGGCTCATGCTGCTCAAGAGCACCGCTTGGGACTACTCATGCGCCGCGTGGATACCCACGTACTAGATTAGACAATAACGGTGACGGGCTCACTTGCATGTCCTGCTGCGGGTGTCATGGCGGACACCTTGCAGTGGGAGTGGTATGGCAGATGAGAAGCTCATGCTGCTCAAGAGCACCGCTTGGGACTACTCGTGCGCCGCGCGGATACCCAGGTACTAGATTAGACAATAACGGTGACGGGCTCACTTGCATGTCCTGCTGCGGGTGTCATGGCGGACACCTTGCAGTGCGAGTGGTATGGCAGATGAGGGACTCATGCTGCTCAAGAGCACCGCTTGGGACTACTCGTGCGCCGCGTGGATACCCACATACTAGATTAGGCAATAACGGTGACGGGCGGAGCATATTTGAGCAGCTATGCTCATTTTGCGTAGTGGGTAGGGTAGTGGACTGTAAGCATGCAGGTAGGTAGAATTATAATAGGAATGGGGCTCAATTCTCACAGCCTTCCACATTCAGTAGTTTGGAATAAATACAATCTCTGCAATCACAACTGCACAGTAAATGCCTGCTTGACATTTTTCCCCAAAATATTGTGTGACTTCCAAGTAGGTTAAATTTATTTACCAGGGGTGCAGCCCTCACCAAAATAAAATAAAAAATCTAAACTGTTGCTAAACTTTTGTGAGGGACATTTAAAAAGTCTAAATTATTGGTAACGTTTTGTGAGGGACATAAAATAAAAGTCTGAATTGTTAGTAAAGGACATAGCACAAAAAGTAAATGAATTGTTGGTACACTTGTGTGAGGGACATACAGTTCTGGCACCAACGGTGTTCCCAATTGCAGCAGTATTCCTCTTGGTCAAACAGTTTCCCATCCACCATGACACCTGCAGCATAACTGCAACTGCTCCCCAGACAGTACGTGGTGGTAGGACCCACGAGATAGAATCTACAGTACCCAAAAGTGTTAACATCAGCATGAGATACAAACTTTCCATCAGCCCCTCCCAACCAGTCAACACCCAATAATCAAGCACTTACTGTATTCCCAGCACAGAAATCAGCCCTAACAGTCCTACAGACACACAGAAACTCCAGCACCTACAGCCAACACCCAATATGTAGCATAGAGTCTGCCCCTAACACTAGCAAGAGTTAACCCCCATACCAGTGTAACCCCCTACTAATGAGAGTTCCCGAAAAGTCTTCCTTGGGTGTGCCTAAGCCACCGCTGCCAGGCTGGTATCCTGTGTCCTAGTGGTTTAAAACCGTTTGTGTGAAGAGTGCCTTAATGCCTCTGTGCTCTGTCTCTTTAAGAGCTGCCAATAACGTGGTGCTTATTCAATCTAGGAGGGGGCTACCCCTGCTAATACACCCCAACATCCCTCTAGCCTTACCTACTGCTTTAGTGGTCTACTTGGATGAGTTCAGGTCATCGGTGATGATGATGCTCAAGTCTCTTTCTTCCCTTGTGACTGCCAGTAACTCCCTTCCCAGCCTATAGGTGTCTTCAGGGTTTCTCTTCCCTATGTGCATGATCTTGTACTTCTGTGCATCAAATCCCAGTTGCCACTCTTCTGACCATTTTGCTAGTTTATCCAGATCTCTTCTCATTCTGCCCACCCCATCTGGATCATCTACTCTGTTGCAGATCTTGATGTCAGCTGCAAACAGATAAACCTTACCCTCCAGTCCATTTGCAATGTCACTGATGAAGATACTGAAGAGGACTGGCCCCAGGACTGATCCCTGAGGTACCCCACTTGTGACTTGCATCTCTTCTGAATGATTACCGTTTACCACCACTCTCCGTTTTCTGCCCATCAACCAGTTTTCCACCAAGCTGAACAACGTCTGACCCACCCCGAGCCTACCCAGCTTATTAATCAATCTTCTATGTGGAACAGTATCTAAAGATTTGCTGAAGTCAAGGTAGGTGACATCAACTGCTCCCCCTTGTTCCACCACTCTGATTACCCAGTCAAGGAAATCTATGAGATTAGTTTGACAGGACCTTCCTTTTGTAAACCCATGCTGTCTTGGATCCTGTGCTCCTATGGATTCCAGGTGTTGCACTATCCTTTCCCTAAGTGCCTCCATTCTTGCTTACTACTAAGGTAAGACTGATGGGTCTGGTTCCTACCTCCTCCCTCGCTACCACTCTTATGGAGTGGGATCACATAAAGCCTGTTTCCAGTCTTCTGGGACCTCTCCTGTGCTCAGAGACTCACTAAACAGTTCTGATAATGGCTCTGCTAGTTCAACCTTTAGCTCCTTTAGTACCCTGGGATGTATGCCATCAGGTCCCATTGCCTTGTCCACCCTGAGCTTATCGAGCTCTTGTAGGACCCTTTCTTTTGTGAAGGGACTAGTGCACACCTCCCTCCCTTCTGTATCCATGGTGTTGAGCTGTGGGCCCTGCCCTACCTTCTCTTCAGTAAATACTGAGCAGAAGTATCTATTTAGGATAGATTATTTTACATGGTCCTCCTCCTCACACGCCCCCTTATCCCCTTGGATCTTAGCAATACCCCCTCTGGACTTTCTCCTTTCACTAACATATCTATAGAAAGTCTTGTCACCTTCTTTCACTGTATGTGCTAGTGTTTCCTCGGTTTGGGACTTTGTCTGCCTTACTGCCTTCCCTGCTTCTCTTAGGGAAGTTTGGTATGCCTCCCTATCTTCATCCTGCTGTGTTCCCTTATATTTCCTGAAGGCCAGCCTTTTGGCTCTGACCTTTTCTGCTACTGTATTTGAGAACCAAAGTGGTTTCTTTCCTCTTTTGCACTTCCTTTTCTCACTAACACAATGGGATGTTGCTTCAAGTATTGCATCTTTAATGCTTGCCCACTTTACTTGTACCCCCTCTCCTGTATTTCTTTTTGCCAGGGCTAGCTTAACTCTGTTGGCCATCTTATCAAAGTCAGCTCCTCTGAAGTCCCATATTTTTGCCTTGGAATGGGACGATTTTGTTCTAGTGGACAAATTGAACCATACCATGCAATGGTCACTGGCACCCAGGTGATCTTCTACCTGGAGATCTGTGATCCATAGATACATAGATAGTGTCGGCAGATAAGGGCATATAGCCCACCCAGTCTGCCCATTTGAGCCTGTAAGTTCAGTTTATGCTTTCCCTAGAAGTCTGTTGCCCCTTACTCCTGACCTCCAGAATTCCCTGATGTGTATCCCATGCATTCTTAAATCCCGTGATTGTTTCAGCCCCCACCACCTCCTCTGGCAGGGTGTTCTACTTGTCCACCACCCATTCTGTGAAGAAATTCATCCCGCAGTCCAGAGAGATGCATGCAGATAGGGCAGCACCTCAGTGTCCAGAAGGTCTGCCTCAATAGCTCCCCACATTATACTGCAGTTATACTGCTATTCCACTACTTGTCTGTTACTGAAGCTCTCCTACTTCCCTTTTTATTAATTTACTGTCCTAAAAATCCTGCCACTGATCCTCAGATACTTTTCTTTTAAAAAAAAAGAAAATAAACAAATAAATGAGTCAAAACACTTGTCGTGCAGAGGGTGGGCTTCTTCCCCCTTATGCCCCTCCTACTCCACAACCCCTACTATCCCCTGAGTTTAGCTCCTGTCAATCAGATTTAACAGGGCATATAATTAAGAGTTGGGGGAACTGGGCAAAACATTTTCAGCAATTAAAGACAGCAAAGAAATACACCACCATTGAGTTTTAAATTTTCAACAGCTCAAAAACAATTCTAAGTAAAGACAGCAAAGAAATTACAGTGTCACTAAAAGCCCACAATCTAAGTTTAAGAGAAAAACAGCAATTACCAGTTAGTGTAAAACACTGAAATGAATATGTTTCCTTCCCCTTCCCCTTCTGGCTTCTTCTGAGAAAACAAAAATCACTTGCTACCTAGACACTGACTAAGCCCCACCTGCAGTTATCATGTAGCTGAGGTCAGAGGCCAGACAATTAGCACCCCTCACCCAAACTACAGAGCAAGTCAGACAAGCTAAGACGAAATTTGCAGCAATTAAAGACAGAAAAGAAAAACACCACCACTACGTTTTAAATTTTCAACAGCCCAAAAATAATTCTAAGTAAAGACAGCAAAGAAATTACAGTGTCACTAAAAGCCCACGATCTAAGTTTAAAAGAAAAATAGCAATTACCAGTTACTGTAAAGCACTGAAATTAATATGTTTCCTTCCCCTTCTGGCTTCTTCTGAGAAAACTTTCCTTTCCCTATTAGTCAGTACTAGATCTAGGATAGCCCTGTCTCAAGTGGGTTGTTGTACCAGTTGTTTGAGGCCCTCCCCCTGCAGGGAATCCACCATGTGTCTAGCTCTGGCAGATGTCACTGCTGGTACTGACCAATCTGTATCTGGCATGTTGAAGGCTCCCATTATCAGAACTTCACCTTTAGCCGTCATGTTTTGTATATCTTCTAACAGTAACGTGTCTATGTCCTTCCCCTGGCCTGGAGGCCTATACACAACCCCAGTTCGTATGGCTGTTCCATTTCCTATTTCTAGGGTGACCCACAGTTCTTCTGGCTCCTTATGTGTATTCTGAATTTCTGTAGCTTTGATATCTGATAGTCTGAGTTGGGAAGTAAAAGGGTAACAGCTTAAGACAGTGGAGCAGCATTTTCCAAGTTGTTCACGCGGAAGAGCTGTGGTAGGATTCAGAGAGAGAGAGACAGATATTAAAGCCACTGAACTGTGACCAGTTTGAAACCTGTAGAAGAGCAAAGATTTTCTGAACGCGATTGGCCTGTCAGGACCTCAATTACTGTTGGAATCCTGGTTTGGGTCAGAGACTCTGATATTGCGACCGGACTGCCTTCCGCCTGCTACAGTGATATTTCCTTACTACAAATGTGCTGTGTGCTGTGAGTGAGTCGTGATTTGGTTCCCCACTGTGTGCTGAACTGTGTTCTGCTTGCTGGAGGTTGCATCCAGCCAACTGGACTGAATCCACATTCATCTCCCTTTGGCCTGGGCCTTGTCACAGTAGCCCAGCCAGACTACCCACTGCACAGAGAAAGGCATTGATGAGAGACCTGCCTGGGGATCAGCCCCCTGCTCAATGAACAGGAACGATGCCTCAGTGAATCGTGTGGACCCTGCTTCTCCTGGCACTCCAGCTGAACAACCTGCAGTCTCAATTTCATCCAGACTGTGTCCTGTATTGGGTATTTTGACTAAATATCAATGCAGCTCCCTGCAACAACAGCTAAATCTAAAGTGCTATCGTCTGATTGTCTTGTTGTCTTTTCCCTCACAAACTGAGCCCTCCGGCTCTGGATTACAAATAGTGTGTGTTGTGCATGTTTCTTTCTTCCATCACAGGGTCCCAACCAGCTGCGACACTGGACTACCCTGGGCAACATTCCTGGCTAGACCACCTCTTTCCTACATGGGTACCCAGAGTGTATGACTGTGTAAGGACTCTGAAGTGCATGCATGACTGTCTGATTAATCTAACTATTAAGCCAATTAACCTGATTACGCCCCTTCCTTGTTCAAGTCCCCTTAATAAATCAGATCTAACTCTTTTTGCATTTTAACCAGACTGTGGTTCAAGTCTGTACCAAAAGCACTGTTCTGATATTATTTGCTGTCTTTAACCTTGTTTTACAGGGGGTTTCCAGGGTCGAACTGGTGGAACCAGCCCTGGTGGTGAGTGCAAACAGTGTGGATAACTGCATGGTGAATAAGGGGTCATTGCAAAAGTGATTGCTGTATATTGTTCAGGCCACTAGAAAGGAAAGAGGGGTTTACAGTGTCCCGGAGGCCTGTACCCAGGTTAGCTTGACCACTAACAACCCTGACCTCCAGGTGGAAGCACCCGTTTCAGTACCCAGGCCCCTTAACCTGCAACTAGCCACGCAGGCAGGGGTAGCAGCACTTGGGGTAGCGCCACCTAGGGGTTACACCAGACATTTCTAGTCTCACAAATCGGGGACTGCAGGCTGAAAAACTATAAATCTTCAAAGTAGTTTTTAGCTTAGAAAAACAGCAACATTTTTGCTTAGAGAGAAAAGCATTTCCTGAAGGAGACTTAGACTGTACTACAGCATCTGTGCAGCATTATTTTGTTTCAAATCTCCAGTCCTTTGTGAGAGACATGTAAATTTTGAGAGGGACTGAAGAAAGAGAGACGACAGGGGCAACCGGGAGGGGCAAAAGAAGTAAGCAGACAGTACACAGAATGCCCTCGGAGCATCCCTACCAACTGCTCCAACAAACCAATCTCATTTACAATCCCACTTTTCAAATACTTCCCTCCCACAACCTGCACCTGTTTATGCTTCTGGCTATCCCATTTCAGCTTTCTGATGTTCTGAAATCAATCATCTGTAATTTCTCCCATGCTGCATACAAAGCCTGCAAAAGTAAGAAGAATGAGCAAAACCCATCTAATTAAATAGGCCCATTAAGAATCTGTAACAGTACATGGTAATACAGACATGAATTAACAGTACCTGCTCTTCCAAAAACAGCCATTCTGGTCTCATGAAGAAATTACACAGCCCAGCAGTTCATAACTGTAACTTCTTTCTTTCATTTCCTGTGGCATATTGCAGGAACTGACTGTTGCAGAGCAGGGGAAGGGGTTTGTTAATATTTAATAGAAATAAAAAAAAAAATACACCAGTGCAGTTGCTTTCTATTCAGGTCTGTAAGTTTGTTTAGGAGCAAGGCATTTACATGTTTTTGTGTGTATGATTTCTTTATTTTTATCAAAGGGGGCTTTATGGAGTATAACCGGTTGACTCCTGTCCCAGCTCTGCAGTGCTGTGTCCCAGCTCTGCATGAGTTTGCCGTAGAGAAGGAACAGCTTAACTGTAAACATTTACATGCTGGACAGTTTTATTACTTTCCAAGATAATTTGGAGAGGTGAGTTGTGCGCCTTATTCTAACTTTTTTTAAACCAACATCAAATCCTATAGTAACATTTAGCTGTACAATGTTAAGTCTGTTTACTGTTGCCCTCCTATTCTTTAAAGGGGGGCGGTATGGGACAAATTTTACTTTTATATACCTTGTAGGAAGAGACAAAACGAACAGAGGAAAAAAATGGTTTGGAGACATACCCTTTAACTGTACTGTTTTGGCCAGTACAATACCAACTTTTTTACTGGTACCAGATCCTGACTAGTTGTTGATGTACAGATTTTTGACCACCCATAAGATTTAATTTGTCTGTGAGCAGCGTTCCCACTTGCAGTCCTCGTTTCCGGCCACCTGGCCCTCTAGTACGCACTGTGCAGCTGCAGATGTCCTGTGTGCGAGACCATGTGCAGATATTTGAGAGGGCGGCAGCACAGACAGCAATGTGCAAGGGAATCACTCCAGGAGCAGGGCCTTTGTTTTTTTAGCTTTTTTGGCACCAGTAGTAAATTTGTGGCAATCGAGATTGACGCGGAGGAGCAGGTCAGGATCCTGGTCGATGAACGATGATGGCAGCATGGGAGAGGTGGTGGTTGCTGCAGCCAAGAAGAGGGAGAGCTGTAGTAATTGGAATGCCTGTCAGTTTGAGGTTGTTGCCCTGTCTGCACTGCAGCCTGTGACTGGGATCCCAGTTCGGTAAGGCATTCTCAATTTAAATCCAGTCAGAATATGTGGCACTTTACTTACTGAGATTCAGGCAACTTGTGGGTTTTAAAGTGTGTGTGTGTGTGTGGGGGGGGTTACGTGTCCATAGTGCTGTAGAGTTGTCTCAGACTCTGGGAGGAGACAGAGTTTTCTCCCACTGCAGCAGCGACTCCATTAGGGTTGACCGGCCAGACCTTTCAACATTGGGGGCCCCCTACACAGGCTTAAGCACTGCAGCATCAATGTACTCCCATCTAGGGGAGGGAGGGACAGGGAGTTTTTTTTGTTGGGGCAAGGGCAGCAAACCAGCCCTAACCTTCTCTGTTTGGTAGCCCTTCATGTCCACCTCAGTGGCTGACATTCTTGTGGACCCAGTTCTTGGGCCAACCCCACACTCAATTAGTTGAACCACACTGGAGGGGGTCAGGTTTCAGGGATGTCATCAGAATACCTAGTCCTGAGCTGGTCCAGTGACACTGACGGCTGAACGGTTGGACGCCTTACCTCTCAACATGCCAATGATGTGTGTTTGGGAATTAGCATGGGATGGCGGGAGTCCTGGCTGTGTGGGGAAGGGCTGGGAGTGGACTGAGCAGCTGCTAGGCAACTCTTTTCCACAGGGTAGGAGCGGTAGGCCTCTCTGGCTCTTGGCTGCCACTGAGTAGAGGTTCTTCGGTAGTATCAAGCATGGGGGGGTTAAGCCCTAGATGTTCGGCTGGCTGGGCAGATCGGGGCTGTCTCCAGTGCCAGTGCACATGCACACCTCCACGTGCATGCACATCTGTGAACAGCCGGGGCGCTGAGGTTTAAGGGGAAGAAAATGTGGAAAACCGACCCACCTCCCCAGCCTCAGCCCCTCCCTCGTGCACCTTTCTATCTGCCCTTTGCCTTGGCTAGTTTCCTCAAGCCTGGAAAAAGGCAGTTACTGTATCGCTGTCATCCTTAAAAGTGGTGATATCTCCTCCCCGGCAGCTATCGGCTGATCTCTGTTCTCCTCCCAAAGCCCTGGAAAAAATAGTGACAGACCAATTGTCCAAATATCTCACCTCCCACGATCTACTATGCAGGGAGCAGCATGGCTTCCGGCCAGGTGACAGTACGACCACAACCCTTGTGGAGTTCTCTAACTTCCTTCATGAAACCCTTTGACAAAGGCCACCATACCGGAGCTGTCTTTATTGACCTCTCCAAGGCCTTTGATATGGTCTGTCACCCTCTCCTTCTTGACTCACTCCGTCAACTTGGCTTTTCCCAAGTCCCACTTGATTGGTTCTCTAGTTACCTCTCCTCACGTTCCGAATGTGTTAAAATATACAACACCCTCTCCGGCACTCATCCTGTCTGCTTAGAGGTACCACAGAGCTTCATTTTGGGCCCTCTTCTCTTCAGTCTCTACCTGAATGCCCTACCCAACTCCTGCTCCAGCAAGGTTCTATATGCAGATGACGCTGTCCTCTTTTCCTCCCACCCTGACCCCTCTTCTCTGTAGACCTCCCTCCAGTGCTCTTTCAGCCAAATCGAGAACTGGTTTATTTCCTGCAGGCTGATTATTAAGATAAAAAAACCAAAAAACAAAGCCATGTTGTTTGCTCACCATCAAAGCAAAGCCAAAAACTCGCCCCTCCAGACACTATCCAGTGCACTTCAACCACTGGAGCGGGTTAACAACTACAAATACCTGGGCATTACCTTCGACTCTGCCCTCACCTTTCACTCGCATATCAGCCTGCTCACCTTCACTGCCATCATGCGCATAGGCCTTCTCTTCCGCCATAAGGACTGCCTACCTCCAGAAGCCCTCAGACTGGCTGTCACCTCCTCAGTCTTGTCACTTGTAGACTATGGCCTCTCTGTCTCTGCCGCTGCTGGTGCCACTGCCCTCAGCAAAATTCAAATATCCCTAAACAAGGCCTGCAGGCTCCTAACTGGTGCAGACAGGCAGACTCATACATGCACTGTATACTCCCTGGCCATCACACTCAATCTTGAAGACAGATCACAATGTCAGATCTGCCTTCTGGCAAAAAGAAATACTGCTATGTCTCTCCCCTCCAAGGGTGTCCTCCTCCCTCCACCCAACTACCCCCTCTACCTCCACTCATAGTTCCACCAAGGCCACTCTTAGAGTCCCCAGGGTGAGAACCTCCCTAGCCCAGAGATCCTTTTGTTACAAGGCACCACACTGGTTTGACTTCCTCCCCACTTCTGTCACCTCCCTCCCTCCCTCCCGAAAATAGGTCCTTTTAAGTAAGCTCTCAAGAACCTCATTCTCTCCACCCGCTGTTGCAATTGTTCACAACATGCAGGATCCTAGACCACCAGTTACCTCCCCACTAGGGGCTTTTAACTAATCTTTGCTGACAATGCCTACAAACATACAGTCATGCATCACTAGGGGGCTCTTAACCAATCTTTGCTGACAATGCCTCTTGCTGAGGCAGCACCACTGAAGTACTTCGTCTGCCTACTGTTGCCTAGCTACCACTTTGTATAGGCCATTGTGTCACTGCTGTTTACTGTGATGACTGATCACTGCACTGTTCTGTGCACTGTGATGTTGTATTGCGATTTGATGTTTATGGTTGTTGCTGCTCTGTAATTACTTGATTTGTTTCAAAACTCTTGTAATCACTTGATATGTATTATACCCTGTCTGTACTATGTATTCATCTGTCTCTGACGTGGTGCCTTTGGGAAACAAGTCCTTGACTCAAAGGGTTGTAATTCCGATGTTATAAATAAATAAAATAAATAAAATCCCCCGGCGACATGATGAGAACTAACCCCTCGCAGGCTCCACACTGGTAACTGGACGCACACCGCAAGGTTTGTGGCATAAGGTAAGTCCCAGAGGAGCCGGGTGACAGGTTTGGGTGGGTTGGTAGGAAGGAGCACAGACCTTAAATTTAAAAAAAAAAGACTACCTAGTCTCTGCAGTAGCTGTTGTGAGCTTGAGCAGTGGCACGGCAAGAGTAATGAGGGCAGCAGTGGCTGCCTCAGTGGAACAATACCCAGTTCTGAGACAGGGAGAATGAATATAAAAGGAAAAGAGAGGGAATAGATGCTGAGAAGTGAACCCTTGGTGTGCCACGGACTGAGAGCTTCTGAATTTCTATACATTCTAATTCTGTTGGCAGCCTGGTTGTTGGTGAAAATCAGAATGTACCCAAAATTAAATGTCCTCTCTTCCCTAAACTGAATACCACTACTGTGAAGGTCCCATTCAAGTAGTAACATTCAGTAAGAGGAGCATTCCTGTGCAGGGATTTACTACAGCATGAGGGTCACAGCCGGGGCATTAGTTTTTCCAGATTTGGGGGTGTATCTGTTTTTAAGTTAATTCCAGTTTGAATCTAAAAACCAGTGCACATTTGGGGCCCAGTGTGCAAACGTTTTCCCTTGTGCAGATGCTGGTTTGTGCACACAGACTGGGCTTTGAGCAGATTTCCTATGTTCAGAAGCCTGGTTTGCATGTGCAAACAGAGTCTGAGGCTGAGCAAACTGTGGAGGGGGATGCAATGCAACTGTACGTGCGGGGACCTGAATACTATTGTCCGTCCGTTGACCTTCGCCTCCTTATCTTGCCCTTTTCCCACCAATGTCCCCATGTTCCTCTACCTTCACCAGCCCTATGACCACTATATAGGACTTCTCCATTTAAATCTCTCTTGTCTTCCCACCGAGGCATGTTCCAAGGTTTAATGCCACCAAGTGTGTTAATTGAGTCCGGAAAAGCCATATTGCTTAACCCCAGCACTTCGCAAATGAAAATGTGGTGCATCGTTAGGGGCAGAGTTACAGAGCTGATACCATGAATTTGTTTAGAAGACTTAAAGAAACAAGTACAAAAATCACCCTAGTGCAACAATAGTTAAACATCAAACTAAAAATGCAGATATATGCGGCTATTTATGTATAAGGGAGGCAGTATAGCGCAGTGGTATAAGGCTCTGAGCTGCAAATCTGGTGACATCCAGCAGACAAGGTCTGGATTTGAACCCCACAGCTTCCACTTGCATACTGTGTGACCCTGAGCAAGTCACTTAACCTCCCTGTGCTCCCAGGTGGCACCTGTAAAAAAGCTTTCAGTTTAGTGTGTTACTCCTGGTTAAATAACTAAAAAAAAAATATATACTGTATATGAAATAGAAAAGGTGCTCCCCCACATACCCAATATATGCAAAAAGCAATACATCCCAGATCAATTGCCAGTTCTATAGTAAATAACAAAAAGAGGCAGAAGGGAGGAGGGGCATATTTTGTCTGCACAGGGATTCTGAGTTTTACAATGGTTTCAACCCTCGGACAAGGGGAAGGGGGGAAGGACTACTAGACTACCAGGGATAGTTTTATATTACAACTGGGATGGGGATCAGACAACAGGGAGGGGTGGGTGCACTGCACTACTGGGGATCCTTCTGTTTTTTATCACAAGGATGGCTGTCAGACATTGGGGATGGGGAGGGAGTACTGGACTAACAGCGATCTCTTTTGTCACCACGGGGATGGCAGTCAGACAACGGGGAGGGAGAGGAAACATTGGACTAACGGGGATCTCTTTTGGCACCATGCAGATGGCGAATGGAAACTGGAGCGGGAGAAAGGAGATCACTATTACTGATACAGGGTCGACGATTGGGGACCAGGTAGGGCCACCCCACTATGGAAAAGGTCACTTTTATTAATACAGGGTCAGCGATCAGAGACTGATTGGGGGAAGGGACACTGCACTATGGAAAAGATCACAATTATTAATACAGGGTCAGCAATCAGAGACCAGGGAGTAGGAGGGACACTACATTATGGAAAAGATCACTGTTATTAATACAGCGTCGGTAATCAGGGACCAGAGAGGACTCTACACTATCGAAAAGATCACTATTATTAATACAGGGATGTCAATTGTGGACCGGGTGGGGGAAGGGATACTACACTATGGAAAAGATCACTATAATTAATACAGGGTCGGTAACTGGAGACTGGGGAAGAGATAGGGACACTACACTATGGAAAAACATTCAATTTCTACACCGGGACGGTGATCGGAGTAGGGTGGCAGTACACCATGGGGGCCTGCAGCTGCGTGGAGTTTGGGCAGGTGGGGGGCTGAACTAAGCCACCCTCAGGCCATGTAAATGGTCTCATAATAGGCATACTAATGGGCACTAGTGTCTTGCATGCCCAATGGGCACATTTGCTTGTGTAACTCCCTACAAATGGGGGTTCCTGAAGGTCTTCCTTGGGCTTGCCTAAATGCCCACTGCCAGGCTGTTGTTCTGTGTCCTAGCGATTTAAAAGTGTTTGCATGTGAGTGCCCTGTTAGCCTCCATGCCTGTCTCTTTAAGAGCTGCCTATCTTGTGTGTAAAATTGATCTGGTTAGGGACCGAGTAGTTTCAGGCTCGAGTTCCACCTGGGCTGCAGTGTTATCACTCCATTTTGCCGCTATCGCTATTTGCGCATAGGGAACCCTGCTAGGAACTGTGACTGTTTATTGTTTCTCTGTTTTAATAATAATAATGTTGTAGTTTGTCTAACCTGCCTTCCTTTGCAGCATGGACATTTCAGTATTGCCCAACCATTTTGGTTCTGGACTGCCTATTGGGACCAATCGGTACCTTTGGGGACTCTAAAATGGTGTCTGTCCCAAGGGGTCTTGTGGTAGCAAATTTCTGTAGGAATTGTAGTTTTTGCACTTTGTCGCCTAAGTGGACCTGGAGGGGGAACCCTGGCTTTGACAGACTGATGGATCAACCAACTGGAACCTTTTGGACCGAAGGGAAATTCCCAAGCTGCCTGCTGGAGTGTTTCAGTCTGGAGTTAGAGTTTGAAGAGTAAACAGCTTGAGTGATTCGAGCAGCTGCCCCTGGGTAGTAGCATGGGAAATCAGTGGAAAGGCTGAGTTAGGCCTGTCTACCTGCTCTCGAGAGAAAATTTTTTTGAAGGCTTAGTAACTGGACTGTATCTAAAATCGAATGTGATAAAGCCACTGAATTGTGACCAGCCTTGAACCTGAAGAAGACCAAATATTTGCTGTACGCGATTGAACTGTCAGGACACCTTTTCACCACAGAACTCCCGGTTTTGCTCAGAGACACTGATATTGCTGCTGGACTGCTATCCTTTTTGTGGTATGGTGATTGCTTTACTATAGATGTGCATGTATGCTGTTAGTGGGTCACGATTTGGTTCCCCACTGTGTAATTGTGCCACGCTTGCTGGAAGCTGCATCCAGCCTTCCCGGACTGATATCCAAACTGTCTTACCTTACCTGACCTGGGCCCTGCCACACTGGCCCAGCCAGCTACTTCAGATGCAGAGAACACCATCGACTCGAGACCTGCCTGGGGATCAGCCCCCCTGCTCAACATCACAAACAGGAACAACACTTTGGTGAATCGTGTGGTCCCTGCTTCTCCTGGCAAACCAGCAAGTCATCCTGCACTCTGCATTTCATCCATTCTGTGTCCTGTATTGGGTAGCATGAGTAAACACCAGGGTAGCTCCCTGCAACAACAGCTCAATCAAGGTGTATCATCTGATTTAACTGTTTTGCCTAATCTTCACGAACTAAGCCTCCTGGCTCCAGATTACAAATTGTGTGTGCTTTGTGTAAGCCTTTTGTTTTCATCACAGTGCGATGCCAGCCTACCCCAGGCAACATTCCAGGCTAGCCCACCTCACTTCCAACTGGGTACCCAGAGCGTGTGACTGTGCCGGGGACTGAATGTGCATGCATAACTGCCTGATTAGATCAGTTTTACAATCAATTAATCAATCTGATTACACCCCTCCCTTGTTCAATTCCCCTGAATAAATCGGATCTAACTCTCTTTTTGCATTTTATCTGTCTGTGGTTCCAGTTTGTACCAAAAGCACTGTACCGTTGTTATTTGCTGTGCCTAACCTTGTTTTACAGGGGTTCTCCAGGGTTGAACTGGTGGAACCCGCCCTGGTGGTAAGTGCAAACAGTGTGGGAATTTGTATGCTGAATAGGGGCTACTGTGAAAGTGTTTGTTGCATATTGTCTAGGCCACTAGAGAGGAATGAAGGGGGTTACAGTATCCTGGAGGGCTGTACCCAGGTTAGCCTTGTTACTAATAACCCTGTTCTCAGGGTGGAGGCACCCGTTTCAGTATCCAGGCCCCTTAACCTGCAACTAGCCAAGCAGGCAGGGGTAGCAGCCTTTGGGATAGTGCCACCTAGGGGTTACACAAGTCTCCTTTTGTGAATGGGGGCTTAACATGTAGCGCTATTGCTGGCAGCTCATTCTCAAGACTGACTGTGGGAGCAGTGCTACTGAGGTTCCCAGTGTTTTCCAGGGTTAGCGCCGCATGCTGCACCTATTCACATTCGGATAGGGTAGTGCACCATCCAATTGTGAGTATACATTTTGGTCCCTGCACAGTAGCAAGGTATGGGCAAACTTTTAGCTGCAGTTTGTCCTTTTTTGTAAATCCTGTCCAAGATTTTTAATCACTGAGATTAAAGATCATTAAAATAAGGAAAATATACAATGAAATAAGCTTGTTTTCCTTGACAAGATAAAATATGATACTTTGTCTTGATATAAGCCTTGATATATGGGATAGGGTAAGTAGGAGGGTCAGGGGAGTGGAGGGAGGGGCAGCTGCAGTATAAGGGTTGCTACCTGCACATTCGAGCAGACTCAATAGACCATAAGGCCTTTATCTGCTGGCAAATCCGTATGTTTATATATAACATGGATTCTCAGCAGGAAGGCCATGTCAAATGACTCTGATAGATTTTTATGTTGTCTTGCGCATGCGCAAGAAACATGTTGTGGTAACTTTAGAATAGCAAGTTTTGGAGTCGCGGTCGTGTTGTGGCCAGTGGTGCCACTGCTTTTTGGGTCTGGGCTCCATTGCACGAATTTGATTGCACGCTGTTTATGGCAGCAGTGCAAAAGCATGCCACCAACTTAAAACGTTTTATCCGCTGCAATGAGGGAGCTCCAACTCATTGCAGGGCATGCCTTTCCTGGTGTAACATTTCAATAAGACATGGCAGTGGCTGTGCCATCTGCCTCATACAGTCCCCAGAAAAGGAGAAGCTGTTCTCCCAGACTCCTAAAGTGACCACTCACCCGTAATCTGCGTTTGGGCTATCAACTTCACCAAGCCCCCCTAAAATAATATACACTAGGGTTCTAAAACAGGGGCACCTACACCTGCTAAAATCTCACTTAAGCAGGCTGGATTGGTCTAAAATTGACACTCTCAAGGACATAAACAAAGCCTTGGAACTGTGGAACTGTTCATCAGCCATTTCACTGCAGCCTGTGATATCTATTCACCACTCTTAAAGAAGAAGGTCAAATGCAGGTCTGACCCCTGGATAAACTCTGTGCTCACAGAGCAGCTCAAACAAAGGGACCACCTCTGGCACTGTGCTCGAGCCACAGCAGCGAAAGGTGACATCCAACAAACAGCAAGAAATGGCTGTATCCAAGCTATATGGAAGGCTAAAAGCAAATACTTTAGGGAGGCACTTTCCAGCTCCTGGGATGATGGGCAAAAATTCTGGAATAACTTGAAGGACCTCACAGGCAAGGATGCTAATGCACCACCCACTATGCTCAACATTGATGATACACCTACGCTTGACCTAAATACCATCTCCGGCACGTTCAGCAAAGCGTTCTCTAACCTGAGTAGTGTCCTTCCACCTGTTTTTTTCAATGTCTCCACCTCCAACTCCACCTTTACCACTGCGTCCCAAGCACACTGTGCTCCGCAGTTCTTCTTCAAAGAGATCCCAATGCACTTAGCCAGAACCTGTATATGCAAGTCCATCAGCAAAACTGGCTACAGTGGTGACTCCCTTGACCTGAAGTTGCTTGCACTAGTCCTGGATGAGATCCTTGAACCCTTGACAAAGATCTTTAACCTATCCTTGAGACTGGGTGAATTCCCATCACTCTGGAAACAGGCAACTATCACACCTGTGCACAAAAGCGGGAGACAAGTCACTGCACACCAACTACAGGCCCATCTCCATCCTCCCCCCCATATCAAAAGCTTTGGAACGAATAGTCTCTGACCAACTTGTAGAGTTCCTGGAGAAATATGAAATCCAACACCCAGAACAGCATGGCTTCCAAAAAGGGCATAGTATCACCATGGCACTGGTTGAATTTACCGGTTTCCTCCATGACACACTCAACCAAGGAACGTGGGTGGGGGGGCAGTATTCATTGATCTAACAAAGGCCTTTGACACCGTTAACTACCCACTCCTACTCAGTCAACTGACTGCCCTTGGGTTCTCCAATGATGTACTGCCCTGGTTTGCTAATTACCTAGGGGGTAGGGTCCAATGTGTCAGGATTGCTGGAGTCATCACTGATGTAAAACCAGTCCTCTCAGGTGTTCCTCAGGGGTCAATACTGGGGCCATTACTATTTTCTCTCTTTCTTAATGGTCTCCCTAGCATCTGCCAACAGAGAATATTACTTTATGCAGATGATGCTGTACTGTTTACCAGGGACTGAGATACTAGTCAACTTGAGAGTCAACTACAATGCAACTTCAGGCATGCTGAAGATTGGTTTACCTCACACAAACTTGTACTGAACTATAGCAAAACCAAGGTCATGACATTCTACAACCCAAAGAGCAAGTACAAACCTCTGCCCCTCAACATCAAGAACCACGCGAGGGCCTCACTTGAACATGTTCCTGAGTTTAAATACCTAGGCTTCACACTGGACAGCTCTCCTTCTTACTCGCAGGACATTGGTAATGTAGCAAAGGCCGTCAATATACGGATTGGCTTGTTCCACAAGCACAAGCACTACCTGACCCCTGAAGCCATTAGACTGGCCATCTATAGCTCTGTCACCTCCATTATTGACTATGGTCTAGTCATCTATGGCTCTGCCTCCCCTACTGCTCTCCGGTGGATATCTGTGATACTCAATAAAGCCTGTAGGTTCCTAATGGATGCCACCCGCCTAACGCACACCTGTGACTTATATGCCCAGGCCGGATGGCTACCACTCGTTAGTAGAATACAATACCAGACCTGTCTGCTCACCAAAAAAATTCTCCTCGGGCACATGCCTCCAGGAGTGGCAAAACTCCTTACCACCTACAGCAGCACCCAGCTTACATGGAGAGCTCAACAACAGACCTTCCAGGTGCCTAGATGCCGGACCACTATGGGTCAGAGGTCATTTCACGCTGGGGCTCCTCAGTGGTACAATACCCTTAACAAAGAAGCACTTGCAGCTGTGACTCTTGGTCCCTTTAAAAGGGAGCTATGACTATGTCTCGCCTCTACCACACAGTGTGACTGCCTCTCCTAAACAATGGTCATCTCCTTCTACCTTAGTCGTTGGTGATCTATAACAGGTCTTACTGCCTCACTCTTTACTTCACCAGCCTCCATCATCTCATCCTTTACTCCCCACCCCTCACCCACCCTCCCTCTCAACTGACAACCTCCTACACCAGGCCTCCAACCCACTCACACCAATCTCTTGCCATCCACCCCTACCCTCCAACAATGGCCCTTTAGCCTGCCGACTCCATTCTGACTCCCTCCTATCCCATATACAGTTCACCCTGAAAACTGATTCAAGCTGGCTTTTGCTGTCTCTTTCCACTATTTACTGTATTTATAATGTTTTAGTCAACTATGTGTGTTAAGAATGTAACAGTTGATTACCTTTGTATGTACGTTACCCTACATCCTTTGATGTGGAACCTTTGTAAATGAGCAGTTCCTCCTCAAAGGTATTTGTAATCCTAGACTTTAATAAATAAATACATACATAAAGAATAATGAATCAACAATGCAACTGTTCATGAGGTGGGCTCTCAAAAAGCCTATGCTGCAAATTTGGTGAAACAATTCAAACAAGTATTTGTCAATGCCGAATGTTGATTGCGTTGGTCTATTGAGCTCACTCACTGCCCCTCTGTCACTCGCTCAGTCTGTTTCTCCCGGTGCTGCAGACTACTCTTTTGTACTGGGCTCCTGCTTGTGTTAGCACCTTGTTCTGGCCACTAAGAAATCCGCAGCTGTCCTGACAGAGCTCTGTTGAGGTGGCTCACTCCCCCTCTCTCACTCCCTCATTCCGTTTCTCATGGCGCTGCAGGCTGCCCTTTTGTACTGGGCTTCTGCTTCTGTTGGTGGCTTTTTCTGCCCACAAAAAAATCTGCAGCAGTCCCGACACAGGTCTGTTAAGTCTGCTCACTACCTCTCTCACTCACTGCTCCGCTTTCTGCCGGGCGCTGCAGGCTGGCTCTTTTAGCTTGGCTCCTGCCTGCTTCCGCTTTTTCTGCCAACAAAAATCCACAGCAGTCAGGACAGAGCTCAGTTGAGGTCGCTCACTCCCACTGTCTCACTCACTCATTCTGTTTCTCCTGGTGCTGCCGGCTGCCCTTTTGTACTGGGCTCCTGGCTGCATTGGCACCTTTGTCTGTCCACAAAGAAATCTGCAGCTGTCCCGACAGAGCCCTGTTGAGCTCACTCAGTCCCCCCGTCTCACTCGCTCATACTGTTTCTCCCACCGCTACAGGCTGGCCTTTTGTACTGGGCCCGTGCCTGCATTGACGCCTTTTTCTGCCCCCAAAGAAATCCACAGCAGTCCTGACAGCACTCTGGTGAGTTCGCTCACTCGCTCTCTCGTTCTGTTTCTCCCAGTGCTGTAGGCTGCCCTTTTGTACTGGGCTCTTGCACTAGGGCCTTTTTCTGCCCTCAAACAAATCCGCAGCAGTCCCGACAGAGCTCAGTTGAGCTCGATCACTCCCCCTCGGTTAATCTTAATCTGTCCCAAACACTGATTTCCCACAGCGATTGTGCTATTCTCTGGCAGGAGTGCAAAAACATATTTTAGCCAGGATGTGAAAAATGACAGCTGAACTGTTCATAAGGAGGTGTGAAAAAATGCCAATGTTGAAAATGTGGCGTGAAAATATAAATTTGCAAAGTTACAAGGGTGCGTGTAAACAGTTCAATGCACACTTATAACAGTCATGTTATGGAGTTTCGTCACCAAATTTTCAACATAGGGATTTTAGAACCTCTGCTCGTGAACAGAGCCACTGTCATTTTCTCAATCTGTCCTGAACACTGATTTCCCACAGTGACTGCGTTATTCTGTTCCGGAACTGAGAAAACACATTTCGGTCAGGATGTGAAAAATGAGAGCTGTACTGCTTATAAGGAGATGTGACAAAATGCCACTGTTGAAAATCTGGCTTGACAATATTACAAAGCTGTGAAGTTACAAGGGCGCGTGGAAAGTGTGCAGTGCACACTTGTAACACAGTCATTTGATGGGCTGTCATCACCAAATTTTCAACATAAGCATTTTTGGACATCTGCTCATGAACAGTATCACTGTCATTGTCTTAATCTGTCCTGAACAGTGATTTCCCACAGCGACCGCTCTATTCTGTGCCAGAAGTGCGAAAACACATTTCGTCCTGGATGGGAAAATGACAGCAGTACTGTTCATAAGTAGGTGTGGGAAAATGGCAATGTTGAAAATCTGAAGTGAAAATATTATAAATTTGCGAAGTTAAGAGCGTGCGTGCAAACTGTGCAATGCACACTCGTAACACAGTCTTTTATGGAGTATCGTTACCAGATTTTCAACATAGGCATTTTAGGACCTGTACTCATGAACAGTGTCACTGGCACTGCCATTTTCTTAATTTGTCCCGAACACTGATTTCCCACAGCAACCATGCTATTCTGCACCAGAAGTGCGAAAACACATTTCGGCCAGAATGTGAACAATGACACCTGTACTGTTCACAAGGAGGTGTGAAAAAATGCCAGTGTTGAAAATCTGGCATAAAAATATTGCAAATTCGCAAAGTTATGAGCATGCGAAGCAACTGCGCAGCGCACGCTCATAAAACAGTCAGTTTTTGAATTTTTTTCCACTAAATTTGTGACATAGGCTTTGTTAGAGCCCACCTCATGAACACTGGCACTGTCGTTTCATTAATCGGCCCCGAAAGGTGATTCCATGCAATGACCGCAAAATCACTTTTCGGGGGTGGTTAATGCCATGACACTTCCAGAATTCATGAGGAGGGGTCCCAAAAACCCATGTTGAAAATTTGGTGTCAAAATTCCAAAAAATGACTGAAATATGCATTAAAGTTGGAAAAAAAAACATTTATTCCATTATACAGCTTACCGTCATTTCCTCAGTTCGCGGTCTGCTTTGAAGAGTGCAGACGTGTTCCCAGTCCACCGAGGATCGTCACACCGAGCTCCGGAGGTAAGTATGGGGTGAGAGGTGTGTGTGGGGAGGCAGGGTGTACAGTGGTGGGTGCGGGTTACGGGAGGGGGGCAGGGAGACCGCCAGGGACCGCTTTCCTTCTTACAGGTTAGAAAAAAAAAGACGTTGCAGGACCGTTTTTTATTTCACAGTGGCATGTGGCACACTGGGTGGGTTCCCAGCATGCCACTGGAGTCTTTCTTTTGGGGGGCAGCAGTAGCCAATGGGGGGGTTCACAGTATGCCGACGGGGATTGGGCACCCCATTGGCAGAGAATATAAGCAGGGGGTGACATAATGCCGACGAGGAGTGGGCTCCCCCATCAGCAAAATAAACACTGGGCCACTGAAACCAACAGGGACTGGGGCCCTCATCGGCAAATAAACATGGTGGGGGGGATATATTGTTTGTGAACACGGCAGCAAGCCGCTGCCATGTTCACAAACAATATCAGGGTTTCTAGATCCCACCTGCAATGACGGGAGCTGCTCCTCATTGCAGCTAATGGCTGACGCTGGCACGACGAGCAGCCCCTGATTGCAGTGGCGCAATTTTCACAAGTTGGTGGCATGCTGGCTGAACTAGTGTCAGCAGCAGCGTCGCTGCATTGGGGAAGCTTTATGCCTTTACAGGCTGTGGGGCACTGGCTCAACAGTGCTGCGCCTCCACAACCTGCTTGTGGAGAAACCTGCACAATATGCTTTTGGCGATGCACGCAATCAACATAAAATGACTGTTTTATGAGCGTACTGTATAAAGTCTAATGAATGCTCATAACTCGCAAATTTGTAATATTTTCACTCAAGATTTTCAACATTGGCCTTTTTCTTACACATCCTTATGAACAAAACAGCTGTCTTTTTCACTTCCTGACTGAACTGTGTTCAAACACCATTAAGTCTTGCTATATTATGACAATTAGCAGTTAGCCACAGCACTTGAACTGCCCCGGAGAGGAAGGAGTTAACTCCAGGCTGACTGAGTTCCAAGCGCGAGCGCTTTGCTGAAAGCTCTATCTGGCTAGTTTCAAACTGAAACTGTCAGATTCTTTACTCCGCTTCACTGAACAGTCGCTCGGAGATCTGCTCCTTCAGCTCGGTTCATTTCTCGGTTCAAGCTTGAGTGTTTTCAGTTCATTTAACTTGACAGTAAATATTTATTTTACCGCATTTTAGGTTCAAAGCTCTATCTGGTAAACCGTAAGTACAGGATTTAAAGTCTGTGTGGAAATTAATTATCAGTTCGGTTTTGAACCGATTGGTTTGCTAAAAACAATTTTAAATAGTAGCTTGGGCTTTTAGAGTGCGGTTCCCGGTTCTTATCGGTTCTAAAAACCTATCTCTTAAATTAGGCTTTTCAAATACCGTGATACGGTTAGGAACCGATATGGTGTCTTGTTTGGCACTGCCATAAAAGAGCAAGTTTTGGATAGGCTGGCATTATAGTCTGAGAAACCCAAAGAAAACCGGCCCACTGGGTTTCAACACTGTGATGTTTGTGGGAAGCTTTGCCAAGGCTGGACCCACACACTAGCTGTGTTTATGTCTGGGCTGACCACCTCCCGTCAGACTGCCAGGTGTAAGAATTTCCCTGCAGCCACCCTGGAGAAAAGATTGGGCGGGCTCAGGAAGGAGAGGCCAAAGTCCGCTGACCCGGTATGGCCAGCCCGGTCCAGCACCCACTGGACCAGAGGGAGCGCTCTGACCAGGCGAGACTTCTCGGCAAGGAAGGCTGGTTTCTGAGGACCAGTCCCAGTAAAAATCTAAGAAATCAGCAGGTCTGAGTGCAAGATTGCCTCTCCAACTGCTGCAGAGATAACTAAAGCCATACAGTTGTCCAGTCACTGTCTCAGGGATCAGCCGAACCACCAACAGCTGGCAAAGGTTGGTTCGCTCAGTTCCAGTGGTTCAAGAGTATGATGTTGAGGAATTTTATGAACCACAGGAGGGGAGGAAGATTTTGATCATCATGTATGTGGCTGGGAGGGTCTGGACGTGCCCATTGAACCGGACATTTCTCCAGACAGACCATTAGAATCTCTCCATGCTGTCTGAGTCCCCTTCCCATTTTATGTTTTACAAAAGGTATCAGAAACCCTCCAGCTTCCCTTGGAAGAGGCTGTGGATGAGCAAGAGGAGCCTGATTATGTTGAGATGATGGATATCCCAGAGTCTAGAGGTTGTCTATTCCTGCATAAGTCATTTAGGAAGCAAACAACAAAAATTTAAAAATCCTCATTCTGTCCCTCCTGTAGATAAAAATGGACAGAAGGTATACTTTATCAGGCCCTGATACAGACTTCCTCACTGAGCAGTGTAGTCATGTAGGTGGTACAAGCTGCAGCCTGTATCATAATATCCCCTGGCCTCACATCCTCCTGATGAGATTCCAGGAAGATTGATGCCATGGCGAAAAAAACAGTATATGGCAGCTTCTTTGGGACTCAGGCAGGCAAATTATATGGCTTAAGTGGCTAGATATCAGAAATCTAGATGGGATACAGTGTTGCAGTTAGCCAAGCAGGCCCATGGCCAGCTGGCTAGTGAATTGAAACAGGTGGCTGCTGATGGCATTGAAGCCTCTAAGTTCAATTTCATACTGCTGTAGATGTTAATGATGTTTCCTCTAGGTCATGGCCACTTCTGTAGCTTTCCGTAGGTTGGCATGGCTCAGGTGCACTAATCTGTCAGGATACTCAGTCAAAGGCTATGGATTTTCCTGTGGTGGGAAATTCTCTGTTTGGAGAGCAAATGGAAAATTATATGAAAAGATGGATGAATACAGAACTACCTACAAAAGTGCCTCAGGCCAAGGAGTGGCATGCCACTCCACAGAGCACACTCCCAGAGGTAGGGCAGGCTTTCCACAGGCCTTTTATCAATCCCAAGCCTCCTCTGCTTTTCTCAGAGGGTTTTTTTGAGAGGCAAGAGGTAGTGCGCAGGTAAACCGTCCCCACCCCTCAGCCTAAGGCTACTGCCAAGCAGGCACCCTGATGGGGTGCCCAGGGGCTGATTCTCCTGTACCAGTTGGAGGCAGGTTGGCTTATTTCAGCCAGAACTGGGTGTCCTAACTGGACAAATGGGTTCTGAGGTGGTATGCCGGGTCTGGTTCTCAGCTTCAAACAGTTTCCAAAGATGAGAACCAGACATTTTCCACCTGCAAGCTCTTTAGAGGCTCTTTGCTTTGAAGCAGAGGTCTCTTCCCTCCTAGACTGCAAAGCAGTGGAAGGGTTCTCCTGTCACCAGGGCAAGGGCTGTACTCAGATACTTTTACCCCAAAGACAGGAGAATGGCGTCCATTCTAGACTTAAGGTACCTGAACAAGCATTTTTGAAACCAAAGTTCAAAATGTTAACTTGGCAATGATTTTGCTCTCCCTCAGGCCAGGGACTGGCTAGCCTCCTGGACCCTCAAGGATGCCTATTTTCATGTCCTGATCAGGCCTTCTCACCGAAAATACCTCAGGTTCGGAACTGCCCTCAGGTCACTACCAGTTCAGAGCAATGCCTTCATTCTTACCTCTGCTCCAAGGGTATTCACAAAATGTCTAGCTGTGGTAGTGGCTCATTTCGAGAGCAAGGGGTTGCTGTGTTTCCCTACCTGGACGACTGGGCTCATTGTGGGTCAGTCCCCAGATCCAGGTAAAATCCACTTGCAAGTCACCCAGCAGCTTCTCACTCCTGGGATTCCTGCTGAATTTACCAAAGTCAGTTCTGAACCAGTTCAGGTACTAACTTTCATAGGTGCGAACTGACACAAAGTTGGCCAGGCATTTCTCCCTCGGAAAGGGTAGAGAAGCTGATTGCCCTGGCATCCTCTTTCACCCCATGGGTCTCTCGACCAGCAAGGCACTTTCTGCAACTTCTAGGGCACATGGCTGCCTCCACAGCTGTAGTGCAAGGAGCAAGATTCAGATGAGAGACATTCAGTTTCATTTGAGGCCTATTGGTCCCAAAGGAGGGACCCCTTACCAAATTGGTCCCAGTGATTCTAACTCTGATTCTAGCTCTTCAGTGGTGACAGGATCAGAGCACCCAAGACAAGGGTCCCCTTCATTCCCATTTCTCATTCCTCACCCTCACCACGGATGCCTCCTTGCTGGGTGGGAGCGCACTGAGCGACCTTTCCACTCAGGAGTGTGGTCCCCAGAATCTCTTGCTCACATCAACCTATTGGAACTCAGAGCTGTCTTTTTAGCTCTTCAGGTTTTCTCAGCATCTGTCCAGAACAAAGTAGTTCAGGTCAGATCAGACAATACCACAACAATGTGGTAAATCAACAAGCAGGGGGCACTCGGTCCATCAGCCTTGTGCACCAAAGCAATGAAGTTGTGGTCTCTGGCTTACTCCTGAACACCTCCTCAGTAGCAGTTCACCTTCCAGGGAAGGACAATGTCCCTAGCGGATGCCCCTCAGCAGGATTCTCAGGTCATCACGAATGGTCTTTGAATCCCCTAGTGCTGGGGTCAGTCTTTGCCAGATGGGGCACTCCTCAGATAGATTTTTCGCAGCCCCAGACAACCACCAACTTGCTCTGTTCTGTTGCAGGCCTCCAGTAATGGGCCAGTCCGCTGGACGCCTTTCTGTTGGATTGGGAAGGAAAGTTCTTGTATCTTTCCCCTCTTCCTTCTCTTCAGGGTGTTAGTAAAAATCAGATCCCAGCCCTGCAAAGTGATTCTGATTGCACCAGACTCGGGCCAGGCAACCCTGGTACCCACTGCTTGTCCCTGACAGTCCACCTCCTGACCTTCCCAGGGTCCACAACCTGCTGACTTGTTGCCCAGGGAGAGTTTGGTATCGGACCTCAAATCTCTCCACCCCAAGGCTTGGCTCTTGAGGAGTTAGAATTTGCTGATTTACACCTTTCTCAAGGTGTCCTTGATATTTTAAAGGCCTCTAGGCTGCCTTCTACTAGGGCTACTTATAATTCCAAATGGAAGAGGTTCTCCATCTGGTGTTCTGGGAAGCAAATTGTCCCAGAATCTGTTGATTTGCCCATTTTGCTGGACTACTTGGTCCATCTTAATTCCTTAGGTCTCAGGCCAGCTACCTTAAAGGTTCATCTGGCAGCTGTCTCTGCTTTTATATCAGCAGGAAAGCCTGCCTCCCTTTCTTCTCACCGTGTGTTTTCCAAGTTTTTTAAGGGGTTACTTCACACTAACCCTCCTTTTCGGGACCCAGACCCTGCCTGGGACCTTAATGTTTGCATTGCTCAGTTAATGCAACCCCTTTGAACCTCTGTCTTCAACGTAGACCTTAAGTTCCTAACTTGGAAAACTGTTTTCCTAGTGGCCATCACTTCTGCAGACGATAAGTGAGTTACAAGCCCTGTCAGTGGAAAAGGATTTTCCTTCTTTTCACAGAGATAAGGTAGTCCTCAGGACTAACAGGAAAGTTTTACCTAAAGTGGTTTCAGATTTCCATCTTAACCAATCCATCTCCTTTCAGTATTTTTTCACTGAGCATTCTTCCTCGGGTGAGAGGAGACTGCACAGTTTGGACATCAAAAGAGCTTAGCTACTATTTGGAACGCACCAAGGGTCACAGGTTCTGAATCCTCCAACTCTTCCTTACCTATGGCGAGGTTGTGAGAGGAAACCTGCCACTAAAGAGGACAATTGCCAGGTGGATTGTCTCTTGTATCCAATTTTGCTACCAAAAACTAGGTAGAGAACCCCCTCAGGACTGAGGGCCCATTCCACCAGGGGTACAGCTGCATCTCTAGTGGCTGCTAGAGATATTCCTATTCTGGAAATCTGTCAAGCTGCTACCTGGAAAACAGTTCACACCTTTACTAGCATTACCCCTGGATGTCCAGTCCAGGAGAGATGCTCTCGGTTTGGCACAGCCGCAGCTCAGAGCCTATTTCCTAAGTAGGTTCTGGCCTCCTCCATGGAGGTACTGTATGTATATCTGTTAATTGTCATAATATAGCAAGACTTCATGGTGTTTGAAGAAAAATTACTCACCTTAGTAATTGCTTTTCTCCTCATGGAGTCTTGCTATATTATGATCATCCCCAACCTGCCCCTCTCAGAACTTCTACTTGGGTAAGGGGTTAGTATATTAGTGTAAGCACTGTGTCATGTCGTTATAGCTCTTTCCTTTTCCCTTTTCTTAGGATTAGGAAAACTCAGGGTATTTCTGTTTTCGTTAGATGGCCCTCCTGGACTTCTGTCTTTTGGGAGTGCCTAATAGTGCTTGTTAGTGATATTGTTGTTGTTGTTTCTGTTATTGTTATTCTGCTAGTAGGTAGCCATTTGGCTAGTGTAGGTTTTTTCCACACAGACTTTTGCTTAATGTTGGTTTGAAAGATCTGACAGTTCTCAGCTTTGAAACTAGCCAGATAGAGCTTGTCATAGCGCCACGCTTGAACTCCGGTCAGCCTGGAGTTAACTCCTTCCTCTCCGGGGCAGTTCAAGTGCTGTGGCTAACTGCTAATTGTCATAATATAGCAAGACTCCATGAGAAGAAAAGCAATTACTAAGGTGAGTAATTTTTTCTTCTCGCACTTCTCACGCAGAATAGCGCAGTCGCTGTGGAAAATAAGTGTTTGGAACTGATTAAGAAAATCACAGTGACTCTGTTCATGAGCAGAGGTCCTAAAATGCCTATGTTGAAAATCAGATGACAAACGTCCATAAAATGACTGTGTTACAAGCATGTGTTGTGCAGTTTCCATGCACGCTCGTAACTTCGATAATTTATAATATTTTTATTCCACATTTTCACCATTGATATTTTTCACTCCTCCTTATTAACAGTACAGCTTTTATTTTCCACATCCTTCCCGAACTGTGTTTTCGCACATCCGGCACACAGTGACGCAGTCACTGTAGGAAAACAATATTCAGAACAGAGTAAGAAAATCACAGTAACTCTGTTCATGAGCAGTGGTCCCAAAATGCCTATGCTGAAAATTTGGTGAAAAAATTCTATAAAATGACTATGTTACAAGCGTGCATTGCACAGTGTCCATGCAAAGTCATAACTTTGAGAAGTTGTAATATTTCACTCCAGATTTTCAACATTGTCACTTTTGCACACCTTCTTATGAACAATACAGCTGTCATTTGTCACATCCTCCCTAAAATGTAGTTTTGCACATGTGGCGCACAGTCATGTGGACGCTGTGGGAAATCAATGTCCGTGGGCAGATTAAGATAATCATAGTGCCACTGTTCATGAGCAGAGGTCCCAAAATGGCTGTGTTAAAAATTTGGTGAACTAATTCCTCTACATGACAGTGTTACGAGCATGTGATGCGCAGTTTTCACACATCCTCGTAAGTTCGAGAATGTTTCATATTTTCACTCCAGATTTTCAACATTGCCATCTCTTCACACCTTCTTATCAATGGTACAGCTGACATTTTAATGTGGTGCAAAATTGCATGGTCACTGTGGGAAATCAATGTACGAGAAAAAAATCATAGGGACACTGTTCATGAGCAGAGATCCCAAATGCTTTCATGAGGTGAGGTCTCAAAAAGGCCATGTTTTCAAATTTGGAGCACAAATACCAACACACACCCAGGGCGTTATGGTTTCTAACCATTACGTCCCACCCTGTGTTGACCAACAGGCATCAGGGGTGTAGGTCTTTGGATTGTCTCGCTGTACTGTCGACGCTTATTGGTCCTCCACCTCACTCTGCAGCCACTGATGGGCACTCAGGCGTGTCTTTTCCCTTCCACTCAAGTTCAATCCATTTCTATGCTGCAACCCATCTCAACATACATACTTATGAAATGGGTGAGCATAAGGCCAGGCGACCCCAAGGCACAACGCAGCACTTGTCAGACTCTACAGCGAAGAGTAAGGTAAAATAACATGAGAGTTATGGCCAGTGACCCAAACGCACACCCCAGCGCCTGTCACTCTGCAGGGTGGGGTGGGGTTGACGCTGGTTCTATACTTCACTGCTATTCCTATTATGCATCTCTCTTAACTCCTGCATTACCAATGCCAACACCAGCAAGACAACATTCGGCATAGACAAATACTTGTTTTTGATTGGGTGACTAGGGGAGTAATTCAGGGAGGGGCAGCAGACATTGCCTACCTAGATTTCAGCAAAGCCTTCTACACCTTCTCACATAGAAGGCTGGTTAACAAGATAGGTAGTCTGGACATGGGAGACAAGGTGGTGAACTGGGTTAGGAACTGGTTAACAGGAGACAGAGGATGATGGTAAATGGGGGACGATCTGGGGAGAGGTGGGTGATCAGCGGGGTACATATGCAGAGATCGGTGCAGGGACCAGTCCTGTTCAATGTCTTCATTAGTGGCATTGCAGAGAGGCTGGAAGGAAAGGTCTGCTTGTTTGCAGATGACACAGAGATCTACAACATGGTGGGTACTCTAAAAGGGGTGCAGAAAATGAAGAGGGACCTGGAGAAGCTTGTTAGATGGTCACAGAGGTGGCAACTGAGGGTCAATGCAAAAAGGTGTAAAATAATGCACCTGCGTAGAGAGGGAACCCTGGGGAGAGCTACAGGTTGGAGGTTAGGACCTGACTGTCACCTAGGAGGAAAGGGACCTGGGGTTATCATCTCTGAAGACCTTAAGGTATCAAAGCAGTGAACAAAGGTGGCCAGGGAGGGCCAGTGGCATGCTGGGGTGCATAGGCAGGGGTATCACTTAGTGGGAGGTGGTTGCCATTGTATAAAACATTGGTAAGGCATCACCTGAAGTACTGTGTGCAGTTCAGGAGGCGACACCTGTGCAAGGACTTAAGCAATGTGGAGACTATCCAGAGAAGGGCAACAAAGATGGTGCAGGGCTTGCACCACAAAACATAGGAGAGATGAAGGGACCTCAATATATACTCACTGGAGGAGAGGGGAGAGGAGGGGATAGTGGGGGACATGATTGAAACTTTCAAGTACCTCAAGGGCATAAACATGGTGCAGGTGGGGAACCCTTTTCAAAGTAGAAAAAGTACTAGAACTAGGGGACACGATATGAAATTGGAGGGAGGTAGATTAAGAGGTATGTGACAGTTTCTGCACAGAAAATATAGTTGATGCTTGAAATAGTCTGCCACAGGAGGTAGTGGGGGCAAGTACAATGGAGGGGTTTAAGCATGCCGAGGACAGGCACAAGGGACCCTTGAGAGGGGCAGCATGATTAACAGCCATTGATCACATAGGGTCAATGGCAACATACAATGTATAGAGGGTGTGGGCAGACTGGTTGGGCCTGGCAGTCCTTATCTGCCGACAGTTTCTATGCTTGTGTAGTCATTTTCTTCAATTAGTAAGAAACCTTTAGAGATAATCTTGGGTTAAATATGTACGTATTTCTAGTTAGTGAGTTAAGCTGTTAAGCTTGTCAAGACATTATTTTTGCAGTGTAAGGACTAGTGTCTTCTGCTTTCTAAAAGCACTTTCAGCATACTAGTCAGTAGTAATCCTATGATGCACAGACCTATGTGTTCTCCCTGCTCCGTGACCATCACTGTTATTTCATACAGAATCCTTAGTTCTCCAGGAGTCATATGGGGTGTCCAACTAAATCAAAATCTTGGGTGCAGGTTCTAACAGACACACAAGGTGTTTGGCAGTGCCTGCTCCGAGGACTCTGCATAGATCACACACTTTAATTTTATTTATTTATAAGGTCTAGGATTACCGCACCTTTGAGCCATTGCTCTTTTACAAAGGTTCCACGGCAATGACAACATTTCAAGAGAAAAAAAAAATTGTGGAAAACAAACACAAAGTGGTTATCAAAAACAATGACAAATGGTAACTAACAAATAAGGGGGGGATTGGGGGAAGGGGTGGTGTGAGGACATAGGCAGCCAGAGGCATTTGTCATGAGAGAGATTACTTATAAGTGCATGTAACTGGGGACTTGACTCGAGGGGTAACCGATGACTTCTGTGTCAAATAGTGGCAGGTTGCAGAGTGGAGACAATGTGCAGAGCCTGGGGAAAACTACCTAACTGTCCTCCCTGATGTTATAATGTAATTTATCTTTACAATGCATTACAGTACTGAGTGTAATGAAGATTAAGAGTGATACGGCAGTGCTACCACATGAGTCCAGGGTTGCTGTGAGAGGTGCCAAATACTGAAATGTCAGAATAACGTACTAACATGGTGCTACCATTGTGCCAGTGTTTGTGGGAACTGAAAAAAATTTCAAAATTACGTGATACCATTGTATTACCAGTGTATGTGAGAGAGTGATAGGAAAAAAATGCTATGGGGTGCTATTATTGTGCCAGTGCACTACCTGTGTACCAAAGAAAATCAATTATGTTGCTTGCCACAGTGATACCGAGTACCACTTGAGTACGGTGTGGATTGTTCTGCTTACCACAATATTGCCGATGTTATACCACTGTGTTGCCATTGTAGATGAATTGCAAGGGACATCACAATTCAACATTTTCATACATGATGGATCACAACTGCTACCCACTAAACTTAGTGGTTCCTACAAGAAGTGCAGTGCAGCCCTTCTAGAGACTGCAGTATATGGTACCATGTGCTGCAGGGATTGGAAGTGGATCCTGAGGATCACTAGGACAGTAAGGAGGGAGGGAGGCTGAGCTGAATGTCATTCCCCATCTGGGGACTAATGACTTGGCTAGGGATGGGGCTGGGATAGTACAGGGGGAGTTCAGGGAACTGGGGAGAGGTCTCACAGAGGCAGCATGTTCTGTGGCTTTCACAGAGATGGTGCATATCTACAACGGACGGGGGGGGGAGAGTGATCCCCACACCAGGACCTTCAACTCATGGTTTAAGGAATAGTGCAGAGAGGAGGGGTTGGGTTACAGTGGGGACAGGGTCCAACCTAGACGAGATAAGAGCCATTAAGGGCGATAGCCTTTGATCGATCTGGTAGGGGAACCGAAGGTTCCTAGGACAGTTTGATCGTTACTTCAAACTAGCGAGAGGGCGGAGAATAAATTGTGTGAGGCAATAACTGCCCCCCCCAAACCTAAAATAGGAAGTAGGGAGAACCTGAGGGAACAGAGGTACCTCAAGGTACAAATTAATAAAGGAAATTGGGTGGTAGAAATTAAGAGGACTGGAAATGAAGGCATTAGAAACAGAAAGGGGAAGGTGGCCAAAAAGTAAAAAAAAATGAGTGGTAACAAAATCTTGTGTGCAAATGCTAGAAGTCTAGAAAATAAGACTCCAGACCTAGAAGCCAGCATGGCAGAGGCCAACCTGGATACTGTGCCCATTATCAAGTCGTGGTGCAATGAAAACCACAACTGGGACATGGCCATACTGTGCTATACTCTGTTCAGGAAGCATAGCATGGGAAGAAAAGGTGTGTGTATGCACACGCATGCATGGAGGGTGCTTTATGTGACAGAAAGCAAAAGTGAAAATGATGCAGGCAATACATTACCCAGTCAGAAGAGTGCTACCAGAATAGCACCACAATTCACAGCGCTAGTCTGGTAAGTGCTACCATGGACAGCGAGGAGAGATTTACAGCGCTTGCTGTAAGTGCTCCCATAGTCGCTGTCTGTGGCACTGAAGACTGAGAAGAGCACCATGATCCAAGAGGCTGGCTGAGCTGCTCCCATGGTGTGTAGGGCTGGGCAGAGAGCAGCTTGGCCAGCGCCATTGGAGGCCAGGGTTCTAATCCTGGTCTCCTACATGTTTTACTGCAATCAGGACTTACACTTGTAACCCCCCTGCAAATGGGGGTTCCCAAAGGACTTCCAGGAGCTTGCTTGAATGCTCCAAGCCTGAATGGTGTTTGGCATTTAAGCCATTTATCAGTGAGTGTTTTTAGAGCCTCTGGTACTGTCTCTTTAAGAGCTGTCTGCTTGCAGACATAATTAGTTTGTATGGGGGGACTGTGTGCTTCTCTGAGTACCACTTGAGCTGCTGCCAATTCATTCATTTTGCAGTCACTAGGGTGCAAAGGGAACCTATCTGAAAGATGTAACTGTTTGCCAGAAATTATTTAGAGTAATAATGAAATTACAGTTTGTCTAACCTGCTTTCTTTGCAGTCAGAACTGTGTCTCTAGTTCCCCATTCTAGTTTTGAACTGCTGAATGGACCAATCAGTGTGGGAGTAAGCTTAGCCTAAAATGGTGCCTTGGACGACCGTAGAACTTGACTCATAATCTGAGCCAGCCACAAGAGGATTGTATGGGCAGGACTCTGGGAGATGTGGTTTGACTTCAGTGCCTTTTGGACCAACAGCAGCAGTCTGATAGAGGACAGCCAATCCAGTCAAGAACTGGGAGGAACTCAAAGGAAGTGCCCAGTTTTGTCGGTTGGAGCTTCAGTTGAGCTTTGGCAGTGAAGAAGGAAGGAGCCCTGTGCTTTTCAGTGTGCAGTTTTAGTCAAAAAAACGTGTGTAAGGCCCAGAGTTCCGGTCTGCAGCTTGTGTAACAGCTTGTTAGGACTGAATCTGGCCTGTGAAAAGAATCAAAGGATCTCTGAGAGTAGAAACCAGGCCTCACCCTGTAGAAGACTGGAAGAATTGCTGAAAATTGCACTCGGTCTGTCAGGAACTGAATCTGCTGTGTGTTCTCCCGGTATTGTGCAGTAATTACATCGGGATACAGATGCAGCCTGCCTGGTATAGTATCTTTCTTTATATGGATGTGTGAAGAGGTTTGTGTACCTCAAGTGAGCCCTGCTGACATTGAAGGACCCTATCTTATTTGGAGGTCGTGAGTACTAATTCAGGGTTGCTCCTGTTGAATTGCCACATTAAATCCAAATGGAATTACTGTACTGCTGACTGTTTAATTCTCTTTTCTGGTGAAAGGGCCCCTCACCAGCTGCCACGGTTTGGACTAGCCACTAGGGCTTGGGTACCCAGGACAGTAACTGATAGGGATAGGCCTGTGCACAGAGCCATAGGTATATTATTAGAGTGATAAGCTAATTAACCTGATTTCCCCTGTCCTTGTTATATCCCCTAAATAAATCAGAGCTGCTTGTTTCAGCAAAGTTATACTGCCTGAGGTATTTGTCTATGTTAAAGTACTGTACTGTGATTGTTGCACTGTATCTCATTTCACAGGGTCCCAGTGCGGAACCAGACCTGAGGAAGTGTGTATACTGTGAAGGTAATTCTGATATATATTGTGGGCCACTAGGGAAGAAAGGGGGGTTGCAGTGTCCCAGAGGGCTGTGACCAAGTTAGTTTAACTATTGCAAACCCTGACCTCTGGGTGGAGGCACCCGCCATTGGATCCAGGCCCCTCAACCTGTTAGTGGCAAATCAGGCAGGGGTAGTAGCCCCTGGGATAGCGCCATCTAGGGGTTACACACTTATTTATGTGAGGCAGTGGAAACAGTATTCCACGGCCCCATGATTTTTAACTTTGCCCATGATCTGCTCCCCCTGGACTTGGAATTCTGTAGTCTGGGGGTACGGGGGCAGAGCCCCCCACAAAAGAAATATCAGCATAGTTTTTACCGTGTGCTTCTAGCCGATGCTATTCTTGTTAGCAGTCTTTGGACCCAGTGCCGGGAATATGGGGGAGGTACTGTGGGTTACCCTGGAGAAGAGGGACAGAGCCGCTGTTCCCACTAGTGTGATCTACAGACCTCCAGCACAGGGGGAGGAGTTAGATAAGGTATTGGTGAAAGCCACTGGCAGGATGGCAGAAAAGGTGGAGGTGCCACTGGTGGGGGGACTTCAGTCTACCAGATTTAGATTGGAGCCTCCCACTTGTGGCTTCAGCTAGAAGCAGGGACAGCCTGGACTCCCTGCAGGCAGCGTTCCCCAGGCAACTAGTCAGTAAACCCACTCCTGATGGTGCAATACTGGACCTGAAGCTCACTAACTGAGACAGTGTTGCTGACATCAAGGTTTTAGGTTCCCTGCGGACCAGTGATCATCGTACAGTGTGGTTCAATATTAGGATGGCTATGAAATCAGACTACACAAAGGTGAGTGTCCTGGAATTCAAGAAGGCAGATTTTGTAAAGATGGGTGAATCCTTCATAGATGACCTGGTTGGGGGGGGTGGAAGAACAGTGACAGAAGATAAAAGGGAGCACAGTGAAGGGAACAAACCTCTGTGTCAAGTGAGTAAAAGTGAAAAGGAAAAAAGTAATCGCTATGGATCTCAAAAGATGTGGTTGGAAAAGGCTAAAAGGACAGTATTCAGAAGATAGGAGGAGTTGCAGAGGGAGGAGGACAGAGAGGTGTAAACAGAGAGAAGCAGGGAAATCAGCAGGGTGTGCAAAGATGCAAACTGAGGAGAAAACAGCCCAAGCAGTAACAAAAGGAGACTTTTTTTTAGGTATTTAAGTGAAAAGAGGAAGCCCATGGGAGGGACTGTAAGGTTAAAAAAGGATGTGGGACTGTGCAGAGGGGGACCATGAAAAGGCAGACATCCTGAACAAATACTTCTGTTTGGTGTTCACAAGGACAATGAGAGGGACTGCAAAAAAGTAACAGGATCTCTGAAGGGAGGGAAGTGGACACTAGTCCTTTTTCAGAAGAGAAAGTCCTAAAGGGACTCACTAATCTGAAAGTGGGCAAAGCAATTGACCAAATGGGGTACCTCCTAGGGTACTGAGAAAGCTCAGGGAGATACTGGATGCACCTCTGACAGTCCTATGTAACAGCTCACTGGAAACAGGAGTGGTTCCAGAGAAATGGAGGAGAGCAGATGAAGTCCCACTTCACAAAAGTGGTAGCAGAGAGGAGACTGGCAATTTTGGGCCAGTCAGCCTGACATTGGTGGTGGGAACATTAATGGAATCACTGCTGAAGGAGAGGGTAGTGGAATATCTTGAATCAAATGGGTTACAAGACCTGAGACAGCATGGACTCACGGGCGGGAGGTTATTTCAAACGAATCTGACATAGGAGACTATTAAGCAAGCTGGGCAGCTTAGGAGTGGGTCTAAATGTGGTAAACTGGGTAAGAAACTAGTTAAGTAATAATTGACACAGGGCAGTAGTAAATGGAGTTAATTCCAAGGAGGGGAGTGTGACCAATGGGGTGTTTTATAGATCAGTGCTAGGACTGGTCCTCTTTGTGTCATTGTAGGTAACATTGCAGAAGGGGAAGGTCTGTCTCTTTGCAGATGGGTTTCAAAACAAAACAAGCATTTGTCAATGCTGAATGTTGTATTGGTGGTGTTGGCATTGGTAGTGCAGGAGTTAGAGAGATTCATAAAAGGAAGGGCAGTGAAGTATGGAATCGATGTCAACCCCACCCCACCCAACCTGCAAGAGACTTGACAGGCATTGAGGTGTGCCTTTGGGTCGTCGGCTATAACGCTCATGCCATTTCACCTCACCCTACCCTGCAGACTGTGGCAAGTGTTGCGTTGTGCCTTGCAGTCATTGAGCCGTACGCTCACCCCATTCAATAAGGAAGTACGTTGAGATGAGTGCAGTATAGGACTATATGGTGAAGTTTGGGACCGAAGAGTCTGAGGCACACCTTGATGCCTGTGACTGGCTGCAGAATTATGATGGGAGTGGAATGGCATGAGCATCACAGCCAATAATTCAAAGGCACACGCCTGATGCCTGTCACTCTCTACAGGGTGGGACATTATAGTTAGAAACCCTAACATCCCAGGTGTTAGTTGGTATTTGCACTGAAAAATTTTCTACTTTGCCTTTTTGTGACCCCACCTCATGAAAGCATTTGGGACTTCCACTCATGAACAGTGGCAATGTGATTTTGTTTCCTACACCAACCGCATCATTATGCACCAGATGTGCGAAAACACATTTCTGGCAGGATGTGAAAAATGACAGCTGTACCACTGATGAGGTGTGAAGAAATGGCAATGTTGAAAATTTGGAGTGAAAATATTTAAAATTCTTGAAGCTATGAGCATGTGTGGAAACTGTCCAACGCACACTCGTAACACAGTCATTTTGTGGAATTTTGTCACCAAATTTTTAACATAGGCATTTTATGTCTTCAGCTCATGAACAGTGTCACTGTGATTTTCTTAATCTGTCCCGGACATTGATTTCCCACAGTGACCGTGCCATTATGTGCCAGATGTGTGAAAACACATTTCGGGCAGGATGAGAAAAATTACATCTGTGTTGTTCATAAGGAGGTGTGAGAAAATGGTTATGTTGAAAATCTTGAGTGAAAATATTAGCAATTCTCAAACTTATGAGTGTGCGTGGGAACTGAGGAATGCACACTCGTAACACAGTCAATTTTTGGAATTTGTTCACCTCATGAATACTGACACTATTGTTTAGTTATGTGTGCCTTAGGCCAAAAATGGCCTAATGCAACACCTTCTTACTAGGACAGTTTGTGACTGCCTCTAGGACTCTAACACCCATAATGGCCACTCATCCACATTCTCCTTCCCCTTCCTTTTACCCCCACTCTTGCCTCTTGCCCTATCCCTCTGTCTTCCTCTCCCCCACCGTGCCTTTTCTCCCACTGAATCAACCTTAAAACCAACTTACTACCACTACCTCCCAACCTCCTAGACAAAGCCACTTCTTTTGGCTGCCCACTCCCCCCCCAGTCTACCCTCCCCCTCCCCTTGACCCCTCCTCTGACTCTCACACTAGGTGTCACACCTCTTTATCTCCTCCGCTACATATAAACACTGTCCTTTACCGAATGCTCTTGATGCTGTACTATCACCATTGGTACTATGAATGACATTGTAACCTTATTGTGTACTAGCTACCTACTACTCGAGTATTTTATGTAAACTGTTTGTTATTGTTGTCATTGTCACTGTTTGACGTGGAACCTTTGTAAAAGAGCTCTGAGCTCAAAGGTATGATCTGAATTCCTAAATAAATAAAATATAAAATAATTGGTCCCGAAAGGTGATTCCATGCAGTGACAGCGAAATCATCTTTCGGGACCGAATAATGACATGACAGTGACTGAGATCATGAAGTGGCATCCCAAGAACACCATGTTGAAAATTTGGAGCCAAAAGTCACAAAAATGGCTGAGATATCCTCCTAAGTTGACCCCTTCCCATTTATGTCATTATACAAATGACCCGCATTTCTTCATTTCTTGATCAGCTTTGAAGGGTGCAGACGTGTTCGCGCTCCACCGAAGATCATCGCGCTGGGCTCCAGAGGTCAGTATAGGGTAAGGAAGTGCAGGAGGGTGGGCGCAGGTTGGGGAGGGGCACCAGAAAGATCGAGGATCGTTTTCTCTTTTAGGTAAAAAGGCAAAAACAGAAGACATTGCAGGATTTTTTTTCAGGTGTGTTTTGCACACTGGGGTGGGCTCCCAGTGTGTCACCTGTGTTTTTTTGTAGGGGGAGTGAAGCCGACGGGGATTGCACTCCCCGTCGTCACACAAAACGTGTCTGTGCTTGGGGGGGGGGCGCATGATGCCGAGGGGGATTGGGCACCTCCTCGGCACACAAATTAAATTAATAGGGTGACATTATCCCAACGGGGATTGGGCTCTCCCATTGGCAAATGAACTGGGGAGGGGGCATGCTGACAGGGGATTGGGCACCTCAGAAGTCGGCTTTCAGGCGAGAGTGTGAGAGGCGGACGGCAATAGCTGCCACCATATTTATTGAAATATTATACCAGGGAAGGCACGCCCTGTGGTGACAGCAGTGAAATTGTTTCAAGTTGGTGGCATGCTTTTGCACTGCTGTCATAGACAGCGTGCTATTTCATTGATGCCACAGGGCCCAGCCCAAAAAAGCAGTGGTGCCATTGGCCACAACACGACCGCACCTCCAAAACCTGCTATTCCAAGCTACCACAATATGTTGTTTGCACTTGTGTGCAAGACAACATAAAAAGTGCAAAATCATGCTCTCATCACCAAAACACAGGGACAGAGTACAAAATGAGGAGAAGGAGTGCTACTTGATAACCACCAAGCAGGAGACAGACCTGGGGGTAACCATCTCTGATGAACTAACAGTGGCCAGTCACTGCGGTATGTCAGTTGGGAGGGCTAGTGGGATGCTGGGGTGCATAGGGAGAAATATCACCAGCAGAAGGAATGAGGTGGTGTTTCCTCAGTAAAGTTTTTTATTTTAAATATGTTCTACCAGGTAAGCACCCAGAGCCCAGGGCTCATTTCCAGTTGCGACCTAGGAGGAACAGGACAGTGAGGAATCTTACAATGTTCATACATTACACACTCCAAAAACAAATGAAACAAGTACACAGTAAGCAGCATGTCCCGGTGCAGTAAACTATACCAATGTGACAGAGTAACCCCAAGGGAATGAAAATAAAGGGTAGAACCATGACCGTCCTGCAGAGGATCACAGCAGTTAGTGCAATCTACATCACTCAGTTAAGATATGCATTACATATGAATTAGGAAGACTGGGGGGGCGCACTTCGCACTATGGACGTGAAGTCGGGGATTTGTAGTGGGACTTGATCAGAGCCTTGCTTCATGTGGAGGAGGGGGCAATGACACTGACTGGGAGATTGCTCCAGGTGTTGGGACACCTGTAGCTGAGGGAGGCTTTTTCTATGCTGCACTTTTACTGGGGGAAGTAGAGATGGCATCCTGCCTTGGAGCTTAGCAGATATGAATAGTTTGCTGCAGGGGAGAAGAGGTCAGACAAATATTTGGGCAGTTTGCCTGACCAGTACTTGGCACCCAGGAGGGAATTGTGCGTCATTTGTCTCTCGGGGGAGGGGACAACCCTATCTCGCTGTACATACTGCATGAGTAAGGGGGGGCGGGGATCTATGGCTAATCCACACTGTGCATTGAACAAGGTGTTGATTTTATCAAGGGAAGTGGATATAGCACCTGAGTAGACTTGGTTGCCATAGTACGTAAGGGGAAGGATCAATTGCCCCACAGTCTGTTTTCTCATGATTCGATGGAGGCATCCCTTAACTCCTTATAAGGCACCTAGCTTGGCATATGACTTGGTTACTGCCTGGAATATGTGCCCCAAGCAGTTAAGGGGCAGGTCCAGGTGGACATGGAGGTATTTGTAGGAGAAAATTAGTCTAGAAAGGACCTGTCTGGGGTGTGTTAAGTCAGACTGGAGGTGAAAAAGCTGAGCCAATGCCTGGTGCTGAACAACATGGACTCTGTTTACTTTTGGTTCATGATGAGGCAGTTAGCCAGGAAATGCTTCTGTACTGCGGTGAAGTCCTTTTGGTGGTGACCTCAATGGCCAAAGTGGAAGTCCCAGATACATAGATAATGGTGTTGTCTGCAGACGTGCATGTTAGGGAAAGGGAACATTGTTTAACCAGGAGTAGCACACTAAGCTGAAGCTTATTTCCAGATGCAACCTGGGAGCACAAGCATAGGCGCCGGGTTATATGGGCCCATGGGGCACGGGGCCCATCAATATTTATTGAGCTGGGCTGAGCCCCAGCAATATTTTGTGCTTGCTGTGCTTCTTTTCTCCCCTTTTGGCCTTTGCCCTTTAAATTGTGCACGGTGCATGACCGGCAATGGCATTGATTAGCCTCCCGGTTAAATGTTGCGCCACCGCGGTGGCCTGGTTGCGCTAGCCTGCTGGCAGCATTATTTAAAATTAGCGCCACTGGCTCAGGATTAGGTGGTTTGGCATGTTTACTTGGAGCCCCCCCCTTACTACTCAGTGCTTTCTGGTTTGGTGGCAGCTGGTGGCATTTTCCAATTTGCCAGCGCCACTCCCTGTGATTGGCTATTGCAGCAGCCAGCCAGCAGGTTTTACTAGGCACCATACACGTGCGGCTGGTGTCTGATTCGTCAGTGGAGTGTACAGTGCATCTCAAGGCATCGTGGAGTCGAGTCAGCATGAGCAGAGCAGCAACTCCAGCAAGAAGAAGACGACCAACCAGTCCGAGAAGAAGGTGACAGCGAGAGAGAGCCAAGGGCAAGGAGAGGATGAGTAGTTCCCTTCTTTCTTTCCCTTCCCTACCGCGTCTGCAGTCTGACTCTGCGACACTAGTAAGTCTGCGAGTCGACCGAGTAGTACTTCGGTTCAGGTCGGGAGCAGTCACCGGGTGAGTGGGGCGAGTGGGCATCTGGGCCGGGTGACGAGATCAAGGAGCAGCAGCCAGCACCAGCAGGTGTACAGTGTGAGGCCAGGGTGAGTAAAAATGGATGGATGTGCTCTGAGGGGAGTCGGGGGACCTCGCTGCCTGCTGTCGCTACAGTGAGTGCACTGTATGCAGTAAATTTAAATTATCTAATTTCTAATGATGGGTGGTGGTGGATATGGTGGTTGAAGCAGACAGTGGTGTACTGTGCTGATTTTCACAGGATTAGAGCGGTAGTGGCTCTGGCCAGAATGGAGTCGTCGGGGCGGCGCTGGTCGGGTGGCGAGGTCGAGCAGGCCAGCAGGCAGCCACTAGCAGCTGCATAAAGAAGAGGGCAAGTTTGGAGCTGGAGGGGAGCCGGCCAGGGTCCAGGCAGCCTCTGTAGCAGTCAGGAGGAGCAGAGAGGAGTAACCACCTTCCTCTCACACAGAAAGAATAGTAGGTCCGGTACTATAGTAGAGGAACCCCTGTAAGGACAGGACCAGTAGCAGGCCAGCCAGCAGTCCACAAGGCAGCACTAAGCAGCAGAGAGCAGCACCAGTGGTGGTAACTATATCCTTACCCTCTACCAACCAAGAGATAATTGGTGGTATTACTCTACATTTGTCCATTATAAATTCTTGCAAGTTGGTAGAAATTGTAACTTGTGTTTTGTTTAGTATTGTATTCTTTGTTGTCTCTTTGCTGTATTTCTTCATCCAGCTTCTTAACCCCCCCCCCCCCGGCCCTATCTGGAATTGAGCTCTGGATTAGTGAACCTCTCCTAACTGATACCATGTTTTTATTTAATGATTTAATGAAGGCACTGGTATAGTTAATAGATTCATAAGCACTTACAGGGTAGGTACCTCTGTGCAGTAACAGTGACTGGCAAAGACTCTCCCTTGACCTCTTTATCTGGATTCTGGATAGTATCTGCCACATCCAAGTACCTGTATCACTGTATCTCTCTGTATAGCAATACAATACAAGTGGGGAGAAATATAAAAAAATAAAAATCAGGATCTTCCATAGACATTTCACAAGTACTGTGTTGCTATAAGGAGAGGTATAGTGATACAACATCTTCTGCATTACAGAGGCAGCTGGCCACAGAGGTGAATGGTGCGTTTGTGCCAGTTACCATCACTGGCACTGGGCATGGGGGGAGGGACACTTGAGTACCAGGGATCTGTGGTATTGTCAAAGACAAAGCTTTGGGATGTGCAAAAGGGGTCCAGTAAGGGGCATCACTGGCAGCAAGGAGGATGTTGTATAGTCTAATGAGGATGAGGGCAGGAGGAGTGATTTAGCTCTGTGTTATTTTCTATACACAAACAGCACAGTAAATGGGGGGAGTCCTCTACACAGTATATCAACAAGATCAAGCTTGGGGTCAAGGTGAGGATGGGGTAAGGGGGAAGTCAAGGAGAATGCACTGATCATGAACAAAAGGAAGGAGAGAGTCAGCCTGGTATCAATGTTTAGTTACTGCATCAATGGGCAGGGGCTATTAAAAAAAACTAAAGCCTCATCCATGGGGCAGAAATATGAACTTTTGCTACTGTCTGTAGAAGCTTCAGTCACATAACTTACTGTTTCTTGTTCAGCAATTAGATTATTTTGAAGTGTGTGCTGTTTATAATTTGTAGAACCACATATGGAGGATTTACTAAAGTTGCCATTTTCCCCTACATCCAGAAAGTGTTATCGATTCTGTAAGGAATATGCTGCAGTTTATCTTTTACCATAGGTTGTGTACATGCGGCTGCCATGCCAGAAGTCCTTTTGCTTGGCTGTCTGATCTTGCTTGATTTACTATTTAAAGTGGCTCTTACAGTTCAAAATACAGGCATAAGAAACTAGGAAGTCTGTGAACATAAACTGTTTGTTTCATATAATGTATGGTCATTCCCACCTAACAGGCATTCAGGGATTGCTACGAATGTATCATGAGATGTGTGTGGCATGGTCAGGTGTGTGTGTGTGTGTGTGTGTGTGTGTGTGTGTGTGTGTGTGTGTGTGTGGAGGGGAGTCTGAAGACTGATTAAGGGTCTGCGGTGTAGCTGTAGCTAGGGAAAAGTTGGAAAGACTGCAGTGGCCATGAGGGTTTTATCTGTTGACATCTTCTATGTTTGAATGTTTAGTGTTTCTATGGTATGTCCCTGAGATATGTGGCCAACAGAATTCTGAGGTCCTGCCCAGTGACCTATACTTTCTAAGTCTCTTTATTAGGAGTCTCCTGAAATTTTTTTGTGGGCTCTCATGAACTGTACTTTACTGCTGCCTCTAACCCCACGCAAGCCCTATTACCTCCATTTTACCATAATTCATGTGGACTCCTGTCAGGATCTGGCAGGGCAGTTGACAGAGACAAAATCACAAGGTGAAGATTAAGTTGTGTTTATGTATGTATGTATGCATGCATGCATGCATGCATGAATGTATGTATATTTATGTGTGGGTGTGCATGTATGTATGTATATTTATGTGTGAGTGTGCCAGCTTCTTTTTTGCCAAACCCAGAAACAGAAAAATGCATACAGGAGGCAGCAGGGGTGGGGGAAGATGGGAGAAATGGCTGTGCAGGAGACCATCGCTGCTACAGAAAGTTTTACTGACACTGAAAGTTCATGCTGCTAAATTGCAGTTTGAAGGATGGCCTCAAGCAGGGAGACAAGCTCTGGACCAGGAATGTGTGGAAAGTGTTGTGGTACCTATACTAAGTTCTTTTTTTTTCAATTGTCTAATTAATTACTAATGAGGCTCCTGATTGGCTACTGGATCAGTCATTAATATCTTAGAAATGACAGATCCAGCTGCCACCTGACTCTGTGCGACATGCATGGCTCGCGACACTGTTTGAAATGCAGTCAAAATAAATTGGGGAAACAGTTATTATTGTGATTAGACTTATAATCGCAATAACAACCTTAAAACTGGTCATTTCCTTGGATTAACGACTGGCTGGAGGGAAGGGCCTCGCTACGCTTCTTTGTGCTACCCCATCTTCCCAACCGTCATTAATCTTTCGAAATGAATGGTTTCTCTGTCATTATTGCTTAAATAAAGTTAGGTTGCCTTTTTTTTTTTTTGCCAGGAGAGGGAAGATATGCAGCTACTTTACAGCTCAAGTGAGTACTACTGTGTTTATGGAATTTCAGTTCAAGCAACAAGAGAAGAGAACTTAAAGAGCAGATATCCATTCATTACTGAATATTTGCTCTTTGAGTTACAGTTGCTGCAACTGAGGTGCATTGCTGGGGTGGTCACTCAGTCACTAAAGAGAAAGTCTGATTGGTCTTTCCTGTCGCTAAGCGAGTGGAAAAATGTTGACTGCTCAGTTCGTGGTGTCAAAAGATACACTAAGTAATGTGGTACCCTGAACTGGCACTTCGCTTTTAACCAGGCACTAGTGAAAATAAATGCATGCTAACCATGGCTTTCAGCCAAACAGCATACTTTATTTTTCAAGCCCATTTTCTAATAGCGTAACGCTGACTGAGCTGCAGAGAATACAGCATAGTTTTGTCAAGGGTTTGCTGTCCTGTACTGTAGCTGTGTAGTATGAGATTTCAGAGACTGCATGCAAAGCCCAGCCTCTCAGGTTTGGTAGTACATTCTGCTTCTGCAGTTGGCACAACACTTGGAGCATACCTGGCATGCTTTGCCCTCAACCAGCCCCAGTGTAGGATCAGAAAGAATGTTGGCAGTTGCATGGTTAAGGTCAAATAAAATAATCACTTTTTATACATTGTCTTCACTTTATTGAGGTCCCCAGCTCCTTTATTTTTAGTTGTTCTTTTGTCCACCACCCTAAGACCTAACAATCAGGGTTTCTTTTTTTTTAAATACATCCCCTTTCACATATGGGGATTGGCAGCAGAGCTGTTAAAAGAGAAGAGTTATAAAGGCAACTTGCTGTATTTTAGCAATGTCACAACTGCTTGTCTTTATTTTGTAAATCTCCTGATTGTTGGCTGTGGCATTGTAAGGAAGTGAGTAAGGGAAGGATCTACCTCGCAGGCAGCCAACTGTTAAAAATATAAGTGTTGTATTAATGCAACTGAACTTAAATTGTGCTGGGCATGCCGGAGTGGCTCACAAAAGTTGATAGTGGCTGCTTCAGGAAGAAGATGGAGATGCCTGGCTGTTCTAGCTGAACAACCAGACATCTCCCTCAGAATCGGATATCCAGTGAGACAGCCATTACTGTTTGCAGCTGCTCTGTGATGGAAGAGAACAGGAGATTTTTGGTAGTCACACTTTGCTTCTGAAACTGGGCCTAAAATGCTCAAAATGCACTACTTTAAACCTACATTTCCAAAATTTCTGGAAGCCCCAGACCCCCCTGCAAAGATTTGGTTTTCGTAGCCAAGTGCACCCCACCTTCTGTCAATTCTTGGATCCACCACTGACCCAAAGGTCAGTTATGAAAAAAGCTCAGCAAGCAGGCTGGCTCAGGCCACATATACTGCACCTGTGTACTGCTGTCCCACTTCTCTATCTCAGTATATGAGAATGCTTTCTTCTGTTTTAACTTATATTTTGCCAAACAAAACATCAGCCCCAATTTTTAGACCATGTGGAGCTAAACATGCTAGGAATATGCTACTGGGAACAGCATGGTCAGTGCCACCTGGTACATGCCATTAATCTAATCTAATGCTGGTACACACTGTATATACTGTGCCATGCAAAAGAAGAATTCTCCTGCATACAGGAACAGCTTTACATACAGTGGTTCTGAAAGTGCTAAACAGCCAAAGTCACAGCTCCTTTACCATAGTGCACAGCAGTGGCATGTTGCCTCCCAGCCCGTCACCAGTCCAGTCCCCCATAACCTCATCTTGCACAGATCCATGGCATCTACTGTACTGGTCCCACCCCCTCAATTGCCATTCTGATCCCTATGAACATGTTATTCGATGTTCCTTGGCATCTTGTGGACCCCTACCACCTCAGTCACTGGACTGAACCCAAATAACCCTTTATCTCAATAATTCCTTGTGTCAGTCATCTTCTCAACCCCCACCCCACCCCGATTGCCAGTCAAACTCAAATAACCCTTTATGTCAAGATCTCTAGGCATCTAGCGGTCACCTCACCCCACCCCACCCTGATCATTGGTTTGAGCCCAATATATCTACTGCCGTCTAGTGGCTTCCACTCCCGATCATCGGTTCCTCCATTTACCCAAGCTGGCTGCTTCCATTGGGTGACTGTGACTGGCACAGCCCCTCTGCTCACTACCTCTGCCTTCTGCTGTCTGAATGATGGGAGTGAGCTTGCCTCTGCTGTGGAAACAGCTGTATCTACAGTAGGTGAGCACCTTCTCCCCATTTCTCAGACTGTAGCTGGTCAAGGGGGTGAATGGAGGGGATGTGCCAGTCCCCATCACTGGATGGGGCTGCCGAATGGGATGAGTGGGGACACAGGGAAAGGGGGCAGAGTAACATGAGTGAGTAGGATGGGGAGAGGAATATGAACTAGCAATCGGGTGTGGGGACCACTAGACAGCAGGCTTTATTGACTAATGGATTATTTGGGCTTGGACTGGCAAGTCTGGAGTGGGGGGACCACTAGATGCCAGGGATCATTGAGATTAAGTTTTTTTTAAGTTTGAAGCAGTGATTGGGGGGTGGGGTGGATTCCTACACACCAGGGAACTACGAAAGTAGGATTATTTTAGTTGGGACAGCTGATTCGGGGGGGAAGGGGGCAAGCACAGATCCACACAATATCTTCTTGCAATCATGCATGGTACATGGTGGAGATGCTAATATGCACATAATGCCATCAAAATGGCTCCTTTGTTGCCGCATGCCATATGTGCCTTGACCCCTAGAACCTCAATGGTTCACCTCTGACCCCTGGGTCAGGGGGCAGGGCCTTGACCCCTGACCCCTGGGCCCCACCAAAAAATTTACAAACCCGGTTCCTATGAGCACAAGGAAGTTAAGCATCTTGCTCAGGATCACACAGTATGAACCTAGTCAGCTGTGGGATTCAAAACCCAGATCTGCAGCTCAATGCCTTAACTCACTGTGCTACACTGCCTCACGTTGCTGGCAGTGAGGGAGCTGGGCAGGTTGTTACTGTAGGTAGAGAAGAGCAGAGACCCTAGAATTGAGTCTTGGTGGGATGCTGAGGTGACTGGTAATGTAGAGAAGAGCATGAGCCAAGCTTGGCAGATTGGTTCTCGCTGGTCAGGTATGACTGGAACCTTGCTAGGCCTGGGGGGGACACCAGAGTCAGCTAGTCTGAAGTAGAAGCCGATGGTGATCCAGGGTGTCAAAGGCCTTTGCTAGGTCTATAAATATTGCTCCTGTATCCAGGCCCTTGTCCAAGTGAGTACTACTGTGTTTATGGAAGTTGGTGTGAGTGTGGTTGGTAACTCTGAGAAGGATGGAGGAGGCTGAGTGGATGTAGCAAAAGCCAGATTGGTCGGAGTTAGGAAGCCTGTTTGGGCATAGTAGTTCAATAGCTACCTGCTGACAAACCTCCCAAGGGTTTGGGAAATGATCTGGATCAGAGAGGTTGGACGGTAGTTGAAGGGTGAGTTAGCTGGACCACCTCAGTGATCCAAAATACTAGTGCATGTTTCAGCCATGAGGAAAGGAGCTGGTACATCGTGATCTATTAAGTATGTGAGCAATAGGGACAGCTATTGCCAGAGTGCTGATTTTGAGGAAATTGGGTGTGATGCCATCTGCTCCACAGGCTAAGTTCTGTGCTGAAAGCTCTTTGCGATACTGTCACTGAGACTGTCTGCAGGTGGAAGTTGCCACTGGTGGGTGGACTAGGTAGCAGGGGGAAGGGGAAGGTTAGGGATAAGAGCCCTGGTGCCTTATGTGAAGTACTGGTTCAGGGTATCGGCAGCTAAGGGGGAACCAGATGGGGTCTGTACCCGACTGGGGGGGGTTAAAATAGGCCATTAACCGTGTGTTCCAGAATGGGCAAGAGGCACTGCAAGATAGCTTGCTCTGGAAGTATTGGCTTTAGCTGGAGCATATGCTCTTGGTGCACTAATTCTGAAGTGCAGTGAAGATCATTGGTCAAAGACCTCACCTAGAATATGTGTGAGAGTTCTGCTGGTCTCACCTCCAAAGAACACAGACAGTGTGCGGTTGTGAAGAAGAGGTAACTAAAATGATGCAGGGGTCTGCATCAAAATCCTGTGAGGACACACTAAAGGCGCTCAATATGTACACCATGGAAGACAAGAGGGAAGGGGGGATATGATAGAGACCTTTAAATACCTCACAGGGGTAAATAAGGTACAGGAGAAGTTTGCAAGAGTGCAACCAGGCGTGGCTGGGATAGAATTCTGAACCGTTGTATTCCACGAAGAATTCAGAGTGCTTGGGTCCAGGGTGGTCTGAGATCACCCGTTTTCTTGGGAACCAGGAAGATGTGCAGTAGAATTCCTCCTGTTTGATTTGGAGGAACCGGCTCTATTGCTGCCTTTGCCAGCAGGTAGTCTTTTTCCTCTCTTACAAGAGGGACATGACTGTTCGGATAGTAAGAGTGACCTGGAGGATTTACTGGAGGTCTCTCCATAAACTCTATTGTGTGGCCTTGACCCACCTGCTGGAGTACTCAGGAGTCTGTGGTTATTGCCTCCCATCCTAGCAGGAGGCTGGCAAATCTGCACCCTACCGGTTCCCCTGGGACTAGCTCCAGAGGGGGGGGGGTCCCAGAGAGTCAGGAGGCAGTGGGGAGGGTGGAGCGAGCAGATCTTGAGGCTGTATGCATTTTGGCTGGGGGAGCCATACCTGCTGAAAGGGCCAGACATTTGTTCCGACATCGGTTTTGTTGCTGCCTCTGTTTCCGATGTTGCTGCCGATGATAGGGCTGCTTGGGCTTTTGTGGAGAGCTATGCATAAACTGGACAGGCACAAGCTGTTTCTGTCCTTTGTCCGGGAAGTCTGTAATGATGTCTGGACAACTCCTCCAAACAAGAATCGGACATCTAAGGGGAACATCTTGGATTGCTTGTCTGTACCCCTCAGGGGTGTAAGGCCTCAAATTCTCAGCCATGTGTGTCACCTTGAGGCTGACTGCAGTGGCTGTTCCCTTTGCTGGAAGACATCCACAGCATCATAAGTGGCCCTCAGAGTCTGTCGGCTAGCGGATCCAGCCGATCTGACAATACTCACCATTTCTTCTTTCAACTCGGAGTCTGGAGTTTATCTAACTATACCTTCTTCCCAAATTGGTTAATGACTTAGATTCTTTGTTCAAAGGAGAGGTTCTAAGGTGCTTAGGTTTTTGAATGGTCATGGGCAGCAATGACCACAGAATCTGGTTAAGGGTGAGCACTGAGGTGGTCTTTACCTTCGGGTGTCTGGTGTAGACAGTCCACTTTTCTGGCCATATGCCAGTGAAAGTTGATTGCCTCAGACTATGGAAACGAAATCCTCATGTGGCCTTATGCAGGGCAGGATGAGGTAGGTGATAAAACCAAGAGTTCCAGATGTTGCCGCCTATCTCTGGTGCTGGGGATCTTGATCCACAATGCGGCAGTCATATGCTGCCTGGATTTTTCTGAACAGCTCTATAAAAGGGATCCTCAGGAAAGATTTTGGTGACACCCTAGGCTTTGGTTCATCTGGAGTAGGTGGCACTCGATAAGTGACTGAGTCACTATCCAAGTCAATGTGAGGGGTATCGTCAGGTGTGCTTAATCTTGGTAGAGTGATCTCCATGGGTTTCGAGAGGTCTGAAGGCCTTGCAAACTCTGTGGGCTGATGGGGTCAATGAGGGGATCCACTGTCCTGCTCAACCTCAAAGGCCTGGGGTTCGATGGTGGTGCGGGGATTTGAATTGTCGTGCTCTGGTGTCCGACGTCAAGGATGGCAGAGGCAGATGCTTTTCCCACTCTAAAGTGAGCTGCGATTTTGCCTCATCCCACCAGGAGTGCAGCATCACCTGTGAGTCCACCTGAGGCTGAGGAGGAGGCGAGGTGGCTGATGTCCGTATCCCGGCGTTGGATACCCTGTAAAGTAGGGAGGAGGGTATCCTGGCATGGGAATGCCTGGCATCAGGTACCGGTGAAGGTATCCCTGCATGGGGTATTGCAAGCCAGTATACCCAGAGGGTATTGCAACATCGCTAGCCTGAGCGTCAAGAATAAACTAGGAATCCTGGGGACTCCCGCATCAGTCCAAGGCAGAAGTCAATGGTTCTGCATCAGCCCAAACAGTGGGGCTGAAGGCCAGGCATGAACCAACAGTGGTGTAGAAGGCCCATCATGATGCAGAGGCCCCATCAGAGGGTTTGAGCTATGAGACGCCCAACAGTGCAGTCCTTCATCATGTCAGCGAAACTTCAGGCATGGGTGGCTCCAGCGTAGGACAGGCATGTCTAGACAGTGGCGCTCCCCCTCTGGTCCCGGGAGTTGGAGACACTGGGGAACCACCTCCGAGTGGAAAGGAGAAACCAGGGACTCTGGTGTCAGCTGCAGCTCAGACGTCAGCTGATCTGGCTCATGAGTCAGCCCATTATCAGGCCCTGCAGGGCCGGGCTGCAGCGTCAGAGAAGCAAAGGGCACGCTTGGCCAGTTCCGTTATGGCGCGAGGAGACAGCGTTCATCTTGCGAACCCACTGTTCGCTGAACTCACGTCTTAAGGGGACAAGGGTAGTGGGTGCCTCCTTTATAGGGCTCGACGGGGCTGAACCTAAACCCGAAGTGGAGTGGGGTGATGGCTGCTCTGTAGCCACAGAACAGCCGTGGAAGGGGTGACTTTCCCCGGAGAAAAGTATCTCATTAACCGGTACCCAACAGGGTCGCAGCTAAAGAGACCATACCAGGTCTAATGTCTCCTTGTCCTTCTTCTGTATGATGGCCTTCAGAAGAAGATGTGCTCTGAGTTCTTCAGCTCCTTCTCCAGGATGCATTTTGTTTTAAAATGGACTTCAGGGACTGCTAATGGCACTTTAGTATGGCTGATTAAGGCAGCAGACCTCAGCTCTCGGTCTTATGGTTTGGGCCAGCAAAGAGGCAGAGGATATCGCAACGAGGGCCGAGTTCCACAGGGTTGCCTTATTTTTATGCCAATTGGAAGCGTCGGAGACAATAGCAGTAGTTTATAAAACAAATTTATGACAAAATACTGAATTTTAATAAAAATAAATGGATATACTCATCCAGATGGGCTGACAGAAGCAATGTATTCATGAGGTCCAATAGTAGCTTGACATGGGAAAGAACTAGTTAGGCATGGAGATCACTCTATATTAGCCACACAGATGTTGGTCACAAACACCACATACGGTCTCCTGCAGACATTGCTAGCTAAAGTTTTCCATGTTGTTCTGGTGCTGATAGCGTCAGTCTATTAGTACCTACAAAGAGCCCTCTGATAAGATCTTTAAATACCTCAATGGTACAGAAGGAAAATATTTTCGAAAAAAAGGTGCTCAAGAATAGCAGGATAAGCTATGAACTTGAGGTTAGATTTAGGAGGGACATGAGGAAGTACTTCAACACAGAAAGTGTGGTGGTTCCTGGAATAACATACCAACCAAGGAGGTGGGGCCGAAAACAGTGGTGGAACAGAATTCATGGGATGACTAACAGAATCTTAGTGAAGAATGGGGGAGGGAGACAAGATCAAGTACAATATGCAGTGGTAGGTAGGAAAAATGGGAAGACTGGGTGGGCAAGCATCTTTATCCACTAACAAATTCTGGTTCTGTGTTTCTCCTGGCGTCACTGCAACATACCAACACATCTTGTGATAATCTCTGGCCCTAGGTTGCCTCTGTTACTCTGCAGAGCTCACGGTACAAAATTTGTTATTTATGGAACAGTCTCTTTAATCGGACGAAATGCCAGCCCAGTGGCACTGAGTTGGTGCTGCCCTCCTCCGCCATCATGCCCCAGGTTCAGCGAGCCTGGGCTGCCGGCGTCAGCAATGGGAGAAGTTGAGCATCAAGGAAACTTTCACCTCTCAGAGAGAGACATGTCATTCACTCGTTGACTGCCCTCTGGTGGTGGCTGGAGGGCAACGGGTCAGGGGCTTAAACCGACATCCTCGTCAGGGGAGGGCCAGGCGAAACAGAAAAGTGAGACTGGCAGGCCGATGGTCTGCCACTCACAAGGGCAGTCTCTGGGAGGGTGAAGCCGCAATCTCTGATCCCACCAAGAGGCAGTCTGGGGAAGTACCAGGGCCACCTAGCACAGAGTGGCAAGACCAAGAGAGAGAGAGTCCTCAATCGGAGGACCGTTACAACCTGTCAGGCTCAGGAGCAAAGTGCAATTAAAAAAAAAATAGGACAGAAAGTAAGTTTAACAGCTGCATGGTACCTTGATGTTCTTTATTATAACATTCTTTCATTTTAACATTTTTGTTTCCCAATTATTTAAAGGTGAGACACACTAAGCTGAAAGTTTGTTTACAGATGCAACCTGGGAGCACAAGGAAGTTACATGACTTGTTCAGGGGCCACACCAGTATGCAAGTGGGGGTGTAGGTTCAAACAGGTCTCCAGATTCACAGCTCAGGGCAAACCACTACCACCTGCCTACTAATTGTTTAATCACCTTTAGTAACATGATTCTACTCCTTGGTATACTGTATAGCTCTGACTTTATTTTGTAATGTAATTATTACTGTTTAATTTTTTCCCAACAACTATCATCTCCCCGAGAACACATCTGGAAAAAAGCTGTACCATCTCAGTATGTCTTTCTTGGTGACTTTGTAAATGAATAAATTAAATAGGTTTAATTGATACCAAACAAGTATTTCAACACTCTCCATCTGGTGTCTTTTTGCCCTTCAGGACACCTCCCGGTTCATTTCTAGGCTGAGTTCCTGATGAAGCCAGTCAGCAGGAACAGGATTTATCTAGGATGGAAGGCTTTACTGAATGGAACTGTCTTGTTAAAGATACAAATCACAACTGAAACTGCCAGAAGAGACCGGCCTTGTCACTAAGAAAGCAACGGCCGAAGACGACGAACCTGCACCCTTATTACTCTCATAACTCAAGATTCAAGTGACTGAGGCCAGGAAGCTACGATCACATCTGCCCTAAAGTACTGCAGTGTTCGTTCTCACATGCCAGGAGATTTGCATTTTCATATTTCTAAAAGATAATTTAACATGTTCCCAGTCTTGTTAGTAACATATCTGCCAGAGTCAGTCCCATACTGGTATAGTTTGCCCTGTGTTGGCTAGAATGTAAAGAAAACCTATATAAAGCTGATCCAAATAACTGAAAAACAACTTTAACTGCCTACTCTTATAGTTCATCAGTTGTAAGAAGTGGTGATTTACTCACCTGGCAAAAGTGATTGTGATTATACATCTCAAACCTCCACCTCCCCACATCTGGGTGCATTCACCTGATGGTTGCTGATGCAAGTGACTTCAAAGAATTCGATCCCTCTTCCTGTGATGCAACCTCTCCTGTCTCAGTTGGTTATCTTCAAGCAGCACCTAATAAGAAATTGTAGTCTCTTGACCTATGTATCCTTCTACTTTAAAGACAAAACATCTCACATGTTGTCATCACTGTATGCAATCACACACTATGGTGAGTTATTCACTCTGTGGACCTGGGGCCATTGTTCCCTAGTTTACAGCTAATACGACGGACAATCACGGCATGCCGTGAAAAACTGTATACTGAAAACATCTCATCAGTCCATTTTTATTTTTTTTGAAGGGCTGTGAGTGCCTCAGAGATATACCACAATCACCTTTACCAGATGAGTAAAACTACCATTGTGAGGATAATCTTAGGCCTCCCACCTCCTACACCGAATGCATTTAAGTAGCAATACCTGAAAAGGGTGGTGGTCACACACAATGTTATGATTTTCACCTGCCTAGCAACTAACAGCACTTCCCTCCCAAGGTTTATCTTTAGACCAAGAACACACATCTACTCTATAGTGATAGTAAGTATGTGGGAAGCCCATGTGGCAGCTGCACAATTCACGTCCACTGATGCCATGTTCTTTCTGCCCAGGATGTGGCTATCGGCGCTAGTAGGTGTGTTTCACACCTGAGCAGATCCTGATTCATTGCCTTATCGCTGGTGATTGCAATTTAGCCAGGTGGCTATAGTGGATCATATAGCCACCTGTGACTGTGGTGATAATAAATAGTTGGTCTGTTAATCTGATGCCTTCTATCCGCAAGATATATCAAAAAGTACCTTTTCATTCCCAGCAATTGAGTTGAGTTCTTGGTCCACTTCCTCTGCCAGCATATGCTGGGATCTTGATGATCTGCTTAGCATGGAATATTGTGTGAATCTTGGGTATGACAGGAATAGTTCTTAAGGTGATTTTGTCACCGTGGAACACTAGAAAGTGCTCTACCACACGCGGAATTTCACTGATCTCGTGGTAAAGGGCGACTAAGTATAGTTTTAGTGTCAACCATTGAAGAACCGTCTCCAATAGCTCAAATGATGTCGTCATTGCCCTAAGTAGGGGAGGTCCCAAGGGCTGTCTATTGCGATATTTGGACAGAGGTTGGCTGCTTGAACATATGATATCTGTGATCCTAAGTCATTCCTTTTATCATGCCCTAGCTGCCAATTGGTGCCACTTGTACTCATGAGATGTGGTAAACCCTTTTCGAACCTTCTTGTAGAAAGTAGAATATTGGCTACTAGCGCCATTAAAGTTCTGCAGCCCTTTCTATGCAGTTGTAGAATACCTATCAGTGTGTTTGGTATATTAGTGTCGTGAGTTCCTTCTGGAATTTGCCATTGTGGTGATGACTATAGGGGGTAGCCTGCTTTGCAATCTCCCTTTCAAGACCTGTCAGTTTGAGGTTGTTGGGTTGGGTTTTAAATATTGGATCATGACTAGAAGATCGTGTCTGCGTGTTAGGATCAGGGATGATCAAACCATCGCCTGGTGGGAACCAGCTATTCTGGGGCAGTATATGCAATTAAGATCACTGTCAATCTGATCATGGATCTTTCAGGACCTGTGGAATTAATGGGAGAGGTGGAAATATGCAGGCTATCACGGCTCAGATTTGATAGTGTGTCCACCCCATGGTTGTAGTCCTGAAATCAGAAGTAGAACCTGGGACACTAGTTGTTCTTGTGGGATGCCATTAGGTCACTCTATTGGTCCCCAACAGCTGTTGATGGACTGGAATATCTGAGGGGAGCATCCATTCCGCTGGATGCTCATTTGTTGACAGCCAGTCCTGTGGTGTTTTCTACCAGATGGAACACTGTCAGACTTACAAGTGTTTTTGTACCCAGGGGATAGCTTTTCTGCCTCTGCATTACTCTGCTTCTTGTCCCACTTGTTGATGTATATATGGTCACGGTTGCTGACCAAATCAGTACATTCCTTCTCTTTCCTTTGTGAAATGCAGTAATGCTGAACACTGTCCTTATTCTAGACATTTGTTAGCAGTTTGACTCGTTTATTGGCACCTTCCTGTGCCTATGGCTGGTCAATATCTACCTGGATGTCCGTTTGTATATTAGTAGCTACCCTTTAGTAAGTTGTCTTTTATTGACCACCACACTAAAGATGTGCAATGTTTGAAGGCTACCTTTTGTAAAATCAAGTTGTATATAGGACCTTGTTGAATGAGGAATGATAACGGTGATATAACCATCTGGCCATGGGATGGTGTCTATACAAGATGGCATTGGCCTAGTGTATGGGAAATGGCCTCTATGATGGCTGTGTGTGTTTCTTAGTTTGTTTACAGTGGACAGTGAGTTGAGACCCACCACGATAATGAACCCTTCCTCTGTAATATCTATGAGGTTGCCTAGGTGTTCCTTCTGGATTCAAGTTAGCTCTTTTGCTGGTTTATAACCTAGCCATGAGTCTTGAGACGAGATTGCGATCATATCTCCCTTCTTGATTGCTAACCCATCTTTCTGATCAACCAATCATCAAATGGCTAATACTTATTCACCTCTCTCTTAGTTTGAGGCGAGCACTAGAAAACCTTTATAAACACTCCGGGAGGCGTATGCTGGGCGAAGAGAACACACTGAAAGTGTTTCCCATTATATGAAATCTGAGGAATCTTTGGTGAGATGGTCTTAGAGGGATGTGGGATATCGTCTTTCAAGTCTATGAGCATCCCTGAGCAGAACACTTTTAAGTGGATCTTATTGGCCTTCCCATACTTGAAAACATATTTTATGCTTTTGTTTTAGAATTTTAGGTTGAGTACAGGTGAATCCTATCTTTTTGGAACTATAACAGTATTGAACTCCTGTCCCTCATCTGCTTGGGGTCATCATGGCACTGTTGTCTAGTAGTTCTTTCAGTATGTCTTGTAACTGTTGAAGTGTTGCCTTGTGTTTGATACTGATGTTATCAGCCTGTTCAGTCTTAATTTCTGAAAATCTGTTACGTAACCCTCTTGAATTATTTCTAGGACCTATTTATCCTGAGTGGATTTATCATTCGTGATGAACTTTAGCAATTGGTGCGATCAGTACCTCTGGCTGTGTTCCAAGAGAAATAGTCATTGTTTGTTGTGACCCTTCTTCTTTGCTGGAAGGAACCTCTGCCCTTCTCTGTGTCCCTTCCCGATATCTGTTATAAGTTGTAGGTTGAAAAATTTCTATAGCTGACCTGTATGAAGTTTGACCTATGTACCTGTCTAGAAATAATATGAGATTGTGCCTGGTTGGGAGGTACATGAGTTATTAACTCTGTCCTTCCCAGTGTCTTCCATCCCCTTCCCTTTAAATGTTCTCAGTCCTTCTCCAACAGAGGCTTCCTCTGCATGTAATTTTAATAGGAGAGACTTTGACTCGGATCTGCATTCACAGTTTCATCCATATACATCTTCTAGCTCTATTCAGAAGAGTGGCCCATAGCGTAGATCTTTAAGAGTCTACTGCCATGTCACCCAGTGTTGGTAGATAATATGACATTATCGAACAAGTGTGATTCGAAGTTTGGATGTAATCGTTTTGAGCCTCTTGTACCATCACAGTTGGGCCTGTGGCATAGATGGCTGGTAGCTGCCTAGACCCCAACCTGCTAGCTCAAAATTTTCTTTAATATGACCTCAATTTCCTGTCCACTGGGTCTGTGAGTGCAAAGTGGACTCTGTTAACAGGGCGGTCTTTTGATAAGGATGCTATCTGAGGTCCACACTACAAGTGTCACCATAATGCTAGTTGTCAGCTTCAGGATACATTTTATCCATGATCTATGCACTGGAATTCATACAGAATCCCGTATTCATTCTTTATTAACTATCTAGTTAATGACCTCGCACTGATTGTCAGATGCCTTTGGCGCGGTTTAAAAGGCAACAGATTGAACCCAGGAAATGGGTGGCTGGTGTCTCGGAACCCTGTGGCCATACTTGAACCAGTGTGGGTATTTGATTAGAAAGCCTTGCCCGTGGTGACTGTGGGTCAACCTCCTTATCCTCCTAGTCCTCAAGTTTGGTTCTGGTGAAGAACAGTTCCGTAGAATGTGGGTTGGATCTGTAGCATGGTTCTGATTACTAGGGCCTGGGTTTGAGGTCTCGTCGAAATTTCTGCTAATTTGTCCCACATAAGCGGAGTTGCTGCTTAATGAGAACCTGTTGATTCTAAGAGGATGGCATTATAGTCTCGTTGCTTTGAGGTACAAGAAGGCCTGCTGTGTTACATTGGGGTTCCTTGGAGCTCACTGTGGTCAATAAATATATCTGCTGTGTGTGCTGACGGTGGCTCCTCAGCATGAAGCAGATGCATCTAGCTGTGCTGAAGGGATGGAAACATTGCAGAGCTGCAGCTTTTTTTTTCCCATGTCAGAGGAAGAATGAAACAAATGAGACTTCAGGATATAGTGGCTTTAGGATCATATTCAACATTGCTCACAGAATGCATTGCAAAAACTGGCAGTAATCCATTCTGACCATACACAAACTGATAATAGAGAACAATATAGCAGCCAAAATAAACACACAGAAGCTGTCTAGTGTACCCAAATGAGCTGCTGTCCATTGAAAAAAAACTTTATTCTGCCTTATCTGGAATGTCTGCACACTTGGTGCACATATACCATAGAGTTGGGGGTAAGCAGTCTAGTTCTTGGTGACCTGCATGCCTTTAAAGGGGTCATAAGTATCACTGCACTGTGGACTCTACAGTGTATGAGAAACAGCTTTATTTTCCCCAGGAGGTACTTAAGAAAACAGTCTGGTCACTGGGACCCTTCAGTACAGATAGGTCCTCCAAGGAGAAGTTAAGAGGCTGATGTGTGAGAAGGAGGAGGAGGAGGGGACCATGTAAAATAATCTATCCTAAATAGTGCTTCTGCTCAGTATTTACTGAAGAGAAGGTGGGCAGGGCTCACAGCTCAGCACCATGGATACAGAAGGGAGTGGAGATGTGACTAGTCCCTTCACAAAAGAAAAGGGTCCTACAAGAGCTCGATAAGCCTGTGGGTGGAGAAGGCAATGGGATCTGATGGCATACATCCCAGGGTATTAAAGGAGCTAAGAGTTGTACTAGCAGAGCCATTATCAGAACTGTTTAGTGAGTCTCTGAGCACAGGAGAGGTCCCAGAAGACTGGAGATGGGCTCATGTGATCCCACTCCACAAGAGTGGTAGCAGGGAGGAGGAGGTAGGGAACTACAGACCCATCAGTCTTACCTTAGTAGTGGGCAAGATTATGGAGGCATTCCTTAAGGAAAGGATAGTGCAACACCTGGAATCTATAGGGAGCAACAGATCCAAGACAGCATGGGGTTTACAAAGGAAGGTCTTGTCAAACTAATCTCATAGATTTCCTTGACTGGGTAACCAGAGTGGTGGAACAAGGGGGAGCAGTTGATGTCGCCTACCTTGACTTCAGCAAATCTTTAGATACTATTCCACACAGAAGATTGATTAATAAGCTGGGTACCCTCGGGGTGGATCAGACGTTGGTCAACTGGGTGACAAACTGGTTGACGGGCAGAAAACAGAGAGTGGTGGTAAATGGTAATCAGAAGAGATGCAAGTCACAAGTAGAGTTACCTCAGGATCAGTTCTGGGGCCAGTCCTCTTCAATATCTTCATCAGTGACATTGCAAATGGACTGGAGGGTAAGGTTTGTCTGTTTGCAGTTGACACCAAGATCTGCAACAGAGTAGATGATCCAGATGGGGTGGGCAGAAGAGAAGAGATCTGGATAAACTAGCAAAATGGTCAGAAGAGTGGCAACTGGGTTCTTGCTGACAGTGCAAGATCAGTCACACATAGGGAAGAGAGCCCTGAAGCCGCCTAGCCAGCTGGGAGGAGTTGCTGGCAGTCCAGGGGAGAAAAGACTTGGGCATCACATCATCACCGATGACCTGCCCTCATCCAGGGCAGACCACTAAAGCAGTAGGTAAGCCAGAGGGATGTTGGGGTGTATTAGCAGGGATATCACAAGTCTGAAGAGAGGTAATAATCCTCTTTACAAGACACTGGTTGGGCGCCATCTGGAGTACCGCGCAGCAGTACTGAGAGGCCACACCTTCACAAGGACATTAATCAAATTGAGGGCAGTCTCAGAGAAGGCAACCAAAATGGTGCAGGGACTGCATCAGCAAACATATGAAGACAGATTAACTGAGCTCAAAATGTATACCCTAGAGCAAAGAAGGGAGAGAGGTGATATGATTGAAACAAACACCATAAGGGCATTAACAAGGTGAAAGAGTCTAACGTTTCAATGTAAGAAAAATAGCAGGACAAGAGGACAAAGCATGAGATAAGAGGGAGTCCGATTGAGGGGTAGTGTGAGGAAGTTCTTTTTCACAGAAAGGGTGGTGGGTGCATGGAACGGCCTACCTGAGGAAGTGGTGGATATGAATACAGTTCAGGGCTTCAAGCAAACATGTGATAGGCATAAGGGAGCAATACAGATGAGTATGACTAGATAGGCCATTGACAGAGCAAAGGCCGATGGCACATTCATAAGGTAGAAAAAGAAATGGGCAGACTGGATGGGCCTTGCGGTCCTTATCTGCCATCAACTTCTATGTTTCTATGACTAAACTGAAGCTGCAAGCAACCTGAGACTTCCCCAGGATCCAAAAGGTTCGGTTGGCTGATCTGTCTGTCAGTCACAACAAGGGCTCCCTCTCCAAGTTCATTTGAGCGCCAAAGTTCCAAAAATATAATTCCTACAGAATTTTGCTCCCACAAAACCCCTAGGGACAAGCTCCATTTTAGAGTCCCCAAAGGAACTGATTGGTCCAAACGTCTAGCAGTCCTGGACCAAGATGGTGGAGATAAATAGAATTGCCAAGATGCAAAGAAGGCAGGTTAGACAAACTACAGTATCATTACTATCACAATAGATAATCAGCAAAGAAGTACAGCTTCTGATAGAGCTCCTTCTGTGCAATAAGCGATGGCAGAACGAAGCGATTATCTGGCAGGTCGGGCAGGACTCGAGCATAGAAATACTCAGCCCCCCTCTTAGATTGAATAAGCACTACGTTATTGGCAGCTCTTAAACAGACAGAGCACAGAGGCATTAAGGCACTCTTCACACAAACAGTTTTAAACCGCTAGGACACAGGATACCAGCCTGGCAGTGGGCGCTTAGGCACACCCAAGGAAGACTTTTCGGGAACTCTCATTAGTAGGGGGGTTACACTGGTATGGGGGGTTAACTCTTGCTAGTGTTAGGGGCAGTCTCTATGCTACATATTGGGTGTTGGCTGTAGGTGCTGGTGTTTCTGTGTGTCTGTAGGACTGTTGGGGCTGATTTCTGTGCTGGGGATACAGCAAGTGCTTGATTATTGGGTGCTGACTGGTTGGGGGGGCTGATGGAAAGTTTGTATCTCATGCTGATGTTAACACTTTTGGGTACTGTAGATTCTATCTCGTGGGTCCTACCACCATGTACACTCTGGGAAGAAGTTGCAGTTTATGCTGCAGGTGTCATGGTGGATGAGAAACTGTTTGGCCAAGGAGAATACTTTTGCAATTGGGAACAGCGTTAGTGCCAGAACTGTATGTCCCTCACACAAGTGTACCAACAATTCATTTACTTTTTGTGCTATGTCCTTTACCAACAATTCAGACTTTTATTTTATGTCCCTCACAAAACGTTACCAATAATTTAGACTTTTTAAATGTCCCTCACAAAAGTTTAGCAACAGTTTAGATTTTTTATTTTATTTTGGTGAGGGATGCACCCCCTGTAAATAAATTTAACCTACTTGGAAGTCACACAATATTTGGGGGAAAAAATGTCAAGCAGGCATTTACTGTGCTGTTGTGATTGCAGAGATTGTATTTATTCCAAACTACTGAATGTGGAAGGCTGTGAGAATCGAGCCCCGTTCCTATTGTAATTCTACCTACCTACCTGCCTACAGTCCACTACCCTACCCACTACGCAAAATGAGCATAGCTGCTCAACCATGCTCCGTCCGTCACCGTTATTGTCTAATCTAGTACGTGGGTATCCGCGCGGCGCACGAGTAGTCCCAAGTGTGCTCTTGAGCAGTGTAAGGCCTCTCATCTACCACATACCACTCCTGCAAGGTGTCCATATGACACCCACAGCAGGACCTGCAAGCTTGAGCCCTGTCGGGATTTAATAATAGTTTTAATAGTAGTAGAACAGATGGGGGGTTGGTGATGGTGGTTTGGGGATGATCTACTTGTCAGGGAATGCAGAGGGGGAAAGGATGTGGTGGTGGGATTAGAAGGAAAACAGAATGAGGGTTCCAGCAGTGGGATGTAGGCAGGGAGAGACCTTGAGGGAACAGGCTGCAAAATGAGGTGGGGGGTTGGACAGCAAACATAAAAGGGTGGTCGGTACCAGTTGATCCAGCTATATAAACATACAAAATACCTGGCAGAAAAGAATTGCAGGTCTATCAAGTCTGCCCGAGTGTGCAGCTCGCAGTTTACTACTACTGTTACTACTGCCCCCCACCCTTGTATGTCCTTACCCTACCTCTATCCCATCCCCATGTAAAGCTAGCCACTATCCTTAGCTGGATTAACTCCTCTGACAATGCATTCTATCCCACCACCACTCTCTCTGTGAAGTAGTGCATCCTCATCTCCCTCCTGAAACTCCCCTCTTCCAACTTCAGTCTATGCCCCCTAGCTATGTATCCAAGTCGCACCCACTGTTCCCTTAGTTCAGCAAAAAGCTATTTAAACCTAATTTTCACTTTAAAAGATAAGATTTTTGGGTAAGAACTGTCCCCTTAGAAAAATTCTAGTTACACCTCTGGTGATCAGCAATACAGAAAAGTACCACAATTCGGTGTGCAAAATTTACTTTATTTGGTGCAGAACAATTCACAACCACCTGCAGCTTAGGTAAGACGCCTCTACTGGTTTCGCAGGACTACTGCATCATCACCCTACTGATGACGTAGTAGTCCTGCATAACCTGTCTTTTCTGTGCTGCGGGTGATTGTACATTGTTTTGCACCTAATAAATCCAATTTTGCACAAAGAATTGGGCTGGTGTTTGCTGTTCCTGAGACTTCTATTGTACATCAGGCACGTTGTGCTGTGAAGCTGAGATTGCTGTCCCTTTTAGTGCAGAAACGTGGCCTGACACCTGTTACTCAATTAGGTTAAGCTAGCTGCGTTTTTGAATACTCATGCAGTGTGCCCTTCATGGGACCCACAATGGGATTTATGCCAGCTACTTTGGAGTGACTGGTGGGGCTAATAGCAGAGAGGGACAGTTTCACTACTGGGGTTAGCCCTAAAGCCAGCGGACTGGGCGTGCAAACCAGAGGAGAAGAAAATGAGAAAGTGCCTCCAAGTAACCCTGACTCTTCGGTACCTCAGTTATATTTCAGTGGTGCTCTCTTGCTTCAGATTTGGGGAAATCACCTTTTGGCTAACTCGGCTGCTGTCTCTCACAACTTGCCAACTCTTTTAAGATAATGGAAGATGTAGTGTGGCAAAAAGCATGCACACATTCTGGGAAGGGGGGGTTGCAGTCTCTTCCTCATAATCTCATCCATGATGCAGACTGCTCTGCACTACCCAGTCATGTGCTCCATGTTACCAAGGGAGCTATTGCTGTACACAACAAAAAAGGAAGAATAGATGTGCAGAACAGCACAGTGTAGTAACATTCTGAAAATGGCAAGTTGCAAAAATCCAAATGCTTTAATTCATTCAAGGCATGTTAGACTACAGGCCTGCATCATTGTGCCATGGTCTTTTTGGAACTTTAATGGAGCAGGTGCACTGTGGGATGGTGAAGACTTAAAGTAGCCAGGATTTATATACTGTTGCTCCCTCCCTGAAATTATGGATCAGATGTCAAGAGGGGAGGGTGCTAGCTGTGAATTATCAGTCACGTGGGGAACTGTGGGGCATGGGTGGGTTTGGAGGTATCCTTGGCTTCTGGCACACAGCACCAGGGAACCAACCTATTTAAATTAACAAAAAAATAGATTGTGGCAGAGGGTGGGAAATGATTATATTGGGGAGAGAGAGTGGATGACCTATGGACAGGGCCCCTACTTTCCTGCGGCACAGTGGGACCAAGTTCTGCGTCAAGACTACCATTTGCCGCAGAACTTCTGCGGCGGTGTTTTGCAATTTCTGCGGAAGTTCTGTGGCACTAACAAACTACCACATCACAGTGTCAGCTTGTCATCCTGACTTCACTTTCATGGCAGTGGTTATAGCAATCAGGATGGTGGAAAGCACAGTAACACTAGTTCAAAAAATAACAGACTTATAAAAATAATTTTATGCCTAAAAAAGGAAAACAAATGTCCCTCCCTTAAGGTCCTAGCCTGTTGCATAAATGACATATGCAGAAGTGATCTTACATGATACATAAGGTATTTCTATATGCATGCTATCTATCCCACTAATGAGGTTTCCACTGTCTATCACTTATATATTTGTATGTGCTTTCTACACCACTGATGAGGTTCCCACTGTGTATCACTTATATATTTATATGCAATCTGTAACATACATACAAATACGCGTGTGTGTGTGGTGAGAGAGACAGAGATACTGTGTGTGTGTGTATGTGTGTGTGTGTGTGTGTGTATATATTTTTTTTTATTTCCATGAACTTGCATCCTCATTCATACAGGTCCCACTGGAAATGGAATAGAGGAGTTATTACAAAACTTATTTTTCATGTCAACCTGCTTTTCCTGACACACTGCATAACACCATCAGGCCATGACATGCATGTGAACCAATTGTGAGATACAGCTCTCTGGCCCATCACAATCTGTCCACCATGTGACAGAACCCTGCACCGTACCTTCCAGGCTCCGAGCAGTGATGTGTTCCACCAATCCTTGTGCTGCCCAGCCAGCTTCCAGAGCTAATCTCTGAACCTGAGTTGCTGGCACGGAAACACAGCATGCTACCCTCTGGCCCAACAGCTGTCCCTGCACACAACATTTCTCAATAACTTTTAGGTGATTCTATCAACCAGTGACAATATGTAATCAATAACCCTGGCAAAAATGCGTACAGTGCAATTATTTAACAGGTCTATTCTCTCAACAGGTCTACACATTGTTATATTTCACTTTTCTGGGCATAATTACTTTATTTTTCTTAAAAATTTGGACAGTTAAATTCATTTTACCAGTTATTCATTACAGATAGCGTCTCTATACCTTAAAGGCACAAATAGGTTGGTACAATGTGAGGTGTGGACTTAACAGGTCTGTGCTATTGACAAGATTTTGTTTAAGTTGGCCCTAGTGCAACAATGCAAGACTAAAAATTGTAATAGGCTGTAGTGCAGGTTGAGCAAATATCACCATGCATGATGTGCTGTGCCACCGTCTTTGGCAGTGGGAGCTGTGGTAGATAAGTGACTATTTATTTCTGTTGCAGAATGCAGCCATTTCATTAGCTAATGTATTATGTTATAGCAGTGATAACATCATATTCTGAACATACAGGGGGAGATTTTGATATAAAAAGACGAGAAAGGAACCAGATTCTATGTATAAACAGAAATATTAATAAAAAATCACCAAGAAGAGTAAATTCTGCAGCACCGCAGAAGTTCTGTGGTAGATTGCAAGTTCTGCGCAAAATTCTGTGGCCGCAGAATTCTAGGGGCCTTGCCTATGGACTTGCCTTAGGCTACCTGGGGACTTTCTGGACTTTTCTTTTCTAAGCCCAAACATGGAGTCCCGAGTATCTGCAGGGGCTTGCCTACCCTCCCAGTTACCTTGTAGTACAGTGCTGCTGGAGATTTCTAATGTCTGCATTTTCAGCCTTCCCATCTCCTGGCAGCTGTAGTCACCACCAGAGATACAACTATTTCATGATGCATTCATGCACTGATGTAGTGACTGTCTGATCAAGTGACTGTATTTCTCTGGGTGGTGCTGGTGATTGCTCAGGACAACAAAACATTTTAATAGGGTTTCTCTATCACTTCTGTGTAGCAGCAGAGTGCCAGGATGTTGAGACTTAGGCATGTTTGGCCAAACCGCAGTCATGTGTTTGGGGGTTGGTGGGGTAACCTCAGTCTATCCTATGTGGAGTGTTGGGGGGGGGTGAGTGAAGTGCTGCTTACCATAGTGCTGAGTTGTACCTTCGATATGCAAAAACAAATTGGCCAATGGTGAGCGCACAGGGAAAATGGTCCACTGCAGGACATGTGACTGGCAATTGCGTTGCACACCTTGCTGATAGATCTGCATGTTGGCCCCATTGTTGGGGGGGGGTTTGACCCTGCACCCCCCTTAAAGACATATAAACATCCCTCAGCCTGCACACAAGGGAGAGTGGGAAGAGCTTGTTAGGGCCCTAGGTTACTGTCCACCCACAGTCGCCGCTGCACTGTAGTCCCAACCACGTAGATTGCATTCACCCGTACTACATTACCTACATTCCTTTGCCCTAAGCCCCCGCCCACGTGATGGTATATGCCTTCCATGCAAGGTATGACTTTTTTCATATCTACCCGTAACAGTTTTTTTTTTAAATAAATGAATGAGTGATGTAATTAAAAAACAGTTTGGGCTTCATAGCTTGCTATCTTGGGGCCACAATAGCCACTCTGTGCTAAAATGAAAATGTTTAATGCAGCCTATACGGTATGGGAAGGGATTGTAATAGTGGTGCACTGCCAGCCAATGATCCCTCCAACTTCACTGTCCACCTGCTCTGCCCTCGCCTTCCCCCGTTTTGTGATGTGGTACCAGGGAGAACGCGAGGATGCATCCCATAGAAATTTATGGGGCAGATTTTCAGAACAATTTTACATAACTTTAAAGTACCTTTTTGAAAATTGAAAGCCGGCCCAGTGGTGCTGAGGGTTGAGGTGCTGGACGCCACAACTTGCACCATACCGGCGACCCGGGTTCAGGAACGGACTTGGGTCACCAGGGATCGGCAGGGGGAAGGAGGATCGAGCGTCCCAACAGATCCTTCGGGGTGGGTTACCAGGGTGCTTCACACACCCGATGTCCCCGAGGATCGGTGGGAGCACCGACTTTTGGGGCGTTGGCAGCTCCCATGGCACTGGAGTCAGAGAGGGGAGGACGCTGTTAGGCACTTGGCAGGTGTAGTGTATCAGAATGTAGCCTGCCTGAGCCGGAGTCCTCAGGGGGTGGAAGGAGACCACAAGAAAGAAAAAACATCTCTCGGATGTCTAGATGATGGCCACTCCAGGCCATCCAGCCACCGATCTACAGGCAGACCCGTGTGCAGGCGCCTCACTGAGGTGGAGAGGTAGGTCCTTCCTCACCCCACCGGGGGTTATCCGGGCACTTAAGGGACCAGTGGAGTAGCTGGGGGCACACTCCACAGCTGGAGTACAGATGGTATGAGCTGCCCGAAGGAGTGGAACGATGAAGGCAGGTTACGAGGGATAAAAAGAATGTAAAAAAGGCAAAAAAATGAAAGCCACTGCTCAAATAACAGAGCCCCTATTAGTTGAGCGATTGCTTTCATTTTTATCTCAAGGTACTTCAAAGTTATGTAAAATTGTTCTGAAATCAGCCCCATAGACTTGTATGAGGCACATCCCCGTGCTTTCCCTGATACCACGTCACAAAACGGGGGAGCGCGGGGTGGAGCAGGCAGATGAGGAAGTGGGAAGGGATTGGTTGGCTGACAGTTTGACCAGCATTATGATCCCTTCCCAAACTGCATAGGCTACATTAAAAAATATTATTTTAGCACAGAGGGCAATCGCCGCCCCAAGGTAGCAGGGCTATGAAGCCCAAATGCCTACATCACACATTTACTTTAAATTTCAGGCTCCCTTCCCATTGTAACAACTGCACCAGTGATTGGCAGACTCAAAAACTGAACATCCCTTTTCCACAGTGTGAATATAGAAGGAATAATAACAGTAGACCTATACTTATGGGTGTGTAGATTAGTCTGTTACTAATGCTCATTACTTTAACTAATTCTTTTAAAGGTAAATTGAAAATGTTTGAATCTCCTGGGCATTGGAGGGCCGGCCGGGATAGCAGGATGGAGTCTCCCTCACTCCACCTTCTCCAAGGAGAGGGATAAGTTGAGCCTTTGTGTTTCCTGGCCCCTGGCGGAGGCCGGGAACCCAATAATATTATGGGCTCTACCATGGGAGGGGCCAAGATGGACGTCGACTCTGGCCTTGATGTTATGCGTCACGTCACAGCCCCACTGGAAAATGGAAATAATAGCTCCAGCCTTGCCGGATGACAGCCGCTCCTCCTCACATCACATTGGTCTCCTGAGCGCATCTCCTCCTCCATCTCACGTGAATGCAGCATCCCTGGAGACACTGTATCCCTGATTTCTCCTCCCCAGAGGGTCCCTTCCAGTAGGATTAGTGCTGGACCCCCACCCTGGGATGTGGGGCACGTGGGGCTGTGACCAATGGTAGGAGAGACAGCAGAAGTGAGGCGGTGGGTACATGGCTCAAAATTAAGTTTTGCAGCTACTAGCCAGCAGGGCTAGTGATTGGGGAAATCCACTACCCCCACAGACTTTTCCACTTGCCCAGCTGAGGTATTTAGTGAAATGCTACCTTCATCAATATAAGCCTGCAGGGTTAGTTTAAGGAAAGTCTTATTAGCCTGACACAGTGTACCAGCATTTGGCTAGTGGATTTGTACCAGTTTCAACCCCGACCCAAAGGAGTGGCAAGGCTGGGGCCTGTAGGAGCCAAAAAAAAGGTTTAAATGTGTTAGTTACAGGCTACCTCAGTAGCCCAGAGGCATTGCACATGTGGACCACCTGAATTTAAGAGCCTGAGTCTCGACTTGTTGGCAGCCTGGTGAGGGATGATTTGCCTTCCGACTCCTATAGCAACCCCCACAGTGGCCTTTAGGCCAGTCAGATTCATGGGGGAGTCAAGGGTTGCAGGAAGACAGGCAAAGGGGAGGTTGCAGTGAGTCCTGGATGGGCAGTTGGCGTGGCTGGGAGGGTGAGGATTTTGTGTAGGCAGTTTAGAAAATGGGGGGCTTGATCAGCTGGGGGTCAGCTCTGCACTAGGACAACTAGGCCAGTCCTCCTGTAAGGCAGCTTTTAGTCAGTTCTCTGTCATCATTAGCGGAGTGTGGGCCAGTAAGAATATTTTGGAAGGGATGGTTTGATCAGCTAACTGGGTCAGAGACAATGACTAGGGGTTATGAGTGGGTGGGTAGAAACGGAAGTTACTGCAGGAAGCTGCTTATTTATTTATTTATTTATTTTCTCCTCTAGCACTCTATCTCTGTTGCTTTTGCCTTGATGTTAAAGAGAAACTCTGCAATTCTGCACATGCTTTAAATAAGATGTCTCAGCTATCTAACCTGTCAATGCAGTTCCCCTGTGTCTATACAATTCTTATGTGCTCTGCATTGAAATTAACTGTTTACTCTGTTACTTGTAGCCCTTGACGCAGTACTGCTTGCTGTATATGCTTCCTTGTTACTATTTAGTTCCTGTTGTCTGTTGTCTGACCTGGAACCTTTGTAAAGGAGTCTGTGACTCAAAGGTATGCAATCTGAGATTTTCAATAAATAAATAAAAATACATTACAATTTACTAGAGAATACATTTTTTTTCATCTTCAGTGTTCCTTTCCAAGATTGACAGTACATCTTGGCAGTCCATCTGAAAAGTCTGTGTAGAAAACATTTGCCTCCTCTGTTAGCCTCATAGTGCCTTCAGTTTATAGTGGGCACCATGACAGATATTGTGATATCACAGACAGGAACCTTGGTTAGCATTGGAGAGTAAGATACATTTGAAAGACTTATTGTAAAAAGTGCTGCATTATCTACAATATTTAGTAGATCAATAGTGTAGGAAAGTGATAAAAAATAACTAGAAAACAAAATTAAAACACAGTTGGTGTAAATACAGTATTAAGTTTTTATTATAATTGGGAGTTGCTCTTTAACCATCTTTTCCACTTTTATACCGTATTATACCCTTTGTATCTCTCCACTTCCTGTCTACTTACGCTACTATAAGTGCCTCACAACTACCTATTCATAGCCATGTCGGGGTTCATTGGTTCGAAAGAACCCTTTTGAAACTCCCCTTTATTTTCATTATTTATAAAAATGTTTAATCATTTCTGTTTATTTTTTACTGTTACAGAGTGCTAATGCACACATGATGAACCCCAGCTCTTTCTCTCTGCATGTGCCCTCCTAATTGCTGCCAATCAACTCCCTCAGTACCAGTAAAATGACTGGAGCTACTTTGTGAGTCTTTCTCTGCACCTTCCCTTATGACTGGCTGACCAATTGGAGATCACATCAGCATTGTGAATGTGACCTCAATACAGCACGGCCACTGTCTACAATACACACTGTCAGCTAGCACTCGAGGAAGATGGAGCATGGTGCCAGGCTCAGATATGACGTCAACAGGAGAGCAAAAAAGAAGTAGAGGACCTCTACTTATAATATTATCAGTCACAGGCAGGTAAATTTTGCTGGCCACTATTGCTGAAGATGTGTCCCTTAATAACTGTATATTAAGGGATAAGCTGTGCAGTTGGGCAAGAGAGCTTTTCAGGTGGCGGACTGAAAATGTAGAAATAAATTATTTAAATCCCCCCCATACAAAAAGCAAAGTTGTCATGTTTCATATGCCTGTTTTAACTTTCCATAAGTAAAGCAAAAGAGGTACCACAGTGGAAAGGCAATGCAAGTGTTTGGAAGGGTCTGGCTGGGATCTGCGCTGCCACCTCATTAATTGTGCTGTTCAGAGAGGTCTTCACTGTGGTCCCATTTTCATGGACATTCAGTACCACTTTGGTCTGTGTCATCTGTGCAGATGCCGTTAAATCAGATAGTTGTGATGTGTTTTCTCCAGATGACCACGTGCCAGTAGAATGACATTTGTGCAACAGTTCAGTGTTTTGAACATACCCACTGTACTTTTGGAAGCATAGTGGGGTGGGGTTGGGGGTGGAGGTAGGCTTTTAGGATGGTAAGTTTGCACCGGAAAATCTCCACCGCTGTCAAATTACCTTTCCCCTCACTCCCTTTGTCATACCTACCACATTGGAGAATGGAGTGGGGGCAACAATTGTAGTACTCAATATTGAACTAAGACTTACGTTACAGATTTTTTTCCAAGCAGTGTACCTGGAATAGAAACATAGAAATATAGACAATGACAGCAGAAAAAGACCAGAGGTCCATCCAGTCTGCCCAAGTTCCCATTAATCCCTGGAATCTACAATTTCTCCAGGGTACTAACCCTCCCTGTCCTCTTTCTAGTCACCTCCTTGGTCCTGTTGCCTCCGGTAACCACTATTCCCTTCATTATGTCCCAGCCCTGCTTGAATCCTCTGACTGTTTTTACACCCACCATTTCAGCTGACAGACTGTTCCAAAGTTCCACCACCCTTTCCATAAAGTAGTACTTCCTCACATCTCTCCTGAACCTACCTCCTGTTAATTTCCATTAGTGTCCATGTGACCATGAATTGGTACTCAGGCTAAATAGTACCCCGTAGTTCATTTTAATTCATTTCAGGAACTTGAAGATCTCTATCATATCTCCTCTCTCCCTTCTGGTCTCCAATGAGTACATATTTAGTGCCTTGAGGCACTACTCATAGGATTTGCCCTGCTATCCCTGAATCATTTTAGTTACTCTGCGCTGCACTGTCTCCAACCTATCCTTATCCTTTCTGAGATGAGTACTCCAGAACTGGGCACAGTACTCTAGGTGAGGCCCCAGCAGGGATCTGTAAATGGGAAGTATGACCTCCTTTCTTCTGCTATCAATACCCCTACCAATAAATCCCGGCATCCTGTTAGCCTTGCTATAGGCCATGTTCCACTGATTCAATTACTTAAATGGTATATTGAGTTGTGGATGGTGGGGTAACAACAAGGGAAGAGAGAGTTCAGATATGAGCTATTTAGACTTAAAATAAGCCTCAAAGTGCACCACTGAGCATACCATAGCCCATGGTTTCTGGGGCCTATCAGATCCAGAGCCCTGCCCTAGTAGCAAGCCAGCACTGCAGTAAGTTAGTAGTGTACAATACCCAGCCAAAACCAGCTGCAGACTTTGTATTGAGGTTCAGTGCATTAGCATTTGCTCTCTCTATATATATATCTATCTATATATGTACATATGTAATAGATAACCTACTCTAAGGTGTGCAGTCGCGCTCTGATACACTCATGCCTTGGTGTGCATTGTTAAGCATGAGTCCGCAGGCCGAGTGCATCAACCACCCAAGTCGTGTATATATCAGAGCGTCACCGCACATCCTAGAGTGGGTTATCTATCTTATAAAATGGCAAAATTGTTTTGGAGGGGATAGTGCAGGTGGTGGTCGCGCCTGATAGATGCATGGTCATGTAATGTGTTTTATACAATCAGAATGCTGGATTTGTTATTTACTTTGTTTCCCATTTTATAAACACACACACACACACACCACACACAATCTGAGCCACCCAATTAGTAATAATTGTCCTTAGAGCAGGAGGTGGAGGGTAGCTCACAGTTGAGTTATTCTAGTTTAAAATAATCTACAAAATTAGCCAAAGAGTATCTAGTACCCCAAAGCTTCTGGGGCCAAACAGCCCCCAGACCCCTTTCCTACACACCAGTAGATACAGCTGCAGATATTAAAACTCACAACATAATATATCTGAGACAATGTCTTAGGAATACTACATTAACAGCATCTTGCTGTCCTCCAGTATTGAATACATATGTATTCACCCTGCAGCCAGCCAGATAATAATTTTGTTTAGAGCAAAGAGTGTAGGAGATCTCAGATATGACTTTTTTAGCTTCAAAACAAGCCACAAAATGCACCACAGAGCAATTCTAGGATTCCATGGCTTCCAGGGTACTAGCGGCCCTAAGACCCACGCTTTTTTTTAAAGTTGCAGGCTGCATAAAAAGAACCCCCCTTGTGAAAATCCTGGCAACGGCTCTGCTATTTTACCTTTAGTTCCACAGGTCTGGCCAGATGTTGGTTGTCTACCTATCAGATAAGTATCTTGTTTAATTCTGACTCCTATAATCTCTTCCTTAGAATGTCTGAGCCTTTGCATTGCATTGCAGCTGCAGTCTCTGTGCTTTCCTTTTAGGTCCTACCAGATGACCCCAAACCCAAGACAGCCCATCTCTGGGTGCTGTGACTCTGTCGGAGCAGGTAATTCATATTTAATTCAGAGGTCAAAATTCAGTTTTGTAAACACTGGCCAACAGGGCTAGTGAGTGAGGAAAATCCCCGCAGAGTTTTCCATTGGCCCAGTTGGTGTACTTACCAAAGTGTTACCTTCTCCGGCACAAGCCTGCAGGGCTAGCCAAAGGAAAATCTTAATAACTGTATACAAAATCTACCAGCATTCACTACTTGATGGTGCCAATTTTGACCCCAGTAAAGGAGGCAGAGCTAGTGTCCAGTGCTAAGGGAAGGAGGTGGGGCTATTGGGCTGTGTGGGGGGCAAGGGCTAGTTTCTAGAGATGGAAGGTGCTAGTCATTGGGGCTTTGGATGATGGGCCAGCAGAGGTCAGGGGTCATGGAGAGAGGAGGGGGCCAGTGTCCGGGCCTACAGATTGAGAACGTAGAGGGAAGGGTGTATGTGTGCCTCAGGTGTCAGAATAAGGTAAGGGCAAGGCAATTTTATTTGTAGGGTGCCCAGTTCTGAAGGCTCTGGGCACCTGACAGAGGCTAAAACAAGACCTAATAAAGAACAGCATCAATAAATAATACAATAAAAATACTAAGTACAAATATAACAGTTTAAAATAGATTAAAAAGGGGTTCGAAAATCACAGCGGGGACTAGCACAAGATGAGCTCAAAAAACAGGGAAAACCAGGGCAAAGAGGTAGGTTGTGTCCAGGAGGGCTTTGCAGGGAAGGTGTGCAGCAAAGGTATGGGTGATTCTCAAATGGCAACGGAGACAGGGGTGTTTATTCTGGGAGTTGGGGGCATGAGTGAGGTGATATCCACAGAGTTTAGAAACTGGGGTACCTAGAAAGGAAGGGTGCTCAGAGGACTGTGGTAAAGGATGGGGGTTGGTGTGGCTGGGTTGTATCAGGAAGTGGAGAGGGGTTACTGTCTGCAGTCGGGAATTGGAGAAGTGTTTGAGACTGTGAAGAGTGTACATTCAAGAGGGCTATTGTCAAGGGGTGCTGTGGAGGGAAGGGGCTATTGTAAGAGACCCTGTGGATTTTGGGGGCTAGTGTATGAGTTAGAGGAAAGAAGTGTGGCTATGTGTGAGCTGGAGGCTGGCTTCTGAAATATTGTCAAAAAATAGTTAATTATACAGATTGGGGTACAAAAGTCCTATTTATTCTCAAAATAAAGAATGTTTTATTGATAAAGCACTTGAAGTGTATTCTAGCTTTTATTATTAGTTATTTATTGAAAAGTATTTGTTTTAACAGGATATGATTCAGGAAGCTGTTCAGTCCAAATCCCTGGCAGGGGTTACATCAGCTGCATCTTAGGAATGTGTCATTAAATGCTCACTGAAGCTCGTCACTTTAGCCAGTTGGTCCCTCTGTGTGTATGCCAGTGACCTGAGGGTCACATTGATCCATTCAAGCCAATTAAACAGTTTATGCATACATAAGAACATACGAACATACAAGGTGCCAGCAGAACAGACCTACCAGTCTATCAAAGTCTAGCAGGGAGCTGCCCTCACTCAAACCCCTTCCCCTCCCATTGTTGTCCTTTTGGCCCGCCATTACCCACCCCTCAATCAATCAATCAATCAATCAAAGTCTTCACCCTGTACCCTGTCCCAAGCGTTCTTGAAGTCAGCCACGTTTTTGCATGATATCACCCCTTCTGGTAGTGCGTTCCACTTCGTAACTACCCCCTCTGTGAAGTAATGCCTCCTCATCTCCCTCCTGAATCTCCCCCCCATTCTTAGCCCATGTCCCCTAGACTCCCTCCTGCTCCTTAGTTTCAACACCCTCTGCCCCCCCTTTATTGACACCCTTCAGGTACTTGAATGTCTCGATCATGTCCCCCTCGTCTCTCTTCCAAAGCATACATATTCAGTTCCTTTAGCCTCATCTCATAATTTATTCCCTCCATCCCCTGAATCATCCTCATCGCCCTTTGCTGCACTCCTTCCAGCAGCTTGATGTCCTGGCTCAGGTACGACCTCCAGAACTGCGCACAGTACTCCAAGCGAGGCCTAACCAGTGCCCTGTAGAGGGGCACAATCACCTCCCTGTGCCTGGATGTGAATCTGCACGCTTTGCACCCTAGCATCCTGTTTGCTTTCACCACCATCTTCCTGCGTTGTGCAGTATTTTTCATGCTTGCTGTTATCAATACCCCCAGGTTCCTTTTTTCTCCTCAGTACTCCCCAGCTTGATTCTCTCAGCCAGTATTCTCTCCTTGGGTTCCTTGCCCCAAAATGCAACATCTTACATTTTTTGCATTAAACCCCAGCTGCCACTTCCCTGACCATTCCTCCAACTTTGTCAAGTCCCTCTGTAGTTGCACCCATCCCTCTTCATCATGCACTACTGCACCCATTTTGGTGTCATTGTTGAACAAGCTAATCCTGCTCACCACCCCGTGCGCAAAGTCTGAGATGAATAACCTGAACAGCACCGGGCCCAGCACTGAGCCCTGCGGCATCCCGCTCATCACAGATCTAGACTCTGAGACTACCCCCACCACCACCACCACCACCCTCTGCAGCCTAACCCTTAGCCATTTTGAGAGTCAGCATGCCATCTTTGTCCCCACTCCCACCCCAGATAACTTCACCCCTAGTATTCCACGGGGCACCCAATCAAAGGCCTTGCTGAAATCCAAGTGTACCACATCCACAGCATGGCCCCCATCCAACTCCCTCATCACCTAGTCATAGTACTGTATAAGGACAGTATAGCACATCCACAGCATGGCCCCATCCAACTCCCTCGTCACCCAGTCATAGTACTGTATAAGGACAGTATAGCACATCCACAGCATGGCCCCATCCAACTCCCTCATCACCCAGTCATAGTACTGTATAAGGACAGCATTGCACATCCACAGCATGGCCCCATCCAACTCCCACATCACCCAGTCATAGTACTGTATAAGGACAGTATAGCACATCCACAGCATAGCCCCATCCAACTCCCTCATCACCCAGTCATAGTACTGTATAAGGACAGCATTGCACATCCACAGCATGGCCCCATCCAACTCCCACATCACCCAGTCATAGTACTGTATAGGGACAGTATAGCACATCCACAGCATGGCCCCATCCAACTCCCACATCACCCAGTCATAGTACTATATAAGGACAGTATAGCACATCCACAGCATGGCCCCCATCCAACTCCCTCGTCACCCAGTCATAGTACTGCATAAGGATAGTATAGCACATCCACAGCATGGCCCCATCCAACTCCCTCGTCACCCAGTCATAGTACTGCATAAGGACAGTATAGCACGTCCACAGCATGGCCCCCATCCAACTCCCTCATCACCCAGTCATAGTACTGTATAAGGACAGCATTGCACATCCACAGCATGGCCCCATCCAGCTCCCTCATCACCCAGTCATAGTACTGTATAAGGACAGTATAGCACATCCACAGCATGGCCCCATCCAACTCCCTCATCACCCAGTCATAGTACTGTATAAGATTGGTCTGGCAGGATCTCCCTGAAATGAACCCGTGCTGCCTCCTGTCCTACAGGTAGTTACCCTCCAGAAATGCCACCAGCCTGTCCTTTAGTATCGTCTACATGAGCTTTCCCACTATGGACATCAGGCTGACTCGCCTATAGCTCCCTGGCTCATCCCTTGGACTGCTTTTATGTAATGGTACCACATGGGACATCCTGCAGTCCTGAGGCAGCTGCCCCATTTCCAAGGCGGTGCTGAAGAGGTCCTCCAGTGGTTCCGCTAGAACCTCTCCCATCTCACGCAGCACTCTGGGGTGGATACTATCTGGTCCCAACACTTTATTCACCTTCAGTGCCCTTAGCCCTTCCAAGACTCAGCTACCCTGCCGTCTGTTAACTCACACCCCCATCCCCCCCCGACCAGGGTAGTAATGGACCCCCGTTCCCTTGTGAACACTAAGCAGAAGTACTCATTTAGTGCTTCCACTTGTTCCTTTCCCTTTTCTACCCACTCATTCCCCCTTTTTATCCTCACCATACTGTCCTTGTACTTCCTTTTCTCACTGACATATCTAAACAAGTCTTTCTTCCCTCCTTTAATTCCCTGCACTAATCTGAGTTCCCTAGTGGCTTTAATACCCTTTACTCTCTTGGTCACTTCCTTGGACCATTTGGTGTACTCCTCCCCGTCCTCCCCCCTTCCCCATCCTTCTGAACCTCCAGTACACCACTCTTTTTGCTCTCACCCCCTCTATCACCTTCCTGTTCAGCCAGCATGGTCTCTTTGCCCTATTCTTCTTACTCTGTAGGCTGGTGCATGTTTCCGTTGCCTCTATGATTCCTTGCTTCATTATGTCCCACTTCTGTGCTATTCCCATGCCCCGCTTTATTCTTTCGAGTCTCCCCTTCAGCAGTTCCCCCATTTTCCCGAAGTCTGCCTTCCTGAAATCCTCCACCTTTGTTGCGGATCTCTCTGGCTCTTTGCTCATTGTGATGCTAAGCCACACTGTTAGATGATCACTGTCAGCTAATGGATCCTCCACCCTATCCCTCACTGTCTCACTGTTAGATAGTACCAGGTCCAGCTTGTTCCCCAGTCTTGTGGGTTCAGCAACCAGCTATGTCAGGAACCCCTTTTGGAATGCATCCAGAAGGACCCTCTTCTAGGCACTGGAGGTGACTGGCACTGTCCAGTCCTCTCCCGGCAGGTTGAAATCCCCCACTATGACCACCTTCCCCCTCCTACATACCCTACTGATTTGTTCCACCAGTTCCCTGTCCCTTTCCACTGTCTGGGATGGCAACCTGTACACCACCCTAAACCTCAGCTTCCATCCACTGGAGTCCAGGAGCTGTAACCACATTACCTTCATATCCCTCTCTTCCTTTTCATCCCTTGTACATTTGATCCCCTCTCACACGTAGATAGCCCCCCCCTTCCTTCCCTTCACCACGGTCCTTTCTGTATAGTTTGAACTCTGGGATTGCCAGGTCCCAGTTCTGGTGCTCTGTGGCCCACATTTCTCTGGTGGCTGTGATGTCTACCCTCCCTACAGCCAAGAGTGCCTGAAGCTCCGTGCTTTGTTACCAAGGCTTCTCGTATTCACCCGAGACCACCCTCCACCTTGTCACCCTTCCCTCCTTTTCCAGAGCCCCCTTCCCACCTTGCCCCTTCTGGACTAAATCCCCAAGTACTTTCTTACTAGCTTCTGGGTTAGGCTCACCAAGTCCCTGGGTACTCTGCCCATAGCTGGACACCCTGCCACCCCCCAGCTAGTTTAAATTCACTTTTGTTGATATATATTCCTGTAGCTTCTGCTTTAATACCCCCTTTCCCTCTCGACTTAGGTGCAGCCTATATATAAACGTGTTAGCGGGTTTACTGCTAACTTGCAGTGGGGAAAACATCAGAGATACTTAGACTGATGCATACATCGAGGTCTGACTAGACTGCACACTGTTAGAAGAGGTGGATGGGCATGAAAATTGGAAAAATAGCAACTGACAGGCCAGAATGACACCCCCAGTTTCTGCAGGCTCTATATCTTTGAGAAGTACCATAATGCTAGTAACATCACCCACCATCTCAGGGACTAAACTTGGACCTTCAGTACAGTCACAGATTCCCTCCATGGGTCTGGGGAGGCTGGAGGAAAAGGGTAATCTTCCCATCTCCCCTTCCAGAAACCCTCATCTGCTATGGTAACCCCCACCCACCCCACCAAGACTCTTTACCAGTTTGGTGGTCTGGAGTCCTGTCAGTTGTGCAGGGAGTATAAAAGCTGGGGACTGATATTCAAATGTTTGCTCAGGTGCAGATCCTAGTTTGCCTGTGCTAAACTAAATGCAGGCAGAAATCCAGCATACAGTGGACCTTGTGGTGGCTGGTTTGCCTTTTGTCACTTCTCTATAGGTCAGGAAGAGCTGAGTATTGTCCTGCCTGTGGCTCTTTGTATGGTGCAGGTAGCAGCTGGCTCTCTTAACATTCAGGCCACACAGTCCACATTCCCCTGAAGTGGAATGGTCAGTGATAAAGACTGGCAGTGTCATAGACTGATTGAGGTGGAACTCAGATACCACCTTAGGAAGAAACTTCTTGTTAGTCCTAAGGACAGCCTTGTCTCTGGAATACAATGTAGTCAGGCTCTATGGATAAAGGCTAGAGCTCATTAATCCTCCTGGCAGAGGTAATTGCCACCAGGAACACCATTTTTCAGGCAACATACTTAAGATCTGCCAAGGACATGTGCTTGAAAGGAGGCTGTATGAGCTGAGCAATATATATATATATTAAGGTCCAATACTGGCATGGGATCCCTATGCAGGGATGCAGGTACAGCAGCCTCTTGAAAAACTTTCTGAATACTGGATTTGAAGCCAGGGATGAGGCCCTTCCTGCTCATAAATAAGCAGAGACAGCTGCCAAATGCACTTTGGCAGTGGATGGTCTTAGACCAAGGGAATAAAGGTGGGTCAGGTAATCCTGGACAACTGACAAGCCTGCCTGACTGTGCTCTATGGCTCTGTTCTGGCGCCACATGGAAAACCTCTTCCACTTAGATGTGTAAGTTTTTCTGGTGGAAGGCTTTCTAGAGACTCTGAGGATCTTCATGACTCCTTCTGAGAGGTGTAAGTTAGCATACAGATGTAGAATTGGGTAGCCATCTGGGAACTTGCGACCATCGAACAGCATGGTTCACGATAAACACAGCAGTAGAGTCAAGCCATATAAAGGCAAAAGTACTGGACTTTAGGAGGGCTGACTTTGCCAAAATGGTGCATGCCTACGGAATGCACTAGCAAATGGGCAGGAAGGAGGGGTGGAAGAACAATGGGGAATAATCAAAACTGTCATCACAGAGGCAAGTAGCCTTTGCATGAAGCAAATAAACAAAACAAAATGATGTAAGAAACCACTGTGGTTCTCAATGGAGGTGGCAGGGAAGGTTCAAGAGAAAAAGAAAGCATTCAGGAAGCACAAGGAATCACAGAAGGAGCAGGACAGAGAATTGTATCAGTTAAAGCTAAAGGAAACTGAGAAGGCAGTCAGAACAGCAAAGGCCCAAACCGAGGAAAAGACAGCCAACTCAGTTAAGAAGGGGGATAAACCTTTTATAAGTACATCAGGGAGTGAAGGAAGACCAAGGGAGGGAGGAATAGTGAGGCTTAATAAAGGGGAGGGGGGGTCGGCAGAGGGTGACTGTGAAAAGGCAGAGATGCTAAACAAAGATTTTTGCTCAGTATTCACAAATAAAGAGGGGGAGGTACATACACCAAACAATAGAAACACTCTGGATACAGAAGTTGATACCAGCCCATTTACAGAAGAAAGGGTTCCGAAAGAACTCTTAAAACTGAAGGTGGACAAAGCAATGGGGCCTGATGGGATTCATCCCAAAATTCTAAAAAAACTAAGGGTAGAGCTAGTGACACCACTGACTACTCTGTTTAACAAATCATAGGAGGATGTGGTGGTACCTGAGGACTGGAGAAGGGCAGATGTGATTCCACTTCACAAACGTGTCAGCAGGGCAGAAGCAGGAAACTACAGACCTGTTAATTTAACCTCAATGATAGGGAAAATAATGGAATCACTTCTGAAGGAAAGAATTGTCGAGTACCTAGAGACAAGAATGGCACAGGACCCAAGGCAGCATGGATTCACAGCAGGAAGGTCATGTCAGATGAATCTAATAGATTTTTTTGACTGGGTGATCAAAGTAGTAGATCAGGGAGGGGCTGTGGACATGGCCTATCTAGACTTTAGCAAGGCATTTGACACAGTCCCACATGAAAATTAATATACAAGTTGGCCTGCCTGGGAGCGGGTCCCAAGATTGTAGCCTTTGTAAAGAATTGGCTGGAGAACAGGACACAGAGGGTAATAGTAAATGGAGTCCACTCTGAAGAAAGGGGGGTTACTAGTGGGGTACCGCAGGGTTCAGTATTAGGACCGGTCTTCTTTAATGTCTTTATAAGTGACATTGCAGAGGGACTGGAAGGAAAAGTATATCTCTCTTTGCAGACGACACAAAGATCTGCAGCAGAGTTGATACACAAGGTGGGATAGAAAGGATGAGAAGGGACTTGGAAAGGTTGGAGGAATGGTCAAATGTATGGCAGCTTAGATTCAATGCTAAGAAGTGCAAGGTAATGCACCTGGGAAACAATAACCCAGGGGAAGAGTACACAATGGGGGGGGGTGAGATACTAACAACAACAAAAATGGAAAGGGACCTAGGGGTAGTAATATCAGATGACCTAAAGATGGGCAAGCAATGTGAGAGGGCAGTAAGGAGGGCTGGGGGGATGCTGGGATGCATAGGGAGAGGCATCACCAGTAGAAAACAGGAAGTTATCCCTCTGTACAGACAGCTGGTGAGACCCTATCTGGAGTACTGCGAGCAGTTCTGGAGACCCAATCTCCGCAAAGACATAGACAGAATGGAGGCAGTCCAGAGGAGAGTAACTAAAATGGTGCAGGATCTGCACCAGAAGACATATGAAGAGAGACTTAAGGAGCTTAATATGTATAGCCTCGATGAAAGGGGGGGGAACATGATAGAAACTTTCAAGTACCTCAAGGGAATCAACAAAGGTCCAAGAGGGTAGCATCTTTCAGAAAAAGAGGTGTGCGAGAACAAGGAGGAACAATTTGAAGATAGAGGGGGGTGTCTCAGAGGTAATGTAAGGAAGTATTTTTTCTCAGAGAGGGTTGTGAATGCATGGAACCGCCTTCTGGAGGGGGTTGTGGAGTCAAAAACAGTGGTGGAATTCAAGCATGCATGGCACATTCATAAAGCAAATCTAGGGGGTGCGGATAGGAAGAAGTAGGCTGTCGGTTAGCTAGGATCTGCAGCAAATCCATTAGGTAGGGAAATGGGCAGACTGGGTGGGCCAAGCAGTCCTTATTTGCCGTCAAATTCTATGTTTCTATACTCTTAAGTTCTCAAGATGATTTGAGCCTGAGGGATTGGAGGATGGGATATACAATCCTGCCCTGAGAGGATGTCGGTAGGTTGTGCCTCTTGGGGAGGCTGATTGGTTTGGCTACTGACGGGGAGAGAATCAGGGAGTACCAGGGTTGCCTGGCCCAGTCTGACCCAATTAGGATCATTGTTGCTGGCTGAGATCTGAGCTTGTTCAGCATCCTCAGCAACAGAGGAAAGGGAGAGAAGGCATACAGGAACTTCCCTATCCAATCCAGCAGCGGTACATCCAGTGGGATTGAGCCCCTCACAGGAGGTCTGCAGCAGAACTGGGGTAGCTGATTGCTGTCTGGGGCTGCAAAGAGATCCACTTCTGGAGTGTCTCATCTTTTGGAGACAATCTGCAGGACCTGCTTGTTGAATGACCACCCATGGAGGTTCTGTATGATTCTGCCGAGAGCATCTGCCAGGACTCGTTCTGCCCTGAAAGGTGGATTGCGGATAAAGAGATCTCCAGGGAGTATGCCATGCTTCAAATTTTTGTGGCCTCTGTGCACTGTGGGGGTTTGTACCTCCCTGTTTGTTTATGTAATACATAGTGGTTGTGATGTCTGTCTTTATCTGAACCACTTGTCCCTGCAGTATGTTGGTGAAGGTAGATGCCCAGGAACACTGCTGTGAGCTGCTGCAGATTTATGTGTAGCAATGATTCCTGCATGAGCCATGTACCGTGAGCAGTGTGCTCCCCCAGATCTGATCCCCATCCCAGAAGGGAGGTATCTGTGGTTAGCACCAATGAGGGATTTACCTGCCCTATTTTCGACTACAAGATGTAGACTACAGTGCCGCTCACAAATCCTCCCTAACCAGACTGGATACCTTTTACCACTTCTTCTGCCGTCTTGCCCAGGACTGCCTTTCCAGTACCCACCATTGTCTCCTCTATCAGTCCCTGTCCCTCCCAGCCCTGCAGGACAGGAGACAAGTGCACTGCGCTAGTCTGACAGCTAAACACTGGTCACAGTCCCTGCCTGCTTATGTCTCTGCCATCCTCTTCCCCCTCCTTCCCATTCCCTCAGGTATATCGACTCCTGGTCCTTAGCAGTCTTGCGCATGTACACCTCAGCAGGCCAGGCTGCCTTCTCCTATTGGCTACCTAAATTATGGAACTCTCTCCCCTCTACCATTCGTCATACCCCTTCCCCTTCTTATCTCAACAATCTCCTTAATGACCACTTCCGTACCTCTTGCTCCTGCACCTAACCCTCTAGACGCTGTACTATTTTCTTGCACTTGCTTACCTGCTTAGACTGGGCTACCTGAGACAGTGTCAATTTGTCAGCTTAATGCTGGTTTCCTGCTCCACTACTGTAGTTGCTGCATCTCGTTGCTATTGTTATGTTTTACATTGTATTGTAATGTACTGTATCTAATGTTCTGAATTGCACTGTTTCGTTTTGTATGGTACCACATACTACTTGCTGCTCTTTTTACTTGCACTATAGGGTGCCTGTACAATAGACAGCATGGATTCGTCCTGGGGAAATCGTGTCAGACAAACCTTGTGGAGTTCTATGACTGGGTGATGAGTGTCTAGGACGTGGGTAGATCAGTGGATGTCCTCTTTCTAGACTTCAGCAAGGCATTCGACTCTGTTCCTCACGGGGGCTTGTTGGATAAGCTGGGAGAAATGGGGGTGGGGAACCAGATGATCAGATGGATAGGCAATTGGCTCCAGGACCGGACCCAGAGGGTCATAGTTTGTGGGATAGTTTCATCCCCAAGGAGGGTCATTAGTGGGGTCCCACGGGGATCAGTCCTTGGGGCCCTCCTGTTCAACGCCTACATCTCTGACATAAGGACAGGTATCAGGAGTGTGATGAGTCTCATTGCGGATGACTCAAAACTGGGGGCGGTGATGGATGGGGAGGAGGGGAAGGTGGCCCTACAGGGGGACCTGGAGGCTCTGGAAAGATGGTCTAGAAAGTGGAAGCTGAGGATCAATGCAGGGAAATGCAAGGTACTGCACCTGGGGGCCAGAAACCCGGGCCAAGTGTACACCCTGGGTGGGCAAATGCTTCAAGTCTCGATGGCTGAGAGGGACCTGGGGGTGGTGGTTCATATCAAGATGAACAACTCGGAGACTTGTAGGAGGGCAGCGGCCAAGGCCAACAGGATGCTGGGATGCATCACTAGGGGGTTCACCTCCAGAAGGAGGGAAGTGATACTCCCGCTGTATAACTGCTTGGTGGGGCCGCACCTCAAGTACTGCGTGCAGTTTTGGAGGCCACACTTAAAGAGGGACATTGAACTCCTGGAGAGGGTCCAGAGTAGGGCAACCAAAATGATTTGGGGCTTGGGGGACAGGACCTATGGGAAGAGGCTCGAAGAGCTAAATATGCACACACTGGAAGAGAGAAGGGACCGGGGGGACATGATAGAGGTCTTCAGGTACATGAAGGGGGTAAATAGGGGAGGAGCAGTTAGGGTGCTTCAAAGGAAATGAGGGCAACTAGAGGACATGGGTGGAAGCTGGAGGGGGGAGATTCAGGGGAGAAAGGAGGAGGTGCTACTTCACTGAGAGGGTAGTGGAGCCATGGAATGCACTGCCCAGGGGGCTGGTGGAGGCAGAGACAGTGGAGGGGCTCAAGAGAGGGTGGGAGAGGTACAGGGGAAGGGTTCTGGAAGCAAAATCCAGTGCAGCGAGAATATGTGGAACTGGGAAGGGAGAAGCCAGAGAGGGCGAAGGGGGCAGCAAGGTCAGCTCCCAGGGTGGGGGCTGACCAAAAGAGCAGACACAAAAGACCATTAGGCCTATTCTGCTGGCATTTTAGTATGTTAGTATACTGTCGACATATGTATTTCCCAATGTTCCTCTCTCCCAGGATGCAACTGGAAATGAGCAATTGTCTGTTCAGTATGTTTTCCTCATAAATCTTTTAAATAAATAAATGGTATGTCCTGTCCTGTCTGAGGTTGTCCCTCTCCTGCCACCACTGTAGTGCCTGAAGGAGAGTTCCTGTGGCTGGCACCAGTTTTGACAATGAATCTCTTTTTTGATGCCAGCGTGACTTGAGATGAAACTGAATGTCTCTCATTTGAAACCTGGCCCTGACACTGTTGCTGCTGAAGCTGCTATGTGGCCCAGCAATCTGTAGAAAATGCCTTGCTGGCCTAGGGATGTGTAGTTTGAAGGGGCTGGCTAGCTGCACTAGGCTGTACACTCTTCCCTGTGGAAGGAACGCCCTGCCCCTTATAGTGTCCAGCTCAGCTCCTATGAACTCCCAAGAGCTGAAATGGCTCTAGCACTGACTTCTTCAGGTTGACTAGGAACCCTAAGGATTGCAGAGTATCCTGTATGACTGCCAGAGCATTCCTAACTAGATGAGGAGATTGGCCCAAGCCTTTCTAGTCATCCAGATAGGAGAACACTACCACCCCTTGCCTTCTTAGGTGTGCTATGACCACAGCCAAGCACTTAGGGTGGAGGTCAGTCTGAAGGGCATTGCCCTGAACTGATACAGACATGTGATAATGTAAAACTGTGCGAGAGGGAGGTTTTGTGAAGTTAGGAGGGAGATTGGCCTTTTATGAGGGAGAATACATAAACGCACCACGTTGGCCATTCAGTAACGGGAAATAAATAAATAAATATATATATATGTATATAGTACATATATAAAATGCACTTTATTAATTCAATTAGAACAAAATTATACACAAATATATACAAATTATAAAAATCCACACTGATACATCAATAATAAATACTTTCTAATTACACAAACTCGCCTTGGTGGAATGTACAAGTGAGTTCTTTCCCTTCCAACCATCATTTTAATTTGCCCCTCATGGTGTGGTTCTGGACTCCCTATTAATGTGTCGGAAGGATCAGGGGTCAGAGCACATGAGAGGGAAATGGACCTGAGCTGCCTGAGCGGCTTTTTACATTCAACATTGCAGCGCCAAAACATCAGGCGCCAGCTGCCCGGCTTCTGCCGAAGGCACATAGGCGTTGCAGCGTTTGCAAACTGCTAGGCTGCCAGTTTTAACTTATCTATACAGCACCTCCGGTCCCCACAGCAAATGTAGACACATCGGGGCTGGCAGCACCAACAAGTAGGCACCCACGGACTGGAACTTAAGGATAGAGGCCGTCAGGAGGCAGCAAGGTAAGCTGTGGCTGGCTGCTAAGATGTAAGCAGAGATCGGAGGTGATAATTGCTGACTGACTGACTATGTAAATTGGGAGATTTGCCTTCCCGTGTGGTGGGGCGGGAGTGTCGTTAAAAAAATGTGACTCTCCCGGGCAAAATGGGAGAGATCACATGTATGCTGATAATGGACTGATGACAATCTGAATCCGAGATATTTTCTGTAGGATTGCCTGATGGGAATGGAGAAATAAGCATCTTTTAGGTCCAGAGATGCTAACCAATCTCCCTGCCTTAATGTTGGGAGGATGGTTGCCAGAGTCGCCGTGTTAAACTTTGGTTTTGACAAATGTCTGTTTAGATGTATGAGATCCAGTATGGGTCACCACTCCCCAGTTTTCTTTATTGTGAGGAAGTATCTTGAGTACAGGCCTTTTCGCCTTTGTGCCCAGGGAACTGGTTCTACTGCCTTTTGCAACAGAAGGTTGGATACTTCCTTCTCTAACAAAGCTGTTTCTGATGGGGTAGAGGCTCTGAAGACCCTTGTCCTCAGCCTTGACATGAGCTTAAAACTGAGGTAAGATTCTGGCCCACTACCTCCAGGACCCACTTGTCTGTGGTGATAGTTTGCCATTCGCATAGGTTCTATTAACCATTTCGGATCCAGGGCAGTCCTATGGTGAGACCATACTGTATTTGTCAGAATACAGTAAGATTCCCTGGGGTTTGAAGGCAGAATTATGCAAATTGTGGCTGGGGACATGAGTATTCATGCAGTCCGATATTCACAATATTCGCTCCAAGCAAGGGCACTTTGCATGGTCCCCTTGCATGGAGAAAATACTGCTGACCTAACCCTCATCTAAATCCAGCACAGCCTTAGTGGCTGCCCATGGTAGTGCATTGATGCCCTGCCCATCCCAAGATAGTACTCTCTGGTGGCAAGTGGTGCCCCCTTCCTCTGAATCCAGTCTTGTTAATGAAGGATATAACCCTGTTGTTTAGTGGTCCCTCCCTTCCACCTGATCCCAGTCCCATTATAGGAAGATATATCCCTGGAATAACCCTCAGTTTGCCAATGCCCCCCCCAACAGCCACACTGCCCATTGTATGGCAGTAACAAAGAAGTACTGCCCTAAGAAAGCCCGTTCCATGAGCAGTGCCGCCCCAGCCCATACCCACTTAGTAGCTAGTGGCCCGCCTCTCACCCACAGCACCTACACTCACCCTCCAGTCCCACTACCAGTCCATCAGTGCCATGGTCCAATGACTGACAGTGGCACAGCCAACCTCACACAACTGTGGCCACTGGCATCTATCTGTACAAGGGAGCGTGGCTTATTTATAAGGCATAGTCATGTGCCTTGCCCTATTCATAGGTTGCCCTCCCTGGTACAGAAAGACAGCGGGTGGCGTGAGACGTCTAAGATGGGCTGCATCATGGTCGCATCGATCTGTGGTATCGATGGACAGGTAGGAGAACAGTGGATGGGTGTCTGTGCCAAGGGTTGGAGGGGCCACTAACTAACTGAAATATACAGTAGGTTGAGAGGGTTGCTCACAGTTCAGGACGGAGCTTTGTTTGGGAATCAGGACTTCTTTGCTACTGCCATGCCAAGGTCAGTGTGACTGTCAGGAGAGAGCATTGGTAAACCGGGGACAGGGTGGTTCCCAGGACGGGGATTGGCTATGGGGAGGAATCACTGGACAACAGGGAAATTGTTTTCCTACATGGACTGGGAATGGGAGAGGGAGGGACCACTGGATGCCAGGTTATATTTTTCTTGAATGGCATTGTGATTGAGTGGAGGAGAGACCACTGGACACCAGGGATATAGCCATCTTTAATGTGACTGGGTTTGGAGGGAGGGTTTATGTCACTATTCCCAGAGACAGCTCAATGCATTGGGGCAGTTGGGGGGGCTGTGCTGGGCCAAGCAATCTCACTTCCCATGCAGATGAGCCCGTAACGGAATGCAAATGACTCCTTAGTGCCTTGCATGCCTAATAGACTCATTTGCATGGGGATCTTTGAAAAGTGCCGATTTTTCCAAGATGCAAGCCATTGCAGGGCCCAGTTTCGGGGTGCTCTTAGGCAGTGCTCAGTGGCTTAGTGCCTGGACACAGTATCCCTGTATTCAGAGGGATAGCGCCATGCACTATCCCTCTGAATATACAGTAGCAGTTTTGTGCACCTGCGGTATCGCAAAGCACAGCACAAATGTTCTTGCTCCACTTTGGGCATTTTTGAATATTGGGCCTCTGGTGTCTTCATTCTGTCCTGTGTTGGTCGATGGGTGGAGTAACATGGCCCCCACCCCAGACAGAGATCAGCCCTAGGGACTCTGAATCCTCCTTACCGTGACAGCCCCTGAATGACCAGTCCATTCTAACACCAAAGTCATCGGTGTGGTACTGCTGCAGTATCCCGCCACCTACCCACCCCACTTTATTTTTTCAACCTCTACAAGTACTTCTCAACTGACCTAGCTGATCAGTATTTTTATTCTGCATACTGACCTGTTTCCTCTTTTATATTTACGGCTCTGACAGGACATTGAGCAGGTGTAGGAGGACACTGACCACACGTATCAGATAAGTATTGTTTTTTGTTTACCCTACCTTGTTTGCAGTAGTTGGTTCGTAAAGAGCTGTAGTTCCTTTGTGACCCCATTTGCTGTCCTTGTTTTACAGGTATGACTGTCTGTTCTTTTGAGATCCCCTTGTCCCTGGCTCCGCACAGACCAGGTAAGAGATCTCTTATCTGTGTTAGGATGCTAACCTGTAAAAGTTCAGCCCCAAGTATTATGATACTAGGCTTTCACTTGTTGAGTGGTTGGTGATGTAGGGTTTGAAATATCTCCACTATGTTGTTACGATTCCACTATCATAAAAGGAAGGAGTTGTACTGCAAAGAAAAAAAACTGCACTACTGCAGACATTAGGGTGCAAGAATGCAAAGTGTACAAAGTACACAAATATAAACATTAGGGGTTTGAGTCTGGTCTTGTTGGATGTGCCTTAATTATTTTTTGGATCACTCTGCCAGCAGGTTTTCCCCTACATTGTGGTCAGTGTGCTACCAGTGACACACGCAGGCCATTGTGATACCATGCTGCATGACCATTGTGTTACCACCAGCAAAAGGCATGGAATGAGACCATTGTAGTACCACTGCAGGTGCACCCATTGTGCTACTGCTGACACGTGGTACCACAGGGGTCATAATGGTAGCACAATGGAATTGAGACAAATCCATTGTGATACCAGTTGCAGTGGTATCACATATAGAATAGTGTATGGTTGCTCATACACAACACGGCTATGTTGACATCGAGGGGATGTGATGATGTCACACAGACCTCGAGAGCAAAGTATATGGTTCCCCAAACTGTAGGAGGATTGACAAGGTTTATACCGTGTGAATATTGTCCCGCTTGCTTGCTCGTCGCTTCCTCCCAGTCCATGCTGCAGTCACCATCCAGTTCCGACACCGAAGATACCGGTGCTTCACTGCTTCCTGTGGTCCTGCTCTCGGCAAAATAAATAAAAAAAAAAACAACTGGCAAACTGATAGTTTGGGAACACAGAGCTGAGTATGGCAGTCCATGTCCCAGCTATCTGACTGAATGGCACTACCGACTGATCGTTAGACACCTCCGCCATTTTAGAGAGCTTTTTTTGATCAGCTCTGTTTTCAGCCAATCATGTAGCAGCTCAAGGCTGAAAAGTTGTTGTACTATCGATCTGACGTCAGAAAGATAGTACAACAACTTTCTAACCTTTGAACTGTCCTACAACAACATTTGGGAAGCCACTGTTTTCCATCTAGAATAAGCCCTAACCATATACTATAGTGGTATTTGCCATTGTGCTACAACTGCACAAGTGTTTCCCCCTGTGCTACCACTGTGTGTGATGGTATCACGGTGGACACAATGGTATCACACTAGAATTGAAATAAAATCACCGTGATACCAACAAACTGTGGTATCACAGTGGTGCACATTGTTACCACTGTGGTACCAGCAGAAATGGTATTACCAGTGAACTACCACTATCTGCATGGTATCACGATGGTTATAATGGCATCACAATGGAACTGAAACAAATCCACTGTGATACCATTTATGAAACCCAAAATGGTAAGACGCGGGAATTCATAGTGGTAATGCAGTGGCAAAGAAAAGTATTACAGTGGTATTCCAAAGAAATTTTTGTAACCTAGAATAGGATCATTACATTCTCATGGTGCTTCTTGACAGCAGAGTTTGTGTGTCCCCTAGGATAGGGGACAATCACTTTTTAATGTGAACAATTATTTAGAAAGATTGTACAACACCAAGAGGGAAACAGTCAGTGTAAAGTATACTGGAAAGAGTTTTCATTCAGACCCCTACCCCCCAAACAGTTGTTTTATTGTCTCCTTGTTCCACCCTCCCTGATGCTCTGAGAGTAGAGCCCACCAGGTTCCACTTGTACGTTAGCTATAGGGGCCGGTGCTCTGCAGAGTGAAACACTCTAACCTTCCTGGGTGACCACAACAGAACATACACTGATGGCAGATAAAGGCTGACTAGCCCATCTAATCTGCCTGGCCTTCCTATAGTATGATGCGCTTGAGCTCTGCTGTTTGCCCACCCTCCACATGCGCACTCAGCAAGAGACCCACAGTTGCCCTCTGAACAAACCTGGTTTCAGCTGGGTCGGATATTCTTTGACATTATTACATAGAACAAGGAGCAGTCTGATAATGCAGTTGCCAGGAGGAGATGCTTACTATGCCAGCACCTTGGATTCATGCCCCTAGCTAGCAACAGCTTGATAAGAGGACTGAGAAACCCATAGAATGGGTGGTAGCCCCTGCCACAGCACTGCTGCTTGGTGTTTCATTGGGGGCCATGAGGCACATTTGGAAGCTGTGGGTGATCTGGGACTGTACCCTGCCTAAAGAGAGGTCAGATAGGGAGAAACATCGGTGGAAGGTGGACTGGCCCGAGCAGCGGACTTTGGCATGTCGACTAGTGCTGCTCTGCTATCTCAGGGAAGGGTCTGTCTGCTCTGCACCTCGCCTGATCACCGTGCCTCAGCCATGGTGGCCTGACACAAGTTTAGAGGAAGTTAAGTGGAGTCCCCAGGATAGTAGAGTAGGTTACCCTGCTTAAGCTGAGGACTAAGAACCCCATAGTTATTAGGCATAACAACTCGTAACCTATCTGGCAATTATATAGGCCAAGTCATAGTGATCGAGCATAAACAAGTCAACACACTTACTTTCTATCTGGCAGTTATGCAGGCCAGATCATAGTGATCGAGCATAAACAAGTCAACATACTTACTTTCTATCTGGCAGTTATGTAGGCCAGGTCATAGTGATCGAGCATAAACAAGTCAACACACTTACTTTCTACCTGGCAGTTGGGAGGAAAAGGGGAACGATTCGGCCATCACGCCGAACAGGGATCCGTAGCAGCGGAGGGGCACAGTGGCCCCAGACCAAGGAGGCAGGCAATAGGCTTTGTTTATTTGCTGCTGGGCTTCCGGCTCCAGGAGGGGCCAATCACTGTAGCAGTGGCTCCTGGAAGGAGCCAATACAGTGGGGAATGTGAGGATTTGAAGTGTGGCTGGGCTTTAAAAGGTCCAGTTGCATCACGCTCGCACAGCAGTCAGAAGAAAGAGTGGAACAAGACGGCCACCACACCAACAGGTATCTGTAGCAGCGAAGGGGCACAGTGGCCCCAAACAGAGGAGGTGGGCAGCAGGCTTTGTTAATTTGCTGCTGGGCTTCTGGCTCCAGCAGGGAACAATTACTGTAGCAGCGGGGCTTGGATGGAGCCAATAGAGTGGGGAGTGCAGGGATTTAAAGTGTGGCCGGGCATTAAAAGGCCCAGCTATGTCGTGCTCCCACATCAGTTGGGAGGAAGAGGGGAGCAAGGTGGCCGTCATGCTGAACAAGGATCTGGAGCAGCAGAGGACAACAGCGGCCCCAGGCCGAGGAGGTGGGCAACAGGCTTTGTTTTTTTGCTGCTGGGCTTCTGGACCCAGAAGGGGCCAGTCACTGTAGCAGCAGCTCCTGGAAGGAGCCAACAGAGTGGGGAGCATGAGGATTCGAAGAGTGGCCTGGCTTTAAAAGGACCAGCTGCATCGCGCAACTACAGCAGTTGGGAGGAAGAGAGGAACAAGGAGGCTATTACGCCGAACAGGAATCCAGAGCAGTGGAGGGGTAAAACAGTCCCAGACAAGGGGGGGGCAACAGGCTTTGTTCATTTGCTGCTGGGCTTCGGTCTCCAGGAGGGGCCAGTCACTGTAGCAGCAGCTACTGTAAGGAGCCAATAGAGTGGTGGGGGGGTACATGGATTTGAAGTGCGGCTGGGCTTTAAAAGGCTCAGCTGCATCACGCTCCCACAGCAGGTAGGAGGAAGAGGAGAACAAGGCAGCCATCGTGCAGAACAGGGATCTGGAGCAGCGGAGGGGCACAGCGTCCCCAGACTGAGGAGGCGGGCAGCAGGCTTTGGTTTTGTCCTGCCCAGCCACAACAGCCCCTACCACTATTAAATAGCCTTGGTGGGGGGAGCTGGAGGTACAGAACTGGGGAAAAACTGAAGGCACGCTCTCTGGTGGAAGAGCCTACAAAGGAGAGGGTCAGGAAGGAGCTGATCACAACTTTAACAGAGAGCGGTGGGTGAGTCTGTTTATGGTATTACTGGCTATAGGGGGTGAGGGAAAGGTTGCTGGCATCGTATTGAAGGGGTGGTGAGATAAAGCTACCAACAGTCCCTATTTTCCCAGGACAGTCCTTATTTTAGGCAGCATATCCCAGTGTCCCCACAAGTTTTGCAAAATGACACTTTTGTCCTGGTTTTTGCTTACTTGTACCCGTTTTGTTCCTTTTTTGTTGCTGACTGCTAATCCATGAGTGTCAGTTATTTCAGCACCACTGTGATGCTGTTGGGGCAGCAGTTTGTAACTTCAATCCCTGAGCCTGTGTTGCACCACTGCAAACATGTCAGTGGGAGCACAGTAAAGCATGTTCCTTCCTGTTAGATTAGACTGGGTAGTAGTGCAAACAAGTGCATGTGGGTGCCTGCCTGCCAGCAGCTGAGAGGGACACCAGACAGAGAAGAGACCAGCAGCAGGGAACTAAGGTACCTGAACCTGATCAGCTATAGGGAAGTGTGTGAAAACAATCTGGTGTGGTGCTGGGAGTCACTAAAGTGAAGTTTGCTCAGCAATTGAGGTGAGTGTAAGTGGGTTGGATGGGACTGTCAGGAGGAACAATACATCCAGCTCGAATGTCTTATCACAATTTAATGCAGGTTGGCTTCTAATTAACTTTCTGTACATCATGACTTGGAACTTGCTGCAGCAGAATGATGTATTGTTTTAATCTGGATGTTTGCAACTGGTGTTACTGTGGGGCGGCATGGCCAGAGCAAGCAGCAACATTTAATTGATTGTGTGCAGCGCTGTCTGCGTGTGGTGCCTGTGGGAGTGACATGGTGGGGGGAGGTCATGGTCAGGATGGACCTCCCAGTTTTAGGCCTCAGAAAGTCGGTAACTTTATGGTGAGGACAAGTGTGCAAGTTCTAAGATTTGGTAAAGAAGTGTAGATAGTACTGTGCTGTGTGGTACTGTAGACAGCAGGGTCTCAATCTATGATTTGGGAAAGGATGTAGAGTTAGTACTGTAAATTCTTGTTTGTTTTGGCTAATGTAAAGTGTTGTATAGTCAGTACTATTTTAGCCCATTGCTGGTAAAAGTGGTAAGGACTGTAGTTAAGAGTGTAGTACTGTGTTCTGGTAGATGGTATCATTTTATGCTCTGTATAGGTAGAGGAGGTGAGGAATTGTAACTAGGAACTGTACTGGTAACACACTTATAGTTAGTACTGTAGCAGTAGTGACTGGACTTGTTAGGCATTTATAGATAGTACTGTAGTGTGTAGCTGGAGTTGGAGTGATGGGTATTATAGTGCGCTGCAATGGTTGTGGGGTGGAGGGTTGGATTTGAACATACTGTGGAGGCTGGGCGGATGTTCAACCTGTCATAGGCTAAGAAGAATCTAGGATGTAATGCTGTGGCTTGGTAGAGAGTTGGAGAGGATGGGGGGAGCTGGGGCAAGGGGACATCCCTTAGGGAGCAATATGAGGACATCACAAGAGAGGAGCAATGGTACGAGGGAGGGGCTGGGGATGAACATGAGAACACCTCATGGGTGGAGCATCGGATTGAAGTGGGGACAAGGAGAGGGTATGGGGGCAAAATGAATGGGAGGCCAGGCACTGGAGGGAAGGATCAGATCAGGAGGAAGGATCCAGCACGCAGCATGGCAGAGGGGGCAGGTAATAGGTTTGCAGTGCTGGCAATGTTGGAGGCGGATGAAGGGGGAAGGATCTTCAGGAGGGGGCAAGAGAGGAAAAGGGAAGGGAATGCACAAGGGGCAGTAGTCAGTTGGAGGGGAGTGGCAGGAGTTAAAGGGAAAAGAGCACAGCAGGATGGACAGTGGAAGGGAGAAGGGATGCAGTGGTGCGAAGAAGGGTGGATGGAGAAGGTGTCAGGGGCATAGCAGAGGTAGCAGTGAAGAATAGTGATGGGAAAGGCAATAGGGACAGTTGGGGAAATGGTGTGCAAAAAGGGGAGTCGGGCAGGAGAGGAACAGGGACAGATGGAGGACTTATGAACAGGAGGAGGAGTGAGGCAGAAGAGGAGCGGTGGCAGTGACTGGTGGAAGGAAGTGTGTGTTGGAGGAGGAGTCAGGAAGGATAAAAATGGCGACAAGGACAGTTAGGGGTTATATGTGCTGGGGAGGAGGAGTCACGCAGAAGAGAAACGAAGGAGGAGAGAAGCGAAGGAGGAGAACAGGTATAGGAAAATATGGGGGGAGTACTAGTACTGAGGGATTCAATACTAAGGGGGATGTGGTGGGGTAGGAAGGGGGAAAGGCATAGTCGTATATGGGTGGAGGCCATGGCAGGGAAGACAGCTGAAAGAGTGGGACAGTCAGTCCTGAAATGTGCTAGAAGGGGAAGGGAGAGACCTCATATAGTTCTACATCTGTGGACAAACAACCTGGCTGATAGTACAGTAGAGATAGTCCAAAAGAGGTTTGAGGAGCTGGGAAGTTTATGTGAGGGGGAAGGTAGAACGGTAACTTTTTCTGAGGTGTTACCAGTGCCCAAGGCGAGCACGGCTAGAAAATAAAGGATCAAGGAATGTAATGAATGGTTGGGCAAATGGTGTCACACAAAAGGATATCGGTAAGTGGGAGGGTGGGGAGAGACCCGGGAAATAGTAGTCTTTCCGGGAAGGATAGACTTCACATAAATGAGGCGGGCAAAACAGTGCTGAAACGGAAGATTGGGGAGTATACTGAGGTAGCTGGACATTTAAACTAGGAGTGGGGGGTGGCAGGAGGAGGGAGGGCACACAGGGGCCACAAGATGAGAAGCAGAGAAACCTTACCCTCCAGAACAAGAGCAGTGAAGTAGCTAGAAGCAATAGAGGAGAAGCTGGAAGTGGAGGGTTGGGGGGGAGGAAAAGGGATAGAATGCAGTCACCATGAATGCTAGGAGCCTGGCGGATAAAATGAATGACCTTCAGGCCCTCATGGTGGCAAGGGAGGTGGACATGGCAGACATTACAGAAACATGGGCCAGCAAATACCATGACTGGGACCTGCGGTCCCAGGATACAGAATATGCTGTAGGGATAGGGAAAACAGGAGAGGGGGAGGAGTGGCACTCTATGTAAAGGAGGGACTAAAGTGCGTGGGGGGAGGAAAACACAGAGTCATTATGGCTGCTAATCCAGGATTCCAGACATAGGACTCTCCAGACAGGAGTGGTGTACAAGCCACCATCCCAGACAGAGGAGGTGGACAGGTTAGAAGGGCATGTGGGAAGAGGAGTGTGTTGGTGGGGGGGCACTTCAGCCTGCTGAAGGTTGTTTGGGGAACTCCGGCCACTAGCAGTAAAAGGGAGCAGATACTGCTGAATGCCTTTCAGGAAAGCTTCTTGATACAGGATGTTGGGAAACTACTGGGGGGGGGGGAGACCCTCGACTTAGTGCTCACAAATGGAGAGTTGGTGAGGGATATCAAGGTGAACGAACCACTAGTGGGAAGTGACCATCACCCAGTATAGTTCAGGTTGATTATGGGCAAAAGAGGGAGTGAAATCCAACATGAAGGTACTGGATTTCAGATAGGCAGATTTTGCAAGCATTGGGGAGGAAGTGAGTGGGTACCTGGCCAGGATCCAGCCTAGAATGAACACGGACCAGAGATGTGAACTCCTAAAGAAGGGGATACTAGAAGCTACCAATTCCTGTAGCAGGACTCAGAGTAAAAAGGCCAGGGTGAAAAGGCCAAGCTGGATGAGCAGGGGGGTTATGAAAATGGTAAAGAGAAAAAGGGTGGCCTTTAGGAAACACAGGAAATCAGGGAGGGGGGAGATCGGGGGGGGAGTACCTGCTGGAGTCAAGGGAGGTGACTAGGGCAATTAGGGCAGCAAAAAGTCACTAAAGAGCTCGAGCTGGTGCAATTGACTTCTTTGACTGTGTCTCTAAGACAGTAGACCAGGGATAAGCGGTAGATATCCTCTATCTTGATTTCAGCAAGGCATTTGACTCTGTGCCCCACAAAAGGTTGATCAGGAAGTTGGTGGAGCTTGGATTCAATGCCAAGAAATGCAAAGTTATGCATATTGGAGCCAAGAATCCCAGGACAGAGAATTACCTGGGTGGAGTCCGAGTATCTGCATCAGAGGAGGAGAAAGACCTGGGAGTGATGATCACTAGTGACCTGAAGCACTCTATGTAGTGCAAGAAAGCAGGAGCAAAGGCAAGCAAGATGCTGGGATGCATAGCTAGGGGGATCAGTAGTAAGAGAGAGGAGGTTATACTACCCTTGTACAGGTCACTGGTAAGGCCGCATCTAGAGTATGGAGTTCAGTACTGGTGCCCACACCTCAAAAAGGACATTAACCTGCTGGAGAAGGTACAGAGGAGGGCTACAAAGATGACAGCCAGTCAGCAGGGCAAGGCGTAAGAGGAGAGGTTGAAGGCACTGAACATGTACTCCCTGGAAGACAGGAGAGAGAGAAGGGACATGATTGGGATATTCAAGTACTTGAAAGGGATAAATAAGGTTGATAAGGGGAGTCTCTTTAAGGTGAGTGGTAACTATATCACAAGGGGGCACAGTCTTAATTAAGCTGGAGGGTGGGAGGTTTAGGAGGGAGGTCAGGAAGCACTTCTTCACAGAGAGGGTGGTGGATACTTGGAAAGCTCTGCCGGAAGAGGTCATCTCGTTGAAGACAGTGGGCAGCTTTAAAAGAGGCTGGGATAGGCATGGGGGAAGGTAAGAATTATGGGTAAGGAGGATATGAGGAGTAGGGAGGGAGGGCAGGGACATTAGCTCAAGCTGTGGACCCTACAATATGAGCAGACTTGATAGACCAAATGGCCTTCTTCTGCTGGCTTCTTCATATGTTCATATGTTCATAAGGCTTTAAGGAGGAGGAGAAAAGCTTCTAGATACATCAGGAAGAAAAGAAGCTGTAAAGAACAGATAGTAAGGATTAAGAAGGAAGGGGATGGTCAGAAAAGGGGGGAGAAAAGACAGAAGCAATCAATGACTACTTCTGCTCGTATTTACGAAAGAGAAAAAGGAAGTGCAACCTGAGAGGGGTAACAGGGTAGTCAAAACTAGGGAAGGAGTCATGGACAGGGTGATCATGAAAGGTAGAGTGCTAGAGGGGTTGAAAGTGCTGAGGGTCGACAAGGCACCAGGGCCAGATGGTATTCACCCCAGGGCACTGAAGGAGCTAGCAGAGATCCTAGTGGCACCCTTGGCAAGCCTATTCAATGCCTCACTGAATTCAGGATGTGTACCCAGTGATTGAAGGTTGTCTCATGTGATTTCCCCTGCAGAAGAGTGGATCCAAGGGTGAACTAGGGAACTATAAACAAGTGAGCCTCACGTCCATCGTGGGGAAACTAATGGAAACTATCCTGAAGGAGGGGCTGGTGTCCTGCTGGAATCTGAGGGGCTGCAAGACACTAGACAGCATGGCTTTGTAGTGGGCAGATCCTGCGAAACCAACCTTGTAGATTACTATGACTGGGCAACCAGTCATATGGACAAGGGCCATACAGTGGATGTCCTGTACCTGGACTTCAACAAGGCATTCAATTTGGTGATGCATGGGAGACTTAGAATAAAAATTGAAGGGTTAGTAGCAAAAATGGTGGGATGAGTGACAAACTGGCTGCAGGGAAGACAGCAGAGGGTGGTGGTGGAAAGGAACCTCTCATCCCCAAGGGCAGTAACGAATGGGGTTCCTCAGGGCTCAGTAATGGGACCAGTGTTATTTGGGATATTTATAGCAGACATTTCCAGGGGCATTAAAAGTAAGATCAGCCTGTTCGCCAATGACACCAAGATAGGGGTGGTGATGGATGACATAGAGGGGTGGCAGGGCTTGCAGGAGGATCTGATAAAGCTGAAGACCTGCTCAGAAACTTGCCAGCTGGGGTTCAGTGCCAAATGTGTAAAGTGCTCCATTTTGGGGCAAAGAATCCAAGGAGAAACTACCAGCTTGGGGGGGGGGGGGTGCAGCTGGCGGAGACTGAGAAGGAGGAGAAGAATCTGGGAGTAGTTATAATGGGATCAATGAACAACTCTGCACAACGTGGGAAGGCAGCAGCAAGGGCCAACAAAATGCTGGGTTGCATCACAAGGGGAAGAATCTCGAGGAGGGGGAAGTAATTCTGCCGCTGTATAGATCACTTGTTAGACCTCATGTCGAATACTGCATGCAGTACTGACAACTACCTGAAAAGGGACATTCAGTTACTGGAATGGGTGCAGCGCAATACAGCTAAGATGATGTAGTGACTGAGGGATTTACCATATGAAAGAAGGCTTAGGGAGCTGAAATGTACTCGCTTGAGCAGAGGAGGGACGACGGGACATGATCGAGACATTAAAGTGAGAGGGATAAAAAATACTGGTATGGATGGGCTCTTCAGGGTAAGGGTGGGGTGGGATACTAGGGGTCATGACATGAGATTTGGGGGGTTCAGAAGGGAAATGAGGAGGCACTTTTTATGGAGAGGGTGGTGGCGGGGTGGAATGCATTACCAGCAGAGGTGGTAGCCTGTAGAACAGTGAGTTGATTCAAAACAGGCTGGGATAGGGCGGGGTGGGAGGAGGGAGGGGCAGCTGCAGAATAGGGCTGCTATCTGCAGAATCGAGCAGACTCGATAGACCAAAATGGCCTTTTTCTGCTGGCAATTTTCATATGTTCATATGTTCGTAGTTATATAGGGCAGGTGTAATGAGCTAGCATAAACAAGCCAACACACTTACTGTCTAAAGTTTAACAACACAAATGGGGGAGGAGGATGGAGCCCTTACAATTGTTAACAAAACAAGCTGATATTTAGGTTTTATTTCTGGGGGTGGGGATGGGGCCCACCGGTGGGGGCACTTTTCCCTTGTTTTTTTCCCCATACTTTTACAGCTTCTCCTGTAAAGGTCTGCTAAGAAACTGGCATAGTAGCATGCAGGGTGGTAAGTATTCACGTACATATAACCAAGAGGTCCTTAGTCCTTCACTTATGATAGTTAACCAAGACAGGAAGGGACCTGAGGCAGGCCCAAACAGTACCTGGATACCCCTGTTGGAGGAAGTAAAATAATCAAAACAGAGGTGAATTATATCTGGCCTGCTGAAGGCACAGATGAGTCCTGATCCTGAAACAAGAAAATATATGATGATAAGGGGCAAAAGAAAAGTAGACTTGGGATGATATCCTTACCTTTTCCAAGTTCTTTCTTGATTTCCCCCAGAAGAACATCAGAGTCAAAAACAAGATGACTGGAATCGCAAGAAAGTAGTAACTGCTGATCCATTCTAGGAATTTCTCCTGTGTCTCCGTTCTCCAGCACACACTGTCCAGAGGGAACAGGAGACAGGACTGAGGCTGAGCCCAGACATTTACCTTGGGAATGTCTTCTGGTAGGAATTCAATGCCGACTCTGGACCAAGCTGGGCGTTGAGAAAGTCCTGTATCTTCTGAGAAAAGGGAGCTCCACAGATAAACCATAAAAGGCAAGCCTAGGGGGGACATTTTCTCCAGAATACAAGAAAACTGATGTGAATGCCACTGGCTCTTGAGTGTTGAGGAGGCTGGTTGCTAGGGTGTGGGATAAACTGACTCTTGACTGTTGAGGAGGCTGGTTGCTAGGGTGTGGGATAAACAGCAGTGATACAAATGGGACTGTTCTACTATTCTGTACTGTGATGTCATGGGATGATGTCATAAACCTTGCTGTTTGCTGAGAAGACACCCTTAAGATAGACAGAGGAAAGGGATCTAGTGGTCATAAGGACTCATAGAAACATAGAAACATAGACTTTGACGGCAGATAAGGACCGCTTGGCCCATCTAGTCTGCCCATTTCCCTACCTACAGGATAGGCCGTAGATCCTAGTTAACCAACAGCCTATTTCTTCCTACCCCCCACAAGAATTGCCTTATGTCTGTCCCATGCATTCTTGAATTCTCCCACAGTTTTAGACCCCACAACCTCCTCAGGAAGGCTGTTCCATGCATCCACTACCCTCTCTGATAATACTTCCTCACATTGCCCCTGAACCGGCCTCCTTCTATCTTTAAACTGTGTCCCCTTGTTCTTGCAAGTCTCTTTTTCTGAAAGATGCTACCCTCTTGGACTTTGTTGATTCCACTGAGGTACTTAAAAGTTTCTATCATGTCCCCCCTCTCCCTTCTTTCCTCAAGGGTATACATATTAAGCTCCTTTAGTCTCTCCTCATACGGCTTCTCTTGCAGACTCTGCACCATTTTAGTTGCCCTCCTCTGGACTACCTCTATCCTGTCTATGTCCTTGCGGAGATGGGGTCTCCAGAACTGGACACAGTACTCCAGATGGGGTCTCACCAACTGTCTGTACAGAGGGATAACAACTTCCTGTTTTCTGCTGATGATGCCTCTCCCTATACATCCCAGTATACCCCCAGCCCTCCCTACTGCCTTCTCACATTGCTTGCTAACCTTAAGGTCATCTGATATGATTACCCCAGGTCCCTTTCCTTTTTTGTTGTTTTACTACCTCCCACCCATTGTGTATTCTTCCCCTAGGTTCTTGTTTCCCAGGTGCATTATTTTGCACTTCTTTGCATTGAATCCTAGCTGCCTTACTTCTGACCATTCCTCCAACCTTGCCAAGTCCCTTTCATCCTTTCCACGCCTCCTTGTGTATCAACCCTGTTGCAGATCTTTGTGTCATCTGCAAAAGCCTTTTCCTTCCAGTCCCTCTGCAATGTCACTGATGAGAGACATTAAAAGGACTGGACCAATACTGAACCCTGCGGTACCCACTAGTAACCTCTCTTTCTTCAGAGTGGACTCCATTTACAATTACCTTCTGTGTCCTGTTGTGCAGCCAATGTTTTAGGCTACCACCCTGGGACCCACTCCCAGGCTGGTTAATGTTGACTATTAATCTTTTGTGTGGGACTGTGTCAAATGCCTTGCTAAAGTCTAGGTAGGCCATGTCCACAGCCCTCCCTGGTCTACTACTTGGTCACCCAGTCAAGAAATCTATTAATCTGACCTTCCGCTGTGAATCCATGCTGCCTTGGGTCCTGTGCTCCACTGGCCTCTAGGTACTCAACTATTCTTTCCTTCAAGTGACTCCATCACTTTCCTACCACAGATGTCAGACTGACAGGTCTGCTAGTTTCCCTCTGTCTTGGTCCCACTTTTGTGAAGGGAATCATATCCCTTCCTCCAGTCCCCGGGTACCACACCATCCTCCATGATTTATTAAAAAGAGTAGCCAGTGGTTTCACTAGTTCCTCCTTAATTCTTTTAGAATTCTGGGGTGAATTCCATCAGGACCCATTGCTTTGTCCACCTTCAGTTGGAGTTCTTGCAGAACCCTTTCTTCTGTGAAAAGGACTGGGATTGACCCCCTATCAAGAGTGCTTCTGTTAATTGGATTAGGCACCTCCCTCCTCTTTTGTGAATACTGAGCAGAAATATTCGTTCAGTATCCCTGCTTTTTCACTGTCCCCCTCTGCCCACCCACCGTTCATTCTATTCAGCCTCACTATCCCTCCCTTTGTCTTTCTACGCTCGCTGATGTACCTATAAAAGGTTTTATCCCCCTTCTTAACTGAGTTGGCTATCTTTTCCTCAGTTTGGGCCTTTGCTATTCTGACTTCCATCCCTGCTTCCTTCTGCCTTAACTGGTACAGCTCTCTGTCCTGCTCCTTCTGTGTTTCCTTATACTTCCGGAATGCTATCTTTTTCTTCCTGACTTTCACAGCCTCTTTTGAGAACCATAGAGGCTTTTCTTTCATTTTGATTTGTTTGTTGCTTCACACAAAGGCTTTTGCCTCTGTGATGGCAGTTTTGATGATTCCCCATTGTTGCTCCACACCTCCTTCTAGCCTGTTTGCTAGTGCTTTTCTGAGGCACTCTCCCATCTTGCAAAGTCAGCTCTCCTAAAGTCCAGTACCCTCACTTTTGTGGCTTGACTCTGTAGCTGAGTTTAATGTGAACCACACTGTTTGATGGTCACTTGTCCCCAGATGGCAACCACTTCTAGATCTGAGATCCTCTCCTGCCCCCGTTTGAGAGTACAAGGTCTAAGATTGCTCCCTCACGGGTGAGTTCTGAAACTAGCTGTCTAATGCCTGCCACCTGTAGGGCATCAAGAATGGCCCTGCTCTTGGATGTGGCTGCAACAAATGTGCTCCAGTTAACATCTGGCATATTCAGGTCTCCCATCAATAGTATCTCCCCTTTCTCTGCCATTCAAGAATGCCTTCTATCATAACCTTGTCCATTCCTCCCCTGACATCAGGGTCTGTGCACAACCCTGTGCGGATTGTGGTGCCTTTCCAGTCTCCAAGGTGACCCACAGTGCCTCCTCTCCTCCCTGTTTACTCTTTGTTCAGTTGCTTTTATCCCTTCCTTTACAGAGAGCTTCTCCTCCCTCTTCTCCCTGCCTGTCTCTCCTATAGGTTATGTACCTGGTATGTTAACATCCCAGTCATGGTTCTCTGTGTACCATGTTTCTGTGACTGCTACGATATCCAGGCATCCCTCTTCCATCAAGGCCACCAGCTCAGGGAGCTTGTTGCCCAGACTAAGGGCATTGGTACTCATTACCCTCCATTTCCTGATGGCCTTACTCCCTTTTGCCCCATCCCTGTCCTTCTTGCCTTAGTCACTTTCTCCATTTACCCCTGCCCTTCTCCCTATCGACACCTATATGTTGGTGTTTGCCGCACTTACTACCGTGATTATTTGGGGGCTAGGATTTCCTGCTCCTTTCCAGTGCCTCCCCCCTTGGCTAGTTTAAAAGCTTGCCAATGAAGCATTTAAACCTATCACCTAGGATCCTGGTTCCCCTCCCGGACAGATGCAGCCCATCATGCCAGTATAGGCTTGCATCACTCCAGGTGGACCCCCAGTCCCCAATGAAGCCAAATCCCTGAGCTCCACCAGTTTTCAACCACTGATTGAATCCCATGGTGCAGAACACCCTAGCCTCTCCTATGCCATAGATGGGCAGCACCTCCGAGAAGGTTACCGTGCGTGCTACTTGACTAAGGCCCCTCCCCAATTCCACAAACTCTTCCTGCACTTCTCTAATCCCTTTCCTAGCCAGGTCATTTGTCCCTAGGTGGACAATGACATCCAGCTCCCTCCTCTGTGCAGATGCCCCGGCAATCCTGAGGATTTGCTCCCTGTCCCTCCAAGCCATGGCGCCAGGCAGGCACCTTACCTCCCTCTCCCCTTCCTCCCCCAGTTCTACCTTCCTAACAATGGAGTCCCCCACCAGGAGTTGTTTTCTTCCCCTGCAGGGTCCCCTGCCACCCTCCTGTGGGTCTCCTTTGTGGAGGTTCCCAGCATCCTCCTTGGTCTCCACTGCGGGTGCCTCCATAGAGGAACCACACTTTGCGAGAATGGCATAGGAATTGTGGAGAGGTACAACTGGAGGGATGTGCCTCTGTTCCACCACCCTCACCCTCCCTGAGCCCACTGTGGTCCAACCGCTCCTCTTTCTTGGCAACCTCTGTGGCACTGGTGGTCCCTGGATGGAAGTCAGGAGGTCCCACAAATCCTGGTCAACTCAGCCTGGAGATGAGCAACCTCCTCCCTCAGCCCAGAGAGATGCCTTCAGATGGGACAACACCGCATCCTCCAGAACGACTCCCTCCAACAATCAAGTAATACAGTAAGGCACTGAGGATGCTGGGGTGTATTGAGAAGGGTGTTGATGGTAGGAGAAGTGAGGTGATTGTGCCACTGGACGGATGGATCCCTGGTGAGGTCTCACCTGAATTATTGTGTCCAGTTCTGGAGTCCTCACATGAGGAGGGACCTTTCATTCATTTCAAAAGTTTCACCAAGAATGACATACTGAGCTGGTAACAGCTTGTTTCCAGAGGCCCTTAATATAGACTTGTTGGAAGTCAGGTGGGAGCGAGGGGGCATGATTGAAACAGAAGTCAAACAAAGTGAATAGAGTCAGTAGGAGGCATGATTGGGGGTTGGTGGGGGACAGAGTCAAGAGAAATGTGAGGAAGTTGTGCTTCACTGAGAGAGTGGTAGAACCACAAACAGACTGCCTACGGAAGTAGTGTGGGCAGCTACCCTTACTGGGTTTAAACAGTTTGGACAAAGCAGGGAACTCACAGTCCTGGGGGGGAAGGGTGTTTAACATGTGTGTCAGGAGTAAGGGAGGGAACCAGACCACCAGCATAGTAGATAGTCGGAGTGAGATAAATAGTACTCGATGGACCTTCGATGTCTTTCTGCTGTCAAGTTTTATGTTTCAGAAGCATACTAAGATGTATGACCTAAAGGACAAAGTAGTTGTAAACATAAACCATTCAAAAACTTCTGTTTCAAAACAATACAACTTGAATTTAAAAATCAAATAGTTTTGGTGTGCAAAAAAAAAAATTTGGAATGGTTTTATGTATGTATTTATTAATTTTTACAGTTTTCTGTCAAGAAAGACATACTGAGGCAAAGCTTGGTTCCAGAGGTGTCCCAGAATAATGGGGAGGTTAATCGACTTGTTCAGGGTCACACAGTTTACAAGTGGTTGTGGAAAATCAAACCTACGCATACAGGATCTACCAAGCTCTTTCACAGCTCATCTTGTGTTTCCAGGGTTCTCCCATTTCCTGCAGTGGTCAAAGCCCATTCTTCTCTAGCATTGGCCACCTCTTGCTCAGAATGAGCATCTGTAGAACTACTTGAGCCTCTGTTCACTCCTTGTTCGTGTTTTGTTTTCTTGGAACAGGTTTTTCCGTTTTACCTAGTTAATGCCTTTCATCTATTTAAAGGTTTCTGCCATGTACCCCCATGTTTTCTGTGCTGAAGAGAGCACATCTGCAGGTGCCTTGGTCTAGTCTCATATTGTTCCTGGTGTAAGCCATGCACCATTTTCATAGCCCTCCACTGCACTGCCTTTTGTTAAACAAAAGATTCAAATGGTTAAGCCCAGTGCCACATGAAGGTAACTCCAGCAGGCAAGCTGCTGGAGCACTCGGCTACTGAAGTTACGTTGATGCAACACTGAATTGTCTAGTCTGAAGTTCAAAAGTGGTGTATTCAGGGATAATATTAGGAAACCCTTTTTTCCAGAGGGTTTGCAACCTGAGGAACAGGCTACCAGAGGAGACAATGTACAAGAAGAAAGTACAGGTTTAGGCTGCTAGAGGGCCCAGTGGCAGCGCAGTGCACTGCCATGCAGGCGACCTAGCTTCAGGAGTGAACCCGGGTGGTTGTATCAGGTGACAGGCTGGGCTGAGGTAGCTGCTGCATGCCACCATGCTTCAGCCGGGAGCATTGATAGCAAGTGATCTGTGGCTGCTCCAGGGAGCTTACTCCTGCCGCATGGGGTGTGATGCATGTACGTAAGGCTGACAGAGGTTGTGCTCACTTTGGAAAGGTGGGAGGGGCCAACAGAAAAGTGAAGAAAAACCCACAGCTGTCTGAATGAGACAGCCTGGGCTCCTGGCTTCCCTGGGTCCTAGTACCTGTTGGGTCTGGATTGCAGTCCAAATGGAGGACAACAACTTGAGGAAGGGATGGCCCTCCCCCTGGAGCCCCTTCCGGTAGCCAGTGGGGTTGGACACGCAGGCCAGCAAGGCAAGCTTGGACAAATTTCTGCTTACCAAGAGAACCATAGGGTATCCTGGATTATTGGGTGGGTGGGAAATCCCTGTAAATTAAACATAGAAACATAGAATTTGATGGCAGATAAGGACCGCTTGGCCCACCCAGTCTGCCCATTTCCCTACCTACTGGATAAGCTGCAGATCCTAGTTAACCAGCAGCCTACTTCTTCCTACCCCCACCCCCTAGAATTGCCTTATGACTGTCCCATGCATGCTTGAATTCCACCACTGATTTTGACTCCACAACCTCCTCCGGAAGGCTGTTCCATGCATCCACAACCTTCCTTATATTACCTCTGAGCCACCCCCCCACCCCCATCTTCAAATTGTGCCCTCTTGTTCTTGCACACCTCTTTTTTTGAAAGATGCTACCCTCTTGGACTTTGTTGATTTCCTTGAGGTACTTGAAAGTTTCTATCATGTCCCCCCTCTCCCTCCTTTCCTCGAGGCTATACATATTAAGCTCCTTGTCTCTCTTCATATGTCTTCGGTGCAGACCCTGCACCATTTTAGTTCCCTCCTCTGGACAGCTTCCATCCTGTCTATGTCTTTCATGGAGATTGGGTCTCCAGAACTGCACACAGTACTCCAGATGGGGTCTCACCAGCTGTCTGTACAGAGGGATAATAACTTCCTGTTTTCTACTGGTGATGCCTCTCCTATGCATCCCAGTATCCCCAACCCTCCTGCTGCCCTCTCACATTGCTTGCCCACCTTTAGGTCATCTGATATGACTACCCCAGGTCCTTTCCATTTTTGTTGTTGTTAGTATCTCACCCCCTTTGTGTACTCTTCCCTGGGTTTTGTTTCCAGGTGCATTACCTTGCACCTTAGCATTGAATCTAAGCTGCCATACATTTGACCATTCCTCTAACCTTGCCAAGTCCCTTCTCATCCTTTCCACCCCACCCTGTGCATCAACTCTGTTGCAGATCTTTGTGTCATCTGCAAAGAGACATACTTTTCCTTCCAGTCCTTCTGCAATGTCGCTTATAAAGACATTGAAGAGGACCGGTCCTAATACTGAACCCTTCGGTACCCCACTAGTAACCCTCCTTTCTTCCTTATACAATGGGTCTTAATATACTGCTTCCTGATTGGCTGGCTGGCATGATTTACAATGTGTAAATCCTGCTGTTACCCATAGGAAGAATTGACAGCCAGCCACATCTGTCATCCCCACTGTGAAATCACTGCAATCCCTGAAACACAAACAGAATAGACACCAGGTTCAGTCACCCATAAACAGCAGTTAGACAGTTTTTCCAGTATCCAGGGAGGATAGCGACTGAATATGGGTGACTGTCAAAAAAGTGACTCTTATTCAGTGCTTTTCCCATGGGCTACCCTGCAAGATAGCTACCCTACATGGAAGCAAGAGTAGGGAAGGGCGACCGGAAGGGGGTTGGGGGATAGCGAGGGGAAGGGGAGGGACAGGGTAGGGGTTTTAGGGAACTGGTGTGCCTGCTGCTGGCGAGCTAGGTATGTGGTGTGGTGGTATGGGTGGCTAACTGTAGTGCAGCAGGTACAGGGTTTGGGGCCGGGAGCATGGAAATTTTCCTCCTGACGACTTAATTTTTTCACGACATCTGGATTTTGCCCCCTTCCAGACATGCACACCCTTGAAATTGAGAATCTAATTTCAGGAGGGTGCATGGCAAAGTCCCCCTCCCTGCAAAAACACTTTTTAGTGTTCTGGATGAAATGTTGCCTGGAAGTGTATATCGCTGATTTACTTTTCGGCAATATAGACTTGCCGCAATAAGAATCGCTGTTTTGCGATCACTATCATGACATGGAACAGTGTTTCCTTATTTTTTCTCAGGAAAAAACAAGCGGGCTATTGAATAATTGCAATATCCCACTCGGTGTGGGTAATGCCGGAATTTAGCCACTTCTGGTGTGGTTTCCTCATTTGGCCAGCGGCCTCGTGACATATGAACATACGAACATACGAAATTTGCCAGCAAATAAAGGCCTAGAGGTCTATCAAATGTGCAGCTAGCACCCCTTATTCTGCAGCTGCCCCTTCCTTCCACCCTTCCCCTTCATTAACCCTCCCCCTTGTCCTGTCCCAGCCTTGTTTGAAGCAGTCCACTGTTCTACTGTATACCACTTCAGCAGGTAACACATTCCTCCCAGCCACCACCCTCTCTGTAAAAAAGTGTCTCCTCATCTCCCTCCTGAACCTTCCTCGCTCCAGTCTCATATCATGGCCCCTGGTGGCCCTCCCTCCTTACTTTGAACAGCCCCTCTGTACCCATCTTGTTTATTCCTTTCATGTATTTAAAGGTTTCAATCATGTCACCCTGTCTCTCCTCTCCTCCAGTGAGTACATGTTCAACTCCTTCAACCTCCTCTCGTATGATAAGTCCCCCAGCCCCTTGATCATCTTTGTGGCTCGTTGCACCCCTCCAGTAACTTAATGTCCCTCTTCAGATACGGACGCCAGTACTGCACGCAGTACTCCAGGTGTGGTCTAACTAATGACCTATACAGTGGCAGAATCACCTCCTCCCTTCTCGAGGATATACCCCTTGCAATACAACCCAGCATTTTTTGGCCTTTGCAGCTGCCTTCCTACATTGTGCCGAGTTGTTCATTGACCCTATAATGAGCACACCCAGATCCTTCTCCTCCTCTGTCTGGGCTAGCTGCACTTCCCCTAGCTGGTAACTCCTCCTTGGGTTCTTCATCCCAAAATGCAGCACCTTGCACTTTTTGGCATTAAAGCCCAGTTGAGTGGATAAATCCTGGCATCACCCACACCCTCTCATTGTATATTGCTTACATGTCCTTGGTCCCTGTTTTATGAAACAAGGGGCAAACATAATGATATCTCTTATGTTACTTTGTAGCCTGTCTGCAGAGGTTTGCAAGTGCCAGGTAACCCATTTTATGTTACCTATTATGGGCTCTGCGGTCGATTACTGCCTGCATGCACTTCATGAATAGAGAGTAGACCGAGCATGAAGGTAAATTTTGCCCTCGAACCCAGTTGTGTCACTGGCTTTTCTTTGACTGTACTTCATATATTTTCTACTGAGACATGCATCATTCATATGCCAAGAGGGGTGGATATCCCATGCATTAAATAGATATCACCACCATTTGTGTGCCAGTGGGGGTGATGTCCCATACATTAAATAGCACTATTCGTGTTCGTGTCGGGGTGGATGGCCCATACATTTTTTTAATCTTATTTCTGTTTTTGATCTCTTCACCAGCTGAGTGGATATCCGTGATCTCCAGCCGCCAGCACCCACTCTCCCGGGCCCAGTCTGGTACCCCCACAGAGCAGGCCATCATCGCTCACGCACTCTGTGGCAGGATCCTGTTGGGAGCCGGGGGTGCCGGGTGCGGCCATCAGCCGCCAAATCATTGCTCCACCATTTTTCCTCCTGGTTTTTCCCCCCTTGTGGAGTGTGGGTGTGCAATGACATCTGAGCACAACGTGCCAATGTATGCCATGCTCCACCCCCTTCTGTTTTGCAGGCATCCCTCTGATAGAGCCTCAGTCATCACCAGGGGCTGCTACAGCATGGTGGTTCCCTGGATCCCTCCCTGGGATAGGAGAGCAGTCCTCCGGATGCTCAATCCTATCGCTCCCCCTGCCAACCCCTGGCAGCCTGGACTCACGTTCAAACCTGGGTTGCCAGCATGGTGCAAGGTGTGGCATCCAGTGCCTCAACCCTCAGCACCACCAGGCCAGCGGATGCCCCATACATTTAATAGGGATCAGCATGTGTGCCAGTGGGGGTCGCTGTCCCGTATATTTAATAAATGGTAATTAACTTGTGTGCCAGTGGGGGGTCACTGTCCCATATATTTAATGTCAATCAGCTTGTGTGCCAGTGGGGGTCGCAGTCCCGTACATTTAATAAATGGAGATCAGCATGTGTGCCAGTGGGGGTCGCTGTCTCATACATTTAATAAATGGAGATCAGCTTGTGTGCCAGCGGGGGTTGCTGTCCCATACATTTAATGGCAATCAGCTTGTGCGCCATGTGGGAAGGTTGTCCTATATTTTTTACAGAAATCAGCATCATTTGTCAGGTAGTGAGGGTTGAAGTCTGGGTTTGAGTTTCTCTACCATGGTCCCACCCCCTACCCAAAATCTGTAATGGGTGACTGCATACTTCAGGAGAATAGATGTTTGTACATACATACTTTTCCCCCAACTATTGCATTATTACCCAAAACACATACAGGATGGTGTGGATTCCACTTACCATCCCTCCCTAGTAACGAGCCAGTATCATTCTTGTCCCCAGGTGTTTGTGCCCCCAGGTCCTCTACACAATGTAATACCATGAATCCAGTTAGAAATATCCATATTGGACTTCCATTACCAGAAGAACCATCCAGTATCTGTACAGCCTCCTTCATTTGTGGTGAGTCTGTGACACGGGGGACGATTGAGGCTGGGGCTGCGGCTACGGCTACCCTACCGTTTAGATCATGGCCCAGATATTCAAAAGGGTTGCGCCATGCGCAATAGGGATGCACCAGCACAAGTCTGAAAATGCGCCATTCTGCGATATTCAGTGGGAAGCAGATGCGCCCCCCACATCACACTGCGTAAGAGCACAATGATAATGAATGCATGCGCAACTGAAGGGGGAGAAGCCATGCATAAACGGTGCAGTGCGGTATTCATCAACATGCGCCATGCGCAATATGTGAGCGAGTGGATGTTGCGTGATAGCGGAAATGAGGCAAAATAAAAAGGAACAAGAGAGAGCCGAAAGAACGCTACATGGAAGGCACATGTTGCTGTCCCATAGGCAGCCACACAGGCAATGCATACTGAGAGCAGGACAGGGCAGGCCAGAGACAGAGCACCTGGAACCCCCAGGAACAGGGAAGGTGTGGGGAGCCACTGCCATAGTGCAGTCCAAAAGGGGGAAGTGCCACACAGCACTGAGGCCACTACAGGAAGGTGTTCCCAGTGCAGGGAAAGTAGCAGCAAGGACAACAGAGGGAACACAGAAACAGTTGCTGGAGGGGAACACAAGCCAGGGACATGGCCAGTGCCACCATCCCGATTGAGGCAGTTATGAGGGGGGGTGAGAAGGCAGGCAGCAGGGGGGTGCACCCATGGAAGGGTCCGTCGGCGTTATGCCCCCAACAGGCAGTACAGAACCCTCACCAGCTTTGAGCTGTACACTGATACTGAGATCGTGGGCAGGTACCGCCTGAACCGGGCAATTCAGAGGTGGCTCTGTGAGCTGTGCAGTGATGTGATGCAGGCACCCACACGACGGAGCCACACTGTGTCAGTGGAGACCAACGTGACGGCTTGCATGTGCCTGCTCTCCACGGGAACCTTCCAGAGACCAACAGGGGACACGACAGGCATAACCCAGTCGGCCGCATCACGCCACCTCACCCAGTTCCTCAGCACACTGCTGCCACATGTTGCGGAGTACATCCATTTCCCCAGCACACTGGCAGAGCATACAGCAAACATACAGGAGTTCCACAGGGTAGCACGTATGCCTGGTGTGCTCAGGGCAATAGACTGCACCCATGTGGCCATCTGCATACCACCTGGCTGAGGGGACCGCATACATGAATTGGAAGGGGTATGCAAGCATCAACTACCAGGTGGTGTGCAATGCCAGGGGGCGCATAATCAATGTCTGTGCCACGCACCCTGGGGGAGTACATGATGCCTTCATCTGGCACCATTCAGCACTGTGCCACAGGTTCAAGAGTGGAGACATCCCCACTGGCCACCTAGTGGGTGAGTATGCAAAGCACGCAGAAAGACATGGTGCTTGGGAGGGGCATAGTCAGAGGTGACATGGGTATTGGCCTAGATGGCCCAAGGCAGGGCAATGCTGATCACCAAACTAACTTCCACCCTCTACACACAGGTGACAGTGGATACCCACTCTGTCCCTGGCTGCTCACACCATACCGGCGGCCCGTGACCCCATCACAGCAATGCTACAATGAGGCACATGCCACCACACGCAGTGTCATCGAGCAGGTGTTCGGGATGCTGAAGACATGTTTCCGTTGCCTGGACATGTCTGGCGGTGCCCTACAGTACAGCCCCTCAAAGGCCTGTGGGCTATTCCTGGCCTGTTGCATCCTGTACAGTATGGCCAACCACTGTGGGATAGCCATACAGGTCAAAGAGGGGGACAGCGATGGAGACGATGAGAACACTGGTGAAGATGGTGATGGGCAGCCCCCCCTTGGTCGAAGGGACCCCCGACTGATCCGGATGGCACAGCTGCACCGGGACACCATCACAGAGGTGCACTTCACCCAACCCAGGTAAGTAATGGGCCATGTGCAACCACCAGTGGCAAAGGCATAACCCACAAACACGCATGGACAAACACCAGGAGTGCACGTCGTTAAGGGAATTGGCCGAGCATGGAACCGCACATGCCGTCAGGGACGGGCAAGGTCTAACACGGCACGCGGCCACACACACACACACACACACACACACACCTCACATGACATGCACAATGGGTAGGAGGCACGCCGACCCCGACTGCCACCCCTAGCCGCACACACGTCCACAGACCACTACGCCCAGTGCCTGTCATTGTGCATGTGTCAGACGCTGGGCATCATTGAAGTGGCGGACAGTGCAATGCAGGCATCATCATGCACACGCCACAGTGGACAGCAGCCGGGAGGGTGTGCAGATGGAATGTGTGCTCATGTGCAGGGCCGGGTACCCCACCCGTGCATTGCACGCTAAACAACACAATGCACACAGGGCAGCATCAGACAGTAACCGTGCTGGGAGACAGATCAGTCACATGCAACGGCCACCACGGATGCATGGGCAGCCCTGCTGAGACCTGCTAGCAGTGACAGCCTGACCAATGGCCTCATGGGGTGGCACCGACAGCTCCCCAGGGGTTCCACTGCATGAACGTGACCGTGCTCACACAGGAGTCTGCAGCATACCGAACATGCCTGCACCAGGCGTGCTTGGGATGCCCACAGGTGAACCCGGTGTTGACAAGGATGGTGTTGCACGACGCTGGGAATGGGTGGTGGACATTGCACTGCACGGTGTCTGCGATGCATGGGCAAATAACTGTGTGCCCATTGTGGTCATGACAGCTGTGATTGCCTGTGTCTGCCTGTCAATGGCAGTGGTCACATCCTCCTGCATCCAGTCCATCCCCGCCAGGAGCAGAGCAGTGTCTCTGCTGCACCACTCCTCTGCCTGGCGCAGAGCCGCACTGAGTGCATCCACCGCCGTCACAAGCCACACCTGCTGATCGACTGATGCTTGGAGTATGTGGGTCTGCTCATCTAAGAGGTCAACTGTCTGATCGGCATGCTGTCCCTTATGGTGTTTGTGGCCCTGATAGTCAGCACCCCTTGAGGGTGGGCGCTGCACACCAGGGCCAGGCCTGGGCATGTCCACAGGCAGTGCACTGACGCCGCCCCCTGACACTGTACCCCCTTGGCCATTGGCTGACTGCTGATACTGCCCCTCCAGCTGCCACTCTCCAGGGCTCAACGGTGCTGCCACAGTGGCTGCAACAGCCCCACTGTCCTGGACACGCACCAGTGCTGCCCCACTGGTGCAGACAGGCACAGGCTGGGACTGTGATGTCATGCAGGCCTTCTCAGCAGCACCACCCGCAGCCATGCCTGTGATGTCACCTGCTGTGTGGCCATCCTGTGGCCCGCATGTATAACTGCCCATGAAGTTAGCTCCGTCACCATAAGTGACGGATCTGGCACCAGCCCGAGTCTCAGCATGCTGGCATCCATGGACCCTGGCATGTTGGGACACGGGCAGGGACTCCTCCGCACCTGCTCAACCAACATCAGTCCGGACATCCAGGCAGGCCCACTGTCATCCTGACCCTCGTATGCCTGTGGAGGTGGATGGACCCTCCTCTATCTCCATGCTACCGCCTTCAGTGGACAAGCCCCCCACCGCTGACCCATGTAGATGTTCAGGAGCTGTAAGGGAACACTGTAGCATTAATGTATCTGCCCTACCCTGCCCCCCCCACTGACAGACCAGGACCTACCATGCAGTGACGGGCTACCATCCATCTGGAATCCACCACCCAGAACACCCTCAATGGCACAACGCTGAATGCTGCCAGCAACCTGGTGTTCTTGTGGGGTCAGGTGTTGCACGTCTGGCTGTCCCCCACCGGTTGCTGACCATGCTGCCCTGATGGCAGTCACCTTCTCCTTAATCCTCCTCCTGTCGTGTCCATCTTCTTTTTGCACTCCTGCATGGACCACTGGTGGCTGCCATCCAGGTTGACGGCACGCGCCACCTCTTCCCACGCAGCAGCATGGGCCTGTGGTGTTCCCTGGCATCCGCTGAGCAGCGGATCCTGGTCGAGGTAGGCCTCAAACAGGGCATCTGTTTCTGCCTTGGTGAAGTTAGGCCTCCTCTTCCGCCCACGTCTCTGTTCCTCTTCCTCCACCTCACGATCGGTCATTATTCATCCTGTGAGAATGACAGGTGTTACCTGTGACTGTGTAGTCCCATGCATGTCCCACACACCACAGTCCACACTCCCAAACAGCATGCAACTCACCACAATAGACTGCAGTAACTGACTATGGCCAGTGCAGCCCAATGTCGCATTTTTATAGCGAACGCATGCAAATGAGGTGAGGCGCATTTTTAAGTGGATGCAAATGCAGTGTCTGCGCCATTGAATGGCTGATCAGCTGATTTGCATATGCCGGCTGAATATCACGCTGTTGCACTTTGCGCAATTGTGTTGAACTTGCTCAGCCAAGGGTGCAGTTCTGTGACATGCGCAGTACACACTGAACTGCGCATGCCCGGGGGTGGTGACGCAGATGCCTGCTGCACTGCTGACATGCTGTGCATGGGAGGCAATGCAGGGCATGGCCACTATTGTGCCAGTGGTGCTTCTGCGCTGTTCACATATATACGCTGTGGCACCGGGGTGCCGTAGGCGCACTGGGGCCACAGTGCTGTAGACCACTACAGGAGGTGACATACAGGCACCCAATCACCCTACATGCATTGGGTTCCAATCACTGTGGCTGTCCGTGCGCGCGAGACCCTTCACCCTGTGCCTGACCTTTGCCCTCTAGGCGCCATGCATCCGGCATGGGTGCACCATTATCGAGCTGTTCAGTGACAGTGCAATAGGGAATGGCTGTGCTGTTCCGTGCAGCATCTGCATGTGGCAGACCATGCTGCCGAGCGTCATTTTGACTCCAACTATCTGTTGAGATGGCACGGAGAAGGGCTACTATGTGGAGCTAGGTTGAATTGGCCAATCTGATGGCCATTGTAGAGCCCCATGCTGGGACAATATAGGGTGATGCACCCCTAGACAGGGCCAGGAGTGCAGTTTGGGAGGAGGTGGCTTATGCACTGGAGGAGGCCATGGGAATTGGCACATGGCTGAACAGTGTCACCACAAGTACGGGGACCTCCGGCGCAGGGACCTGGACATGCTTGCCCACCTGTAGGGACGTGCCAGGAGGGGCACAGTGCCACGGCCAGGTAGCTTCCCCATCCGTACACTGTTAACATCCATACGGGTATCACGGTTGCATGTGTCCGGCACATGGGGGAAGTTGACCAGTGTTGGCTGTGGTTGTGGTATCAGGGTCGGGGGTGGATGGGTATGGCTATGTGGGATTGCACACACATGGGGCAGGGGGACTTTGCTACCAGATTGTACTGATGTTCCTCTCTCCATGTTTGCACCTTAGGCCCAGAGGAGCGCAGGCTGGCAAGAGAGAGGAGGCGCCACCAGGAGGACCAGCAGGCCGGGAGGGATGAAGGTCCGCAGAGGCGCAGGGACCAGCCTGATAATGGTGAGTGCCTTACATCCATGATTACTATTGCATGCTGTGTAACAGGGCGGGCAGCAGGACATGGCCACCATCCATTGACACCACTGCCATGCACGCAACTTGTTACAGTCAGCACTGTCCAGTGGCACTGCATGTCTGGGAGTGCATCAATGATGGTCCATGCATGTACCGGGTACATGGCTGTGCCACTGCCTTCACACCACATAGCCAAGTCACTGTACGGCCACAGTGGTGCTGTGCGGGACATGGGCAGTGGGTGTGTGCAGTGGTCCGCATGGCTTTGGGTGCCTGGGTAGGCAGGTCTTGTGGACACGGTCACTGTGGGTGGTCGCACACCATCACAGGGGCATGGCACATGGCTGTATGCCATGCACAATGGGTGGGCTGCAGGGGGCTGGACAGTCACACGTATTGACTCTGCTCCCTTGTCCTAGGTGTACATCACTGGATGACCTTGCAAAGAAGAATGCAGGAGCTGCTGCAACTGGCGGGCGTCCCTTGCGATACTTGAATGGATGGAGCGGGACGGGGACTGAAGAAGAACCTATAGGCACCACAGGAGTGGAGAGCGGGGCAGGCAATAGGCCCTCCATGCCCCCTGACTCGACTAACCCCCCTGGACCCACCCTTACACCCCTTCTTCCCTCTCCCATTAGTTCACCCCTGCCCCATGCCCACCCCCACCTGGTTTGTGGCCCCCCCGTTGTAAATACTTGTAAATAGTTTTTTGTTACCTCATTTCAATACATGTGTTTTGTTATGACAACCGTGGTGGTCTCTGATTTGCAGCGGGCTACAGGTGCTCGGCTGCAGTGGTGTGCATGGCATCAGGGGTGGTGCAGGCATGGGCGTGTGTGTGTGTGTGTGTGTGTGTGTCTGGCAGGGAACCACCGCTGGTGTGGGCGGGAGACTCAGTCACTGTCTGTGGTTTTTGTTTTGTTCTCTGTGCACTGGATGCCTGTGTGCAGTGGTCTACGGTGCATGCACTGTGTGCATGGCACCCCTGTCAGACCGTCCATGGTCTGTGCAGCTGACATCCTTGCATGTCTGTGATATGCACGGTCTGCTGGCTTGTCAGTGGTGACTGTCCATGCTGGATAACCGCTGTACCTGGCACAATGCCAGGTTTCCTCCCATCACTAGTATGGTGCACATCTGCCTTGGGTGGCACTGTGGCCTCCGCTGTTGTTGTCCCCCTCCATGCTGTCGCTTCTGACTGTTGCAGGGGATGTGCTCCAGTGTCTGTCACTTGTGCTCCGGCCGCATGCTGGTGGCAATACAGCTTCATGGTGCCTGCGCTGGGTAGCTGGCACACCTGTGCCATGTAGGGGTGCTGGATGTGTGTACACGTCTGCCGTGGCCACACGCCAGTGGCTAGGTTGACCCACTACTGTGTCCCTGTGTTAGTGTGCCCTTGGGTATGGGTGGGTGTTTGTCCATGCACTGTGTTGCATCCAGTGTGGCGCATGCTTCCATGCAACACTGTGAGCATCTGTGCTGGCTGTTGTGGCCAGTGCTGGGACGGGATGTGTCCTTGGGAGGGTGTGCAGGGTGCTGTACCGCTGGTGGTGGGGTCCGGGGCATGCCCTGTCACATGTGGGGTACCTCGTGTGCTGATGCATGGTTGGTCTCTCAGCTGTACCTCGGCGGGTGACATGCAGAGTGGCACTGTGTATGCTGTTGTTGCATCGCTGTCTATTGCTTCCCGCTGCAGGGTGCACATGGTGGGGCTGCCTTGCATGGCTCCGTGGTGCACAGGGTTGCATTGTCACAGTGGGGGTGGTGGCACACATGGGGTGTCCTGCACTGTTGGGCGCTACTCCTGGGGAGGGTGTATGGGGATCATGGTGCAGGGTGTGCTCTGCATTGGTGGGATGGTGTGGCATGGGGTGTTCGGCCCTCCTTGTGTGCTGGTCACAGCTTGCCAGGGGGTGTGCTGGGGCACCATGCCCCGGCTGTGGGTTGGTTGCTGGTATCCATGGGCCAGTGGTTATTCCAGCTCTCCCCCGGTTGTGCAGTGCATGGGGTGTGGGGGGGGCGATGTCTGTTCTGCTGTGTGCTTCTCTGCCCATCTGCAGCATGGGTGGTGGGCCCCTGCATCCTGTCCCTGCGAATCCCTGGTTGTGCTGTTGCATTGCTGCCCTGCTCCATGGGGCATCCCTGGTTGCGCTATGGTGCATCTGGACTGCTCCACTGAACATCCCTTGTTGTGCTGTGGTGCATCTGAAATGCGCAACTGCACATCCCTGGTTGTGCTATGGCACAGGTGGCGCGATATTCAGTCGTGTGCTGCAGGTGCATCTTGGCCTGTGCAGTTTTTGATTATCATGCTTCTTGTGTATGGGCGCAGTGGACTTGCGCCTGCTCCTGCTGTTGTGCACTTTTTGGGCGCAGTTTGAATATCCAGGCCCATTTGATCCTGTCTTAGCTCACATATGAGCAGTGGTGACTGCAGGCAGGTACCAACCCTTAGAGAAATCCAAGAGGTCCTGGTGGAGATGGAGGACAAGTCCAAGGATTTCATTGGCTCAAAATCCTGGATTGGCTCATTTGAGATCGCCCTGTGTCTTTATAAGTTTTATGGTGTCCTCTGCAAGCTTCTGCACGTCTGTGTGGGGAAAGAGCTAGGCGAACACGTAGAAGCAATGAATTCCCATTTCGATAGCTTAGGGTCCCTGGTGATGATGGGAGGTGACCCGGATAATTCTTCTAAAGGAATTTTGGGAATTTGTTCCGGTGTGAAAGGCCACTATTTGTTGGTGCTGGACCCTCATTTTTTGGGGAAAACTATGGATTCAGAAATGTCTCAGAGCAACCACTGTGTTCAGTGGAGAAAACGTGACTCTTTTAAACATGACTTCTTTTACAATTTCTGTTTGCCGAAGTGTAAGGCTGCTAAATAAATGTGTTTTGCACTACTATTTGGTGGGTTTTCTTTCTGCCTAACATGAAGTCATTCCATGACCGATGAGTCACCACTGCATCAGATTTTATCTGTCTCGTAATTTCTCAACCAGCTTGGAATGCGTGCTTCACCTAGCTGTGCATCTGTTTATTTTGTGCTGTTAAAGAGCAGGGACTGGATTCACAAAGCTTTTCCCTAGTGCAAACCCCGTTTCCACAGTGAAACTGGGTTTTGCATGCCACAGTGTTATTCATAAAAGCCCAGTCTGCACCATTAGTATGGGCTTTCGCCAGGGAAAAGAGTTCAAGGGACCACAATTCAAATTAGGTGGAGGGGACCTGCATAAAGGTCCTGTGCCATTTACAAACTATTTTCTGCATTCAAGGGTCATTTGGAGAGAACCTTTGCGTGGAGAAAATACCGACGACCAAGACCTGGCAGTATTCCATGCAGCCCTGGTGGCTGACAGAGGTACTACAGCAGACCCCATACCCACAACACTGTGACCCTTGTAGTGTAGTGGTTCCTCTCTCCTCCATGGCCCTGACTGCCATCCCTTTTATGTGAAAAGAAGTTTCCCTGGTAGTCCAGTGGTCCCACCCCTGTTCTCCGATCTCCACCCCAAAATGAAAAACATTATTCCCTGGTAGTTCAGTAGTCCCTCCGCTGGTCACCAGTTGCTGTTCTGAGTAAAGAAAACAGTCCTTCCTTGGTAGTCCAGTGTTTCCTCCAGCTCAAACACAAGCCCAATAAATAAATTGTCATTGGTGTCTAGTGTACCACTCCCACCTCGCTCCTTGGAAAAAAACTGAAGTGTCCCATTTCTTGGTGACCTTGTGGACCCTCCCACCTTGGCAGTCAGTGACCTCCAACCCAGGTGGTGACTGGCACAGGCTTCCTCCATCACTAGGGCGGCCGCTGACTGAACTGTAAATAAGTGAGTACTGTATACACTGCGGGATCATTGTAGTATATACTGTACTCGTTCCATTCATGGTGCAGTCACTGGCCAGCCATGGTGGTGGGAGAGAACTGTGCTAGTTGCTGTCTGGAGTTTTGAGATAGGAGAGCAGGGTAGGAGGTCACTGTGGTGAGTGGGGTCCACTGAACCACCAGGAAAATGGACACTTCTGTTTTTTCCCAAGGGGAGCAAGGTGGGGGAGTTACATGTGAACACCAATGATAATAATATATATTTATTGGCGAGTGTTCGGGTGGGGGAGGAACCACTGGACCACCAGAAGGACTGTTTCTTTACTCTGAATGGTGATCGGTGACTGGAGGAGGGAAGGACCACTAGACTACTGAGGAATAATGTTTTTCATGTTGGGCACGGAGATCCTAGAAAGAATGGGATCCCAGACTACCAGGGAATAATTTTCCTCACGTGAGACGCTGAGATCCTAGAAGGTGGGATTACTAGACTACCAGGAAATAATGTTTTTCATATTAGGATGGAGATGCGTGGAATGGGGAGGGAAGGGACCACTAGACTATCGGAATAAATTCTTTTACTATCGGGATGGTGATCAGGAGAGCAGGGGAGGATGAGGGACCACTGGACTACCTTTTAATATCCTGATGGGAATCAAGGAATGGGCATAAGGGAGGGACCATTGAATACGGAAACTTCATTTCACATAATGGGACAGCGATCGGAGATGGCCGAGAGCCACTGGACTACCAGGAGATTTTTAATTCATAACCTGTCAATGCTCCAGGGACGGAGGGTCCACTATACCACCAGTGAGATTTTGTCTCCAATCCCGGGCACTGCAATCTTCACAGCCATATAAATAGGCCAAAATGGTCAAGCAAATGGCCAGCTAGTGTCTTGCATGCCCAATGGGCTCATTGCATGTCTGCTTTTGTGAATCTTGTAAATCACAAATAGCTCACGGGCTATTCATTGCATGGCCATTCCAGGCATGCAGGTTGGGAGTAGTGGCCAATGGGTTACCGCTGCATGTATCTAGACATAAACACAGTCACATAGTGCCCTACGCTATCTGACTATAAATAAAATTTTTTACCACCTGAGCAATCGGCTGCACTTTGCATGTTTTTGTGACTCCAGCCCTAGGTTTCCACAAAATCAAAAATCTGCCAGTATGATAATCATCACATGTAATACAGCAATTCCACTTTCTGCCTGCTGAAATACTAAGACCCCACTTTTCCATTTGCAGGATATACTTGCCAGCCTCTAGATGGACCCACACATTCCCACCTCAGGCTCCACTACCTGTCATCCTCCCCCACCCCAACTTCCTGGAACCTCTCTAACCTCCTGTGCTACTTCTCTTCACACCCACCTCTGCCTACACTTCTCCCAGCACCCAGCCCCACATCCTGACTCCTAACTGTACCTCCAAACCTACACCCAGTGACTACTAGGAGTCACTATTTCTCACCCTGTTTTCAGCCCCAACCCAACCTGCATCAGACCCCTAGAACGTGGATCACTGCTCTCACTCAGGCACTTTTGTAGCTGCCCTAGCAGAGACTTGAACCTTGTACCCAGTTCACCAGAGTCCATGTCACTACCACTAATCCAAAGTGGTATCCACACTTTCTGAAAGACAACCTAAATAATTCTACCTTTCTACCCTACTGCTACCACAAGAGCCTTGTTAGTCCACCTCCTCCTCCTAAAATGCCTCCCCCTCTTCTACCTTCTAGTACTCTCATCCCACCAGCCAGTCATCTCCCCTGGCTCACTGGTACCAGCACCAACAATTCTCCCTGACATAGTTCAATCTCACCCTACACTGTCCATGTGCACTGGCCCACAGCACCCATCCCTAAGGTACCTCCCACCACCTACCCAGGCTCCTTTGGCGACTAATCATTCTCGCCCTCCCAACCTGGCAAACCATGCCATCCCTGTTCCCTGAAGGTCCCCTTCCCATCCCCACATAGCCATTGGAAGCCCACGTATCACTGCTCCATGGCCAGAGCCCTGGTCCTCCTTCTACTCTTACAGGCAATATACATCCTAACCCAGGCCCCACCCAGACCAACCCACCAGGTGGGTCCCCTTGTCTGAGCATTGCATCCATGAATATATGCAGCATATTGAAAAAATATGATACCCTCCAATTCTGGGTCATGCTGCACAAACCAGATGTCATTGCACTGGTGGAAACCTGGCTTTCAAAGTCACACCTGACTCCTTTGTCTCCCTCCTGGCTACACCCTATGACGGGAGGATACGTGGCAAACAAGCGTGGGGGTGGCTGTGCAATCTATACCAGGGATACACTCACTGGTCAAGCACTCCTGCTCGGCCCTTGCTAGCAGGGCACAGGCCATTCCATAAACTTACTCCAGACCCCTCGGGGCGCCTTTTATCTCACCTCTGCCTACATTCCCCCAAAGAACCAAAACCCGGCACTAGTCTCTTTAACTGATTATCTTGCCACCCTCCCTCACAAGGCAGAACAAGTCCTTGTGGGGGAACTTAACGCAAGCTGGCTCAGTGCCACCTCCTCTACCACCTGGGACTCCTTTGCAGCCATTGATCTGATGCAGCTCATTTCCCAACCCACAAGAGTAAACCCTAAGAGAGGTACCAGCACCCTCCTAGATGTTATCATCACCAACCGCCCCAAAAAAATCCTGGACATCCAAGTCCTCCCTGACTCACTCAGTGACCATTCCCCTATCCTATTCTGCTGGGTGACCCTCTCACCCCGACTCACAGCCCAGCCCACACTCCACCGGCATTTCAGACCAGGTGGGCTGAAAAACCTCAAGCAATTTCTTGTCCATATAAACTGGTCCCCCATTCACCATGCTCCTGACATAGATACTGCCCTTGCCTTCTTTTCCTAAACCTTTAACAAAGCCTGCAATCTCTTCGCACCCCTCACGGCTGCCCGAACCAAAAAACATAACGTGCCCTGGATTACTCCTGCCCTATTACAATTGCTCAGGCTTAGGGATAACCTTTGGCACCTTGCCATAGAAACAGGCCGGATGGCTCACAGACAGGCCTACAATGTTGCAAGGAATAAGTGCACTTGGGCCATCTGAAAAGCCAAGGCAGACCACTACCAGGCCACTCTCACCTCCTCCTGGGGGTGTGCCCGTACTTTCTGGGATAATGTCAAACAATTAAATGGGAGCACATGTTCCCCTTCCCATCCCAGATCACCATTGACGGCACAACCATTACGGACCCAGCACACATTGCAAACTACCATAACACACCCTTCATGGACCTGAGCTCTGTCCTCCCCAGTAATTTCTTTGACCCACCACCCTCCCTACCTGCCCCAGTCCTCCAGTGGCCTTGCTTCTACCTGTGTAGGGTAACTACCCAGGAAGCCAGACCCCACCTGGTCAGAGCATTAAAAAGCAATAGTCCTGGCGATGACTCCCTGGACCCCAGCATTCTCTGTCTGGTACTGGATCAGGTCCTTGCCCCACTTACCAGCCTTCTCAACAAATCCCTCAGCCTGGGGCAATTCCCAACTGCATGGAAAACTGCCATTGTTACTCCCATTCACAAAGATTATGATGGGTCCTCTGCCGGGAACTACCGTCCTATCTCCATACTCCCAACCCTCTCTCCAAAGCCCTAGAAAAGCTGGTTGCCATGCAAATCACTGAATATCTGACCAAACACAACAGCCTCTGCCCTGAACAGCACGGTTTCCATGCAGGACACAGTACCGGCACTGCACTAGTTGAATTTTCAACTTTCCTACACTCCTTCTGGACTCTGGCTCCCTAGCCGGGGCAGTGTTCATCGACCTCTCAAAGGCATTCAACACTGTCTCCCACCCCCTCCTGCTGGATGCCCTCTGCCACACTGGCTTTTCTACTGGGCCTCTCGCCTGGTGCACCAACTACCTATCTGCCTGCTCCCAATGTGTAAGAATTAATGGGACACTTTCCAAAACTTGTCCCATCTGCTCAGAGGTTCCTCAGGGCTCCATCCTGGGACCCCTACTCTTCTCACTCTACCTTAACACCCTGCCCAGTGCATGCACTGGGAAAATTCTGCTGTATGCAGATGACACCGTCATCTTTGCCACCCACCGTAACCCTATCTCCCTCCAAGACTCCCTACAACTATCCTATAATGATGCCGAAACCTGGTTTAAAAAGCACAGACTGGTCATTAATCTCAAAAAACCAAAACAATGCTCTTTGCCCACCCCCAAAACAAAGCCAGCAACTTCCCACTCCATATCCTCTCCTGCTCCAAACAACCACTGGAGCAAGTCCACTCCTACAAGTACCTTGGGGTCTCCTTTGACTCAGCCCTCACCTACCACACCCACATTGATGCACTTGCCTCAGTCACTAATGTGCAGCTAGGTGTCTTATACCGATATAAAAACTGTCTCCCCCCCACTGCCCTCCGTATAGCAGTTACATCCTCTATACTATCCCTTGTTGACTATGGCCTACCAGTATATGGCGCTGCTGACACGACTGCCCTCAATAAAATTGCCTCATCCTAAATAAGGCATGCAGGCTAATCACTGGGGCCCCCAGGCTTATGCATTCATGCCAGCTCTATGACTTGGCAATACTGCTGAATCTAGATGAATGTCTACGATACCAAACATGCCTAATAACAAAAAAAACTCTTCTTGGGCTATCCCCACCTGGGCTGACAGCCTCCCTCTGCCAAGCCCAACCCTTGGTCTTTACACGGTCCTCCTGCAAGGCCACTTTTCTGGTCCCAAGATCTAGGACATCCCATGGACAGAGGTCCTTCTGCTATAGAGCTCCATCCTGGTATAACTCGCTCCCTGCCCCCAACTCGGATGCCCCCATGATTTCCAAATTCAAAACTGCACTTCGAAGCCAACTATTTAATATGCGAAGCTGCACCTGTCTATAATTGAGGCATAGCTCTTTGTGCCCTTGACAATGCCCACTGGGCGGCATCCACACCACACCTCTTTTAATCCTCACCAATTGCTGTTTGTAATGCTATTATCCTGCTGCTTGCTCTTACCATCATGCAAGAATGTGCCATTGTAACCAAACTGGCTTATCTGTTTACCTGGTGTAATCACATGTGCTTGCTAACTATGTAACCCATATGCTGTAACTAAAAGTCTGTTATGTATTTGTCCTCATTGTGAGTAGGTACCTTTGGAAATGAGCCTCTGGCTCAAAGGTTGTAAACCAATGTTCAAATAAATAAATAAAAATTATCGTTACACAAATTACAGAAAAAGTAATTTTTTATATTGATTGCGCTCATGCGCAAGTATTGCGTCAGCTTTCTCCAGAAGCAGGTTGTGGAGGGACGGCACTGTTGTGGCCAATGCCCCCATAGTCTTTAAAGACTTGGCCCACTTCCCCCAATGCCGTGGCACGCTGCTGCTGACACTAGTTCAGCCAGCGTGCCACAACCTTGTAAACATTTAGCTGCTGCAATCAGGGGCTGCCTCCTCATTGCAGCGTCAGCCATTCGCTGCAATGAGAGAGCGACCTGTCACTGCAGGGCAGAACTTTGAAACACTGATATTGTTTGTGAACATAGCGGCATCTTGCTGCCATGTTCACAAACAATATTAATCCACCCTGCTGAGGGGGTGCCCAATTCCCCTCAGCAGCATGTGCCCCCTCCACTGTGTTTGCCGACGGGGGCCTGAATCCCCGTCAGTGGCCCAAGGTTTATGTTGCCAACGGGGGAGCCCACTCCCCATCAGCATTGTGTAAATCCTCCCCGCTTTTGTTGTCTGCCGATGGGGTGACCAATTCCCGTCGGTATAATGTCACCCCCCCTTTTGTTGTGTGCCGCGGGGGTGCCCAATCCCAGTCAGCATAATGTAACCACCCCTTTTGTTGTGTGCTGACAGAGGTACCCAATCCCCCATAAGCTACAGCTGCCCCCCCAAAAAAAGACTCTGTTGGCATGCTGGGAGCCCACCCCAGCGTGCCACATGCCCCTGTAAAATCAAAAACGGTCCCGTGATGTCTTTTTCTTTTTAACCCTTGGCAGTCTCCCTGTCCCCCTCCCACAACCCGCGCCCACCCACTGTGCACCCTGCCTCCCCACACCGCCCTCATCCCATACTTATCTCTGGAATCCAGTGCAATGATCTCAGGTGGACCAGGAACACGTCTGCACTCTTCAAAGCCGACTGCGAATTGAGGAAATGCCGGTAAGCTGTATAATGGAATAAATAGGGTTTTTTCAACTTTGATGCATATCTCAGGCATTTTGGGGAATTTTGGCACCAAATTTTCAACATAGGGTTTTTGGGACCCCTCCTCATTAATTCTGGCACTATCATGGTGCGTTATTCAGCCCTGAAAGGTGATTTCGTGGTCACTGCACAGAATCCCCTTTCAGGACTGATTAACAAAACAACAGTGCTAGTGTTCATGAGGTGGGCTCTCAAAAAGCTTATTCTGCAAATTTGGTGGGAAAAATCCCAAAACTGACTGTTTTACGAAAGTGTGTTGCGCAGTAGCTACGCACACTCGTAACTTTGTGAAACTGTAATATTTTCACGCCAGATTTTCAACATTGGCATTTTTTCAGACTTTCTTATGAACAGTACAGCTGCCATTTTCCACATCCTGGCCGAAATGTGTTTTCGCACTTCTGGCGCAGAATCGCGCGGTCGGTGTGGGAAATCAGTATTCAGAGCAGATTAAGAAAATGACAGTGGCACTTTTCATGAGCAGAGGTCCTAAAATGCCTATGTTGAAAATTTGGTGATGATACTCCATAAAATGACTGTGTTACAAGTGTGCATTGCGCAGTTTGCACTCACGCTCGTAACTTCACAAATTAATAATATTTTCACTCCAGATTTTCAACATTGCCATTCTTCTGCACCTCCTTTTGAACAATACAGCTATCCTTTTTCACATCCTGGCCAAAATGTGTTTTTGCAGTTCCAGCGCAGAATAGCGTGGTCACTGTGGGAAATCTGTGTTCGGGACAAATTATGAAAATGACAGTGACACTGTTCATTAGCAGAGGTCCTAAAATGCCTATGTTGAAAATTTGGTGATGAAAGTCCATAAAATGAGTGTGTTATGAATGTGCATTGCGCAGTTTACACGCACACTCGAACCTTTGCTGCAGGTTTCTTTGTGGTCAGGAAAAGGCAGCAGTGCATGCAGGGCCTTACACACGTTTTTGACTAAAACTGCACACTGAAAAGCACAGGGCTCCTTCCTTCTTCACTGCCAAAGCTCAACTGAAACTCCAACCGACAAAACTGGCACTTCCTTTGAGTTCCTCCCAGTTCTTGACTGGATTGGCTGTCACTCACAATAGACTGCTGCTGTTGGTCCAAAAGGCACTGAAGTCTAAACTACATCTCCCAGAGTCACTGCCCATACAATCCTCTTGTGGCTGGCTCAGATTATGAGTCCAAGTTCTGATTCGTCCAAGGCACCATTTTAGAGCTAGCTTACCCACACTGATTGGTCCAGTTCAGCAGTTCAAAACTAGAATGGGGAACTAGCAGACACAGTTCTGACTGCAAAGAAAGCAGGTTAGACAAACTGTAATTTCATTATTACTCTAAATAATTTCTGGCAAACAGTTACATCTTTCAGATAGGTTCCTTTGCACTCTAGTGACTGCAAAAATGAAGTGAATTGCAGCAGCTCGAGTGGTACTCAGAGAAGCACACAGTCCCCCATACAAACTAATTATGTCTGCGATACAGACAGCTCTTAAAGAGACAGTACCAGAGGCTCTAAAAACACTCACTGATAAATGGCTTAAATGCCAAACACCATTCAGGCTTGGAGCATTCAAGCAAGCTCCTGGAAGTCTTTTGAACCCCATTTGCAGGGGGGTTACATACACATATGCCCCAATGAGCCAATGAGCATCACTCCATGGTGCAGGCATACCCACACTGATTCCCACCCACACAGTGCGCCATACTGAATGCTGCAACATATCACATGTGTATGCAGGCAATCCATGTGACACAGCACATAGTACACATGTGCACCAATGAGCCAATGAGCATCATCCCATGGTGCAGGCATACCTACACTCCTTCCCACCCACACAGTGTGCCATCCTGAATGCTGCAACATATCACATGCGTATGCAGGCAATCCATGTGACACAGCACATAGTACTCATGTGCACCAATGAGCCAATGAGCATCACCCCATGGTGCAGGCATACCCACACTCCTTCCCACCCACACAGTGCACCATACTGAAAGCTGCAACATATCACATGTGTATGCAGGCAATCTGTGTGACACAGCACATAGTACACATGTGCACCAATGAGCCAATGAGCATCACCCCATGGTGCAGGCATACTCACACTCCTTCCCACCCACACAGTGCGCCATACTGAATGCTGCAACATATCACATGTGTATGCAGGCAATCTGTGTGACACAGCACATAGTACACATGTGCACCAATGAGCCAATGAGCATCACCCCATGGTGCAGGCATACTCACACTCCTTCCCACCCACACAGTGCGCCATACTGAATGCTGCAACATATCACATGTGTATGCAGGCAATCCATGTGACACAGCACATAGTACACATGTGCACCAATGAGCCAATGAGCATCACCCCATGGTGCAGGCATACCCACACTCCTTCCCACCCACACGGTGAACCATACTGAATGCTGCAACATATCACATGTGTATGCAGGCAATCTGTGTGACACAGCACATAGTACACATGTGCACCAATGAGCCAATGAGCATCACCCCATGGTGCAAGCATACCCACACTCCTTCCCACCCACACAGTGCACCATACTGAATTCTGCAACATATCACATGTGTATGCAGGCAATCCATGTGACATAGCACATAGATACAAAATTCAATGAGCCAATGAGCATCACCCCCATGGTGCAGGCATACCCACACTCCTTCCCACCCACACAGTGCACCATACTGAATGCTGCAACATATCACATGTGTATGCAGGCAATCCATGTGACACAGCACATAGTACACATGTGCACCAATGAGCCAATGAGCATCACCCCATGGTGCAGGCATACCCACACTCCTTCCCACCCACACAGTGCACCATACTGAATGTTGCAACATATCACATGTGTATGCAGGCAATCCATGTGACATAGCAGACAGTACACATGTACACCAATGAGCATCACTCCAAGGTACAGACATACCCACACTGTTTCCCACCCACACAGTGTGCCATACTGAATGCTGCAACATATCACATGTGTATGCAGGCAATCCATGTGACATAGCACATAGTACACATGTGCACCAATGAGCCAATGAGCATCACCCCATGGTGCAGGCATACCCACACTGCTTCCCACCCACACAGTGCGCCATACTGAATGCTGCAACATATCACACGTGCATGCAGGCAATCCATGTGACATAGCACATAGTACACATGTGCACCAATGAGCCAATGAGCATCACCCCATGGTGCAGGCATACCCACACTCCTTCCCTCCCACACAGTGCACCATACTAAATGCTGCAACATATCACATGTGTATGCAGGCAATCCATGTGACACAGCACATAGTACACATGTGCACCAATGAGCCAATGAGCATCACCCCATGGTGCAGGCATACCCACACTCCTTCCCACCCACACAGTGCACCATACTGAATTCTGCAACATATCACATGTGTATGCAGGCAATCCATGTGACACAGCACATAGTACACATGTGCACCAATGAGCCAATGAGCATCATCCCATGGTGCAGGCATACCCACACTCCTTCCCACCCACACAGTGTGCCATCCTGAATGCTGCAACATATCACATGTGTATGCAGGCAATCCATGTGACATAGCAGACAGTACACATGTACACCAATGAGCATCACTCCATGGTACAGACATACCCACACTGCTTCCCACCCACACAGTGCGCCATACTGAATGCTGCAACATATCACATGTGTATGCAGGCAATCCATGTGACACAGCACATAGTACACATGTGCACCAATGAGCCAATGAGCATCACCCCATGGTGCAGGCATACCCACACTGCTTCCCACCCACACAGTGCGCCATACTGAATGTTGCAACATATCACATGTGTATGCAGGCAATCCATGTGACATAGCACATAGTACACAACCTTTACAGGTGCCCATGTCATCACCCTGTATGTATACCCACAATGTCTCTGCATGGCATAGGAACACCATTACCAGGTGCAGGCAGCCCCACCTGCTTCCCCACAACTAAGTATATCCCAAGGACGGGTGCCAGTTCTTGACACAAAATGACTGCAGTGCCTATGAGCATCATTCCTTGGTGCAGGAAGGCCCACCCCCTTCCCCATGACACAGTATACCACAAATTACCAGTGACTTTTCAGGAATTTCATCCCTCTATATGTATACCATAATGTATCTGCAGTGTCTGTTAGCACCATTATTAGATGCATACAACCCCTCTCATTTCCCCAGAACATATAAAGTGCATCTGAGCATGTATTATGAATGCAGGACCCCCACCCCCAACTAACACACAGTGCTTCAACATACAGTCATTCCCTCACCTTAAACCATTCCCTAATAAACCCCCCAAAAATAAACGATGCCAGGAAATTAAATAATACCCACATTTATGTAAGATGATGTTTACTGAAAGGCTGTGAACCTTTCCATGAACATCATGCTTAATTTGCAGTATGATAAAGCAAACAGCACAAATAAAATACAGTTTCCTAGACTTATTATTGGATTTTATTACAAAATACAATAAAATAGTTTATTTTAATGAAATTGCACCTTTTAACTACAATAAATATGTAATCAATCATAGAGAGACCTCCAGCACTAATAAATGTAATCATTTCCTGTGTCTGCTCACTGACTTACACTGGAAGGGTTCTTCCTATTTACATCACTTGACCTCACAAAGCACTTCCATCCTGCATCACTTTCAGATATGTCCGTCTAAAGTAATGGGTAAATATGTTTGTAACACCCCCCTGATAATCCCACTCACCTGGCCTGCCTCAGCGGGATCGGGGGCTCAGCAGTTCCTCGCCCTGGTGCCTTTCTACTCTCCCCGGCTTCTCCCTGGGCAGGAAGATCTGTCCTTGATGCAGCAGCCTCCCAGATGCCCCAGGCTGGAGGTCACAGTAACTTCAGGCCAAACAGTCTTCCCCAGTACTTTTGAGCAACCAACCTGAGGGGCCCTCCTGCACAGCCCCAGTGGCTGTCTGGCTCCTTCCTGTTCCTTATGCTTGAAAGGAAGGAGAGGGGGTGGAGAGGGATGCAGCCCCAGAGCCTTTGCCAGGCAAAAGCACCAAAACAGCCCTCTGGTTTCCTTTGGGGAGCCTGCGATTCCCTCTCCTCCTGCTCCTCCACCCTGCTCTCCTTCTCTCTACCCCCCCAAACTCTTTCTCGCCCCAGCCTTGCCTTTCTCCACCCCTTTCTTCTTCTTCTTCTTCCTGCTGTGTGGGAGGGGTAGCCAAAGCTTCCCATGCCTGCAGGCAGGCTTCCTCCTCTTTGCATGCTTTTTGGAGGAGGGGAAGGGTAGAGCTGCCTTTTGTCTTTGTCGGAACCCAAAACAAGTAGCATGCACTTTTCCCGCTAGACACCTGGCTCCTAACTAGCACCAACAATAATCACAGTCACAGCTAGGCTTGTATCAGGTCCAGCCACATCAATGAACCAGGCGCGAGTACCCCCAGGACAGCTGAAGCCCCCCCGCCCACCTTACATAAGTGCCGGGCTGGGGGAGCTTGCACACTCTCCTGGTAGGAAACTTGTCATCCCGACAAGCCCCTCTGGGAAACCCATGACCAACAATAGGCACTTTGCTGACTCTACCCACGGTCCCTAGCTAGTACCAGCAATGATCGGATCCCAAACAAGCTTGGATAGGCCAGATCATGGTATCATACTATATGCGGGGAAGAGGGGGTGGGCACCTACATGCCTCCACTACCCCCCTATAGCAACACACTGGAGTATGGAGAACCAGTACCACAGGCTGGAGGGGAACATCAAGAGTCAGATTTACGGGCTCACCCAGGGATTGGTACGTGAACTTAATGGCAGGTCGGGGGGGCCGGCCAGTTCTGCAGGGCAAGGCATTGGCTGGCACTGGGGCCGGGGCAGGTGCGCGGTCAGTCTGGTAAGGCCATGGTCCGTCATCCCCCCTCCGGGCAATCCCTGTACTTCTACACTGTCAGGGATTGGGTCAGGAACCTGGGCAGAGTCCACAATGGCAGGCGACTCAGTATCTTGTTGAGGCAGGCACGCCGGGAACCACTTTGCCTCCCCAAAACCCACTCCAGCTGTGGCCTGGATGCCGGGATAGGAGGCCTGGCCTCAGGGACAAAGGGCAGAGCCTTGGGGTCCAGGCAGATCAGGAGTTCCAAGTGGCTGGAGGTGGTGGAGGGGGTGGGTGTTTCACAGGACCCTTCTCAGAAGGGGAGGGAGCCATCGGGCCCCATTCAAACAACATGAAGTCTTTTTTTTTTTTTTGAAATTTAAATTTTATTGATTTAAAGATACAAAGGAAACACAATAACCCCAATACATCAGGAAAAATATTGTTACCATGGAACAAAACAGTATAATTTAAACAACAACAAAAAGAAAAACATCACCCCCCCAACAAATAAAACAATATACTCCTAATGAAAAACATCCCCAACAAACCCCCCAAACCCCCATCCTCCCTATCCCCTCAGGGTGCACCCTGCATATAGCTCTACAATTATAAGATAACACAAGCAGAGAAAACCAAAGCTGTAATTGGTACCAACCAAGAAATTTAACATTCTTAGGTAACAAAAGATAGTATAATTGAACTAACAGAGGAGAAAAACAGAAGAGAAAATGTGGACATGAGGGATCAGGTCGCGTTAAAGAAGAGCCCATCTTAGATCAGACAAAGAGCCTGAAGTTTACCCCATCTCTTTTGAAATAGAGATAAGCGCCCCTTAAAACTAGCAGCTAATTTTTCAGATTGGAGATACGATATCAGTTCAGTTAACCAATCGGCAAAGGACGGAGCCAGTTGGTCCGTCTAGTGTCTTAACACCAACTTTTTAACAGCCATAGACACTAAAGCCATGTGATATCTACGTTCGACACTGTCAACCCGAGAAAAGTCCCCCAGGACACACACCTCCGGACTGAAAAGCCAGACAGACCCAATAAGGGGTCAAGATAAACCTTAATCTGAGACCATAAAGGAGCAATTTAGGGAATCCCAAAAATATGTGAACAAGGTTACGCCCCTTGTAAACACTTGAAGCAATTAGGATAAGATACCCTCTTAAACTGAAAGAGCTAGCGGGTATAATATAAGTTATTGACAATATAATACTGCGTTAGCTGAACCTATCCTGAGTATGATATCTATGAAGGTCGCTCAAACCGAGACCAATCAAAGGGTTACCAGGCAGGAGATGGGTCCAGACATCCGAACCAACAGCCTTCTCCGATAAATTATAATCCAGAAGAAAAGGAATATATCGAGGAAATAGAGTGCGGTTGGGAGGCAAGTCTAACAACATCAGAAAGAAAGGGAGAAACTACTCACTCCCAAGAGTAGAACCAAATTTCTGGTTGATTAGATGCCTCAACTGATACACTTTAAAAACAAATCTCCAGGTATGTGAAATTTCTCAAGAATATCACCAGAAGAGAAGGGAGTTATTGTTGAAAAAGTCTCCCAAACTAGCTTCTTTAATTTGTGGGAGCCAGTCTGAGCTAATCCATAAATTCCCAATTTAACATTGGGATTAGAGACAGTTGCCCCAGATCCAAAGCAGGAGAGATGTGGAAGTACTTTAAACATTGCCAAAAGGATATGATAGCAGTCCTGATAACACTGTCCTGCACCCATCTAGAAAGTGACCTCGGAGACAAATAAAGAGGGGATTTATCAAATTTAATCAGAGAGAAAAGAACGCTCCAGCTGGAGCCAGATTGGGCAGGATACCTCCGTGTCATCGGAGAACCATCTTCCCTAATTTAGAAAGATGAGCTGCCCAATAATACAGTAGGAGATTGGGTAGTCTAAGACCTCCCTATCTTTAGAAGTGATAAATTGCTATAAGAGCGACTGCTTTCTTGGACCAGATAAATTGGGAAAAAGCCATGAAACTACTGAATATAAGATGGGAAGCCAAAGATTAACCAAATTCAGTGGGTAGAACACTCTGGGAAGAACATTCATTTTGAGAACATTAATTCGACCCCAGAGTGAGATGGGAAGGGCCGACTAACGCTGCAGATCGATAAACCGAGTCCCTGAGCCGTCCAAGTTTATTCTTCAAAGCAAGGGTCAGTAGAGAAAAAATCCTAAATATTTAATAAATCTGAGGCCCACTTCATACCAAAGGAAGAGAAATCTGCCTTGTTAGTATAGACATTAAGAGGAAGGATTTCAGATTTGGAAACATTCAGCCTATACCTAAAAACCCCAAACCTCTCAATAAGACTCAACACCGCCTCAAAGAATCAACGGGATCCACCAGATGCAGAAGAATGTCATCAGCATATGCTGAAAGGACCAGCTCTTTGATGCAAATTGATTCCTCTGACTCTGGGCGGAAGCCTTAATCTTTCTGAGTAAGGGTTCCAGGTACAAATTAAATAGTAAAGGAGAGGGGGCATCCCTGTCTAGTGCCTGCATATAAACGAAGAGGAAGAGAATACCCCATTACAATATATTTTAGCAGAAGGACAGCTGTAAACACCCGGATCCTATTGACAAAAGTGGACGGAAACCCATCTTCTCAAGTACAGCCCAGAGGAACTCCCAGTCCACCGGTCAAATGCCTTTTCGCATCAAGAGAGACCAAAGCCGAATACATAAGGGATTGAGCATGTTGAGAAATATCGAGAGGGTCCTCAAATGGTCCGCTGCAGATCTGCCAGGCACAAAGCCCACCTGCTCAGGGCTCAGCAGTTCAACCCATACCATCTTAATACGCTCAGCTAGAATTTTAGCAAGGATTTCATATCATAGTTTTGAAGCTTAGATAGGCCTGTAGCTGGCTGGATCAGTGAGGACCTTGTCAGGCTTGGGGATTAGAACAATAATTGCCTCAAAAGGAGGGGTCAACATCTGCGGGTACAGCCAGGTATTCATACAGTTTAAGGAGAGAGGGCATCAGATCTTTGACAAAAGTCTTATAAAATTAGCTGGGAAACCATCAGGACCCGGTGTGTGGATCAGGAGGAGAGAAGCAATAGCTCTCTCAATTCTCGCCTTCTGAGATGGGAGCTAACAAAGTAGCTCGCTGAGTTTCAGATAAGCAGGGTATGTCAATCTCTCTCAAATAGCTATCCAGATCAGAAACAGAATGTCATACTACTGGCTTGCTATACAGATCCAGATCAATTCCTTGAGAACGTGAGCAATTTTCCTGGCGCATAACCACCTCCCGGATGGGGAACGAGAGAGGAATAGTCCTAGAACTTTCATGTGCCGAAGACGCTCTGCCAGAAGCCTACCAGACTTTTCCCCTGATCAAGATATTTCGCTTGAGTTTTGAGAAGAGCATACCTGTTTTCTCCTTAAAAGATCCGAATATTCATCCTTAACTGCCAAAAGCTGCCTAAGATCAATCAGAAGAAGTTGATAGATATTTAGTCTCCAATTCCTGAATCCTACCCATCAAAATCAAGGAATCAGCAAGTCCTTTTTCTTTTAAAGGAAGCTGTTTTAATAAATTCTCCCTAAGAAAACATTTAAGAGCAGACCAAACCAGATCAAGTCTAGGGATTGAACTAAGATTTTCAGCCAAGAATATTGCTATCAAGGAACTTATATTAGAGACGGTCTGCGGGTCTTTTAACAGCGCGTGTTCAGCCTCCAGACTCAATCCTGAGAATACTGGAGTAAGAGAAAGCTTGACCCATACAACCCGCATGATCAGACAGGATAATTGGGTCAATACCAGATAAGCCCAGATTTGAAAGAAGAGACACTAATCAAAATCATATCCAGACGGGATTTAGTACCATGCGATTGAGAGACTAGAGAGAAAGCCTGAAGAGAAGGGTTAGCAAGCCTCCAGGGATCGATAATCCTAGTAATGATCTCAGATCTGAGAAAGCTCTGTGGGCAGGAGAAGGTGGGCGTTATCCTGGGGTTTCTATCTAAGATCAGTGAGCAAGGAATATTCCAGTCACCACCTAATATGAACTGAGCCGGAGGAATCTAATCAGCTTCTCAGTGAGAGACATAAAGAAACCAGAGTCCCTCCAACTGGACCATATATAGATCCAAGCACAACATTTCACCATTGAGGGTTCCTTGAACCAGCATAAATCTCCTTCTGCATCTGCCACAATCTTCTCCATGGTGAATAAGACATATTTTCTAATGAGGATTATGCACTCCTGCTATAGCAGGAGTTGCCAGCAAGATAGGGGTAAGAAAAGCCTGACCGAGATAGTAAGCTAGCATCAGATTGGCTGAGGTGTGTCTCCTGGAAAAAGGATATCAATTCCCAATAATGAACAGTGTCGAACATCTGGAGACGCTTGACTCGATCCTCGAGTCCACGTACATTCCAAGACAATTTTTCAGAGACATCATGACATTTTAAATACAGTAGCCAAAATATATGTGTCCAGATAACCATAACATTGTAAGAGAAGGGTGCACCTCTCCCAACTATATCCGCTAATTTCCAACGCTAAGCTCAAAATAGACCAGCCCCCATAGCAATCCCAACCCCACTTTCTTTATAGAGCTGAAATCCCATAACGATAGTACTATTGAAACATGAAACTAGCACCCAACAAAGGAGAATAATCAACAACCCATCGAACCCACCCCCTAGCCAGAACCTGCCCCTCATATCCTGTATAAGCCAAACCGTGAATGAGGTCCTGCCACCCCTTAGCTCTGATTCTAAAAACCAAACTAATAAACAATCATATCTCTCTACCCCTCCCCTTAAATCAACATAAAACCCAAATCTTCCTAAATAACTATTTACAAAGGAAGGCTCCAAACAAGAATAATAACGAGGAATAATAAACCAGTCCTGGCCATCCAGACCCCACTCGTAACCCCTGAGTCCCGGGTGGATAATAAATGACCATCCAGCAACAAAAGTGCACCCATATGCTCACAGCAACAGGCCAGGTCATTATTTTCACCAGGGAGGGTTAGCTAACCCCATCTTCAGGCCCGCAATAACGATCCAACAATCAGGCATTCAAAGGCTCGAGTCCTCCCCCTGCCCTTGCCTTAATGGTTATGTCACTTCAAGGAAGAAGGCAAAGCAGCTTATTATACAAGGCACTTCAGGAAGCAGTCCAGATAAAAGGAAATACTAGAGGCATCCCCAAGATGGACACAGCATCTCCCATCCGCCCAGTGCAAAGCAAGCCTCCTCTAGCGTGAAAAACAGTGTTCCCAATTTACCACCATTAGGGCCGCCTAGTGGATAAAAGTATCGGAGAAGAAGAAAAAAAAAAGGGGAAAAGCGTTTTACCTTGTTGGCTGAATCGATAAAACAATCGCACTAGACGTGTTTTCTTTATTAATATCCACCAGGGTGTGAGTTCTTATGTAACACTGCACTACGCGTCAGCAGCACACCTCCTGCATGCAGTTGCCCCTCGCTTCGAACCCCACTGAATCCAAACGCGGAGAGTATAGAACAGCTACGTGGACCAGGGTAAGAACAGTAGTCAGGAGGAAAACCTGAAGTTGCCAGGGTGCTGCTGAGACAGAGGCTAAACCAGCAGCGGGTTATTTGTGGTCAATCAGGCAAGGGCCAGATTCCATGGCAGCAGCAGTTGCCCTCCAGATCCTGTTTCTCGCAGCAACACCAGCTAAGTCTTGCACCATAAGGGACTTAGAACCTGGGTCCACAGTCGGTCCCATCAGACAAGAGCTGCACTGCAAAGTAGGGCTCCTGCCGACTGCACACAGATCCGATAGGAATTGGTTCCAGTCTTCACTAGAGGCTCTCCAAGCTGCATTGCATTATAATCTCTTCATCCCTTCACATAAGGGATAGAGGAAAAAACCTATTTAGATTCAGCCACCTCCTATTCATTCGAGCACTGGGGTAGCTGTCTCCAGGGAAACATTACAAAACCGGACCAAAACGTCCTCCCCAGGAAGTCCTTAGGAAACACCAGCTCAGGACCTAGTTCCCTGTTATCAACCAAAGGGCCTACCACGAGGATTATTCGAGACCAGCCGACAGCCAGTAATCCGACCCATCAGCCAAAGGAAAAGACCAGGTAAGAAAGGCAAAGGCAGGGGGGTAGAGGGGAGAGCAGCAAAAATAATTAGTCCTTGAGAGAATAGGTAGTAATAAATTCAGGAAAAGAGGGAAAGAAAGGAAACCTCGATATTTTAACCTCCTCCCCCTCAGCGGCCCTCAATTAACAACACAGTTTAATTTCAAAACAGGAACAGATGCAGTCAGAAAATTTAGGGTTAAGGAGTAATATTAGGGTCCTTCATGCAGCCTTCCTAAATAATTCCAGAAGCCTGGAAGTAAGCTCGTTCAGGGCTGATTCTGGCAACTGTAGGTGGAATGCAGAGCCTCAATCGTGACCTTTAGGGCTGCAGGATAAGCCATCTTAAAGGGGATTGAAGCGGCAATCAATTTGGATACCACCGGATGGAAGGCAGGCCTTTTCTTGTTTCTTTCTGGAGGTCCTGGCATACGAAGTTTGGACAAGCCCCACAAGATCTCCTTGAGTTCCCTAGCTTTAGCAAAAACATGCTGGCGCCAATGTAGCTTAAAACTTTAGGATTATAGGTCGTGAGAGGAGCCTGGGGGGCCTGGGACGAACGTAACGATGTGCACGTCTAGATGGTAAGAGGGCTTATAGGAGAAGGCCCCACAACCTTCACCAAGAACCTTTGCAGGAAAGTCAGAGATCAGGCCCTTCCTCCATCTCAGGTAATCCAAGATGAGCAGATTATTCCTGATGTATTGGCGTCCCTCTAGATCCTCTGCTTTTACTTTGTAACTCGTTTGATTTGCTGCCTTAAGTCGTTGATTACTTCATCTGTTTTGTCTCTGTCGCTTCCATCGAGAAGATCTTGGCCTACATCTTCCACCCTAGTAGAAACTACTGATAGGTCCCCTCGTGAGCGACCTCAGTTCAGTTGTCAAATCCTTCAGAATATCCTTAATAGGATTAAGCTCATGGCTGAATTTGTCCTCGGGTCAGGGGAGGGCAGCTTTGCGCCTTGTCGTCGATCCGTTTCTACTTTACCCGACTCTTGATTCCGCTGCTTTTTTCAGCCTTGTTCGGAGAGGAAGGAGGAGTGTGCTTAACAGGGGCCTGCTTCATATCGGCCTCCATCCTTCTCCAATAGCCCGTTATTCCCGAAGACCAATAGAGGACCACACTGCTCACGACAAGTAAACTGTAGTAGGAGCGATCGTGGTACTTAGCGCCCGCCAATACCGGTAAAAAACCGCAGAAACGGCGATGAGAGGGGAGAGCTCCAAGTCAATGCAGCTGCCTAGTCGGACGCCATCACGTGACCTCCCCAACATGAAGTCTTGCTGTATTCAGACATAATGCAGTTAGCCCCAGCACTTGAACTGCCCCGGAGAGGAAAGAGTTAACTCTATGCAGAAGCATAGAACATTGAACTCGAGCTTGGTTTTCAAACCTCTGTCTGTGGTACTTCCCAGAGTAACCGTCAGATTCTTTACTCCGCCTAACAGTGAAGTCGCTCCGGAGATTTCCTCTGTTCAGTTTGTTAAAAGTAAAGCATTCGGTTTAAACCGTATCATTTTTGATTATTTTCGGATTTCCAGCCTCTGTCTACAGTACAGGTAGTGTGTAGATAGGTAGTGACTGTGTTTTAATCTGTAAAAAAGTTGGAAATTGTTATTTTCTTCGGTTTCTTTCCGGACGGTCCAGTTTGGAACCGACCCATTCTGTTTAAATTTATTTCTGGGATTAGAGTGGTGTTCCGGTACCAATCAGTTTCAAAAGAACAGAGTTTTTTTGCTGGTTCTTTTAAAAAGTCCATGACACGGTTTGTAACTGATTGGTTATTGTACTACCTGGCTTGAAAGCTGCAATAGGCTAATTTGTTAGGTTGGCCATGTCTGAGAAACCCAAGAAGAAAACCGGTCCCACTTGGTTTCAACACTGTACTGAGTGTGGGGAGGCCTTTGCTAAGGCTGAACCCCACCTCATCTGTGTTTATTGTCTGGGGTTTGACCTCCCAAGTCAGACTGCCAAATCTGTAAAAACTTTTCAAAATCCACTCTAGACAAAAGACTGAGTAGGCTGAAGGAAAGGGAGGCTGAGAAGTCCATAGATCCAGATGGCCAGCCCGGTTCGGTTGAGGCCAACCTGAGGAGGTGCCTACTGACCTAGGCGATACCTCCTAGGGCAAAAGGAGAGCCGACCCAAGGGGTCAGTTCCATCAAGAAAGAAGCGTAAGTCTGCTGGTTCAGATCCAGTATCACACCCTCCAACTGCGGATGAAATAGCCAAAGCGATTAGCATTGTTCAATCGCTTAGACCGGTTCTGTCCGAACCGGTACCGCCGGTTAGACGGTCGGTTCGGTCGGATCCGTCTCCTCCGGATTATGATGCAGATGCTTTTCATGAGGAGTGGAAGGGACTCGAAGACTATCCCGAGGATGATGATGATGATGATGACGATGACCAGGGGGGTCTGGATGTGCCCACTGAACTAGACATCTCCCCAGACAGGTCCTCAGATGTCTCTCCTCCCAGGCTTTCTGAGTCCCCTTCACATTTTTTGTTCTACAAAAAGGTGGCAGAAACCCTGCAGCTTCCCTTGGTTGAAGCTGCAGAGGAGGATGAAGAGCCTGATTTTGTGGAAATGATGGACATCCCAGAGTCCAAATGACTGTCTATCCCTCTTCATAAATCCTTGGGGAAACAGACACACAAATTTTACAAACCCCTAATTCAATACCTCCTGTGGATAAGAGAATGGACAGGAGGTATTTGTTATCAGGCTCAGAGGCAGAGTTCCTTTATAGTCATTGCAGCCATGTTGGGATAGTGCAGGTTGCAGCTTGGGGCAGGGCTAACATTCCTTTGACTTCACACCCCCAAGATAAGGACTCCATGAAAGTGGATGCCATGGCCAAAAAACAGTATTTGGCATCCTCTTTGGGACTCAGACAGGCTACTTAAATGGCCTACACAGCCAGGTATCAGAAATCCAGATGGGATACAGTTCTGGAACTGACTAAACAGGCCTCTCCCCAGCTGGCCAAGGAGCTGGAGGAGGTGGCTGCTGATGGAAGTGAGGCATGCAAAATGCAATTTCATGCTGCTGTGGACTCCAATGATGTGGCATCTAGAGTCATGGCTACATCTGTGTGTCTCAGAAGACATGCTTGGCTCAGATGTACTAGCTCTTCACAGGATACCCAGATTAAGGCTATGGATTTTCCTGTATGGTAACTCTCTGTTAGGGGAGACAGAGGCTTACATGAAGAAAATGGATGAATACAGGACTACGACAGGAGTGCACAGGCCAACAAAAGGCAAGCCACTCTGCATAAGTAGTCTAGGGCAGGGGCAGTGCCTTTCAAAGGCTTTTTACCAAGCCCAGGCCTCCTCTCCTTCCTACAGAGGGGTTTTTTCAGAGAGGGGCAGGAGGGGATGAGTAGAGCTGCTCCCTCCTCCTCTCAGTCTAAGGCTCCTGCCAAGCAGACACCCTGATGTGTCAGCCCCAGTCGACTCCCCATTTCCAGTAGGAGGCAGGTTGGCTTACTACTTCCTGGCCTGGAAGTCTATGACCTTAGGCAAGTGGGTCCTGGAAGTAGTAAGGCAGGGACTGGCCCTCAGCTTCAAAAAATTTCCAAAAAAGTGGGCCAAGACTTTTCCACCTGCATCACTCTCAGAAACCGTTGCCCTAGAGCCAGAGGTTTTCTCTCTTCTAGCTCTCAGAGCTATGGAGAAGGTTTCTACTCAGCACAGGGAAAAAGGACTGTACTCCAGGTACTTCCTTACCCCAAAGAAAATAGGGGAGTGGCACCCCATCCTAGACCTAAGGTATTTGAACAAACACATTTCAAAGCCCAAATTCAAAATGGTAACTCTGGGAATAATCCTTCCCTCTCTAAGGCCAGGGGATTGGCTAGCATCCCTGGACCTCAGGGATGCCTACTTCCATATACCTATCAGGTGCTCCCACAAAAAATACCTCAGGTTTGAGTTGCTTCAGGCCATTACCAATTCAGAGCTATGCCATTCGGCCTAGCATCAGCTCCAAGAGTGTTCACAAAGTGCCTTGCAGTAGCAGTGGCTTACCTCAGAAGACAGGGTATCACCATCTTCCCGTATCTGGATGACTGGCTCTTAGTGGGTCAGTCACCTTTACAGGTCAAGTCAGCTCTTCAAACTACCCAGGACCTACTCAGCTCCTTGGGGTTTCTTCTCAATCTTCCAGAGTCTATCTTCGAAACCAGTTCAACTTCTCACCTTTATAGGCAAAGAGTTGGACACTGTACAAGCAAAAGCCTTCCTTCCCCTGGCAAAGGTGAAGGCCCTAGTGGATCTCACTTCCTCCTTTTGACCTCAGGTCTCTAACCCAGCAAGACAGTTCCTCCAGCTCCTGGGCCACATGGCAGCTTCCACGGCAGTGGTGCATGAAACAAGGTTCCAGATGAGGGACATTCAGTTTCATCTAAGGAATTTTTGGTCTCAAAAGAAGAATTCACTTACCAAACTGATCCCAGTGACACAGACTCTGGTCCAAGATCTCCAGTGGTGGCTGGACCAGGACAACCTCAGACAAGGGGTTCCATTTCTCCTTCAAGTCCCATCAGTAGTTCTAACTACAGATGCTTCTCTTCTAGGGTGTGGAGCCCACCTGGGAGCCCTGACAGCTCAAGGGGTCTGGTCCCCACAAGAGTCTCTCCTTCATATCAATCTCCTGGAACTCATGGCAGTTTTTCTAGCCCTGTAAAGCTTCTCAGATTCTAGTCAAGGACAAGGTGGTCCAAGTCAGGGATAGATAACTACTTACCATATAATGTGGTACATCAACAAACAGGGGAGGTACTCAGTCCTCGGCTCATGCACAGAGGCCATGAAGCTGTGGTCTCTGGCCTATTCTTCAGACTTCTCTGGTAGCAGTTCACCTTCCAGGAAAGGACAATGAACTAGCAGATGCTCTGAGCAGAATTTCACAGGGACATCACAAATGGTCCCCGGATCCTCATATCCTGAAGGTCATCTTCTCCAGGTGGGGAACTCCAGAGATAGATCTCTTGCTGCACCAGACAATCATCAACTTCCTCTATTTTGTTGCAGATTTCCAGTCCTGGGGACGATTCCCCAGGATGCTCTCTTTTGGACTGGAAGGGCAGGTTTCTCTATGCCTTCCCTCCTTTCCCTCTGCTGTTCAGAGTTCTGATGAAGATCAGGACTAAACCCTGCACAGTGATACTGGTGGCTCCAGATTGGGCCAGACAGCTGTGGTATTCTCTACTACTGTCCTTGTCAGTGTCACGTCCTCTGTCTCTGCCCAGGACATACAATCTCCTGTCCTTCTCCCAGGAGCGGGTCTGGTACCCCAATCTCCAGTTTCTCAATCTCAAGGCCTGGCTCTTGAAGAGTTAGAATATGCAGCACTACATCTTTCTCAGGGAGTTCTGGATATTCTAAAGGTCTCCAGGAAGCCTTCCACTAGAAAGACTTACAACTCCAAATGGAAAAAGTTCAGTATTTGGTGCTCTCAGAAAGGCATCCTGCCTGATTCTGCAGACATTTCCACAACCTCTAGACTTTCTAGTTCATCTGAATGGTCTAGGCCTTAGGCCTGCTACTTGAAGGTTTCATCTAGTGCAGCTGCCTTTTCGGTATTTCCTTTCCGCAGGGAAGGGCTCTTCCCTGGCATCTCATCCTTGTTTTCAGAAAGTTTTTCAAAGACTGTTCATATTAACTCCTCCTTTAGGGAGCCTACTCTGTCTTGAATCTTAATGTCTGTATAGCTCAGCTTATGCAGCTACCTTTGAACCCTCTGGCGGCCAAATTGAAGTACTTGACCTGGAAAACTGTGTTCCTGGTAGCTACTACTTCTGCCAGGTGGATTAGTGAGTTACAGGCTCTGTTAGGTGAACCTGACTTCATCTCCTTCCATAGGGACAAAGTGGTCCTAAGAACAAATAGGAGGTTCTTGCCCAAAGTGGTATCGGATTTTCATCTGAACCAGTCTATATCTCTCCCTGTGTTTTTCACTGATCATTCTTCTTCTTCAGGTGAAAGAAGGTTACACAGTCTGGATGTTAAAAGGGCCCTTAGCTACTACATTGAGAATACTAAGGCACATAGACATAACTGTCTTCACTGTTTTCTTACTGGTGGTGAAGTGGGGAGGCGTAAGCCTGCCACTAAAAGAATTATTGCCAGGTGGATTGTTTCTTGTATACATTTCTGTTATGACAAGTTGGGTAGAATGCCCTTTCAGGCCTGAGGGCTCATTCAACTAGGGGTACAGCTGCTTCTCTAGCTGCAGCCAGAGATATACCTTTGTTAGAGATCGTAAAGCAGCCACCTGGAAAAGTAGCATACTTTTACCAAGCATTACTCCCTGGACATCCAGGCTAGGAACGATGTTAGGTTTGGCACAGAGTACTGCAGCAGCTCCTTCCCAAAGTAGGTTCTGTATTCTCCTCTAAAGGAATCTGCTTGGTAGTTCTGTATTATGTCTGTAATATAGTAAGACTTCATGTTGTTTGAAGAAAAATTACTCACCATAGTAATGTTGTTTCTTCTAATGGAGTCTTGCTGTATCAGACCTTCCCCTGCCTCCCTCTCAGAACCTGGTTTTTTGGGAAGTGGGCTGGCAGGTATAGTGTTGACCATTAGGTGGGTACCATGTACCCTCCTTTGTTGGTTGGATGTTGTTATTATTTTTCTGGTGTTTTATACTTAAATATTGTACTACCTTTAATTGTTGGGTTCTCGACTTAAGTCTTTTGGGCCCAAAAATAATTTTTCCCCCTTTGGCTATATGTTAAACAATTTCCATACTATAGTATGTTAGCGTGCTCATAAGAATCTGATAGTAACACTGGGAAGTACCACAGACAGAGGTTTGAAAACCAAGCTCAAGCTCAACGTTCTATGCTTCTGCACAGAGTTAACTTTCTCCTCTCTGAGGCAGTTCAAGTGCTGGGGCTAACTGCATTATGTCTGAATACAGCAAGACTCCATTAGAAGAAACAACATCACTATGGTGAGTAATTTTTTCTTCCCCACTGTGGACAAAAAGAATCCCCCTCCCCCCTCGCTTACCTCACTGGAGGAGTCCCAGGGCCCCACGGAGGGCTGTCGGGCATCTGAAGCAGGGCCCAAGGTGGGGTGTCCTGGGTGGGGGAAACCCATCCTCGCCGCTACATGTCCTTCGGTAACGGGGCACTTCCTGCCATTGGTGGTTGGAACTGGGTTGTAGGCACACTTCCTATGGGGAGCAGGTGATTTCAATGTACCATTTTCTAGCCCCCGGCCTATGCCCTGCTTGTGGTATGACAGCAGGCCAGTCAGTTTCTCCACCACTAGATAACCATCCGGGGCCCACTGGTCCTGGATCTTGTGCTTACCCTGGAAGAAAAAATGACTCACCTTAGTAATGTTGTTTCTTCTAATGGAGTCTTGCTATTTTATGACATACGCAGTGAGTCCCAACCTTCGAACTGCTCCAGAGGTGAAAGAGTTAACTTTCCATGCCAGGCATGGAATGCTGAGCTTGGGCTCGGTTGAAACTCTGTCTGTTGTTCTTCAAACTCAAACCGTCAGATCTTTACGAGCTAAACTCACTGAGGCCCTGTGTGGAAGCTGTAAACCTACACTAAATCAACTGGCTATACTAAACATAAGAACAAATTTTTGGTCCCAAAACAAAGACTCAAGTCAGAGACCCAAAAATGAAAAAACAACACAAGTCACCCAAAAGGAGGGGTGAAAACAACAAGGTGGGCATCAACTAATGTCACACTGCACTGCCCACCCACATCCCAAAAACAGAGGTTCTGAGAGGGGCAGACAGGGGTGATAATATAGCAAGACTCCATTAGAAGAAACAACATTACTAAGGTGAGTAATTTTTTCTTCAAACAACATGAAGTCTTGCTATATTATGACACATGCAGACTACACAGCAGTACTTCCATGGAGGAGGGACAGAACCTACTTAGGAAATAGGCTCTGAAGCACAGTTGAACAAACCGAAGCATAACTCCTAGCCTGGATATCCAGGAGTAATGCTTGGTAAAGTGTGCACTGTTTTCCAGGTAGCTGCTTGACATATCTCTAGAATAGGATGTCCCTGGCAGCAGCCAGGGAAGCAGCTGTACCTCTGGTAGAGGAGCCCTCAGGCCGAGGAGGAACCCACCCAGCTTTTCATAACAGAATTGGATACAAGAGACAATCCACCTGGCAATGGATCTTTAGTGGCAGGTTTCTTACCAACCTCACCATAAGTGAGAACAGTTGGAGGGAGTCAAACCTGTGACCCTTGGTACACTCTATGTAGTAACTAAGGGTTCTTCACATTTGTTGGCAGCCTCCTTCGCCAGAGGAGGAAATGGTCAGCTAGGCACACTGAAGAGATATAGATTGATTAAGGTGGAAATCTGAAACCACCTTAGGCAAGAACTTCCTGTTAGTCCTGAGGACCACTCTATCTCTATGAAAGGAGATAAAATCAGGCTCCACTCGACAAAGCTTGTAATTCACTTATGCGTCTGGCAGAAGTGATGGCAACCAGAAACACAGTTTTCCAAGTCAAGTACTTACGCTCTGCTGAAGACAAAGGCTCAAAGAGGGGTTGCATAAGCTGAGCAATGCAAACATTAAGATCCCAGGCAGGGGCAGGGGCCCTGAATGGGGTTGGTGTGAAGCAATCCCTTGAAAAACTTGGAGAATACAGGATAAGCTGAAAGAGAAGAGGGCTTACCTGCTGAAATAAAAGCAGACACAGCTGCCAGATGCACTTTTAGGGTAGCTGGTCTCAGCCCCAAGGTATTTAAGTGGACCATATAATCCAGAACTGTGGGTAAATCAGCAGATTCTGGGGAAATAAGCTTTCCAGAGCACCATATGGAAAACGTCTTCCATTTGGAATTATAAGTAGCCCTGGTGGAAGGTTTCCTAGAAGCCTTCAGGATATCCATTACACCTTGGAAGAGGTGTAAATCAGCAAACTCTAACTCTTCAAGAGCCAAGCCTTGAGATTGAGAGATTTGAGGTTCGGGTACCAAACCCTTCCCTGAGCACAGGTTAACAGGTTGTGATTCCTGGGAACACAGGGAAGATGGACTGCTATGGACAGTGGAGAGGATATCAGGTTGTCTGGGCCTAATCTGGGGCAGTCAGGATCATCTTGCAGGGTTGAGATCTGATTTTGACTAGCACTTGAACAGGAGAGGAAGGGGGAAAGCATGAGAAACTCTTCCTAATTGAGAACTAAGGCATCCAGAGGGACTGAGCTCAACACTGGGGCCTGCAGCAGAAAAGGGAAGTTGGTGATTGTCTGGGGCTGCAAAAGATCTATTCATGGGTCCCCATCTGGCAAATATCACCTCCAAGACCAGGGGGTCCAGTGACCATTTGTGATGGCTCTGGGAACCTTCTGAGAGCATCTGCCAGACATTGTCCTTGCCTGGGAGGTGAACTGCCGTGAGGAGGTGTTCAGGGAGTGCTCAGAGACCACAACTTCATTGCTTCAGTGCACAAGGCCGTAGACCGAGTGCCCCTTGCTTGTTGATGTACCACATTGTGGTGGTGTTGTCTGTCTGACCTGTACAACTTTGTTCTGAACAGACTTGGAAAAACTTGAAGTGCTAGAAAACTGCTCTCAGTTCCAACAGATTGATGTGGAGCAGAGATTCCTGAGGGGACCACAATCCCTGGGTACTGAGGTCACCCATGTGAGCTCCCCACCCCAAGAGGGATGCATCTGTAGTAAGGATTAAGGAGTGAGACTGAGTGACAAAAGGAACCCCTTGTCTCAGATTGCTCTGATCCTGCCACCACTGAAGGGCCTGGATCAGGGTTCAAGTCACTGGGATCAGTTTGGTTAGAGGGTCTTTCCTTGAGACCAAAAGGCTCTCAAATGGAACTGGATGTCCCCTATCTGAAATCTTGCTCCTGCACTACTGCTGTAGAAGCAGCCATGTGCACTCAGAGCTGTAGAAAATGCCTTGCTGGTCGAGACCTGCAGGGTGAATGAGGAGGCCAGAGAGCACTCAGGTCCTTGCTCTGTCCAAAAGGAAGCAAGGCTCTGACTTTTTTCTGTGTTCAGCTCTGCACCTATGAAGGTGAGGAGCTGGACAGGCTCTAGAACTGACTTTGAAAGATTCAGAAGGAAACCTAGAAAGGTGAGCAGTTGCTGAGTTATCTGTAGATGTAACTTGACTTGGTCTGGAGACTGGCCTACTATGAGCCAGTCGTCCAGGTAAGGGAAGATGGCAATTTTTTTGCCTTCTTAGGGAAGCAACTGCTACTGCCAGGCATTTTGTGAATACCCTTGGAGCAGAGGTGAGGCCAAAGGACATTGTCTGAACTGGTAATGGCCTGAGGGCAGCTCGAACCTGAGGTACTTTTGATGGGAGCTTTGATGAGAATATGGAAGTAGGCATCCTTGAGGTCCTGGGACGCCAGCCAGTCCCCTGGCCTTAGAGAGGGTAGAATAATTCCCTTGAGTCGCCTATTTGAATTTTGGTTTTAAAAGTGCTTGTTTAAATATCTGAGATCCAGGATGGGCCGCCATTCTCCTGTCTTTTTGGGGTAAGGAAGTACCTGGAGTACAACCCTTGCCCTGGTGTAGGGTGGAACCTTTTCACAGCTCTGAGAGCCAGGAGGGAGGAGACCTCTGCTCTAGGCAAGTGCCTGGTGGATTTGCAGGTGGAGGATCTGGTTCTCATCTTTGGAAATTTTTGAAGCTGAGAACCAGTCCTGGCTTACTACCTCCAGGACCCACTTGTCTGATTCAGAGACTTCCAGTCCTGACATAGTAAGCCAGACTGCCCCCTACAGGTAGCTGAGAATCAGCCCTGGCAACCCCATCAGGGTGCCTGTCTTGGCAGGCTTGGGCTGAGGGGTGGAAGCAGGCCTGCTTGCACCCCGCCTGCCCTCCTCCGCTTAAAAGAACCCCCGGCATAAGCAGAAGAGGAGGCCTGTTGGTAAAAAGGCTCATGAAAAGGCCTGCTCTGCCCCTGGAAAGCTGCCTTTGAGGAGTGGCCTGCCTTCCTTGGCCTGTGCACTCCTATAGGTGGTCCCATATTCATCCATTTTCATGTAATTCTCTGTCTGCTCCCCAAACAGAGAATTACCCAGAACAGGAAAATCCATGGCCTTAGTCTGGGTATCCTGTGACAGGCTAGTACATCTGATCCAAGCTATTCTGTGAAGTGCCACAGATGTAGCCATGACTCTGATGACACATCATTAGAGTCCACTGCAGCATGGAATTGCACCTTGATCTCAATGCCATCGGGCAGCCACCTGTTCCAGCTCCTTGGCAGGCTCACTCAGGGACCTGTTTTGCTAGAGCACAACAGTATCCCATCTAGATTTCTGATATCTAGCAACATAAGCCATATAATTTGCCTGTCTGAGTCCCAAGGATGCTGCCATGTACTGTTTCTTTTGCCATAGCATCAATCCTCCTGGAGTCCTTGTCGGGGGGTGAAGCCAAGGAATATTTGCTTGTCACAGGCTGCAGCCTGCACTACCCCAACATGGCTTGCATTGTTGTGTAAGGAACTCCGTATCAGAGCCTGACAATGTGTACCTCTTGTCCATTCTTCTTATCAACAGGAGGTATAGTGTGAGGAGCTTTAAAATTTTAAAAGTCTGTTCTCCAAAAGATTTATGCAGGAATAGAGAGTCTCCTAGACTCTGGGATATCCATCATTTCCACATACTCAGGCTCCTCTGATCATCCACAGCTTCTCCATAGGAAGCTGGAGGGTTTCAGCCACTTTTTTATAAAATATAAATGAGAAGGGGACTCTGAAAGTCTAGGAGGAGACACTCTCTGAAGGTCTGTCTGGGAGATGTCCGGTCAATGGGCAATCCAGACTTTTCAACCACATTCACTCTCCTCATACCCTTCCTCCTCCAGTTCATAATACCTCTAAATCATACTTAAACCGTGGAACCGGCCGAACCGGCGCTATTCAATGGTGCCGGTTCGGTCGAACCGGAAAAGCGACTGGACAATTTTTATCGCTTGGCTATTTCTTCAGTGGTTGGAGAGAAAGCTTGGCTCCACACCAGCTGATTTCCTAGTCCTTTGCTGGACCTGACCTCAGAGTCGGATCTCCTTGCCCGAGGAAGTCTCGCCTCGGTCAGAGGGCACTCCCTCCGGTTCGGGTTGGAACCGAGCCAGGCTGGCCATCTGGTTCAGCGGACTTTTTGGCCTCCCTTTCCTGCTTCCCCAACTCTTTTTCCAGGGTAGTTGCAGGAAAACTTTACAAATCTGGCATTGAGGTGGTCAAACCTCAGACACAACACAGATGGTGTGGGGTCAGTCTGCAAAGACTTCCTCACACACTGCAGTGTTGAAACCCAGTGGGCCCGGTCTTTTGGTTTCAGACATAGTGCCAGTCCCAACCAAACGTACTCCATTTATGGCAATCCACCAGGTAAGACCCTCTTATCGTTCCCAACCATGTCACGTCGTGGAAAAACGTAATAAAACTGCTTTTTAGAACCGATAAGAACTGGTAAACTACACTCTAAAAGACAGATTAAGATATTTTAAATAACTTGATCGGCTCAAACCGAACCGATAAACCGCTATGTTCTACACAGAATAGAAATTAATGTAAAACCTATTAGTACTACAAATACCACAGACAGAGTTCGAACCAACCGGTTGTAGTTAAATTCAGTCGAAAACCGAGAAAACAATACTTAACCCCAAAAATGAACCGAGCAGAAGGAGAAATTCCAGAGCGACTGTTCAGTGAGGCGGAGTAAAGAATCTGGACGGGTTTGAGTAGCAACAGACAGAGTTTCAACCAAGCTCGAGCTCAGCGTTCCATGCCTGGCATGGAAAGTTAACTCTTTCACCTCCAGAGCAGTTCAAAGGTTGGGACTCACTGCATATGTCATAATATAGCAAGACTTCATGTTGTTTGAACCCCAGGTTTCGCAGCAAGACCCTGTCCCCTACCTCCAAGTCCTGGCTGTGCACTCTGGTGTCATATCTCCTCTTATTCCCCTGACAGCTCTGAGCCACTGCCTCGGAGGCGAGTTTGTGTGCCGGGTTGAGTTGTTCCCGTAGGTCGCTGTGTACCCAGGCAATGATGAGTGGAGGTCCCATCAGCGGAGCCCTCAAACAGAGGTTCCACCGGTAGCCAGGCCTTACAGCCAAACATGAGGTAGAATGGGGAGCGCTGGGTGGCAATGTTCTTCTTGCAGTTGTAGGCGTGCGCCAGTTGTCCCACCCGCTGCCTCTAATTAGCCTTGTCAGTGGGGTCCAAGGTGCCCAACATGTTTAGCAGCTTTTGGTTGAACCACTTGGGCTGGGGGTCCTTTTGGGACTGGCAAGGGGTGGTGTGGGACTAATGTATGCCATAATGTGCCAGAAACTCCCTCGCCAAATGACTGTCGATACCTGAGCCCTGATCGGAATGGACCCATTTAGGGAGACCGTAGAGTTGGACATGCTGCTATAGGACCTTAACCACAGTGCTCGCCTTTTGGTCCCTGGTGGGGAAAGCCTGAGTATACTGGGGAGTGGTCCATGATGTCCAGTATGTTGGCCACTATTCTTCTGGTTCAGCTCCAAGGACAGGAAGTCCATGCACACCAACTCCAGGGGCCCACTAGTTTGGATGCTGACCAAGGGTGCGACTCGTCGGGGCAAGGTCTTCCATTGGATGCACCGCAAGCAGCACTTGCAGTAGCCCTCCACGTCCGCCTTCATCCGTGGCCAATAGAACCTGGCCCGGCAGGTGTCCAAGGTTCGGTCATAGCCTAGGTGCCCCATATCATCATGCAGTGACTTAAGGACCACTTCCCGGTAGACCCTGAGCAACACCAGCTGCTGTCTCAAATGGCCCGAGGAATCTTGGTCCTGCACTGTCCACATTACCAACCCATCCCACATCACCAACTTGTCCCAGTCCTCAACCAGCCCCCAAGCTTCAGGGTGGGTGCTCTGCACCTGCCGGGGTGACCCCCCTTGAGAGGAGCCGAAGCAGATCTCGGATGTCAGGGTCCGCCCTTTGCTCCCGCTGCAAATCTGCCTTACTAGACTGTGGCAAGGACAAAAGGTCCAGGCCTGCAAAATTCAGATAACCTGGAGGGATTGCTTTGGGTGGGACTTCCAGCACCTCTACGCTCCAGAATGGACAGTCAGTGGTGTTGCCAGGGGGCCCTGCCTGGGAACAGAGCACTTGCACCAGAGCTGTCTCAACCTGGACTGGGGGCCTGGGTGTCGTGTGCAGACGGGCGAGACAGACATCTGCTGGTCTCATTCTTGGCCCACCCACCCTAGTGTCTCCAGGCTGAAGTTATATGGAGAGGGTTGACAACCACCGATGCCCGCAGCATCCAACTAGCTATGCTGGTAGACATAGGTCAGAGGGTTGTTGTCCGTGCGCACAGTGAACAGTATACCATACAGGTATGGAACTCTTCAGTGACTGCCCACTTTAGCGCCAAGAACTTCTAGTTTATGCACCAGGTAGTTCTTCTCGAGGAGGTCAGGCCCGTCTAGTGAATGCCACAGGGCGAAACCCCTTGAGATACTTCTGGTACAGGGCCGCCCCAGTCTGATAAGGCAGGCATCAATATGCAGGATGTAGGGCTAACTTGGGTCTGCTAAAGCAAGGACCGGAGCCTCCCCAGTCACCGGACGATCTCCAGGAAAGCCTCCTTACACTCCGGCATCCAACGGGACCAAAAAGGTTCCCCAATGCGCAGGTAGTCCTGGTGGGGGGCCTGACTCTTCTTCTGGTTTGTCGGCAGATAACCCTGCATCATGTCATTCAGGGGACACACTACCAGGGAGTAATCCTTCACGAATCACCAATAATACCCGCAGAACCCGAAGAAGGACTGCTGGTTGGGCAAGTGGGTGGGCCATGGACACGACTGGAAGGCCTCTACTTTAGCCGGGTCGGTCTGTACCCTCTTTTCTGAGACTATATGCCCAACATACTTAACCTGTGGCTGGAAGAACTGGCATTTTTCAATGGAGACCTTCAGGCCGAACTCCTCCAGTTGGTCCAGGACCTTCATCAACTGGACCTCCTGTTCTTTCAGGGTCCACCCGAAAATGATAAGGTCATCCAGATAGACTATGACCTCCAGCAGGTTTATGTCTCCCACAGCCCTTTCCATCAAACATTGGAAGATGCCCGGGCCCCGGATATGGCTTGGGGCATATGTTCGAACTGATAGAATCCCAGTGGGCATATGAAGCAGTCTTTTCCTTGTCCTCCTTGGCCATGGGTATCTGGTTGTACCCACTCCGAAGGTCCAACACGGAAAACCACTTGCTCCTGGACAGGCTGTCCAGTGCATCCTCCACTCTGGGTACTGTGTACTGGTCTGGGATAGTTTGTTTCTTTAGCAAGCGTTAGTCGATGCAAATTCTCACCGCTCTACTCTTTTTTCTAGCCACCACAATGGGGGAAGCATATGAGCTGCAGGACTCCGTGATGACTCTGGCACCCAGTAACTTCATTAGGTGTTTCCTCACATCCTCCACATCCCCAGGGGCTAACCTCCATGACTGCTCTCTGAACGGGCGGTTGTCCCTCAGCCCGATGTGGTGCTCTTCCCCCATGACACATCCCATGTCCCACTCACCGGCGCTTCGCCAACTTCTAGCTCAGGCTCCATTATAGGCATCGGAGATTGGTGAGCTTCCAAAATCAAATAAGGACGGGCTCATCTCTTCCTGGGAATCATTGGGGCGACAGACATGGCCCTCACACCTAAAGATCGATGCCAACACACAACCCCTCTGGATGGTCACTGTTTTTTTGACTCATTCCGGACCCTAACTGTAACATGCTGGGCCTGGGTACTGGCTGGGGCAGGCAGCACCCCCCCCTCTGGACTAACAGCCCAGGTGGTAGACTGCCCGGGGGAGGGACAGCGAGCATGAGTGCCTCTCCCAAGAGGGATCGGTCAAAGTGGGCTATTCCTATCAGCTGGCATTCAGCCCCTGGGGGAGAGTCAGTCTCCCCCCTTTCAATCGCTGGACCACCCTGACCCCACCTCTATCGACCCCTGTGGGATCGCCGGTCACCTCAAGCCCCAACCGCTTCATAGTGGCAGTAACTAATGGGCTTGTGAGCTCACCTATGCCACCCCGGTCATGACACGTCTGGACCAAATGCTCAGACATGTTGGTATTGGTCCCAATAAGCACAGGGGTGTCCAACATGCTCTTTGGCTCAGGACAGACCAATGCTAGGGCCTCTATGGAGGGTGGAGCTTCCCCTCCTTTGGTCGGGAAGGAGTTACTAACCACACAATACCCAACGTAAGGGTAATCCGTGCTGCTGATACCCCACAGGGACAATCCGGACAGAGGTTGAAGGGGAGGTGGGTGAGATGCTGATTATAAAAGGGCCGGTGGATGATGGTGACCTGGGATCCACTGTCCAGCAGTGCTGAGCAGGCCACCCCTTCCACTAGAACCTCGGTGTCAGCCCGAGGGCCGATAAGGCCCCTTGGCACGTCCCGGTTGGTAGGTATATGGGGGTCGGTCCAGAGGGTGGAGCAAGACCATCTTGGGGGTGAGGGTTGCTCCCTTACCGGCTCCCATTGGAGTTTTTCCTGGTCCAGACACCTCTCAGCTACCAGCTGGGGGTTCACCTCCCTGCAGCAAACCCACCTGGTATGGCCATCCTGCCCACACCTGAAGCAAATCCACCCATCCTGGGACCTTGGGGACCCTGGAGGAATGGACTGGGAGCCGTATAGCTCTGGGGCAGCCGCCAAGTGTCAGGTGCCACCATGGCTAGGAGAAAGGGACTCCGTGGCCAGCTTCATTGCCCATACCAGGTCCTTCATGCCCTGGACCTCCAGCAACACTGTCCCCAGGTCTGGCGACCCGACCAATTCAGTCTGGGCTGACTCTCTGGGCTGTAGTGTGGCACTGGTGGTGGTGAGTGCCCCCTGCAGGGCCCCCACTTCCTGCAGCACCTCCTCCTCCTCCTCCTTGACCTCATCCAGTAGCTGCTTGAAGGAGGGGAGTTACTCTTTCGAGCCCACAGCCCGAGGGCAACCACAGTCAGGGGGGAATGCACTGCTCTCCTCAGTATCTGCTCCAATCACATCTGCGCCACCCCAGCAGGAGGATCGTGTCCCACTTCTGCCAGTTTGCGCACCACAGTCTCTACTCAGCTGATGTACTGGGACAGTTTCTTGCCCACTTTCTGAGTGGTGCCCCACAGCTGGCCCAGCGCTGTCTCTCTCTTCTTCAAACAACATGAAGTCTTGCTATATTATGACAATTGCAGTGAGTCCCCATCTTCGAACTGCTCCGGAGGTGAAATAGTTAACTTTCCATGCAGGCATGGAACTTAGAGCGCGAGCTCGGTTGAAAACTCTATCTGTTGTTCTTCAAACACAAACTGTCAGATTCTTTACTCCGCCTCACTGAACAGTCGCTCCGGAGATTTCTCCTTCTGCTTGGTTCATTTTGTCGGTTTAAAAGTATTATTTTCTCGGTTTTCAGCCGAAATTAAACCACAGCCGGTCAGTTCAAGCTCCGTCTGTGGTAATGTAAGTAATAGATAGGTTTTACATTTAGTTTTTCTTTGTGGAACTTGTAATTCATTATCGGTTCGGTTTGAACCGATCAGGTTGTATTTAAATCTACTACTCCTTTTTTAGAGTGCGGTTCCCGGTTCTTATTGGTTCTAAAAAAAACGGATTTCATTACGGTTTTTTCCACGACCCGTGACACGGTTGGGAACCGATAAGGGTGTCTTGCTTGGCGGATTGCCATAAACAGGCAAGTTGGTTAGGCTGGCAATATGTCTGAGAAACCCAAAAGGAAAACCAGACCCACTGGGTTTCAACACTGTAGTGTTTGTGGGGAAGCTTTTGCTAAGGCTGACCCACACACCACATGTGTCTATTGTCTGGGGTTTGACCACCTCAATTCAGACTGCCAGATTTGTCAGAATTTCCCTGCTGCCACCATAGATAAGAGAGTTGGTAGGCTCAGGGAAAGGGAGGCCAAAAAGTCCGCTGACCCAGATGGCCAGCCTGGTTCGGTACCAAACGCATCCGAGGGAGTGCCCTGACCAGGGCTTATACCCCTCGACAAACGAAGAGCCAGTTCTGAGGAGCCGTTCCAGCAAAAGGACTAGAAAGTCAGCTAGCGTAGAGCAAAAGTTCTCTCCCAACTGCTGAAGAATAGCTAAAGCAATTAAATTGTCCAGTCTTCTTCCCAGTTCGACCGAATCCGACACCTTCAGGGAGGAGTTCGTCTGGCCGGTTCCACTGTTCAAGATTATGATTTTGAGGATTTTTACGAACCGGAGGAGGGGAAGAGGAATATGAGGAGAGTGAATATGGTTTTGAAGATCTGGATGCCCATTGAACCGACATCTCTCCAGATAGACCCTTAGGGTTTCTCCTCCAGGCTTTCTGAGTCCCTTCTCATTTCATGTTTTATAAAAGTTGTTGAAACTCTCCAGCTCCCTGTTGAGGAAGCTGTTGATGACCAAGAGGAGCCGGACTATGTAGAAATGATGGATATTCCAGAGTCTAGAGACTGTCTATTCCTTTCCATAAATCTTTTCGGAAACAGACAGTAAAAGTTTTAAAACTCCTCACACTATTCCTCCTGTGGATAAAAAGGATGGACAAGAGGTATACCTTATCAGGCTCCAACACTGATTTCCCACCAACAATGCAGCCATGTGGGTAGTGCAGGCTGCAGCCTGCAAGGCTAATATTCCCCTAGCTTCACACCCCTGAGAAGGACTCCAGGAAGATTGATGCTATGGCAAAGAAACAGTACATGGCAGCATCTTTGGGACTCAGACAAGCAAATTATATGGCTTATGCTGCTAGGTACCAGAAATCTAGATGGGATACTGTGCTGGCCCTAGCAAAACAAGACCCTGACCAGCTTGCCAGGGAGCTGGAACAGGTGGCTATGGATGGTATTGAGGCATCCAAGGTGCAATTTCATGCTGCAGTGGACTCTAATGATGTGTCATCAAGAGTCATGGCTACATCTGTGGCACTTCGCAGGATGGCTTGGCTCAGATGTACTACCCTGTTTCAGGATACCCAGTCTAAGGCCATGGATTTTTCTGTTGTGGGAAATTCTCTGTTTGGGGAGCAAACAGAGAATTACATGAAGAAAATGGATGAATATAGGACCACCTATAGGAGTGCACAGGCCAAGGAAAGGCAGGCCACTCCTCAAAAGCAGCTTCCTAGAGGCAGGGGCAGGCCTTTTCATAGGCCTTTTTACCAAACCCAAGCTTCCTCCTCCGCCTATGCTCAGAGGGGGTTCTTTAGAGGGAGAGGCAGATGGGGCACAAGCAGGCCTGCTTCCACCCCTCAGCCCAAAGCCCCTGCTGCTAAGTGGGTACCTTGATGGGATTGCCAGGCCGATTCTTCACCAGGGGGGCAGGCTGTACTTTTGTCCAGGACTGGAAGTCTTTAACGCCAGACAAGTGGGTCCTGGAAGTAGTAGCCAGGGACTGGTTCTCAGCTTCAAAAATTTCCAAAGCTGAGAACCAGATCTTTTCCACCTGCAACTCCATCAGAGGCACTGCCCCAGAGGCAGAGGTCTCACCCTCCTGGCTCTCAGAGCTGTGGAAAGGGTCCTCCCCACACCAGGGCAAAGGTTTGTACTCCAGGTACTTCCTTACCCCCAAAAGACAGTAGAATGGCGGCTCATCCTGGATCTCAGATATTTAAACAAGCACCTTTAAAGCCAAAGTTCAAAATGGTGACTCTGGGAATTATCCTACCTCTCTAAGGCCAGGGACTGGCTAGCTTCCTGGACCTCAAGGATGCCTACTTCCATATTCCCACTGAAGCTCCCATCGAAAGTACCTCAGGTTCGAGGCTGCCCTCAGGCCACTACCAGTTCAGAGCAATGCCCTTCGGCTTCACTTCTGCCCCAGTGTATTCACCAAATGCCTGGCAGTAGCAGTTGCCTCACCTAAGAAGGCAAAAGATTGCCATCTTTCCTTACCTGGACGATTGGCTCATAGTAGGCCAGTCCCCAGACCAGGTCAATTTACATCTTCAGATAACAGCAACTGCTTACCTCTAGGTTTCCTTCTGAATCTCTCAAAGTCAGCTTCTAGAGCCTGTCCAGCTTCTTACCTTCATAGGCTCAGAATTGAACACACAGGAAGCCAGGGCCTTCCTTCCCTGGACAGGGCAAAGACCCTAGTCTCCTGGCCTCCTCATTTACCCTTGCAGGTCTCCCGGCCAGCAAGGCATTTTCTGCAGCTCCTAGGACACATGGCTGCTTCCACAGCAGTTGTGCAGGAGCAAGATTTCAGATGAGGGACATCCAGTTCCATTTGAGAGCCTTTTGGTCTCAAAGAAAGGATCCTCTTACCAAGTTGATCCCAGTAACTCGAACCCTGATCCAAGCCCCACAGTGGTGGCAGGATCAGAGCAACCTGAGACAAGGGGTTCCTTTTGTCAGTCAGTCTCATTCTCTAATCCTTACTACAGATGCATCCCTCTTGGGCTGGGAGCTCACATGGCGACCTCACCACCCAGGGTCTGTGGTCTCCCCAGGAATCTCTGCTCCACATCAACCTGTTGGAGCTCAGAGCAGTTTTTCTAGCATCAAGCTTTTTCCAAATCTGTTCAGAACAAGAATATTCAGGACAGAACAGACAACACCACTACAATGTGGTACATCAACAAGCAAGGGGGCACTCGGTCTATGGCCTTGTGCACCGAAGCGATGAAGTTGTGGTCTCTGGCTTACTCCCTGAACACCTCCCTTATGGCAGTCCACCTCCCAGGCAAGGACAATGTCCTGGCAGATGCTCTCAGCAGGATTTCCCAGGGCCACCACGAATGGTCACTGGATCCCCTGGTCTTGGGAGTAGTATTTGCCAGATGGGGCACCCCGCAGATAGATCTTTTTGCAGCCCCAGACAATCACCAACTTCCTCTTTTTTGCTGCAGGCCCCCAGTGTTGGGCTCACTCCCCCTGGATGCCTTAGCCCTCAGTTGGGAAGGGAAGTTCCTCTATGCCTTCCCTCCCTTTCCTCTCCTGTTCAAAGTGTTAGTCAAAATCAGATCCCAATCCTGCAAAGTCATTCTGATAGCTCCAGATTGGGCCAGACAACCCTGGTATCCACTCCTGCTGTCCTTAGCAGTCCTTCCTCCCCTGTGCCTTCCCAGAAATCACAATCTGTTAACCTGTGCCCAGGGAAGGGTTTGATATCCGAATCTCAAATCTCTCAATCTCAAGGCTTGGTTCTTGAAGAGTTAGAGTTTGCTGATTTACACCTTTCCCAAGGTATAATGGATATATTGAAGGCCTAAAGGAAGCCTTCCACCAGGGCTACTTACAATTCCAAATGGAAAAGGTTTTCCATATGGTGCTCGGAAAAGCATATTTCCCCAGTCTCTGCTGATCTACCCAAAGTCCTGGATTATATGGTCCATCTGAATTCTTTGGGGCTGAGACCAGCTACCCTGCAGGTGCATTTGGCAGCTGTGTCTGCTTTTATTTCGGCAGGTAAATCCTCTTCTCTTTCAGCTCATCCTGTATTTTCCAAGTTTTTTAAGGGATTGCTTAACACCAACCCTCCATTCAGGGATCCTGCCCCTGCCTGGGATCTTAATGTTTGCATTGCTCAGCTTATGCAACCCCCCTTCGAGCCCTTGTCTTCAGCTGAGCTCAAGTACTTGACTTGGAAAACTGTGTTCTGTAGCCATCACCTCTGCCAGACGATCAAGTGAATTACAAGTTGTCAGTGGAGCAGGAGTTTATCTCTTTTCACAGAGATAAGGTGGTCCTCCGGACTAACAGAAAGTTCCTGCCTAAGGTGGTTTCAGATTTCCACCTTAATCAATCTATGTCTCTTCCAGTGTACTTCACTGACCAATCCTCCTCTGGGGAGAGGAGGCTGCACAGCCTAGATGTGAAGAGAGCACTTAGTTACTACATAGAGCGTACCAAGGGTCATAAGTTTGACTCCCTCCAACTGTTCCTCACTTATGGCGAAGTTGGTAAAGGGAAGCCAGCCACTAAAAGATCCATTGCCAGGTGGATTGTCTCTTGTATCCAATTCTTCTACGAGAAGTTGGGTAAAGTTCCCCCCTCAGGCCTGAGGGCTCACTCTACCAGAGATACAGCTGGTTCTCTGGCTGCTGCCAGAGACATTCCTATTCTAGAAATATGTCAAGCAGCTACCTGGAAAACAGTTCACACTTTACCAAGCACTACTCCTGGACATCCAGGCTAGGAGTGATGCTCGGTTTAACACAGCCGTGCTTAGAGCCTATTCCTAAGTAGGTTCTGTCCCTCCTCCATGGGGGTACTGTGTGAAAGTTCAGCAGTTGTCATAATATAGCAACATCATGTTGTTTGAAGAAAAATTACTCACCTTAGTAATGTTGTTTCTTCTAATGGAGTCTTGCTATATTATGACCTCCTCCTGCCTGCCCTCTCAGAACCTCTGTTTTGGGATGTGGGTGGGCAGTACAGGGTTGGCACTTTTGATGCCCACCTTGTTGTTTTCACCTTCCTTTTGGGTGAATTGGTGTTGTGTTTTTGCATTTTGGGTCTTCTGACTTGAGTCTTTGTTTTAGGCCAAAAATGAGTGTTTATGTTAGTAGCCAGTTGGCTAGTGTAGGTTTACAGCTTCCACACAGAGCCTTAGTGAGTTTTAGCTCAGTAAAGATCTGACAGTTTGCATTTGAAGAACAACAGACAGAGTTTTCAACCGAGCTCGCGCTCTCAGTTCCATGCCTGCATGGAAAGTTAACTGTTTCACCTCCGGAGCAGTTCGAAGATGGGGACTCACTGCAATTGTCATAATATAGCAAGACTCCATTAGAAGAAACAACATTACTAAGGTGAGTAATTTTTTCTTTTCGACCACCCCAAAGGTGCTTCACAGAATGTCCAAATAGTCCTGCAGTGTGCAGTGGGGCTGGCTGGCCCAGAGGGACTGGATCACATCTAGCGCCATACCCCTGAGGCTCTCCAAGACCCGCTTGCACTTCTCCTCCTCTGGGCACCCCCAGACCTGGATCATCTGGGCCACCTGGGTGCTCCAGGTTGGAAATCATCTTCATCCGCAGGAATGGGGAGGGCACCTGAGAAAGTGTGCAACCTCTTATACTGCTCGTGGGCTACCCCCAGGTAGGGGATCGAGCCACCCGGCAGCCCTATCAGTGGCAACCCCCCCACCGGGGAGCAGAGGCTGGATATCATACAGGGTCTTCCCCTCTTCTTTGAGCCACTGCTCCAGATGAGTTATGAAACCCCCCTGTCCCTTGGGTTGGGGCCCTGAGGGGCAGGCCGCTAGCTGAGCCTTTCTTTAATAGGGCCCAGGTCTCTCTGGAACCCCCAAGGGGTGTCCTCAGGAGGCACCTCCATGGACCCCAAATCCTTCCCAGCCTCCTGGGTGATATCCCTCCACCCCCGGACTCGGTCAGTCATCACCCTCTGGACTTTCAACCCCCCACAGTCAGGCAAGACCCCCTCTAAAAAGTCTAATATGTCCTCCTTCCGTTGTCTCACAGCCACATTATAGATGAGTAGCATCTTATGGGAGTCTATCCCCTCAGAGTCGCATCAGTCCTCTACGTCCTGGAATGCCATCTGCCTGGTTCTAGTGCAAACTATCATCCAACTGTAACCCCCCTGCAAATGGGGGTTCCCAAAAGACTTCCAGGAGCTTGCTTGAATGCTCCAAGCCTGAATGGTGTTTGGCATTTAAGCCATTTATCAGTGAGTGTTTTTAGAACCTCTGGTACTGTCTCTTTAAGAGCTGTCTGCTTGCAAACATAATTAGTTTGTATGGGGACTGTGTGTTTCTTTGATTGAGTACCACCAAGCTGCTGCCAATTCACTTCATTTTTGCAGTCACTAGGAGTGCAAAGGGAACCTATCTGAAAGATGTAACTGTTTGCCAGAAATTATTTAGAGTAATAATGAAATTACAGTTTGTCTAACCTGCTTTCTTTGCAGTCAGAACTGTGTCTGCTAGTTCCCCATTCTAGTTTTGAACTGCTAAACTGGACCAATCAGTGTGGGGTAAGCTAGCTCTAAATGGTGCCTTGGACGAATCAGAACTTGGACTCATAATCTGAGCCAGCCACAAGAGGATTGTATGGGCAGTGACTCTGGGAGATGTAGTTTAGACTTCAGTGCCTTTTGGACCAACAGCAGCAGTCTATTGTGAGTGACAGCCAATCCAGTCAAGAACTGGGAGGAACTCAAAGGAAGTGCCCGGTTTTTGTCGGTTGGAGTTCTGTTGAGCTTGGCAGTGAAGAAGGAAGGAGCCCTGTACTTTTCAGTGTGCAGTTTTAGTCAAAAACGTGTGTAAGGCCCAGAGTTCCGGGTCTGCAGCTTGTTAGGACTGAATCCATCCTGTGAAAAGAATCAAAGGATCTCTGAAGAGTAGAAACCAGGCTCACCCTGTAGAAGACTGGAGGAATTGCTGAAAATTACACTCGGTCTGTCAGGAACTGAATCTGCTGTGTTCTCCTGGGTATTGTGCAGCAATTGCGATCAGGATACAGATGCAGCCTGCCTGGTATAGTGCTTTCTTTTATATGGATGTGTGAAGAGGTTTGTGTACCTCAAGTGAGCCCTGCTGACATTGAAGGACCCTATCTTATTTGGAGCGTCGAGTACTAATTCAGGGTCGCCTCCCTGTTGAATTGCCACATTAAATCCAAATGGAATTACTGTACTGCTGACTGTTTAATTCTCCTTTTCTCTGTGAAAGGGCCCCTACCAGCTGCCACGGTTTGGACTAGCCACTAGGCTTGGGTACCCAGGGACAGTAACTGATAGGGATAGGCCTGTGCACAGAGCCATAGGTAGATTATTAGAGTGATAAGCTAATTAACCTGATTTCCCTGTCCTTGTTATATCCCCTAATAAATCAGAGCTGCTTGTTTCAGCAAAGTTATACTGCCTGAGGTATTTGTTCATGTTAAAGTACTGTACTGTGATTGTTGCACTGTATCTCATTTCAGAGGAGGTCCCAGTGTCGGAACCAGACCTGGGGGTAAGTGTATACTGTGAAGGTAATTCTGATATATTGTGGGCCACTAGTGGGAAGAAAGGGGTTGCAGTGTCCCAGAGGGCTGTGACCAAGTTAGTTTAACTATTGCAAACCCTGACCTCTGGGTGGAGGCACCCGCCATTGATCCAGGCCCTCAACCTGTTAGTGGCAAATCAGGCAGGGGTAGTAGCCCCTGGGATAGCGCCATCTAGGGTTACATCTTGGAGGCTCACCGCTGGGATTGTGTGTCCTCTAGTGGCCATATTTATTAACCACTGTTAAGAAAAAATGGTACCCGACAGAAGTGGCTGTGCAACGGCTGGTGGAGTGGTGTACTGGGAGGAGATCGACTTCACAAATGCTATGCTTATCCTGACATCCCCTGGTATCAATACGAGACACTGTGCAGGGAGTACTTTCCAAGGTGGAAGGTTTACAAAACCCTGTGGTGGTGGGTCGGCATGCTAATCTGCTCACCCACACTTTCCTGGCCCTAGTAGAGTTTAAGGATCCCATAGATAGCTCCAAAGTGCCACAGACCATTACCCCAGAGGAGCCCTCACTGCTTGGAGAGTGATAACTAAGGACAGTAAAGACCTGGGGAATCAGCCCCCACCACTATCTGAAACTTTTGAGGAGAAATTTGCTGAATGGTTGCTGGGAGAGGGAAAACTGTGGAGGACTTGAAGAAACTATTTTGCCACCTGGGGTGTTCTCCCCAACACCTCTCCTGCTCCAGTGCCCGTAATGGTGGCTGAACCAATGCAGACTCTTATTTCTGCACCTGCCATTAGTCACGACTCTTACCAAGGTTGAGGATCTTCTGGCACCCTCCCCACCCCAAGGGAGGATGACTGGGAGACCTGATAGACCATGTTGCCCCCAAGTGCTAGAATGGCAATGCTCGGAAGGCTAAAAGTGAAAGAGGTTAGTGAGAGCCTCGAGGTCCTGCCCTGGCTACCATCCGCTAAACGGGCCAGTAACCCTGAAGCGACTGCACAGGCCTATCTTGAGGCCTTGAGAATGTATGGAGCCCAGATTCTGATGAGGACCTATGGTGGAGAGTAAGAAATGCACAACAGTACCAAGGGGAGTTGTTGTCTGTGTATGTATCTCGGCTGAAAAATTGTTGCAAGAATGCTCTGAGAAAGGGTAGTTTGCCAGCGATTGAATCTAGACCGAACCAGACTGGAAAGAATCCTTAAGTCTGCCCCTTCTCAGAACTGCTGTTTCCAGTTACGCCTGGCAAATCGACTGGAACTCCCACCCTCCTATGATGAGTTAATGAGAGAAATTCGAGGAGTTGAGAAAAGGCGACCGGGAGGTACCTGCACCAACAGCTGTGGCTACGACCGAGTGACTGAGGGTGACCCATCAAGTGAAGTTCAGGGCAGAGGTTGACAGTCAATGAGTGCTCTGACAAGGAAAAGATATGCCACAATGGGGTGAACTGTTGAGAGAGATCCGGGAATTCAAAAACAGTCCCTTTATGAAGGCCACGCCTGCAAGTACGGGCCCTGACCTATATCCGACTGCATCTGCTATGGGGGTGGGGGTACCCACCCATGTATCTCCTGCTGATAACAGCTCCAAACTCAATTCCTTGACCATGGAAGTGCAGAAACTGACGAGATGTCTCCAAATGCTTATCACACCGCAGACAGAGATGGCACCCAGGTTTCCAGTTAGTAATACCCCGCCTGGTCCCAGTGTGCGCCGGCCAGCTCAAACTCCAGAAAGTATGTTTTGCTATAATTTGGGAAAGATGGGCACATGAAAAGGGAATGCCAGTCCCCAAAAGACACTGACAAAGTTGCATATAGGCTACAAGGAGAGCTTGAGAAGAAATCAGTGGTTAAGAGGTGCACCACATGATCCCAGTGAGGGCACCAAAAATGCTAATTCACGCCCTTGTGGCAAGGTCAGTTGCCCAGGCCCCCACTACCGCCTCTCCAGACTGGTCCAGAATAGTGGGTCCCTCCTGGAGACACACTGTAAAGGTGAATGGAGTGTCTACAAGAGCTGTATTAGACAGTGGCTCCCAAGTGACAATTATGTTCCAGGATTGGTATCAGAAGCATTTGTCAAGTAACCTTACAAACCATTAGAAGGACTGCATGTATGGGGTTAAGTGAGAAGGCCTACCCCTATTCCGGTATATCCGGATTTGGCTGTCTTTCCCCACCTCCGGCTGGAGTGGCCGAACAAGTAGAGACCCTAGCCTTAGTGTGTCCCCCACTGACTGTATGATGGTGTCCTTTGTTGATTGGAACAAATGCTCATATGTTCGAAGGCTGGCACAGTTGTGTTATGAAAACAGGGGTCAAAGACTGTAGAGCTTAAGAGTTCCGCTTTAATTAAGAAGGCCTATGAGGCACAGAGAGATGCTGAAAAACAGAACCAGAGGAACCGGTCGGAATTGTATGGAAGAAGGATCCTGAGTCTCTGATCCTGGCGCCAAATGCCCAGTGTACCTTACAGGAGAGGTCCGTATCAGAAAGGATGTTAAGAATAAAATATTAATGTTGGATGCACCAGGCGATGGAAATTGCCAGAGGGACTGCTGGTCGTTTAGTATTTTGCCCGCTAGAGCCCATGCTTATGCCAGAAGGGTAATGGTCCAAGTTCATAATGTGTCTGAAAGAGACATTCAGTGAAACAGAGGTTGCATCCTGGCTAATGTCATTGTGCAGACACTGCAGTGCTACCCAGCAGCAAGAGTTCAAGGAAGAATGACAGAGTAACGCCTGACTTGTTTGATTTCGCGACTCCCGCTGCCAGCTGAATGGAAAGTGAGGATCAGTGAGAAGCTTGCCCAGAGAGACCAGGTGTTTTCTTTAAAGGAATGGGATGTAGGATGCGTAAGGAGCTGAGCACAATATCCGCCGCATGACGAAAGACCATTTCGTGAGAGGTCTCGACGCCTGGCACCTGCTGACATAGATGATGTGAGACGGCATCTGCAAGAGATGTTAGCTGCTGGTGTAATACAAGAATCCAGAAGCCCTTATGCTTCCCCATTGTGGTAGTGAGGAAAGAATGGAACAGTAAGGATGTGTGTGGATTATCGCACCTTAAACCGCGGACTATCCCTGATCAGTACACAATGCCCCGCATTCAGGATGCTTTGGACTGCCTAAACGGGAGCAAGTGGTTCTCTGTGCTGGATCTCCCGAGTGGGTACTACTAGATCCCGATGGCCCCAGAGGACCATGAGAAGACGGGCCTTTATCTGTCCGCTTGGCTTCTATGAATTCATGAGGATGCCTCAAGGATTTCAGGTGCCCCAGCCACTTTTCAAATCCATTGATGGAGCGTGCAGTGGGGACATGAACTTACTAGAGTGCCTGGTATACCTAGATGATGTTATTGTGTTTGGCAGCTCACTGGAGGAACATGAGAGCAGATTATTTAAGGTATTGGACCGACTGGAGGACTTTGGCCTTAAACTGTCCATTGATAAGTGTCAATTCTTTTCAAACATCAGTAAAGTATGTGGGACACATAGTATCCACCGAGGAATAGAGACCGACCAAGTAAAGTTGAGGCCTTGACACCTGGCCACAGCCCAAAAATCTAAAAGAACTGCAAAGATTCCTGGATTCTGTGGTTATTATCGGCGCTCATCAAGGACTATTCAAGAGTGATCCGCCTTTACTTAACCTTACCAAGGGTATCCCAGACCCACAAAAAATACCAAAAGTCAGCGTCCTCAAGACTGAAAGAGTGTATTTCCATCCGAGTGAGTATTTGGGGCCCGCTGGACTCCTGATTGTGAGATCTGTTTATGAGATCATATATCAACTTACCCATGCTCCAGTGCTGGCCTATGCCGATCCAAGAAAACCTTACGTCCCCTCACACTGATGCTAGCTTGCAAGGGTTGGGGCTGTGTTGTACCAAGAGCACGAGAATGGCCTGAGACCAGTGGCCTTTGCCAGTAGAAGCCTGACCCCATCCGAAAAGAACTATCCTGTACATAAGTTAGAGTTCCTAGCTTTGAAGTGGGCTATTGTTGACCAATTCCATGAGTACTTGTATGGGGCTAAAATACTAGTAAAACTGACAATAATCCTTTGACCTATGTGCAGACCTCAGCTAGTTGGATGCCACATAGGTGGCTTTCTCTATCTACATATGACTATGCTCTCGAATACTGAGCAGGTCTGAACCACATAGATGCTGATGCTCTCTCCGGAGGCCTGTTCCCCAGAATGATTGGGTCCGATTGCAGAACTCCGACATTCGGCACTCTGCCGGAAGTTTGACAGGGAGGAACAATGTCCACGGACGCAGGGACTGCATGGTGGATTGTTGGGAGCCTCTGAGAATTGCATACCTGCTGCTTATTGCCACTTTTCTGCAATAGACATTGGTGCACTGCCTCAGCTGGACAATGACAGTATTGTCAGGCTCAATCCCGCGATCCCATGATCAAAGCAGCTTTAGAAGCCCTCTATGCAGGAAAAGATGTGTCCAAATTACGCCCACTGATTTGAGAACTGCACTGTTATACAAAGAAGGTCCTAAGTTGAAACTGATCAATAAACTGTTATACAGAGAAACAGTAGACAGAGGGGACAAGTAGACAAACAACAACTAGTGCTGCCCACTGCCTTTCGAGACTCAGTACTGAGGTCCTTGCACAACCACATGGGGCACCTTGGTATAGACAGAACACTTGACTTGGTGAGATCCAGATTCTATTGGCCTAAGATGGGGGCTGATGTGAGCAACACATCTGAATCCTGTAGTCGCTGCTTACAGAGGAAAGCTTTGCTCCAGAGGGCTGCCCCTGTTAACATCACCACCAGTCACCCATGGAGCTGGTCTGTATGATTTTCTGAGTTTGGAGTCAGATCAAAGAAATATCAGTAATGTGCTGGTGGTCACTGACCATTTCACTGAGATATGCCCAAGCTTTCCCCAAAAGACCAGAAAGCATCCACTGTGGCCAAAGTACTTGTAGAAAACTTTTTGTTCACTATGGGCTCCACAAAGAATCCATTCTGATCAAGGGAGAGACTTTGAGAGTCGTCTGATCAAAGAGATGCTTTCTGTGGGGAGTGCGAAAGTCAGAACCACTCCTTACCACCCCCAGGGGACCCACAGCCTGAACGCTTTCAACCGCACTTTGCTAGATATGCTAGGCACCTGCACCCAAAGGATGCTTCTAGATGGAGCCAACAAATTAGCACCCTGGTACATGCTTATAACTGCACCAAAGTGATGCCACTGGATTCTCCCTACCGCCTGATGTTTGGAAGAGAAGCTCGACTACCAGTAGATGTGTGTTTTGGGGTCTTCCTGATGGGGTTCAAGCTGACAACTATTTACAGTATGTGCAAAGTTAAAGGCCCAGCTAACTCATGCGTACTAACTGGCTCAAACCATGGCTGCCAAAGAAATCTGGCCAACAAAGAAAGGCATGATAAAAAGGTGAAAGCAACAGGAACCCAGGAGGGAGATCGGTTATAGCAGAAATCTGGGACTGCATGGCAAGCACAAGATTGTTGACCGATGGCACCATCTCCTCACATTGTAGTGGGCAAACTAGATGATCTGCCAGTACAAAGTAAGGCCTGAGAATAATTCAAAAGATGTAAAACAATACATAGAAATCATTTACTGCCCATTGGACAAATCTAATTGAGTCTGAGCCCCAGAAGATGCCCCTGGACCAGTGACTAGAGCTGCTGCTAAGAAAAGATCAAGAAAGTCTGCACTCTACAGAAGCAAAGTTAAAGTGTTCCCTCCACAAGTCCCAGTTGAGCATGACTGTCAGTCCATATCGGAAGAAAGTGAGAGGACTTTGAAACTATCCTCTTACGAACTGAGTCAATTGTTCGGGGCAATCCCTAGTCAATACTGGAGACAAAGCTGGGCCTCTGACTGTCTAAGCCCCCAGCTTCATCCCTGGAGCCAATGCTCCCAGAAAGTGAAGTGCAAAGCATCAGATCAGAAGAAATGGAATCATTGTGCATGGTTGAACTGTTTGAGCTTTAGGGAGGAAAATGATAGATTGGGGCAGACTGGTGATACACGAACAAGAAGAGTATTTTGAGTGCCCTGACAGTCCACTGCCAGTTTCCCAAAGCCTCCATGCGAGCCAAATGTTGTGGACTCAGAAACTGTAACTCCTGAGCTGAAAGTGCCCCAAGTTCTAGCCTCTCTACCCCCATGGAGACTCCTGGACAAGTGAGGACAATGCTGAAAATGAGGCTCAGAGTGCAGAGACTATAACAGTTCCCCAGAAAGACTGGTCGAGCTGTAAAGCCTGTGGTGCACCTCAGTTATGATTCACTTGGGGGCCTGTGGACTTGCCTCAATGTTGTCCATAAAGGAGTGTATGTGTCCCCGAGCTCACTGCCCAAACTGAGCATCAGTGCTAACTCCAAGTTACTTGTGTTGCTCTTTCAGTGTGGTGCCCTTGCCCCATCCAGCCCCAAGGTAACTGATAGGAAGGCCCCTCTTCAGGTTTCATGTACAAGAGGTAATAACTTGAGTTATGGTACAATGTGTATGTAATACTGTGTAAAGAGGACGTACTGCAATGTTTCAGAAATGTGTTCTTGGTAAAATGATATATTGACTGATGATTACATGCGCAGCCTAATGCAAAGTATATGGTTGCAGTTGAACTATGGGTACTTGCTTGACGGACGCCAAGCTTTCTCCAGGCCAGAAGGGTGTAAACTCTGCAAATGGGGGTTCCCAAAAGACTTCAGGAGCTTGCTTGAATGCTCCAAGCTGAATGGTGTTTGCATTTAAGCCATTTATCAGTGAGTGTTTTAGAACCTCTGGTACTGTCTCTTTAAGAGCTGTCTGCTTGCAAACATAATTAGTTTGTATGGGGACTGTGTTTCTTTGATTGAGTACCACTCAAGCTGCTGCCACTTCACTTCATTTTGCAGTCACTAGGAGTGCAAAGGAACCTATCTGAAAGATGTAACTGTTTGCCAGAAATTATTTAGAGTAATAATGAAATTACAGTTTGTCTAACCTGCTTTCTTTGCAGTCAGAACTGTGTCTGCTAGTTCCCCATTCTAGTTTTGAACTGCTAAACTGGACCAATCAGTGTGGGGTAAGCTAGCTCTAAATGGTGCTCTTGACGAATCAGAACTTGGACTCATAATCTGAGCCAGCCACAAGAGGATTGTATGGGCAGTGACTCTGGGAGATGTAGTTTAGACTTCAGTGCTTTTGGACCAACAGCAGCAGTCTATTGTGAGTGACAGCCAATCCAGTCAAGAACTGGGAGGAACTCAAAGGAAGTGCCCGGTTTTTGTCGGTTGGAGTTCTGTTGAGCTTTGGCAGTGAAGAAGGAAGGAGCTCCTGTACTTTTTCCAGTGTGCGTTTAGTCAAAAACGTGTAAGGCCCAGAGTTCCGGTCTGCAGCTTGTTAGGACTGAATCCATCCTGTGAAAAGAATCAAAGGATCTCTGAAGAGTAGAAACCAGGCTCACCCTGTAGAAGACTGGAGGAATTGCTGAAAATTACACTCGGGTCTGTCAGAACTGAATCTGCTGTGTGTTCTCCTGGGTATTGTGCAGCAATTGCGATCAGGATACAGATGCAGCCTGCCTGGTATAGTGCTTTCTTTTATGGATGTGTGAAGAGGTTTGTGTACCTCAAGTGCCCTGCTGACATTGAAGGACCCTATCTTATTTGGAGGTCGTGAGTACTAATTCAGGGTCGCCTCCCTGTTGAATTGCCACATTAAACCAAATGGAATTACTGTACTGCTGACTGTTTAATTCTCCTTTTCTCTGTGAAAGAGCCCTCACCAGCTGCCACGGTTTGACCAGCCACTAGGGCTTGGGTACCCAGGGACAGTAACTGATAGGGATAGGCCTGTGCACAGAGCCATAGGTAGATTATTAGAGTGATAAGCTAATTAACCTGATTTCCTTCCTTGTTATATCCCCAAATAAATCAGAGCTGCTTGTTTCAGCAAAGTTATACTGCCTGGAGGTATTTGTTCATGTTAAAGTACTGTACTGTGATTGTTGCACTGTATCTCATTTCACAGGAGGTCCCAGTGTCGGAACCAGACCTGGGGGTAAGTGTATACTGTGAAGGTAATTCTGATATATTGTGTGGGCCACTAGTGGGAAGAAAGGGGTTGCAGTGTCCCAGAGGGCTGTGACCAAGTTAGTTTAACTATTGCAAATCCTGACCTCTGGGTGGAGGCACCGCCATTGGATCCAGGCCCTCAACCTGTTAGTGGCAAATCAGGCAGGGGTAGTAGCCCCTGGGATAGCGCCATCTAGGGGTTACACAACTACAGAAGTCAGGATTCAGGATTCTCTTTACAGAGAGTGGACTGCTGCTCTGACCTTAGGATTACATCACAGAGCTGCTGCCGTTTGGTTTCAATTCAGGATTCTCTTTACTGAGAGTGGACTGCTGCTCTGACCTTGGGATTACATCACAGAGCTGCTGCTGTTTGGTTTCAATTTAGGAGCTAAACACTGGGTACAGTAAGGGTGTTGAGTAGGAGGCATACCAGGAAAGGAACAGCAGCAAGTGAAGAGGTGACTGCTCTCTCAGTGGAAGGAAGTAAATGCAAAATCTAGGAGCTTTCATTATTACTTCTCATTGATATTGCATTGGGAAAGGAGGAGTAGAGTTGAAGAAGGTTGTGCAATGGCTACTTAAAGCTCTTTTGAGGTGGATAGAAGGATAGGAATATAAAAAAGCAGTTGCTTAATATATCTAAACATGTGCAACAAAGGAGGTAAGGGAATAAAGAAAATGTTTTGCACTGATAGAGGAGGAGAGAGGGAGACTTGGGGAGTGTTTGTATCCTGCATCTGGAAGGGTGGGAAGTCGCTGTAGGCAATGACAGCAATGGGTAGGTGGCAAGCTGCAACAACTGCGTGCACCAATCTTTCTAAAAATTGCCTGAGTGTGGGAGGATGTTTAGTGTGGCAAACCACATAGAAAACTTAGAAAGGAGATTGAGGGGTCTGCAGGAGGAACTAAGGCAAGGCAGATTGGGGTGGGTTTAGCCCAATACTGGAGGGAGGAAGATGGGGAGATGAGGAGGTGATTTTAAGCCAACAGTGGTGAGGAGAGGGTCAGAAGAAGGGAAGCAGAGACAAGGGGCCTGGCCAAGAGAAGAACAATTGCTGGGGAAACCAGGTCAGGAGACAAAAGACAAATGGAAGGAGGAGATAGGGGTTTGTGAGAGGGAGGCGTAAGAAGTGGCAAAAGTCATGGAGGAAAGGAGAAACAGGTTACTATGAAGAGAGAGGAGCGGGCATTTGTGAAGGGCCTTCAGAAAATAGTTGTGCTCTGCTAGAGAGGAAGAAGGTGGAGGAGGGAAATGATGAAATTAGAGGAGTAATTGATAAATGCCTGGACCAAACTGAAGCGGGGGGAAGTTCTGGGAGAACTGCAACAGGGGTAAAAGGGGGAAATAATGTGCAGGAGGAAGAAGAGGAGCTGGAAATGAGAGAGGGAGATGAATGGAAGCAAGCAGGGAGTAAGAGGGGTGGAATCTTAGTGCTGGAGGACTCAATACTAAGAGGAGTTGGTGGGTAGCAAGGGGAGAGGCATAGTTGCATTTTGGTGGTGCCATGCCAGGAATGACAGCGGAAAGGGTGAGACAGTCTGTTCTGAAATATGCTAGAAGGTGAGGGACAAGCCTCATTTAATTATACATCTTGGGACAAACAACCTGGCTGGACAAGACAGTAGATACAGTCCAGAGGAGGTTTGAGGAACTAGCAACAATTATGTGAGGGAGCAGGAAGATTAGGTAACTTTTTTGATACTCCTGTGCCAAAGGCAAGCACAACAAGGAAGCTGAGAATAGAGGAATTTAACGGATGGCTAAGAACCTGGTGTTGTGCTAAAGGTATGGGCTGTTGGGGGTGGGAGGGACCTGGGATGACAGTAGTCTCTATGCCAAGGACAGACCACACTTGAGTGAGGAGGAAAGAAAGTGTTGAAACAGAGGATGGAGGAGTACATAGAGGAAGTTGGGAACTTAAACTAGGAGTGGGGGTGGCAGTTGGGGAAGAGATTGTGGAGACCACAGGTTGGGAAATCGATATGAGCTACCCCCATAACATGACAAAGGACAAATGGCAAGTACTGTTGGTGATCCTAGGAAAGGAGGGCAGGATGGGAGGGGGGAAAGGGTGGAAGGTGGTTACCCTAATGCTAGGAGCCTCGGAGCAAAACTGCAGAGTTACAGGTTCTCATGGCAGAGGGAGGTGGACATTGCAGCCATCACGTGAAACATGGGCCACCCAATACAATGACTGGGACCTGTCTGTGCCAAGGGTGCAGGTTATTTGATAGGGACAGGGTGATTGGGAAAGGAGGAGGGGTGGCACTATATGTGGAGGAAGGACTGAAGTGTGTAAGGAGAGAAGGGGAGAAGGGTAGTCGGAGTCTTTTGGATGCAAATCCAGGATTTCAAGAATAGGATTTAGAATGGGAGTGCAGTGTCCAGGCCACCATCTCAGATGGTGGAGGAGTTAGACAGGAACTAGCGGGACAGATCAGGAGGACCTGCTTAAAAGGGTAGTGTGGTGATTGTGGGGACTTCAACATGCCAGGAGTGGACTGGAGCACCCAACAACTCAGGAACAGAAGGGAGCAGGTACTGCTGGATGCCTTCCAGGACAGCTTCCTGCCGTAATGGTCAGTGAACCAACCAGGTTACGGAATACCCTTGACCCTTGTGTTGGCAATGGGGACCTTTGAGGAGAACTTATAGTGGGAGGAACCGCTGTCAGGGAGTGACCACCACTCAGTATGGCTCACATTGGATATGGGCAAGGAAGGAGTGGAATCTGGCACAATAGTGCTGGACTTCAGGAGGGCTGACTTTGGGAGGATGGGGGAAGTGGTAAAAGGGTACCTGGCCAGAATTCAATCTAGTATGGACACTAACCAGAGGTGGGAGCTCATAAAGCTGGGGATAGTGGAGGCAACCAAAACCTGCTGCAAAGCCCAGAGCAAGAAGGCTAGGGCTAAGAAACTGGATCTGGTTGAGCAAGGAGGTCATGGAAAGGTAAGGAGGAAAAGAGCTGCCTTTAGGAAGTACAAGAAAACAGGGAGGGGGGAGGACAGGGAGGAGTACTTGACAGAATTGAAGGAGGTGACAAGGGCAGTAAGGGGAGCCAAAGCATCTACGGAACTCAGGCTGGCACAAGGCATTAAGAAGGGGGAGAAGGACTTCTTTAAGTACATCAGGGAGAAAAGGAGCTGTAAGGACCACATAGTAAGGATTAGGAAGGAGGGGGGTTGGGTGGAAGCAGGGTGCGATAAGGCGGAAGCACTAAATGAGTACTTCTGCTCAGTATTTACTAAAGAGAAGAGGGGGGTGACACCCAAGGTGGGAGAAATGGCAGAAGCAGGGGGAAGTGGTGACAGATGGGGAAATCATGGAGAGCAGAGTTCGAGAGGGTTTGAAGGCACTGAGGGTGGACAAGGCGCCAGGCCCAGATGGCATCCACCCAGGGTACTGAAGGAGTTGGCAGAGGTCCTTGCAGGACCTTTGGCAGACCTATTTAATGCCTCACTATCTTCGGGGTGTTCCTCAGGACTAGAGGATGAGCTCATGTGGTGCCCTCCACAAGAGTGGCCCCAAGGATGAACCGGGAAACTACAGACCAGTGAGCCCTCACATCCATCGTGGGAGCTTAATGGAGACCATCCTGAAGGAGAGGCGTGGTGGCCTCCCAGAGGCCAAAGGACTACAGGACAGCAGACAGCATGGCCTACACATGCGCAGATCCTGCCAAACCAACCTGGTCGAGTTCTATGACTGGGTAACTAGGCAACTGGACAGGGGCCATGCAGTGGATGTCCTGTATCTAGACTTCAGTAAGGCATTTGACTCAGTGCCACATGGGGAAGCTGGAAGGAAGTTAGTAAGCACAGGGGCGGTGCAAAGCTGGTGAGATGGGTAGGAAACTCGGGCTGCAGGGAAGGCAACTGAGGGTGGTGGTGGTGGGGTCTCTCACACCCAAGGGCAGTGACTGAGTGGTGTTCCCAGGGCTCGGTGTTGGGACCAGTGTTGTTTGGGATATTCATTGCAGACATATCATGGGACATCAAGAGCAAGATCAGTCTGTTTGCTGATGATACCAAGGTAGGCGCTGTGGTGGATGAGCCCTAGGGGGATGGCAGGGGTTGTAGATGATAAGGCAAAGCTTGAAACCTGGTCAGACACCCGGCAACTGGGATTTAATGCCAAAAAGTGCAAGGTGCTGCATTTTGGGATGAAGAACCCAAGGAGGAGTTACCAGCTAGGGGGGGAGTGCAGCTAGCCCAGACAGAGGAGGAGAAGGATCTGGGTGTGTTTATTACAGGGTCAATGAACAACTCGGCACAATGTAGGAAGGCAGCTGCAAAGGCCAACAAAATGCTGGGTTGTATTGCAAGGGGTATATCCTCGAGGAGGGAGGAGGTGATTCTGCCACTGTATAGGTCATTAGTTGAGACCACACCCGGAGTACTGCATGCAGTACTGGCATCCGATATCTTGAAGAGGACCTAAGTTACTTGAGGGGTGCAGCGCAGAGCCGACAGCAGATGATCAAGGGGCTGGGGACTTATCATATGAGAGGAGGTTGAAGGAGTTGAACATGTACTCACTGGAGAGAGGGAGAGACAGGGTGACATGATTGAAACCTTTAAATACATGAAAGGAATAAACAGGACAAGTAGAGGGCTATTCAAAGTAAGGGAGGGAGGGACACCAGGGCCATGATATGAGACTGGAGCGTGGAAGGTTCAGGAGGGAGATGAGGAGACACTTTTTTACAGAGAGGGTGGTGACTGGGTGGAATGCTGTTACCTCCTGAAGTGGTATGCAGTAGAACAGTGGACTGTTTCAAATGAGGATGGGACAGGACAAGGGGAGGTTAATGAAGGGAAGGGTGGAAGGAGGGCAGCTGCAGAATAGTGATAGCTGGCACATTCGAGCAGACTTGATAGACCCTAGACCTTTTATCTGCTGGCAAATTTCATATGTTCAGATGTTCGTAGAAGTCAAGGAATACTAAAGGGTACAACTGAATGTGGGTAGGGAAGTCAACCATAGTCACATTTGGGCAGTCACAGGTCGTCAAGTCAGTGAATGAATTCAGCTGTGCCTCCACTTGTAACACCCACCGTAATCCCACTCACCTGGGCTGTCCCGGCAGGATCAGGTTCAGCAGTACCTCCCCTGGTGCCTTTCTAGTCTCCTGGCTTCTTCCCCGGCAGGAAGATCTGTCCCTTATGTAGCATCCTCCCAGATGCCCCAGGCTGGAGGTCAGTACTTTTCAGGTCAAACAGTCCGCCCCAGTACTTTTGAGTAACCAACCTGAGGGGCCCTCCTGCACAGCCTCAGTGGTTGTCTGCCTCCTTCCTGTTCCTTATGCATGAAAGGAAGGGAGAGGGGTGGAGAGGGATGCAGCTCCAGAGCCTTTGCCAGACAAACCACCAAAACAGCCTTCTGGTTTCCTTGGGGCTCGACTCCCCTCCTTCTGCTCCTCCACCCTACCTCCTTCCTCTACCCCCAAACTCTTTCTCTCTCTCTCTCTCTCTCCCCAGCCCTGCTTTTCTCCACCCCTTTCTTCTTCCTGCCATGGGGAAGGGGTAGCCAAAGCCTCCCATGTCTGCAGACAGTCTTCCTCCTCCTCGCATGCTTTTTGGAGGTGGGAGGTAGAGCTGCCTTTTCTTTGTAGGAACCCAAAACAAGTAGCATGCACTTTTCTAGCTAGACACCTGGTTCCTCAACTAGCACCAACAATCATCACAGCGTCACTGCTAGGCTTGCATCAGGTCCAGCCACATCAATGGACCAGGCCAGCACCCCATGACATGGGAGTCCCCCTACCACCTTACATAAGCACCGGCTGGGGGCTATATGTTCTTACTAAACTAGGGGAAAACAAAAAAATTCAGATTCACAAACTAAAATCAGTGGGTGAGAAGAATTAAACTCTGCAAAAATTCCAACCAGTGGAGTGAAACAAAAACACTCTGTTGTAATCTAGAGATTCAGACATTGATTTCTGACTAAAAATGGTAAAAACGTCACAAATTTATTTTAGACAATGACAGATATTATTGTTTATTTTAAGAATTTTAACTCAACAGTTTTACAGAAATTAATATTTTTTATTGGTCAAACAGAGCATGATTATATTTAGATAAAATCATCGAATACAGAGCCAAGGGCTCATTTCCAGTTCGACCAGGGAAGACTAGAACAGTGAGAAATCTTTTAATGTTCATATATTACACACCCAAAAACAAATGAAAGAAGTACATGGTAAGCAGCATGTCCCGTGCAGTAAACTATACCAACATGACAGTAACGTCAGGGAAAGAAAATAAAGGGTGAACCATAACTGTCTTAGAGGCATCACAGCAGTTAATGCACCCACATCACTGGGTTAATATATGCACTAGTTATGAGTCAGGTAGACTGGGGGCACACTTCACACTATGGACATGAAGTCGGGGTTTTAGGTGGGACTTTATCAGAGCCTTGCTTCATATGGGGGCAATGACACTGACTGGGAGATTGTCCAGGTGTTGGGACGCCTGCTTGCTGAGGAAGGCTTTTTCAATGCTGCACTTTTACTGGGGAAGTAGAGGTGGCATGCCCTGGAGCTCAGCAGATATGAATGGTTTGTTGAAGGGGAGAAGAGGTCAGACAGATATTTGGGCAGTTTGCCTGACCAATTTTTTAAGTAACTCCAGGAGGAATTACATCATTTGTCTCTCTCTTGGGAGGGGACAACCCTATCTCTGTACATACTGCATGATTAGGGGGTGGGGTCTATGGCTAATCTCACAGTGCATTGAACAAGGTGTTGATTTTCATCAGGAAGTGGATATAGCACCTGAGTAGACCCGGTTGCCACAGTAACGTAAGGGAAGGACTAACGCCTGTCCCACATCTGTTTTCTCATGATTTGATGGAGGCATCCTTTACTCTTTATAAGGCACATAACTTGGCATATGACTTGGTCACTGCCTGGAATATGTGCCCAAGCAGTTAAGGACTGTCCAGGTGGACATGGAGGTATTTGTGGGAGAAAAATGAGTCTAGAAAGGACCTGTCTGGGTGTGTTAAGTCAGAGTGGAGTTGAAAAAGCTGAACCAATGCCTGGTGCTCAACAACATGGACACCATTTTCTTTTGGTTCATGATGAGGCAGTTAGCCAGGAAATGCTTTTGTACTGTGGTGAAGTCCTTTCAGAGGTGACCGCAGTGGCCAAAGTAGAAGTCCCTGATACATAGATAATGGTGTCGTCTGCACACGTGCATGTTAGGGAAAGGGAACATTGTTTAACCAGGAGTAGCACACTAAACCGAAGCTTGTTTCCAGATGCGACCTGGGAGCACAAGGAAATTAAGCATCTTGCTCAGGATCACACAGTATAAACCTAGTCAGCTGTGGGATTCAAACCCAGATCTGCAGATCTGCAGCTCAATGCCTTAACCCACTGTGCTATACTGCCTCACGTTGCTGGCAGTGACGGAGTTGGGCAGGTTGTTACTGTAGGTAGTGAAGAGCAGGGGCCCTAGAATTGAGTCTTGGTGGGATGCTGAGGTGACTGGTAGTGAGGGAGTTGGGCAGGTTGTTACTGTAGGTAGTGAAGAGCAGAGGCCCTAGAACTGAGTCTTGGTGGGATGCTGAGGTGACTGGTAGTGCAGGGAGCCGGGCAGGTTGTTACTGTAGGTAGTGAAGAGCAGAGGCCCTAGAACTGAGTCTTGGTGGGATGCTGAGGTGACTGGTAGTGCAGGGAAAAGCATGAGCCAAGCTTGACAGACTGGGTCTGGCTGGTCAGGTATGACTGGAACCATGCTAGGCCTGGGGGGGGGACACCAGAGTCAGCTAGTCTGAAGTAGGAGCCAGTGGTGATCCATGGTCTCAAAGCCCTTTGCTAGGTCTATAAATATTGCCGCTGTATCCAGGTCCTTGTCCATGTTGGTGTGAGTGTGGTTGGTGACTCTGAGAAGGATGGAAGAGGCTGAGTGGTTGGAGCAAAAGCCAGATTGGTCAGAGTTAGGAAGCCTGTTTGGGCATAGTAGTTCAATAGCTGCCTGCTGATAAATCTCCCAAGGGTTTGGGAAAGGATCTGGATCAGAGAGGTTGGACGGTAGTTGAAGGGTGAGTTAGCTGGACCACCTCAGTGATCCGAAATACTAGTGCATGTTTCCGGCCATGAGGAAAGGAGCTGGTACATCATGATCTATTAAGTATGTGGGCAATAGGGACAGCTGTTGCCAGAGTGCTGATTTTGAGGAATTTGGGTGTGATGCCATCTGCTCCACAGGCTGAGTTCTGTGCTGAAAGCTCTTTGCGATACTGTCACTGAGACTGTCTGCAGGTGGAAGTTGCCACTGGTGGGTGGACTAGGTAGCAGGGGGAAGGGGAAGTTAGGGATAAGAGCCCTGGTGCCTTCTGTGAAGTATTGGGTCAGGGTATCGGCAGCTAAGGGAGAACCAGATGGGGTCTGTACCCCACTGGGGGGAGGTTTAAAATAGGCCATTAACCATGTGTTCCAGAATGGGCAAGGGGCACTGCAAGGTAGCTTGCCCTGGAAGTATGTGGCTTTGGCTAGGCATATGTTCCTGGTGCACTGATTCTGAAGTACAGTGAAGATCATTGGTAAGACCTCAACTAGAATATTGTGTAGAGTTCTGCTGGTCTCATCTCCAAAAGGACACAGACAGAGTGACGGTGGTCTAGAAGAGGGTAGCTAAAATGGTACGGGGTCTGCATCAAAAATCCCTGTGAGGACACACTAAAGGTGCTCAGTATGCACACTGTGGAAGACAGGGGGGGGGGATATGATAGAGACCTTTAAATACCTCACAGGGTAAATAAGGTACAGGAGAAGTTTGCAAGAGTGGAACCAGGCGTGGCTGGGATAGCATTATGAACCTCTTGTATTCCACGAAGAGATTCAGAGTGCTCAGGTCCAGAATTGGTCTGAGATCACCCATTTTCTTGGGAACCAGGAAGAAGTGCAAGTAGAATCCCCTTCCTATTTGATTTGGAGGAACCGGCTCTATTGCTGCCTTTGCCAGCAGGGAGTCTTTTTCCTCTCTTACAAGTGGGACATGACTGTTCGGATAGTAAGAGTGACCTGGAGGATTTACTGGAGGTCTCTCCATAAACTCTGTTGTGTGGCCTTGACCCACCTGCTGGAGTACCCATGAGTCTATGGTTATTGCCTCCCATCCTGGCAGGTGGCTGGCAAATCTGCACGCTACCGGTTCCCCTGGGACTAGCTCCATAGGGGGATCCCAGTGAGTCAGGAGGCAGTGGGGAGGGTGAAGGGAGCAGATCTTTAAGCTGTATGCATTTTGGCCGGGGAGCCATATCTGCTGAAAGGGCCAGACATTTATTCCAACGTCGGTTTTGTTGCTGCCTCTGCGATGTTGCTACTGATGAAAGGGCTGCTTGGGCTTTTGTGGAGGCTTATACATGAACTGGACAGGGCACAAAGCTTTGCCTTTGTCCTGTAAGTCTGTAATGATGACTTTGACATCTTCTTCAAACAAGACTGGACCTCTAAGAGGAACGTCTTGGATTGCTGTCTGTACCTCAGGTGCAAGGCCTGAAATTGTCAGCCATGTGTGTCTCCTGAGGCTGACTGCAGTGGCTGTTCCCTTTGCTGAAGCATCCACAGCATCATAAGTGGCCCCAGAGTCTGTCGGCTAGCTGATCCAGCCGATCTGACAATACTCACCATTTCTTCCTTCAACTCGAGTCTGGGAGTTTATCTAGCTAGACCTTCTTCCCAAATTGGTTAATGACTTAGATTCTTTGTTCAGAGGAGGCTCTAAGGTGCTAGGTTTGTGAACGGTCATGGGCAGCACTGATGACCACAGAATCTGGTTAAGGTGAGCACTGAAGTGGTCTTTACCTTCAGGTGTCTGGTGTAGACAGTCCACTTTTCTGGCCACAGGTGCCAGTGAAGCTGGTGCCTCCAGACTATGGAAGCAAAATCCTCATGGCCTTATCCAGGACAGGATGATGGTGAGCAATAAATCCGAGGTTCCAGATGTTCTGCCCATCTCTGGTGTTGGGGATCTTGATCACAGTATGCCATCATATGCTGCCTGGATTTTTCTGAACAGCTCTGTAAAGAGGGATCCTCAGGAGGAGATTTTGGTGACTCCCTAGGCTTTGGTTCATCTGGAGTAGGTGACGCGTACTCTGATAAGTGAGCTGAGTCACTATCCGAGTCCGATGTAGGGGTATCATCAGGTGTGCTTAATCTTGGTAGAGTGATCTCCATGGGTTTCGAGAGGTCTGAAGGCCTTGCAAACTCTGTGGGCTGATGGGGTCAATGAGGAGGTCCACTGTCCTGCCCAACATCAAAGGCCTGGGGCTCGATGGTGGTGGGGGGTTTGAATTGTGGCTCTCTGGTGGCCAGTGTCAAGGCTGGCAGAGGCAGACACTTTTCCCACTCTAACGTGAGCTGCAATTTTGCCTCAACCCACCAGGAGTGCAGCATCACCTGTGAGTCTACCTGAGGCTGAGGGGGAGGCGAGGTGGCTGATGCCCATATCCCAGCATTAGATACCCTGTGAAGTAGGGAGGAGGGTAACCTGGTGTGGGAATGCCGGCATCGGGTACCCAGGCATCAGGTACCGAGGTGAAGGGTATCCTGCATAGGGTATTGTGAAGCCGTATACCCAGAGGTATTGCAACCTTGGTAGGCTGGCATCAAGTATCTCGGTGGAATCCCTGAGGGACTCAGCATCAGCCCCAAAGGTGGGATCAATGGTTCTGGCATCAATCCAGACAGCGGGGCTGAAGGCAATATAGGCCCCAACAGTGGTGCAGAAGGCCCCATCAATGATGCAGAAGGCCCCATCGGAGGATTGGAGCTGGGGCCTTGAGAACTCAGTGCAGTCATTCATCAGGTCCAGCAGGCTTCAGGCATGGGTGGCTCCAGCGTCAGGACAGGCATTGTCCTAGACGGTGGGCACTCTCCCTCTGGGTCCCCGGGAGTTGGAGACACTGGGGACCATCTACAGGTGAAAGGGAGGAAACCAGAGGGACTCCAGTGTCAGCTGCTGCTCAGACATCAGCTGATCTGGCTCCTTGAGTCAGGCCTGTTATCAGGGCCTACTGTAGGAGCCGGAGCTGCACGCTCATCAGAGGAGCAAACAGGCAGCTTACCAGCCAGTTCCATGTAAACGCCGAGGGAGACGGCGTTCATCTTATCGAACCCACTGTTCTGGCTAGGCCTCTTGATCTTGAGGGGACAAGGAGTAGTGGGTGCCTCCTTTGCTCTGGAGTCTCCCGTTGGAGCTGAACCTGAATCCGAAGGGGAGTGGGGGTGACGGCTGTTCTGTAGCCACAGAGACAGCCGTGGAAGAGGTGACTTTCCCCGGGGGAGAAAGTACCTCATTGGCCATGGTACCCAACAGGGGGCCACAGCCTTAAAAGAGACCATACCAGGTCCTGATGTCTCTCCTTGTCCTTCTTCTGCTTATGATGGCCTTCAGGGAAGAAGATGTGCTCCTGAGTTTCTTCAGCTCCTTCTCTATGGATGCCATTTTTTGTTTTAAAATGTGGACTTCCAGGGACTGCTGATGGCACTTTCATGTGGCCTGATTAAAGCCTCCGCAGACCTCACACTCATCAGCCTTATGGTATGGGCCCAGGCAAAAGAGGCAGAAGGAATAGTTGTCCTTGTGAGGGAGCAGAGTTCCACAGGAGTCGCACTTATTTTTATGCGAATTGGAAGACGTCGGAGACATCATGGATGATTAGTTTTATAAAACACAATTTATGACAAAATACTGAATTTTAATAAAAAAATAAATGAGATAAACTCATCCAAGATGGCGTTGACAGAAGCAATGTATTCCATGAGGTCCGATGTGCATAGGTTGACATCGGGAAAGAACTGTAGGTTGGCATGGAGATCACTCACTATATTGCGCCACACAGATGTTGATCACATGACACTACATGGGTGGTCTCCTGCCAGACATTGCTAGCTAAAAGTTTTCCGTGTTGTTCTGGCGCCTGATGGCTTCAGTCCTACCTGTTAGTTCCTACCGCAAGAGCCCTCTTTAAGTAAGAACTTTAATTACCTCAGTAAGGTACAGAAGGAAAGTATTTTTCAGAAAAAAGGTGCTCAAGAATAAGGGGATAAGCTATGAACTTAGAGGGGTTAGATTTAGGAGAGACATGAGGAAGTACTTCTTTACAGAAAGTGTGGTGGATTCTTGGAATAGCCTACCAGTCAAGGAGGTGGGGGAGAAAACAGTGGTGGGTTCAAGAATTCAAGGGATAGACTAATAGAATCTTAGTGAAAAGGAATGGGGGAGGGAGAAGGAACCAAGATCAAGTATGGTATGCAGTGGTACTGTAGGTAGGGAAAAATGGGAAGACTGGGTGGGCCAAGTGGTCTTTATCTGCTAACAAAATTCTAGTTCTGTGTTTCTCATGGGGTCACTGCAGCATACCACCTTTTATCTTGTGATAATCTCTGGCCCTAGAGTTGCCTCACTGTTACCATGCAGAGCTCATGAAGGTACAAAATTTGTTATTTGTAGGAAAGGTCTCCTTAAAATAGGACAGAAAATGCCAGCCCAGTGGCATTGAGGGTTGAGGTGCTGTACGCCACACCTCACGCCATGCCGGTGACCCAGGTTCCTGAACGAGCCTGGGCTGCAGGGGGGTCAGCAAGGGGAGAGAGGATTGAGCATCCGAAAGATAGCTTTCGCCTCTCAGGGAGAGGGGAACTAGTTATTCCACTCGTTGACTGCCCTATGGTGGTGGCTGGAGGGCAGCAGTTGTCAGGGCTCAAAACGACATCCTCACATCGGAGGGAGGGCGCAGGCGAAAACAGGAAAGCGAGACTGGCAGACTTGATGATGGTCTGCCACTCTCGGGAGCAGTCTCTGGGAGGGGGAAGAAGCCGGCAATCTCCTCCTGGTCCCACCGCAGGGGGCAGTCTGCTGGGAAAGTACCAGGGGGCCACCTAGCATGGGAGTGGTGGGACCGGAGAGAGAGAGTCCCTCCAATCAGAGGACCATTGCAGCCTGCCAGGCTCAGGAGGCAAAAACTGCAATTTAAAAAAAAAATAGGACAGAAAGTAAGTTTAGCAGCCCCCTGTACAACGTTGGATGTTCCTTATTATAATATACTTTCATTTTAATAACATATTTTTTTCCCCAATTATTTAACCAGGTGAGACACACTAAGCTGAGAGTTTGTTTACAGATGCAACCTGGGAGCTCAAGGAAGTTATGTGATTTGCTCAGGGTCACACAGTATGCAAGTGGGGCTGTGGGATTCAAACCCAGATCTCTAGATTTGCAGTTCACAGCCTTAAACCACTGCGCCATACTGCCTCCTAATTATTTTAATCGCCTTTAATATCAATGATTCTACTCCTTGGTATACTGTATAGCTCTGACTTCTATTTTTGTAATGTAATTATTACTGTTTAATTTTTCCACCTTGAACTATATCCACTCCCCGAGCGCATCTGGAAAAAGCTGTTACCATCTCAGTATGTCTTTCCTGGTGAACCTTAGTAAATGAATAAATTAAAGAGGTTTTAATTATGATACCAAACAAGTATTTCCAACACTTCCCCAACTCTAGTGTCTTTTTTGTACCCTTCCCAGGACAAATCAGCAGAGGACACCTCCCAGTTCATTTCTCTTGACTTCAAGTTCTCCTGATGAAACCAGTCCTGGGAACAGGATTTATGTGGGCTGGAAATGGCTTTACTGAAGATGGAACTGATCTTGTTAAGATGCAAGTCATACAGAACCAACTGGAAACTGCCCAGAAGAGGGCCAGACGCTCTGTCACTAAGAAACGCAATGGCCGAAGACGACAGAACCTGCACCCTTATTACTCTCCTTAACTCAAGATTTGTAGTGACTGTGACCAAGGACTATTTCACAATCACATCTGCCCTAAGGATTTACTGCAGTAGTTCGTTCTCACATGCCAAGAAGATTTGCTGAACTTTTCTTATTTCCCTATAAAGATAATTTTAACTTTTTGTCCCAGTCTTGTTAAGTAGCATATCTGCCAGAGTCAGTCCCCATACTGCTATAGTTTAGCCCTGTATTGGCACTAGAATGTAAAGAAAAACTGTATAAAGCTGATACCAAATAATTTAAACTGCCAAACAACACTAAATGCAGCCACTCTTATAGTTCATCCCAGTTGTAAAAAGTGGTAGTTTGCTCACCTGGTAAAGGTGATTGTGGGTGTATACATCTCTGAGGCACTCCACACTCCTTACATCTGGGTATTGTGTTCACCTGATAGGTTGCTGATGCACAAGTGACTTCAAAATAATTCTGTCTCCTCTTCCCTGTGATGCAGCCTCTCCTGTCTCAGTTCGATATCTTCCAAAGCTGTACCTAATAAGAAACTGTGGTCTCTTGATCTGTTATGTATCCTTCTACTTTTAAAAAGACAAAACAAAACACCTCTACATGTTGTCATCACTGTATGTAAGAAATCACACACTATGGTAGAGTTATTCACACCGTGGACCTAGAGTCCATTTATTTCCTATTTTTACAACTAGTACTGACTGGACTGTACGGCATGCCGGTGAAAAACTGTATGACTGAGAAAACACCTCAACTGATCTGAAAAAATTTTTTTGGGTGGGGGCTGGCTGTGAAGTGCCTCAGATATGTATATCCCCACAATCACCTTTACCAGGTGAGTAAACTACCATTGTGAGGATAATCTCTGAGGCACTCCACACTCCTTACACCTGGGTAACGATTTAAGTAGCAGTACCCGAAATGGGTGGGTAGTCAGACAATGTTATGATTTTTCATCTGCCCTAGCAGCCAGCAGCACTGCCCTCCCAAAGTTCACCTCTGCGTCTGTAGACACATCTACTCTATAGTGTCTAGTAAAAGTATGTGGGGAAGCCCATGTGGCAGCTGCACAAATCACGTCCACTGACGCCATGTTCCTTTCTGCCCAGGATGTGGCTATTGTGCTAGTAGAGTGTGCTTTGACACCTGTGGGCAGATCCTGATTTGTTGCCATATATGTTTCGGTGATTGCCAATTTTAGCCAGGTGGCTATAGTGGATCTTGTAGCCACCTGTCCCTTCCTGTGACTGTGTGATAATAAATAGTAGGTCTGTTAATCTGATGCCTTCTGTCCTGTCGAGATATGTCAAAAGTACCCTTTTCATTCCCAGCAATTGGAGTTGAGGTTCTTGGTCCACTTCCTCTACCAGCATGTATGCTGGGATCTTGATGATCTGCTTAGCATGGAATGTTGTGTAGATCTTAGGTATGAATGAGGGAATAGTTCTTAAGGTGATTTTGTCCTCGTGGAACACTAGAAAGGGTATTCTACACGACAGCGCTTGAATTTCACTGATATGCCTGGCTAAGCAAATTGTGACTAGAAGTATAGTTTTTAGTGTCAATCATTGAAGAGACACCATTTCCAATGGCTCAAATGGTGTGTCTGTCATTGCCCTAAGTACTAGAGTGAGGTCCCATGGGGCTGTCCATTGCTTGATATTTGGACGGAGGTTGGCTGTTGCCTTGAGAAAATGTATGATATCTCTGTTTGTTCCTGGGGTAGTCCTTCTATCATGCCCCTGGCTGCCCCAGTTGCTGCCACTTGTACTCATAGAGATGCTGGTGATAACCCCTTGTTCAGACCTTCTTGTAAGAAAAGTAGAATATTGGCTACTGACACGTTAATGGGTCTATGCCTTTCTGTGCACCAGTTGTAGAATACCTTCCAGTGTCTTTGATTTGTTAGTGTTGTGGAGTTCCTTCTGGAATTTGCCATTGTGTTGATGACTGTGGGTGGTAGCCTGCTTTTAGCAATCTCTCCCTTTCAGGAGCCAGCCTGTCAGCTTGAGGTTTGTTGGATTGGGTTGAAATATTGGATCATGACTGAGAAGGTCGTGTCTGAGTGGTAGGGTCCAGGGATGATCCAAACCCATCACCACAATTGTGGCGAACCAGCTTCTTCTGGGGCAGTATGGTGCAATTAAGATCACCGTCAATATGGTCCTGTGGATCTTTTTCAGGACCTGTGGAATTAATGGGAGAGGTGGAAATATGTAGGCTATGTGAAAGCTCCAAGTTGCTGATAGTGTGTCCACCCCCATGGATTTTTAGTCCTGAAATCGGGAGTAGAACCTGGGACACTGGTTGTTCTTCTGGGATGCCATTAGGTCTAACTCTATTGGTCCCCAGCGGCTGTTGATGGACTGGAATATCTGTGGGGGGAGCATCCATTCCGCTGGATGACTCATTTGTTGGCTGAGCCAGTCCGCTGTGGTGTTCAATTTTCCTGCCAGATGGATGGCTGTCAGACTTGCAAGGTGTTTTGTGCCCAGGGATAAGCTTTTCCGCCTCTCTTTGCATTGCTCTGCTTCTTGTTCTCCCTAGTTTGTTGATGTATGCTACGGTCCTTGGTTGCCTGACCAAATCAATACATTCCTTTCTCTTACCTCCTTTGTGAAATGCAGTAATGCTTTGAACACTGTCTTATTCTAATACATTTATTGGCAGTTTTGACTCATTTATTGGCCACCTTCCCTGTGCCTATAGGCTGGCGTCTGTGTCTCACCTGGATGTCCGTTTATATGTCTAGTGGCCTACCTGTTAGTAAGCTGTCTTTTATTGTCCACCATACTAAAGAATGTGCAATGTTTGTAGAAGCTGCACCTTTTTTAAAATCCAAGTCATATGTAGGACCTTGTTGAATGAGGAATGATAACAGTGGTCTCATGTGCCATCTTACCCATGGGATGGTGTCTATACAAGATGACATTAGGCCTAGTGTATGGGAAATGGCCTCTAATGATGGCTGTATTGTGTTTCTTAGTTTGTTTACCGTGGACAGTAGGGTTGAGACCCTTTTTACTGATGGCTGAACCCTTCCTCTATAGTATCTATGAGGTTGCCTAGGTGTTCCAGCCTTCTGCATCGGTCAAGCTGGCTCTTCTTCTGGTTTATAACCTAGCCGTGAGTCTTGAGACATTGAATTGCGATCCTTGTCTCCCTTCTTGATTGCTGAACTGATCTTTTTCTGATCAGCCAATCTTCCAGGTAGGCTATTACTTGTATTCCCTGCTCCCTTAGTTTTGAGGCGAGCACTATGGAGACCTTTATAAAACACACCGGGAGCAGATGCTAGGCTGAAGAGGAGTACCTTGTACTGAAAGTGTTTCCCCATGATGTGAAATCTGAGGAATCTTTGGTGAGATGGTCTTATGGGGATGTGGAGATATGCGTCTTTCAAGTCTATGGACATGAACACATCCCCTTGGTGGAGTGCTTTTAGAGTGGATCTTATTGCTTCCATCTTGAAAGGCTTGTATTTTATGCTTTTGTTTTAGAATTTTAGGTTGAGTACCGGTTAAAGATCGCCTGTCTTTTTTGGAACTGTAAACAGTATTGAAAAGACTCTCTGTCCCTCCTCTGCTTGGGGGACCATCATGACGGCACTGTTGTCTGTTAGTTCTTTCAGTATGTCTTATAACTGTTGAAGTGTTGCCTAGTGTTTTGATACTGGTGATGTTATCAGCCTGTTCAGTCTTGGTGTTTCTGCAAATTCTATTGTGTAACCCTCTTGAACTACTTCTAGGACCTATTTATCCTGAGTGGTTTTTATCCATTCATGAGCAAGCTTGCTTAATCGGGCGCCGATCGGTACCTTTGGCTGTGTTTCACAAGAGGAATAGTCATTGTTTGTTGTGACCCCTTCTTCTGGGCTGGTAGGAAATTCTAGCCCTTCTCTGTGTTCCCCTTCCCTGATATCTGTTGTACGAGTTGTAGGGGTTGAAATTTGTTCTGTAGCCCTGCCCGCTGTATGAATTTTGACCTCTGCGCCTGTCTCGAAATGAATGTGTGAGATTAGCCTGCCTGGTTGGGAGGTACATGGAGTTGTTAACTCTGTCCTTCCCCAGTGCCTTCCCATCCTCCTTTCCCTTTAAATATTTCTCCAGTCCTTCTCCAAACCAAAGGTTTCCCCTGCATGGCAATTTTAGTAGGAGAGACTTTGACTCAGGATCTGCATTCCCAGTTTCATCCATATACATATTCTAGCTCTATTCAGAAGAGTGGCCGCTCTGGTGTTGATCTTTAGAGTTTCTACTGCCATGTCTGCCAGATATTTGGTAGATAATATGACATTGTCGAGCAAGTGTGACTCTGAAGTTTTGGATGTAATCGCTTTTTGAGCCTCTTGTAACCATTCCAGTTGGGCCTTTGTGGCATAGATGGCTGTGGTAGCTGCCCTAGCCCCCAGACCTGCTAGCTCAAACTTTTCTTTAATATATCCTCCAATTTCCTGTCCACTGGGTCTCTGAGTGCAGAAGGGACTCTGTTTGGGGACGGTCTTTTATTAAGGGATGCTATCTGAGGGTCCACAATGGCGGGTGTGCACCATAATGCTAGTTTGTCAGCTTCCAGAGGATACATTTTATCCCATGATCTATGCACTGGGATTCATGCAGGATCTTCAGATTCCCATTCTTTATTAACTATCTCGTTAATGGCCTCGCACATGGTAAATTTGTCAGATGCCTTTGGCGCCAGTTGTAAAGAGGGCAGCAGCTTAGACTGAGTAATGGGTGTGGCTGGTGTCTCAAAGCCCACTGTGGCCATAATACTGTGACCCAGTAATGGGTATTTGATCGGGAAAGCACCACTTGGTCATGAGTGACTGTGGGTCAACCTCCTTATCCTCCTTGTCCTCCGAGTTTGGTTCGGAGTAGGAGGACAGTTCTGTAGAATGCGGTTTGGATCTGTCAGCATGGTTCTGAGTACTAGGGCCTGGAGTTTGAGGGCTCACTGAAATTTCTGCTTATTTGTCCCATGTAGCTGTCATGAGTTGCTGCTGTAGCTGAAGAACCTGTTGATTCTGAAATAGGATGGCTTTATTGTCCACATTGCTTTGAGAATTAGACGGAAGGGGCTGTGTTACATTGGGAGTTCCTTGGAGCTCACTGTGGTCAATAAATATGTCCTCATCTGCTGTGTGTGCTGAAGTGGGTGGCTCCTCACCGCAAGAAGTGCAGATGCATCCTAGCTGTGCTGAAGGGATGGGAACATTGCAGAGCCTGCAGCTTTTTTTCCCCATGTCTGTGGAAGAGTGGGAAACAAATGGGGGTGGCTTTAGGATCATAGTGGCTTTAGGATCATATTCAACAATTGCTCAACAGAATGCATTGCAAAAACTGGCAGTAATCCCTCTACAGTCATACACAAACTGATAATAGGGGAACATATATAGCAGCCAAAATAAACATACACAGAAGCTGTCTAGTGCTGCCCAAATGAGCTGCTGTCCCATTAAAAAAAACTTTATCCTGTGCCTTAATCTGGAATGCCTGCACACCTAGTGCACAGTATACCATAGAGTTGGGGAGTAAGCAGTCTGATTTCTTGGTGGCCTGCTGTGCCTTTAAAAGGGGGTCATAAAATTATCACTGCACTGTGGACCTCTACAGTGTTTATGAAGAAACAGCTTTATGGTTTTCCCGAGGAGAAGTGCTTAAGAAAATATTCACTAGTCACTGGGACCCTTCAGTACTGTGGACGGGTACCCCAAAGAGTCACTTCGCAGATCGCGAGTGTGAGCAATGGCTGCAGAAAGATCTATGTGCCCTCGCGCTGGCGCGAGCTCCTGAATTCCTAGCCCCATGTAATATGGCATTGGAGAAGTGTGCATGCGCAGGTGAAGGAACGCGCATGTGCAAGCCAGAGGTGCGCGTCGCACATGCGTGTACTCAGAGCTCAAGCACATGCGCGAAGGAGTCAGAGAGATGAACGTAATGGATGAGACAGCCAGAAGACCCAGCAGACAAGCAGAAACATGGCCAACACCCTCCCTGAATACACAAGAGATGGGGGAAGTGTGAAAAGGTGCCATATTAGGACACCGGGGCTCCTGACCGCTGCAGCAAGAGGAGACAGAAAACAAAAATGAATATACCTCCGGGAGCTCCACAGTTGAAAGGTAGACCCCAGATAAAAAAGGGAAGACAAAACTTGAAAAACTACTGACCCAGATGCCTTAGGATGCAGGCTGAAATGAACAGGGGAAATAAGCCCCCAAAACAGATTGGCACAATAAGGGACTATTCCTGTGTTCGCTAGCAGGGCCCACAGGATGCCCAGACATTCCCACAAAATGCCACTGAAGTGGGTAACTGGAGCACTCTTGAGACCACTAGCAGGGGTCACAGGTAATACCCAGCAGCAGATAACAGCCAAAACACAAACTTAGTTCTGCTAGCAGGAGACCCAAGTGAGCTGCTTAGCCACAAACTCAGACAATCATCCTGCTAAATGCGCCTGCAAATAAACAGCTGAGTCCCAGGGATGTGGTCAGTAGTTCCATTGTATAACTGTGAATTTTGGAAAGATTTACACAAACATTTGAAAGTTCCTTCCATGTTTAAATTACTGGTTCATCTAGTCTAATTTTCTTTACGTGACGTAACAGAACCAGACGCTCCTCATTAATCGGGTTTACTTAACATATTACTATAAAATACAGAGTACAAAATACTGAGCTTACCTTAAAATATATATGAAATTCAAAAACTACTGGGAGCTGTTTTATGCACCACAACTGGATCGGATGCACAATTCAAACTGAGACAGGAGAGGCTGAATCACAGGGAAGAGGGATGGATTTCTTTTGAAGTCACATGTGCACCAGCAACCTATCAGGTGAACACAATACCCAGTTGTAAAGAGTGTGGAGCGCCTCAGAGCTTACTCCCTACAATGAGACTAATGCCTTGTACTAATTGTACCACAGATGGAAAAAATGCTTCAGATTATGGAAATAACATTTCTTTAAATCTTTGAATCTCTTTAAAAATTCCATCGTAATAAAGTACAAAAAATAGACAATGAGCACTAGGGCAGATACAATACATGCAAGAGCAGTGTAAAAAAAGCCTTACATTTCACCACACCTCAATGTGGTTTCATCAGAGGCATGCTAAACACAGTGAATTCTGAGTCTATATATACAGCTCTTAATTACAACATTAAAGTGCAATCACAACAATTTATCTCAATGCACAAACACATGTGCTTAATAAAAGGTAAACATCAATAGTGAATACCACAATACACTGATTCCACTCCTCCATCAGTCATTAATTAATCACAACAATTACAAATTACAAATAAAACAATTATGTGGTCCGAGTCCCAGATCTTTTGTTTCTTTAAACATGAGTTTTCTTTCTTTATGTTCTGGACTTCATTATTGACTCTTTGGCCCGGATATTCAAACTGCGCCATTCTGAGGCACAAGCCCTTGCGCTGCTCAAAATAGTTGCGCAGGGGTGTGGCCGGGGCGATATTCAAAGGAGTTGCGCTATTGAGCAACTCCTTTGGATATCACCCCCCAGCCACAGCCACTGTGCATGGCGCAGTGGAATTTGCGCCACCGCAAGTTGTCAGAGGTGAGCATTAAACTTGCGGTGGCGCAAGTACCATTGCGCCATGCACAAATTTCCGATATTCAAAAGGTGACATGCAAATGGAGCCATAATTCATGCAAGGTGCAGGGGGGGCCATTTGCATCTGATTATGGCCCCATTTGCATGCCATTAGCATGTAGGTGCACCGATCCCCGAGGACTTGCGCCTGGCCGCCCTGCCAGGCAGCAGCCGTCGGGGACCGAGGCACCCTGCAGCTCAATCGCGGGCAGTATGTATGCAGACAACACCCCAAACATCTCCGATGCCCGATCACGGGCAGTATGTGTCTGAACACCTCCCCCAAACATCTCGATGCCCGATCGTGGGCAGTATGTATCAAGACACCCCCAGTGCCCGATCGTGGGCAGAGCGTGAATCAAACCCCCAGTGCCCAATCGTGGGCAGAATGTAAAAGCCCCTCAACGAATTTCTCCCTGGTGGTCAGTGTACCGTAATGCCGATCGCGGCGGCCTGTCAGTGACAACCCCCAAACATCTCCCTGGTGTCTAGTGTCCCCACCCCACCCACCCCAAGCCCCTCCACCCGCTCCCCGGCGGCGCGGCGGCAGCATCCACCGCCGCCCGCCCGCGCCGACCCGACTGTCGGTAGGGCTGCAGCCCATTGGTGCAGAGCTAGAGCCAATGGGCGTGCAGCACCGTACGTGACAGTCGGGATTGTGAATGATGTCGTTCACAAAATCACCGGACTGCATGCGCTATAGAGACCGCACGTTGGCTCCAACTCCACCAATGAGCGGCTGCGCGCAGTCAGATCGGTCGGCGGCGGCGGGCGGCAGGCGGGTGGGATGACGCCACCTGGCTGCGGCGGCAGGAAGCGGGCCAAGAGAATGGAGGACCTGGACACCGAAATATCGAAAGTGTCAGAACGATTCTGCGATCGGGCATTACGGTCCACTGGACCACAGGGAGATAATCGGGTTGGGGGACATTCTGCCCGATCCAAGCACTGGGGGTTGATTCACATTCTGCCCACGATCGGGCACTGGGGGTTGATTCACGTTCTGCCCATGATCGGGCACTGGGGTTGATTCATTCTGCCCACAATCGGGCACTGGGGGTTGATTCACGTTCTGCCCACGATCGGGCATCGGGAGATGTTTGGGGAGGTGTCTGGATACATACTGCCCTTGTCCGGGCTGGTGGGGGGCACAGGGACTGAGTTGTGGCCAGCCATGGGTGGCAGCTGCTGTGTTGCGCCCTGCAATACAGCAGCTCACCTGTGGGTGGCCCTCAACTTGATCCTTTTTTTTTGGGCTCAAAGTTGTGCAGGCGCGGGTTGGGGTTGCGCCTGCACAACTCTACACAACCCGACTGAATATCGGGTTGTGCAGTTTATGCATGGTCCCCCCCCCCATGTTGAGCATGCATTCATTTGCATTGCGCTGTTGCTCAGCCTGTTTTCAGTGGCGCAACTGCCTCCTGCTGAATATCGCAGAATGGCGCAATGTAGGACTTGCGCATGCGCAACCCTGTTGCGCATGGAGCAACCCTTTTGAATATCTGGGCCTTTGTCTTTAATGTTCAGGCTATATTCCTGTAAATCAAAAGGAAAAATGTTACGTTCCCAAACCCCTATTCTTGTATTCATTTTATTCATCTACAATTGATATTTTTAACCCACTAATAACAACCGTTCAGTATGTATTTCTGCTTTTGTTGTTTTCATTAATGAATGCGCTGCTGTCCCAAATGCTAGCACTACATATCAAAAACTAACTGCACAACCATAACACACTCCAAACATTCCATATTTAGTTATACATTTTATGGAAATACCAGATATTTAGAACAGGATAAAGTAAAACTACAGCTCATTTTATTATTACATAGAGAATAGTGCATGGACAGCCATGCACAACCAGCCTATTGTACCAGCGAGGGATTTTGATTACCTCAGACCTTGAGAGCGAAGCTCGAGAGGTCCGTGGTAATCAGAACCCTGAGGTGGCACAATAGGCTGGTTGGGGATAAGAGTGCCCATGCACTATTTTTTATAGTGTATGGTCCCCCATTGCCAAAGTTTTTTGTTGTAAATTTTTGAAACAAAAAAAAAATGTATTCGTTACCCCATTGTGTTCTGGCAGTTGGTGCTGGTTGCTATGTTTACATGTGTGGTTGCTAGGGAGCAGACATCCCTACGTTTATTGCGTAGCCTTCTATTGGCTGTCAATGGGATGTGGGAGGGATTTTCAAGAAAAAAACATGGCGGCATATGTCTCAGTTAGCGAGAGGATGTGGGCTCAGAGGAAACAATTACTTGCAAGTTATTTAAATATCAGGTTCTAATTTTGAAGAAGCTGAGGTTATCTGGTTGATCCTGCATTTGGTTTTCACTTATGTGCCTGTTCATGTTCGTGTCACTGGTTAAGGGATCTTGCCACCAATGCTGCTGTTGCTGCTGCCAGAGGTCTCGCGACCAGTTTATGGTTCTGATAGAACCTCTAGAAGCTTTTCAAACATTGTTGTACCACAGTGTACTACAATCACATTCCATGAGCTTTTGAATTGTGGTACAACATTTGGAAAGGCTCTGATTTCTATACGGAACAGCACCTGACTATACACTATAATCACTTCCTTTCCAATATTTTAACCTTTTCTGACTTATCTTATGTCTTAATGCTGCTTCTTTAGTAAATGTTTAACTTCTACTGAGTCATTGAGACCCGGTAGAAAACAAGCCCAAGTTCTGTAAATCCAAATGGATTCTTTCTGGCTGACTACACTTTCCCAGTCTCCCCCACCCCGGCACCCCTCCATACCATCTCAATTCCAAAAAAGCTGATAGTGTGTTTCCTTTTATCCTTGTTCAGAACATGCTTACCAATAGCATATTTAATGTTGCCACCCTTCCATGCACGTACATGTTCCCCAATTCATTGTTTAAAGTTTCTAATCGTTCTCCCAATATAGAAAGCATTACATTTAGACTGCAATATATATACTATTCCTTCAGTATTACAGTTTATAAATGAATTGCAAAAAATATTCTTTTTATCCTGTGGATGTTTAATTTCACTCCCTTGAATAATGTAACTGCAGTATATACAGTTACCACACCGTTTGTTCACATTGGGAGCCTTCTAAAACATATTCTTTTCAGGTGCAACATAATGGCTACCAACCACTATGTCCCTTATGCTCCTCGCTTTTCTAAATGTCAACTCAGGTTTTTCTGGTAGAGTATTTTGTAATCTAGAGCCCCTCAACATAATGGGCCACCTTCTATTGATAATATCCCTAACCTCATTTGCCCTGTGTGTAAATGTTGTGATGAATCTTGGGAAATCAGGGTGCTGTATTGATCTTTTAGGTGACTTATTTTCCAGCAGCATTTTCGCTCCAACTGGTTAACTTGCTCTAATGCTGTAGCAACTAGAGCCTGTTCATAACCCTAACAGTAAATTTATTGACCATCTCATGAGCTCTAATCCCATATTGTTTTGCTTCATTGCAATTTTGTTTAACTGCCCTTTGGAACAGCATTTTTTGCATCTGAAGGATGGCAACTTGTAGCTTGCAACAGAGTGTTGTGATCTGTAAGCTTTACAAATAAATCTGATGCTATACCCCGTGTAGTTCAACATCCAGAAATTGCACGTTCCAAATGTGTCACTAACTTGAACTTTAAAGCACAATTTTTGATTCTAAATAATGCACAAACAGAATCAGATCTGCTTCCCTTCCTTCCATATGATTAATATATCTTCAATAAACGCCTCACAAATTCACACAGCCCAGGTGTGGATTTGCGGAGAGCATTCTATATAGAGATATTCCCAACTAACGAAATACTAATTAGCAAAACTGGGGCAAATGTAACCCACTTAGCTGTATCCCTGATCTGCAAATAATAAATCCCCTTAAACATAAACACATTAAGGGTCAAAACCAATTGTGCCAAATATAATAATAACTTTGTTGGAGGGTGGGCACCAGGATTTCTCTGATCTAAAAAGAATTGCATAGCAGACAAACCCTCACTATGTGAATAGAAGTGTACAAAGACTGTACATCTAGACTAGCAAACCGCCAGTCATCCTCCATAGCTATATCTTGTGCAGTGTTCAGTATGTCTGTAGTGTCACGAATGTAAGATGGAATATTCTGTACTATAGGTTTAATAAAGTTATCGATGAACTGTGACAAAGGTTCAGTAATCCACCCCTTACCAGAGACAATAGGATGCCCTGGTTGTTCATTTAAACTCTTATGTATTTTGGGCAGAACATAGATCATAGGCACTACTGGAAATTCAGTTGTTAAAAACATTTTTCCCTCCATATTTATCCAGTTATTATCTAGTGCCCACATAAAATATTCATCTGTTCTTTTTTAAAAGTTTTCATCAAGTTCCCCGTCAGCTTTCTATAGTATTCAATATCATTTAACTGTTTTAGAATTTCCCATTCATATTTATCACTGTCCAGTACACCACTAGCACATGCCTTGTCAACTGGCTTTACAATCACTGACCTGTCTCTGGCTAGATTTTGTAATGCTTCTTTTTCTTGAAATGTCAAATTACTGGTTACCTCCCTTTTAACTGTGGGGTTCAAGTCCAAATGCATCAAATCCACCTCGCATTGTCTTAAAGAACTTCACTGCTGGTCCATGGGCGGGCAAAATGTAGATCTAGGTCAAAACTATTCACTGGAATTTGTCAAGAACCCAGCTCAGCATCTGACACAAGATTCTCTGGGAAAAGTCTTAAGGGTTATTTTTCTGGTAAATAATTGGAGATCAATCATGGTCCTACTAACATCAAGTGGTGCAGAGGAATAAATGTCAAACCCTTGCTTAATTCTCATCCTTCATCAGCACTTAACATCCGGAAACTACAGACCAGTGAGCCTCACACATCCATCGTGGGTAAGCTAATGGAGACCATCCTGGAAGGAGAGGCTGGTGGCCTCCTAGAGGCCAAGGACTACAGGACAGCAGACAGCATGGCTCATAAGTGGCAGATCACCAAACCAACCTGGTCGAGTTCTATGACTGGGTAACTGAGCAAACTGGACAGGGGCCATGCAGTGGATGTCCTGTATCTAGACTTCAGTAAGGCATTTGACTCAGTGCCACATGGGGAGGCTGGGAAGAAGTTAGTAGGCACAGAGGGCAGGTGCAAAGCTGGTGAGATGGGTAGGAAGCTGGCTGCAGGGAAGGCAACAGGAGGGTGGTGGTGGGTGGGGAGCTCTCACACCCAGGGCAGTGACAGTGGTGTTCCACAGGGCTCCAGTGTTGGGACCAGTGTTGTTGGGATGATCATTGCAGACATATCATGGGACATCAAGAGCAAAGATCAGTCTGTTTGCTGATGATACCAAGGTAGGCGCGGTGGTGGATGACCTATAGGGGATGGCAGGGTTGCAGGATGATAAGGCAAAGCTTGAAACCTGGTCAGACACCTGGCAACTGGGGTTTAATGCCAAAAAGTGCAAGGTGCTGCATTTTGGGATGAAGAACCCAAGGAGGAGTTACCAGCTGGGGGGGTGCAGCTAGCCCAGACAGAGGAGGAGAAGGATCTGGGTGTGCTCATTACAGGGTCAATGAACAACTCGGCACAATGTAGGAAGGCAGCTGCAAAGGCCAACAAAATGCTGGGTTGTATTGCAAGGGGTATATCCTCGAGGAGGGAGGAGGTGATTCTGCCACTGTATAGGTCATTAGTTAGACCACACCTGGAGTACTGCATGCAGTACTGGCATCCGTATCTGAAGAGGACATAAGTTACTTGAGGGTGCAGGCGCAGGCGACAAAGATGATCAAGGGGCTGGGGACTTATCATATGAGAGGAGGTTGAAGGAGTTGAACATGTACTCACTGGAGGAGGGAGAGACAGGGTGACATGATTGAAACCTTTAAATACATGAAAGGAATAAACAGGACAAGTAGAGGGCTATTCAAAGTAAGGAGGGAGGGACACCAGGGGCCATGATATGAGACTGGGCGAGGAAGGTTCAGGAGGGAGATGAGGAGACACTTTTTACAGAGGGTGGTGACTGGGTGGAATCGCTTCCCTCCTGAAGTGGTATGCAGTAGAACAGTGGACTGCTTCAAATGAGGATGGGACAGGACAAGGGGAGGTTAATGAAGGGAAGGGTGGAAGGGAAGGGCAGCTGCAGAATAAGGGGTGCTAGCTGCACATTCGAGCAGACTTGATAGACCTCTAGACCTTTATCTGCTGGCAAATTTCATATGTTCGTATGTTCGTAAGTCAAGGAATACTAAAGGGGTACAACTGAATGTGGGGTAGGGAAGTCAACCATAGTCACATTTGGGCAGTCACAGGGTCGTCAAGTCAGTGAATGAATCTCAGCGGTGCCTCCACTTGTAACACCCACCGGTAATCCCACTCACCTGGGCTGTCCCGGCAGGATCAGGGGCTCAGCAGTACCTCCCCCTGGTGCCTTTCTAGTCTCCCTGGCTTCTTCCCTGGCAGGAAGATCTGTCCCTTATGTAGCATCCTCCCAGATGCCCCAGGCTGGAGGTCACAGTACCTTCAGGTCAAACAGTCCGCCCCAGTACTTTTGAGTAACCAACCTGAGGGGCCCTCCTGCACAGCCCCAGTGGCTGTCTGCCTCCTTCCTGTTCCTTATGCATGAAAGGAAGGAGAGAGGGGGTGGAGAGGGATGCAGCCCCAGAGCCTTTGCCAGACAAAACCACCAAAACAGCCTTCTGGTTTCCTTTGGGGGGCCTGGGATTCCCTCTCCTTCTGCTCCTCCACCCTACTCTCCTTCCCTCTACCCCCCCAAACTCTTTCTCTCTCTCTCTCTCTCCCCAGCCCTGCTTTTCTCCACCCCTTTCTTCTTCCTGCCATGGGGAAGGGGTAGCCAAAGCCTCCCATGTCTGCAGACAGTCTTCCTCCTCCTCGCATGCTTTTTGGAGGTGGGGAAGGGTAGAGCTGCCTTTTCTCTTTGTAGGAACCCAAAACAAGTAGCATGCACTTTTCTAGCTAGACACCTGGTTCCTAACTAGCACCAACAATCATCACAGTCACTGCTAGGCTTGCATCAGGTCCAGCCACATCAATGGACCAGGCGCGAGTACCCCCATGACAGCTGGAGTCCCCCGCCCACCTTACATAAGCACCGGGCTGGGGGGGGCCTACATGTTCTTACTAAACTAGGGGAAAAAACAAAAAAAATTCAGATTCACAAACTAAAATCAGTGGGTAAGAAGAATTAAACTCTGCAAAAATTCCAACCAGTGGAGTGAAACAAAACACTCAAGCTGTAATAACGAGAGATTCAGACATTGATTTCTGACTAAAAAATGGTAAAAACGTCACCAAATTTATATTTAGACAATGACAGATATTTATTGTTTATTTTTAAGAATTTTAACCAACAGTTTTACAGAAATTCAATATTTTTTTATCAGTAAGTAAACAGAGCATGATTATATTTAGATAAAATCATCAGAATACAGAGCCAAGGGCTCATTTCCAGTTGCGACCAGGGAAGACTAGAACAGTGAGAAATCTTACAATGTTCATATATTACACACTCCAAAAACAAATGAAAGAAGTACATGGTAAGCAGCATGTCCCGGTGCAGTAAACTATACCAACATGACAGAGTAACGTCAGGGAAAGAAAATAAAGGGTAGAACCATAACTGTCCCACAGAGGATCACAGCAGTTAATGCAATCTACATCACTGGGTTAATATATGCACTAGCTATGAGTCAGGTAGACTGGGGGGCACACTTCACACTATGGACATGAAGTCGGGGATTTGTAGTGGGACTTTATCAGAGCCTTGCTTCATATGGGGGGGGCAATGACACTGACTGGGAGATTGCTCCAGGTGTTGGGACGCCTGTAGCTGAGGAAGGCTTTTTCAATGCTGCACTTTTACTGGGGGAAGTAGAGGTGGCATCCTGCCCTGGAGCCCAGCAGATATGAATGGTTTGCTGAAGGGGAGAAGAGGTCAGACAGATATTTGGGCAGTTTGCCTGACCAATTCTTGGCACCCAGGAGGGAATTATGCATCATTTGTCTCTCTGGGGAAGGGACAACCCTATCTCACTGTACATACTGCATGATTAAGGGGGGTGGGGTCTGTGGCTAATCTACACAGTGCATTGAACAAGGTGTTGATTTTATCAAGGGAAGTGGATATAGCACCTGAGTAGACTCGGTTGCCACAGTACGTAAGGGGAAGGACCAATTGCCCCACAATCTGTTTTCTCATGATTTGATGGAGGCATCCCTTTACTCTTTATAAGGCACATAACTTGGCATATGACTTGGTCACTGCCTGGAATATGTGCCCCAAGCAGTTAAGTGACTGGTCCAGGTGGACATGGAGGTATTTGTGGGAGAAAAATGAGTCTAGAAAGGACCTGTCTGGGGTGTGTTAAGTCAGAGTGGAGTTGAAAAAGCTGAACCAATGCCTGGTGCTCAACAACATGGACACCATTTTCTTTTGGTTCATGATGAGGCAGTTAGCCAGGAAATGCTTTTGTACTGTGGTGAAGTCCTTTCAGAGGTGACCGCAGTGGCCAAAGTAGAAGTCCCTGATACATAGATAATGGTGTCGTCTGCACACGTGCATGTTAGGGAAAGGAACATTGTTTAACCAGGGTAGCACACTAAACCGAAGCTTGTTTCCAGATGCGACCTGGGAGCACAAGGAAATTAAGCATCTTGCTCAGGATCACACAGTATAAACCTAGTCGGCTGTGGGTTTCAAACCCAGATCTGCAGATCTGCAGCTCAATGCCTAACCCACTGTGCTATACTGCCTCACGCTGGCTGGCAGTGACGGAGTTGGGCAGGTTGTTACTGTAGGTAGTGAAGAGCAGGGCCCTAGAATTGAGTCTTGGTGGGATGCTGGGTGACTGGTAGTGAGGAGTTGGGCAGGTTGTTACTGTAGGTAGTGAAGAGCAGAGGCCCTAGAACTGAGTCTTGGTGGGATGCTGGGTGACTGGTAGTGCAGGAGCCGGGCAGGTTGTTACTGTAGGTAGTGAAGAGCAGGGCCCTAGAACTGAGTCTTGGTGGGATGCTGAGGTGACTGGTGGTGCAGGGAAAAGCATGAGCCAAGCTTGACAACTGGGTCTGGCTGGTCAGGTATGACTGGAACCATGCTAGGCCTGGGGGGACACCAGAGTCAGCTAGTCTGAAGTAGGGCCAGTGGTGATCCATGGTCTCAAAGCCCTTTGCTAGGTCTATAAATATTGCCGCTGTATCCAGGTCCTTGTCCATGTTGGTGTGAGTGTGGTTGGTGACTCTGAGAAGGATGGAAGAGGCTGAGTGGTTGGAGCAAAAGCCAGATTGGTCAGAGTTAGGAAGCCTGTTTGGGCATAGTAGTTCAATAGCTGCCTGCTGATAAATCTCCCAAGGGTTTGGGAAAGGATCTGGATCAGAGAGGTTGGACGGTAGTTGAAGGGTGAGTTAGCTGGACCACCTCAGTGATCCGAAATACTGAGTGCATGTTTCCGACATGAGAAAGGAGCTGGTACATCATGATCTATAGTATGTGGGCAATAGGGACAGCTGTTGCCAGAGTGCTGATTTTGAGGAATTTGGGTGTGATGCCATCTGCTCCACAGGCTGAGTTCTGTGCTGAAAGCTCTTTGCGATACTGTCACTGAGACTGTCTGCAGGTGGAAGTTGCCACTGGTGGGTGGACTAGGTAGCAGGGGGAAGGGGAAGTTAGGGATAAGAGCCCTGGTGCCTTCTGTGAGTATTGGGTCAGGGTTGTCGGCAGCTAAGGAGAACCAGATGGGGTCTGTACCCCACTGGGGAGGTTTAAAATAGGCCATTAACCATGTGTTCCAGAATGGGCAAGGGCACTGCAAGGTAGCTTGCCCTGGAAGTATGTGGCTTTGGCTGAGCATATGTTCCTGGTGCACTGATTCTGAAGTACAGTGAAGATCATTGGTAAGACCTCAACTAGAATATTGTGTAGAGTTCTGCTGGTCTCATCTCCAAAGGACACAGACAGAGTAGACGGTGGTCTAGAAGAGGTAAGCTAAAATAGTGCAGGGGTCTGCATCAAAAATCCCTGTGAGGACACACTAAAGGTGCTCAGTATGCACACTGTGGAAGACAGGGGGGGGGGATATGATAGAGACCTTTAAATACCTCACAGGGTAAATAAGGTACAGGAGAAGTTTGCAAGAGTGGAACCAGGCGTGGCTGGGATAGCATTATGAACCTCTTGTATTCCACGAAGAGATTCAGAGTGCTCAGGTCCAGAATTGGTCTGAGATCACCCATTTTCTTGGGAACCAGGAAGAAGTGCAAGTAGAATCCCCTTCCTATTTGATTTGGAGGAACCGGCTCTATTGCTGCCTTTGCCAGCAGGAGTCTTTTTCCTCTCTTACAAGTGGGACATGACTGTTCGGATAGTAAGAGTGACCTGGAGGATTTACTGGAGGTCTCTCCATAAACTCTGTTGTGTGGCCTTGACCCACCTGCTGGAGTACCCATGAGTCTATGGTTAGTGCCTCCCATCCTGGCAGGTGGCTGGCAAATCTGCACGCTACCGGTTCCCCTGGGACTAGCTCCATAGGAGGGGGGGATCCCAGTGAGTCAGGAGGCAGTGGGGAGGGTGAAGGGAGCAGATCTTTAAGCTGTATGCATTTTGGCCGGGGAGCCATATCTGCTGAAAGGGCCAGACATTTATTCCAACGTCGGTTTTGTTGCTGCCTCTGCGATGTTGCTACTGATGAAAGGGCTGCTTGGGCTTTTGTGGAGGCTTATACATGAACTGGACAGGGCACAAAGCTTTGCCTTTGTCCTGTAAGTCTGTAATGATGACTTTGACATCTTCTTCAAACAAGACTGGACCTCTAAGAGGAGCGTCTTGGATTGCTAGTCTGTACCTCAGGTGCAAGGCCTGAAATTGTCAGCCATGTGTGTCTCCTGAGGCTGACTGCAGTGGCTGTTCCCTTTGCTGAAGCATCCACAGCATCATAAGTGGCCCCAGAGTCTGTCGGCTAGCTGATCCAGCCGATCTGACAATACTCACCATTTCTTCCTTCAACTCGGAGTCTGGGAGTTTATCTAGCTTAGACCTTCTTCCCAAATTGGTTAATGACTTAGATTCTTTGTTCAGAGGAGAGGCTCTAAGGTGCTTAGGTTTTGTGAACGGTCATGGGCAGCACTGATGACCACAGAATCTGGTTAAGGGTGAGCACTGAAGTGGTCTTTACCTTCAGGTGTCTGGTGTAGACAGTCCACTTTTCTGGCCACAGGTGCCAGTGAAGCTGAGTGCCTCCAGACTATGGAAGCAAAATCCTCATGTGGCCTTATCCAGGACAGGATGATGGTAGGCAATAAATCCGAGAGTTCCAGATGTTCTGCCCATCTCTGGTGTTGGGGATCTTGATCCACAGTATGCCAGTCATATGCTGCCTGGATTTTTCTGAACAGCTCTGTAAAAGAGGGATCCTCAGGAGGAGATTTTGGTGACTCCCTAGGCTTTGGTTCATCTGGAGTAGGTGACGCGTACTCTGATAAGTGAGCTGAGTCACTATCCGAGTCCGATGTAGGGGTATCATCAGGTGTGCTTAATCTTGGTAGAGTGATCTCCATGGGTTTCGAGAGGTCTGAAGGCCTTGCAAACTCTGTGGGCTGATGGGGTCAATGAGGAGGTCCACTGTCCTGCCCAACATCAAGGCCTGGGGCTCGATGGTGGTGGGGGTTTAGTTGTGGCTCTCTGGTGGCCAGTGTCAAGGCTGGCAGGGCAGACACTTTTCCCACTCTAACGTGAGCTGCAATTTTGCCTCAACCACCAGGTGCAGCATCACCTGTGAGTCTACCTGAGGCTGAGGGGGAGGCGAGGTGGCTGATGCCCATATCCCAGCATTAGATACCCTGTGAAGTAGGGAGGAGGGTAACCTGGTGTGGGAATGCCCGGCATCGGGTACCCAGGCATCAGGTACCGAGGTGAAGGGTATCCCTGCATAGGGTATTGCGGAGCCGTATACCCCAGAGGGTATTGCAACCTTGGTAGGCTGGCATCAAGTATCTCGGTGGAATCCCTGAGGGACTCAGCATCAGCCCCAAAGGTGGGATCAATGGTTCTGGCATCAATCCAGACAGCGGGGCTGAAGGCCAAGGTATAGGCCCCAACAGTGGTGCAGAAGGCCCCATCAATGATGCAGAAGGCCCCATCGGAGGATTTGGAGCTGTGGGGCCTTGAGAAACCAGTGCAGTCATTCATCAGGTCCAGCAGAGCTTCAGGCATGGGTGGCTCCAGCGTCAGGACAGGCATTGTCCTAGACGGTGGGCACTCTCCCCCCCTCTGGGTCCCCGGGAGTTGGAGACACTGGGGGGACCACCTCTACAGGTGGAAAGGGAGGAAACCAGAGGGGACTCCAGTGTCAGCTGCTGCTCAGACATCAGCTGATCTGGCTCCTTGAGTCAGGCCTGTTATCAGGGCCTACTGTAGGAGCCGGAGCTGCACGCTCATCAGAGGAGCAAACAGGCAGCTTACCAGCCAGTTCCATGTAAACGCCGAGGGAGACGGCGTTCATCTTATCGAACCCACTGTTCTGGCTAGGCCTCTTGATCTTGAGGGGACAAGGAGTAGTGGGTGCCTCCTTTGCTCTGGAGTCTCCCGTTGGAGCTGAACCTGAATCCGAAGGGGAGTGGGGGTGACGGCTGTTCTGTAGCCACAGAGACAGCCGTGGAAGAGGTGACTTTCCCCGGGGGAGAAAGTACCTCATTGGCCATGGTACCCAACAGGGGGCCACAGCCTTAAAAGAGACCATACCAGGTCCTGATGTCTCTCCTTGTCCTTCTTCTGCTTATGATGGCCTTCAGGGAGAAGATGTGCTCCTGAGTTTCTTCAGCTCCTTCTCTATGGATGCCATTTTGTTTTAAAATGTGGACTTCCAGGGACTGCTGATGGCACTTTCATGTGGCCTGATTAAAGCCTCATAGACCTCACACTCATCAGCCTTATGGTATGGGCCCAGGCAAAGAGGCAGAAGGAATGTTGTCCTTGTGAGGAGCAGAGTTCCACAGAGTCGCACTTATTTTTATGAATTGGAAGGCGAGGAGACATCATGGATGATTAGTTTTAAAAACACAATTTATGACAAAATACTGAATTTTAATAAAAAAATAAATGAGATAAACTCATCCAAGATGGCGTTGACAGAAACAATGTATTCCATGAGGTCCGATGTGCATAGGTTGACATCGGGAAAGAACTATAAGGTTGGCATGGAGATCACTCACTATATTGCCACACAGATGTTGATCACATGACACTACATGGGTGGTCTCCTGCCAGACATTGCTAGCTAAAGTTTTCCGTGTTGTTCTGGCGCCTGATGGCTTCAGTCCTACCTGTTAGTTCCTACACATGAGAGCCCTCTTTAGTAGAACTTTAATTACCTCAGTAAGGTACAGAAGGAAAGTATTTTTCAGAAAAAAGGTGCTCAAGAATAAGGGGATAAGCTATGAACTTAGAGGGGTTAGATTTAGGAGAGACATGAGGAAGTACTTCTTTACAGAAAGTGTGGTGGATTCTTGGAATAGCCTACCAGTCAAGGAGGTGGGGGAGAAAACAGTGGTGGGTTCAAGAATTCAAGGGATAGACTAATAGAATCTTAGTGAAAAGGAATGGGGGAGGGAGAAGGAACCAAGATCAAGTATGGTATGCAGTGGTACTGTAGGTAGGGAAAAATGGGAAGACTGGGTGGGCCAAGTGGTCTTTATCTGCTAACAAAATTCTAGTTCTGTGTTTCTCATGGGGTCACTGCAGCATACCACCTTTTATCTTGTGATAATCTCTGGCCCTAGAGTTGCCTCACTGTTACCATGCAGAGCTCATGAAGGTACAAAATTTGTTATTTGTAGGAAAGGTCTCCTTAAAATAGGACAGAAAATGCCAGCCCAGTGGCATTGAGGGTTAGTGCTGTACGCCACACCTCACGCCATGCCGGTGACCCAGGTTCCTGAACGAGCCTGGGCTGCAGGGGGGTCAGCAAGGGGAGAGAGGATTGAGCATCCGAAAGATAGCTTTCGCCTCTCAGGGAGAGGGGAACTAGTTATTCCACTCGTTGACTGCCCTATGGTGGTGGCTGGAGGGCAGCAGTTGTCAGGAGGCTCGAAGCCGACATCCTCACATCGGAGGGGAGGGGGGCCGGGCCAAAACAGGAAAAGCGAGACTGGCAGACTTGATGATGGTCTGCCACTCTCGGGAGCAGTCTCTGGGAGGGGGAAGAAGCCGGCAATCTCCTCCTGGTCCCACCGCAGGGGGCAGTCTGCTGGGAAAGTACCAGGGGGCCACCTAGCATGGGAGTGGTGGGACCCGGAGAGAGTCCCTCAATCAGAGGACCATTGCAGCCTGCCAGGCTCAGGAGGCAAAACTGCAATTTAAAAAAAATAGGACAGAAAGTAAGTTTAGCAGCCCCTGTACAGCGTTGGATGTTCCTTATTATAATATACTTTCATTTTAATAACATATTTTTTTCCCCAATTATTTAACCAGGTGAGACACACTAAGCTGAGAGTTTGTTTACAGATGCAACCTGGGAGCTCAAGGAAGTTATGTGATTTGCTCAGGGTCACACAGTATGCAAGTGGGGGCTGTGGGATTCAAACCCAGATCTCTAGATTTGCAGTTCACAGCCTTAAACCACTGCGCCATACTGCCTCCTAATTATTTTAATCGCCTTTAATATCAATGATTCTACTCCTTGGTATACTGTATAGCTCTGACTTCTATTTTTGTAATGTAATTATTACTGTTTAATTTTTCCACCTGAACTATATCCCTCCCAGAGCGCATCTGGAAAAAGCTGTTACCATCTCAGTATGTCTTTCCTGGTGAACCTTAGTAAATGAATAAATTAAAGAGTTTTAATTATGATACCAAACAAAGTATTTCCAACACTTCCCCAACTCTAGTGTCTTTTTTGTACCCTTCCCAGGACAAATCAGCAGAGGACACCTCCCAGTTCATTTCTCTGACTTCAAGTTCTCCTGATGAAACCAGTCCATGAGGAACAGGATTTATATGGGCTGGAAATGGCTTTACTGAAGATGGAACTGATCTTGTTAAGATGCAAGTCATACAGAACCAACTGGAAACTGCCCAGAAGAGGGCCAGGCGGCTCTTTATCACTAAACGCAATGGCGAAGCGACAGAACCTGCACCCTTATTACTCTCATAACTCAAGATTTGTAGTGACTGTGACCAAGGACTATTTCACAATCATCTGCCTAAGGATTTACTGCAGTAGTTCATTCTCACATGCCAAAAGATTTGCTGAACTTTCTTATTTCCTAAAGATAATTTTAACTTTTTGTCCCAGTCTTGTTAAGTAGCATATCTGCCGAGTCAGTCCCATACTGCTATAGTTTAGCCCTGTATTGGCACTAGAATGTAAAGAAAAACTGTATAAAGCTGATACCAAATAATTTAAACTGCAAACAACACTAAATGCAGCCACTCTTATAGTTCATCCCAGTTGTAAAAGTGGTAGTTTGCTCACCTGGTAAAGGTGATTGTGGGTGTATACATCTCTGAGGCACTCCACACTCCTTACATCTGGTATTGTGTTCACCTGATAGGTTGCTGATGCACAAGTGACTTCAAAATAATTCTGTCTCCTCTTCCCTGTGATGCAGCCTCTCCTGTCTCAGTTCGATATCTTCCAAAGCTGTACCTAATAAGAAACTGTGGTCTCTTGATCTGTTATGTATCCTTCTACTTTTAAAAAGACAAAACAAAACACCTCTACATGTTGTCATCACTGTATGTAAGAAATCACACACTATGGTAGAGTTATTCACACCGTGGACCTAGAGTCCATTTATTTCCTATTTTTACAACTAGTACTGACTGGACTGTACGGCATGCCGGTGAAAAACTGTATGACTGAGAAAACACCTCAACTGATCTGAAAAAATTTTTTTGGGTGGGGGCTGGCTGTGAAGTGCCTCAGATATGTATATCCCCACAATCACCTTTACCAGGTGAGTAAACTACCATTGTGAGGGATAATCTCTGAGGCACTCCACCTCCTTACACCTGAGTAGCGATTTAAGTAGCAGTACCGAAATGGGTGGGTAGTCAGACAATGTTATGATTTTTCATCTGCCCTAGCAGCCAGCAGCACTGCCCTCCCAAAGTTTACCTCTGCGTCTGTAGACACATCTACTCTATAGTGTCTAGTAAAAGTATGTGGGGAAGCCCATGTGGCAGCTGCACAAATCACGTCCACTGACGCCATGTTCCTTTCTGCCCAGGATGTGGCTATTGTGCTAGTAGAGTGTGCTTTGACACCTGTGGGCAGATCCTGATTTGTTGCCATATATGTTTCGGTGATTGCCAATTTTAGCCAGGTGGCTATAGTGGATCTTGTAGCCACCTGTCCCTTCCTGTGACTGTGAGTGATAATAAATAGTAGGTCTGTTAATCTGATGCCTTCTATCCTGTGGAGATATGTCAAAAGTACCCTTTTCATTCCCAGCAATTGGAGTTGAGGTTCTTGGTCCACTTCCTCTGCCGGCATGTATGCTGGGATCTTGATGATCTGCTTAGCATGGAATGTTGTGTAGATCTTAGGTATGAATGAGAGAATAGTTCTTAAGGTGATTTTGTCCTCGTGGAACACTAGAAAGGGTATTCTACACGACAGCGCTTGAATTTCACTGATATGCCTGGCTAAGCAAATTGTGACTAGAAGTATAGTTTTTAGTGTCAATCATTGAAGAGACACCATTTCCAATGGCTCAAATGGTGTGTCTGTCATTGCCCTAAGTACTAGAGTGAGGTCCCATGGGGCTGTCCATTGCTTGATATTTGTAGGAGGTTGGCTGTTGCCTTGAGAAAATGTGATATCTCTGTTTGTTCCTGGGGTAGTCCTTCTATCATGCCCCTGGCTGCCCCAGTTGCTGCCACTTGTACTCATAGAGATGCTGGTGATAACCCCTTGTTCAGACCTTCTTGTAAGAAAAGTAGAATATTGGCTACTGACACCGTTAATGGGTCTATGCCCCTTTCTGTGCACCAGTTGTAGAATACCTTCCAGTGTCTTTGATTTGTTAGTGTTGTGGAGTTCCTTCTGGAATTTGCCATTGTGTTGATGACTGTGGGGTGGTAGCCTGCTTTTAGCAATCTCTCCCTTTCAGGAGCCAGCCTGTCAGCTTGAGGTTTGTTGGATTGGGTTGAAATATTGGATCATGACTGAGAAGGTCGTGTCTGAGTGGTAGGGTCCAGGGATGATCCAAACCCATCACCACAATTGTGGCGAACAGCTTCTTCTGAGGCAGTATGGTGCAATTAAGATCACCGTCAATATGGTCCTGTGGATCTTTTCAGGACCTGTGGAATTAATGGAGAGGTGGAAATATGTAGGCTATGTGAAAGCTCCAAGTTGCTGATAGTGTGTCCACCCCCATGGATTTTTAGTCCTGAAATCGGGAGTAGAACCTGGGACACTGGTTGTTCTTCTGGGATGCCATTAGGTCTAACTCTATTGGTCCCCAGCGGCTGTTGATGGACTGGAATATCTGTGGGGGGAGCATCCATTCCGCTGGATGACTCATTTGTTGGCTGAGCCAGTCCGCTGTGGTGTTCAATTTTCCTGCCAGATGGATGGCTGTCAGACTTGCAAGGTGTTTTTGTGCCCAGGGGATAAGCTTTTCCGCCTCTCTTTGCATTGCTCTGCTTCTTGTTCTCCCTAGTTTGTTGATGTATGCTACGGTCACTTGGTTGCCTGACCAAATCAATACATTCCTTTCTCTTACCTCCTTTGTGAAATGCAGTAATGCTTTGAACACTGTCCTTATTCTAATACATTTATTGGCAGTTTTGACTCATTTATTGGCCACCTTCCCTGTGCCTATAGGCTGGCGTCTGTGTCTACCTGGATGTCCGTTTATATGTCTAGTGGCCTACCTGTTAGTAAGCTGTCTTTTATTGTCCACCATACTAAAGAATGTGCAATGTTTGTAGGAAGCTGCACCTTTTTTGTAAAATCCAAGTCATATGTAGGACCTTGTTGAATGAGGAATGATAACAGAGGTCTCATGTGCCATCTTGCCCATGGGATGGTGTCTATACAAGATGACATTAGGCCTAGTGTATGGGAAATGGCCTCTAATGATGGCTGTATTGTGTTTCTTAGTTTGTTTACCGTGGACAGTAGGGTTGAGACCCTTTTTACTGATGGCTGAACCCTTCCCTCTATAGTATCTATGAGGTTGCCTAGGTGTTCCAGCCTTCTGCATCGGTCAAGCTGGCTCTTCTTCTGGTTTATAACCTAGCCGTGAGTCTTGAGACATTGAATTGCGATCCTTGTCTCCCTTCTTGATTGCTGAACTGATCTTTTTCTGATCAGCCAATCTTCCAGGTAGGCTATTACTTGTATTCCCTGCTCCCTTAGTTTTGAGGCGAGCACTATGGAGACCTTTATAAAACACACCGGGAGCAGATGCTAGGCTGAAGAGGAGTACCTTGTACTGAAAGTGTTTCCCCATGATGTGAAATCTGAGGAATCTTTGGTGAGATGGTCTTATGGGGATGTGGAGATATGCGTCTTTCAAGTCTATGGACATGAACACATCCCCTGGGTGGAGTGCTTTTAGAGTGGATCTTATTGCTTCCATCTTGAAAGGCTTGTATTTTATGCTTTTGTTTTAGAATTTTAGGTTGAGTACCGGTTAAAGATCGCCTGTCTTTTTTGGAACTGTAAACAGTATTGAAAAGACTCTCTGTCCCTCCTCTGCTTGGGGGACCATCATGACGGCACTGTTGTCTGTTAGTTCTTTCAGTATGTCTTATAACTGTTGAAGTGTTGCCTAGTGTTTTGATACTGGTGATGTTATCAGCCTGTTCAGTCTTGGTGTTTCTGCAAATTCTATTGTGTAACCCTCTTGAACTACTTCTAGGACCTATTTATCCTGGGTGGTTTTATCCATTCATGAGCAAGCTTGTGTCGGCGCCGATCGGTACCTTTGGCTGTGTTTCACAAGAGGAATAGTCATTGTTTGTTGTGACCCTTCTTCTGGGCTGGTAGGAAATTCTAGCCCTTCTCTGTGTTCCCTTCCTGATATCTGTTGTATCGAGTTGTAGGGGTTGAAATTTGTTCTGTAGCCCTGCCCGCTGTATGAATTTTGACCTCTGCGCCTGTCTCGAAATGAATGTGTGAGATTAGCCTGCCTGGTTGGGAGGTACATGGAGTTGATTAACTCTGTCCTTCCCAGTGCCTTCCATCCTCCTTTCCTTTAAATATTTCTCCAGTCCTTCTCCAAACCAAAGGTTTCCCCTGCATGGCAATTTTAGTAGGGAGACTTTGACTCAGGATCTGCATTCCCAGTTTCATCCATATACATATTCTAGCTCTATTCAGAAGAGTGGCCGCTCTGGTGTTGATCTTTAGAGTTTCTACTGCCATGTCTGCCAGATATTTGGTAGATAATATGACATTGTCGAGCAAGTGTGACTCTGAAGTTTTGGATGTAATCGCTTTTTGAGCCTCTTGTAACCATTCCAGTTGGGCCTTTGTGGCATAGATGGCTGTGGTAGCTGCCCTAGCCCCCAGACCTGCTAGCTCAAACTTTTTCTTTAATATATCCTCCAATTTCCTGTCCACTGGGTCTCTGAGTGCAGAAGGGGACTCTGTTGGCAGGACGGTCTTTTTATTAAGGGATGCTATCTGAGGGTCCACAATAGCGGGTGTGCACCATAATGCTAGTTTGTCAGCTTCCAGAGGATACATTTTATCCCATGATCTATGCACTGGGATTCATGCAGGATCTTCAGATTCCCATTCTTTATTAACTATCTCGTTAATGGCCTCGCACATGGTAAATTTGTCAGATGCCTTTGGCGCCAGTTGTAAAGAGGGCAGCAGCTTAGACTGAGTAATGGGTGTGGCTGGTGTCTCAAAGCCCACTGTGGCCATAATACTGTGACCCAGTAATGGGTATTTGATCGGGAAAGCACCACTTGGTCATGAGTGACTGTGGGTCAACCTCCTTATCCTCCTTGTCCTCCGAGTTTGGTTCGGAGTAGGAGGACAGTTCTGTAGAATGCGGTTTGGATCTGTCAGCATGGTTCTGAGTACTAGGGCCTGGAGTTTGAGGCTCACTGAAATTTCTGCTTATTTGTCCCATGTAGCTGTCATGAGTTGCTGCTGTAGCTGAAGAACCTGTTGATTCTGAAATAGGATGGCTTTATTGTCCACATTGCTTTGAGAATTAGACGGAAGGGCTGTGTTACATTGGGAGTTCCTTGGAGCTCACTGTGGTCAATAAATATGTCCTCATCTGCTGTGTGTCTGAAGTGGGTGGCTCCTCACTCAAGAAGTGCAGATGCATCCTAGCTGTGCTGAAGGGATGGGAACATTGCAGAGCCTGCAGCTTTTTTTCCCCATGTCTGTGGAAGAGTGGGAAACAAATGGGGGTGGCTTTAGGATCATAGTGGCTTTAGGATCATATTCAACAATTGCTCAACAGAATGCATTGCAAAAACTGGCAGTAATCCCCTCTACAGTCATACACAAACTGATAATAGGGAACATATATAGCAGCCAAAATAAACATACACAGAAGCTGTCTAGTGCTGCCCAAATGAGCTGCTGTCCCATTAAAAAAAAACTTTTATCCTGTGCCTTAATCTGGAATGCCTGCACACCTAGTGCACAGTATACCATAGAGTTGGGGAGTAAGCAGTCTGATTTCTTGGTGGCCTGCTGTGCCTTTAAAAAAGGGGGGTCATAAAATTATCACTGCACTGTGGACCTCTACAGTGTTTATGAAGAGAGCAGCTTTATGGTTTTCCCGAGGAGAAGTGCTTAAGAAAATATTCACTAGTCACTGGGACCCTTCAGTACTGTGGACGGGTACCCCAAAGAGTCACTTCGCAGATCGCGAGTGTGAGCAATGGCTGCAGAAAGATCTATGTGCCCTCGCGCTGGCGCGAGCTCCTGAATTCCTAGCCCCATGTAATATGGCATTGGAGAAGTGTGCATGCGCAGGTGAAGGAACGCCAAGATGTGCAAGCCAGAGGTGTCAGCATTACGCGTGTACTCAGAGCTCAAGCACATGCTGAAGGAGTCAGAGAGATGAACGTAATGGATGAGACAGCCAGAAGACCCAGCAGACAAGCAGAAACATGGCCAACACCCTCCCTGAATACACAAGAGATGGGGGAAGTGTGAAAAGGTGCCATATTAGGACACCGGGGCTCCTGACCGCTGCAGCAAGAGGAGACAGAAAACAAAAATGAATATACCTCCCGGGAGCTCCACAGTTGAAAGGTAGACCCCAGATAAAAAAGGGAAGACAAAACTTGAAAAACTACTGACCCAGATGCCTTAGGATGCAGGCTGAAATGAACAGGGGAAATAAGCCCCCAAAACAGATTGGCACAATAAGGGACTATTCCTGTGTTCGCTAGCAGGGCCCACAGGATGCCCAGACATTCCCACAAATGCCACTGAAGTGGGTAACTGGAGCACTCTTGAGACCACTAGCAGGGGTCACAGGTAATACCAACAGCAGATAACAGCCAAAACACAAACTTAGTTCTGCTAGCAGGAGACCCAAGTGAGCTGCTTAGCCACAAACTCAGACAATCATCCTGCTAAATGCGCCTGCAAATAAACAGCTGAGTCCCAGGGATGTGGTCAGTAGTTCCATTGTATAACTGTGAATTTTGGAAAGATTTACACAAACATTTGAAAGTTCCTTCCATGTTTAAATTACTGGTTCATCTAGTCTAATTTTCTTTACGTGACGTAACAGAACCAGACGCTCCTCATTAATCCGGGTTTACTTAACATATTACTATAAAATACAGAGTACAAAATACTGAGCTTACCTTAAAAATATATATGAAATTCAAAAACTACTGGGGAGCTGTTTTTATGCACCACAACTGGATCGGATGCACAATTCAAACTGAGACAGGAGAGGCTGAATCACAGGGAAGAGGGGATGGATTTCTTTTGAAGTCACATGTGCACCAGCAACCTATCAGGTGAACACAATACCCAGTTGTAAAGAGTGTGGAGCGCCTCAGAGCTTACTCCCTACAATGAGACTAATGCCTTGTACTAATTGTACCACAGATGGAAAAAATGCTTCAGATTATGGAAATAACATTTCTTTAAATCTTTGAATCTCTTTAAAAATTCCATCGTAATAAAGTACAAAAAATAGACAATGAGCACTAGGGCAGATACAATACATGCAAGAGCAGTGTAAAAAAAGCCTTACATTTCACCACACCTCAATGTGGTTTCATCAGAGGCATGCTAAACACAGTGAATTCTGAGTCTATATATACAGCTCTTAATTACAACATTAAAGTGCAATCACAACAATTTATCTCAATGCACAAACACATGTGCTTAATAAAGGTAAACATCAATAGTGAATACCACAATACACTGATTCCACTCCTCCATCAGTCATTAATTAATCACAACAATTACAAATTACAAATAAAACAATTATGTGGTCCGAGTCCCAGATCTTTTGTTTCTTTAAACATGAGTTTTCTTTCTTTATGTTCTGGACTTCATTATTGACTCTTTGGCCCGGATATTCAAACTGCGCCATTCTGAGGCACAAGCCCTTGCGCTGCTCAAAATAGTTGCGCAGGGGTGTGGCCGGGGCGATATTCAAAGGAGTTGCGCTATTGAGCAACTCCTTTGAATATCACCCCACCACAGCCACTGTGCATGGCGCAGTGGAATTTGCGCCACCGCAAGTTGTCAGAGGTGAGCATTAAACTTGCGGTGGCGCAAGTACCATTGCGCCATGCACAAATTTCCGATATTCAAAAGGTGACATGCAAATGGAGCCATAATTCATGCAAGGTGCAGGGGGGGCCATTTGCATCTGATTATGGCCCCATTTGCATGCCATTAGCATGTAGGTGCACCGATCCCGGACTTCCTGCCGCCCTGCCAGGCAGCAGCCGTCGAGGACCAGCCTTCCTGCATGCCTATCGCGGGCAGTATGTATGCAGACAACACCCCCAAACATCTCCCGATGCCCGATCACGGGCAGTATGTGTCTGAACACCTCCCCAAACATCTCGATGCCGATCGTGGGCAGTATGTATCAAGACACCCCCAGTGCCCGATCGTGGGCAGAGCGTGAATCAAACCCCCAGTGCCCAATCGTGGGCAGAATGTAAAAGCCCCTCAGCGAATTTCTCCCTGGTGGTCAGTGTACCGTAATGCCCATCGCGGCGGCCTGTCAGTGACAACCCCCAAACATCTCCCTGGTGTCTAGTGTCCCCCCACACCCACCAGAAGCCCCTCACCCCGCTCCCCGGCGGCGGCGGCGGCAGCATCCACCGCCTGCCGCCCGCCCGACCGCCGGCTGACTGTCGGTAGGGCTGCCGCCCATTGGTGCAGAGCTAGAGCCAATGGGCGTGCAGCCCGTACGCGACAGTCAGATTGTGAATGATGTCATTCACAAATCTGGACTGTCATGTGCGGCCATAAGGCTGCAGACTGGCTCTGGCCAACGAGGGCGGCAACTGCAGCGAACAGTCGGTCGGCGGCGGGCGGGGCAGGCGGGTGGATGCTGCGCCCACCGGCTGCCGGGGGAGCGTGTGAAGGCGGGTGGTGGGTGGGGGGACCTGAGCACCAGAGAGATGTTTGAAGGTGTCACTGGACATTCTGCCCACGATCGGGCATTACGGTCCACTGGACCACCAGGGAGATATTCGGGTTGGGGGCTTCTGCCTCGCGCCTACGATCGGGCACTGGGGGTTGATTCACATTCTGCCCACGATCGGGCACTGGGGGTTGATTCACGTTCTGCCCATGATCGGGCACTGGGGTTGATTCCATTCTGCCCACAATCGGGCACTGGGGGTTGATTCACGTTCTGCCCACGATCGGGCATCGGGAGATGTTTGGGGAGGTGTCTGGATACATACTGCCCGCGATCGGGCTGGTGGGGGGCACAGGGACTGAGTTGGGTGCCAGCCATGGGTGGCAGCTGCTGTGTTGCGCCCTGCAATACAGCAGCTCACCTGTGGGTGGCCCTCAACTTGATCCTTTTTTTGGCTCAAAGTTGTGCAGGCGCAGGTTGGGGGTTGCGCCTGCACAACTCTACACAACCCGACTGAATATCGGGTTGTGCAGTTTATGCATAGTCCCCATGTTGAGCATGCATTCATTTGCATTGCTGTTGCTCAGCCTGTTTTCAGTGGCGCAACTGCCTCCTGCTGAATATCGCAGAATGGCGCAATGTAGGACTTGCGCATCGCCCAACCCTGCTCATGGAGCAACCACTGAATATCTGGGCCTTTGTCTTTAATGTTCAGGCTATATTCCTGTAAATCAAAAGGAAAAATGTTACGTTCCCAAACCCCTATTCTTGTATTCATTTTATTCATCTACAATTGATATTTTTAACCCACTAATAACAACCGTTCAGTATGTATTTCTGCTTTTGTTGTTTTCATTAATGAATGCGCTGCTGTCCCAAATGCTAGCACTACATATCAAAAACTAACTGCACAACCATAACACACTCCAAACATTCCATATTTAGTTATACATTTTATGGAAATACCAGATATTTAGAACAGGATAAAGTAAAACTACAGCTCATTTTATTATTACATAGAGAATAGTGCATGGACAGCCATGCACAACCAGCCTATTGTACCAGGGATTTTGATTACCTCAGACCTTGAGTGCGAAGCTCGAGAGGTCCGTGGTAATCAGAACACCGAGGTGGCACAATAGGCTGGTTGCACATAAGAGTGCCCATGCACTATTTTTCATAGTGTATGGTCCCCCATTGCCAAAGTTTTTGTTGTAAATTTTGAAACAAAAAAATGTATTCGTTACCCCATTGTGTTCTGGCAGTTGGTGCTGGTTGCTATGTTTACATGTGTGGTTGCTAGGGAGCAGACATCCCTACGTTTATTGCGTAGCCTTCTATTGGCTGTCAATGGGATGTGGGAGGGATTTTCAAGAAAAAAACATGGCGGCATATGTCTCAGTTAGCGAGAGGATGTGGGCTCAGAGGAAACAATTACTTGCAAGTTATTTAAATATCAGGTTCTAATTTTGAAGCAGCTGAGGTTATCTGGTTGATCCTGCATTTGGTTTTCGCTTATGTGCCTGTTCATGTTCGTGTCACTGGTTAAGGGGATCTTGCCACCAATGCTGCTGTTGCTGCTGCCAGGAGGTCTCGCGACCAGTTTATGGTTCTGATAGAACCTCTAGAGCTTTTCCAAACATTGTTGTACCACAGTGTACTACAATCACATTCCATGAGCTTTTGAATTGTGGTACAACATTTGGAAAGGCTCTGATTTCTATACGGAACAGCACCTGACTATACACTATAATCACTTCCTTTCCAATATTTTAACCTTTTCTGACTTATCTTATGTCTTAATGCTGCTTCTTTAGTAAATGTTTAACTTCTACTGAGTCATTGAGACCCGGTGAAAACAAGCCCAAGTTCTGTAAATCCAAATGGATTCTTTCTGGCTGACTACACTTTCCCAGTCTCCCCACCCGGCACCCCTCCATACCATCTCAATTCCAAAAAGCTGATAGTGTGTTTCCTTTTATCCTTGTTCAGAACATGCTTACCAATAGCATATTTAATGTTGCCACCCTTCCATGCACGTACATGTTCCCCAATTCATTGTTTAAAGTTTCTAATCGTTCTCCCAATATAGAAAGCATTACATTTAGACTGCAATATATATACTATTCCTTCAGTATTACAGTTTATAAATGAATTGCAAAAAATATTCTTTTTATCCTGTGGATGTTTAATTTCACTCCCTTGAATAATGTAACTGCAGTATATACAGTTACCACACCGTTTGTTCACATTGGGAGCCTTCTAAAACATATTCTTTTCAGGTGCAACATAATGGCTACCAACCACTATGTCCCTTATGCTCCTCGCTTTTCTAAATGTCAACTCAGGTTTTCTGGTAGGTATTTTGTAATCTAGAGCCCCTCAACATAATGGGCCACCTTCTATTGATAATATCCCTAACCTCATTTGCCCTGTGTGTAAATGTTGTGATGAATCTTGGGAAATCAGGGTGCTGTATTGATCTTTTAGGTGACTTATTTTCCAGCAGCATTTTTCGCTCCAACTGGTTAACTTGCTCTAATGCTGTAGCAACTAGAGCCTGTTCATAACCCCTAACAGTAAATTTATTGACCATCTCATGAGCTCTAATCCCATATTGTTTTGCTTCATTGCAATTTTGTTTAACTGCCCCTTTGGAACAGCATTTTTTGCATCTGAAGGATGGCAACTTGTAGCTTGCAACAGAGTGTTGTGATCTGTAAGCTTTACAAATAAATCTGATGCTATACCCCCGTGTAGTTCAACATCCAGAAATTCAGCACGTTCCAAATGTGTCACTAACTTGAACTTTAAAGCACAATTTTTTGATTCTAAATAATGCACAAACAGAATCAGATCTGCTTCCCTTCCCTTCCATATGATTAATATATCTTCAATAAAACGCCTCCACAAATTCACACAACCCAGGTGTGGATTTGCGGAGGCATTCCTGACATAGAGATATTCCCAACTAACGAAATACTAATTAGCAAAACTGGGGCAAATGTAACCCACTTAGCTGTATCCCTGATCTGCAAATAATAAATCCCCTTAAACATAAACACATTAAGGGTCAAAACCAATTGTGCCAAATATAATAATAACTTTGTTGGAGGGTGGGCACCAGGATTTCTCTGATCTAAAAAGAATTGCATAGCAGACAAACCCTCACTATGTGAATAGAAGTGTACAAAGACTGTACATCTAGACTAGCAAACCGCCAGTCATCCTCCATAGCTATATCTTGTGCAGTGTTCAGTATGTCTGTAGTGTCACGAATGTAAGATGGAATATTCTGTACTATAGGTTTAATAAAGTTATCGATGAACTGTGACAAAGGTTCAGTAATCCACCCCTTACCAGAGACAATAGGATGCCCTGGTTGTTCATTTAAACTCTTATGTATTTTGGGCAGAACATAGATCATAGGCACTACTGGAAATTCAGTTGTTAAAAACATTTTTCCCTCCATATTTATCCAGTTATTATCTAGTGCCCACATAAAATATTCATCTGTTCTTTTTTAAAAGTTTTCATCAAGTTCCCCGTCAGCTTTCTATAGTATTCAATATCATTTAACTGTTTTAGAATTTCCCATTCATATTTATCACTGTCCAGTACACCACTAGCACATGCCTTGTCAACTGGCTTTACAATCACTGACCTGTCTCTGGCTAGATTTTGTAATGCTTCTTTTTCTTGAAATGTCAAATTACTGGTTACCTCCCTTTTAACTGTGGGGTTCAAGTCCAAATGCATCAAATCCACCTCGCATTGTCTTAAAAAGAACTTCACTGCTGGTCCATGGGGCGGGCAAAATGTAGATCTAGGTCAAAAACTATTCACTGGAATTTGTCAAGAACCCAGCTCAGCATCTGACACAAGATTCTCTGGGGGAAAAGTCTTAAGGGTTATTTTTCTGGTAAATAATTGGAGATCAATCATGGTCCTACTAACATCAAGTGGTGCAGAGGGAATAAATGTCAAACCCTTGCTTAATTCTCATCCTTCATCAGCACTTAACATCCATCCATAGAGGTTAACAACATTGTCTTGTGCACAGATATTGGTTCTCAATTGTTTAAGCTGAAATGTCTTCCACCTCTTATGCCCCCCGTCCTCTACCCTGGTTTTGTACAAACTTGACACTTGTTTGGCACTTGCTGCATTGTAGAACCTGCTGTATTTGTTCGTGTTGTATAATTGGGGGGGGCTGAGTTCTGTCGAAACATCAAATGATTTTGTTCTTTTCTTCGGGGCAAAAAATAAGAACTGTTGCTTGATGTATCAGAATCTGGCCCTGATGTATAATCGAGTACTGTGGCTTCATCTATTTGTACTTTCTTAAGCCTTGATCTTGGAGCTTCCTGTTGTTTATTGGATCAGTTAAATACTATTCCATTCAGTCTACTGCATCTCTTTTTAACTTTTTTTCTTTTGCTGCTTTCAAGCAAGCATAATATCTAAGCATTTTCTTATCTAATTCTTTCCTTAGATCTATTAATTCCACCTCAGGAACCAATTCTGCTAACTGATGTTCCAGCTTTTTAATATTATTAGCCACCTGCTCTCTCATTGGTATTGCATTCGGTAGTATGAGCTTCATCCACTTTGTGGAAGCCTCATGTGCAATCTCCTGCCATTTATCCATAAATTATTTAATGTCAGTTCCAAATGCTGACATCTTTTTTTTTATACTATGTATTTATTATATTTTTCATTTGCAAAATCATAGGACAGTTTTTACAAAGTATAAGTTAAGACAGCACATAATTACATCAGTCAGATACGTAGCAACAGATTAGTCAAAGGTCTCAGGACAACTTACATATTTTACAAAGTAATTCATATAGTGAGCACTAAGACATTTACGTAAGACATCATCAGAGTTGATATGTTTCTAAGGTACAAAAGTAGGATCTAAAGATGAAATATATAGGATCCATTTCCTCCATTTAAGCTCGAATGCAGACCTTTTATCTGTGCTTTTAGCTATTAATTTCTCTAATACATAGATTTCTCCCATAATTCCCTGCCAGTTCTGTATATTTGGAGACTTCTTCCCCCAGTTTCTAGTAATTGCTTTTTTAGCTGCTAGCATATAAGTGATTAATAGTGATCCTCTGGGTATTGGGAGGCCCTCTGGCGGAACTGAGAGTAATACCAGCTCAGGGGTCAATACAGCTTCTGCATCTACCAATTCTTTTAATGTCTCTAAAATATCTCTCCAGTAACCTGCTAACTACAGGCAGGCCCAAAAAACATGGAACTGATCCGCAGACATTTCTCCACAATCTCTCCAGCAATTACTTAGTGTCTCTGATGAAAACCTGGCCAGTCTTGCCGGAGTATAGAAAAATCTATTTCTAATTTTCCAGGCAAATTCTCACCAGTAGGAGGCTCCTAAAAGTCCTATTGAGAATTTAGCATACTTTTCCCAATCTTCCATTGATACCTGGAGTGGAAGCACTTTATTCCAGGCATTTAGAATTCTCTGAGTTTTAGTTTTTGATAATTCCCTCAAACCCCTGCATATTAGTCCCACAAAGTGGGGCCACAACTGTCCCCTCACTGTGGTCATGGCTGAAGTAAGCAATAAAGGGGGGATCTGGGAGTCTACTAAAAGCTAGTCCTTTACGTTCAATGCTCTCTCTTAACCTTGCATAGATTGGAAAGTCTTGTTGTGGAAGATTGCATGTTCCGTGAAATTTAGTAAATGAGAGGACCCCCCCTGGCATACACCAAGTGGAACATAAATTTAAAATCTTTTTGCCTCCATTGAGCCAAAATACCCTCCTGTTCCAGAGTAAGAGTTTGAATTCTGAAATTTAATAGATTAAAATAGGGATCTACTGGTTCTAGCTCTCTTAGATGGATGAGTCTCCTCCAAGTCTCCATAGTAGAATTTGTACTATAAATAAGTCTGGGTCTTTTATTTATTGGGGCATATAGCAATTGTAAAAGTTCACTGCCCTCCTTTACCCCATTAAGGGTAAATTCTAAATTCTTCCATGGTATCTCATATTTTGGATTATTCCAATTGAAAACTTGAGTTATGACTGTGCGTATGCATACACCTGAAGATCAGGCAAATTTAAGCCTCCCTCATTTTTTGGTAACATTACAAATGCTGACATCTTAATGATTCTTAAATCTCTCAGGACCTGCTTTAGAGCTAAATAAGCTTCTATAGATGTTTTGTGCCAGTACATACGGCATGCTTTTTTACCATCTTTTCTAATTTAAAATATATAGTGCGAGCACTCACAGAACCACTTTCTCTACTGAACCACTTGTATTTGGTACAGTGCAATTATCTAAAAGTGGGTTACTAGAACCACTGTGTTCAAAAACATGCTCTGCATAGTGAAACTGTCCTAGATTTAAAGGTTCCATGTTATTAACTGCATTCCCATAATTATTCTCCATAATGGAACAATTTCTTGTACAATCTTCTCAGTAACAATGCATATTTCCTTAAAGTGCACAAATACTCACTTGTCCTTCACAGTTTCTGATGAACATATAGTGAGTGCTTGTTTGTACTGGCACAAAACATCTGTACAAGCTTATTTAGCTCTAAAGCAGGTCCCGAGAGGTTTAAGACTCATTAAGATGCCGGCATTTAAGAATCATTAAGATGCCAGAATTTATGGATAAATGGCAGGAGATTGCACATGAGACTTCCACAAAGTGGATGGAGCTCAAACTATTGAATGCAATACCAGTCAGAGAGCAGGTGGCTAATAATATTAAAAAGCTGGAACATCAGCTAGCAGAATTGGTTCCTGAGGTGGAATTAATAGATCTAAGGAAAGAATTAGAAAAGAAAATGCTTAGACATGATGCTCATTCAAAAGCAGCAAAAGAAAAAAGTTAAAAAGAGATGCAGTAGACTGTCTGAATGGAACAGTATTTAACTGGTCCAATAAACAGGAAGCTCCAAGACCAATCCTTAAGAAAGTACAAATAGATGAAGCCACAGTACTCGATTATACATCAGGGCCAGATTCTGATGCATCAAGCAACAGTTCTTATTTTTTGGCCCGAAGAACCAGACAAAATCATTTGATGTTTCAACAGGATTCACCTCCCCCCCCCCACTATACAACACAAACAAATACAGCAGGTTCTACAATGCAGCAAGCACCAAACAAGGTTCCAGTTTGTACAAAACAAGGGCAGAGGTAGAGAACGGGGGGGGGGCGGTAAGAGGTGGAAGAAATTTGAAGTTAAACAATTGAGAGCCAATATCTGTGCACAAGACAATGTTGTTAACCTCTTGGGACAGATATTAAGTGCTGATGAAGGACGAGCATTAAACAAGGGGTTGACATTTATTCCCTCTGCACCACTTGATGTTATCAGGACCATGACTGATCTCCAATTATTTACCAGAAAAATAACCCTTAAGACTTTTTTCCCAGAGAATCTTGTTGCAGATGCTGAGTTGGGTTCTTGCCAAATTCCAGTGAATAGTTTTTGACCTAGATCTACATTTTGCCCACCCTGTGGACCAGCAGTGAAGTCCTTTTTAAGACAATGCGAGGTGGATTTGATGCATTTGGACTTGAACTCCTCAGTTAAAAGGGAGGTAACCAGTAATTTGGCATTTCAAGAAAAAGAAGCATTACAAAATCTAATCAGAGACAGATCAGTGATTGTAAAGCCAGCGGACAAAGGGGGTGCTATTGTTGTACTTGACAGTGATAAATATGAAGGGGAAATTCTAAGACAGTTTAATGATATTGAATACTATAGAACGTTGACAGGGAACTTGATGAAGGTTTTTAAAAAAAAAAGACATGAATATTTGATGTGGGCACTAGTTAAGAACTGGATAAATATGGAGGGGAAAAAAGTTATTAACAACTGAATTTCCAGTGGTGCTTACGATCTATGCTCTGCCCAAAATACATAAGAGTTTAAATGAACTACCAGGGTGTCCTATTGTCTCTGGTAAGGAGTGGATTACTGAACCTTTGTCACAGTTCGTTGATTACTTTATTAAACCTATAGTACAGAATATTCCATCTTACATTCGTGACACTACAGACATACTGAACACTGCACAAGATATAGCTATGGAGGATGACTGGTGGTTTGCTCCTCTAGATGTACAGTCTTTGTACATGTCTATTTCACATAGTGAGGGTTTGTCTGCTATGCAATTCTTTTTAGATCACAGACCCCCATGCCCATCCTCCAACAGAGTTATTATTATATTTGGCACAATTGGTTTTGACCCTTAATATGTTTATGTTTAAGGGGATTTATTATTTGCAGATCGGGGTAAAGCTGTGGGGCTACTTTTGGCCCCAGTTTTGTTAATTTGTATCTGGCTAGTTGGGAATATATCTATGTCAGAAACACCTCTGCAAATCTACACCTGGGTTGTGTGAATTTGTGGAGGCGTTTTATTGATGATATGTTAATTATGTGGAAGGGAAGCGAAGCAGATTTGATTTTGTTTATTCAACATTTAGAATCAAAAAATTATGCTTTAAAGTTCAAGTTAGTGACACAATTGGAACGTACAGAATTTCTGGATGTTGAACTATACAAGGATGTGGAGGGGGTATAGCATCAGATTTATTTGTAAAGTCTACAGATCGCAACACCCTGTTGCAAGCTACTAGTTGCCATCCTTCACATGTAAAAATGCTATACCAAAGGGGCAGTTAATACGGACTAAATGAAATTGCAGTGAAGCAAAACAATATGAGGTTAGAGCTCAGGAGATGGTCAATAAATTTACTGTTAGGGGTTATAAACAAGCTCTAGTATCTACAGCATTAGAGTAAGTTAACCAGTTGGAGTAAAGAATGCTGCTGGAAAATAAGTCGCCTAAAAGACCAATACAGCACCCTGATTTCTCAAGATTCATCACAACATTTACACACAGGGCAAATGAGGTTAGGGATATTGTTTGTTTGTTTGTTTGTTTGTTTAAAATTTATTTTTATACAGGTTTATCTGTTGGGAAATTAATCCCCAATTTCAACAAATACCTGTGTTATCATACAAAACATCAAACATAACAAAAACACACAATACAATAACAAAAATTAATAACAATTACAACTAACATTTAAATAATTAAACAATTCATGCTTAAAAGTATACAAATCAGAAATTTCAATAATTTCACAAGACAAACCATTCCATATTATCAATAGAAGGTGGCCCATTCTGTTGAGGAACTCTAGATTACAAAATATTTTCTACCGGAAAAACCTGAGGTGACATTTAGAAAAGTGAGGAGCATAAGGGACATAGTGGTTAGTACCCATTATGTTGCACCTGAAAAGAGTATGTTTGGGAAGGCTCCCAATGTGAACAAATGGTGTGGTAATTGCATTTACTCCAGTTACATTATTCAAGGGAGTGAAATTAAACAACCATGGGATAAAAATAATATTTTTAGCAATTCGTTTATAAACTGTAATACTGAAGGAACAGTGTAAATATTGCAGTGTAAATGTGATGCCTTCTATATTGGGAGAATGATTAGAAACTTTAAACAATGAATTAGGGAACATGTACGTGCATGGAGGGATGGCAACACTAAATATGCTATTGGTAAGCATGTTCTGAACAAGGATAAAAGGGAATACACTATCAGCTTTTTTATGTTTGCTTGCACGCATGTGCAAGAAACATAGTGCCATCATCGGAGCTTTCGGAGGTGTGTCAGCCCTCTTCCAATTCAGTCAGTGTGTTTGCAGGTGCAGCTGCAGTTCTCCAATGCCTGCTGGAGCTGTCTATGACAGCTCCAAAATGCAGTGGAGTACAGTTGAAAGGGGGAGCTATGCTTCAGTGAGCAGTGATCCGATATCGCCTGCTCATGCGTGCTCCCCTACACACACACACACACACACACACACACACACGTACACACACACATGCTGCGTGCTTCCCCACCAATGCACAGACTGTATAGCCAACGGGGGTGCCCAATCCTCCGTCGGCTGTGCTGCGCCACCCCTGAAACACAGTTTTATATGCCACGCTGGGTGCCCACCCCAGCGTGGCTACACGTCATATAGCCAATGGGGGTGCCCAATCCCCCGTTGACCCCACTGTGTCCCCCCCGAGTACAGGTTGCCATGCTGTGTGCCCACCCCAGCATAGCTACACATCATATAGCGGACGGGGATGCCCAATGCCCTGTCAGCTCCACTGTGCCCCCCCAAGTACAGGGTGCCATGCTGGGAGCCCACCCCAGTGTGGCAACAGATGCCATGGCCGACGGGGGTGCCCAATCCCCTGTCAGCTCCACGCCCCCCCAGCCATCCTTCTGCCATGCTGGGAGCCCACCCCAGCGTGGCAACAGATGCCATGGCTGACGAGGGTTCCCAATCCTCCATCAGCTCCACGCCCCCCCTGCCGTCCTTCTGCCATGCTGGGAACCCATCCCAGCATGGCTACATGTCATATAGTGGACGGGGATGCCTAATCCCCCGTCAGCTCCACTGTGCCCCCCAAGTACAGGGTGCCATGCTGGGAGCCGACCCCAGCCTGGCAACAGATGCCATGGCCAACGGGGGTGCCCAATCCCCTGTCGGCTCCATGCCCCCCCAGCCATCCTTCTGCCATGCTGGGAGCCCACCCCAGCATAAGCAAGCGTCCGTGTCTTCGTAATAAAAAAAAACAACTGAAAATCGAAAACGGTCCCTCGCTGTGTCTGCCCCTACCCGTGCCCACCCACTGCGCACTCTGCCTCCCCAAAACCCCCACCCCATACTTACCTCTGGAGTTTGTCACGATAATCTTCGGCGGACCGGGAACACGTCTGCCCTCTTCAAAGCCGACCGCGAACTGAGGAAATACTGGTAAGCTGTATAATGGGATAGATAGGGTTTTTTCAACTTAATTGCATATCTCAGGCATTTTTTGGAATTTTTGCACCAAATTTTCAACATGGGGTTTTTGGGACCCCTTCTCATGAATGATGTCACTGTCATGGCGTTACTCAGGCCTGAAGGGTGATTTCATAGCCACTGCGCAAAATCACCTTTCCAGAATGATTAATGAAATGACACTGCCAAAGTTCATAAGGTGGGCTCTCAAAAAGCCTATTTTGAAAATTTGGTGGAAAAATTTCTAAAAATGACTGTTTTAAGGCGTCGTTGCGCAGTTCCTACACACGCTCATAAGTTCGTGAATTTTCAATATTTTCACTCCAGATTTTCAACATTGCCATTTTACCACATCTTCTTATGAGCAGTACAGCTATCATTTTTCACATCTCACCCAAAATGTGTTTCCGCCCATATAGCGCACAATGGCGCAGTCGGTGTACAAAATCAATGTCGTGGACATTAATAAAATCACAGTGACACAGTTCATGAGCAGAGGTCTTAAAATTGCTATATTTGAAAATTTGGTAAAAATTCCTAAAATGACTGTTTCACGAGCCTGCGTTGCGCACTTCCTACGCTCGCTCGTAAGTTTGCAAAATTTCAATATTTTCACTCCAGATTTTCAACATTGCCATTTTACCACACCTCCTTATGAGCAGTACAGTTGTCATTTTTCACATCTCACCCGCAATGTGTTTCTGCCCATGTAGCGCACAATGGCACAGTCGGTGTGCAAAATCAATGTATGGGACACGTTAAGAAAATCACAGAGACACTGATCATGAGCAGATGTGTTAAAATGGCTATGTTGAAAATTTGGTGAAAAAATTCTCAAAAATGACTGTTTTAGGAGCGCACGTTGAGCAGTTATTACGCACGCTGGCAAGTTTGCGAATTTGTAATATTTGCACACCAGATTTTCAACAGTGCCATTTTACCGCACTTCCTTATGAGCAGTACAGCTACCATTTTTCACATCTCACCCAAAATGTGTTTCTGCACATGTAGCGCACAATAGCACATTCGGTGTGCGAAAACAATGTTTGGGACAGATTAAGAAAATCACAGTGACACTGGTCATGAGCAGAGGTCTTAAAATGGCTATATTGAAAATTTGGTGACAAAACTCCATAAAATGACTGTGTTATGAGTGAGCATTGCGCAGTTTCCATGCACCCTTGTAAGTTCATGAATTTTTAATATTTTCAGTCCAGATTTTTACCAGTGGCATTTTTCCACACCTCCTTATGAACAGTACAGCTGTCATTTTCCACAACATGGCAGAAATGTGTTTTCACACTTTCAGCACAGAAATGCGTGGTCACTGTGGGAAATCATTGTTCGGGACAGATAAAGAAAATCACACTGACACTGTTCATGATCGGAAGTCCCAAAATGCCTCTGTTGACAATCTGCTGTAAAAAAATTCCCAAACTAGTTACATTATGGGTGTGCATTGCACAGTTTCTACGCACGCTCATGACTTCACTAGTTTTTTTAAGATTTTCACAGCAGATTTTCAACATTGCCATTTACACCTCCCATGAACAGTACCGCTGTCATTTTTCACATCAGTTGAATGTGTTTTTGCACCTGTGGTGCCAAATGCCATAGTCACTGTGCAAAAGCAGTTTCCAGCTAACAAACTGATATTGCCACTGTTTATAGGTGGGGTCACAAAAAACATGTTGAAAATTTGGAGTGAAAAATACCAGCCAATGCCTGAGGCGTTAGGTTTCACCATAACGCCCCACCCTGCAGAGAATGACAGGCATCAGGGGTGTGACTTGGGATTCTTGCTTGTCATGCTCATACCATTCCACCCCCACCCACACCCTGCAGCCAGTGAGAGGCATTGAGGTATGCCTTGGACTCTTTGGGCCCAAACTTCACCCCATTCTCCTATAGCGAACCCATCTCACCGTATTTCCTGATGGAATGGGGTGCGCATAAGGGCCAAAGACCCCCAAGGCACATTCAGTGGTGGCTCTACACCAGGGCCCACCAGGGCACGTGCCCTGGTAAAAAAATGCTGTGCCCCAGTTGGTGCCCCATATGATGCAGAGATTCCCCCATAGTAACAATATATAAGTGCCCTGGCTACCATCTGTTGTGCCCCGGGTGTGCCCTAGTAACCATTTGTGGCTAGAGCCGCTGCTGGGCACATTGTGACACTTGTCAGTGTCTGCAGGGTAGGGTGTGGTGAAATGGTGTGGTGGTTATGCCTGATGACCCAAAGGCGCACCCCAATGCCTGTCACTCTCTGCAGGGTGGTGGTGGGGTTGGCTTCAGTTCAATACTTCACTGCCATTCCTATTATGCAGCTCTGTAACTTCTACACTACCAATGCCAATGCCAGCAAGCAAACATTCAGCATTGACAAATGCTTGTTGGAATTGAAATGGTATGGAGGGGTGCGGGGGGGGGGACTGGGAAAGTATAGTCAGCCAGAAAGAATCCATTTGGATTTACAGAACTTGGGCTTGTTTTCCACCGGGTCTCAATGAAACATTTACCAAAGAAGCAGCATTAATACATAAGAGAAGTCAGAAAGAGTTAAAAATATTGGAAAGGATGTGATTGTAATAAATTACAATAAGTTAAAAATCTCTGATGAAGCCTTGGATTTCTGTTTAAGTAATAAAACTATTCTGCAGGTTGCACGAATATATTCAAACAACATGAAGTCTTGCTATATTATGACATATGCAGTGAGTCCCAACCTTCGAACTGCTTCGGAGGTGAAAGAGTTAACTTTCCATGCCAGGCATGGAACGCTGAGCTCGAGCTTGGTTGAAAACTCTGTCTGTTGTTCTTCAAACTCAAACTGTCAGATTCTTTACTCTGCCTCACTGAACAGTCGCTCCGGAGATTTCTCCTTCTGCTCGGTTCATTTTGTCGGTTAAAAGTATTATTTTCCCGGTTTTTTGACCGAATTTAAACCGCAACCGGTCAGTTCAAGCTCTGTCTGCGGTATTGTATGTACTAGATAGGATTTACATTACTTTCTGTGTGGAACTTGTAAATGGTTTATCGGTTTGGTTTGAACCGATCAGGTTGTTTAAAATACATTAATCTATCCTTTAGAGTGTGGTTACCGGTTCTTATTGGTTCTAAAAAAAATGGATTTCATTACGTTTTTTTCCACGACCCGTGACATGGTTGGGAACCAATAAGAGAGTCTTGCCTGGCAGATTGCCATAAACAGGCAAGTTTGGTTAGGACTGGCACTATGTCTGAGAAACCCAAAAGAAAAACCGGGCCCACTGGGTTTCAACACTGCAGTGTCTGTGGGGAAGTCTTTGCTAAGGCTGACCCCACACCACCTGTGTTTATTGTCTGGGGTTTGACCACCTCAATGCAGACTGCCAGATTTGTAAAAATTTCCCTGCAGCTACCCTGGAAAAGAGAGTTGGTAGGCTCAGGGAAAGGGAGGCCAAAAAGTCCGCTGAACCGGATGGCCAGCCCGGTTCAGTTTCAACCGAACCAGAGGGAGTGCCCTCTGACCAGGGCGAGACTTCCTCGGGCAAAAGGAAAGCCGACTCGGAGGAGTCGGTTCCAGCAAAAAGGACTAGGAAATCAGCTGGTGTGGAGCCAAAACTTTCCTCTCTAACCGCAGAAGAAATAGCCAAAGCGATTAAAATTGTCCAGTTGCTTTCCCCGTTCCGACTGAACCGGCACCATCAGGTAAGCATACGGTTCGGTCGGTTCCACCGGTTCAAGAGTATGATTTAGAGGAATTTTATGAACCGGAGGAGGGGGAAGAGAGTATGAGGAGAGTGAATGTGGATTTGAAAGTCTGGATGTGCCCATTGAACGGACATCTCCCAGACAGACCTTCAGAGTGTCTCCTCCTAGGCTTTCTGAGTCCTTCTCATTTTATGTTTTATAAAAAAGTGGCTGAAACCCTCCAGCTCCCTATGGAGGAAGCTGTGGATGATCAAGAGGAGCCTGACTATGTAGACATGATGGATATCCCAGAGTCTAGGAGACTGTCTATTCCTTTGCATAAATCTTTTGGAAAACAGACAGTAAAAATTCTAAAAACTCCTCACACTATACCTCCTGTGGATAAGAGAATTATTATTATTATTTGGTTTTTGTTTACCGGGTAAGTACACTAGACAACAATGTTGCCTATATTCAGGCACGACCCGGGAGAGTACAGACAGGGGAGACCAGAGTCAACATTAAAGAGTATTTCATGACACAGCATGAGGTGAGAACAAACATTTGAACAGTATACAGCCAGGTACAGTCATTATCAGTAACGACAAAGAGAAACAGATAACATTACATTAATTATTTTCATCTGATGATACTTTTGGACAAGAGGTACACATTGTCAGGCTCTGATACGGAGTTCCTTACACAACAATGCAGCCATGTTGGGGTAGTGCAGGCTGCAGCCTGTGACAAGGCAAATATTCCCTTGGCTTCACACCCCCCCTGAAAAGGACTCCAGGAGGATTGATGCCATGGCAAAGAAACAGTACATGGCAGCATCCTTGGGACTCAGACAGGCAAACTATATGGCTTATGTTGCTAGATACCAGAAATCCAGATGGGATACTGTTATGGCTCTAGCAAAACAGGTCCCTGGCCAGCTTGCCAAGGAGCTGGAGCAGGTGGCTGCTGATGGTATTGAGGCATCCAAGGTGCAATTCCATGCTGCAGTGGACTCTAATGATGTGTCATCAAGAGTCATGGCTACATCTGTGGCACTTCGCAGAATGGCTTGGCTCAGATGTACTAGCCTGTCACAGGATACCTAGACTAAGGCCATGGATTTTCCTGTTCTGGGTAATTCTCTGTTTGGGGAGCAGACAGAGAAGTACATGAAGAAAATGGGTGAGTATAGGACCACCTATAGGAGTGCAAAGGCCAAGGAAAGGCAGGCCACTCCTCAAAGGTAGCCTTCCAGGGGCAGGGGCAGGTTTTTTCATAGGCCTTTTACCAAGCCCAGGCCTCCTCTTCAGCTTATGCCCAGAGGGGGTTCTTTAGAGGGAGAGGCAGACGGGGTACAAGCAGACCTGCTTCCACCCCTCAGCCTAAAGCCCCTGCCAACAGGCACCTCTGATGGGGTGGCCAGGGCCTATTCTCCACTACTTGTAGGGGCAGGCTTTCGTACTTTTTCCAGGACTGGAAGTCTCTAACATCAGACAAGTGGGTCCTGAAGTAGTAAGCCAAGGATTGGTTCTCAGCTTCAAAAAATTTCCAAAGATGAGAACCAGATCCTTTCCACCTGCAAATCCATCAGAGGCACTTGCCCTAGAGGCAGAAGTCTCTACCCTCCTGGCTCTCAGAGCCACGAAAAGGGTTCCACCCCTACACCAGGGCAAAGGACTGTACTCCAGGTACTTCCTTACCCCAAAAAAGACAGGAGAATGGTGGCCCATCCTGGATCTCAGATACCTAAACAAGCACCTTTTAAAACCAAAATTCAAAATGGTGACTCTGGGAATTATTTTACCCTCTCTAAGGCCAGGGGACTGGCTAGCGTCCCTGGACCTCAAGGATGCTTACTTCCATATTCTCATCAGAAGCTCCCATCGAAAGTACCTCAGGTTCAAGCTGCCCTCAGGCCATTACCAGTTCAGAGCAAAGCCTGTTGGCCTCACCTCTGCTCCAAGGGTATTCACAAAATGCCTGGCAGTAGCAGTTGCCTACCTAAGAAGGCAAAAAATTGCCATCTTTCCTTACCTGGACGACTGGCTCATAGTAGGCCAGTCTCCAGACCAAGTCAAGTTACATCTTCAGATAACCCAGCAACTGCTTACCTCTCTAGGTTTCCTTCTGAATCTTGCAAAGTCAGTTCTAGAGCCTGTCCAGCTTCTCACCTTCATAGGCGCAGAACTGAACACAGAGGAAGCCAGAGCCTTCCTTCCTTTGGACAGGATGAGGACCCTGGTCTCTCTGGCCTCCTCATTCACCCTGCAGGTCTCTCAACCAGCAAGGCATTTTCTACAGCTCCTGGGAAACATGGCTGCATCTACAGCAGTAGTGCAAGAAGCCAGATTTCAGATGAGGGACATTCAGTTCCATTTGAGAGCCTTTTGGTCTCAAAGAAAGGAGCCCCTAACCAAGTTGATCCCAGTAACTCGAACCCTGATCCAAGCCCTACAGTGGTGGCAGGATCAGAACAACCTGAGACAAGGGGTCCCCTTTGTCACTCAGCCTCACTCTTTAATCCTTACTACAGATGCATCCCTCTTGGGGTGGGGAGCTCACATGGGCGACCTCACTACCCAGGGACTGTGGTCCCCTCAGGAATCTCTGCTCCACATCAACCTGTTGGAGCTCAGAGCAGTTTTTCTAGCACTTCAAGCTTTTTCCAAATCTGTTCAGAACAAAGTTGTACAGGTCAGAACAGACAACACCACTACAATGTGGTACATCAACAAGCAAGGAGGCACTCAGTCTACGGCCTTGTGCACCAAAGCAATGAAGTTGTGGTCTCTGGCTTATTCCCTGAACACCTTCCTTACGGCAGTTCACCTCCCAGGCAAGGACAATGTCCTGGCAGATGCTCTCAGCAGGATTTCCCAGGGCCATCACGAATGGTCACTGGATCCCCTGGTCCTGGGAGTACTTTTTGCCAGATGGGGCACCATGCAGATAGATCTTTTTGCAGCCCCAATCACCAGCTTCCCCTTTTTTTCTGCAGGCCCCCAGTGTTGGGCTCAGCCCTTCTGGATGCCTTAGTCCTCAATTGGGAAGGGAAGTTTCACAATGCTTTTCCCCCCTTCCCTCTCCTGTTCAAAGTGTTAGTCAAAATCAGATCTCAATCCTGCAAAGCGATTCTGATTGCTCCAGATTGGGCCAGACAACCCTGGTATCCACTCCTACTGTCCTTAGCAGTCCATCTTCCCCTGTGTCTTCCCAGGAATCACAATCTGTTAACCTGTGCTCACGGAAGAGTTTGGTACACAAACCTCAAATCTCTCAATCTCAAGGCCTGGCTCTTGAAGAGTTAGAGTTTGCTGATCTACACCTCTCCCAGGGTGTAATGGATATATTGAAGGCTTCTAGGAAGCCTTCCACCAGGGCTGCTTACAATTCCAAATGGAAGAGGTTTTCTATATGGTGCTCTGGGAAGCATATTCCCCCAGAATCTGCTGATTTACCCACAGTCCTGGATTATATGGTCCATTTAAACACTTTGGGGCTGAGACCAGCTACCCTAAAGGTGCATTTGGCAGCTGTGTCTGCTTTTATTTCAGCAGGTAAACCCTCTTCTCTTTCAACTCATCCTGTATTCTCTAAGTTTTTTAAGAGATTGCTTCACACCAACCCTCCATTCAGGGACCCTGCCCCTGCCTGGGATCTTAATGTTTGCATTGCTCAGCTTATGCAACCTCCCTTTGAGCCCTTGTCTTCAGCAGAGCTTAAATATTTGACTTGGAAGACTGTGTTTCTGGTAGCCATCACTTCTGCCAGACGCATAAGTGAATTATAAGCTTTGTCAGTGGAGCCTGATTTTATGTCCTTTCATAGAGATAAGGTGGTCCTCAGGACTAACAGGAAGTTCTTGCCTAAGGTGGTTTCAGTTTTCCACCTTAATCAATCTATTTCTCTTCCAGTATACTTCACCGACCATTCCTCCTCTGGCGAGAGGAGGTTGCGCAGCTTAGATGTGAAGAGAACCCTTAGTTACTACATTGAGCGTACCAAGGGTCACAGGTTTGACTCCCTCCAACTGTTCCTCACTTATGGTGAGGTTGGTAAAGGGAAACCTGCCACTAAAAGATCCATTGCCAGGTTGATTGTCTCTTGTATCCAGTTCTGTTATGAAAAGCTGGGTAAGGTTCCTCCCTCAGGCCTGAGGGCTCACTCTACCAGAGGTACAGCTGCTTCCCTGGCTGCTGCCAGGGACATCCCCATTCTAGAGATTTGTCAAGCAGCTACCTGGAAAACAGTTCACACTTTTACAAACGCTTACTCCCTGGACATCCAGGCTGGGAGTGATGCTCGGTTTAACACAAGCTGTGTGTCAGCCCTATTTCCTAAGTAGGTTCTGTCCCTCCTCCATGGAGGTACTGCTGTGTAGTCTGCATATGTCATAATATAGCAAGACTTCATGTTGTTTGAAGAAAAAATTACTCACCTTAGTAATGTTGTTTCTTCTAATGGAGTCTTGCTATATTATGACCTCCCCCCACCTGCCCCTCTCAGAACCTCTGTTTTTGGGATGTGGGTGGGCAGTGCAGTGTTGGCACTTAGTAGATGCCCACCTTGTTTTTCACCCCTCTCTTTTGGGGTGTCTGGGTGTTGTGTTTTTCATTTTTGGGTCTCCTGACTTGAGTCTTTGTTTGGGACCAAAAATGTGTTCTTATATTTAGTAGCCAGTTGGCTAGTGTAGGTTTACAGCTTCCACACAGGACCTTAGTGAGTTTAGCTCGTAAAGATCTGACAGTTTGAGTTTGAAGAACAACAGACAGAGTTTTCAACCGAGCTTGAGCTCAGCGTTCCATGCCTGGTATGGAAAGTTAACTCTTTCACCTCCGGAGCAGTTCGAAGGTTGGGACTCACGGCATAGGTCATAATATAGCAAGACTCCATTAGAAGAAACAACATTACTAAGGTGAGTGATTTTTTCTTTTGGCAGCTAACTTGGTTTTCCTGGTCTCCCTCCTAAGTGTTGGTCTCCCCCCTTTCCCCAGCTTATTGTGTGCTTTTTTGATTCTGATCTGTAGTTTTACTTTATCCTATTCTAAATATCTGGTATTTCCATAAAATGTATAATTAAGTATGGAATGTTTGGAGTGTGTTATGATTGTGCAGTTAGTTTTTGATATGTAGTGCTAGCATTCGGGACAGCAGCGTATTCATTAATGAAAACAACAAAAGCAGAAAAACAAACTGAACGGTTGTTATTAGTGGGTTAAAAATATCAATTGTAGATGAATAAAATGAATACAAGAATAGGGGTTTGGGAACTTAACATTTTTCCTTTTGATTTAGAGGAATATAGCCTGAACATTAAGGAGAAAGAGTCAATAATGAAGTCCAGGACATAAAGAAAGAAAACTCAAGTTTAAAGAAACAAAAGTTCTGGGACTCAGACCACATAATTGTTTTATTTGTAATTTGTAATTGTTGTAATTAATTAATGACTGATGGAGGCGTGGAATCAGTGTATTGTGGTATTCACTATTGATGGTTATCTTTTATTAAGCACATGTGTTTGTGCATTGAGATAAATTGTTGTGATTGCACTTTAATGTTGTAATTAAGAGCTGTATATATAGACTCAGAATTCACTGTGTTTAGTATGCCTCCGATGAAACCACATTGAGGTGTGGTGAAATGTAAGGCTTTTTTTTTTTTTTTACACTGCTCTTGCATGTATTGTGTCTGTTCTAGTGCTCGTTGTCTATTTTTTGTACTTTATTACAATGGAATTTTTAAAGAGATTCAAAGATTAAAAGAAATGTTATTTCCATAATCTGAAGCATTTTTTCCATCTGTGGTACAATTAGTACACAGCATTAGTCTTGCTTCTTATAACTGGGATGAACTATAAGAGTGGGTGCATTTAGTGTTGTTTGGATATTTTATTGTTTCTAAGTGCACCCCTCTAAAAAAATTTAAGAGGATAGCAGAGAGCCTCTGTGGAAGTTTAAATAATGTAAACAGTTTAAACCATTGCATGTTAGTTTTCCTTGGACTGCATGTCATCAGATCTTTAACCCTCTTCAAATGTTTTTTCCTTAATAACATCTCTGGCCTTTCACATCAGCATGTCACATGTGCAGCGCAGAGTGAGGTCTCAAATTTTGTAGCAGGAGTTAGGGATATATACTAACATACTAAATGCCAGCAGAATAGGCCTAATGGTCTTTCGTGTCTGCTCGTTTGGTCAGCCCGCACCCTGGGAGCTGACCTTGCAGCCCCCCTCAACCTCTCTGATTTCTCCCTTCCCAGTCCGAGATATTCTCACTGCACAGGACTTTGCTTCCAGAATCCTTCCCCTGTATCTGTCCCACCCCCTTTTGTACCCTTCCACTGTCTCTGCCTCCATCAGCCCCCTGGGCAGTGCATTCCATGGCTCCACCACCCTCTCAGTGAAGTAGCACCTCCTCCTTTCTCCCCTGAATCTCCCCTTCTCCAGCTTCCACCCATGCCCTCTAGTTGCCATCCCTCCTTTCTTCAGAGCACCCTGATGACTACTCCCCTATTTGCCCCATCATGTACCTGAAGACCTCTATCATGTCCTCCCAGTCCCTTCTCTCTTCCAATGTATACATATTTAGCTCTTCGAGCCTCTCCCCATAAGTCCTGTCCCCCAAGATCCAGATCATTTTGGTTTCCCTCCTCTGGACCCACTCCAGGAGTTCAATGTCCCTCTTTAAGTGTGGCCTCCAAAACTGCACACAGTACTTGAGGTGGGGCCCCACCAAGCAGTTATACAGAGGGAGTATCACTTACCTCCTTCTGGAGGTGATCCCCCTAGTGATGCATCCCAGCATCCTGTTGGCCTTGGCCACTGCCCTCCTGCAAGTCTCAGAGTTGTTCATCTTGACATCTACCACCACCCCCAGGTCCCTCCCAGCCATTGAGATTTGTAGCATTTCCCCCTCAGGGTGTACACTTGGCCCAGGTTTCTGGCTCCCAGGTGCAGTACCTTGCATTGAACCTCAGCTTCCACTTTCTAGAACACCTTGCCAGAGCCTCCAGGTCCCCCTGTAGGGCCACCCTCCCCTCCTCCCCATCCACCACCGCCCCCAGTTTTGAGTCATCCGCAAAGAGACTTATCTCCCTCCTGATACTCTTCCTTATGTCAGAGATGTAGGCATTGAACAGGAGGGGCCCAAGGACCAATCCTTGAGGGACCCCACTAATGGCCCTACTTGGGGACGAGACTATCCTGCCAACCACGACCCTCTGGGTCCGGTCCTGGAATCAATTTCCTATCCATCTGATTATCTGGTTCCCCACCCCTATTTCTACCAGTTTATCCAACAGACTCCCATAAGGAACAGAGTCAAATGCCTTGCTGAAGTCCAGAAAGAGGACGTCCAACGATCTACCCAGGTCCAAGGCACTTGTCATCCAGTCATAGAACTCCACAAGGTTTGTCTGATATGATTTCCCCAGGTTGAATCCATGCTGCCTATCGTCCAGGCACCCAGACTTTTCCAGGTTCCCCCCCAGCCTCTCCTTGACAATGCCCTCCCATCACCTTGCCCACCACTGATTTCAGACTGACAGGCCTGTAGTTCCTGCCACCTCCCTTGATCCCCCCTTGTGGATAGGCACCATATGTGCCACCTTCTAATCCTGGGGCACCCACCCAGTCCTCAGAGAGATGCTGAAAAGCTCCACCAGGGGTTTTGCCAGGACATCAGCCAGTTCCTTTAGCACTCTGGGATGTAATTTATCTGGCCTCGGTACTTTCTCTGCCTTAAGGGACCTGAAGGCTCCCTTCACTCTCTCTGCCATTATTTCCACCTCCACTACCTCGTCCCCCTGCTTTGCCTTCTCTCCCTCCTGCTAGTGATGGCCCCCCCTCTCCCCAGACCCACTGATAGGTAAGGATCTCCCCTCCTCAGTTTCAACGTCTCCTCCCATGTATGATGCAGCCCCCCCCATTTTCCTTCATGAAAACTGAGGCGAAGTACTCATTTAGTACCTCAGCCTTTTCCCAAAGGTCTTATACCCATCCATCCCCTGTTTTTATCCTGCTAATCTGCCCCTTCACCCTCCACTTTTCCCCAGTGTATCTAAAGAACCCCTTGTTCCCTCTCCTAATTTCCCTGGCCAGGTTCTGCTCCTTCCTTGCCTTAAGCTGCCCTCACCATCCTAGTGGCCTTTCTGGCCATCAACTCGTACTCCCCTCAATCCCCTTTCACTCCTAGAGCATTTGAAATGCCTATAAGCTGCCTTCTTTCCCCTCACAACCTCCTGAACCTCCCTGGTCCACAACCAGGTTTAATGGGCCATACTGCATTTTTGTCTTACTCTTGCACAGGTGCTGGTAGCATCCTGCATCTCCCTCCTGATGATTTCGCACCTACTGTCAGCATTCATGTCTAGCTCAATCCCATCCAAATGCTTCTTAAGGATCCTTCCCATTTCCTTGAAATCCACTCCCTGAAGTCAGTTACCTCCATCTTTGTGCAGCCTTCTACCCCTCCTAGGTCCAGGTAGAACCAGACCATGGCATGGTTGCTCCACGCCAAGGGGTCCCTTACCTCCAGGCCCCCAATCTGGTCACTGCTTACCAGGACCACATCCAGTATCCGCACCTCCCTGGTCAGTTCCCCCACCTGTTGAGTTAGGAACTCATCCTGAATGGCATCCAACAACCTCTGTTCCCTGGCTACCAAGGATGTCATAGTCTCCCAGTCCATTCCTGGCATGTTTAAGTCACCCAACACCACCACCCTGCCCCTGCCCCTGCCCAAACTGCAGTGTCTCCTCACATCTGCCACCAGACTCTCCTCCAGCTCCTCCACCAGTGTGGGCGGTCTATACACCACTCCTATTTTTACTCTCTTGCCCCCCCGTTATCAAGGTGACCCAAATCGCCTCCACAGTTCTCTCCGCCTCCTCCCCTCCTCCTATGCCAATGCAGTTTTTGACTATTATTGCTACCCCTCCTCCCCTTCCCTCTCCCCTGTCCTTCCTGAACATGGTGTAACCCTCCATGTTCAGGTCCCAGTCATGCCCTGCAGTGGCCCAGGTCTCAGTGACCGCTGCCACATCCACCTCTCCCTCCGTTAGCATCGCCTGGAGCCTATATATATATATATATATATATATATATATATATATATATACACACACACACACATGCAGGGAAATATTAATTAACTGTTTTATCATTGTTAAACATAATAGTTGTTGCCATACTGTTCTTATAGAGCTATCATTAAATTTAGTAAGCTATTATTTCCTTTACATCAAATCACACTGCTTAGTCTGATGAGTCTCTGTTTAGTTTAGTTAAAGATGATAAATGTGATAATATGTCAGATGAAATCCTTAATTTTGTTAGTTTTTGTATAGGTATATGTTATATGTCCTTATGTTAGTTGTATGAACGACTTTTACCTAATGCACTAATTTTCCTGTATTGTCTTTCTATTATGAAACAATAAAAATGTTATTGACAAAATAAAATACTGGCTTGTGTATAAGGTGACTGAACCTAAAGTGGATTAAAATTCTATTTTTTTTTCTTAATAACATCACAGGCCTTCCACATCAGCACATCACATGTGCAGCGTAGAGTGAGGTCTCAAATTTTGTAGCAGGAGTTACGGATATATGTATATGCAGGGAAATTAAATACTGGCCTGTGCAAAAGGTGGCTGAAACTAAACTGGATTAGAATTCTAGTTTGACTATTGATGGCAGTCTGTATAGTCACATGTTTCCTAGAACAAGAAAATGTACTACGCAGTCCCAAGTAGGCGAGTGTGAAGACTGGCAGACTAGTGATAGGCTCAATTTAAATTCATGTGATGTTAACACACCAGAAACGTAGACAAATACAGTTTTTCTGCTGCTGGTAATGACTCTCCTCTTTTCTTTTTTCTTTTTTTTTTTTTTGGGAACATATTTTATCCCTCTTGGTGCTTGGTTGGGACCTCCTACCACCACCTCGCTAAGCCCTAATACCACTCACCTGAAACTGCTCCACACATGCCTGCCAGGCCTTCAAGGTCCACCCACATCTCACTGCTGTTCTACAGCCCCCTACCCTTGGCTTACCACCCAGGGTTGTGTATGCCTATAGTCACTTCAACATTTCTTCCCTGCAGTCCATCTGGCCACCTGCAGTGGAGGTGAAGATCTTGGAGGGTCCCCCACACAGGCTGTGGGAAAAGTCCAAGTACTAAGCATGGTCGGCAGTGAGGGGCTTCATCCACCCAGTCCATTTCACTATTGTCCCTGTTTTTCTGCCTCCCACCAGAAGCACGCCGCATCACTGGGTGTCTGCATGCCAAAGCCCACACATGATTGTGGCACTGTCTGATGCTACCCCTGCACCGCCACCTGTAGTTATCCAGGTGGTGGCAGAGCTGTGGATCCGCAGATACCCCCTCCCTGGAGGAAAGTATCCATTGACAATGCTAGATCCTCTATCCCACCCCACCCCGGACGTCCGATGGCCCTAGCCTGAGTCCCGAACCAAGCTCGTCATCTTGATGAGCAGTAGCCCTACCACTCTGCTGGTGAGTGGTAATCAGTTTCTAATAGTAGGTTTGAATCTGATTTTCACTTTGTGTGCAAAAGCGCAGTATAACTCTATGTAGCCTGAGCTGATACAACAGATTTAGGGACAGAATGCCAACATCCCAAATTCTGAAACTATCCGAAACACAAAACTGTAAACTAAATTTCTAGCCCTTCTTGAGGTGTTTCTGGAACATACTTTGGTGGTAAAGAAGGGGATCAGGAGTGAATGCTAGAGTGCATTTTAGACAGTGCACTGAACAGTTTTAGTATATACACCTTATTTAGTGAAACCATTTTTTTGTTGCTTGCACGCATGTGCAAGAAACATAGTGCCATCATCCGAGTTTTTGGAGGTGTGGCATCCATCTTCCAATTCAGTCAGTGTGTTTGCAGGTGCGGCCCCAGTACCCCCAATCACTGCTGCAGCTGTCTATGACAGAAGTTGAAAATGCAGTGGTCGTACAGTTGAAAAGGAGAGCTCCTTTTCAGTGAGCAGAACTCCTCCCCACACACACCTGCCATGCACGCGTACTGCGTGCTTGATCGCCCAATGCACACACTGTATGGCCTGACGGTGCCCAATCCCATCGGCTCCACGCCCCCCACAAGCTGTCCTGGTGCCACGCTGGGAGCCTTCCCTAGCGTGGCAAAAACTGTTATAGCCAACGGGGGTGCCCAATCCCCCGCCGGCTCCACAGCTGCATGCCTCCACCCCCAAAAGCTTTCCAGGTGCCACACTGGGAGCCCACCCCAGCGTGGCAAAGCTTGTTATGGCTGAAGCAGGTGCCCAATACCCCATCAGCTCCAGCCCCCCAAACAACATTTTCAGCTGCCATTTTGGGAGCCCACCTCAGCGTGGCAAACGTTCCGCGTCATCTTAATAAAAAAAAAAAAATAAACCTATAAACAAAAAAAGGTCCCTCGTAGTCTCCCTGCCACCCCACAACCCGCACCCACCCACTGTGCAACCTGCCTCCCCACAACCCCCCTCACCCCATACTTACCTCTGGACCATGGTGCAACGATCTTCGGTGGACCAGGAACACATCTGCACTCTTCAAAGCCGACCGCGAACTGAGGAAATGCCGGTAAGCTGTATAATGTTATGAATAGGTTTTTTTCAACTTTGTTGCATATCTCGGGCATTTTTGAGAATTTTGGGCCAAAATTTTCAACATGGGGTTTTTAGGACCCCTCCTCAAGAATTCTTGCACTGTCATGGCGTTGATTGGGCCCGAAAGGTGATTTCATGGTCACTGCATGAAATCACCTTTCGGGACTGATTAATGAAATGATACTGCCAGTGTTCATAAGGTGGGCTCTCAAAAAGTCTGTGTTGAAATTTTGGTGAAAAAATTGCTAAAAATGACTGTTTTATGAGCGTGCATTGTGCAGATCCTACACACGCTCGTAAGTTCGTGAATTTTCAATATTTTCACTCCAGATTTTCAACATTAGCATTTTACCACACCTCCTTTTGAGCAGTACAGCTGTCATTTTTTACATCTCACCCAAAACGTGTTTCCGCCCATGTAGCGCACAATGGCGCAGTTGGTGTGCGAAATCAATGTATGGGACACATTAAGAAAATCAGTGACACTGTTCGCGAGCAGAGGTGTTAAAATGGCTATGTTGAAAATTTGGTGAAAAAAATTCCTAAAAATTATTGTTTATGATGCGTTGCGGCGTTCTACTGCGGCTAAGTAAGTTTGCAAATTTTAATATTTGCACTCAGATTTTCAACATTGCCATTTTACCACACCTCCCTATGAGCAGTACAGCTGTCATTTTTCACATGACACCCAAAATGTGTTTCTGTGCATGTAGCGCACAATGGCGCAGTCAGTGTGCGCAATCAATGTTTGGGACAGATTAAGAAAACCACAGTGACACTGTTCATGAGCAGAGGTCTTAAAATGGCTATGTTGAAAATTTGGTGAAAAAATTCCCTTCAGCCATTCTGCGATGTTACTAATGAAGACCCTGCAGCACCCCACTAGTCACCCCCTCTCCCTAGACCGCACCCCATTTACCACCACTCTCTGCCTCCTGTCTGTTAGCCAGTTTCTAACCCAGTTTACCACCCTTTCCCCCATGCCCAGCCTACCCAGCTAGTTTATTAGCCTCCTATGTGGGATGATGTCAAAGGCTTTGCTGAAATCAAGGTAGGCGCTGTCCACTGCCCCACCTTGATTCACTTCCTTTGTCACCCAGTCCAAGAAATCAACTAGATTTGTCTGACATGATGTCCCCACTGTGAATCCATGTTGTCTATGGTCCTGGGCTCCAATAGCTTCTAGATGCTCCACTATCCTTTCTTTAAGCAATGCCTCCATGATCTTCCCCACTACTAAGGTGAGGCTGAACGGCCTATTGTTCCCTGCCTCCTCCCTGCTGCTGCATTTGTGTAGAGGGACCACATGTGCCCTCTTCCAATTCACTCATGTTGAATGACTCAGTGAACATGGCTGACAGTGGTACTGCTATCTCCCTTCGCAGTTCTCTTAATATCCTTGGACGTACGTCATCTGGTTCCATCGCTTTGTCCAATTTCAATTTAGTGAGCTCCTGCAGGACTCTTTTGCCTTTGAATGGACTATTGTCCACCTCTTCACCCCCTTGGCAACTGCTGTACTGCTGTGGCACTTGCCCCTCCCACTCTTCTGTGAATACTGAGTGGAAAGACACAGTGGAAGACTTGGGAGGAAGGCATTGAGCTATCACTTCCAAATACCTAAACAGCACATATAAGCAAGCAACATTCGGCATTGACAAATGCTTGTTTTCTTTACTGGTGGTGCATGTAATGGAATGTTGGCTCCTTTATGGGACTCAAGCTTGCAGGGGTTAAGAAGGCCATGCACTCAAATCTTCAGTTTCTACAGGGGTGAAATCAGCAGTAGCCCAATGCTTCCAGGATTTACCTTGGGTTATTAAAAAAATATACAGAAGAGAGATGTCACAGTATCACGGTTTTACAGAATACCACTGCATCAGAAGACACAGTATTGATACTGTGGCAATTTTCAATACTGCTACAACATTGCTTCATGGTATACAGCCCTTTCAACTAAATATTTTTAAGGACAACTTCTCCCTTCCACACCAACTCTCCTTGCTGTAAAAGTTTTAGCAGGCTTCCTTTTAATAAAACAAGCATTTGTCAATGCCGAATGTTGATTGAGTTGGTCCGTTGAGCTCACTCACTGCTCCTGTGTCACTCGCTCATTCTGTTTCTCCCGGTGCTGCAGGCTGCTCTTTTGTACTGGGCTTCTGCCTGCATTGGCATGTTTTTCTTCCTACAAAGAAATCTGCAGCTGTCCCAACAGGGCTCTGTTGAGGTGCGTCACTCCCCTCTCTCACTCACTCATTCTGTTTCTGATGGCACTGCAGGCTGCCCTTTTGTACTGGGCTGCCCTCTCTGTTGGGGGCCTTTTCTGCCCACAAAGAAATCTGCAGCAGTCCTGACACAGGTCTGTTGAGCTAGCTCACTCCCCCTCTCTTGCTCGTTCTGCTTCTCCTGGCCCTGCAGGCTGCCCTTTTATACTGTTCTCCTGCCTGCGTTGGCACCTTTTCCTGCCCACAAAGAAATCCGCAGCCGTCCCGACAGAGCTCTGTTGTGGTCGCTCACTCCTCCTGTCTCACTCACTCATTCTGTTTCTCCTGGCGCTGCAGGCTGCCCTTTTGTACTGTGCTCCTGCATCTGTCGGCATCTTTTTCTGCCCACAAAGAAATCTGCAGCAACCCTGAAAGAGCTCCGTTGTCCTCACTCACTCCCCCTCCCGTCTCACTCACTCTTTCTGTTTCTGCCAGTGCTGCAGGCTGCCCTTCTGTACTGGGCTCCTGCCTGCATTGCCACCCTTTTCTGCCCATAAAGAAATCCGCAGCAGTCACGATACAACTCCTTTGAGCTCGCTCACTCCCCCTCTCTCACTCGCTCGTTCTGTTTCTCCCAATGCTGCAGGCTGCCCTTTTCTACTCAGCCCCTGCATGTACTGCTGCCTTTTCCTGCCCACAAAGAAATCCGCAGCAGTCCCAACAGATCTCCGTTGAGCTCACTCACTCCCCCTCCCTCACTCGCTCGTTCTGTGTCTCCCAGCACTGCAGGCTGCCCTTTTGTACTGGGCTCCTGCCTGCATTGTTGCCTTTTCCTGCCCACAAAGAAATCTGCAGCAATCCTGACAGAGCTCAGTTGAGCTTGGTCACTTCCCCCATCCCTCAGTAGCTCGATCCTAATCTGACCCAACCACTGATTTACGACAGCGACTGCAGTATTCTGCGCCGGAAACATGGAAACACATTTTGGCCAGGATGTGAAAAATGACAGCTGTACTGTTCATAAGGAGCTGTGAACAAATGCCAGTGTTGAAAATCTGGCATGAAAATATTACTAATTTGCAAACTTACAAGGGTGCGTGGAACCTGCACAACACACGCTTGTAACACAGTCATTTTATGGAGTTTCATCACAAAATTTTCAACATAGGCATTTTAGGACCTCTGCTCATGAACAGTGTCAGTGTGATTTTCCTAATATGTCCTGAACACTGATTTCCCACAGCGACCGCACTATTGTGCATCGGAACAGCGAAAACACATTTTGGCCAGGATGTGAAAAATGACAGCTGCACTGTTCATAAGGAGGTGTGGCAAAATGGTAATGCTGAAAATCTGGAGTGAAAATATTATTAATTCGTGAAGTTACGAGAGTGCGTGCAAACTGCACAACGCACGCTCGTAACACAGTCATTCTATGGAGTATCGTCACCAAATTTTCAACATAGACATTTTAGGACCTCTGCTTATGAACAGTGACACAGTCATTTTCTTAATCTGTCCTGAATAATGATTTCCCACACCGATCTCGTTATTCTGTGCCGGAAGTGAAAAAACACATTTTGGCCAGGATGTGGAAAATGACAGCTGTACTGTTCACAAGGAAGTCTGAAAAAATACCAATGTTGAAAATCTGGTGGGAAAATATTGCAATTTCACAAAGGTACGAGTGTGCCTAGCAACTGCGCAACACACTCTCGTAAAACAGTCATTTTTGGGGTTTTCCCACCAAATTTGCAGAATAGGCTTTTTGAGAGCCCACCTCATGAACACTACCACTGTCATTTTGTTAATTGGTCCTGAAAGGGGATTCTGCTCAGTGACCACGAAATCACCTTTCAGGGCTGAATAATGCCATGACAGTGCCAGAATTCATGAGGAGTGGTCCCAAAAGCCCCATGTTGAAAATTTGGTGCCAAAATTCCAAAAAATGCCTGAGATATGCATCAAAGTTGAAAAAACCTTATTTATTCCATTATACAGCTTACCGGCATTTCCTCAGTTCGTAGTTGGCATTGAAGAGTGCAGACGTGTTCCCGATCCACCAAAGTATGTCACCACGGATTCCAGAGGTAAGTTTGCAGTGAGGGCAGTGTGGGGAGGCAGGGTGCACAGTGGGTGGGCACGGGTTGTGGGAGTGGGATAGAGAGACTGCTAAGGGTTAAAAAAAAAAAGACATGGCCGGACAGTTTTTGATTTTACAGGGGCATATGGTACACTGGGGTGGGCACCCAGCATGCCAACAGAGTCTTTTTTTGGGGGGCAGCTGTAGCCGATGGGGATTGTCACAACCGTTGGCACACAACAAAAGGGGGGGGTTACATTATGCCGATGGGGATTGGGGACCCCTGTCGGCACACAACAAAAGGGAGGGGAGACATTATGCCAACGGGGATTGGGCACCCCATCGGCAGACAACAAAAGCATGGGGGATTTACACAATGCTGATGGGGAGTGGGCTTCCCTGTTGGCAACAGAAACCTTGGGCCACTGAAGCCGATGGGGATTGGGGCCCCTGTCGGCAAACACGATGGAGGGGGCACATGCTGCCGAGGGGAATTGGACACCCCCTCAGCAGGGGGGGTTAATATTGTTTGTGAACATGGCTGCAAGACACTGCCGTGTTCACAAACAATATCAGTGTTTCAAGGATCCGCCCTACAGTGACAGTTTGCTCCCTCATTGCAGCAAATGGCTGACGCTGCAATGATGAGGCAGCCCCTGATTGCAGTGGCTACATTTTTACAAGGTTGTGGCACACTGGCTGAACTAGTGTCAGCAGCAGTGTGCTACAGCATTGGGGGAAGTGGGCCAAGCCTTTAAAGACTGTGGGGGCATTGGCCACAACAGTGCCGCGCCTCCACATCCTGCTTCTGGAGAAAGCTGCCTCAATACTAGCGTATGCGTACAATCAATATAAACAAGCATTTGTCAATGCCGAATGTTTGCTTGCTGGCATTGGCAGTGGTAGTGTAGAAGTTACAGAGCTGCGTAATAGGAATGGCAGTGAAGTATTGAACTGAAGCCAACCCCACCACCACCCTGCAGAGAGTGACAGGCATTGGGGTGTGCCTTTGGGTCATCAGGCATAACGACCACGCGCCATTTCAGTACACCCCACCCTGCAGACACTGGCAAGTGTCACGGTGTTCCTTGGGGTCTTTGGCCCTTCTGCGCACCCCATTCCATTAGGAAATACAGTGAGATGGGTGCGATATAGGAGAATGGGGTGAACTTTGGGGCCGAAGAGTCCAAGGCATACCTCGATGCCTCTCACTGGCTGCAGGGTGTGGAATGGTATGAGCATTACAGGCAAGAATCCCAAGTCACACCCCTAATGCCTGTCATTCTCTACAGGGTTGGGCGTTATGGTTGGAAACCCTAATACCTCAGGCATTCATTGGTATTTTCACTCCAAATGTTCAACATGGTTTTTTTGTGACCCCACCTCATGAACAGGGGGAATATCAGTTTCTTAACAAAGCTGCTTATGCACATGCTACTACAGCATTTAGCACCACAGATGCAAAAACATTCCGAACAGGATGTAAAAATGACAGCTGTACTGTTCATGGGAGATGTAAAAATGGCAATGTTGCAAATCTGCAGTAAAAATATTTAAAAAATGGTGAAGTCACTAGCGTACATAGAAACTGTGCAACGCACACCCGTAATATAATTAGGTTGGGGATTTTTTACAGCAGATTGTCAACGCAGGCATTTTGGTGCCTCCGATCATGAACAGTGTCACTGTGATTTTCTTTATCTGAGCCAAACAATGATTTCCCACAGCGACCATGCATCTCTGCGCTGAAAGTGTGAAAACACACTTAAGCCATGTTGTGAAAAATGACATCTGTACTGTTCATAAGGAAGTGTGGAAAAATGCCACTGGTGAAAATCTGGACTGAAAATATTACAAAGTCATGAACTTACGAGGGTGCTTGGAAACTGCGCAATGCTCACTCGTAGCGCAGTCATTTTATGGACTTTTGTCACCAAGTTTTCAACATAGCCATTTTAAGACCTCTGCTCATGAACAGTGTAACTGTGATTTTCTTAATCTGTCCTAAACATTGCTTTCGCACACCAACAGCACCATTGTGCGCTACATGTGCGAAAACACATTTTGGCAACATATGAAAAAAAGGCAGCTGTACTGTTCATAAGGAAGTGTAATAAAATGGCAATGTTGAAAATCTGGAGTGAAAATATTAAATTCACAAACTTACGAGCATGCGTAGGAACTGCGCAACGCACGCTTGTAAAACAGTCATTTTTAGGAATTTTTTCACCAAATTTTCAACATAGCCATTTTAAGACCTTTGCTCATGAACAGTATCACTGTGATTTTCTTAATTTGTCCCATACATTGATTTAGCACACCGACTGCTCATTATTAAGCTACATGGGCTGGAAGCACATTTTGGGTGAGATGTGAAAATGACAGCTGTACTACTCATAAGAAGGTGTGGTAAATGGCAATGTTGAAAATCTGGAGTGAAAATATTGAAAATTCACAAACTTACGAGCGTAGGAACTGCACAACGCACGCTCGTAGAACAGTCATTTTTTGGAATTATTGCACCAAATTTTCAACATGGGGTTTTTGGGACCCCTTCTCATGAATGATTTCACTGTCATGGCATTACTTGGGCCCGAAGGGTGATTTTGTGCAGTGATTGCCCAGTGACTGCGAAATCACCCTTCGGGCCCGAATAACGCCATGACAGTGACATCATTCATCAAAGAAGTAGGCTGCTGGTTAACTAGGATCCGTAGCTTATCCATTAGGTAGGGAAATGGGCAGACTGGGTGGGCCAAGCGGTCCTTATCTGCCGTCAAATTCTATGTTTCTATGTTTCTATGTAAGGGGTCCCAAAAACCCCATGTTGAAAATTTGGTGCAAAAATTCCAAAAAATGCCTGAGATATGCAATAAAGTTGAAAAACCCCTATCTAGCCCATTATACAGCTTACCGGCATTTCCTCAGTTCGCGGTCAGCTTTGAAGAGTGCAGACGTGTTCCCGGTGCACCAAAGATTGTTGCGCCGAGCTCCAGAGGTAAGTATGGGGTGAGGGGGGGTGGGGGAGGCAGGGTACGCTGTGGGTAGGTGCGGGGTTGTGGGGGCTGGGAGAAGCGCCGTGGGACCACTTTTATTTTGCAGGTAAAAAAAGACGACATGGACGCTTACACACTGGGGTGGGCCTCAGTGTGGCACAAGGACGGCTGGGGGGTTGTGGAACTGACGGGGATTAGCACCCCTGCTGGCCATATGATCAGGTTGTCACACTGGGGTGAGCTCCCAGCGTGGTACCCAGTAATTCCGGGGTGAAGACAGTGGAGCCGACGGGGATTGGGTACCCCGCTGCTATTTTATCAGTTGCCACGCTGAGGTGGGCACCCAGCGTGGCATGTGGAAGGCTTGGGGGCGCAGCACAAGCGACGGGGATTGGGCACCCCGTGACCATAATGCAGTGTGTGGGGTAGACAGCACGCACGCTAATGGCGGCTGTGTGTGTGTGTAGGGGGGAGCTGTGCATGAGCAGGCGATATCTTATCGCTGCTCACTAAGCGTAGCTCCCCTTTCAACTGTATGCCTCTGCATTTTGGAGCTTATCATAGACAGCTCCAGCATGCATTGGCTTACAGGGGCCGCGCCCGCCAACACACTGACTGAATTGGAGGAGGAGGTGACACACCTCCAAAATCTCGGATGATGGCACTATGTTTCTTGCACATGCATGCAAACATAAAAATTACTTTTTCTATAATATATGTAATGATAATTGCTGTATTACATGTGATGATTATCACACTGGCAGATTTTTGATTTTGTGGAAACTTAGGGCTGGAGTCACAAAAACATGCAAAGTGCAGCTGATTGCTCAGGTGGTGAAAAATGTTATTTACAGTCAGGTAGCGTAGGGCATTAACTGACTGTGTTTATGGTTAGACAGAGGCAGCGGTAACCCCATTACCGCTACCCCAACCTGCATGCCTGGAAATGGTCACACAATGAACAGCGCCTGTAAGCTATTTGTGATTTTCAAGATTCACAAAAGGAGACATGCAAATGAGCCCATTGGGCATGCAAGATACTAGCTGGTCATTGGCTTGACCATTATGGGCCTATTTATATGGGCTGTGAGGACTGCAGTGCCTGTATTGAGACAAAATTCTCACTGGTGGTATAGTGGACCCTCCTCGTCCCCGAGCGTTGACCGGTTATGAATGAAAAAAATCTCCCTGGTAGTCCAGTGGCCCCCCGCCATCTCCGATCACTGTCCCATTATGTGTAAACTAAGTTTCCCTGGTAATCTAATGGTCCCTCCCCCACACCTATTCTTTGATTCCCATCAGGATATTAAAAAGGTAGTCCAGTGGTCCCTCAACCCTCCCTTGTTCCCTGATCACCATCCCAATAGTAAAAGAATTTATTCCCTGATAGTCTAGTGGGGCCTTCCCCTCTCCCATTCCACAATCTCCATCCCAATATGAAAAACATTATTTCCTGGTAGTCTAGTATCTCAGTCCCTATGTGAAGAAAATTATTCCCTGGTAGTCTGGGGATCCCATTCCCTTTCTAGAATCTCCATCACAACATGAAAAACATTATTCCTCGGTAGTCTAGTGGTCCCTCCCCCCTCCTCCAGTCACCGATCACCATTCAGAGTAAAAGAAACAGTCCCTCCTTGGTGGTCCAGTGGTTCCTCCCCCCACCCGAACACTCGCCCAATAAATATATATTCTTATCATTGGTGTCTAACCCCCCCCCACCTTGCTCCCTTGGGAAAAAACAAAAGTGTACCATTTTCCTGGTTGTCTAGTGGACCCCACTCTCCCTCACAGTGACCTCCCACCCTGCTCCCCCATCTCAAAACCCAGACAGCAACTGGCACAGCCCTCTCCCAGCACCACGGCTGGCCAGTGACTGCACCATGAATGAACGAGTACGGTATATAGTACAATGATCCCGCAGTGTATACTGTACTCACTTATTCACAGTTCAGTCAGCGGCCGGCCCTTGTGATGGGTGGAAGCCTGTGCCGGTCACCACCTGGGTTGGAGGTCACTGACTGCCAAGGTGGGAGGGTCCACAAGGCCACCAGAGAAATGGGACACTTCAGTTTTTTTCCAAGGGAGCGAGGTGGGGAGGGTACACTAGACACCAATGACAATTTATTTATTGGGCTTGTGTTCGAGTGCGGGGAGGGAACACTGGACTACCAAGGAAGGACTGTTTTCCTTTACTCAGAACAGCAACTGGTGACCAGAGGAGGGACTACTGAACTAACAGGGAATAACATTTTTCATTTTGGGATGGAGATCGGAGAACAGGGGTGGGACCACTGGACTACCAGGGAAACTTCTTTTCACATAAAAGGGATGGCAGTCAGGGCCATGGAGGGGAGAGGAACCACTACACTACAAGGGTCACAGTGTTGTGGGTGTGGGGTGTGCTGTAGTACCTCTGTCAGCCACCAGGGTTGCACAGAATATTGCCAGGTCTTGGTCGTTGGTATTTTCTCCACGCAAAGGTTCTCTCCAAATGGCCCTTGAATGCAGAAAATAGTTTGTAAATGGCACAGAACCTTTATGCAGGTCCCCTCCCCCTGATTTGAATTGTGGTCCCTTGAACCCTTTTCCTTGGTGAAAGCCCATTCTAATGGTGCAAACTGGGCTTTTATGAATAACACTGTGGCATGCAAAACCCAGTTTCACTGTGGAAACGGGGTTTGCACTAGGGAAAAGCTTTGTAAATCCAGTCCCTGCTCTTAAGCAGCACAAAATAAACAGATGCACAGCTAAGTTGAAGCACGATTCCAAACTGGTTGGAGAAATTACAAGACAGATAAAATCTGATGTAGTGGTGACTCCACAGGTCATGGAATGACTTCATGTTAGGCAGAAAGAAAACCCACCAAATAGTAGCACAAAACACATTTATTTAGCAGTCTTACACTGCGGCAAACAGAAATTGTAAAAGAAGTCATGTTCAAAAGAGTCAAGCTTTCTCCACTGAACACAGTGGTTGCTCTGAGACATTTCTGCATCCATAGTTTTCCCCAAAAAATGAGGGTCCAGCACCAACAAAAAAAGCCTTTCAAACAGGGATAAATTTCCAAAATTCCTGTAGAAGAATTATCCGTTTTTACTTCCCATCATCACCACCGGGGACCCTAAGCTATCGAAATGGGAATTAATTGCTTCTACGTGCTTGCCTAGCTCTTTCCCCAAGTGGATGTGCAGAAGTTTGCAGAGAACACCATAAAACTTAGAAAGACACAGGGTGATCTCAAATGAGCCAATCCAGGATTTTGAGCCAATGAAATCCTTTGACTTGTCCTCCATCTCCACCAGAACCTCTTGGATTTCTCTTAGGGTTGGTACCTGTCTGCAGTCACCACTGCTCATATGTGAGCTGAGCCAGGAACAAATGGTCTAAAGGGTAGGGTAGCCGCAGCCCCAGCCTCGATCGTCCACCATGTCACTGCCTAACCACAACTGAAGGAGGCTCTACAGATACTGGATGGTTCTTCTGGTAATGGAAGTCCAATATGGATATTTCTAACCGGATTCATGGTATTACATTGTGTAGAGGATCTGGGGGCACAAACACCTGGGGACAAGAATGATACTGGCTCGTTACTAGGGAGGGATGGCAAGTGGAATCCACACCATCCTGTATGAGTTTTGGGTAATAATGCAATAGTTGGGGACAAAGTATGTATGTACAAACATCTATTCTCCTGAAGTATGCAATCACCAATTACAGATTTTGGGTAAGGGGTGCGACCATGGTAGAGAAACTCAAATCCAGACTTCAACCCTCGCTACCAGACAAATGATGCCAGTTTCTGTAAAAAATATAGGACAATCTTCCCACATGGCACACAAGCTGATTGCCATTAAATGTATGGGACAGTGACCCCCGCTGGCACACATGTGGATCTCCATTAAATGTATGGGGCATCCACCCCACCAGAACATGAACACTGCTGTTTAATGTACGGGACATCACCCCTACCGGCACACAAATGTTGGTGATATCTATTTTATGCATGGGATACCCACCCCTTTAGGCATATGAATCATGCTCGTCTCTGCAGAAAATGTATGGAGTACAGCCAAAGAAAAGCCAGTGACACAATTGGGTTTGAGGGCAAAATATACCTTCATGCTTGGACTGCTCTCGTTTTTTGAAGTGCATGCAGGCAGTAATTGACCGCAGAGCCCATAATAAGTAACGTAAAATGGGTTACCTGGCACTTGCAAACCTCTGCAGACAGGCTACAAAGAAACATAAAATACTTCATCATGTTTTCCCCTTCTTCAAAAACAGCAACAAAAGAGATTTAAGCAATATACCACGAGAGGGTGTGGGTGATACCAGGATTCATCCATGCCTGGTGTGGTTTGGTCATGAGGCCACTGGCCAAAAAATGAAACCACACCAGAAGTGGCTAAATCCATGCAATTCCTCACTCTGAGTGGGATATTGCAATTATTCAGTTACCTGCTTGTTTTTCCTGAGAAAAAATAAGGAAAAACAGTTCCACATCATAATAGTGATCGCATAACAGTGATTGTTATTATGGGTAGTGTATATTGCCGAAAAGCAATTCAGTGATATACACTTCCAGGTGACCCAACATCCAGAACACTAAAAAGTGTTTTTGCGGGGAGGGGGGACTTTACCCTGCACCCCCTGAAATTAGATTCTCAACTCCAGGTGGGTGCAAGTCGCAGAGAGGGCAAAATCTGGATGTAGGAAAAAAATTAAGTCCCACTGCCAGAAGCAGCAGCAAAATGTCCTAGCTCCTGACCCCGGCCCTGAACCCGGTACCTGCTGCACCACAGGTAGCCACCAACACCACAACACCACATGGGTAGCTCGGCAGCGGCAGGCACACCAGCCCCCTAAGAGAAGGTAGGGCAGGGCCCACAGCTCAGCACCGTGGACACAGGGGGGAGGGAGGTGAGCACTAGTCCCTTCACAAAAGAAAGGGTCCTACAAGAGCTCGATAAGCTCAGCGTGGACAAGGCAGTGGAACCTGATGACATACATCCTAGGGTACTAAAGGAGGTAAGGGTGAAACTAGCAGAGCCATTATCAGAACTGTTTAGTGAGTCTCAGAGCACAGGAGAGGTCCCAGAAGACTGGAGAAGGGCTCATGTGATCCCGCTCAACAAGAGTGGTAGCAGGGAGGAGCCAGGGAACTACAGACCAGTCAGTCTTACCTCCATATTGGGCAAGATTATGGAGGCACTCCTTAAGGAAAGGATAGTGCAACACCTGGAATCCATAGGAGCACAGGATCCAAGACAGCATGGGTTTACAAAAGGAAGGTCCTGTCAAACTAATCTCATAGATTTCTTTAACTGGGTAACCAGAGCAGTGGACTGAGGGGGTGCAGTTCATGTCGCCTACCTTGACTTCAGCAAAGCTTTCGATACTGTTCCACATAAAAGATTGATTAATAAGCTGGGTAGGCTCGGGGTGGGTCAGAAGTTGGTCAACTGGGTGGCAAACTGGTTGACGGGCAGAAAACAGAGAATGGTGGTAAATGGTATACAGTCAGAAGAGATGCAAGTCACAAGTGGGGTACCTCAGGGATCAGTAATGGGGCCAGTCCTCTTCAATATCTTCATCAGTGACATTGCAGATGGACTGGAGGGTAAGGTTTGTCTATTTGCAGATGACACCAATATCTGCAGCAGAGTAGATGATCCAGATGGGGTGGGCAGAATGAGAAGAGATCTGGATAAACTAGCAAAATGGTCAGAAGAGTGGAAACTGGGGTTTAATGCAAAGAAGTGCAAGATAATGCACATAGGGAAGAAAAACCCTGAAGCCACCTATAGGTTAGGAGGGGAGTTGCTGGCAGTCACAAGGGAAGAAAGAGACTTGGGCGTCATCATCACCGATGACCTGAAATCATCCAAGCAGACCACTGAAGCAGTAGGTAAGGCAAGGGGGATGTTAGGGTGTATTAGTAGGGCTATCACAAGTCGGAAGAAGGAGGTAATAATACCTCTTTACAAGACACTGGTTAGGCCCCATCTGGAGTACTGCGTGCAGTACTGAAGGACACACCATCACAAAGACATTAACCAAATTGAGGTAGTCCAGAGAAGGGCAACCAAAATGGTGCAGGGACTGCATCAGAAAACATATGAGGACAGATTAATGGAGCTCAATATGTATACCCTAGAGCAAAGGAAGGAGTGAGGTGATATGATCGAAACATTCAAACACCTTAAGGGCATTAACAAGGTGAAAGAGTCTAACATGTTTCAATATAAGAAAAATAGCAGGACAGGAGGACACAGCATGAGATTAGAGGGAGGTCGATTAAGGAATAGTATGAGGAAGTTCTTTTTCACATAAAGGGTGGTGGATGCATGGAATGGCCTACCTCAGAAAGTGGTGGATATGAATAAAGTGCAGGGCTTCAAACAGGCATGGGATTAGGGTTACCACCTTTTAAGAAGCCCAAAGTGGGACATTTCTTACCAAAACATGATTTTTCGCAGGACAGTACGTAACCTCGACCGATGCAACACACTTGTTTTCTCTATATAATCAGAATTAAGGCTAAGTGCAGTAGTTTCCTAGTTGCTTCTATTGTTTCTTATTATTTTAAGGTATTGTAGTTTCCTGCAACATTTAGTGGAAAGTTAGAAAATATTTTTTCTATTATAAGATCAGGACATTTAGTATTTTTCATGTTTTTTTGCAGGACACAACTGCCCAAATCAGGACTGTCCTGCGAAAATCAGGACAGGTGGTAACCCTGCATGGGATAGGCATAAAGGAACAATGCAGATGAGTACGAATAGATAGGCCATTGACAGAGCAAAGGCCGATGGCACATTTATATGGTAGAAAAAGAAATGGGCAGACTGGTTGGACCTTGTGATTCTTATCTGCCATCAAATTCTATGTTTCTAAAAGCCCTACCCTGTCCCTCCCCTTCCCCTCGCTATCCTTCCATTCTGGTCGCCCCTTCCTATGCTTGCTTTCACGTAGGGTCGCTACCCTGCATGGGAAAGCACTGAATATGAGTCTCCCTTTTAATGGTCACTCATATTTAGTCACTATCCTCACTGGATACTGGAAAAACTGTCTTTAACAGTCGTTTACGGGTGACTGAACCTGGCATCTTTTCTGTTTGGGTTTCAGGGGTTGCAGTGATTTCACACTGGGGATGGCAGATGTGGCTGGCTGGCACTTCCTCCTGTAGGGTGATAGTAGGATTTACGCATTGTAAATCATGCCAGACAGCCAATCAGAATGCAATATTTTAAGACCCATTGTATAATTACTAATTTATAGTGATATCCCACCCAACCAACTAGCCAGGATACCCTATGATTCTCTTGGTAAGCAGATATTTGTCCAGACTTGCCTTGTGGGCCTGCTTCTCCAATCCCAGTGACTACTGGCAGAGGCTCCAGGGTGAGGGAAATCCCCTCCTCAAGACTGTGTCCTCCATTTGGACTGTGCTCCAGCACCAACAGGCACTAGGACCCAGGGAAGTCAGGAACCCAGGCTGTCTCATTCAGGCAGCTGTGGGGTTTTCTTCCCCTTTTTGTCAGCCCCTCCCACAGGAGTCAACTTTAACATTCATTTACTAGCCCGGGTACTAGTGCAGATTGCTGCGGGCTAGTGCAGAATCTCTGTTACTTGCCCAGCTGGGCTAGTGTAATTCCTCCTGTGGAAAGTTGCAGTCCCATTCTCAACCTGGGTATTAAATAAACAAGCAAACAGACACATAAATATAACTGTTATTTAATTTAAAGGCAGGTCATTTTCTGGAGGTTTTACTATGTGCTGCCTTAGCATTAGTGAAATGAAAACAATAGATGTCTGTGTGTAGTGCATTTATAAACTGTTCCATTTTATACTAACTACTGCTTTTATTTTTTGCTGGTAAAGATCCTTTCTCCTTTTCCTTTCCTTATTTAGCTCAGTACTCATGGCAGGCATATTTATGACTGGTTCCAGGATCGGCACAGTTCTAAGGTTGCCACATGTCCAGTTGTAGACTGGATAATCTGGTTTTCAGGGTCCTTATCTGGTTATCCAGTTTTGGTTAAATGTAGTCCAGTTTTAGGGCCTTTTTGAGTGCTCAGGTAGTACTGAAACTGACTGTATCAAATCATTCACTGTTGCATGCATGTCCAGGTTACAAAAAGAGTTCTGAGGTCACTAGACACAGGCCTTTGTTTGTAAAACCAGTCTGTCTAGGAGGTGTAAAGTATGGCCATTAAGACCATTAGCAGTAAATGAACCTAATCTTTTCAACTCCAAATTTTAAGTATGGTCATTTATTGCCATGATAGGAAACAGTTTTGACACCTTTATATGCTGTAATGGGTTCCTTTTTGTTTTTCCTATATTCTCATATGTTTTAGACCCACTTTGTCAAATTAATTTTCACATTTTTATTGTCTTTGTCACTGTGTTGCTTATTTCTCTCCTAAGTCCTCAGCAGCTGCTGCTTTTATTTTTTATACTACCAGCCTGAACATTCCATGATATTAGCTACCTACCTGTACAGGCCACTGGAATAAATAGCATGGCATGGTATGTCTGAAATTGTGGAATGCGATGCCTTAGACATTTGAAAAGAAATGCAGTAGCTGATGAGGTAAAGGAGACACAATGTAGTATTGAGTATACCACAGGTACTGATAGTTCAGTTATCAGAAAGGGGGTCAAAGCATATCAGAATACATGGCTGTCATGGAAAGGAGAACTGGAGAATGGTTAACAGAGAGAGCAACAGGTTGTGAATGGGCTTTGTATATCCAGCAGATCTGAGTTTTAATTCCCACTGCCTCCACTTGCATACTGCGAGACCCTAAGCAAGTCACTTAGCCTCCCTGTGTTCCTGGGCCACCCCTGTAAATGGGTCTTGTGACCAATGAGAGTTACCTGGTTGCCAAAGAATAAAAATAAACAACAGTATGGGTTGATGCTGTTGAATTTATCCTTAGCATTTTTTGGGGTGACCATTTTTTAATAGAACTGGGATGATCAAGCATTTGTGGGATCTGTAGCCAGGGTGGGAAAAGGGAAGGAAAAAGACACACACACTTTTCATGACACAACTTTGTTAACTACAAATGTAAAAATGTGGAAATATATTAAAGAAGTCAGTAACCCAGCTGCCATTCATAGAAAGCATGTTTATGAAGTCTAACAAATAAAAGATCATGAGTACGAAAGGACAAAGTGAAGCCGTCGGTTCCAATATACTGGCTAGAACAATAGGACTGGTTGGGGTATGATGGTGTAAAAGATCTGATGCTCTGCCATTTGTGTATCAAACATGAAATACAGTTGGGTAAGTGGGGCAATAAAAATAATTTTAGTTTCGGTACAGATAACTTCCGGCTTGACTCTGTCTTGTCCCATAATATCAGTGAGCTCATGCTAGGGCAAAGGAAAAGGAGGATGCCAGCACTGCTACTCCAGGGACAAGTAATGCAGACAGAATGCTGAAGAACATGAAAGAAGCAACACTTAACCATCTGGATAAACTGTTTTGCACATGCCATGCAATTGCTAAGAAAGGACGACATTTCACAGACTTTGTGTGGATGTGCAGCCTTGATGATATGAAAGGGCTGGATAGCAGTTCAGCATATCAGAAGGACAAATATGCCTGCAACTTTATCCACTATGTAGCCGAGGTTGAACACATGGCGCTATGAGAAAAAATTATGGCAACAAAGTTCATTTCAGTCGTCAGTGACAGAACTACTGACTCTTCAGTCACAGAAGCTGAGATAGTGTACATGCAGTTTGCAGTTAAAGGCACAGTGCAAAATCAATTGGTAGGTGTCCAGACTGTTGGCAGGACAAATGCGATTTTATTTGCCTTTCGTTAAACAAATCAATGTTAACCATGCTGACTGTGGGCTACTGCAAACTTCTGTGGGTTAGTGCAATCTCTGGTTTTCTAGCCAGTCTGGCTAGTGCAAAAAAAAGTTAAGGATGACCCCTGCCCTCCCACCTCCCCAAAGTGAGTGCAACCTCTGTCAGTCTTACCCTATGTGGCAGGACCAAGCTCTCTGGTGCAGCCACAGATCATTTGCCATCAATCCTCCCGGGCGAAGCATGGTGCCATGTGGCAGCTACCTCAGCCCAGCCTATCTTCTGATATGACCACCCAGGATCGCTCCTGAAGCCAGGTCATCTGCATGGCAGTGCACTGCTCTGCTACTGGGCCCTCTAGCAGTCTAAACCTGTACCTTCTTCATGTCCACTGTCTCCACTGGTAGCCTGTTCTACAGGTTGAACACCCTCTGGGAAAAGGGGTTTCCTAATATTATCCCTGAATTCACCACTTTTTGAGCATCAGACTACACTACTCAGTGCCGCCTCAGTGTAACTCCAGTAGCTGAGTGCTCCAGCAGCTTGCCTGCTGGAGTTACCTTCATGGGCACTGGGCTTAACCATTTGAATATTTTGTTTAACGAAAGGCAGTGCAGTGGAGGGCTACGAAAATGGTGCACGGCTTACACCAGGAACAATACAAGGCTAGACTAAGACACCTGCAGATGTACTCCCTTGAGCAGAGAAGAAAATAGAGGAGATATGATAGAAACCTTTAAATGCATGAAAAGCATAAATCAGGTAAAACGGGAAAACCTATTGCAAGAAAACAAAACAACAAGAACAAGGTGTGAACAGAGGCTCAAGTAGCTCTACAGATCTCCTCCAAGGGAGGCAACCGCTCATTCTGTGCAAGAGGTGGCCACTGCTTGAATGGAGTTGGCTTTGACCACTGCAGGAAATGGGAGAACCCTAGAAACATAAGAATGAGCTGTGAAAGAGCCTGATATATCCAGTAGGCATAGGTTTGATTTTTCACAACCACTTGTATACCATGTGACCCTGAATAAGTCGCTTAACCTCCCCGTGATCCTGGGTCACCTCTGGAACCAGGCTTTACCTCAGTATGTCTTTCCTGACAGAAAACTGTAAAAATAAATACATACACACATACATAAAACCATTCCATTTTTTTTTGCACACCAAAACTATTTAATTTTTAAATTCAGGTTTTATTGTTTTGAGTTTTTGCATGATTTACGTTTACAACTACGGTGTCCTTTAGGTCATGAATCTTTATATTCTTTTGAAGCATAAAATCTGACAGCAGAAAGAGATTGCAGATCCATCGAGTCACCCATACGATATTACCTCACTCTGATGACCTACTATGCTGGTGGTCTGGTACCTCCCCCCCTGCTGAAACACATATGTTGCACCCCCCCCAGGACAGTGAGTCCCCTGCTCTGTCCAAATTGTTTAAACCCAGTAAGGGTAGCTGTAGCCACTACTTCCATTGGAAGTCTGTTCCAGTCATGCCCCCTACTGACTCTGGTCCTTGCTATTCACTTTAAGTTGTATGTTTCAATCATGACCCCCCCCCCCTGCTCCCACCTGACTTCCAACTAGTATATATTGAGGGCCTCTGGAAACAAGCTGTTACCAGCTCAGTATGTCATTCCTTGTGAAACTTTTTAAATGAATGAAAGGTCCCTTCTCAAGTGAAGACTCCAGAACTGGACACAGTAATCCAGGTGAGGTCTCACCAGAGATCAGTCCAATAGTAGAATCACCTTGCTTCTCCTACAGTCAAAGCTCTTCTCTATGTACTCCAGCATCCTCAATGCCTCACTATATGACTTGTTTGTTTGATGGAGTCCTTAAGACTGCTAGATCCCTTTCCCCTCTCTGTCTTTAGGGTGCCCTCTCAGCAGACAACAAGGTTTATGACATTATCCCATGACATCACAGTATAGAATAGTAGAACATTCCCCATTTGTGTCACCACTGTTTATTCCACACCCTAGCAAACAGCCTCCGCAACAGTCAAGAGTCAGTGACATTCACATCAGTTTTCTTGTGTTCTAGAGAAAATGTCCCCCCTAGGCTTGCCTTTTATGGTCTATCTTTGGAGCTCCCTTCTCTCAGAAGATACAGGACCTTCTCAGCGCCCAGCTTGGTACAGAGTCGGCACTGAATTCCTACCTGAAGATATTCCCAAGGTAAATATCTGGGCTCAGCCTCAGTCCTGTCTCCTGTTCCCCCTGGACAGAGTCTGTTGGAGAATGGAGACACAGGAGAAATTCCTAGAATGGATCAGCAGTTACTACTTTCTTGCGATTCCAGTCATCTTGCTTTTGACTCTGAAGTTCTGCTGGAGGAAATCAAGGAAGAACTTAGAAAAGGTATGGATATCATCCCAAGCCTACTTTTCTTTTGCCCCTTATCATCAGATATTTTCTTGTTTCAGGATCAGGAGTAATCTGTGCCCTCAGCAGGCCAGCTATAATTCACCTCTGTTTTGATTATTTTACTTCCTCCAACAGGGATATCCAGATACTGCTTGGGCCTGCCTGAAGTCCCTTCCTGTCTTGGGTAACTGCCATAAGTGAAGGACTAAGGATGTCTTGGTTTTATGTACCTGAATACTTCAACCTGCACTCTACTATGCCACTATCTTAGCACACCTTTCCAGGAGAAGCTGTTAAACTATGGGGAGAATAAACAACAAAAGTCCCCTCCCCCAGATATAAAACCTAAATATTAGCTTGTTTTGTTAACAGTTGTGAGGGCTCCACCCTCACCCCCCAATTTGTTTTTGTTAAACTTTAGAAGGTGTGTTGACTTGTTTATGCTACAGCATTACTACCTTTCCTATATAACTACGCACATACGAACACACAAAAATTATCAGCTGAAAAAGGCCATTTTGGTCTATCGATTTTGCAGCTAGGAGCACTGTTCTGCAGCTGCCCCTCCCCCTCCCTTTATCTTCCCCCTGCCCTATTGCAGCCCCTTTTGAAGCAGCCCATTGTTCTACAGTCTACCTCCTCTGCTGGTGGTGCATTCCACTCGGCCACCACCCTCTCCATAAAAAAGTGCCTCCTCATTTCCCTTCTGAACCTCTCTCCCTCCAATCTCATGTCATGGCCCCTAGTATCCCTCCCCACCATTACCCTGAACAGCCCATCCGTACCAGTCTTGTTTGTCCCTCTCACATACTTGAACGTTTCAGTCATGTCCCCCCTGTGCCTCCTCTCCTCCATCAAGTACATCTTCAACTCCCCAAGCCTTCTTTCATATGGTAAGTCCCCCAGTCCCTGTATCATCTTAGTTCCTCTGCACTGCACCCATTCAGTAATTTAATGTCCCTTTTCAGGTATGGATGCCAGTACTGCACGCAGTATTTGAGATGAGGTCTAACAAATGATCTATACAGCGGCAGAATTACTTTCCCCCTGCTCGAGGTTATTCCCCTTGTGATGCAACCCGGCATTTTGTTGGCCCTTGCTGCTGCCTTCCTACATTGTGTGAACTTGTTCTTTGATCCTGCTATAACTACTCCCAGATCCTTCTCCTCCTCAGCCTCCACCAGCTGCCACCCCCTCAGTTGGTAGTTTCCCCTTGGATTCTTTGCCCCAAAATGCAGCTCCTTACAGTTTTTGGCATTGAACCCCAGCTGACAAGTGTCCGACCAGGTCTCCAGCTTTTTCAGATCCTCCTTGAAAACCCTGCCACCCCTCTATATCATCCACCACCACCCTTATCTTGGTGTCCTCAGCAAACAGGCTGATCTTGTTCTTAATGCCCCTGGAAGTATCTGCTATAAATATCCCAAATAACACTGGTCCCAGTACTGAGCCCTGAGGAACCCCGCTCATTACTGCACTTGTTTATGAGAGTTTCCTTTCTACCACCACCCTCTGCTGTCTCCCCTGCAGCAGTTTATCACCCATCCCACCATTTTTGCTCCTGCCCCAGTACCTTCAAGTTTTATTCCAAGTATCCCATGTGGCATCGAATTGAATGACTTGCTGAAGTCCAGGTACAGGACATCCACTGCATGGCCCTTGTCTATTTGCCTAGTTACCCAGTCATAGTAATCTATCAGGTTGGTTTGGCAGGATCTGACCGCTACAAAGCCATGCTGTCTACTGTCCTGCAGCCCCTTGGACTCCAGCAGGGACACCAGCCTCTCCTTCAGGATAGTTTCCATTAGTTTCCCCATGATGGATGAGAGGCTCACCAGTCTGTCATTCCCTGGGTCATCCTTGAGTCTGCTCTTACACAGGGAAACCACATGAGTCAACCTCCAATCATTGGGTATGCATCAAGAATTCAGTGAGACATTGAATAGGCCTGCCAAGGGTCCCGCCAGGATCTCTGCTAGCTCCTTCAGTATCCTGGAATGAATGCCATCTGGCCCTGGCACCTTGTCAACCCTCAGCGCTTTCAAGCCCTCCAGCACTCTACCTTCCACGATTACCCCATGCACGATGCCCCTCGCCAGCCTTTACTACCCCCACCCCCTCAGGTAGCACTCCCCTTCTCTCTTTCGTAAATACTGAGCAGAAGTAGTCATTGAATGCTTCAGCCTTTTCTCCCCCCTTTTCTGCCCATCCCCCTTCCTTCTTAATCCTTACTATCTGTTCTTTACAGCTTCTTTTCTCCCTGATGTATCTGAAGAAGCTTTTCTCCCCCTCCTTAATGCCTTACACCAGCTTAAGGTTTTTAGTGGCTTTTGCTGCCCTAACTACCCTTGTCACCTCCCTTGACTGCTGCAGGTACTACTCCCAATATTAGCCCCTCCCTGATTTCCTGTATCTCATAAGAGCCACACTTTTTCTCCTTACCATTTTCACAACCCCCCCCACCCCCGCTCATCCAACTTGGCCTTTTTGCCCTGGCCTTTTTACTCTGACTCCTGCTACAGGAATTGGTAGTCTATAGTAACCACTTCTTTAGGAGTTCCCATCTCTCCGCTACTGGTTCATCCACCTTGATATCCCTTGCCAACTCACCATTCGTGAGCAATAGGTCAAGAATGCTTCCTTTACTGACCTCCTCTGTCAGGAATCTTTCCCAAAAGGCATCCAGCAGTACCTGCTCCCTTTTATTGCTGCTGACCAGAATTCCGCAATCTACCCCTGGCAGGTTGAAGTCCAACACCACCACCACACTCCCCCTTCCTACATGCACTTCTGATCTGCCCCGCAAGTTCCCTGTCCAACTCCTCTATCTGGGATGGTGGCCTGTACACCACTCCCATCTGGAGAGTCCTATTCCTGGAATCCTGGATTAGCAGCCATAATAACTCTGTTTCTCCCTCCACCCCTTCCTCCCTAACGCACTTTAGCCCATTCCTTGTGTATAGCGCCACTCCTCCCCATTTCCTATTTCCCTATCCCTGAGGAATATTCTGTATCCTGGGACCACCAGGTCCCAGTCATGGTTTTCGGTTGCCCATGTTTCCGTTATTACTGCCATGTCCACCTCCCTTGCCACTATGAGGGCCTGAAGGTCATTCATTTTATCCCTTCAGTGCTTTCCCATGCAGGGTAGTGACCCTATGTGAAAGCTCCTAGCATTCATGGTGACTACCTTCCATCCCTTTTCCTCCCCCCCCCATCCTCCACTTCCAGCATCTCATTTATTGTTTCTACCTAGTACACTGCCCTTGTTCTGGGTGGTTAATTTTCTTTGCTTCCCATCCTGTGACCCCTGTGTGCCCTCCCTCCACCTGCCATCCCCCACTCCTAGTTTAAATGTCCTGCTTCCTCAATATACTCCCCAATCTTCCATTTCATCACCTTTTTGCCCTCCTTATCATAGACTACTGTCCTCCCAGGTCTTTCCCCACCTTCCCACTAACTCATATCCTTTTGTGTGACACCATTTGCTCAACCATTCATTAAATTCCTTGATCCTTTATTTTTCAGCCATACTCACCTTGGGCATTGGTAACACCTCAGAAAAAGTAACCGTTCTACATTCCCCCTCACATAAACTTTCCAGCTCCTCAAACCTCTTTTGGACTACCTCTACTGTACTATCAGCCAGGTTGTTTGTCCCCAGATGTACAACTATATGAGGTCTCTCCCTTCCCCTTCTAGCATATTTCAGAACTGATTGTCCCACTCTTTCAGCTGTCATTCTTGGCATGGCCTCCACCCATATATGACTATGCCTTCCCCCTTCCTACCCCACCACATCCCCCGTAGTATTGAATCACCCAGTACTAGTGCTCCCCTCATATTTTCCTATGCCTGTTTCTCCTCCTTCATTCCTCTCCTGCATGACTCCTCCTCCCCAGCACAGACTACCCCAACTGTCCTTGTCGCCGTTTTTCTCCTTTCTGACTCCTCCTCCAGAACATACTTCCGCCCACCCATCCCAGCAACCATTCATCTCCTATCTGACTCCTCCTCCTGCCCATAATTTCCCCACTCACCCCTGCCGCCGTTCCTCTTCTGCCCAACTCCTCCTCCTGTTCATAATTCCCCTTGTCTGTCCCTGTCTCTGTTTCTGTCCTACCTAACTCCCCTTTTGCACACCATTTCCCTATCTGTCTCTATTGCCTTCCCCCATCAGTATTCTCCACTGCTAATTTTGCTATGCCCCAGACAACTTCTCCATCCATCCTGCTCTGCACTGCTGCATCCCTGCTCCCTTTGACTGTCCCTCCAGCTGTGCCCCTCTCCCCTCAACCCCCTGCTGACTGAGTACCACCCCTTGTGAATTCCCCTTCCTTTCCCCTTCTTGTCCCTTCCTGGAGACCCTTCTCTCCCTTCTCTACCCCCCATGTTACCAGCTCCGTGAAACTATTACCTCCCCCTCTGCCATGTTGCACGCAGGCTCCTTCCTCCTGACCTGAGCATTCCCTCTAGTACCTGGCCTCCCATTCATTTTTCCCCCCACACCCTTTCCCCAGCTTATCCTTCAATCTAATGCTCCATCCATGAGGTGTTCTCATGTTCAGCCCCATCCCCTCCCTCGTACCGCTGCTCCTTTCTTGTGATGTCCTCATGTTGCTCCCTGAGGGAGGTCCTCATGCCCCAGCTCTCTCCCCATCCTCTCCAACTCTCTACCAAGCCAGATCACCACCTCCTCAATTCCTCTCAGCCTGTGACAAATTGGACATCCCCCCGAGCCTCCACAATATGTTCATCCAAACCGCCACCCCACATCCATTGCAGTCCACTATCCTACCAATGATTCCAGCTCCAGCTACAAACTACAGTGTTATCTATACTGTAAATTCCTAAGCAGTCTAGTCCCTACTTCTACAGTACTAATGGGAGGGCTTTAAGCCAGAGGTTCAATGGGCGGAGCAACAACATCACTCCCCCACTGGGCTTAAAAGGTCACTCATCCTGGACTCTATAAGGATTATTTTCCATTGCAGCTGGAGGCACTGCTCTCCTCAACCTTGCTGGATTCAGCTTTGTTTTGCAATGCCTCCAGTTGCCCCTCCGCCCCTGTGCATTTCTCTGTGCCTGATCTCTCTTTCTGTGGCTACTGTCACTTCCTTCTGTTGGCCCCATCAGTGCTTTCGAGCGCTCCTATTGCTCTGCCTCCACGCACTTCCTCCTGCTTCCATAGAGCTGCTCCTGTCCCTTTACCCTGCATTGCTCCTTCACTGCCTCCTTCCTGTATTCTGCCGCAGTTTCCTCTGCTCCGTCTGCCCCATCCCCCCTACATTCTCACTTCTCTCTCCTCCCGTCCAGTGTCCATTTTCCCTCTTGTCTCTGTTTTCCTTCCCCCCCTGCCCTGTACCTCATTCGTTGCTCTTTTCCTGTGTGCCACCGCAACACGGGACATGGACTCTTGCACTTCATGATGATTGGGTCACTGCCACTCAGCCTGTGGGACGCATTCTTGCTCCTGCGTTACAAGCTCAGACCGCTGTGGTAACCATTGTTGTTCCCGTAGACCTTCGTCACGCCATACCACCGTAGTGTGGTGCACCTGTCATTATGCTTTACTCTGTCTAATGCCTGGAACTATGTGCAACCTCTGGTAATTTTTTTTTTTTTAATGCGGTCACTTTCAGGGGTCAGCATACCTTCTCGTTTTGCTTTCCCTCATTGCCTGCTCTTCCCATTTCCTATCAGATCCTCATGCTCCCCACTCTATTGGCTCCTTCCAGGAGGTGCTGCTACAGTGACTGGCCCCTCCTGCAGCAGGAAGCCCAGCAGCAAATAAACCAAGCCTGCTGCCCACCTTATCATTTAGGGGCTACTATGCCCCTCCACTGCTCCAGATCCCTGTTCTTTGCAATGGCTGCCTTGCTCCCCTCTTCCTGCCGACTGCTGTGTGAGCGTAACATGGCTGTCTTTTTAAAGCCTGGCCACACTTCAGATTGTCACACTCCCCACCCTATTGGCTTCTTCCAGAAGCCACTGCTACAGTGATTGGCCCCTTCTGGAGCTGGAAGCCCAGCAGCAAATAAAGAACACCTGCTGCCTTCCTCCTCAGTCTGGGGCCACTGTGCCCCTCTGCTACTCTGGAACCCTGTTCAGCACGATGGCCACCTTGTTCCCCTTTTCCTCCCAACTGATCTGGGAGTGCGACATGGCTGGTCCTTTTAAAGCCCGACTGCACTTCAAATCTTCACACTCCCCACTCTATTGGCTCCTTTTAGGAGCTGCTGCTACAGTGATTGGCCTCTCCTGCAGCTGGAAGCCCAGCAACAAATAAACAAAACCTAGTGCCTGCCTCCTCAGTCTGGGGCCACTGCTCCCCTCTGCTGCTCTAGATAGCTGTTCGGTGCAATGGCCACCTTGTTCTCCTCTTCATCCCGACTGCTTTAGGAACGCAATGTGGCTGAGTCTTTAAAAGCCTGGCTGCACTTCAAATCCTCACACTTCCAACTCTGTTGACTCCTTCCAAGAACTGCTGCTACAGTGATTGACCCCTCCTGGAGCTACAAGCTCAGCAGCAAATAAACAAAGCCTGCTGCCCACCGCCTCAGTCTGGGGCCGCTGTGTTCCTTCGCTGCTCTGGATCCCTGTTTGGCATGACAGCCACCTTGTTCCCCTCTTCCTCCCAACTGCCAGATAGAAAATAAGTGTGTTGGCATCTTTATGCTAGATCATTACTAACTTCCCGGTATCCCATGAGGTGGGCACATGGGGAAGGGTGCCATCCATAACAGTGAGTTGTTCCCCTTGCAATCCCTCATGGCCATGGGAGGGTAAGGCAACTGGATGGGAGTGGGTGAAATGGGTGACATGATGTGGTCATATGTATGCACATGGGGGAAGTGAGCACAGCGAGCATGGGCTGGGAGGGGCAGAAGAGCTGTAGGGGGTGGTGCTGCAGTGGGTTGTCGAGCTGTGACATGGTGTCAGGGGTTGGCCTGTGGTTGGGGTGGGTGAGGTACTGGGTTTGAGTCCGGGCACTTGTGCAATTTTATTGTGCCCGGCCCGAATCTTTAATTTTACAAGTTTTCACCCCCCCGATATGCACCCTCTGGCATTGAGAATCCTTTAGCAGGGGGTGCTGGGTGGGAAGCCCTCACATGGGGGCAGCCCCCCACAGAAAACATTGAAATATATGTTCCCAGCACCATTGTCCTGTGCGCTGAGGGTGTCAAAGTGGAAAAAATATTTTTGGCACTCTGACTACACGATAACGGCGATTGCCTTTACGCTTTCACTGTTATCACATAGAACCCTACCTGCCCTATATAACTGGCAGATAGAAAGTACTGTAAGTGTGTTGAGTTGTTTGTGCTTCGTCACTGCTATCTGCCCTATATAACTGCCAGATAGGTTGCGTAGTATTACACCTAATAACTATGGGGTTCTTGGTCCTCCAGTTAAGCAGGGTAACCTACTGTACCATCCTGGGCACTCCACTTAACTCACTGCCTCCTAGAAATGCCGGTAGGTGTCAGCAAATCTACTGCAGTGTGTTCCAGAATGACTACAGAAGTCACCTACAGACTTCCCGTGTGCCCAAGTAACATCTGGAGACGTCACTCACATATTTTAATATTATTTGCCAGCCAGAATTGATTAGAATTGATTGCATAGTACCATTAGAAAGGTAATGTTGTGCTAAACAATTTTGTCATTGACACTTTGTGTGTATCATATTCACTTTATGAATAATTCACATTTGTTTATGACATTTTGTCTATCTAGAACCACCTAAGCACTTTAAAGAAAACACACATTCTGGATATCTCAGCCAGTATAAAACAAAAACTGAATTGAGCACAATTGATTGCATAGCACCGTTGAAAAGGCAATTTTGTGTGGAACAACTTTGCCACCGATATGTTGTGTGTATCACGTATACTTTAGGAGTTATATGCATTTGTTTATGGTATGGTGTGTATGGTTCAGATTTGACCCTCAAACCTCACCAACACACCTTGACTCAAATGGGGAAAAATTATATTTCATACTACAGAAATAGCTGTTTTTTTTACAAACAAATTATTAAACCTACATCTAATGTCTGGATGCTTAATTTGGTGTTGATATGTTACATATTTCCCAACACAAAAAAGCTTATGGTGCATTTTTTAGTGAAACAAATATTTTGTTTTGCTGTTTTGACCAGCACAGAAATAAAACTAAATGACCTATTATTCCTTCCATACCACCATTGAAAAGGTAATTTTATGCTGAACAATTTGCCACTCATACTTTGTGCCTAGCACGTATGGTTTTTGTGCTATTAGTAGTTGTTTGCAGCATGTCAATTATGGCTTGATTTTGCTTAGAAAGGCCCAGGATTCACTGTTAACAGTATACAGGACACAAGTGCTGCAACTTCAGAGAACACCTGTGGAGGCAATGAGTTAACTTCCTCTAAACCTCTGGCAAGCCACCATGGCCGAGGCAAGATTATCTGGTGAGAGGCAGAGTAGACAGCCCCTTTCCCGATACAGCAGAGCAGCACTGGTAGACATGCCAAAGTCCTTTGCTCAGGCCAGTCGACCCTCTGACGATGTTTCTCCCTATCTAAACTATCTTTAGGCAGGGTGCAATCCCAGAACACCTACAGCTTCCAAATGTGCCTCATGTCCCCCACTGAAGCACCAAGCAGCAGTGCAGTGGCAGAGGCTACCACTCATCCTATGGTTTTCTCAGTCCTACTATCAAGCTAGCTAGGGGCATGTGTCCAGGGTGCTGGCATGGTAAGCATCTCCACCTGGCAACTGCTTTATCAGGCTGCACCTTGTTCTATGTAATAATGTCAAAGAATATCCAACACAGCTGAAACCAGGTTTGTTCAGAGGGCAATTGTGGGTCTCTTGCTGCGTGGGCCTGTGGAGGGTGGGCAAACAGCAGAGCTGAAGCACATCATACTATAGATAGGGCCAGATAGATTAGATGGATCAGTCAGCCTCTTTCTGCCATCAGTGTCTGTTCTTCTGCAGTCAGCTGGAAAGGCTAGAGTGTATCACTCTGCAGGACCCCCACCCCTATGGCTGACTTAGAAGTGGAACCTGGTGGGGTGTACTCTCAGAGCGTCAGGGGTGGAAATAGGGAACAATTACTCATCTGTTCGGGGGGGCAGGGGTCTGAGTGAAAACCTCTTTCCCGTATACTTTACATTGACTGTTTCCCTCTTGGTGTTGCACAGCCTTTCTGATTAACTGTTCACATTAAAAAGTGGTTGTGTTCGATCCTAGATGACACACAAACTCTGCTATCAAGGAGCACCATGAGAATGTAATGATCCTATTGTAGGCTACAGCACAATTCAACATTTTTAAACACATGATGGACCACGAATCTACTACCCACTAAACTTGTGGTTCCTGCAAAATGTGCAGTACAGACCTTCTGGAGACTGCAGTGCTGATCCAGATGCATGCCCCTCTTGGGGATGATGGAGGAGGTTGCTGGACTCCAGGCCAAGTTGGCTAGGTTGTGGGCAACCTCTTTCCCCTCCCAAGGGCCACTGTCTCTGACTCAGTTGTCTCAGACAGTGCCTAGGAGGAGGAGTAGCTGGATTAAGGTGGGATCTACTAATCAAATCATATCAAATCAACTTTATTTTTATAGCGCCTTTCAAAACCAAGGCGCTGTACATAAAACCAAATACATAAAAATAACATTAAAACAAGAACATTAAAACAGATCATCCATGACTAGGGAAAGCTAAGCTAAATAAATAGGTTTTTAACTCAATTTTAAATCTATCGACAGTTGGGCATTCTCTCAGCTGACGAGATAGAGAATTCCACAGGGTTGGCGCTGAAAAAGCAAAGGCATGAGAACCAGATGTCTTTAATCATACCCTGGGAATCTCCAGCAATCCCTCGTCGGTGGAACAGAGAGGACGGAGGGGGAAGTAGGGTACCAGGAGATCTTGCAGGTAACTGGGTCCCTGATCATGTAGGGCTTTAAAGGTTAGCAAGCCAACCTTAAAGGTGATCCACCACCAAACAGGCAGCCAGTGCAGCTCTCAGAGCACAGGTGTAATATGACTGGTTCTAGAAGTCCCAGTCAAAAGCCTGGCCACTGCATTCTGCACCAGCTCCAGGTGGTGGCTATCAACTCCTGGTAGCCCTAGGTAGAGGGACTTGTAGTAAACAAGATGGGTAGTGACAAAGGCATGGACCAGTGTTGGAAAATCATCCGGGGGAACCAGGTGTTTCACCCATCAATATTCCTCAGATGGTAAAAAGAGGATTTGATGACAGCTGACACCTGAGATTTTAGGGTCAAACCATCATCAAAAATAATGCCCAGATTATGCACCCGATCTGAGGTAATGAGTGACATGCCACCAAGTAATAAGCCTGATGGTTGTCCAGCCCCCAAACTCACCCCTGGATGGCATGGGCCCACTACCAGCACTTCAGTCTTATCCGGATTCAGTCTCAGCCAGCTGGAACTCATCCAAGATCTGATCCCAGTAAGGCAATTATTTAGCACGGAGAGTGCATCATCTTGTCTGGGCAGAAAGGACATATACAGCCGAGTATCATCTGCATAGCAGTGAAAACTCAGACTGTATCACCTGATGATATCTCCCAATGGCAGCATGTACACTGCAAACAACACGGGAGCTAAAATGGAATCCTGCGGTACCCCACAAGGCACAGAGTGAGCACCAGAGGAATAAATTCCAGTGGCAACTCTCTGAAACCTGCCCATGAAGTAAGAATGGAACCATTTAAGGACTGTTCCAGACAGCCCACAAAAGAGCCACAGGTGCTTCAGCAGCACATCATGGTCTACAGTGTCAAATGCAGCAGAGAGATCAAGAAGGACCAGAATGGTATGTGCCTTTCGATCTCTAGCCATTATGAGGTTATTCAATATCCTGACAAGAGCAGTCTCCGTGCTATGTTTCTTCGTAAAACCAGACTGGAGAGTATCATAGACATTGTGAGTTGTAAGATGATCATCCAATTGCAACGCAACCACCTTTTTAATAACCTTACCAACAAATGGCAGGTTAGAGATAGGCCGGAAATTGGCTAGACAATCTAGATCCAAGGAGGGTTTTTAAGGAGTGGTCGAATGACCGTCTCCTTGAGGGGGTCAGGAAAGACCCCTCTCTCGGACTTCCAGACAATGTCAGCAAGGATCAGGCAGATAACATCTACACATACCACTAGAAGGGGTGTAGGGCCCGGATCCAAACTACAACTGGTTGGGTGCAATGTTTGGACGATCTTCACAATGTCAGTTAACTCCAGCCAGCGGAAATCTGACCAGATAGACCGAGTGCATGCCACTTCCTGTCGACCACTGCAATTCCTCATAGGAGAGGTCGGACCGATTCCAGACCTGATACTGGCAACCTTTTCTGCAAAGAATTGAGCAAACTCCTTGCATCTCAGCTGTGAAAAAGCTTCTCTGTGCTGGAGACAGATTGGATTGCACAATCTGTCAACAGCCCAGAAGAGCTGAGCCAGTCGATTCCGTGCAGCAGAAATCTCCCTGGAAAGGAATTCTGCCTTCTTACGGGTGATGTCTGATTGATAGCCAACATAATGTGCAATCAACCTAAGCCTGTCAGCATCATGGTTGGACTTCCGCCAGGCTCTCTCCATCCTTCGTCCAACTCACCTCAACTCCTTCAAGGAGCCATCAAACCAAAGGCTTCTTGAGCAAAGGGTGAGAGGGCAAACATGAACAGGAACAATCTTGTCCACAGCATCTCCCACAGTCTTATTGTTGGCTAGTACGAGATCATCTGGACTCATGCATTCACCCGACAAGCCCGATAGGTCCAGCACCGCCGATAGGTCACTAGGGTTGATACCCCATAAAGGGTGGTACTGAACCATCTCCGTAGGGGGAGACCTATTGGGGGGGCCCTGAAGCCGAACCTTATGGTGTGATGGTCAGACCAGCTACTAGGGTGGCAGGTCAGAACTGGTAAATCTACAGAGTTCCTATGCCACTCTGGCTGGGTGGGACTGCCCAGAGGAGGCAGCCGAGGTACGGACTGTGGATGATGTGAGGGTCCTCAGTAGTGAAGACTCCAAGAAGAGCAGTAGAGGACACCAAAGGAGGAGAAGACAATTTCTTGTGGGGGACTCAACTGTGAGGGGGACAGTTCTGGAAATAGGAAAGGTGGTGGTGGGGAGGCAGGTTAGATGCGTACATGTCTCCATGTCCCGAAGTGATAGGAAGTGGATCCTGAGGATCGCTAGGGCAGCAGGGAGGAAGGATGAGCTGGATGTCATTACCCATCTGGGGACTAATGCCCTGGCTAGGGATGGGGAAGAGATAGTACAGGGGAGTTCAGGCAGCTTTGGAGAGGTCTTACATAGGTAGCATGTTCAGAGGGTTTCGCAGAGGTGGTGCCTGTCTACAACGGGGGGGGGAGTGGTCCCCACATCAGGACCTTCAACTCATGGTTTAAGGATTTCTGCAGAGAGGAAGAGTTTGGCTACACTGGGGACAGAGTTGCAACCTCGAGAGATAAGAGCCATTACAATGCCGATAGCCTGCATAGATCTGGGAAGGGACCCACAGTCCTCAGTGGACAGTTTAAACATTACTTCAAACTAGCCGAGAGGGGTGGTAGGATAAATTGTTGGAGGCAATAACTGCTCCCCTCCCAAAGCTAAAATAGGAAGTAGGGAGAACCTGAGGGAACAGCGGTGCCTGAAGGTGCAAATTAATAAAGGAAGTAGGGTGGTAGAAATTAAGAGGAATGCAAATAAAGGCATTAAAAACAGAGCGGGAGGAGGTGGGCACAAAGGAAAAAATGAGGGGTAATAATCAGAGTGGAAATAAAATCTGGAAGACCAGGTGTACAAATGTTAGAAGCCTAGAAAATAAGATTCCAGATCTAGAAGCCAGCATGGCAGGTGCCAGTTTGGATACTGTGACCATTACCAAGTCATGGTGCAATGAAAACCACAACTGGGATTTGGCCATACCAGGCTATACTCTGTTCAGGAAGTATAGCATGGGAAGAAAAGGGCTGTGAGTGTGTGTGTGTGTGTGGGGGGTGCTTAATGTGAAGGAAAGCAAAAGTGAAAAAAGATACAGGCAATACAGTGCCAGGTCAGAAGAGCACTACCAGAATAGCACCACAATTCACAGTGCTGGTCTGGTACACTACCACGGACAGCAAGGGAGAATTTACAGCTCTTGCTGTAAGTACTCCCGTGGTCACTGTCGGTGGTGCTGAAGACTGAAAAGAGCACCAGGATCCAGTAAGCTGGCCAAGCTGCTCCCATGGCATGAAGGGCTGGGGCATCGAGCAGCTTGGCCAGTGCCATTGGAGACCATGGTCTGGTCTCCATCATGTTTTACTGCAATCGGGACATACACTTATTTACGTGTGCCGTGGAAACAGTATTCCATGGCTCCATGATTTTTAACTTTCCCCATGATCTGCTCCCCTCGGAGTTGGAGTCCTTTAGCCTGGGGGGTGCGGGGAGCTTAAAAGAAAAATCGGTGCCATTTTTTATCGTGTGCTTCTAGCCGATGCTATTTTTGTTGGCACTCTTTGGACCCAGTGCTGGGAATACGGGAGGGGGGGTATTGTGGGTTACCTGGAGAAGGGGGACAGAGCCACTGTTCATACTGGTGTAATCTACAGACCTCCAGCACAGGGGGAGGAGTTAGATAAGGTATTGGTGAAAGCCACTGAAAAAATGGCAGAAATGGTGGAGGTGCCACTGGTGGGGGGACTTCAATCTGCCGGATGTTGGCTGGAGCTTCCCAACTGCAGCTTCAACTAGAAGCAGGGACAACCTGGAGTCACTTCAGGCAGCATTCCTCAGACAATTAGTTGGCAAACCCACTCCTGATGGTGCAATATTGGACCTGATGCTCACTAACTGGGACAGTGTTGCAGACATCAAGGTGGGAGGCAACCTGTGGACCAGTGATCATCATACAGTGTGGTTCAATATAAGGATGGCTTCAAAATCGAACCACTCAAGGGTGAGGATCCTGGACTTAAAGAACACAGATTTTGTAAAGATGGGAAAATGTTTCTAGAATTACCTGGTTGGGGCGGGGGGGGGAACAGTGAGAGAAGATAAAAGGGAGCACAGTGAAGGGAACAAATGTCTGTGTTAAGTGAGTAAAACTAAAAGAGAAAAAAAGAGACCGCTATGGTTTTCAAAAGATATGGTTAGAAAAGGGTAAAAGGACGGTATTCAGAAGCTATGAGGAGATGTAGAGGGAGGAGGACAGAGGTGTAAACAGAGAGAAGCAGGGAAAGCAGTAGGGTGTGTGAAGACACAAACTGAGGAGACAACAGTCAAAGTGATAGCGAAAGGGGGCTTTTTTTAAGGTATTTAAGTGAAAAGAGGAAAACCATGGGAGGGACTGTAAGGTTAAAAAGGGATGGGGGGACTGTACAGAGGGGGACCAGGAAAAGGCAGACATCCTGAACAAATACTTTTCTTCAGTGTTCACAAGGAGAATGGGGCGGACCGCTAAAAAGTAACAGGAGCTCTGAAGGGAGGGAGGTGGACACAAGCTCTTATTGAGGAGAGAAAGTCCTAAAGGGACTCATTAATCTAAAAGTGAGCAAAGCAATGTGACCAAATGGGGTACATCCTAGGGCACTAAGAAAGCTCTGGGAGGTACTGGATGCTTCTCTGACAGTCCTATTTAACAGCTCACTGGAAACAGGAGTGGTTCCAGAGAACTGGAGGAGGGCAGATGAAGCCCCACTTCACAAAAGTGGTAGCGGAGAGGAGACTGGCACTTTTGGGTCAGTCAGCCTGACGTCAGTGGTAGGAAAGTTAATGGAATCACTGCTGAAGGAGAGGATAGTGGAACGTCTTGATTTAGATGGGTTACAAGACCTGAGATAGCATGGACTCATGGGTGGGAGTTCACGTCAAATGAATCTGACATAGGAGACTATTAAGTGAACTGGGTAGTTTAGGAGTGGGTCCAAATGTGGTAAACTGGGTAAGAAACTGCTTAAGTAATAGGTGACACAGGGTGGTAGTAAATGGAGGTAATTCCAAGGAGGGAAGGGTGATCTCAGAGATCAGTGCTGGGACTGGTCCTCTTTATGTTATTATGGGTGACACTGCAGATAATCTGAAAGGGAAAGTATTCCTGTTTGCAGATAAGCCCAGAATCTGCAACTTGATTGATATGGGGGGGAGTGGAAAGGATGAGCAGAGACCTGTAAAAAACTCGAGGAGTGGTCAAGGGTATTGCATCTGTGTTTCAATACAAAAATAAATGCAAAATCATGCTCTCTTATCACTGAATCACAGTGGCAGAGTACAAAATGAGGAGGAGTGCTACTTGACAACCACTAAGCAGGAGACAGACCTGGGGGTAATCATCTCTGATGACCTAACAGTGGTCAGTCAGTGCGATATGGCAATTGGGAGTGCTAATGGTATGCTGGGTGCATAGGGAAAAATATCACAAGCAGAAGGAATGAGGTGGTGTTTCCTCTGTATAGACTTTTTATTTTAAGTATGTTCTGCAAGGTAAGCACCCAGAGCCCAGGGCTCATTTCCAGTTGCGACCTGGAAAGAGCAGGACAGTGAGGAATCTTACAATGTTTATACATTACACACTCCAAAAACAAATGATAGAAGTACATGGTAAGCAGCATGTCCCAGTGCAGTATGCTATACCAACGTGACAGAGTAACCCCAGGGAAAGAAAATAAAGGGTAGAACCATGACTGTCCACAGAGGATCACAGCAGTTAGAGCAATCTACATCACTGGGTTAATAGATGCACTAGCTAGATGAGTTAGATAGACTGGGGAAGGGGGGGCACTTCACATTGGGGACATGAAGTCGGGGATTTGTAGTGGGAGTTGATCCGAGCCTTGCTTCATGTGGTGGAGGGGGCAATGACACTGACTGGGAGATTGTTCCAGGTGTTGGGACGCCTGTAGCTGATGGAGGCTTGTCCTAGGCTGCGCTTGTACTGGGGTAAGTAGAGATGGCATCCTGCCTTGGAGCTCAGCAGATATGAATGGTTTGCTGCAGGGGAGAAGAGGTCAGTCAGATGTCTGGGTAGTTTTGCTGGACCAATATTTGGCACCCAGGAGGGAATTATGCATCCATTGTCTCTTGAGGGAGGGGACCACCTATCTCGCTGTACATATTGCATGAGTAAGGGGGTGGAGTCCATGGCTAATCTGCACAGTGCATTAAACAAGGTGTTGATTTTATCAAGGGAAGATCATATAGCACCTGAGTAGACTAGGTTGCCATAGTATGTAAGGGGAAGGACCGATTGTCCCAAAGTCTGTTTTCTCATTATTCGATGCAGGTATCCCTTTACTCTCTATAAGGCACCTAGCTTGGCATATGACTAGTGTGGATATGCAGAAAACTGGTAATTCATGATGTTCTGAGCCAAGAATATCCCCTGCCTCTTGATGTCCGGATCCCGTTTACTGATTAGAAGTATCTTACCCTTGTGTGAGTATTCACTAAACTCATCAAAATCCCCCTGGTTTTGGTGTTTGTGGGTAAAGAGAGAAGGACAATGATCTTTTCCCAATTGAGCAAAGATTCTGACAACCACACAATTCATACCTGAGTTACCATGTCTGGGACAATTATAAATTTTACATGTCTCAGCATCATCCAACCCAGAATTTAACTTACACCAACCAACTATTCTGTGAATTGGGACCGGATACTCAGGATCTGTACAAATCAACAAATGTTTGTAAGCCACTATGATCAACTTTAGTGTTCCCAGGTGCCCAGTATAGCAGTGGTCATAGAAATCTCTGTTTTTTATTTGACAATCAGTTAGTTCTTTTCTACAACTTTAAAATGATTAGTCATATCCATTTCAAAGCAATGATTATTTATTAAAACAAATGTTACTGACAGCAACTCATGCAGAATGAAAGAAACAAGCAAATAGACACAACTAGGAACAGTAATGTATTCCTCAACTAATAGAAACTAATTTTTTATGTTGATTGCATGCATGTGCAAGAAACATATTGTGGCAGGTTTTCAGAAGCAGGTTGTGGAGGCGCAGCACTGTTGTGGCCAATGCCCTCACAGCCTTTAAAGGCTTGGCCGGCTTTCCCCAATGCCGTGGCATGCTGCTGCTGACACTAGTTCAGCCAGTGTGCCACCACCTTTAAACATTAAAGCCAATGCAATCAGGGGCTACCTCATCATTGCAGCGTCAGTCATTCGCTCCAATGAGGGAGCGACCCGTCATTGCTGGGTGGAACGTTTTCAAGTTCAATATTGTTTGTGAACATGGCGGCAGCTTGCCGCCATATTGACAAATAATATTAAGTAACCCACAGTGCCGAAGGGGTGCCCAATCCCCCTCGGCAGCATGCACCCCCCCACACAACGTGTTTTGTTTGCCAACGGGGGCCCCAATCCTTGTCTGCTTCAGTGACCCTGCCCTTTGATGTTGCCAATGGGGGAACCCACTTCCCATTGGCATAATGCCCCCCTACAAACACCCAGAACATTTGTGCCGTGGGGGTGCGCAATCCCCGTCGGCATGATGTGGCACCCTCCCTTTTGTTGTGTGCCGACGGGGGTGCCCAATCCCCCATTGGCTACAGCGTCCCCCCCAATAATGAGTCCATTGGCATGCTGGGAGCCCACCCCAGTGTGCCACATGCCCCTGAAAACAAAATACGTTTCCGAAACATCCTTTTTTTTTTTTTGATCTGTGAAAAAAGGAAACTGTCCCTCGGCAGTCTCCCTGCCCCCCTCCCGCAACCTGTGTCCACCCACTGCACATCCTGCCTCCCCACACCCTCCTCACCCCATACTTACCTCCAGAGTCCAGCACGACAATCTTCAGTGTACCGGGAACACGTCTACACTCTTCAAAGCCGACCGCGAACTGAGGAAATGCTGGTAAGCTGTATAATGGAATACATAGGGTTTTTTCAACTTTGATGCATATCTCAGTCATGTTTTGGAATTTTGGCACCAAATTTCCAACATGGGGTTTTTGGGAACCCTCCTCATGAATTCTGGCACTGTCATGGCATTAATCTGCCCTGAAAAGTGATTTCTTGCTCACTGTGTGGAATCACCCTTTGGGGCCTATTAATGAAATGACAGTGCCAGTGTCCATGAGGTGGGCTCTCAAAAAGCCTATGTTGTGAATTTGGTAGAAAAAATCCAATAAATGACTGTTTTATGAATGTGCATTGCACAGTTGCTATGCATGCTCATAACTTTGCGAATTTGCAATATTTACATGCCAGATTTTCATCATTGCCATTTTTTCATGCCTCCTTGTGAACAGTACAGCTGTCATTGTTCACATCCTGGCTGAAATGTGTTTTCGCACTTCTGGCGCAGAATAGCGTGGTCGCTGTGGGAAATCAGTATTTGGGACAGATTAAGAAGATGACAGTGACACTGTTCATGAGCAGAGGTCCTAAAATGCCTATGTTGAACATTTGGTGACAATACTCCATAAAATGACTGTGTTACGAGCATGCGTTGCGTAGTTTGCACGCACACTTGTAACTTCGTGAATTTATAATATTTTCACTCCAGATTTTCAACATTGCCATTTTCCCACACCTACATATGAACAGAACACCTGTCAATTTTCTCATCCTGGCCGAAATGTGTTTTCACACTTCCAGTGCAAAATAACGTGGTCGCTGTGGGAAATCACTGTTTGGGACAGATTAAAAAATGACAGTGATACTGTTCATGAGCAGAGGTTCTAAAATGCCTATGCTGAAAATTTGGTGATGATAGCCCATCACATGACTGTGATACAAGTGTGCGTTGAGCACTTTCCATGCACTCTTGTAACTTTGCAGATTTGTAATAATGTCACACCAGATTTGTAACAGTGACATTTTTTCACACCTCCTTATGAGCAGTACAGTTGTCATTTTTCATATCCTGACTGAAATGTGTTTTCGCACTTCCGGGGCAGAATAACGCGGTCGCTGTGGGAAATCAGAGTTCGGGACAGATTAATAAAATGACAGTGGCACTGTTCATGAGCAGGAGTCCTAAAATCCCTATGTTGAAAATTTGGTGACAAAACTCCATAACATGACTGTGTTACAAGCATGCGTTGAACTGTTTCCATGCACCCTTCTTACTTCGTAAATTTGTAATATTTTCATGCCATATTTTCAACAGTGGCATTTTTTCACACCTCTTTATGAACAGTTCAGCTGTCATTTTCACACCCTAGCTAAAATATGTTTTTGCACTCCTGCCAGAGAATAGCAGGGTCACTGTGGGAAATCAGTGTTTGGGACAGATTAAGATCGAGCGATCAAAAGGGTGGAGTGACCGAGCTCAACTGAGCTCTGTCGGGACTGCTGTGGATTTCTTTGTGGGCAGAAAAAGGCCCCAATGCAAGAGCCCAGTACAAAAGGGCAGCCTGTAGCACTGGGAGAAACAGAACGAGAAAGCGAGTGAGGGAGAGGGAATGAGCGAACTCACTGGAGTGCTATCAGGACCGCTGCGGATTTCTTTGTGGGCAGAAAAAAGGATCAATGCAGGCAGGGGCCCAGTACAAAAGGCCAGCCTGCAGCGGTGGGAGAAACAGTACGAGCGAGTGAGACAGGGGGACTGAGTGAGCTCAACGGAGCTCTAGCAGGACTACTGTGGATTTCTTTGTGGGCAGAAAAAAGGCACCAATGCAGGCAGAAGCCCCGTACAAAAGCGCAGCCTGCAGCACCAAGAGAAACAGAACAAGCGAGTGACAGAGCGGGAGTGAGAGAGCTCAATGGAGCTCTGTCGTGACTGCTGCAGATCTCTTTGTGGGCAGAAAAAGGCAGCAATGCAGGCAGTAGCCCAGTACAAAAAGCCAGCCTGCAACACTGGCAGAAACGGAACGAGCGAGTGAGAGAAGGGGAGTGAGCAAGCTGAACGGAGCCGGTTCGGGACTGCTGCAGATTTCTTTGTGACCAGAAAATGTTGCCAAAGTAGGCATGAGCCCAGTACAAAAGGGCAGCCTGCAGCTGCGGGAGACACAGAATGAGTGACTGAGGGAGAGTGAGTAAGTGAGCTCAACGGAGCTCTGTTGGGACTGCTGCGGATATGTTTGTGGGCAGAAAAAGACAGCAATGCACGCAGGGGCCCAGTACAAAAGGGCAGCCTTCAGCGGTGGGAGAAACAGAATGAGCTAGTGAGAGAGGGGGAGTGAGTGAGCTAAATGGAGCTCTATTGTGACTGCTGCAAATTTCTTTGTGGGCAGAAGAAGGCGACAACACAGGCAGGAGCCCAGTACAAAAGGGCAGCCTGCAGCGCCGGTAGAAACATAATGAGCGAGTGACAGAAGGGGAGTGAGCGAGCTCAATGGATCTTTGTCAGAACTGCTGCAGATTTCTTTGTGGACAGAAAAAGGCGCCAACACAGACAGGAGCCCCATACAAAGGGGAAGCCAGTAGCGCCAGGAGAAACAGAATGAGAGAGTGAGACAGGGAGTGAGCGACCTCTATGGAGCTCTGTCGGGACAGCTGTGGATTTCTTTGTGGGCAGAAAAATGTGCCAGCCCAGGCAGGAGCCCAGTACAAAACGGCAGCCTGCAGCATTGGGAAAAACACAATGAGCAAGTAAGAGAGGGGGAGTGAGCGAGCTCAACAGAGCTCTATCGTGACTGCTGTGGATTTCTTTGTTAGCACAAAAAGCGGCAACGCAGGCAGGAACCCAGTACAAAATGCCAGCCTGCAGTGCCGGCAGAAACAGAACAAGCGAGTGAGAGAGGGGGAGTGAGCGCAGGCTCGATGGACCTGTGTTGGGACTGCTGCAGATTTCATTGTGGCAGAAAAAACAACAGAGGCAGAAGCCCAGTACAAAATGGCAGCCTGCAGTACCAGGAGAAACAGAATGAACAAGTGAGAGAGGGGTAGTGAACCACCTCAACAGAGCTCTGTTGGGACAGCTGTGGATTTCTTGGTGGGCATAAAAAGGTGCCAATGCTGGCAGGAGCCCAGAACAAAAGAGCAGCCCATAGCACCGGGAGAAACAGATCGAGCGAGTGACAGAGGGGCAGTGAGCGAGCACAACAGGCCAACGCAATCAACATTCGGCATTGACAAATGCTTGTTAAACAAGTCACCCTGCCCTTGCTTTATTATAAAGCCAGGAAAAAATGCAACTATCTTACCACCTTTAGTTCAAACCAGTTCTTAGATCAATAAATCCCTGAGGGTGATCATCTGTCTGCAGCTAGTCCCGATGCCGAGACAATTAATGAAAGAAAAGACCCCTCTATCTCTTTGTCTGGCAAGTGGCTTTTTATAAGTGAAGTTCAGCTTCTATCTTGTCAATCCAAGTCCCTAGCAATGCTTTCTATGCACGGTGCAGATGCATCCACTGCCATCCCAGTTTCTATACTATTACAAGCTGAAAGTCTAAGACTTGGCCCCATTATTTACGTGTTTTAATTAAGTCACAACCTTGAAGTTACAACATCTGGTTTCACGTCTGTCTGTCTCTTATCAGGCAGCTTTTAACTTTTAATTTAGCAGACAGTTTAGGGAGTAGAGTAAGTAATGCTATGAAATGCAGCGGGCAATGCTAGGTTTTTTCATAGATAAGAGGTCTAAACTTGACCTTCTAAAGTTATTAGCTCAGTCAACAACAAGCATTTATTTTGTCAGTGCCAACTGCTGGCATTGGCATTGGTAGTGCAGGAGTTAGAGAGATGTATAATAAGAATTACAGTGAAGTATGGAATTGATGAGAACCCCACACCACCCTGCATTGAGGTGTGTCTTTGGGTCATCGCCCATAATGATCATGCCATTTCACCTCACCCTACCCTGAAGACTCTGACAAGTGTTGCATTGTGCCTTGGGGTCGTCGGGCCTTACACTCATCCCTTTCCATAAGGAAATACATTGAGATGGGTGCAGTATAGGAGATTGGGGCGAACTTTGGGGCCAAAAAGTCCAAGGCACACCTTGATTCCTGTCACTGGCTGCAGGGTGGGGGTTGGGATGGAATGGCATGAGCATTACAGCCAACAATCCAAAGTCATACCCCTGACGCCTGTCAGTCTCTACAGGGTGGGATGTTATGGTTAGAAACCCTAATACTCCAGGTGTTTGTTGGTATTTGCACTCCAAATTTTCAGCATGGTCTTTTTGTGACCCCACCTCATGAAACCATTTGGGAACTCTGCTCATGAATAGTGGCACTGTGATTTGTTAATCTGTCCCGAACATTGATTTCCCACAGGGACCACACCATTCTGTGCCAGATATGCAAAAACACATTTCAGGCAGGCTATGAAAAATGACAGCTGTACCATTCATAAGGAGGTGTGAAGAAATGGCAATGTTGAAAATCTGGAGATCAAATATAAAACATTCTCACAGTTAAGAGCATGTGTGGAAACTGTGCAATGCACACTCGTAACACAGTCATTTTGGGGAATTTTTTCACCAAATTTTCAACACAGGCATTTTTGGACCTCCGTTCATGAACAGTGTCACTGTGATTTTCTTAATCTGTCCCAAATGTTGAATTCCCACAGCGACTGTGCCATTGTGTGCAAGATGTGGAAAATGACAGCTGTACTGTTCATAAGGAGGTGTGGTAAAATGACAATGTGGAAAATCTGGAGTGAAAATATTAAAAATTTTCGAGATTATGAACGTGTATGGAAACTGCTCAATGCATGCTCGTAACACAATCATTTTGTGGAATGTTTTCAACAAATTTGCAACATAGGAGCCCACCTCATGAACAGTGACCCTATCATTTTGTTAATCAGTCCTGAAAGGTGATTCTGTGCAGTGACTCTGACATTACCTTTCGGGACTGAATAACGAAATAACAGTGACTGGGTCCCTAGAACCCCATAGAAACATAGAAACATAGAATTTGATGGCAGATAAGGACCGCTTGGCCCACCTAGTCTGCCCATTTTCCTACCTAACAGATGAGCTGCAGATCCTAGTTAACCAACAGCTTACTTCCTCCTACCCCCACTAGGACTGCCTTATGTCAGTCCCATGCATTCTTGAATTCCCTCACTGTTCTTGACTCCACAACTTCCAAAGGGAGGCTGTTCCATGCATCTACAACCCTCTCCATGAAAAAATACTTCCTTACATTACCTCTGAGCTGTCCCCCCCTCTATCTTCAAATTGTGCCCCCTTGTTCTTGCACATCTCTTTTTCTGAAAGATGCTACCCTCTTGGACTTTGTTGATTCCCTTGAGGTACTCGAAAGTTTCTATCATGTCCCCTCTCTCCCTTCTTTCCTCAAGGGTATACATATTAAGCCCCATGTTGAAAATTTGGAGCCAAAAGTCACAAAAATAACCGAGATATCCACCTTAGTTGAAACCCCCCTATTGATGCCATTGTACAGCTTACCATGATTTTCTTCAGTTCATGTCCAGCTTTTGAAGAGTTCAGACATCTCCCTCTCCACCGAAGATCATTGTGCCAGGCTTCGGAGGGAAGTATGGGGTGAGGGTGTGTGGAGAGGTGGGGTGCACAGAGGGTGGGTGCAGGTTGGGGGAAGGGGCATCATGACCATGAGGGACCATTTTCTGTTTTACAAGGAACACAAAAAAAAGGGACGTCACAGGAAGGTTTTTTATTTCCAGGTTTGCTTTGGGAACACTGGGGGGGGGCTCCAACTGTGCACCTGTGTTTTTTGGGGACAGGGTATTGAAGCCAATGGGGATTGGGCCCCTCATCGGCAAAAAAGTGTGTCTTTTTTGGGGGGGCATGGTGCTGAGGGGGATTGGGCACCCCCTCAGCAGACAAATCAAGGTGGGCATTATGCTGACAGGGATTGGGCTCCCCACTGGCAAATTAACTGGGGAGGGGGCATGCTGACAGGGGAATTGGGCACCCCGATGTTGGCTTTGTAGGAACTGTGAGAGGCATATGACAGCATCCGCCACCATGTTTATTGAAATGTTTCACCAGGGGCACGTAATGGAGGAGTGTGAGATCTGCCACTGCAATGACGAGCCTGTCTCTCATTGCACTGGCAGATTTCTTTCAAGTTGGTGGCACGCTTCTGAACTGCTGTCATAGACAGTGTGCTCATTCATCGATGCCACAGAGACCAGCCCAAAAAAGCAGTGGTGCCATTAGCCGCAAAACGGCCGCACCTCCACAACCTGCTACTCCAGCAAGCTGTCACAAAATGTTGCTTGCACTGAGAGTGCAAGCAACATAAAAATAATAACTTGGTTAAAAATCTTATCTATCTTAAAGATACACTCAGAGAGGCGAAATACAGTAAAAAAATAGCTTGGCTATAAAATCTGATTTATCTTAAAAATACACTCTACATTGTAGCTAAAATGACTATGTTTTAGAGTATACTTCTTTCGTTATAATAAAAGCAGAATGCAGTTAGCAGAATACAGTTCATTGATCTCATTAGTATTCTTTCAGCTTAAATAAGTGGTCCAGCAGCAGCACTTTGCTCCCCCAAAGCACTGTTAATAGTTTGTTGGTATGTTAAACTATCTCCAGTAGCCTCCCCTGCATGACTGAATAAGCAAACTACAGTAATGTGAACATTGTGCTCCATTGATTGAATCTTCTTCCAACAAATGAAAAGTACCCTTTTGGGCTGCAGATACATTTCATGGTAGAATTAACAAATCATTGTCAATAGTTGCCCCACTGGAGTGCCAAAGTATAGTCAATAGTTTGATCCAATGCCTGGATTTCTTCCAAGGAGTAATGAGGCCAAATCTGGATCGGAAATTCATTGCAGGTAATGCAATTTGTAGGAGGAAACTGAGTCTAGAAAGGACCTGTCTGGGGTGTGTTAAGTCAGAGTGGAGGTGAAAGAGCTGAGCCAACGCCTGGTGCTGAACAACATGGACACTGTTTTCTTTTGGTTCATGATGAGGTGGTTAGCCAGGAACCGCTTTTGTACTGCGGAGAGGTAGAAGTCCCAGATACATAGATAATGGAGTCATCAGCACACATGCATGTGCGGGAAAGGAAACATTGTTTAACCAGGAGTAGCACACTAAGCTGAAGCTTGTTTCCAGATGTAACCTGGGAGCACAAGAAAGTTAAGTAACTTGCTCAGGATCACACTGTATGAACCTAGGTGGCTGTGGGATTGAAACCGAGGTCTCCAGAGCAGCAGCCCAGTGCCTTAACTCACTGTGCTATACTGCCTCACGTTGCTGGCAGTGAGGGAGTTGGGCAGGTTGTTACTGTAGGTAGTGAAGAGCAGGGGCCCTAGAATTGAGTCTTGGTGGGATGCTGAGGTGACTGGCAGTGAGGGAGTTGGGCAGGTTGTTACTGTAGGTAGTGAAGAGCAGGCACCCTAGAATTGAGTCTTGGTGGGATGCTGAGGTGACTGGCAGTGAGGGAGTTGGGCAGGTTGTTACTGTAGGTAGTGAAGAGCAGGGGCCCTAGAACTGAGTCTTGGTGGGATGCTGAGGTGACTGGTAGTGAGGGAGCTGGGCAGGTTGTTACTGTAGGTAGTGAAGAGCAGGGTCCCTAGAACTGAGTCTTGGTGGAATGCTGAGGTGACTGGTAGTGAGGGAGCTGGGCAGGCTGTTACTGTAGGTAGAGAAGAGCAGGGGCCCTAGAACTGAGTCTTGGTGGGATGCTGAGGTGACTGGTAGTGAGGGAGCTGGGCAGGTTGTTACTGTAGGTAGAGAAGAGCAGGGGCCCTAGAATTGAGTCTTAGTGGGATGCTGAGGTGACTGGTAGTGAGGGAGCTGGGCAGGTTGTTACTGTAGGTAGTGAAGAGCAGGGGCCCTAGAACTGAGTCTTGGTGGGATGCTGAGGTGACTGGTAGTGTAGGGAAGAGCATAAGCCAAGCTTGACAGACTGGGTTCTGGCTGGGCAGGTATGACTGAAAAAAAGCTAGGCCAGGGGGGGACACCAGAGTCTGCTAGTCTGAAGTAGGAGCTGATGGTGATCCATGGTGTCAAAGGCCTTTGCTAGGTCTATAAATATTGCCCCTGTATCCAGGCCCTTGTCCATGTTGGTGTCAGTGTGGTTGGTGACTCTGAGAAGGATGGAAGAGGTTGAGTGGTTGGAGCAAAAGCCAGATTGGTCGGAGTTAGGAAGCCTGTTTGGGCATAGTAGTTCAATAGCTGCCTGCTGATAAACCTCCCAAGGGTTTGGGAAAGGATCTGAATCAGAGAGGTTGGCCGGTAGTTGAAGGGTGAGTTAGCTGGACCACCTCAGTGATCCGAAATACTAGTGCATGTTTCCAGCCATGAGGAAAGGAGCTGGTACATCATGATCTATTAAGTATGTGGGCAATAGGGACAGCTATTGCCAGAGTGCTGATTTTGAGGAATTTGGGTGTGATGCCATCTGCTCCACAGGCTGCATTCAGTGCTGAAAGCTCTTTGCGAAACTGGCACCAAGACTGTCTGGAGGTGGAAGTTGCCACTGGTGGGTGGACTGGGTAGCAGGGGGAGAGGAAGGTTAGGGATAAGAGCCCTGGTGCCTTCTGTCAAGTATTGGTTTAGGGTGTTGGCAGCTAAGGGGGAACCAGGTGGGATCTGTACCCCACTGGGGGAGGGTTTAAAATCGGCTATTAACAGTGTGTTCCAGAATGGGCAAGGGCACTGCAAGATAACTTGCTCTGGAAGTATTTGGATTTGGCTAGGCATATGCTCCTGGTGCACTGATTCTGAAGTGCTGGGAAAATCATTGGTAAGACCTCACTTAGAATATTGTGTACAGTTCTGCTGGTCTCATCTTCAAAAGGACACAGACAGAGTGGCGGCAGTCCAGAAGAGGGCAACTAAAATGATTCAGGGTCTGCATCAAAAATCCCTGTTAGTACACACTAAAAGATCTCAAAATGTATACCTTGGAAGACAGAAGGAGAGGGAGAGTATAATAGAGACCTTTAAATGCCTCATGGGGTAAATAATATACAGGAGGAAAGTATTTTTCTGAAAAAAGGTGCTCAAGAGGAACGGGATAAGCTATGAACTTAGAGAGGGTTAGATTTAGGAGAGACATGAAAAAGTACTTCTTCACAGAAAGGGTGGTAGATTCCTGGAACAGCCTTCCAGCCAAGGTGGTGGGGGTGAAAACAGTGGTGCGTTCAAGAATTCATGGGATAGACTAATAGAATCTTAGTGGAAAGGAATGGGGGGAAGGAGAAAGAGTCAGAGACCATGTATGGTTTGCAGTGGTACTGTAGGTAGGGAAAAATGGGCAGATTGGATGGGTGAAGCAGTCTTTACCTGCTGAAAAATTCTGGTTCTATGTTTCTCATGGGGTCACTGCAGCATTCCACCTTTTATCTTGTGATAATCCCTGGCCCTAGAGTTGCCTTACTGTTATCCTGCAGAGTTCATGAAGGTAAAACCTTTATTTGCAGGAAAGGTCTCCTTGAAATAGGACAGAAAATGCCAGCCAGGTAGCATTGAGGGTTGAGGTGCTGGATGTCACACCTCACGCCATGTCGGTGTCCCAGGATCAGGAATGAGCCTGGGCTGCTGGGGGTCAGCAGAGGACACCCCTGGGTTCATTTCTGTGACTTCAGGTTCTCCTGATGAAACCAGTCAGCAGGAACAGGATTTATCTGAGCTGGAACTGACCTTACTGAAGTTGTAATTCATCTTGTTAAAGATGTAAGCCATACAGGACCAACTGGAAACTGCCCAGAAGCAAGACAGACACTCTGCCACTAAAAAACACAATCGCCAAAGGTGGCAGAAGCTGCACCCTTATCACTCTCCTTAACTCAAGATTCACTGTGGCTATGACCAAGGACTATTTCACAGTCACATCTGCCCTAAGGAGTTACTGCAGTAGTTTGTTCTCATGTTCTAAGGAGATTTCCTTCATTTTTATGTTGCTTGCACGCATGTGCAAGAAACATAGTGCCATCATCGTAGATTTCGGAGGTGTGTCACCTCCTCCTCCAATTCAGGCAGTGTCCTGGCAGGCATGGCCCCTGTAAGCCAATGCATTTTGGAGCTGTCTATGACACGCTCTAAAAATGCAGTGGCATACAGCTGAAAGGGAGCCACGCTGATGAAGCAGCGAGCAAGAAGCTGCTCACGCAGCAGCCCCCCTCTCACATGCGTCGGCGTCACCGCGACGCGACTGTATAGCCGATGGGTGCCTAATCCTCGCCGGCTGAGCCGCGCCGCTTTCCTCCCCCCAGTTGGTGCTGCCACACTGGGGAGCCCACCCCCAGTGTGGCACCATCAGCTCTTCCCGACGGGTGCCCAATCCTCGGGCCGGCTGAATGCCCCCCCCAAAGTCCGTGCTACTGCCTGGAAGCCCACCCCAGTGTGGCAAATGGTCCCATCGCCTTTTTTTTTTTTACCTGTAAGATAAAACGTCTCACAGCGCCTCCCGACCCTCACAACCCGCACTCCACCCACTGCGACCCAGCCTCCCACCCCCCCATACCTATCCTCCGCCTCTGGTGCGACGATCTTCGTGGACCGGGAACACATCTGCACCTCCTTCAAAGCCGACCCGAACTGAGGAAATGCCGTAAGCTGTATAATGGGCTAGATGGGGGTTTCTAACTTTATTGCATATCTCAGCCATTTTGGGAATTTTTTATACAATTTCAACATGGGGTTTTTTGGGACCCCTTCTCATGAAAGATGTCACTATCATGGCGTTATTCGGGCCCGAAGGGTGATTTTGCGCAGTGACTGCAAAATCACCCTTCGGGCCTGAATACCACCATGACAGTGACATCATTCATGAGAAGGGGGCCCAAAATCCCCATGTTGAAAATTTGGTCCCAAAATTCCAAAAAATGACTGTTTTACGAGCATGCGTTGTGCAGTTCCTACGCAGGCTCATAAGTTCGAGAAATTTCAATATTTTCACTCCAGATTTTCAACATTGCCATTTTACCACACCTTCTTATGGGTAGTACAGCTGTCATTTTTCACATCTCACCCAAAATGTGTTTCTGCCCATGTAGCACAGAATGGCGCAGTCGGTGTGCGAAATCAATGTACAGGACAAATTAAGAAAATCACAGTGACACTGTTCATGAGTAGAGGTCTTAAAATGGCTATGTTGAAAATTTGGTGAAAGAATTCCTAAAATGACTGTTTACTAGTGTGTGTTGCACAGTTCCCATACGGATCGTGGGTTTCGTGAATTTTCAATATTTCCACTCCAGATTTTCAACATTGCCATTTTACCACACCTCCTTATGAGCAGTGCAACTGTCATTTTTCATCCTGCCCAAAACGTGTTTCCACACCATGTAGCGCACAATGGCGCAGTCGGTGTGCAAACTCAAATGTATGGGACATTAACAAAATCACAGTGACACTGTTCATGACCAGAGGTCTTAAAATGGCTATGTTGAAAATTTGGTGAAAAAAATCTCAAAATGATTGGTTTTATTTATATGCTACAGCAGTTCCTACGCATGCTTGTAAGTTCGCAAATTTCTCAATATTTACACTCCAATGACTTCCAAACACCTAAACAGCACATAGAAGCAAGCAACATTCGGCATTGACAAATGCTTGTTCATATTTCCCTAAAAAGATCATTTTAACCTGTTGTGCTAATCTTGTTGGCACATGAATGTCAAGAAACACTGTATAAAGCTGATACTAAATAGTGTAAACAGTTTAAACAATTTTATGTTAGTTTTCCTTGGACTTCTTTTCAGACCTTTAACCCTCTTCAAGTTTTTTTTTATTTTAAATAACATCACGGACCTTTCACATCAGCACGTCACATGTGCATCGTAGAGTGAGGCCTCAAATTTTGTAGCAGGAGTTAGGAATATATATGCAGGGAAATATTAATTAAATGTTTCATCATTGTTAAACATATTACTTGTTGCCATATTGTTCTTTTAGAGCAATTATTACATTTTGTAAGCTGTTATCATTTCCTTTACATCAAATCACACTACTTAGTCTGATGAGTCTCTAGTTTAGTTGTTAAAGATGAAAAATGTGATACTATGTCTGATGAAGCGCTTAATTGTTTTTGTTTTTGTATAGGTATATGTTATGTGTCCTTATGCTAATTGTATGAACAACTTTTACATAATGAACACATGTTTCTGTATTGTTGTTCTATTATAAAATAATAACAGTTTTTATTGACAAAAAAAATACTAGCCTGTGTAAAAGGTGGCTGAACCTAAAGTGGATTAAAATTCTATTTTTTTTTCAATGACATCATAGGCCTTTCACATCAGCACATCACATGTGCAGCACAGAGTGAGGTCTCAAATTTTGTAGCAGGAGTTAGGGATATATATGCAGAGAAATGAAATGCTGGCCTGTGTAAAAGGTAACTTAACCTAAACTGGATTAAAATTCTAGTTTGACTATTGATGGCTGTCTGTATGGTCATATGTATCCCAGAACAAGAAATGTACTATGCAGACCCAAGCAGGCATGCATGAAGACTGACAGGCTAATCCGTACAGAGCTTGAATTTGAAATTTATTTGGTGTTTTAAGCGCTCTAGAAACTGTGGACAAACTACCATTTTTCTGCTGCTGGTAATGTCTCTGTTTTTTGGAGGGAAGGGTGGGGAACATATTTTATCCCTCTTGGTGCTTAGTTGGGACCTCCTTCCACCACCTTGCTAAGCCCTAATACCAATCACCTGAAACTGCTCCACATACACTTGCCAGGCCTCCAAGGTCCACCCCCATCTCACTATCATGCTGCACCCAACTAACCCTGGCTTACCACCCAGTGTCAGGTATGCCTATAGTCACTTCAGCATTTCTTTCCTGCAGTCCATCTGGCCATCTGCAGCGGAGGTTGGATAGTCCCCTGATAGGCTATGGTAGGAGTCCAAGCACTAAGTGTGGTTGGCAGGCAGGGGTTTCATCCACCCAATCCATTTCACTATTTTCCCTTTTTTCTGCCTCCCACCAGAAGCGTGCCACATCACTAGGTGTTGGCATGCCAATGCCCATACATGACTGTGGCACTCGCTCCAACGTCCCTGTCTGATGCTATCTCTGCACCATCACCTGCGGTCACTCCAGCAGAGCTGTGGGTCACCAGATACCCCCTTCCTGGAGAAAAGCATCCTTTAACGATGCTTGATCCTCTAGCCCACCCCGCCCCAGACCTCGGATGGCCCTGGCTCAGTCCCAAACGAAGCTCATCAGCGTTATGAGCAGTAGCACTGCCGCCCTGCTGGTGGGCGATAGTTTCTAATAGCAGGTCTGAATTTAACTTTCGCTTTGTGTGCAAAAGCGCAGTTTGACTGTATGTAACCTGAGCTGATATACCAGACTTCCGGACAGAATGCCAATATCACAGATTCTGGTACTAATCTAGATTTAGTGTTTGCCGTCTTGGTCCTTTCAAGAACAGATCCAGAAGCAAATTATTTGATACCTTTTAATGGACCAACAAAGATGTAACAACAAGAACAAAGTGCTCTAGCATTCGGACCACCTGTCCTTCTTCAGAAGCCTAATGGCAGTTGTTTAGAAAAAAAAAAATACTTTTAACAGCTAGATAATGCAGAAAAAACAGAAAAAATTCCCCTTGGTTTAAAATACTCATTTAAAAAATACCGATGATGTCAGAGAAGTTTAGCAGTACCATATTACCTTCAGCCAGGAGGGTCCCAGGGTCAAAGGTGCTTGGTGCAAAACACATACAAAGAATCCTACTGCATATACATTAAATTGACATAAGATAACACTGCTGGAGCAGATGACTCTTAAATCAAGCTATGAGTGTCACAGTGTGTATAAGGATGTGATTACTGAAAAACAACCCCCACCCAGATTAAAGACATACTAAGATTGTCTTAGAACTCCAAGAAGTTTCAATGCATGCATTCACTGTGCAGGGATAATGTTATGAATTGTGCTTGGTGCCACTTGTATATATTGATTTGTTTTGGCCTTACTCGTTCCCATCTTGAGTATGAGCTGATAGCTGGAAGGCCCTAAAGATGGGAAGCGCACCGGAGAAGGAGGAGGGGAGGGTGAAGAAAACTGTGAACGCTAAACAGGAGGGGCTGAGCATGTAGGTATTTTTTATAGAGGGAATCCCCGACCATTGAATTACGGGCAGGCCTTTCAAGTCACTGTATGGGAATAATGTTATGAATTGTGCTTGGTGCCACTTGTATATATTGATTTGTTTTGGCCTTACTCGTTCCCATCTTGAGTATGAGCTGATAGCTGGAAGGCCTAAAAAGAATAGTATCCACCTCCTCCAACTCAAGGAGAGTATACCTGGCATCACTCAGGAGAGGAAAAAAAACCTTTAATGGAGGAAACCTCTGAGGAACCATGGCTACCAGGTTGCCTTCCTTCTAGGCGTACTACGAGGAGACAGAAAGAAAAGCCGAACACATTTCCGCTTCGGGATTAGGAATGTATGTCTCAAAACAAGATGATGTCCATCTTCCCAGACGTTTAATGATGTAGGCTGGAACTTTCTTTCGTGAGGCAGAGGTAGCAGCACCGATTCTAAATGAATGGCCAGAATAAGCGAAAGGATCATGTCCTAGGCATTGTAGTAGTGAACTAATTGAATCCACAAATTCTTTGGTGGTTAGAGGTGCATTATTATGAGAGGTTAGTAGAGGAGATTCAGGATTGGATTGACTATGAAAACTGCATAGCTGGTTCAAGAAGTAGACGGGGCACCAAGCAGTATTTGTAGGAAAATATTGAATGTCCACACCTTCTCGTAGCCTGTCGTAGCCTGTCCGATTTTGATGCAGGAAGATGGAGAACATAGTAGTCAGCTAGCTTGGTAAAATGTTTGACCTTGAGAAAGAATGTTGCAGAAATTGATGAAACTGTGAATTCTCTGGGGCGTAGAAATCCGTAAAATGCCAGAGATATAGCTGCAAGTAGGATGGTGGAGTGTGAAGTAGGAGGTTTGGATTTCAGTAGATTAATTAGCTGTTTGAAGATGGTATCATCGATGGGCAGACGAGTAGGCATCCTTTTGAATGAGAGTTTTTGGATTGCTGTAAGAAGAAGCTTAACTGCAGGATAGGATGTCAAGGAGACAGAAGCTGGATCTTGTAAGCAAAAGTGAAATTGAATGCCAGCTAAGTATTGGTGAATGGTAGAGTAAGATAATTTACTGGTTGTATGACAATAGGTTGTGAAATCTAATATGGTAGGTAGAGAAATCGGAAATGCAGAGGAGGCTGTCATGGAGCAAAATGAACTGTATTTTCTCCAGGCTGTTTTGTAAGCTGATTGTGTGCTGATCGATAAGGCTGACCACATGAGGTTTTGTGCTGTAGTAAGGTAATTAATCATGGCATGACTAGATTCTTGAAATGAGGAGCTGGAGTTGGTAGAGGATCCGCAGTAGGAAGGAGAATACAGAATTTCTGAAATTGAAAAATGGGAAAGGTAGTCAGTGGCTGTATTGAGATGACCAGGAATATGAAAACATTGAATGCAAAAATTATGAATCAGAGAAAGCCATGTTAATCTACACAAGAATAGCATAATTGTAGGAGAAGATGATCTGCCTTTGTTATTAATATCTACTGTTGTTTGATTATCTGTATATATTAACACTGTAGACAAAGACCAGCGATGACCCCAAGTGAAAGCTGCTCCGACTACAGGATATATCTCAAATAAAGGAGAAGAGGTTGTGGCTGCAGGCAATTGTAGAAATTCAGAAGGCCATGTAGAAGAGATCCAGGACTGATGGAAAATAGCACCGAATCCATGAGTAGGTGAAGCATCCGTGAATATTCAAGGAGAAAAAAGTCTTTGTAGAACATAGAGTGACCATTCCATTGGTTTAAGAAGAGGAACCACATGGCAAGGTCGGATTTTGCAGTAGCTGTAATAGAAATGTGATGGTGGAGAACTGAAGCCGAAGGAAGCAGATCGAGCAGATATGCTATGAAGGTACGTCCTTGAGAAATTATATATGTAGCAAAGGAGAGATAATCTAGTAGAGACAAGAGTTCGTGTTTTGTGCAGGATGAGCGATTGGAGAATGATAGAACTAGAGTCTTGATTCTGCATAGCTTGTCCATAGAGAGTCTGGCTTCCATGCGAACGGAATCGAGAATGATGCCCAAAAAGTCCAGGGAAGTGGCAGGACCAGAATTCTTTTCCTCCAAGACAGGTACAGCTAATTGATGAAATAAATAGCATAAGGCAGAAAGGTCTGCAGCTGGAGGCTCAGAAGGAGGTTCGATGAGGAGAAAATCATCAAGCAAGTGGATCACTGAGGTTATCCGACAATGATTCAACAACAACCAACAAAGCGTAGAAGAAAAGATATCGAGCAGTTTTGGACTGCTCTTGCAGCCGAAAACTACCTGCACAACAAAGTAGTATGAATCTTCCCATTTGATGCCATAGAGATGCCAAAGGGATGGATGAATAGGAAGGAGTTTAAATGCATCGGCAATGTCAGCTCTTGAGAGCCATGCGCCTCTGCCCATTTGTTTGATAGTCAATATGGTGTCGTCAATCTAGCATAGGCCAGAGAAAAATCCTGAGAAGGGATAAGAGAGTTGATACTGGGAATGCAAGTGGCAAATGGAGCGGATAAATCGAAAGTAAGGTGCTGCTTCCTTAAGAATTTGTGAGTAGCAATGTCAATAGGGCTGACACGAATGAGAGGAAATGGCGGATGGAGAAATGGTCCGATGATATATCTGTTGTCCAGCTCCTTCTGCAAAAGGGAGGAGACCAAATCTGGTTGAGTGAGAGCTGTTTGTAAATTAGGAGATTCGTAGGAGTCCTGAGGAAGAGAGCAGATGCCAGTATGGAATCCAAAAGTAAATCCGGAGAGGAGAAACTACACTAATGAGTGAGATGAATGAGTGGCGAGCAGACGGGACAGTTTGCTGACATTAACAGGAATAGAAGGATGATGCAATAGTCAGGTTCTGCTTCTTAAATTAGGGAAGATGGATTTTGCATGAGCCTCACCACAATGACTGCAAATGTGCAGCAGACGGCAGGGATGAAGGGAGCAACCCATATCGTTGAAATTATTACAGACAGACCTACCAGCCATGAAAGTAATTGTATGACCACGTTTATCATAGGACAAGCGAGGCATAGCAATATGATTGTGTATAGTCCTGGTAATAGTGGAGCCTGAAGTGGTAGTACGGGATGTAGACGAATCAGGCACGGATAAAGGGCAGAAAGAAGTGGCATGAGAAAGGGAGCCACAGATCTGGCAAGTGAGACCCTGTTGACCAGCGAAATGGCAGCAAAACAACTCATTGTGGAGTGAGCCCCAGTGAAGTCAGACATTCAGGTGAGAGAGAGCAGCAGCAGCTTTAGCTGAAAAAGATTTATGGTAATCGAAAAAATGAGTACCACCATAGTGGACGCCAAGGTCGACTACTAGATATAGGTAGGTATCCAACTCCTCCCTGTGAGATGGAAAAGCAGAACACAAAATGTCTCTGAACAGACTAAAGGCCAAAACAAATTCAGGAATAGTCAGTTTTTTTGAAAGCCTAGGGTCCTTAGAACGAAGAACAATGGAGAAATCACCACAGGAGACGATGCTGTTTTCAATGGTATCGTGGGAAGAAATAAGCAATGAGATAAGGTTGACATCTTTCACTTCGATGATATCCTTGTGGAGATGAGCAGGAACTAGATGAACAGGTGAGACAGCAGGCACAGAGGAACTCGAAGCTAGAATACCTGAGGTGGTAGCAATGGCAGGCACGGAAGAAGATGGTTGAGGCATCGGGGCTGGAGCAGGCTGAGGGGAAGCCAGAGCCTGGCGATGTTCCATAAAATCCAGGCGATTGGAAATATCAGACACAGAAGAAGCCAGATGAGAAAGCAGATCCTTCAATTCAGCGAAGGCATCAAGAGCAGGGATAGCAGGATGAGCTGGCAGAGGACGAGGATTGAGATCCTGATTCTCAAGCCATAAATCATACAGTTCCTGCTTCTTAGCACCAGCAGGAACAGGGACACCCAGAATCTTCAATTCAGCCAGGAGACGAGGAACGGTCCAGTCTTTTAAAGAATGTTTAGACTTTGCAGACTTCTTCTGAGGAATGGGGGGGAAGGGTCCTTCAGGTGGAGCTGGAGGATCCATGGAGGCTACCAACGAGCTGAAGTACAGGCAGGAGGCTAAGAGCTGGAAACGGGAATGGCAATAACATGGCCCAAAGCCGAAATATATATATGACGGAAACCAGCGGGGATCCCCATAGGAATGACCAAATGAAGTCCAGAACAACTGCAGGCAAGGCAAGGAAATGAATCCAGAAGAGCGAAACAATCAAGGAACTGCCAGGAAAGTGGCACGGCAAATGATGAAGCCAGTAGCAGGTGGGACCAAACAACAGCCAGACCAGGCAGGAAGCAACTCTGATGAACTTCGGGAAGGGCCGGGTGGCGTGGAAGAGGAGAGGAGAAGGAGAGCGAACCGGGTGACCAACACCCGAATCCGCGGAGGAGGGGGGGTGAGGAGGAGATATGGCAGGAGAAGCACTGAAGAGTTGCCGCAAGCAGCTAGAAGAAAAGCACTGGCAAATGAACAAGGCAGCAGGTAAGCACCAGTGAAGGAAAGAACCACACGCCCAGCACAGAGCTCAAACTGTGAAAGCTAAACAGGAGGGGCTGAGCATGTAGGTATTTTTTATAGAGGGAATCCCTGCCCATTGAATTACGGGTGGGCCCTTCAATTATAGACAAGAAATTACCAGTAAAGCTGACTTAAAAACATCAGTGCATACTGTATGATTTGTAAAACTTAGCTGGACCTATCACCCAGCTGTACTCTCCAGCTAGATATCATGCCCCATAAACTTAAAAAACCTCTAGTGTAGTGACAGGGCTTTCTAAATGATAATTTAAATATAAATTGACAGTATTAGTTTCAAACAAAAAACTAATGTCAAGGACCACCAAAGAATTAAGACCATGTAGTCTGATATGTGCTGATGTCAATATACACTGAGAATTTAATAACTTGATGTACCAGAAGTATCTAAGGAATCTGAAAAAAAGATAAAATTGTATTTCTCTCCTCATCACACAAACAATACACCCTACTCCACCCCACTCTCCCATAATGTGAGGGGGATAACTATCTTTAAGTACACACACACACACACACACACACACACACACACACACACACTCCTAATGAACCTTTATTCACATCAGTCACTGCAATTGTCCCCCAAAGGAATTCAACTTGTCATGAAATCCCAAGTAAAGGGGCGTATGTATCCTAATACATACAGAGCAAACATGTGACACTATTTAACCATACTCCTATCTATGTAGTAACATTTCCAAGGATTCTGGATAGAACTACAATGAAATAAAACTGTCACTCTCCCCAGGATAAGGTAACTAGAAGTAAATTTCAAGTATGTGTATAAGACCAGAGGTCTAACATACCTACATTTCCACAAATCAGTACAATATTAGCCTAATGTAAAAAGATCTGTCCAGGACCCCCATGCAAATGAGATCTTGCACCCCAATATGTACAGAGTTTAAAAAATATGTGCCAGTGTATGATAACACTCCTGTATGTACAGTAACAGGCTAGGTAATCTGAATATGGTGTAATGGAATCAACCCCACACTCGGGCGAAGATAAAAAGTAAGGAGGAATTAATATTCATTATGTGTGTGAAGTAAGAGTAATAACACACTGTAACTCCATGTATCTAAACAGAGGCCTACCTCAATGTGACAGCAAGCCCCACACCTGTTATATCACATACCTCACATACCCACACACATACACACACGCACCCACATCCCACACATGCTGAAGTCCTATAATATGCCAGTTTGAAGAAGAATAGGTCTGTGGATGTCAGTTTCTGTAATGTCCCATGAAACCCAGAGCAACATTCATTCCATCTGCTACTATACTGAGATGTAAAACAAGCATTTGTCAATGCCGAATGTTTGCTTGCTGGCATCGGCATTGGTAGTGTAGGAGTTAGACAGCTGCATAATAGTAATGGCAGTGAAGTATTGAACTGAAGCCAACCCCACCACCACCCTGTAGAGACTGACAGGCATTGGGGTGTGCGTTTGGGTCATCAGGCATAACGGCCACTCCATTTCACCACACCCTACCCTGCAGACACTGACAAATGTCACGGTGTGCTTTGGGGTCTTTGGCCCTTATGCTCACCCCATTCCATCAGGAAATATAGTGAGATGGGTCCTGTATAGGAGAGTGGGGTGCACTTTGGGGCCGAAGAGTCCAAGGCACACCACGATGCCTCTCACTGGCTGCAGGATGTGGAATGGTATGAGCATTACAGGCAAGAATCCCAAGTCACACCCCTGATGCCTCTCAATCTCTACAGGCTGGGGCGTTATGGTCAGAAACCCTAACGCTTCAGGCGTTCATTGGCATTTTCACTCCAAATTTTCAACATGTTTTTTTTGTGACCCCCACCTCATGAACAGTGGCAATATCAGTTTGTTAGCCGAAAGCTGATTTCTCACAGCGATTTTGTCATTTGGCACCACAGGTGTGAAAACACATTTTGAACAGGATGTGAAAAATGACAACTGTACTGTTCATGGGGAGGTGCAAAAAATGGCAATGTTGAAATTCTGCAGTTAAAATATTAAAAAAACTGTTGATGTCACAAGCGTGCATACAAAATGCACAACACACACCCGTAATGCAATTAGTTTGGGGATTTTTTACAGCAGATTGTCAACACAGGGATTTTGTAACCTCCGCTCATGAACAGTGTAACTGTGATTTTCTTAATCTGTCCAGCACAGTGATTTCCCACAGCGACCATGCATTTCTGCACTGGAAGTGTGAAAACACATTTTGGCCATGGTGTGAAAATGACAGCTGTACTGTTCATAAGGAAGTGTGGAAAAATGCCAGTGGTGAAAATCTGGACTGAAAATATTAAAAATGTATGAAGTTATGAGAGTGAATGGAAACTGCGCACTGGTCGCTTGTAACACAGTAATTTTTGGGAATTTTTTTCAAAAAAATTTTTAACATAGCCATTTCAACACCTCTGCTCATGAACAGTGTCACCGTGATTTTCTTAATCTGTCCCAAACATTGATTTCACACACCGACTGCGCCATTGTGCGCTACATGCCCAGAAACACATTTTGGGTGAGATGTGAGAAATGACACCTGTACTGTAGGGTTTTTGGGGGCCTACCTCATCAAATGTGACACTGTCAGTTCTTAAATTGGTCCCGAAAGGTGGTTCTGTGCAGTGACCGCGAAATCACCTTTCAGCGCCGAATAACGCCATGACAGTGACAGAATTCATGAGGTGGGGCTCCAAAAACTCCATGTTGAACATTTGGTGAAAAAATTCCCCAAAATGCCCAAGATATGCATTAAAGTTGAAAAAGCCCTATTTATTACATTATACAGCTTACCAGCATTTCCTCAGTTCGCGGTCGGCTTTAAAGAGTGCAGGCGTGTTCCGGTCCACGAAGATCATTGCGCCGAGCTCGGGAGGTAAGTATGGGGTAAGGAGTGGTGTGGGGAGGCAGGGTGAGCAGAGGGTGGGCGCGGGTGGGGAGATTAGGTCAGGACAGTCAGCGAAGGAAGGTTTTTTCTTTCAGGTATTTTTTTTTAACTTAGACAACGTGGGACTTGTGCCATGCTGGGGTCGGCTCTAGCGTGGCAACTGGAAGGCTGTTTGGGGCTGTGGAGCTGATGGTGGATTGGGCAACCCCATTGGCCCATACGATCTGTTGCCATGCTGGGGTGGGCTCCCAGCGTGGCACCCTGTAGTCTCTTGGGGGGCAGTGGAGCCGGCGGGGAGTTGGGCACCCCGTGACCATCTGACTGTTGCCACACTGGGTGGGCTCCCAGCATGCACCTGGAACTCTGTTGGGGGCGCAGCACAGTCGATGGGGGACTGGGCACTGCCATTGGCTACTCGATGTGTGCATGGGGGCATGAGCACACAGTATGCGCATGTGTGTGGGGAATGCGCATGAGCACGCGATATCTTATTGCTGCTCACTGAAATGTAGGTCTCTCTTTCAACTGTACGGCCACTGCATTTTCAACTGCTGTCATAGACAGCTGCAGCGTTCATTGGAGAACTGCGGCCATGCCTGCAAACACACTGACTGAATTGAAGACAGCTGCCACATCTCCAAAACTCAGATGATGGCACTATGGCTTTTGAACATGTGTGCAAGCAAACATAATAAGTTTAATCAAAAGCTTGTCTCTGTTGTATGTTTTCGAGATTTCCTTTTAAGACCATTACTGACATATCCGAAATTGAGTGGTCAGGCTGGGAGAAGTGGTGCCCCACTGGTTTTTCAGTTTGCTTTGTTTTAATAGTATGTCTGTGCAAGTTCATCCTAGTGCGGAGCTGTTGGCATGTCTCTCCAACATAACCTGTTTGTGGACATCTCTTGCACTGAATGAAATAAACAACATGTTGTGATGTACATGCACCTTAAATTGTCCGTTTTGTGATGTAACCACACAGTCTGAGGTAGAAATGAGATCACAAGTCTTACAGGTGCATTGATTGCAGGGCCATGTGTCATTGTGTGACATGATATTCTGTTCTGGTGAAAGCTTGCTCCTAATAATTAGGCTGCCTAAATTTGGTGGTTGTTTAAAAGATAGTAGTGGGAGTTCCTTAAAAATACAATCAAGGGTTTCATCCTCACTAAGTGGAGGTCTTTAATAATCTTATGCAGAATTTCAAGGTCTGGATGATATGTGACTACTAAGGGTATTCTGTCTGTAGCTGTCTTTTCTTTATATTGAAGTAGTTGTTGTCTTGGTACTTGCATTGCACGTTCTGTAATCCTGTCAATTTCTCTGGAAGAGTGTCCCCGCTCAATAAAGGTTTTTTTCAACATAGCCAAATGTGTATCTCTGTCATCCTCATTTGAACAAATACGGTGCATCAGAGTGCTTGACTGTACATGACAGAATTTTTGCATGGTTTGGGTGATTACTTTTCTTGTGTAGGTATCTCTGTCTGTCTGTTGGCTTCCTGTAAATTCATGTATGTAAGATTCCATCTTTAATGGTGACTGTTGCATCCAGAAAATTAACATTGGTGGTAGAATACTCCAGGGTAAGCTTTCTAGGATCTTCCTCCCTACATGAAAAATATTATTCCCTGGTAGTCTAGTGGTCCCTCACCACTTTTTAGATCTCGTTTCCTATATGAAATACATTTTTCCCTGGTAGTCTAGTGGTCCCTCCAGCCTCCTCCCATCACTGATCACCATTCAGAGTAAAAGAAAACAGTCCCTCCTTGTAGTCCAGTGGTTCCTCCCCCACCCGGACACTCATCCAATAAATATATATTATTCTCATTGATGTCCAGTGTATCTCCCCCCACCTTGCTCCCTTGAGAAAAAATGAGTGTCCCATTTCCTTGGTGGTCTAATGGACCCCCACCCTCCCAGATAGTGACCGTCCCCCCGCTCCCCCATCTTGAAACCAAGTCAGTGAGCAGCACAGCCCTCCTCCCACCGCTCAACTGGACACTGTACTGTGAGCGAGTGAGTACAGTATACAGTAGAATGAGCCCGCAGTGTATACTGTACTCACTCATTCACATTTCAATCAGTGGCCAGCCATGGTGATAGGTGGAGGGCTGTGCCAGTCACCAGCTCGGCTGAAGGTCAGTCTGCCAGGGTGGGAGGGTCCACTAGACCACCAGGGAACAGGGATGCTTGTTTGTTTTCCAAGGAGGCGAGCTGGGGCATACTGACACCAATGATAATTAGAAGGCTTTCATCCTGAAGTTCAATGGGGGATCACTCTACCACATCCCCTACTTAAACTTCAGGCTTCTGCTCACTTTGCTCAAGCGTTTCAACAGCTCTGGTGCTGCGTGGCTGGTGGTGCTGGGTCCTTCCTCTTCTCCCTTCTGTGCCTCCTGTGGTGCCCCTTCCCTCCCCACACCTTCTCTTTACCTTCTTCAGCTGCTGTTGGTCTCCCCCTTTTTGATTTGCCTGTGTCTTTGGCCCCTTGCTATTTTCCCTGCTCCCCCCCATTCTGTCAGTACCTTTTTCATTATCCTGCTGTTCTCCTGTCTTCTTTTAGGGCTCTCCTTTTCTTTCCACACCAGCCTCCACGTAATTCAGTACTTGCCAGCACCTGGACTGCAGCTGCGTCGTCCCTGGACTCCATACCGGTCTGGACTATTCGTTGCTTCCAGGACTATGTTTTCTTTCACCGGCTACTTCTGACCTCCTCCTTATCCAGATTTATGCAGTGCCTCTTGCACCACCTCTTCAGCAAACCACCTACCACTTTGTTCCCCTTGTCCATTCCTGCACTGCTATGTGGGCCGAGGAGCATTTTGAGCTTTCAGCACCCCTCAGCTTGTGGCTGGCATGCTGCCAGTGTACCGTACTTCCCTGCCCCATCAATCTGCTGCTCAGTGGGGTGGGGAACCCTGGATTATCTTTCTTCTTGGAGCCTGATGCACCTGTTGGCTGCGCGACTGTGCACCGGTTTTGAACTAATCTCCTCACCCCGGCAGTCACCATTGGGCCGGGGGTCCCATTCCTGCTTTACCACTGTGGGTCATGGGTGAACCTGTCTTCCAGAAGTTGGGATTACAAATATTATCCTGCTAAAGTTTTCCTTTTACTCAGATGGCAAGTGCCATATTGGCAAGGAAATTCCAAGGTCAATGGACATCTAACTCGCATATGACTGGAGATCCTTCTCCAGACATACTCGCCACACTTAGCACTAATGTTAGGAAGGACAGTTTAAGATTCAGTATGATAGGGCTCAATCTCTTCCACAGGAAATTTCATTTGGAACACAATGCAAAAATCTACTTGATCCTTTAACAGTTTGTAAATGAAGAATTGATCAGAGAATTCAGTAAACTATATAGTATGTCAGGTATGATAGAAAACACTACTGAAGGTATGCTGTGCATAATTTTTGATTTGTACACCAGACCTTTGGGGCCACTGCTCATAGCTCATGCAAAGCCATGCTTCTCACAGCTCATTACTCCTGACTTGAGCGACCAGGATATCTAACAATTGACTTTTGTGATTACTTACAACTTGTAGTGGCTGTCACAAACACACTCCACAGGTCAGGCCCGCTGCTCCCACAGTGCCAAACCTCAAAGTGTAATATGCGAACAGGAGACAAACATGGTAACCTTCCTGTCTGTTTTGGGTCCGAAACACCTACCAGTCTCAAGTGCAGAGGTCAAATATGAAGACTTTTTCACTAGTACGCCCAGTTAATAGATCAAATATCACATCCACTTTGGGGAAATGCAGTGCAATACTTAACCCAGCGGGCATCCAACCTGGTTCCCAATCTCTTTTTGACTCAGTTGAGACCTAGATATCTTCTCACCTTTTGTGCATAGGGCAACACACTACAAGCCCTTTAAGAGTTATGTCAGAATCATCAACACTGTTCCAGCATTTACATGCAAAATTGAGAAAAGACTCAGGCAGAATTAAGGAAATCAAAATGTTTACTAAAATAAAATAAAAATAGTAAAAACATACAAAACACAAACTTTATATACACATTAATGTTTACAGTCCAAAAGAAACGGAAATTACAGAAACAAATAAACACCTTGTACTTGAATTTTTAGTTTTAACTCAGTTTCTGGTTGAATGTTACCTATTCCTGCCAGAAGTGCCCTTCAAGTCCAGAACACAGTGTGTGTGTTCTCTTAGGAGTCCAAAGATAGAAGATGATTTTACTCTTTTCAGCCAGATTGATAATAGGGGCCAAATGTCCCACCCATCCAGTGAGGTCACAGCTCTGGGCTGTTGGCAAAAGGTCACTGGTAGTCCTGTAATTTGTAACATGACCAAGTATACCCAAAAGGGTGTCATTTTACTGCTTGCTTGAAATCTGCAAAGGTAGAAATATTAAATTATAACAGTCTCTTTTATATCAGAGCATTCCCTTTGATCTTCAGAAACACATCCTGACAGCTATTTTCTTCTAGTGGTGAGAAATGTAACAGGTATCTGTTAGAAATTGTTGCTTCCTAAGATGTCGTAAAAAATGTAGTCTTCTTTGGCTTCCTGGAATTCAAAGTAGTTGTAATTTTACAACCTGTTGTATAAAATCAAACACAGGCATGACAAGAGATGTCAAAAGGAAGCTCTTAACTAATTTATCCACTGGGTCAGTTTTACTACAGTCAGCTGTTCCGGCAAGCCAGGGCCTTTGCGGTCAAAAGATCAGGGGCCTTTAAAAGCTAGTCTTTACCAAGGCCTGCTGGCTGCCATATTTTCCAAGCATATTTCAAATAAACATATATTTATATCACAAATATGATACAGTATAATAACAAGCAGATGCTATCTGTCACACTGGCAATAAATTCTTAAAAAATAATGCTTCTCAGGATCAGATGGCCTGGCTTTCTACGGCAATGGCAGACCACATGGGGTCTGCCATCTTAAATTTACACAGCCCACAAGGGGGCCCTATTCATAGCTCAACCATGTATCCTGCTCACAACAGGCAGAAACACATGCGGATCTCACCGTCCTTTCCTCAGACCGTCCATCATCTTGGCGATGGCTGACCATGTGGGGTCCCACCATCCCAACTTACCGTACCAACAAAGGGGCATCTACTCATTGCTCAATCTCATTTCCATTACTTTCAGGTGGACTCATTGGGGTTGTCCTCCTTCTTGGAACTACATGCTAATACTGTGATGATGGACCATGGAGGAGGTCCCATCATTCTTACCGTACATAGTGCAATACTACAGTGATGGTGGACCACGTGGGGTCGAGCAATCCCAAACATACATGCCCCACAAGCAGGTCCTGCTGATAGTTTTAATGCATTCCAATTTACTACTGGCAGACTCACATTGGGGTCTTGCCCTCCTTACCTTGGACTTTTCCTTACTATGACGATGACGGACCATGTGGGTTCCCACCATCTCAAACATACTCTGCTCCTACCATCACGATGGCGGACCATGTGGGGTTCCACCATTCCTATCATGTACTGCTCAATAAAATGACAATGGTGGACCACATGGGGTCCCGCCATCCCAATCACACACTACTCAGTGGTACAGTGATGGTGGACCACATTGGGTCCCACCATCCCAATCATGCACTATTCAATGGAATGGCTATGATGAACCACGTGGGGTCTTGCCATCCCAAACAGATACACCCTACAAAAGGGCCCTACTCATAGATCAAACCTCTTTCCTAATCACCACAGGCAAATTCACGCTGTGGTATCAACCTCATTACCTTGGACTGTTACATACTATGGCAATGGCAGACCACGTTGAGTCCCACCATCCCAATCATGCATGCCCCATGAGGGGCCTGACTTGTATTTTCATGTCATTCCAGACAGACTCATGTGACTCTCATCCTTCTTACCTTGAACTATTCAGTACTACAGCAATGGTGGACCATGTGGGGTCCCGCCATCCCAACATGGGTCTTGCCCTTATTTTCTTGGATCATGTTATAATACAGCGATGGCGGACCTGCAGGAGGGTCCCACCATACCAACACAACATGCCCATAATAGGGCATTACTTTGCTCAATTGTATTTCCTTATCATCTACAGACAGTCTTAGGTGGATATTCACTTTCTGTTACCTTGGGTTATATCATACTATGGTGATGGTGAACCCATGTGGGGGTATCACCATCCCAAATCTATTGTGCCTTATTAGTGGGAATTTCTAACTACTCAAATGCACTTCCATGTTTACTAAGCAGACATACGTGGGAGTCTCACCTTCCCAGTCTGACCACCTGAGACCTTTCTATCATGCGAACATCTGAATACTACATACACTGGACTACATGGAAATCCCATGCTCCAGCTATACCACATCTGGGCCTACTTTACTTTATCAATTCATTCACTTCTTCTACTGAAATCTGCTTTTTTCTGTTACAGTTCCAGCTCAAGTTTCAATGCTGGACATCTCTGTGGAGCTCACCTCAATTCCTTGGATGTCGTAGGACCAATTTTCCTTCTGACAGGTACTCGATTGTACTCTATTGTCTCAATGGATGTACAACACCCATGCAAACCTCCCAGCTGGGCTCCACCCCTACCTTATCATTGTTCTCAGCCCGCAATGCTCCAACCATTTCATAATCTATGATCTACTTCCCTCAGAAATTTGCAACTTTGGCACATAGTTCTCAGCCGTATTGACTGTATGTCTACACTTGCATCTGCTTCACTCAGAGCTACCTTGGTCACGGATTGACCATCATCTCTCCATTCAGACATCATTCCAATTTGGAGCTCTTCATCTGCTGGATTCTTCATCTTCAGCGTTGACTTCCTGCTTGTCACTGACCTTGAAACAGGACTCTTCGACCAGTAAATCAGACTGAATCCTTGGACATAACCATAACTAAACCTCAGCCATATTTAGGATTATTCTCCTCTTAGTATGCCCATAGGATGGGCAGGTCAGTTGCCATGGGTCCTTGGAGGTTTCACTTAAAGGTGTTTTTTCCTGTCCTGCATGCTACTGATCACACTCTCCAGAGTTGCTGGAGGTAATCACTATGATATTTCTCTTTTTGGGCCTTAACTCTTACACCTACCCAGTATCCTACAGAGGGTGGGTTATAGAGAAACGCCAAAGCTCAAGTTATAAACAGCAAGCATAGACTGTTCAGCTCATTAGTATACACAAGCACTGAGCTATGTACCACACACTGAATTGGAAGGCTGTTAGCCTGAAGTTCAGTGGGGGGGAATAGCACCTCCCACATCCACTACTTAAACTTCAGGCTGCCACTGGCTCTCCTCTGAGCATTTTGACAGCACCCTCCATCCTCCCCTGCCTCCTTTTCCTTCTCCGGCACTCATGTCTCACCCTCTCTGCTGGGCCTTAAATCTTACACCTACCCAGTATCCTACAGAGGGTGGGATACAGAGAAACGCCAAAGCTCAAGTTATAAACACCAAACATATACCATTCAGCTCATAAGTATACAGAAGCACTCAGCTATATACCACACACTGAATTATATATATTTATTGGGCTGGTGTTCGAGTGTGGGGAGGGACCACTGGACTACCAGGGAAGGATTATTTTCTTATGCTCGGAACAGCAATTGGTGACCGGCAGAGGGAAGAGGGATCACTAGACTACAAGGGAAAAATGTTTTTCATTTTGGGATGCAGATCAGAGAACAGGGGAGAGACCACTGGACTGCCAGGGAAACCTTTTTTTTTTATGTATGTAATTTTTGTAGATTTTCTCCCCTTTTCTCCCTGACCTGGGGACACTTACTGCAAGTGTGTGTGCATGGAGCTGCATGCGCACACTGGGTACCGGCTCAGCTCCTTCCACCTCACCCCTGGCTATTGCCGCCACACCCTTCATGTCTACGCTTCCCACCAGACCTCAACCCAGTGGGAGTGGAACTATGGAGGGTGTGGGCATCCACCCATGGATAGGAGAGCTGCCTTGTGGCTGCTCATTCCCACTCCCTCCCTTCTCCCCCATGCCGGCACCCAGATGACCCAAGGTCAATCCCAAACCCGGGTCATTGGTGTAGTGTGAGATAAGGCATCCAGCACCTCAGCCCTCAGAGCCTCTGGGCCAGATAAAGAAATTTCTTTTCACATAAAAGGGATGGTGATCAGGGACCATGGAGGGGAGAGGCACCACTACACTACAAAGGTCACAGTGCTGTGGGTGTGGGGTTCGCAGCAGTACCTCCGTCAGCCACTAGGGTTGCACGGCGTACTGCCAGGTCTTGATCGGCAGTATTTTCTCCATGCAAGGGTTCTCTGTAAACAGCCCTTGCATGCAGAAAATAGTCTGTGAATGGCACAGCACCTTTATGCAGGTCCCCTCCCAATAATTTGAATGGCAGTTCCCTGAACCCTTTGCCCAGCTAAAGCCCATTCTGATGGTGCAAACTGCGCTTTTATGAATAACACTGTGGCATGCAAAACACAGTTTGCACTGCGGAAACAGGGTTTGCACTAGGGTAATGCTTTGTGAATCCTGTCCCTGCTCTTTCAGAGCACAACATAAACAGATGTACAGCTAAGAGAAACACAGTTCCAAGCTGGTTGGAGAAGTTACAAGACAGATCACAACTGATACAGTGGTGACACCACGAGTCATGGAATGGCTTCAGGTTAGACAGAAAGAAAAGAATTAAATAGTAGCACAAAACACGTTTATTTAGCAACCCTATATCGGGGCTAACAGAAACTGTAAAAAGAGTCATGCTCAGAAGAGTTCGGCTTCCTCCACTGAACTCAGCAGTTGCTCTGGACTGTTTCTGCATCCATAGATTTCCTGAAAAAATGAGGGTCCAGCACCAGCAAATAGTGACCTTTAACACTGGAACAAATTCCCAAAATTCCTTTAGAAGAATTATCCAAATCACCTCCCATAATCACCGGGGACCATAAGCTATCAAAATGGGAATAAACTGCTTCCATGTGCTCTCCCAGCTCTTTCCCCAAGCAGACATGCAGAATTTTGCAGGAACTCAATAAAACTTATCAAGAAACAGGGTGACCTAAAATGATCCGATCCTGGATTTTAAGGCAAAACAAACCTTGGACGTGTACTCCGTCTCCACCAGGACCTCTTGGATTTCGATCAGGGTGGGTACCTGCCTGCAGTCACCACTGCCCGTATGTGAGCTGAGCCAGGAACAAATGGCCTGCAGAGTGCGGTAGCAGCAGCCCCAGCCTCGATCGTCCACCTCATCACAGCCATAGCGGTAACAGTGATAATCACCACAAACAAAGGAGGCTCTACAGATACTGAATGGTTCCTCTGGTAAAGGAAATCCAATATGGATATTTCTAACCAGATCCATGTTGCTCTGGGCCATTTCTGCATCCATAGATTTCCCCAAAAAGTGAGGGTCTAGGACCAGCACATAGTGGCCTTTCACACTGGAACAAATTTCCAAAATTCCTTTAGAAGAATTATCCGAGTCACCTCCCATCATCACTGGGGACCCTAAGCTATCGAAATGGGAATAAACTGCTTCTATGTACTCTCCCAGCTCTTTCCCCAAGCGGACGTGCTGAAGTTTGCAGAGAACACCATAAAACTTATCAAGACACAGGGTGATCTCAAGTGAGCCGATCCAGGATTTTGAGCCAATGAAATCCTTGGACTTGTCCTCCATCTCCACCAGGACCTCTTGGATTTCTCTCAGGTTTGGTATCCACCTGAAGGCACCACTGCTCGTATGTGAGCTGAGCCAGGAACAAATGGTCTGCAGAGTGCGGTATCAGCAGTCCCAGCCTCGATCATCCACCTCATCACAGCCATAGTGGCAATAGTGATAATCACCACAAATGAAGGATGCTCTACAGATTCTGGATGGTTCCTTCGGTAATGGAAGGTAATATGGATATTTCTGACCAGATCCATGGTATAACTTTGTGTAGAAGATTTAAATGCACAAACACCTGGGGACAAGAATGATAGTGGCTCATTACTAGGGACAAGAGGAATTCACACTAACTTATATGGGTTTGGGTAATAATATAATAGAGGGGGGAAGACTGCATGTACAAATATCTATTCTCCTGAAGTATGCAGTCCCCCTTTACAGGTTTCGGATAGGGGTCATGGTAGAGAAACTCATAAAGCGGAACTTCAACTCATGATAGCAGACAAATGATGCTGGTTTCTGTAGAATATTCAGGACATCTCTCCCAGATGGCACACAAGCTGACTGACGTTAAATGTATGGGACAGCGAGCCCCATTGGCACACATGCTGATCTCCATTTATTAAATATACGGGACAGTGACCCCCACTGGCACACACGCTTATCTCTCTTAAATGTATGGGGCATCCACCCCACACAAGAACATAAACAGTGCTATTAAATGTACAGGACATCACCCCTACTGGCACACAAATGGTTGTGATATCTATGTAATGCATGGGATATTCACCCCTCTTTGAATATGAATGATGCTTGTCTCTGTAGAAAATGTATGGAGTACCCCAAAGAAAAGCCAGTGACACAATTGGGTTTGAGGACCAAATTTACCTTCATGCTTGGTCTACTCTAGTTTTTCAAAGTGCATGCAGGCAGTAATCGACAGCAGAGCCCATAATAGTTAACGTAAAATGGGTCACCTGGCACTTGCAAACCTCTGCTGACTGGCTACAATGTAACATAAGAGACTTCATCAAGTTTTCCCCTTGCTTCATAAGCAGGGACCAAGGACTTTAAGCAATATACCATGACAGGGTGTGGGTGATGCCAGGATTTAGCCACGCCTGGTGTGTTTTGGTCACAAGGCAGCTGGCCGAAAGAGGAATCCACACCAGAAGTGGCTAAATCCTGGCATCACCCCCACACTGAGTGGGATATTGCCATTATTCACTAGCCCGCTTGTTTTTTCCTGAGGAGAAATAAAGAAAAACTGTTCCATGTCATAATAGCGATCACAAAATAGTGATCGCTACTATGACGAGTGTATATTACCGAAAAGCAAATTGGAGATATACACTTTCAGGTGATCTGACATCTGGAACACCAAAAACTGTTTTGGGGGGGGCTGTGCCTCCCCCTGTTCCCCCTCTTTGCTGGAGACTTTGCATTGCAGCAAAATTTCCAAGATCCCAGCCTCAGCTCCAAAACCGGTATCTGCTGCGCCACAGCTAGCCTCCCACACCACCACTCCACATGGCTAGCTCAGCAGCAGCAGGCACACCAGTCCCCAAAAACCCCTTCCATGTCCCTCCCCTTCCCCTCACTATCCCCCCCTTCTGGTCGCCCTTCCCTATGCTCGTTTTCCCATAGGGTTGCTATCCTTGCAGGATAGCCCATGGTGAAAGAGCTGAATATGAGTTGTCGTTTTGACGGTCGCCCATATTCAGTCGCTATCCTCACTGGATACCAGAAAAACTGTCTTTAACAGGCATTTACACGTGACTGAACCTGGAGTCTTTTCTGTTTGTGTCTCACAGGTTGCAGTGATTTCACATTCGGGATGGAAGATGTGGCTGGCTGGCACTTCTTCTTGTGGGGTGATGGCAGGATTTACATATTGTAAATCATGCCAGTCAGTCAATCATGAAGCAGTATTCTAAGATCCATTATATAATTACTAATTTATAGGGATTTCCCACCCACCCAACTATCCAGGATACCCTACAATTCTCTTGGTAAGCAGAAATCTGTCCAGGCTTGCCTTGTTGGTCTGAATCTGGCTACAGGAAGGGGCTCCAGGAGGAGGGTCAGCCCTTCCTTGAGATTGTGTTTCTATTTGGACTGGGATCCAGCACCAACAGGCCCTAGGACCGAGGGAAGCCAGGAGCCCAGGCTGTCTGTTTCATTCAGAAAGCTATGGGTTTTTCTTCCCCTTTTTATTGGCCCCTTACACCTCCTCAAAGTGAGTGCAACCTCTGTCAGCCTTACAGGCATGCAGCACTCCCCATGTGGCATGAGCAAGCTCCCTGGCACAGCCACAGATCGCTTGCCATCAAACCTCCCGGCTGAAGCATGGTGCAATGCAGCAGCTACCTCAGCCCAGCCTGTCTCCTGATATGACCACCCGGGTTTGCTCCTGAAGCCAGGTTGTCTGCATGGCAGTGCACTGTGCTGCCACTGGGCTCTTGGTCAGCCTAATCCTGTACTTTCTTCATGCCCACTGTCTCCCCTGGTAGCCTGTTCCACAGGTTGCACACCCTCTGGGATAAAAGGTTTCCTAATATTGTCCCTGAATTCACCATTTTTGAGCTTCAGATTAGACTACTCAGTGCCGCCTCAGCATAACTCACAGAAACAAAGAAACATAGATTTTGATGGCAGATAAGGACTGCTTGGCCCACCTAGTCTGCCCATTCCCTACCTATTGGATAGGCTGCAGATCCTAGTTAACCAACAGCCTACTTCTTCCTATCCCCCATCAGTTAGATTCTCAACTTCTACTTCAGTACTTACCCTCACTTACCCCCACTCCAGTAACTGAGTGCCCCAGCAGCTTGCCTGCTGGAGTTACCTTTATGTGGCACTAGGCTTAACCATTTGAATCTTTTGTTTAAAAAATGGCAGTGCAGCAGAGGGCTACAAAAATGGAGCACAGCTTACACCAGGAACAATACGAGGCTAGACTAAAGCACCTGCAAATGTACTCTCTTGAGCAGATAAGAAATGGGGGGGGGGGGTATGATAGAAATTTTTAAATACATGAAAGGCATAAACTAGGTAAAACAGGAAAACCTATTCCAAGAAAACAAAACAACATGAACGAGATGTGAACAGAGATGCAATTAGCTCTATGGATCTCCTTCAAGGAGGCAAATGCTCATTCTGCGCGGGAGGTAGCCACTGCTTGAGTAGAGTGGGCTTTGACCATTGCAGGAAATGGGAGACCCCTGGAAACAGAAGAATGAGCTATGAAAGAGCTTGGTACATCCAGTAGGCCTAGGTTTAATTTTTCACAACCACTTCTATACCGTGTGACCCTGAGCAAGTCGATTAACCTCCCATTATCCTGGGACACCTCTGGAACCAAGCTTTGCCTCAGTATGCCTTTCCTGACAGATATCTGTAAAAATAAATTAAGACATACAAACATAAAACCATTGCAATTTTTTTTTGCACACCAAAACTATTTAATTTTTAAATTCAGGTGTTATTGTTTTGAAACAGAAGTTTTTGCATGATTTACATTTAAAACTACTTTTAGGTCATAAATCTTTACATGCTTTTGAAACATAAAATCTGACGTCAGAAAGAGATCGAAGCTCCATCAAGTCACCCATACTATATTACCTCACTCCGATTACCTACTATGCTGCTGGTCTTGTACCCTCCCCAACTCCTGAAACACATGTTGCACCCCCCCCAGGACAGTGAGTCCCCTGCTCTGCCCAAACTGTTTAAACCCAGTAAGGGTAGCTGCCCCCACTACTTCCGTTGGAAGTCTGTTCGTGGTTCTACCACCCTCTCAGTGAAGTACAACTTCCTCACATTTTGCTAGACCTTGTCCCCCACCGACCTCCAGTCATGCCCCCTACTGACTCTGGTCCTTGCTATTCACTTTAAGTTGTATGTTTCAATCATGTCCCCCACTCCCACATGACTTCCAACGGGTATATATTGAGGGCCTCTGGAAACAAGCTGTTACCAGCTCAGTATGTCATTCCTGGTGAAACTTTTGAAATGAAAGAAAGATCCCTCCTCAAGTGAGGACTCCAGAACCAGGCACAGTAATCCAGGTGAGGTCTCACCAGGGATCCATCCAATGGCAGAATCGCCTTGCTTCTCCTACAATCAAAACCTTTCTCTATGTACTCCAGCATCCTCGATGCCTTACTGTATGACTTGTTTGTTTGATGGAGTCCTTAAGACCACTAGATCCCTTTCCCCTCTCTGTCTTTAGGGTGCCTTCTCAGCAAACAGCAAGGTTTATGACATCATCCCATGATATCACAGTATAGACTAGTAGAACATTCCCCATTTGTGTCACAACTGTTTATCCCACACCCTAGCAAACAGCCTCCCCAACACTCAAGAGTCAGTGACATTCACATCAGTTTTCTTGTGTTCTGGAGAAAATGCCCCCCCCAGGTTTGCCTTTTATGGTCTATCTTTGGAACTCCCTTCTCTCAGAAGATGCAGAACCTTCTCAGCACCCAGCTTGGTCCAGAGTCAGCATTGAATTCCTACCAGAAGATATTCCCAAGGTAAATGTTTGGGCTCAGCCTCAGTCCTGTCTCCTGTTCCCACTGGACAGAGTGTGCTGGAGAACGGAGACACAGGAGAAATTCCTAGAATGGATCAGCAGTTACTACTTTCTTGTGACTCCAGTCATCTTGCTTTTGACTCTGAAGTTCTTCTGGAGGAAATCAAGGAAGAACTTGGAAAAGGTATGGATATCATCCCAAGTCTAGTTTTCTTTTGCCCCTCATCATCAGATATTTTCTTGTTTCAGGATCAGGAGTAATCTGTGTCCTCAGCAGGCCAGTAATAATTCACCTCTGTTTTGATTATTTTACTTCCTTCAACAGGGATATCCAGATACTGCTTGGGTCTGCCTGAAGTCCCTTCCTGTCTTGGTTAACTGCCATAAGTGAAGGACTTAGGACGTCTTGGTTTTATGTACCTGAATACTTCACCCTGCACTCTACTATGCCAGTATCTTAGCATACCTTTCCAGGAGAAGCTGTTAAACTATGGGGGAGAATAAATAACAAAAAGTGCCCCCCCCCCAAGATATAAAACCTAAATACTAGCTTGTTTTGTTAACAGTTGTGAGGGCTCCACCCTCACCCCCCAATTTGTTTTTGTTAAACTTTAGAAGGTGTGTTGACTTGTTTATGCTACAGCATTACTACCTTTCCTATATAACTACGCACATATGAACATAAAAAAATTGTCAGCTGTAAAAGGCCATTTTGGTCTATTGAGTCTGCACAATTTTGCAGCTAGCAGTTCTGTTCTGCAGCTGCCCCTCCCTCCTCCCCCTCCCTTATCTTCCCCCTGCCCTATCCCAGCCCCTTTTGAAGCAGCCCACTATTCTACAGTCTACCACCTCTGCTGGTAATGCGTTCCACTCGGCCACCAAACTCTTCATAAGAAAGTGCCTCCTCATTTCCCTTCTGAACCCCCCCAAACTCATGTCATGGCCCCTAGTATCCCTCCCCACCGTTATCCTGAACAGCCCGTCCATACCAGTCTTGTTTATCCTTCTCACATACAAGAATGTCTCATTCATGTCTCCCCTGTACCTCCTCTCCTCCATCGAGTACATCTTCAACTCCCTAAGCCTTCTTTCATATGGTAAGTCCCCCCAGTCCCTGTATCATCTTAGTTCCTCTGCACTGCACCCATTCTAGTAATTTAATGTCCCTTTTCAGGTACGGACACTAGTACTGCACGCAGTATTTGAGATGAGGTCTAACAAGTGATCTATACAGTGGCAGAATTACTTCCCCCCTACTCGAGGTTATTCCGCTTGTGATGCAACCCAGCATTTTGTTGGCCCTTGTTGCTGCCTTCCTACCTTGTATGGAGTTGTTCTTTGATCCTGCTATAACTACTTCCAGATCCTTCTACTCTTCAGTCTCCGCTAACTGCCACACTACCAGTTGGTAGTTTCTCCTTGGATTCTTTGCACCAAAATACAGCACCTTACAGTTTTTGGCATTGAACCCCAGTTGACAAGTGTCCAGCCAGGGCCCAGCTTTTTCAGATCCTCCTTGAAAACGCTGCCACCTCTCTATATCATCCACCACCACCCTTATCTTGGTGTCCTCAGCAAACAGGCTGATCTTGTTCTTAATGCCCCTGGAAATATCTGCTATAAATAACCAAATAACACTGGTCCGAGTACTGAGCCCTGAGGAACCCTGCTCATTATTGCCCTTGTTCATGAGAGTTTCCTTTCCACCACCACCCTCTGCTGTCTTCCCTGTAGCCAGTTTATCACCCATCCCACCATTTTTGCTCCCGCTCCAGTAGCTTCAAGTTTTATTCCAAGTCTTCCATGTGGCACCGGATTGAATGACTTGTTGAAGTCCAGGTACAGGACAACCTTTGCATGGCCCTTGTCTATCTGCCTAGTTACCCAGTCATAGTAATCTATCAGGTTGGTTTGGCAGGATCTGCCTGCTACAAAGCCATGGTGTCTACTGTCCTGCAGCCCCTCGAACTCCAGCAGTGTCACCAGTCTCTCCTTCAGGATAGTTTCCATTAGTTTCCCCACGATGGATGAGATGCTTACCAGTCTATCATGTCCTGGTTCATCCTTGTGTCTGTTCTTACACAGGGAAACCACATGAGCCAACCTCCAATCATTGGGTATGCATCAAGAATTCAGTGAGACATTGAATAGGCCTGCCAAGAGCCCCGCCAGGATCTCTGCTAGCTCCTTCAGTACCCTGGGGTGAATGCCATCTGGCCCTGGTACCTTGTCAACCCTCAGCGCTTTCAAGTCCTCCAGCACTCTACCTTCCATGATCACCCCATCTGTGATGCCCTCCCCAGCTTTTCCTGCCCCCACCCCCTCAGGTAGCACTCCCCCTCTCTCTTTTGTAAATACCGAGCAGAAGTTTTATTTTTTAATTTTTATTTTATTGAAATCTAGGATTACAAATACCTTTCAGCAGGAACTGCTCATTTACAAAGGTTCCACGTTGGAGGAATGGGGGATATACAGACATACAAAGGTCAACATAATAATACATAGTTACACAATAACAAGAAGTAAGAGACTGAGGCTTAGGAAAGTCCAGTAATTCAAAATGTGCCAAATGTTAGGTAGCATGACATACCAGCCAAGGGCAATCTTGGAAATAAGCACTGCAGGTGAGAGGAAGGGGTATGCAGGCAGGAAGGCCATTGTCATAGGGTGAGAGTGAGGGTAGAGCTCTAAAGGGAGGGAGGTGTAAAGTCAGGAAATGCCCTGGGGAGGAAGGGAGAGGGGCAAGGGGAGGCAGGTAGAAGGGGCAAGGCGGGAGAGATAGCTGTCAACACTGAAGTGGAGGGCAGTGAACGGTGGGCCCCTGATTAGGCGAGGCAGTCACAACGACTAGTCGACATGAGATGAAGTCGGAGTTGTCTCTTAAAAGGGCCAAGAGCAGCAGCAGTAAGAGTTTCTTTGTTGAGAGTATTGTACCACTGTGGTGCTCTGTGGGCAAAGGTCCTCTGGCCCATGGTAGTCCGGCAGCTGGGGACAAGGGAGGTTAGATGTTGTGAACTTCTAGTTCTCTGGGTGCTGTGGTGGTCAGAGAGTAGCTTTTCAATACCTGGGGGCATGACCCCGAGGAGGACTTTTTTGGCTAACAGGCAGGTTTGATATTGTATCCGGCTGATGAGAGGTAGCCATCCTGCCCGAGTGTACAGGTCACAAGTGTGTGTAAGTCGATCAGCCCCAGTTAGCAGCCTGCATGCTTTGTTGAGTGCAATTGTAATACTGCGGAGGGCAGAGGCAGAGGCAGAGCCATATATCTAGCCCGTAATCGATGATGGAGGTGATAGAGCTGTTGATAGCCAACTGGAGAGTGTCAGGAGTCATGCAGTGTTTGTGCCTGTACAGCAGGCCTATACGGATGTTGGTGGCTTTGGCGACATAATCTATGTGCCGATAATAGGACAGTGAGCTGTCCAATGTGACACCTAGGTATTTAAAATCAGGAACGTGTTCAAGTAAGGTCCCTGTTTGGTTTAGGATGGTGAGGTCACTGGATTTGTATTTGCTCCTGGCGTTGTAGAAGGTCATAACTTTTGTTTTGCTGTAGTTCATGACCAGTTTGTGTGACTTGAACCATTCTTCGATGCGCATGAATTCATGCTGTAATTGTTTCTCGAGGAGCTCTGCGTTTTGGTGGTTGGTGAACAAGACTGCGTCATCGGCATAGAGCAGTAATTTCTGGTGGCAGACACTGGGAAGGTCGTTGAGGAAGAGGCTGAAGAGTAGTGGCCCCAGGATGGACCCCTGTGGGACCCCTGAAAGGACTGGCTTTTCTTCCGAGGTGACACCAGCAATCCTAACCCGCTGGACCCTCTCCCCAAGGTAGCTTGAAAACCAGAGCAGTGCTTCATTGGAGAGCCCAATGTTTGATAATTGCTTGAGTAGGAGTGGGTGGTTCACAGTATCAAAGGCTTTCGTAAGGTCAATGAATACTGCATCTACACAATTTCCTTGATCAAGTGTGGTATGGATGAAGCCCGTGAATTCTAATAGTGCAGTGGTGGTACTGTGCCCTTTTCGGAATCCATGTTGCTCAGGACAGATGGAACATTTTTTCTCTGAGTTACCTGATATTTCTTAAAGTAATCTCCCTAAGGATGAAAGAATGGCTATGGATGCCTTAAGAAGTGATAGCAGTATTATTATTAAACCCGCTGACAAAGGAGGTGCGGTGGTTATTCAGAATGTGATAGACTATATTTCAGAAGTAAAAAGACAATTGAGTAATACTGAATTTTATATGCCATTGAATGGAGATCCAACTGTGAGATTTAAAAATGATGTAGATATGTTTATTCAGAAAGCACATGATGAAGCATGGATTGATGATGATGTGAAGACATTTCTGACAATAGAACTTCCTAAATGAGCCACGATATATACTCTTCCTAAGGTAAATAAATCTTTTTCAGACCCCCGTAGACCAATACTGAGTGGTATTAGATCGTTCACTGAGCCACCATCACAATATATTGATTTTTATATACGCCCCTTTGTTGAGACTTTGGGGCCTTACATTAAAGATACGGGAGCTATATTAAATGTCCTGAATGATACTGAAGTGGGGGAAAATGATTTGTTAGTGTCGTTAGATGTAGAATCACTGCATACAAATATACCTATACAGGGAGCTTTGGAGAGTGTTCAATATTTTTTTAATTTAAGAACAGGACAGGCTAAGCCACCTACAGAATTTTTAGTCAAACTTACTAAAATTGTTCTCATACCTAATACCTTCACTTTTCTTGATGATCTTTATTTACAAAAGAAAGGTACAGCTATGGGGGCAACTTTTGCCCCCCAGCATCGCTAACCCATATGTGGGGATGTGGGAGAATAGAGTAATTAGGGATTCTGAATTTAATCCTTTTTTTCATTTGATAGAGTTATGTCGTCGCTTTATTGATGATGTGATACTTATTTGGAAAGGAACTCAGGCAGAATTGAAGCCATTTGTAGAATATTTACATGAATCAAATCCACATCTTCGGTTTAACTATGTAGTCAGTAAAATGGACAGCTGCTTTCTGGATTTACATATCTATAAAGATCAGTAGGGGAATTTAGAGACTATATTTATAGGAAAGAATGTGAACTGAACACACTTTTGTTGTTCTCTAGCTGTCATCCATGACATGTAGTGGAGAATATTCTGAAGGGATAGTTTCTCAGATTAAAATGCAACTGTAGCACTGAAATGAATTTTAATGAAGCTGCAAATGATTTAGAGATCATATTTGTTGAGAGGGGATATAATACAAATAAAATAAGGGATACTAGAAATGAGATACAAATAATGTCTAGGAGTGAAGTATTTGATAGAGGATCCACTATAAAACGAGATGAAAATGTGTGTAATTTTGTCATGGACTATTCTGTGCATGCAGGTGCAATAAGACAAATTATCTATGATAATTGGCATGTCCTTAAAGGAGATTGTAATTTGAATGAATTTTCTATACATCCTCCACGTCTTTCGGATAGACGTGCTAGTACTTTGAAAGATCTTTTGGTACAAAGTAAATTAGACAAGCCCATGATACAAACATGGTTGAAGAATTCATCGGTGGGATGTTTTCCATGCAAAAGATGTGTGTATTGTAATGCTATTAAATCAGGTCAGGAATTCTTTAGTGTCAATAATCAGCAGATTTATAATATTGGGCAGTTAATGACATGTGATACGATGGGAGTGATATATTTGGCAACATGTACCTGCGGTGCCTTTTACGTTAGCAAAATGGAGCGAACTTTTAAATGCCGTGTTGGAGAGCACTGCAAGGCAATTAAAAAAGAGAATTTGACATATGCCACAGCATTTCATGTTAGAAATCAAATAGAAAAAAATCAACATTTATTAACTTTTCAGGCTGTAGAGAAAGTTAAGTGTCATAGAAGAGGGGGAGACTATAAACATTTAATTTTAAAGTGAGAAGGCTTTTGGATATATACTTTAGGAGCATATAAATCTCTTGGTCTGAATGAAAGAATTAGTTTAACTTCATACATAAAACATAAACAGAAAGTAAGAATATACATATTATAACCCCAAGCCTTCTGAAATTATCATCAAAGTGTGTCTTGGCTTGTTATAAATGACAAAAGAATAAATATATTTATATGCACATATACTAGGAATATTACAGTTTATATATTTATAGAGATTATATTAAAATAATCTTAATGTATGTGTAACTTGAGCATCTATTAATGCCCCTGTCATGTCTTTATATGTTTAAATGATTAAAACATTTTTTGTATAAAAATAATCTATTTTAAAAAGTAGTCACTTTATATATTTATTGGTACACTCTATACCTGTTGTTTTAGGGACACTATTTGATGATGTCATGTTTCTTTGCCTATTTAAAGGCAGTGTTTTAATCATGCAGCATGTCTTTTGATAAAGAACGGTGGTTTGAAACTAGTCAAGACGTGCTGTTCACTGGGGCTCTAATAAATTTTACACTTTATGGAACTTCAGCTAGCAGCGTTCTTTTTTATGGTGGTTGGTGCTGGACTGTTTGAAAAGTTTTGAAAATAGATTCCAAATTGCTTCTTCTGCTACAAAGCCCCTATTCCAACACTAATATCCAGATTAGATATAGTATGGATGGTAATAGACTGACTAAGACTATACAATCCCAGAATGGGGCGAAACAGGAATGCCTATTAGCCCCTCTGTTGTTCAATATTTACATAGATCAAGTAGTTTATAAAATGGATATATATGTAGCACAGATGCACTGAGTATGTTTGTAAATAAAATAAATATTTTTTATGCAGATGACGCTATAGTTATATAAAAAACAGCTGTAGGATTACAACCAGCATTTGGCTGTATAGCAAATTCCTTAAAATAACTAAAATTAAAGATTAATGTAAACAAGTCTAAAGTTATGATAATTAATAAACCAAAAAATCTGCATCATATTTGGTCAATTGAAAGCGAATAATTAATTGAAACAATTTCTTTTACCTGGGTATGACAATAATTATAAAAAATAATATATGAGAATTACATGTGAAAAATTGTAAAAAGCAAGCAAGACAAGCTGTATTGATAATTAACACATTTTGAAAACAGTTTATCAATAACTCAGCTGTATCTTTGTTAAAAATATATCAAGCACAAGTAAATGCTATTTTTTTTTATACGGGTCTGAAATTTGTGGCGACCCAAGTCATATAATGCACTTAGAACCAATTCAAAATCTATATATAAGACTGACATTGGGATTACCACAGCATATACTGTGAGAATTTCTGAGAGCATAGACTAGAATATCTTCCTTATCAGCAATAGCAGAATGGAGACAAGTTAATTATTTCGCTAAAATTATAAAGAATAGAGAGGATAATCCCATATTGTACAGCTGTTGGTGGGATAGTATTGCTAATCAGGGAGATATTTCTCAGGTCATGGACATGATTCCATGAGTTGGACATTCAACTTAAATTAATGGGACTGGAATCTGTATATAAGAATTTGAATATTGTAAATCTGAATGATTAATTCGAAGTTGGTTAAGACTAGAATGCTTGTTATAGGTAAACAGAAGGATATGGAAAGATTATCCCTAACACAGAATTTTAAGTTTTATGAAAAAACGTAAAAAATTCATGCAAACATATGAACATATGAAATTTGCCAGCAGATAAAGGCCTAGAGGTCTATCAAGTCTGCTCGAATGTGCAGCTAGCACCCCTTATTCTGCAGCTGCCCCTCCCTTCCACCCTTCCCCTTCATTAACCCTCCCCCTTGTCCTGTCCCATCCTCATTTGAAGCAGTCCACTGTTTTACTGCATACCACTTCAGCAGGTAACGATTCCACCCAGCCACCACTCTCTGTAAAAAGTGTCTCCTCATCTCCTCCTGAACCTTCCTCGCTCAGTCTCCATATCATGGCCCCTGGTGTCCCTCCCCTCCCTTACTTTGAACAGCCACTCTGTTCCTGTCTTGTTTATTCCTTTCATGTATTTAAAGATTTCAATCATGTCACCCCTGTCTCTCCTCTCCTCCAGTGAGTACATGTTCAACTCCTTCAACCTCCTCTCGTATGATAAGTCCCCCAGCCCCTTGATCATCTTTGTCGCTCTGCGCTGCACCCCCTCAAGTAACTTAATGTCCCTCTTCAGATATGGACACCAGTACTGCATGCAATACTCCAGGTGTGGTCTAACTAATGACCTATACAGTGGCAGAATCACCTCCTCCCCTCGAGGATATACCCTTGCAATACAACCCAGCATTTTGTTGGCCTTTGCAGCTGCCTTCCTACATTGGGCCGAGTTGTTCATTGACCCTGTAATGAGCACACCCAGATCCTTCTCCTCCTCTGTCTGGGCTAGCTGCACTCCCCCTAGCTGGTAACTCCTCCTTGGGTTCTTCATGGGATGGAACCCTATATAAATGAATGTGAAAATGGATTACATGTTAAAACAATATCTAGATTATGTTTATGTAAACTATACTGTAAACTATATGCATGTATCATGGAAACAATATCTGCAAGGGATAGAGTGTAAGAGCAACTGCTCAGAGAAGTGGGCATCTGTACATACACTGTTTGAATGTGAATGGCTAAAACCGATACAAGACTACTGGCTGGGAAATATATTGAATGTTAATTATCCAAGATCACATGCAGAGCAATTACAATGTTTTTTAAACTCTGATGACCTAGGTATATTATATAAAATTGCACCATTTATGATATCAACAATAAATTATAAAGATTTAAAAAAGTGAGATTAAATGTATGTTGGAATGCATGTAAAACATAAAATGTATATGATTTGTAATAATTGTGTCATACAGATATGTTTTATGCACTTTTGTAATAAGAAACTTGAAACTTGAAACACAAAACAGCATGGAACAGGTGCTCAGGGAGGTGGGGTGCCACTACACACCAAGGAAATCATTGCATGACAGAGAACAGGCAATCTGGGGGGGGGGTGCCACTAGACACCAGAGAAAATCACTGAATGACAGAGATCAGGCAATCAGGGGGTTGGGGGCCACTAGACACCTGGAAATTCATTACAGGACAGAGAATGGATTTTCGGGGGGGGGGTACCACTAGATACCATGAATATCTATACAGTGGATAGAATGGGTGTTTGGGGGATGGAGGATGCCACTAGACACCTTGAAATTCAGATGATTCATGGCAGGATGGGCACTAATGGGCTGCTATGGGCATGCAAATTAACCCATAATGAGTAAGCAAATGGCCCCTTAGTGCCTTGCATGCCCAGTAGGTTCATTTGCATGTTGTGGCTGAATATAGCCCACAGGGCTCTTGGCGCTATCCATTTCAGGTAGTGCTATTCCCTGTAGGCTGTATACAGCCCAGGTCTGTGCCAGGGCAATGCAGTTTCACTTAATGCTGCTCCAACATGGTCCGATATTCAGTCAGATAGCACCAGCCCTCTTCCTGACAGAATATAGCAGCTGCCAGGTTGGGCACAAGCACATCGCAAATGTTTGTGATGCACTTGAGTGCCTTTTTGAGTATTTGGGCCCAAGTCTTTTTCTGTCTGTCAGCATCAACTGTATGTGTCTACTACTGTATGTATGTGTCTTTCTACACATTAAATAAATAGAATGTTTATCATGGCATATAAGAACTAAAACTTCTTGATGAATTCCTCTGGCAGAATTTTCACCCCATCATGCACACAACGGAAGGCCTTATATGGAGCCAAGATCTCAATTTTATCTGTGGCAGAGTAAGCAGCAGAGACTGTCCTGGCAAGCTGATAAGGATAGGAGGGGGATATTTTTCTTTGTCACCAATTCAGAAACAGCAGGATTTAAAACTGTGACTTGTATTCTGGTTCTTAATCATTTTATGTTTATAAGGAGGGGAGCATGGGAGGAAAGCATATTAAACTATTTGCACCCCCTTCCCTTTGGCCTGCCAGATGATTCATGTATATGCACTGAAGGAGCTGGGCATGGCCGGAGATAAGTCCTGTGTCTAGGGGAGTCTGATGTTTGGCTTGCCCAAAATCTCCCTGCAATTAAACACTGCACAGCTGCCAAATCTTTTCCTTTTTCCAAATGATAGTAACTAGCTCTGATGATCTGCAAGCTCATGCTACACATGGAGTGACTGTTCATATGCAGTCCCTTTACCAGGAATATAGTCTTCATTTCATTTTGAGCAGATTCAGTTCATTACTGGCATGCACGGGAACACACATTCCAGGTAGTTCACCACCAACATCAATCCAGTGATCTGTGGGCTGCTGGACCCTTTGTACTATTATGTGGACTGTCTCATCCCTTAATTCCTAAAGGTCTGGCTACCAGCCGGCCAGTTTGGGGATTCACCCTACCCCAGTATTGGATACTGTTTTTCAAATACTGTATGGCCGGAGCCACTATTACTTCACAGAACATGTCAGTTTGGCATACTGCTTTGATCAGCGGAGCAGTACCGCATAGAGGCCTGTTAGGGAGTCTTAGTCTCCACCGTCAGTACAGAATGCCTCTGTCCAAAGTCGCTGACAGCCTGGGCACTACCCCTGACAACCTGCTTTCTGGGATTGTCTCACCAAGATAGATGACACAGACAGCATGCCCTTATATTTGAGAACAGTACACATTAGCATGTTGTGTTTTACCTAAGAGTTGCAGGTTTCATGGGTAATTACTAATCTGACCATCTGGGGTCCCACTTATTTACTCTGGGCATCAAATCTTCAGGAAATCCCTCCAGTCCTGAAAGCCACTGATTCACACTCCTTGAGGGAGGTGTCCATCTGCAAATCTCACTTTGCCCTCTTCAGACTCTTGGGTACCTTGATCCCTGTCACCCTAGGGTGCTAGAGGCTGCCCATGCCACCCCTTGCCTGTTGACCTTTCACGATGTCAGGCCTGGTTGGCCCTCTGCAGCCACCCCAGTGCCCACAGACACACTTCTCACATTTACCCTCGAGTGGCTGCCTTCAACTGGAAACCCCTGTGCTATATCTTGTGACTTGAAAACTAGCTCTTTTTCACTCAAATCTCCTTTGTATCTCCCTGTCCCTAGTTCCCTTCCCTCCCACTAAGGACAGAGCTTTGTCGCCAAGGCACCAAGTACTCTGATGGCCACTGTTAGTAACAAACCTGCCCACTGACTGGGGAAGGGGTTGGTACCCTCTAACCTATTATTTCCACCCATGGAAACAAGAGGCGGGGGCCGACTAAGTGGACCTCACTCTGCTTCACAATGTGGCAGATAAGAACTCACTTTGCCCAATGTCAATGGTAGGCACTTATAACAAAGCTTTTCACCCTGGGATGGAACACTTCCCAAACAAACACAAACCTCAGAAAGGAATCCCACTACACTATGCTGCTGGAGCAATGAATGCCATACACAGTGCTACAAATCCTAATCTTCTGTGTTACTTCAGGAAAGTTTACCACATTAAAGACCTAATGTACTGCCTGAAAGCAATATTATTTTAAAAGCAGTTGACTATTAGCTTTTATACCTGAAATACTTTTTCTTTTCCCTTTGGGTAATTAGAACATTGATGTCAGTAGGTGCACTGTGAGGAATAGTACTCTGCCTGGCAGCTGACATATCTAGCACTGTTCCACCCATTACATCATCAGCATTGTGACCTCACTCACTGTGACATCACTGCTGCTTAGGAATAGCAACTCAGTAGTTTCCAGGTCAGTCACCTGTGATGTCACTGTCAATGAAATCATAATGCTGATGATGCAGTGGGGGGACTAGAGATAGATATCTCAGCTGTCAGGCTCAGTGCAGTTCCACACAGCCAACACAATACTATCACATAAACACTTTCTAATGAGCAAAAGAAAAAAGAATACTTCAGAAATAGAAAGTTACAACTGACTGCTTCTTAAAATTTGCATCATATTTCTGTCCGTTTTGGTTCCACTAGCTCTTTAAGGTATTCCAACACAGTATGTCCCTCTTACAGCAATATTATTCAAGTACCACAGTAACTGAAGTGTTACATTTTTGTGCTGACTAAGCACAATAAGATAACATTTCAGCTTGTGTTGTATCTGGAATGATACTGCTGTAAGGGGGAAGTGCTGTATTGCAGAACCTTAATTTGGTAAACCTTCCTGCGGTAAAGCAGAAGATTATAATGGCTACCACTGTACAGTATGTGATCTGCCCTCCCTACCATCCACAGGATTATGGTGCAGTGGGTACCCATTCATACACATGCACACAATTCATCCCCCCTACTGGCACACACAGAGTCTGCAGTCCTTCTATCTGGCTCTATTGACGGGGTACAGGGCCTTTATTACCCCTACTGCATTAGCTCATGTTAGGCATGCCAGAACCACTTCCAGTCCCATTGCTTTCCATTAAAACCAAACCTCACATCCCAAAGGACAGACTGGCAAGGCTCCAATATTCCCAATGAGGGATTAATCCTCTCTTTTATGCTAGTCTATAAAAGAGGTGCTTTTACTGAAATGGACAGTTACTAGCCCATCTTTATATTGTCTCCACTTGACAACATTTTAGAAAATTTTACTTTTGAGCTGGTTCTGGGCTGCCTGGGAGATTATAATCTGATTTGTGCAGAGCAGCGTGTTTTCAGACCATGTCATGGCACAACAATGGCCTTGGTGAGATTCACGAATGACATGCACAAGGCTATGAACAACAGTAATTTAACTGGTGCCACCTTTGTGGACATGACCAAGGCCTTTGATATGGTTTATTGTGCCCTATTATTGAGCAGACTGTGTAATATGGGGATTTCCCAGGTTGCTCCGAAATGGTTTGCAAACTACTTAGATAATCGGGCACAGGTTGTGAAACTGCATAATAATAAATCTGGCTCACTTCTATTGTTTACGGGTATGCCACAGCCCACAGGGCTCTGCTCTTGGCCCAGCTTTGTTCTGTTTTTGTTAATGCCCTTCCTCAACTATCAAAGAGCAGCAAACTTCTGCTTTTTGCTTTTATGCAAATGACTATCATTTATAAGCATCCCACAAACCTTAGTGAGCTGAACTGTGTCTTACATGCTGATTTAGTTACTATATCTAACTGGTTGCTGGAAAGTAAACTTGCCATGAACAGAAATAAAACTAAAGCTACAATATGTTGCTTGGCACAAAACAGAAATTAACTTATACAGGTGGTTTTTAAGTGTTGACTTTTAAGTACCTCGGGGTCCTGTTAGATTTTCATTAACATTTTCTTTCCAGATAGATGGTGTCTGTCATACTAGAAATTGTATGCCGGGCATCTCCTATGGAACCCATCAACAGCTAGCACAAGTAGCAAGGGTGTCAATTGCCTGAAATTTACCGATGACTCAGTTGAATTACTGCTCTGTTGTTTATTCGAATGCCTGTGATGCAGACTGTGACAGTGCTGAATAAAGTCCTGTCCCATTTGTTATGCAGAAAGAGTTAAATGCAAGGGTCTGTTTTATCCTCTCCTTTTCTGTCTCTTGTCTGCCTGGTTGCGCAACCAAATGCCCTTGTGAGACCTAGGAACTGATCACTCTGACGGTCTCACAATTCTCCACCTCTCGCTATCTCTCTACCTTCATTTGCTGTTTCTATCCTTTCTTCCCCTTGCATATTTGTGGTTATAAAAATATATATTAATCTTTATGTGAAACTGGGATCCCTTGATTTGAAATGTATATAGTTATACTGTTCAAATGATTGCAAAAAGCTATTTGGAATTTAGAGGGTTAACCTGAGATGCAGTTTGAGCTCCTTTCAGGCTCGTTTGCAAACTTGTTTGCAGAGCTGTCAGCAGGAGGCCAGCTTCGGACACTGTTCTGTTTGCAAGCCTGCTCTGCAAAGAAACTGACATGAACTCTGATGCATTTTGTGAGAAACAGGATGCCTCCTTAATGAGCTCAGGATGAAGAAGTTAATTGTCAGGCAAAGGCTTGTTATAACAAACTCTAGTCAGAGCCAATATGGCAGTAAATTGATTTGAGTAAATTTTCATGATAGCAGGAATTAGCACATGGTTTTATTGTTAAAGGTTCTATTTAAAATGTATCACATTGCATGTAAAATGGCATACAGTATCATATATGAAAGATACATTAGCAGTCTGTTACTGATGTGACACATCCTCAGGATACGAGGAGGCTCATAAAGTTACAACTGGCAATAAAGGTAATGAAAAGTATAACATCAGACCTGGTGTTAACTACCCACAAGGCATATTTTTAACAGTTGGTTAGTAGTTGAAAGTATTTAAAAACACTTTACATATAAACCACAATATCAGTAAATATAAATGTATATCGAAGTCCATTTTGCACATGTTGGAGTGAAGCACTGAGGATATTAAATGTTTAGGTGTTCATCCATATATGTTCCTTCTCTTGAGAGACATTTTCTCTAGCACTGTGGATCCAATGAACTCTGCGATACAAAATACAAAAGTCAGGCATGTATTCTAAAAAGCAATAAAAAGCCTGACATTATTATATCAGACGCTCATTTGGTTGTAATCATATAGTAATACAATAAAAAAAAGTACTTCTGTTGCAAAGTATATCTGCCATCTTTATATACAGGAAATAAAGCTTGTCTATAGAAATCATTCACACCTGGGCAATAGTGAGCCCCCAGGTATAGATCCATTATGGCTGAGCATCTGATGTAATAATGCCTTACTTTTTATCTAATGTGTTTGAACAGATTCCTGATATTTGGAATCATTGTACTGCAGAGTTCATTGGTTTCACAATCCTAAAGAAAATGTCTCTCAAGAGAAGTGATATATAGTGTAAATGAATACCTGTCAATTTTTTATCCTCATTGCTTTACTCCAACATCCACACAATGTGTTCTATACATTTATATTTCCTGATACTGTAGTTTATATGTAAAGCTTTTTTTCTAATGACATGCACTAACCAACTGTGAAAATATGCCTTGTGGGTAGTTTATACCAGGTTTGATATTATACTTTTCATTACCTTAATTGCAGGTTGTAATTTTATAAGTGCCTTCTCATATCTTGAGGATGCATCATATTTGCTGTTTCACATTTTTTATTTGTACACATCACTGGTGGTGGATAATATAATAACCGGTTACAACAGTGCTACAAATATAGCATAAGGAAAAAACAGTGATGTCCGAATGGCATACCACAGATAGAAACAGGGATTAAACAGTGCTGTGCAGTAAGTGCTACCCAGGTCACTGTCTGTAGTACTAGGAAGAAGACAAGGGCTGGGAAATCTAAAAATGGTGGATGAGCTTCTCCCATGGCAGAGAAGACTGAAACATGGAGCTAACCGGCCACAATAGTGGTGGAGATCAGGGTTCTAATTCTGGCATTAAAATTTTTGTTTTTCTCCCATAATCCAACTCTAACTTGGAGTTGATTATTTTCATTAAGCGGGCTGTGGGGGGGGCAGAGCCCCCACTAAAATAAGTGTTTGGACTGGTAGCAACCATCAGTGTGCTTTGCGACTGCTACCAGTGACATTGCCTTTACTTGCGGCATTTGTTCCTGCCACTTTTCTGCATAGTGCTGTATGAAAGGTGCTGTTATTGACAGTGCTGTTTATTCATGTGCTATTCAGACCTAGTGACAGATATATAAGGGCATTTCTGCATTATGTTACTAACTCTGATAAAACTCTCCTTCCGGAGTGAAATGTTAATTGTTTTTGCCCCAATATGGCATAGCATTGCTCCCTAATATTCATTGCACTTTTGTTGTTTTTTAGCATTCATCCTATGAATTTCCATATGCTTTTCTGTTAGGCTGATTAAAGGTTTACTGCTGACTATGGAATAACACTGCTTTTTATTTGATGTACAAATGGCAAGTACACAAATGTGTAATAGTACAATGAATAACAAGGAGCAATGCTACAATAGATTAATGCAAAAAACAACTGATGTTTCTTTCTAAAACATCACTGGAGATGGGCTCCCATTATCTGCTTACTTTTTTCATTGACTGTTAGACCGGGGGAGCTGAACATCTAGTGTTAGAATGGAGGGTTGGCGGTGCCAGGGTTTGGCTGTCATTGTTTGCTTATTTTTTTCATTTGCTGTCTGACTCTAGGTTTAGGAACTTGGTGTCAGAATTGGGGAAGTTTTGTGGCAACAAGGTTGAACAGCAAGTGGCTATTTACTTTAATTTTAGTTTACCATCCAACTCCATAATTGGGCACCCAGTGTTGGGGACAGGGAGTGGCACTGCGGTTTGACTCCTGGTGACTGCCTGGCTGCCTGAATCAGGAGTCACCTATCCAACTGTGCCCACCAAACCAGAACCGTATTGCCATTGTTTGCAAGCTGCAGCACAGAACCCCCCCAACCCAGTAGTACAGCTAACCTTAAAAGAGTTGTACTATGCTGTGCTTTTTTCATAAAATACTAGAGCAGTCTAGTCGGTAATGAGAGAGTGCAGCACCAGCTAGCCACCCTGCCCAGCCAGTAGCTGCAGCACAGAGACAGATCCTCAAGTAAAAGTCCTGCCAGCAGTAAAAACAGCCAAGAAAGAAACTGCCTGCAGAACCAGAGAGACAGGGTTCTGACTGCTTGTGCCTTTTCATTAAGGCAAGTGGCTAGGTTTATTTAAAAATGTCTCAGTACTGTACAGAGGGAAGGGGAGAGACTCAATAGAAAGAATGCATGACCCTCGATCTCCTGGCCTGCAACTGCGGGTGACCAATCCATTGAGGACCATTTTGGTAGGTGGATACCTGCTGTACAGGGTTGGGATGGCCATTTCTTCTTGTTTGGGTGATGGGATGGCTTTACTTCTCCTTCCCCCAGGGGAATAGCTTTTTTTTAGCTTTTCCTGGTGGGGGGAAGGCCCTGCTTCTCCCGGCTTTTGGGGGGTGAGGATGGCCCTGCTTCTTTTGGCTTGGGGTAAGGGTATATCCCTGTTTCTCCTGCCTTGGGGGGTGGCCCTGTTTTTCTTGGCTTGGGGTGGCCCTATCTTCTGGGTCATGTGGTCCTGCTTCTCCTGCTAGAGAAAGCAGGGGGCAGGGCCATTCCCCCCTTCCCAAGCCAGAAGAAGCTGAACCATCCATCCCAAGCCAAGAGAAGCCAGACCATCTGTACCCCCACACCAAGACAGGAGAAGCAGGTCCGACCCCTGTAAAAAATAAAATGGAATTTGCATTTTTAATTTTAGAAACATAACATTCATCATTAGTTCAAAAATGTCAAGAAGCAGGCATGCGTGAATATGCACATATGCTTTCCATTCTAGTTTCAATAGGTGCCCTGACTTCAAACTGTAGCACCCAGCCAGTGCCCTGGTAATCAACAGAAGCTGGAGCTGCCCCTGTTGCTAGTCTTACATGCTGTGAAACTTGATCAAATAGAAATAAAAAATGTAAATGTGGAAGTGAACATTGGACAGAAAAATTAAATGAAAGAGGGGAGGAATTTGCAAAAAACTCTGCAAAAACACAAGGCCTTCATGAGACTGAACAAAAAAATAAAATGTCAACTTTTATGTGTTGAAAAGCACACAAGAAGGCTGAAGATTAATGGGCAGTATAATCAAAGGTTGAGACTCAAATGTGTTGCAAGGTAATCTGAGAACAGGGGAGTTGAAACCATTAAAATACCAGCAAAGGCACACAACTTCATTAACTATCTAATTATTATAAGCATATTTGGTTTAAAGACACATTTTGCTGGAAATCAACACATATACCACATAATCAGGTAAATATGCAACAATAAAAAAATTATAAGCACATAATAGGAGCAAACTCTTTAAAGGCAAAATCTTGTAATAGTAAATCAAGCTGAAGCAGACTGGAATTTTACAACAGAATGCAACACTAGAGTACAGGAAAAGAAGTGCCATTAAAAAGAAATAATCTTTTCATTGTTTATGGAAATTAGCTGTTCCATAGTTATTTATCTTATATGCCCTTAAAATGATGAATGTGTTTCAATATAAATTACAGCTATTACTGCCTTAAGCTCTTTTAACAGGCACAATTATTTAAGGTGCTCTAGAAACAGTGCTATATACTGCAGGCAGGGTTGCAGACACACATACACACACACTCACACACCACTATGGTAAATGGAGAGAACAGCGGAGTAATACGAGTCATTCAGCCATCCAAATTACAAAATGGAAGACCACACTGTCACTGTCCTGTTAAATAGTTCTCAGTCCCCTACTCACAGCTATATGTCAGCATGGTGACATCAGCATGCTCCTGTAAAAAAAGTAACAATATTTTTGGTAGAGAGACTTCTTGGAAACTGAAAAGAAACCCTCAGATGAAGTACTTTTGTTTTTTTCTGTTTGTACTGCCTTTGTATTTCACTATCCTGAATAATTAAAAAAAATGTATTCTATTATACTCTGGGGTCGCAAAGGGACCCTGGCAGATGGGGCCCAAAAGGAGGATATTACGAAGGAAGCAGGCAGGTAACTGGAGACCCTCACAGATGGAGGCCAAAGGGAGGACATTCTCAGGGAAGTAGGCAGATGGCTGGGGCTGGACAGAAGGAAGCAAAGGGGGGAGGTGGATTGGACCTTAAGCTCAGTAACTGCTTCAATTCTCTTCTTCTGCTTGAGGATGAGGGGGGTGATGTAGCCATGACAGGGGCGGTTAGAGATGGAAAGGGAGTAGGTGGCAGGAGGCAGGGGCTGGATAGTAGAAGGAACAGGGGGGAACTTGGAATGCGGGAAAACAGGGGAGGCAGGGGATCAGAACAGGAGAATGAGGAAGTAGAGGGAGGAAAGTGCAAGGAAAAGGACCAGTTGGGAGGAAAGGGCAAGGAGAAGGACCAGAAGTACAAAGAGGATACAGTAAAGGGAGCTAAGGGTTTAGGCCAGGGGAGCATGACAAGCAAGGAGGGGCTAAACAGAGATGGGAAGGAAGGGAAGATGAGCCAGGCTAGTTTAGCAGATGGGGGGAAGGACCAGTTGCGAGCAGTAACGGTGGGGGTAGTGAGGTACAGAAGGATACTCAGGAGTACAAGAGGCATAGAATCAGATGGGAGGGGGTGGCCAGGGTAAATAAGGAGGGGATGGCAGGTGGCATCCAGATAGGGGAAGGAGCAAGGAGCCGGCTGGTGGGGAGGAGCTGGTAGAAAGGATGAGGGGCATGGAAAGGGGGAAATGGAGGAAAAGTGGCTGCCAGAGTGCTCCTGTTGGGTGATTCCATGATCAGGGGGATCAAATGGGATAGGGAGGGAGAAGCCTGCCTGGTTAGAACAAAATGCTTCCCTGGACTAACGATGCACAGGGCCAAGCATGAGGTATATCAGCTGGCAAAGGATTGTGGAGGTTCCCCGGACATACTGGTCCACCTGGGCACCAATGACATTGAAGGAAATAGTGAGTTAGAGATATAGGCAAGGTTCAGGGAGCTAGCTAGGGTCTGTCATGATATAGGATGTGCAATTTCCTTCTTGGAAATCCTGCCGGTGCCAAGGACTAGTGGGGAACACAAGAGGCAGATTAGGGTGATAAACCAGTGGCTCAGAGAGTGGTGTGGGGCCAGAGGGTATGGGTTGATGGGGGATTGGGGGGAGACCTGGAAGAATAAGGGGCTATATGCTAGAGATAGGCTCCATCTCAATTCGGAGAGGAAGGAAATCCTTAAGTTGAAAATAGAGGGGTTCATTGGTGAAAGGTAGGGTTTAAACTTGTGAAGGGGGGAGGGATGGGAGAAAAGGCTGTCGAGGGGAGTCTGATAAAGGAGGGAATCTGTCTCCACTCCCCTGGGGAGCTGGAGGAATGCAGGAAAAGGCCGACTGGTAAGGTGCTGACCAGGGAGGACAGAATCCCCACGGGAACACAAGCAGAAATGGAGTATAGGAAAGTTGGAGGTAGTCCTGCTAAATGCAGGAGCTTGGGCAACTAAAATGCCTGAGCTCAGGTGATGCTAACTGAGGGAGAGGTGGATGTGGCAGTGGTCACTGAGACCTGGACCACTGCAGGGCATGACTGGGACCTGAACCAGGAGGGTTACACCATGTTGAGGAAGGACAGGGGAGAGGGAAGGAGAGGAGGGGTAGCAATAATAGTCAGAAACTGCATTGCCATAGGAAGAGTGGAGGAGGTTGAAAGAACTGTGTAGGCAATTTGGGTCACCTTGATAATGGGGGGGGGGCCAGAGAGTAAAAATAAGAGTGGTGTATAGACCCCCTGCACTGGCGGAGGAGCTGGAGGAGAATCTGGTGTCAGATGTTGGGAGACACTGCAGATTGGGAAGGGGAAAGGTGGTGGTTTTAGGGGACTTAAACATGCCAGGAACAGACTGGGAGACTATGACATCCTCGGTGGCCAGGGAACAGAGGTTGTTGGATGTCTTTCAGGATGCATTCCTAACTCAGCAGGTGGGGGAACCGACCAGGGAGGACCGAATACTGGATGTGCTCATGGCAGACAGTAACCAAAATGGGGGCCTGGAGGTAAGGGACCCGTTGGCGGGGAGCGACCATGCCACGGTCTCGTTCTGCCTGAACCTAGAAGGGGTTGAAGACTGCACAAAGACAGAGGTAACTGACTTCAGGGGGGCGGATTTCAAGGAAATGGGAAGGATCCTTAAGGAGCACTTGGATGGGATTGGGCCAGACATGGACACTGACAGTAGGTGGGAAATCATCAGGAGGAGGGTGCAGGATGCTACCAGCACCTGCGCAAGAGTAAGACGAAAATGTGGTAGGGCCTGAAAACCCTGCTGGTGGACCAGGGAGGTTTAAGAGGTGGTGAGGGAAAAGAAGGCGGCCTATAGGCAATTCTAGTGCTCAAGGAGTGAAAGGAACAGAGGGGAGTACGAGCTGATGGCCAGAAGGGCCACTAGAGTGGTGAGGGCAGCTAAGGCAAGGAAGGAGCAGAACCTGGCCAGGAAACTTATGAGAGGGAACAAGTGGTTCTTTAGATACATTGGGGAAAAATGAAGGGTGAAGGGGCAGATTAGCAGGATTAAAACAGGGGAGGGTTGGGCACAAGACCTGGGGGAGCAGGCTGAGGTACTAAATGAGTACTTTGCCTCAGTTTTCACCAAGGAAAATGGGGAGGCTGCATCATACATGGGAGGAGAGAATGAAACTGAGGAGGGGGGGGTCCTTACCGATCGGCGGGTCTGGGAGAGGGGCATCGGCAGGTGGGCGAAGACAAAGCAGGAGACGAGGTGGCCCGGAGGGTGGAAATCACGGCCAGAGAGTGAGGGAGGCGTCAGGTCCTTAAGATGGAGAAAGCACCTGGGCCAGATAAAATACATCCCAGAGTGCTGAAGGAACTGGTGGATGTCCTGGCAAAACCCCTGGCGGGCTCTTGGCATCTCTGAGGACAAGGTGGGTGCCCAGGACTGGAAGGTGCGCATATAGCGCCCTATCCTGAGGGGATCAAGGAGGTGGAGAAACTACAGGCCTATCAGCCTGACATCGGTGGTGGGCAAGGTGATGTGGGGCATTGTGAAGGAGAGACTGGGGGACCTGAAATGTTGGGGTGCCTGGATGATAGACAGCATGGATTTGTCCCAGGGAAATCATGTCAGACAAACCTTGTGGAGTTCTATGACTGGGTGATGAGTGTCTTGGACCTGGGTAGACCAGTGGACGTAATCTTTCTTGATTTCAGCAAGGCATTTGACTCTGTTCCTCACGGGGGCCTGTTGGATAATCTGGGAGAAATGGGGGTGGGAAACCAGATGATCAGATGGATAGGAAATTGGCTCCAGAACCAGATCCAGAGGGTCGTGGTTGGTGGGATAGTCTCATCCCCAAGGAGGGTCATTAGTGGAGTCCCTCAGGGATCGGTCCTTGGGCCCCTCCTGTTCAACGCCCATGTCTCTGACATAAGGAAGGGTATCAGGAGTGAGATGAGTCCTTTTGCAGATGACTCAAAACTGAGGGCGGTGGTGGATAGGGATGAGAGGAGGGTGGCCCTACAGGGGACCAGAAGGCTCTGGAAAGGTGGTCTAGAAGGCGGAAGCTGAGGTTCAATGCAGGGAAATGCAAGGTACTGCACCTGGGAGCCAGAAATCCGGGCCAAGTGTACACCCTGGGGGGTGAAATGCTACAAGTCTCGATAGCTGAGAGGGACCGGGGTTGGTGGTGGATGTCAAGATGAACAACTCAGAGTCTTGTAGGAGGGCAGCGGCAAAGGCCAACAGGATGCTTGGATGCATCGCTAGGGGGCTCACCTCCAGAAGGAGGGAAGTGATACTCCCACTGTATAACTGCTTGGTGAGGCCGCACCTCGAGTACTGCGTGCAGTTTTGGAGGCCACATTTAAAGAGGGACATTGAACTCCTGGAGAGGGTCCAGAGGAGGGCAACCAAAATGATTTGGGGCTTGGGGGATAGGACCTATGGGGAGAGGCTTGAAGAGCTAAATATGTACACATTGGAAGAGAGATGGGACCGGGGGGACATGATAGAGGTCTTCAGGTACATGAAGGGGGTAAATAGGGGAGGAACAGTCAGGGTGTTCCAAAGGAAGGAAGGGGCAACTTAAGGACATGGGTGGAAGCTGGAGGGGGGGGGGAGATTCAGGGGAGAAAGAAGGAGGTGCTACTTCACTGAGAGGGTGGTGGAGCCATGGAATGAGCTGCCCAGGGGGCTGGTGGAGACAGAAATGGTAGAGAGGTTCAAGAGAGGGTGGGACAGGTACTGGGGAAGGGTTTTGGAAGCAAAAATCAGTGCAGCGAGAATATCCGGGACTGGGAAAGGAGAAGTCAAAGAGGGAGAGGGGGGCAGCAAGGTCAGCTTCCAGGGTGGGGGCTGACCAAACAAGCAGACACGAAAGACCATTAGGCCTATTCTGCTGGCATTTTAGTATGTTAGTATTGTTATTGATAATATATATTTATTTTTTTATTTTAGTCTTTGGTAACCGGGTAAGGCCCACTAGGCACAAGTGCCTGTTTTCAGGGGTGACCTGGGAGCACTGGGTGGTTAAGTAACTTGCTCAGAGTCACACAGTGTGCAAGTGGAGGTTGTGAGAATCAAGCCCAGGTCTGATCTGCTGGATGTACCAAGCTTGTTTACAGCTCATTACTCTACCCTCTAGGCTATACTGCCAGCTCCAAGTAATAAAATGCTACTTGCAAATTTTATATCTGCTCCTTGTTTTCCTGTGCTTCCTGACCTATGCCTCGATGACACAGACCTGCATAAACAGAACACTGTTTATAATAACATCTACAGGTTTGCATCACAGTCAACTCTAACGACACACCGGTGCGATTTATATAACAAACCTAATTGGCTAACTCCAAAAAACAGAACAACATTTAATCGGGGGGAGGGGGTTTGGGTCTTCATGTTTTTATTTGCCCTGATAAGCAGTGTGTGCCTCAAGCAACTGTTCATTGCTTCTGATGCTGTTAGGACTGTGTCTCTCAGACCTATTGAACTTGAATATATATGTAAACACTTTTCCCATTGATGTACGCATGTCAAAAACCAAAGCTCAGTTCAAGACAATGTTAAAAACTGATTTAATTTCACAGTCTGATTGTGCTTGATCGGAATAAGATTTTGAACTTGCCAACTACTTTTTATTTTCTATTGCCATTTATTCCTTTTGTACATGTAACTGCAAATAATGTTATAGTATGATTTATTATTTTTATTATTATAATTATTAATAGTATTTTTTATTTATTATTATTTATTATTATAAGTTATATGTCTGTGAATATTGTATGGTCTTAAATGTGTTTGTATTCTGTATTCTCTGCATCACACCTGAAAATAGGCCCGTGTCTTAAAGTGTTTTACCTGGTTATACAAAACTTAAATCAATCAATCAATACAATTAAATAAATCAATGCCGAGAACAAGCATGCCCTCAGGGTCCAGTACCCTGAAACTCACACATAAACCACTCAGGGCTACTTCTAATCTAACTAGAGGGTATCTTCCTGATCCAGGGCCTACTACGGGCACTGAAACTGCTTCCTTCCCCCAAGGAAGAGAGAGTGACACACAGAACTTGCCAAAAATATTGATAATTTACTAAAAATATAGTGCAGTTCAGCTGCAGCCATTCATACATACTGGGGTAGTGCAATATTTGGCACCTAAGGCTTCTTGCTACCAAATACTTTTTACTATTACTACAGGCTGAACTCTAAACTTTTCAGTCTGAATGGAACAGAACATACAGAAAGTCTTTGGTTCTATTACAGCATAGTCACAGAGGATGGCTAGCATACTGCGCTACCTCCGACTCCATACATCCTGTGGAGAAAACATGCAAAAACATTTGGTTACATTGGTAAAGTCTGTATTAGCAAATTAGTAAATGTCCTGCATTTGTACAAATTGGAACGCTGCCAGCGAGGCAACAAGGTGGAAGGATGCCTTCAGCCTGTGCTAAACCTCACAGATGTGGCACTGAAGAAACAGCTCAACATGGGCAAACCTCATGCCCAGAAGTTGTCCGTTGTCTGGTACTGCAAATGTGGAGGCTTCACTAACTTGCAACTATCATCCCAGAACTGGATGCCACTACTTTGCATTATTACACTATGAATTCTGTTTTGTGCAAACTGAAGCTTGCTGCTAACCATGTGGTACGTGCAGGGGGTTATATTTTCTTGCGCCCTGTCCTATGTATTTGATTTCTACCATATAAACTAATGACTTAATAAGAACCAGATAAACTGATGACTGAATAAAATACAGCTGTATTCTGGTAAGCCTTGCTATTTTTTCTACTACTGAGTGCTTCCAGTCTAGTTGCTACCACACAACCACTGTTTCTTTGACTTTGTCCCCACTTTTTCAAGTTGTTCACCTTAGTGGGAAAACTGACTTCTGCAAGAGACCTGGGTATCTACTTTTGGTTTTCATTTATGTAACCAATCACTGATAGGCCAGAAACCCCTCAATTTTCGAACCACAACAGTGTTTCAAAAATCCTCTGAGTGATGTAGCTGAGCCAGATCTGCAAGGGATCAAGTCAGCCCTGACTGGGCCAGGAACCCCTCAATTTTCACACCACAACAGTGGTTTGAAAATCCTCTGAATGCTGCAGCTCAGCTAAATCTGCAAGGGATCCAGCCAGCACCTACTGGGACAGGAACCCCTTAATTTCTGAACCACAACAGTGGTTCAAAAATCCTCTGTGTGATGTAGCTCAGCTGAATCTGCAAGGGATACAGCCAGCTCTGATTGAGCCAGAAACCCCTCAATTTTTGAACCACAACAGTGGTTCGAAAATCCTCTGAGTGCTGCAGCTCAGCCGAATCTGCAAGGGATCCAGCCAGCCTTGATTGGGCCAGGAACCCTTCAATTTTTGAACCACAAAAGTGGTTCCAAAATCCTCTGTGTGCTGTAGCTCAGTCAAGTCTGCAAGGTACTAGCCCTAACTTTGAATTTGGCACCAGGGAAAGCTGATCTCCGAGTGGCCCACACTTTCTCCTGCTGCTCACTTCTCTAGCTTCCGTATTCCCTCTGTCTCTCAAGTTGAATTTTTGTACCAGGGTTTAATAATCTGTTTAATCCTTACAGTCATTTAAGTACTGAATTGATTTTAAGAAGTGAATTTGAGCTTTGACTGTGCAAATCCTTTTTCCTGGTCTCTGCCCCTGCACATCTCTTTGTCCCACCCCACCCCCACCCCTGTAGCAGCCTGCCCTGCTTCTGTCCCTGCCCTCTTCCTTCATCCCCTTTGTTCTAAGGCTACAGTCCCTCCCTTTTTCTGCCTTTAAAAAATCTGTTTTCTCCTTCTTTATCAAGGATCCAGCCAACCCTGATCGGGCCAGGAACCCCTCAATTTTCAAACCACAACAGTGGCTCAAAAATCCTCTGTGTGCTGCAGCTCAGCCGAATCTGCAAGGTACTAGCCCTGATTTTGAATTTGGTGCCAGTGAAAGCTGATCTCCGAGTGACCCACTCTTTCTCCTGCTGCTCACTTCTCTAGCTATTGTATTCCCTCTGTCTCTCAAATTGGATTTTCTCCCACCCACCTCTCCTGGCCTTTATTAAATGCTTTCACTCTAGTGGGACACCACGCCCCTACTTCATATTGGTCAGTAATCTCAGGAGCACTCCTTGCTTTGAACAGCCCATTCTGTGCTCTTAAAGGAACACAACTCAACCTCTGGGTAGTCTAATTTGTCGGCACCATAGCAAAGTGCCTGAATTTAAGCAGTGGGGGCAATCTCCACCAGCAACCACAAACTACCCAGCACAAGCTACCTCCACAAGACAAATCACCATGTCATTCCGATCTGCTACATCACCTCAGGGTGCTACACTTGTGATACTGTTTATCCTTCCAGGACTCCTAAGTGGAAGTACACCCTTGCTAGCTCCCCTGACTCCCCAGCAACCAGTGCCAGATGTATATAGTACCATAACATCTGTCATAAACATGAGAACTGCTACCCATGAAGTACATTTGGCCATCCATCCAGATTCAAGTGATCAATGCTACACATATTGGCAATCCTCATGGACACTTCTCCCTCGACTCACATTCTTCCAGGGAACCTACACACGGAGCCACTCTAGCAGAAGGAATCATACCACAACAACAAACTGCTCAAGGAGAACATTAAAGGAATACTCTTAATGCTTCTACTGCTCTCGGGCGACATACACCCTAATCCAGGACCACCCCCCATAACTCAATCTCACCATTGAAAAATACAGGGACACTTACATTGACATCAGTTAATATCTGCAGCCTCCTCCCTAAACTAGACAGCCTACAGGTGTGGATCACTCAGCATAATCCTGATGTCCTTTCTGTAGTGGAAACCTGGGTCACTCCTGACATACCTGGTGCAGCAATTTCTATCCCAGGATATCTAGTATTTCATCAGGACTGACTTTTCAAGAGAGGTGGAGGATGCGTGATATATATCAAGAACATGTTAAAAGGCCTCGCCATCCCAGTACCTAACACTAGTGACCAAATACAAATGCTGGCTATCAAGCTGCTCCTTGGTGCCCATAATAAAACACTTACAGTGATCTCAGTTTACATCTCACCAAAGCATACTGCAACTGGGTTCATGTCTGTGATGAACAGCTTAAGCAACCTGTGCCTACACTCTGAAATACTAATGCTAGGTGATTTTAACATCAACTGGCTCTCCTCCACAGCTGTTGCCCACAAGTATGCCCTGTCTACCATCCGCTTCTCATAGCTTATAGAGACCCCTACAAGACTAAAGTACCGAGATGGGTTTGGTACCTTGCTGGACTGGGTGCTCTCTAACCGGCCAGAGCATATAACAGATGCTACTGTTCTCCCCGACTGCCTTAGTGACCACTCCCCTGCCACCTGCCACTGGTCCAATAAGTATTGAAAACCCCCTTCTAGAACCATTACCAATTGGGTTCTAATCCAGGGCCACTTGGAATGGTTGATAGCCAACCTTAGGCACCAAGATTGGTCTGATATTCACAACGGCAGCGATGTTGACACTGAGCTTGACCAGTTCATTAGTAGGTTCAATGCAGTCTGTGACAAACATGCCCCTCTTAAAACACAAAAAGTAAAGGGTGCCAGAAATCCATGGATTATCCCTGCCCTTATTTAACTCTTAAAATCTAGGAATCACCTCTAGCACAAGGTGGGCCTCTGGTACCCAGTCCAACCTCCAAATCTACAAAACAGCAAGAAATGAGTGCACCAGAGTAGTCTGGACTGCAAAAAGTCAATATTATAAAGATGCCCTATCTAAAACTTGGAATAACAGCAGATCATTCTGGAAAAACATTCATGACATCACAGGGAAGGATCCCAAGTCAACACCCAACATGATAAACATAGAAGGTACCCCATCAATGGACCCAAAGGTCATCACTGACATGTTCAATAAGGCATTCTCAGATCTGAGCAGTTTCCTCCCACCAGACTTTTTCAACCCTACCACCACTAGTGACAACTCATTTAACCAGGATCCTTACCATGACCACCCTCCATTCCATTTCAAGTCTCTCTCTGAATGCGAAGCGAGACGCTGTCTTAAGAAAGTGCTAGGAAAATCCAGATACAGTGGGGATTCCCTGGATCTCAAAATTATCAACCTTGCACTTGAAGAAATCTTAGTGCCTCTTACTAAAATAATTGACCTTTCACTTAACCTCTCACAATTCCCACAGGTATGGAAATCTGCGATAGTCATCTCAGTACATAAGAGTGGGGATTGGGCACAGCATAGAAACTATCGCCTGATTTTAATTCTCCTACCGCTTTCAAAAGCCCTGAAGGGCATTGTGGCCGACCAGCTGGAGAAGTACCTGGAAACCTACCAACTGCAATGTGCCCAACAGCATGGGTTTAGGCATGGGCATAGTACCATCACTGCCCTATTGGAATTTACTGGTTTTATCCATAACTCACAGGAACAAGGGCTCTTGGTTGGGGCAACATTCATAGACCTAACCAAGGCCTCTGATACTGATAACCATACACTACTTATCGACCAGCTTACCAGCACTGATCTCTCCTCAGACACCACCAAGTGGTTCTCCAGCTATTTAACTAATTGCTCAAAACAAGTAAAAATTGGAGATGTTATCTCTGATTTAGAACAGTATGATCTGGTCCCTCAAGGATCCATCCTGGGACCGTTATTATTTAGCATCTTTCTGAATAAGCTACCACGGTCATGGCAACATCATACTATATGCAGATGATGCTGTAATATATAATAGTAACCCACATCCAAAACACCTTCAGGACCAGCTACAACAAGGCTTTACATCTGCCGAAAAATGGTTCACTGACCAAAAGCTAATACTGAACTACAGAAAAACGAAGACCATGCTGTTCTCCAGCATCCACAGCAAACATAAGTCCTTCCCCCTTATCATCAATAACGATGTGGGATCACCCCAGGAAAAAGTACAACATCTTAAATATCTGGGTATTACCATCGACTCCATGCTGTCCTGCACCCAGCACATAGATCCAACAGTGAAAGCAATAAACAGGCATAGACACAGCCTGACCCCTGAAGTGCTGAACCTAACCATACATAGTTCTGTTATCCCACTCACTAACTATGGCATTGTCATCTATGGATCTGCCTCAGATACAGACCCCTGGCATATCAAATAGCTCTAAATAAAGCCTGCTGCCTTCTAACTGGGGCAGAACTCCGAACCCACACATGTGTCCTTTATATCCAGGCCAACTGGCTCCTATTCAACAATAGACTCAGATATCAAACATGCCTGCTCACCAAAAAAGTCAACCTAGGTATGATGCCTCCTGGTGTTCAATCCCTTCTGGTGTCATCATTAAACCCTTGCACTACCAGAAGTTCCGGCAGTCAAATTTTCAGAACTCCTAGATGCTGTACCTTTCTTGGACAGCATGCTTTTTCCTATAGAGCCCCACTCTGGATAGATGTACTGCTATCAGATGTTTCCAATGCAATAAAGTTGGGCTCCTTTAAGCGCTTAATTCAGCAGCATTTAGTTGCTGAGGTTACCTGTGACTGCTACCACTAGACACTATCAAGTTCTACTGCACCTGCTCCTTATGGGTATCCTCCTGACCCTCACCTACTCTGATTACTACCCTCACTTGCACTTACTTTGCACTTACCTCTGGGGCCTTCCCGCCTCCACCTATCTTCTCCCCCTCTCCTCCCCATCCCCCAACCCCTACCACCCCACCCCTACCCCTCCTCCCTCACTTCTCCTCCTCTCCCCCCTTCCCTTATGGCCTTCTGCCTGTTTCACTCTGTATTTAGTAACCTAGTAACAATTCGACACAGGCATACATTGTAAAATGCCTCTGGTGTATATAAGATGTACCTCTGATCACTGTTGTTGTCATTTTCACTTTATTTTATCTATAGTAATCTCCTGAATCTTCAGCTCCCCTCTGTTTACACATAAATGTATTTAGGCCTGGTGACACTTGTAATGTCCCTACTGTAAATGTTAACCTGACTATGTTATCATTCTGACGTGGGACCTCTGTAAGGGAGTCAGCTTAAAGGTCTTGAATCCAAGATGTTAATAAATAAATAAACAATAAATAAATGAATACTGTTCCTGCTTTGTGTGACTCTGAACTGATATCACTGTTTAAGCTATATTTGTTAACAGATTTAAGTAACTGTTCTTGACCTGTAACTTATTCCGTGTAAACCCAGGCATGGCTGAAAAAGGGGCTTTATGACCCAGCCCACCTTCTTGGTAAACTAACTAACTAGCTAACTAAACTAACCTAACTATCTTTCTACCTACCTACATAAGCAGCTAACTAATACTGCACCTGTGAGTAACAGCATATGTAGGTCTAGGCTTCACTGAACTATTAACATAGTATAGTGGTTCTGTTCTCTCCTTCTGACACACAGCAGTGTCTTCACTTCAGTATAAACACTGTACTGACACATCCAAGCTTAACTGCCAGAGTGTTACCCGAACCCATGCTGCATAATGCTTTATGTCACTGACCCTCAGGAATCTGTCTAGACCTGCTTTGAAAGTCTAAACAACACTAGCTTCCACTACTTTACCAGGTAGGCTATTCCAGATACTGATTACTATGTGAATAAAGTAATGATTTTTGACATTTACACTTACCTGTACTCCTCCGAGTCTGTATGTTTTAGTATTTAAAATACTGTAATCATGCCCCCTTCCTCAGTCTTCTCTTCTCTGTACTAAATAGTCAGAGTATGTATTATGTAGTACGTCTGATATTCCCTCATAGTCCTTTAAACCACTAATCAGCCTGATGGCTGTGCTGGACCACCCAGTAATTGTCAATGTTCTGTTTGAGCTACAGTGATCAAAAGTGTATGCAGTACTCCTAAAGCAGTTGAACCAACCCCTTATAAGGGGAAGAATCATCTCCCATGATTAGCTCTTTGTCCCCTTCGTAATGCATCCTAACATAATATTTGCTATCTTGACTGTGGCAGGTCATTGCCTGCCTGGCTTCGACTTACCATCCACAATCCCCCAAAACCTTTTTCCTCAGATGTGCTGTCCACTGTTGCACTGCATAGGGAGTATGTGCATCCCAGATTTCTTGCCCTAGGGGAGCAGATATAAGAGCAGTTATTTGAATTTATATCACAATAGCTATAACCAACACAGAAGAAGCATCCTGTTACAGCAACACATCACATGTGTGTTCTGCATTTTCAAAATGTTTGTGGGTAAAAGCTGACCAGTTTCTATGGAAGTAAAAGTTAATCCAGTCTGTAGTGTGTAGAGATTACGTTGTTCTGTAGAAAGCAATATAGCATCCCATTGAAGTTAAAGGGGTACTGAAAGGTGATGAGAGAGTCTGAATGACTGCCTTCTCATCCTAGAACATCAGTGCAATCCCAGCCAGATAACAGCAGGGCAGGATGATCTGTAATGCTTTCTCATGACAAGGACTGACCCAGTCCCTTGATCAGGCTAGGTTTTTGTTTTTCAACATAGAAATGAGTCTTGGTCAGCCAATTTCTTGTGAAAAACATCATCTTCTCTCAATTAAATTTATATTGAATGTGTTTATTTATTTATTCATGCTGAGAGAAGTACTGGTGGTGTTCTGTGACACTGTGGCAACTTGCTTCTTCCCCTCACTTTGTTCAGAAAGCATTCCTGTAAATTAAGATTGCTAGGGGGCAGGGAAACTTTGTGCAGTATGTGTGACTGCCACTGTGTCCTCAAAGGAGCCTCCATGATTTGCCTATAATGTTAAAACTTCCTTTAAAATTGATTTTCTATTGCTTGCAGTTCTACACAATCGTATGAATACATCATGTACTCATATATACATATCTAATTAAAATAAGTATTTGATTATAGTGGAGCTAACAGTCTTCAATAATGCAGTGTGTGGTGGTGCAGTTTCACCACAAAAAGATAAATGATCAGTTACTGCTGCCATCCATCAGTTGAGGTACGCAGTTGGACTCTTGAACTCCCTCAGTGCTTTTCTTTGCTGTTTGTCCTTTTTCTGTATTCTCTATTCTATGTGGAAACGGTTTCTGCCTTTCAGTGTTATTCATCCTTCTTACATAGTTTGGCTTTTTATTAAATTAATTTAATTACTATTTAACTGCCAGCACAGGCACACCTCCACTGAGAATCCATAGTAGAAATGAGAAACATCGTCAGGATTTTCTTTTTTTGCCTTTTTGCCGGCAATGCAGGGTTTGTGATGTGGCAGTTTTATTTTATTTTTATTTAGTTGTTTTTTAACCAGGTATAGCACACTAAGCTGAAAGCTTTTTTACAGGAGCGACCTGGGAGCACAAGGAGGTTAAATGACTTGCTCAAGGTCACACAGTATGCAAGTGGAAGCTGTGGGATTCAAACCCAGATCTGGTTTGCTGGATGTCACCAGATTTGCAGCTCAGAGCCTTAGACCACTGTGCTATACTGCCTCCTTATTCCCTTATTTGATAGCTGTACATGTTAATTATATTAATTGTCTTTGCACAAACCATGCTTTGTAACCTTTATGGATGGAAATTTGGGGGGTGTTGTGCAGTTGTATTTTGTTTTCATGCACAATGCTCAACTCACACACCAATACCACTGATTTCATATCCGAAGTGGGTTATTGTCTTTTTTCCTTACGTCATCATGTTAGAACTTTGTTGGGACACAGCAACTTTTTCAATTTGGGCAGACAGGGCTCATGCATAAACATGCTGCAGTATCCCTGAGAGATGGGATCTGAGGAGAAGAAGGAAGCCTGGCCCTGCCTTGGAATAGAAGAGAGCAGCTCTTTCATCTTATCTCAATACTTGGGACCATCTCTGACCTCCCGACAGTGCTGGGTAAGTTACTTTTAAAAAGTAATCAGTTACAGTTACTAGTTTCTTTCAAATAAATGTAATCAGTAACAGTTACTTATTACTTTTATATAGAAAGTAATTAGTAACTGTAACTGTAATGCATATTACTTTTCATATTACTTTATATTATTTTTTATAACACGGTTGTATTTACTCACTGAACATAGTTATGTGCTCATGAAACCACAAGAAGTATATTAAAGAAATAAAACAGATTCCAAAGACAATGAATATATTAATTTATAACACAGTACTCATCTGACATTGCCAGCTGCAACAAACCCTTTACATTTCCATAAATAAGAGCTATATTAAAAAAAACACTCAAACACACACCCTGCATCTACTGCTGCCATCCACAATCCCCCCCCCCACCACAGCTGAATCCTGGCTTTGCCAGCCATTGCTGTACCTGACTGTTTTCATTTCCATAACACTCACACTCACCCTCCAACACACACCCTCTGCATCTACTGCCAGTGCTCTTGGGGATGTTCCCCATACATCTGTATATCCTGACAATGCCGGCCACAACTACTCCTTTACATCCCACCCATACCCCACTGCCACACACCCTGCTGCATCTTCTGCACTTGGCGATCTTTCCCACATCTAGCCTATAGTCTCCTTCTGACTATGCAAGAGCCACAACTACCCTTTTAAATTTCTATTATAAAATCCCACCCTGACATAGCTCCCCCTACACTCACACACACACACGCACCCTGCAGATCTACTACCCTTCCTTGCCTTGGTGATCTTTTCTTATTTCCCCACAGCAGCCTGAATCTTAACTTTGCCATTGCCAGCCACAGATTCACCCCACATCACATACAACAAATTCCACCAGCACACACCTGCTTACCCCAACAAAATTTAAACACTCTTTCCCACAGCTGAACATTGACATGCCACTGCCACTAGACACAGCTATTATTATAACTAACTCTGCCATGACTATTATGCCACTGCCAGTATGCCACAACTGAAGTCAGACAGTGTCACTTGCAATTGAGTTATCACACAACACAAGACACTTGTTGCACTCTAGTACATACCCCTTTGAAGAGGAATTTTCTTTGAGATGGGGCGGGTGATAGTGATAGACCTGGCAGGTGGGCGGGTGGATGGATGATCAAGCAACCTGCTGTGGCAGTTTGGCACATGTGGTGTCGATGGAAATAGGCCCTGAGCCCTGCCTGCAGATGGACTACTTACCGTTTTCCCTGCAACAGCTATTCTGGCCCTGATTCCATCGTGGTTTACAATGGCTACTGTAGAGGGCCACGACTGACAACATGCATGGGTATAGCAAGCTATCTATAAATTGTACATCAACTGGCCAGTCTATTGCCTCCTCAAACAAATTTCATTAATTCCTATTGAGGTTATTAGCTCTACCATGTAGCGGAGCATAAGTAGTTTAATTTGTATATCAAATGTTGCAAAATTATATATTTAATAATAAACCAACAAATAAAATGATGTTTTCTGACTTTTATTTGCACAACACGTGTTACAGATATAGAACAAAATGATAATATTAAAGGCGTGCTGAAAAGAGAAAATTGAGTTAGAATTGATGTTTCAGCCGATGGTCTTCTTCAGGAATTATCTAAAAGAGAAAAAAGCAGGTTAAGAAAAAAAGAGAAATATATTTGAGGAAAGAAAATAGGGGGAGGCTGTAGGAGAACTACAGAATAATACATGGGGTGGTGTGTTTAATGAGATTTTACACACACCTGCGGTGTTGGATGCCACATAAATCCTGAGAGTGAAGCTCAAGGGATTTATTTAAGCATCCAACACTGAGTGTGTAAAATCTCAAGATAAACATGCTGCCCCATGTTTTATTTTATATAATTGCTGGGGATCATTTTTTTGCCAGGCAATCACATAAAATAAAGTCACATCCCCGTGCATCTGCCATCCTAGGGTTTCAGAGTAGTCCACTGTTGGAGCTTCGCTGCTGAAACATTTTGTTTTTCCCTTTTTTTCTTTGTTTTTTACAGCTTAGATATAATAGTAGACATAGGCCAGTTACAGTATTTACTTTTTTTAAGTTAACTTACCACTGAGTGCCAGTCACAGTGAAGTGTGCAGGCATGCGGTGCTACAGAAAGGCAGAGAGGTAGAGAAGAGCTACAGATGCACCAAGCAGGAAAGGGATCTTGGGATTATCATCTCTGATGACCTCAAGGCAGGGAAACAGTGTGACAAGGCAGCAGGTAAAGCAAATAGGATGCTGGGATGCATAGGCAAGGGCATCACCAGCAGGAAAAAGGAGGTCATAATTCCACTATACAAGACACTAGTGAGGCCCCACCTGGAGTACAGTGTACGGTTCTGGAGACCATACCTACGTAAGGACATAGACAGGGTAGAAGGTTCAGAGGAGGACAACAAAGGCGGTGCATGGATTGCATCACAAGTCCTATGAGGACAGGTTGAAGGAACTGAACATGTACTCCCTGGAGGAGAGGAGGGAGAGAGGGATATGATAGAGACATACAAGTATCTTACAGGAAGGAACAGGGTGGGAAAACACTATTTTAAGTGAAAAAGATGTTCCAGGACTGGAGGGCATGGGATGAAGTTGGAGGGAGGATGATTCAGAGGAAATGTGAGGAAGAATTTCTTCACAGAACAGGTGGTGGACAAGTGGAACACCCTGCCAGAGGAAGTGGTGGGGGCTGAAACAATCACAGGATTTAAGAATGCATGGGATAGACATAAAGGAATTCTGGAGGTCAGGGGTAAGGGGCAACAGACTTCTTGGAAAACATAAACTGAACTTACAAGCTCAAATGGGCAGACTGGGTGGGCCACAGGCCCTTATCTGCTGACACTGTCTTTGTATCTATGTATCTATGTATGATGCATGTGTTGACCAAGGGAAAGCCAGTACATGTTTGCCATTATAACCCAGTTTCTCCTAAGGAAAAACTGCTAGTTAATTATCACTACATGGGGTGGTGTGTTTAACAAGATTTTATGCACACCCGAGGTGTATCCAACACTGAGGGGTGTGTGTAAAATCTTGAGTTAAACACATCACCCCATGTTTTATTTTATATAATTGCTGGGGAGCATTTTCTCACCACAGCAATTGTATAAAATAAAAATAGAATGGTGTTCAGCCACAGTCTGCTTGGCATGGCAGGTGGTCCACAGCTGCTGAAAACTGTTTTTTTTTTCCTTTTAAAAGAAAGTTTACTCAAGGAGCCACATGTTTAAGGATAGATTAAATAACCTTACTGGTAAGAGATGAGTTTGTTTTATTTACTTACTGCTGAGTGTTGTGGGTGGTGAAGTACAGAGGGCCAAGAAAGAGAAGTGGAGAGATTTGGGCATGCATGGAGTGAGGGAAACCCAGTGTGTGTTTGCTGTTATAACGGCAAATTATAACTGGGTTTCCCTTTGGGAGAAAATGCTCCCCAGTTATTATAAAGTTATAATAGTTAAAGTAAGAATAGAATCTGGAAAATGAAAAGGTGATGATAGGTATGAAAAGGCAGAGTAGAAGTGAATGGGCTGAGGAGTCCTTACGTGGGGACTAATTAACAGGACCTAGTAAGAAGGTTGAAAGGTGAAAGCTATGTGTGCACACTCATTTTTGTTTTCTACAGATTTAAGAAGTACTCAAACTGGAGGGGCCAGTGATTTACACTGTATCTGTGACAACTGGTACAAGGACAACCAGTGCAAGGACACCGCACCAGAGCCATTCAGCCTGACAACATTTTCTGTAATGAGACAACTGGCAAAAACAACCCTGACACCCAAAGGCAGTGAGACTGTAATCATGTAGAAAGCAGTGATGCGATACATGAGGCTATTTCATAGTTGTAGCCACTGTGTTACAGCAAAGCTCTCTTAGGGCAAACCAGTATTAGGTCAGAATTCCTAGGCTGAATGTTACAAGGCTGCATGTCTTTGCTCCAGTTGTTGTGTCATGGGTTTACACCATCCCATACCCCTGGCAGCTCATAATACTGAGCCACGGTGACTACGCAAACCTGAATATCAGCAAGGCTACCAAAAATGGCATCTCACAGCCATGGAATGTTGCTGAAACTTTTTATTGTGGAAAAAAAGGCGCAAAATGGTAGGCAACTTGCATTCCATGTGCAAAGTGAAGATGCTGGGTGCTCACGCAGTACTTGTCAGAAGGCAGTTGTTTTTAGCCTGATGTTGTAATAAATCAAGCATGCAGTCAGTTGAGCAGCCTTTGTTTACACTGAAACCTGAATATCAATAGACACCTGCACAATCTCCGTTCCAGATTCCTGAGACATCATAAATCTCTTGAGCTTTGCACTTGAGGTTTATGAAGTCACAGGAACCCCTTGATGGAGTACAGCAACCATAACAGATTTATGCCCATCTGTTATTCTATTTATATTTATTTATTTAGTTTTTGTTGACCGGGTAAGAGCACTAGACAAATCCTGCCCATTTTCAGGCACAACCCGGGGGAAGGGGATACAGATGAATGCCAACTGACCTTGAACCAGCTCAAACTGTTGGTGGTGTTTTCAGTGAATGAGGGAAATTTGGCCAGGACACCGGGGAAATTCCCCTACTCTTTTCAGTAAGTGCCAGGGGATCTTTAACATCCACCTGAACTACCACCAATCCAGACATTACAGTAACTAGTTATTTTTAGGAAAAAGTAATGCCATTACAGCTATTTATTACTTTATTTTTAAAGTAATTAATTACTATTACTAGTTACCTAGAAAAGTAATCAGATTACAGTTATTAGTTACAAGTAACTAGTTACTACCCAATAGTGCCTCCAGCTTCTCCTCCTCTGATCCAGATCTAAGCAGCAGATAGTCTGACCCTGACAGAGGCCCTGACAGTTAGGGACCAGGGACTCCACCAAGAAGGGGTTCTTTTATGGGCATCTAGGTAGTTGAGTTAGGGAACAAAAAGTTGAACCACTCCAGAGACATGTATCAGGGTCTGTGACGAGGGACTGGTGAAAGAAATTCTGAAGTGGTGAAGGGCATGTAAGAGAATGAAACATTTTATATAGAGGATAATGCATTGCCAGAAGTGTATTACTGGGCCATATTTTGTATGGAGGTGTTCTAAGGGCGTGATCACTAAATCTTCCTTTTAAACTACTACTGTTCCTGGAGCTTGGACGAGGAGTTACTTTTTCCCCTTCATAAAGATGGTGAGGTGACCCCTTGCACCTGGACTCTTCCACCAATCTCCTTTATTCCCTGCTGTAGCTAAAATTAAAGAGAAACAGATGCTTTCTCAACTTACCACTTTCCTTAACTTCTCCTCTTTCTATAGCTCTTTACAGCCTGGTTTCAGAAGGACCCACTCCACTATTACATCCCTTCTCAGGCTCAGTGATGCCATCCTGAAGGGGATGGATCAGGGCAAAATTACCACTACCATCTTAATCAACCTGGCTAAGGTTTTCAGTATCACTGTTGTCCCTCTCCTGTTTGAGAAGCTCACAAATGCTGGCCTCCTTAACCTTACACTCGGGTGGTTCCACTTCTACCTGGTGGACTGGTCCCAGGCAGTCTTAGTAGGACAGTCACTTCCCCCTCCCTAATGGTGCAGGTGTCTTCTGGGGTTCCATCTTAGGCACTATTCTGTTTTAAAGTGTTTTTAATGGCCGCCAAAGCCTGTGTCTCTTTGAACATCCATATGTACACTGATTACCCAGTGCTCTATGCCAGTGGATTTTTGCCCCCGCTTTGTTAGTGCAGCTCTAGAATGATTTTGACAATGCCCATTACTGGTTTTATGCCACCCAACTCACCCTTTATACCAAAAAAGGTCTCTATGTCCATTTGCACCTGGTAACGACTAGCCAGACTCCAATCCCCCTGTCTTCCCTCATTTTCAGAATCCTGGATGACTCTCCCTTGGTGATGACCCCACCTTTAAATACCTGGGAATCTGACTGGATCGTCACCTTGACTTCTCTAGCCACATTGAAACTTGCCTACACATGTCCCACCCCCCAGCCCCAAAACCTGGAGCACTACAGTGGAGCAAGTTTTGCCTCTCCCTTCTTGTATGTTGGCAGATTACTGTGAATATTATCTTCCCAGTAGAGATGATACAAAATTTTCCTTTGCTGGCCAAAACGTGGTAAGGTAAAGAATTTGTCCTTCACAAAGACCTTACCAAGTGCCCCGGTTCATCAAACTTGGGGCTTTGTGTACTTTGTAAAACTACACAATGTACTTCACTGGCACCCTCAGCTCCACTTTTACAAAAGGTGAATAGCTGGGCAAGTCACATGGTGTACAAAAGGCTGAAGTGTTTTTGTGTAGCTGTTTTTCCTGACTGCACTATCAGTGCATGTAGCTGTGATTGAAAGCTGTGGTGGTGAGGGGGGTTATAATTTGACTGCCAGGATAATGTACTGTAGATACTGCAGAGGCATTTATGTATAGGCCACCAGTGTTTCCAAAAATGTTTCCTTTCTGACCTGTAAGGAGGATGACAGGTTTAGAATGATTGAAACTAGATACACTGACGTTGGCCTCTGTGGAACTTTGGAGGATATTTGGAATGACTGAAGCTAGGCACACTGAACTAATGTTATTTTTTTTATTATAATGATCATTTATTATCAAGAAATGTATGGGATAACATTCAGTGACTGAAGGTACACATGCTGGCATAAGCCTCTGATGAGGGGAAGGGTGAAGTTTCGGGGGACTCAAGCTAGGCACATTGGAGTAACTGTATGACTTATTTTTTACAATATTTAATATTATTATGATTATTATTATAAAGAAATGTATTTATTAGGATTATAAAAAGCAGGATTTGGACTGACTGAAGCTACAGTAAGACCACTGGAGAAGGCCCCTGATGAAAAGAAAGATGAAGTTTGAAGTTTCTGAAGTTAGGGACACTGAAGTAGACCCCTGAGGAGGATAAGAAAGAGGATGAGAGTGAAGTTCAGTCAGACACAAATAAAGGAAAAACCAAGCCAAAAAAAAATATGAATGCTGACGTGCTTTTTACAATCATAAAATACAGGGGGCCCCAACCCCGGTTCATTTATTGACTTCCAGTCCCACACAGATAAATATGAGAGATCAAGGAACCATAAAGAAAAAACTGTATCCTGTGAAACCGAGAAGAAAAAATTGCATTTCTTTTGTGATATTTTTTGTCATGTGAAATGATTGTTTTTTTATTATTAATTTATTTTAATATTTAGATTGTCTCACACAGTCCAAAAAGATGTTTCTAGTATTTGACAGCTGCTAAAAATGTACATTCTCTGATCTGTCAGCTGTACAACAGGACCGCAGTTTCCTGGCCCTACACAAATTTCAATCACGTGATCCTTCAGCTTTTGGAATGCCCCCCCCTCCCCCTCGCAGAAGTGCTATGATGCCATGTTTGTATACCAAATGTACTTGAGGCATGGAGGTCATTAACAAAGTTTCTTGCTGTTTTTTTCGCAACTTTTATGCTAAAGGCATGTAATTGGAACATTGCCCAACTCTAAGCAGCAGAAACTGACTGCATCAGCCCAGAAAATATGAATCAAAGAAATATAAAAGTTGTTGACAGAAAAGAAGAAAAAAAGCTGGCAGACTCAAAAATCAAATCTACTGCATTCTATTGTTCATACAAAGAAGGATTCAACATCCTGGATCCTGGTTTGTTTGTGCAATCGCATTCGGTATATTAGATTTTTGAGTGTGCTTGCTATTTTGTGTTTCTGTCTTTGTGGCCTTGCCTGATGGCACCACTCAGGTCTAGTGGACCCCCAAAATGGGAGTGTCACAAAGCAGGAGTGTGACGTCTTACCTTGGGGCACCTGTAGGACATGGACGGTAAGTCTGTAGTTCAAGAGGGGATTCAGACTATGGGGGTTGGGGCAGGAAAAGCAGGTAGTAGGAAGAACAGTGAAATACAGAGCAGCAAATACCAGACTGTAGAACAAGCACATAGGGATGGAGAATTAACATGTTTGGGGTTAACCAACTGTAGGAACTGTGGGATGACCATTCCCTGGGTCAGGCTCTGGACGATGGGGCACTGTGCTATTTAGGATGTTTGAGGAAGTCCATGCACAGCTGCAGGCAGCTTGGGATGAAATATTCCTGCTGCTTGGGGTGAAATATTCCTGCTGCACAGACAGATGAGCTGGTATCCTGAACCACTGCCCACTTCCCCTTCCCCTTCCCCCAGAGGCTCACTAGCCCAGTGGGATTGAGGGTGGTAGGAATTGTGGGAAGAGGAGCAAGACTGTGGCCTCTGGTAGTGACCGCAAACAAGTTTGTACCCCTGGAGAAGACACAGTTTCCTGACTCCACAAGGGGAGGCTGTGAGCCATTCACAAAAGAGTTTGACACAGGGGTAGTATCTCCTTGTGGGGCAGAATGAGGTATGAAGGTAGCCACCAGAATGTGAGTATTCATAGTAATGCCAATTTCATGAAAGTTGACCACAATTCTACAGTGGAACAAAGAGATCTCCAGGTTCTTGTGGGTGAGAGTGCACCCACGGGTTAAGCTGTGATAATTGTGTCTTCCGAGGATGAAGGGGGCCTTTCTCTCCCTAATATGCAGCTTTATTACTGGGTGACTCAACTCCATTATCTAATTTTGAGGTAAATGTGCAATCCTAGGACCCACTGCTGAGATCTGGAGAAGTCACTTCTATCTAATTCAGAGATAATTAACTCTACCTACCATACTGACACCCAATCTCGAAAGCTGTTCACCACAAATCTGTGGCTTATTTACCAGAATAAGATATGGCATTCAGTTCACAGAGCATTACACCTCATCCATTTTCTCTCTCTAATATGCTCCATTCCTTTATTAGAGTAACTTCTACCTGGCTCACATTGACCCAGCCTTCCAGAATTGGGAATGCTGCTTGCTCCAATATTAGCAACTAGTGACTGGAGGGGTATTTAAGTCCTTTAGAGATGTGCAGTCTGTGTATGGCCTTTATCAAGCAGAATTTTATAGATTCCTGCAGTTAAGGCATTATTAATCCACTCTTCCACTGAGGGCCAGAAACCTGGAGTCCGATCCAGCTCTACTAACTACACTAATTACTTTTCTCACAGTGTGGTATTCAGTGCATATGATCTCTCTCCTATACCAATCCACTGTAGAAACACTGGGAGACTCCACGTCTGACATCTGATTGAAGTGGCAGGATGAGCTGGGTACTCCCATCACCACAGAGAGCTGGCAAAAAGCCTGCCAAAATATCTTTAAAGTAACCAGTTCTTACCAATGGAGAGAGTATACATGGAAGCCACTAATCAGATTTTTGGCCATTACCTGACAGGGGGAGGTACAAGCCAATCATACGTACATAATGTGATCCTGTCCAGTCCTACAACTCTTTTCAATGCCATACAAGCTGAGTTGGAGGAACTATTTGGAAAATTGTTTCTTTTAATGGCTGAGATATTTCTCTTAGTTCAGTACCCCCACGGTTTTGGGGATCCTAATACCTGATACCTTCTTGGCATTGTACTCACAGCCACCAAAAGCTAATCATTAGGGCCTGGCTAGCTCCACAAGTCCCAACCCTGAAGGCTTGGTGCCTTGGTGGACCACTGTAAACCAGATCTACCGAATGGAGAAAATAACACATGATCCGAATGATAGGACTGAGCAGTGGGCAACGCATTGGAATAGTTAACTCCTGCATGCGATGGGAAAGGATAGGAACCTTGTTGCATAAAGATCCCTAATGAATGCTGATTTTACACCCTATACAGGCCTGTGCTATCACATACTGAAACCAGTTATCCCCTTACACCTAGCAATCAGCTGGACAGCCACCATCCCCTCTTTAGGCTGATTAAGCTACCCCTCCCTGGTTGAGTGAGACTGAGTCTCCCTCATGGGATCCTCCTTGCCTCTGATATGAGTCTGAAAATATTAAATTCACACCTTTGGAGAAACAGAACTGCAAAGCAATGTTTGTTAAGTGCAACTATTAGCCCCACCCCACCCTGTACCTCTGGGCTGGAGGACTCTAAATGTTGAAGTGTTTCCCTCTCTGAGATAGCGCAGTTATAATAATGTCTCATCACTGCCTTATGCTTTTATAAACAGCCTCTATTTTGTACAAGAGCTGGAACATGTTGACACTGAAACTGTGGTTAATAAAAATTATAAGTACAAAAATAGAACATTCATAGTAGGGGACTCTATGGTAAGGGGTAGTTGGTACAGTAGTTTGTAGGGAAAGAAAGAGGGGAAAGAGCTTAGAGAGTTCACCTGACAGGTGCATCCGCCACTAGAGATAGAGAAAGAATAGGGAGGATGACAGCCAGGATGGGGGAGGTGCCACATGTACAAATGACCTGGAAAAAAAAGCATAGCTTGGCGGAAATTAAATCCAACTTTTGGAGGCTGCTAAGGGGATAGTAGCCTTATGAACTTACGAACATATGAAAATTGCCAGCAGAAAAAGGCCTTAGTGGTCTATCATGTCTGCTCAATTGTGCAGCTCAGTCTATTTTACTGGAGCTGCCCCACCCTCCTCTTGCCCCAAAAGCCATCCTCCCCCCTTTCCCCATCCCCCTTTTCCCTCCCATTGCCACTCTCAGTTTTACCCTGCCCCCCCCTTAAAACTTCCCACTGTTTCCTGTGATACCACGTACTCAGGCAGTTCATTCCACTTTGACACCACCCTTTCTGTGAAAAAGTGCTTTCTCATTTCTTTTTTACATCTACCCCCCACAAGTTTCAGACTGTGACCACTAGTGGTCCCCTACCTTTTTAAATTGAAAATGCCCTCCACTCCAACCCTGTTTATACCCTTTAGATACTTGAAGGTTTCTATCATATCCCCCCTTTTCCTTTTGTCCTCCAAGGAATACATATTAAGTTCCCTTAACCTCTCATCATATGGTTTGTCTCCCATGCCCTTGCTAGCCTTCTCGGAAGTACTACCACTGTGGGGTAGAGGGAAGAGCAGGGAGAGCAGAGTGAGGCAGGAGGAAATGAAGACATTCACTGCCTGGTTGAAGGGGTGGTGTTAGGAGGAGGGGTATGGATACAGCATATAGAAGATTTGAACACCTTTTGGGATAGAAGTGTAACCCCTAGATGGCGCTATCCCAGGGGCTACTACCCCTGCCTGATTTGCCACTAACAGGTTGAGGGGCCTGGAGCCAATGGCGGGTGCCTCCACCCAGAGGTCAGGGTTTGCAATAGTTAAACTAACTTGGTCACAGCCCTCTGGGACACTGCAACCCCCCTTTCTTCCCACTAGTGGCCCACACAATATATCAGAATTACCTTCACAGTATACACTTACCCCAGGTCTGGTTCCGGCACTGGGACCTCCTGTGAAATGAGATACAGTGCAACAATCACAGTACAGTACTTTAACATAGACAAATACCTCAGGCAGTATAACTTTGCTGAAACAAGCAGCTCTGATTTATTTAGGGGATATAACAAGGACAGGGAAATCAGGTTAATTAGCTTATCACTCTAATAATCTACCTATGGCTCTGTGCACAGGCCTATCCCTATCAGTTACTGTCCCTGGGTACCCAAGCCCAGTGGCTAGTCCAAACCGTGGCAGCTGGTAGGGGCCCTTTCACACAGAGAAAGGAGAATTAAACAGTCAGCAGTACAGTAATTCCATTTGGATTTAATGTGGCAATTCAACAGGGAGTGACCCTGAATTAGTACTCACGACCTCCAAATAAGATAGGGTCCTTCAATGTCAGCAGGGCTCACTTGAGGTACACAAACCTCTTCACACATCCATATAAAAGAAAGCACTATACCAGGCAGGCTGCATCTGTATCCAATCGCAATTACTGCACAATACCGGGAGAACACACAGCAGATTCAGTTCCCTGACAGACCGAGTGTAATTTCCAGCAATTCCTCCAGTCTTCTACAGGGTGAGCCTGGTTTCTACTCTTCAGAGATCCTTTGATTCTTTTCACAGGACGGATTCAGTCCTAACAAGCTGTTACACAAGCTGCAGACCGGAACTCTGGGCCTTACACACGTTTTTGACTAAAACTGCACACTGAAAAGCACAAGGCTCCTTCCTTCTTCACTGCCAAAGCTCAACTGAACTTTCAACCGACAAAACCGGCACTTCCTTTGAGTTCCTCCCAGTTCTTGACTGGATTGGCTGTCACTCACAATAGACTGCTGCTGTTGGTCCAAAAGGCACTGAAGTCTAAACTACATCTCCCAGAGTCACTGCCCACACAATCCTCTTGTGGCTGGCTCAGATTATGAGTCCAAGTTCTGATTCGGTCAAGGCACCATTTTAGAGCTAGCTTACCCCACACTGATTGGTCCAGTTCAGCAGTTCAAAACTAGAATGGGAACTAGTAGACACAGTTCTGACTGCAAAGAAAGCAGGTTAGACAAACTGTAATTTCATTATTACTCTAAATAATTTCTGGCAAACAGTTACATCTTTCAGATAGGTTCCTTTGCACTCCTAGTGACTGCAAAATGAAGTGAATTGGCAGCAGCTTGAGTGGTACTCAATCAAAGAAACACACAGTCCCCATACAAACTAATTATGTCTGCAAGCAGACAGCTCTTAAAGAGACAGTACCAGGGTTCTAAAACACTCACTGATAAATGGCTTAAATGCCAAACACCATTCAGGCTTGGAGCATTCAAGCAAGCTCCTGGAAGTCTTTTGGGAACCCCATTTGCAGGGTTACACCCTTCCTGGTTTGGGAAAGCTTGATCGTCCGTCAAGCAAGTACCCCATAAGTTTCAACTGCAACCATATACATTTGCATTAGGCTCGCACATGTAATCATCAGTCAATATATCATTTTACCAAGAACACATTTCTGAAACATTGCAGTACGTCACTCTTTACACAGTATTACATACACATTGTACCATAACTCAAGTTATTACCTCTTGTACATGAAACCTGAAGAGAGGGGGCCCTTCCCTATCAGTTACCTTGGGGCTGGATGGGGCAAGGGCACCATACTTAGAGGGCAACACAAGTAACTTGGAGTTAGCACTGACGCTCAGTTTGGGCAATGAGCCTGGGACACATACACTCCTTTATGGACAACATTGAGAGGCAAATCCACAGGCCTCCCAAGGGAATCATAACTGAGGTGCACCACAGGCTTTACAGCTCGACCAGTCTTCTAGGGGAACTGTTATAGTCTCTGCACTCTGAGCCTCATTTTCAGCATTGTCCTCACTTGTCAGGGGAGTCTCCATGGGGTAGAGAGGCTAGAACTTGGGGCACTTTCAGCTCCAGGAGTTACAGTTTCTGAGTCCACAACATTTGGCCTGCATGGAGAGCTTTGGACACTGGCAGTGGACTGTCAGGGCACTCAAAATACTCTTCTTGTTCGGGTGTATCACCAGTCTGCCCCAATCTATCATTTTCCTCCCTGAAAGCTCAAACAGTTCAACCATGCACAATGATTCCATTTCATCTGATCTGATGCTTTGCACTTCACTTTCTGGGAGCATTGGCTCCAGGGATGAAGCTGGGGCTTAGACAGTCCAGAAGGCCCAGCTTCATCTCCAGTATTGACTAGGGGATTGCCCCGAAACAATTGACTCAGTTCAGTAGAAGGATAGTATTCAAAGTCACTCTCACTTTCTTCCGATATGGACTGACAGTCATGCTCAACTGGGACTTGTGGAGGGAACACTTTAACTTTGCTTCTGTAGGTGCAGACTTTCTTGATCTTTTCTTAGCAGCAGCTCTAGTCACTGGTCCAGAGGGGCATCTTCTAGGGGCTCAGACTCAATTAAGATTTGTCAATGGGCAGTAAATGATTTCTATGCATTGTTTTACATCTTTTGAATTATTCTCAGGCCTTACTTTGTACACTGGCAGATCATCTAGTTTGCCCACTACAATGTGAGGGAGATGGTGCCATCTGTCAGCAATCTTGTGCTTGCCATGCAGTCCCAGATTTCTTAGCAATACCGATCTCCCTCCTGGAGTTCCTGTGCTTTCACCTTTTATCATACCTTTCTTTGTTGGCCAGATTTCTTTTGGCAGCCATGGTTTGAGCCAGTTGAGTACGCATGGAGTTAGCTGGGTCTTTAACTTTGCACATACTGTAAATAGTTGTCAGCTTGAACCCCATCAGAGAGACCCCAAACACACATCTACTGGTAGTCGAGCTTTCTTCCAAACATCAGGCGGTAGGGGAGAATCCATGGCATCACTTTTGGTGCAGTTATAAGCATGTACCAGGGTGCTAATTTGTTGGCTCCATCTAGGCTTGTCCTTTGGGTGCAGGGTGCCTAGCATATCTAGCAAAGTGCGGTTGAAACGTTCAGGCTGTGGGTCCCCTGGGGTGGTAAGGAGTGGTTCTGGACTTCGACTCCCCCAGAGAAAGCATCTCTTTGATCAGACGACTCTCAAAGTCTCTCCCTTGATCAGAATGGATTCTTTGTGGAGCCCCATAGTGAACAAAAAGTTTTCTACAAGTACTTTGGCCACAGTGGATGCTTTCTTGTCTTTGGTGGGAAAGCTTGGGCATATCTCGTGAAATGGTCAGTGACCACCAGCACATTACTGATATTTCTTTGATCTGACTCCAAACTCAGAAAATCAATACAGACCAGCTCCATGGGTGCACTGGTGGTGATGTTAACAAGGGGCAGCCCTCTGAGAGCAAAGCTTTCCTCTGTAAGCAGCGACTACAAGTTCGAATGTGGTGCTCCACATCAGCCCCATCTTAGGCCAATAAATCTGGATCTCACCAAGTCAAGTGTTCTGTCTATACCAAGGTGCCCCATGTGGTTGTGCAAGGACCTCAGTACTGAGTCTCGAAAGGCAGTGGGCAGCACCAGTTGTTGTTTGTCTACTTGTCCCCTCTGTCTACTGTTTCTCTGTATAACAGTTTATTGATCAGTTTCAACTTAGGACCTTCTTTGTATAACAGTGCAGTTCTCAAATCAGTGGAGCGTAATTTGGACACATCTTTTCCTGCATAGAGGGCTTCTAAAGCGCTTTGATCATGGGATCATGGGATTGAGCCCGCCAATACTGTCATTGTCCAGCTGAGGCAGTGCACCACAATGTCTATTGCAGAAAAGTGGCAATAAGCAGCAGGTATGCAATTCTCAGAGGCTCCCAAGCAATCCACCATGCAGTCCACTTTCGTCCATGGACATTTGTTCCTCCCTGTCAAACTTCCGGCAGAGTGCCCAATGTCAGGTTCTGCCAATCGGACCCAATCATTCTGGGAACAGGCCTCCGGAGAGAGCATCAGCATCTATGTGGTTCAGACCTGCCTCGTATTCAGAGCATAGTCATATGTAGATAATGCAGAAAGCCACCTATGGCCAGTGGCATCCAACTTAGCTGAGGTCTGCACATAGGTCAAAGGATTATTGTCAGTTTTACTAGTATTTTAGCCCCATACAAGTACTCATGGAATTGGTCAACAATAGCCCACTTCAAAGCTAGGAACTCTAACTTATGTACAGGATAGTTCTTTTCGGATGGGGTCAGGCTTCTACTGGCAAAGGCCACTGGTCTCAGGCCATTCTCGTGCTCTTGGTACAACATAGCCCCCAACCCTTGCAAGCTAGCATCAGTGTGCAGGACGTAAGGTTTTCTTGGATCGGCATAGGCCAGCACTGGAGCATGGGTAAGTTGATATATGATCTCATGAAAAGCAGTCTCACAATCAGGAGTCCAACGGGCCCCAAATACTTCACTCGGATGAAAATACACTCTTTCAGTCTTGAGGACGCTGACTTTTGGTATTTTTGTGGGTTGGGGATACCCTTGAGTAAGGTTAAGTAAAGGGCGGATCACTCTTGAATAGTCTTGATGAAGCGCGATAATAACCACAGAATCCCAGGAATCTTTGCAGTTCTTTAGATTTTTGGCTGTGGCCAGGTGGTCAAGGCCTCAACTTTACTTGGGTCGGTCTCTATTCCCTCGGTGGATACTATGTGTCCCACATACTTTACTGATGTTTGAAAGAATTGACACTTATCAATGGACAGTTTAAGGCCAAAGTCCTCCAGTCGGTCCAATACCTTAAATAATCTGCTCTCATGTTCCTCCAGTGAGCTGCCAAACACAATAACATCATCTAGGTATACCAGGCACTCTAGTAAGTTCATGTCCCCCACTGCACGCTCCATCAATCGTTGAAAAGTGGCTGGGGCACCTGAAATCCCTTGAGGCATCCTCATGAATTCATAGAAGCCAAGTGGACAGATAAAGGCCGTCTTCTCACGGTCCTCTGGGGCCATCGGATCTGATAGTACCCACTGCGGAGATCCAGCACAGAGAACCACTTGCTCCGTTTAGGCAGTCCAAAGCATCCTGAATGCGGGCATTGTGTACTGATCAGGGATAGTCCGCCGTTTAAGGTGCGATAATCCACACACATCCTTACTGTTCCATTCTTTTTCCTCACTACACAATGGGGAAGCATAAGGGCTTTGGATTCTTGTATTACACCAGCAGCTAACATCTCTTGCAGATGCCGTCTCACATCATCTATGTCAGCAGGTGCAGGCGTCGAGACCTCTCACGAAATGGTCTTTCTCATGCAGCCGGATATTGTGCTCAGCTCCTTGCACGCATCCTACATCCCATTCCTTTAAAGAAAACACCTGGTCTCTGGGCAAGCTTCTCACTGATCCTCACTTTCCATTCAGCTGGCAGCGGGAGTCCGAAATCAAACAAGTCAGGCGTTACTCTATCATTCTTCCTTGAACTCTTGCTGCTGGTAGCACTGCAGTGTCTGCACAATGCACATTAGCCAGGATGCAACCTCTGTTTACTCGAATGTCTCTTTCAGACACATTATGAACTTGGACCATTACCCTTCTGGCATAAGCATGGGCTCTAGCGGGCAAAATACTAGGCTTGACCAGCAGTCCCTCTGGCAATTTTCCATCGCCTGGTGCATCCAACATTAATATTTTATTCTTAACATCCTTTCTGATACGGACCTCTCCTGTAAGGTACACTGGGCATTTGGCGCCAGGATCAGAGACTCAGGATCCTTCTTCCATACAATTCACCCGGTTCCTCTGGTTCTGTTTTTCAGCATCTCTCTGTGCCTCATAGGCCTTCTTAATTAAAGCCGGAACTCTTAAAGCTCTACTAGTCTTTGACCCCTGTTTCATAACACAACTGTGCCAGCCTTCCGAACATATGAGCATTTGTTCCAATCAACAAAGGGACACCATCATACAGTCCAGTGGGGGACACACTAAGGCTAGGGTCTCTACTTGTTCGCCACTCCAGCCACGGAGGTGGGAAAGACAGCCAAATTGGATATACCGGAATAGGGTAGGCCTTCTCACTTAACCCCCATACATGCAGTCCTAATGGTTGTAAGGGCACGTCTGACAAATGCTTCTGATACCAATCCTGGAACATAATTGTCACTTGGGAGCCACTGTCTAATACAGCTCTTGTAGACACTCCATTCACCTTTACAGTGGTCTCCATGGAGGGACCCACTATTCTGGACCAGTCTGAGAGGCGGTAGTGGGGCCTGGGCAACTGACCTTGCCACAAAGGACGTGAATTAGCATTTTTGGTGCCCTCACTGGGATCATGTCGTCACCTCTTAACCACTGATTTCTTCTCCGAAGCTCTCCTTGTAGCCTATATGCAACTTTGTCAGTGTCTTTTGGGACTGGCATTCCCTTTTCATGTGCCATCTTTCCCACAATTATAGCAAAACATACTTTCTGGAGTTTGAGCTGGCCGAGGCGCCACACACTGGGAGCCAGGGCGGGGTATTACTAACTGGAAACCTTGGTGCCATCTCTGTCTCGGCGTGATAAGCATTTGGAGACATCTCGTCAGTTTCTCCACTTCCATGGTCAAGGAATCGAGTTCGGAGCTGTTATCAGCAGGAGATACATGGGTGGGTACCCCCACCCCATAGCAGATGCAGTCGGATATAGGTCAGGGCCGTACTTGCAGGCGTGGCCTTCATAAAGGGACTGTTTTGAATTCCTGATTCTCTCAACAGTTCGCCCCATTGTGACATATCTTTTCCTCGTCAGAGCACTCATTGACTGCCAACCTCTGCCCCTGAACTTCACTTGATGGGTCACCTCAGTCACTCGGGTCGAGCGCAGCTATTGGTGCAGGTCCTCCTGAGGTCGCTCTTTCTCAACTCCTCGAATTTCTCTCATTAACTCATCATAGGAGGGTGGGATTCCAGTCGATCTGCCAGGCGTAACTGAAGCAACAGCAGTTCTGAGAAGGGGCAGACTTAAGGATCCTGTCCAGCCTGGTTCGGTCCAGTTCAATCGCTGGCAAACTACCTTTTCTGAGGCATTCTTGCAACAATTTTCCAGCCGAGATACATACACAGACAACAACTCCCTTGGTACTGTTGTGCATCTCTTACTCTCCACCATAGGTCCTCATCAGAATCTGGGCTCCCATACACATTCTCCAAGGCCTCAAGATAGGCCTGTGCAGTCGCTTCAGGGTTACTGGCCCGTTTAGCACGGATGGTAGCCTAGGGCAGGACCTCGGAGGCTCTCTAACCACTCTCTTTCGCTTCCCGAAGTATCTGCCATTCCAGCACTTGGGGCAACATAGTCTATCCAGGTCTCCCAGTCATCCTCCCTTGGGGGTGGGAGGTGCCAGAGAAGATCCTCAACCTTCGGTAAGAGTCGTGACTAATGGCAGGTGCAGAAATAGAGTCTGCATTGGTTCAGCCACCATTACGGGCACTGGAGCAGGAGAGGGTGTTGGGGAGGAACACCCCAGGTGGCAAGAATAGTTTCTTCAAGTCCTCCACAGTTTTCCCTCTCTCAGCAACCATTCAGCAAATTTCTCCTGAAAAGTTTCAGATAGTGGTGGGGCTGATTCCCCGGGTCTTTACTGTCCTTAGTTATCACTCTCCAAGCAGTGAGGGCTCCTCTGGGGTAATGGTCTGTGGCACTTTGGAGCTATCTATGGGATCCTAAACTCTACTAGGGCCAGGAAAGTGTGGGTGAGCAGATTAGCATGCCGACCCACCACCACAGGGTTTTGTAAACCTTCCACCTTGGAAAGTACTCCCTGCACAGTGTCCTATTGATACCAGGGGATGTCCAGGATAAGCATAGCATTTTGGGGTCGATCTCCTCCCAGTACACCACTCCACCAGCCGGTGCACAGCCACTTCTGTCGGGTACCCATTTTTTCTTAACAGTGGTTCGTAAATATGGCCACTAGAGGACACACAATCCCAGCGGTGAGCCTCCCAAGATGTAACCCCTAGATGAGCGCTTATCCCAGGGGCTACTACTCCTGCCTGATTTGCCACTAACAGGTTGAGGGGCCTGGAGCCAATGGCGGGTGCCTCCACCCAGAGGTCAGGGTTTGCAATAGTTAAACTAACTTGGTCACAGCCTCTGGGACATCAACCCCTTTCTTCCCACTAGTGGCCCACACAATATATCAGAATTACCTTCACAGTATACACTTACCCCAGGTCTGGTTCGGCACTGGGACCTCCTGTGAAATGAGATACAGTGCAACAATCACAGTACTAGTACTTTAACATAGACAAATACCTCAGGCAGTATAACTTTGCTGAAACAAGCAGCTCTGATTTATTTAAGGATATAACAAGGACAGGGGAAATCAGGTTAATTAGCTTATCACTCTAATAATCTCATCTATGGCTCTGTGCACAGGCCTATCCCTATCAGTTACTGTCCTGGGTACCCAAGCCCTAGTGGCTAGTCCAAACCGTGGCAGCTGGTAGGGCCCTTTCACACAGAGAAAAGGAGAATTAAACAGTCAGCAGTACAGTAATTCCATTTGGATTTAATGTGGCAATTCAACAGGAGTGACCTGAATTAGTACTCACGACCTCCAATAAGATAGGGTCCTTCAATGTCAGCAGGGCTCACTTGAGGTACACAAACCTCTTCACACATCCATAAAAGAAAGCACTATACCAGGCAGGCTGCATCTGTATCCCGATCGCAATTACTGCACAATACCCGGAGAACACACAGCAGATTCAGTTCCTGACAGACCGAGTGTAATTTTCAGCATTCCTCCAGTCTTCTACAGGGTGAGCCTGGTTTCTACTCTTCAGAGATCCTTTGATTCTTTTCACAGGACAGATTCAGTCCTAACAAGCTGTTACACAAGCTGCAGACCGGAACTCTGGGCCTTACACACGTTTTTGACTAAACTGCACACTGAAAAGCACAAGGCTCCTTCCTTCTTCACTGCCAAAGCTCAACTGAACTTTCAACCGACAAACCGGGCACTTCCTTTGAGTTCCTCCCAGTTCTTGACTGGATTGGCTGTCCTCACAATAGACTGCTGCTGTTGGTCCAAAAGGCACTGAAGTCTAAACTACATCTCCCAGAGTCACTGCCCATACAATCCTCTTGTGGCTGGCTCAGATTATGAGTCCAAGTTCTGATTCGTCCAAGCACCATTTTAGAGCTAGCTTACCCCACACTGATTGGTCCAGTTCAGCAGTTCAAAACTAGAATGGGGAACTAGCAGACACAGTTCTGACTGCAAAGAAAGCAGGTTAGACAAACTGTAATTTCATTATTACTCTAAATAATTTCTGGCAAACAGTTACATCTTTCAGATAGGTTCCCTTTGCACTCCTAGTGACTGCAAAAATGAAGTGAATTGGCAGCAGCTTGAGTGGTACTCAATCAAAGAAACACACAGTCCCCCATACAACTAATTATGTCTGCAAGCAGACAGCTCTTAAAGAGACAGTACCAGGGGTTCTAAAAACACTCACTGATAAATGGCTTAAATGCCAAACACCATTCAGGCTTGGAGCATTCAAGCAAGCTCCTGGAAGTCTTTTGGGAACCCCCATTTGCAGGGGGGTTACAGAAGGTTTTTGAGGGAGATGGCCTTCCTCTCATTAGAGAGGGAACAAGAATGCTAGGATACAACTCTGATATTTTCCTGGACTGCTATTTAAACTAAAGAGGGTGAGATGGAGGATGAGAATTTTTAGATGGGGAAAATGACAGGGAGTAGCAGGGACTCCTCCGGAAATGGGAAGGAAACTATCGAGTGACAATAACAGCAAGGGCAGGGATTAAAAAGGTTTAGGGAGGGGGGGAGGATTTAGGGGTCACAATAATCCAGCTAGTAGGAGGAGAAAAGCAAGGAATAAGTAGGTTGCAGTGGGCAGGGATCTGGGAACAGGTAATGGGAAGAAGAAGGAGGGGGTCTGCCTGAATACCAGGGCCCAGATATTCAAAAGGGTTGCGCATGTCGCAACAGTGTTGCACCACACGCAACCCACTGATGCGCCCGCACGATATTCAAAAAGGAAAAGTGCACCCATTACAAATCCAGATGCACCGGAGGCATCAGTAATGGCGTGGTGTGGCGCAGGTGGGAGGGTGCACATGCATGCTCCTGCACAAAGCCTGATATTCAGCCCGGATGTGCAGAGCCATGCATGCTCAACCCCTACCTGCACCAGCACAAAGTTGATCCAAAAAAAGGAACAACTTATGGCCACCCACTGGTGAGCTGCCACATTGCAGGGTGCAACATGGCAGCTGCCACCTCTGGGTGGCCACCCGAGCTCCGGCTGCACCTGGCAGCGCCTCCCCATACCCGATCGCGGGCATTTGTAAAACAATGCAGATTTCTGTCCAATATCCCTGGTGGTCCAGTGGACCGCTATCTGCCCAATCACGGGCATTAGTAATAAAAATATCTGTCCAAACTCCCTGGTGGTCCAGTGGACTGCTGTGTGCCCGATTGCGGGCATTTGTAAGTAAATAAATCAATATTGCCATTATCCCTGGTGGTCCAGTGGACCTGCAAGCCCGATCATGGGCTATGTACCTAAAAACACCCCAGCAATATCCCTGGTGGTCCAGTGGACCACCCACCCCACACACCCACTGAATCCCACTGCCCCGCTCCCCTCCCGGTCAGCGGGTGGCAGCACCCACCAGCCTGCCCCTGTTACATCGACTGACACATCAGTGGGGTTGTACACTTATTGGTCACATAGCGTGAGCCAATGGGCATGCAGCCCATATTGTATTACATTCCAGATATGTGAATGGATCCCATTCCCATATCTGGAATGTGTAGTATGGTATGAGCTGCATGCCCATTGGCTCATGCTGTGGACCAATGGGCATACAGCCCTACCGACTGTGTCAGTCGGCGGGAGGCGGGGTGGCAGGCTGGTGGGGTGCTGCCACCCACCGCTGACCGGGGGGAGCAGGGCAGTGGGATTCAGTGGGTGGGGGGTCCACTGGACCACCAGGGATATTGCTGGGGTGTATTTATGAACATAGCCCATGACTGGGCTTGCAGGTCCACTGGACCACCAGGGATATTGGCAATATTTATTTATTTACTTACAAATGCCCGTGATCGGGCACACAGCGGTTCACTGGACCACCAGGGATATTGGACAGATATATTCATTTTTTATTACAAATGCCCATGATCAGGCACACAGCGGTCCACTGGACCACCAGGGAGTTTGGACAGATATATTCATTTTTTATTACAAATGTCTGCGATCGGGCAGATAGCGGTCCACTGGACCACCAGGAATTTTGGACATTTCTTTCTTTATTTATACAAATGCCCGCGATCAGGCTGTGGAGCACATTATTGGCTGCAAGGGGCGTTGGTCCCCAACGGCTGCTGCCTGGCAGGCTGCCAGGTGCAAGTCGTCGGGGATCAGTGACCCTGCATGCAAGTGGGTCCATAATGACATGCAAATGGCCCCATGTGCACCTTGAATACATTATGGCCCCATTTGCATGTCAACTTTTGAATATCGCAGTGGCTGTGCATGGCGCAATGGAACTTGCGCTAGCACATCCCCATGCTCCACTCTGGTACTTGCGCTGGCACAGTGCCACTGCACCATGCACACTGCGGGTGGCTAAGGTGCGATATTCAACGCTGCTGAGCCATGGCGCAGCTTCGTTGAATATCACCCAGTCCACACCCCTGTGCAGCCAAGTTGAGCTGCACCCAAGCTTGCGCCACAGCCTGGTGCGGTTTGAATGTCTGGGCCCAGGAGCCTAAATAATGAGATCAATAACCTATGGGCAATGGTGGCTGAGGGCAAGGTAGATTTGGTAGCCATTACAGAGATGTGGGACACAAGGAACAATGAATGGGATTTAGCAGTTCCAGGTTATGCCCTGTACAGGAGGGTCAGGGACAGGTGCATGGGTAAAGGGGGTAGTAGTCCTCTATATTAGTGAGGGTACTGATGCTAAAGAAGATGAGACAAACAAAAAGGAAGGAAGGGGAGTGGACTTGATTTGGATACAGCTAATCATGGCTGCTACTAAACAGGCTAGGGTGAGAGTAGTCAATAGATCACCAGGGCCAAAGAAGGAGGGAGATAGGGAATTGGGTAAGGAGGTTAGGAGGGGGTGCAAAAAGAGGACTTAGTGATGGTGTGGATCTGAATCTGTCAGACATCAACCATGATACCCCAGCAACCAAGAACTAGAGTAGTTAGGTGATGCTGGATGTGATACAAGACTGTTCGGTGGTGCAGCTGGATAGGGAACCCACATGGCAGGGCACTGTGGTTGGAGTGGTGTCAGTCAGGGAACCATTGGGGTCCAGCGATTACAGTTTCATGTCGTTTGGGATGGCTGTGGAGAACTTTGGTCCCCCTTGAGGACAGTAGTACTGGACCTCAAATTAACAGAATTTACCCAGAGGAGAAAGAGGGTCAGAGAAAACTTAGTGAGGGTAGACCAAATCAAGGGAGTAAAGGAAAAGTGTGGAATGATCAAGTGGGCAGTTCTGGAGGTGACTGACTCTTGCACCAAGAAGGTCCTGAAAAGGAATAAGAGACCATTCTGGGTCTCTCAGGAAGTAAGGGAGAGTGTGAGGACAAAAAGGATGGCCTTCATGAGGTATGAGATGCCCAAAGTGGAGAATGAATGAAATGAATATCAGGCAAAGTTAAAGGGAGTGAAGACTGTGGTAAAAAAGGCAAAGTCAGATGCAGAGCTGCATAACACAGAGGGTATGAAGGGAGGGGGAAATTAATTGTTTTAGATACATTTAGGAGAAAAGAAAGACTAGGTAGGGGTTAGGGGGTGCTGGCAGATGATGAGCAGAAGACCAGTGTACTAAATAGTTAGTTCTGCTCAGTGTTCATGGAAGAGGATGATGAACCTCTACCAGAAAGTGGGATCAAGGCAGTCACATAGGGAGTGCAGGAAAATGGGGAGGGTGGAGATCACAGCTGAAAGAGTAGGGGGAGGGTTAGCAGCCCTTAGGGTCATCAAGGCCTGCACTAGAGGGTACTAATGGAACTTGCTTCTGAGTTAGCATGGCCCTTGTCCCAGCCATTTAAAGACTCACTGGAATCAGGGATAGTACCATGGGACTGGAGAACTGCAGACATAGTCCCACTCTGCAAGGGGAGAGACATGAAGGATCTAGGGAACTACAGACTGATAAGCCTTATTTCTGTCACTGACAAATTGATGGGCACCTTTGTGAAGAAAAGTCTAGTGGCCTACTTAGATTATAACAGACTGCAGGACAGCAAGCCGCATGGGTTTGTGTTGGGTAGATTGTGCCAGAGCAACCTGATTGGGTATTTGCCTGGTTACCACACGTTCCGGCCATGTCCCTATACCTGGTGGAGGGATGTTTTTTCTATCTCCTTTCCTTTCCTACTATAAATCTGTTGTGTAACAGTACTGTGTTACCCTATTCTTTGTCTTTTTCTAGCCCTTGCGTAGGCTGGCCATCTATGTCAGTTTTTTCTCTCTCTCTCTCTACATCTCTTTCTTACTGTCTTATTTTTTCCTTTTCCTACATCCATCCCTCCCTCACAACCATTCCCCACAAGCACCCTGTATCAGTTCAGCATGCCAGCTGGCAAACAAAAGTAACTTAAGGCGCTTATTTGACATTTCATGCCATGAATAAATAAAATGCATCTGTACCGTTCTATATGGTTGTTTGAATAAATAAATAAAGTGCCTTTAAAGAGATACAAGGTGCTGGTTGAAAAAAGTGCATTTTTTTAAATAAAGTGCTTCATAAAGTTAATGCTTATGCCATTTTTACGTATATGGTGCAGGGATGTTTAGAAATGTTTAAAATGGCAGTTAAATACAAAATAATGTTCACTTGTGTAACCCCTAGGTGGAGCTATCCCAAGAGCTACTACCCTTGCCTGCTTGGCTAGTTGCAGGTTAAGGGGTCTGGGTACTGAAACGGGTGCTCCACCTGGAGGACAGTGTTCTTAGTAGCAAGGCTAACTTGGGTACAGCCCTCCGGAACACTGTAACCCCCCTCTTTCCCTTCTAGTGGCCTGGACAATGTACAGTAAACACTTTCACAATAACCCTTGTTCACCATACAAATCCCCACTCTGTCTGCACTTACACCAGGTCTGGTTCCTCTGGCTTGACCCTGGAGCCCCCCTGCAAAACAAGGTTATGCACAGCAAATAGCAACAGTACAGTACTTTTGACACAAACTGCAACCACAGTCAGGTTAAATATCACCCTGGCAAGCCCTTGTACTACTCGCACTATAACTAGGCGGCAGCTATCCTTGACAATAAGGCAGTGATCTTTTTGCTCTCCTCAGAATCTTTGCCATACTCCTACTAATTTTGGAAAATGTTCATCCTAACCCGGGCCCCATCTCGCCCAGCCCTAGCCTATCGCACCACGGGTTTAGAATAGCTGCAATGAACATTTGCAGCTTAACCAAAAAGACAGCAGGCCTCCATTGCTGGATACTGCAACATCAGCTAGATGTACTAGCACTGACAGAAACATGGCTCTCCAAAAAAACACCTGACTGTTTGGTTGCCTTGCCTGGCTTCACCCTTCACAGAGCCGACAGAATGGGCAAACGTGGTGGGGGGTGTGCTGTGTACGTCCGTGACTCCATGATATGTCAAGCCCTTCCAATACCTCCATTAGACCATGGTGCCCAAGCCTTAACATTAAAACTTACTCCAGATCCCTCCAGGGCCCCTGTCATTCTTACTGTCGCATATGTTCCCCCAGGAAACCAAGCTCCTGCTATACAATACCTTGCTAACTACATCTCCGGTTTCCCCCCCAAAACAGAACAAATCATAATTGGGGACTTTAATGTGAACTGGCTTGCCAGTTCAGCTTCCCATGCCAAGGACACCTTCACTGCACTGGACTTGACCCAGCTGATCAGCCAACTTACCAGGGTAAACCCCAGTAATGGCTCTAGCACCCTGATTGACCTTCTCCTCACCAACTGTCCCCACAGAATCTCTGACCTGGTGGTCCTTCCAGACTCCCTAAGCAATCACTCACCCATCCTCTTTTCCTGGTCATGTCTTCAGCAGAAACCCAAACCAAACTATATTGCCCGGCATTGTCTCTGACCCAGAGGCTTCACAAAACTAAGAAAATACTTAGCTCAATGGGACTGGTCCCCCATCTCCCGAGCCCCCACTATAGATGAAGCCCTTGATTATTTCACCTGTTCTTTTAATAAAGCATGTGACATCTATGCCCCACTAGCAAAAGTGCAATCCAAGAAACGTAATGCCCCCTGGGTCACACCTGCACTGCTCCAACAGCTAAAGCACAGAGATGATCTCTGGCATAAAGCAGTCACATCCAGTACGCAGGCGGACAGGCAAGCCTATAAAGCAGCTCCTAACAGATGCACTTGGGCCATTAAACAGGCCAAATTGGGCTACTACAAAATGATCTTTGCCTCCTCCTGGGGGAATGCTCAGTTGTTCTGGGACAATATCAAGGAACTCAATGGCAAATCCCGGCTCCTTCCCCCCTCCCTACTAACTGTCAACAATGTCCCTACCACTGACCCACTGGCCATCGCCAACTGCCTCAACTCATCATTTTCTGACCTAAGTGCAGTACCCCCAAATAACTTCTTCAACTCCACTTCTGCAACTCTGCCCCCAAACACCCAGCATCCCCCCCTTCCATCTCAGGGTGATCTCTACGAATGAGGCAAGGCCTTTTCTCATGAAAGCACTCAGTGGCTCTTGCTATTGCAAAGATTCTTTTGATATGAGAATCCTACATCTAGTACTAGATACAGCCCTTTCCCCACTGACTGACCTCATTAACCGATCCCTAAGTCTGGGGCAGTTCCCTGCAGCCTGGAAGACTGCCGCAGTCACCCCAATACTGAAGAGTGGTGACAGCACCTTCCTCAATAACTACTGTCCCATTTCCATTCTCCCACCGCTCTCGAAAGCCCTCAAAGAAATTATAGCCACCCAACTCACTGAGTACCTACTTGCTCATAACCTACTTTGCAGGGAGCAGCATGGCTTCAGATCTGGGCACAGTACAACTATGGCTCTCACTGAGTTCTCTAATTTTATTCATTCTGCCCTGGATAGAAAACATCTAGCTGGAGCTGTCTTCATCGACCTGCCTAAGGCCTTTGATACAGTCTCCCACTCCTTACTCTTAAACACAGTCCGCCACATAGGTCTGTCCCAAGGACCCATCTCCTGGTTTACCAGTTACCTCACAGCTAGAGCACAATGTGTCAAAATAAACAACACCCTTTCAACCACCCTGCCAGTACACTCTGGGGTTCCCTAGGGCTCCATCCTAGGCCCTCTATTATTTAGCATCTACCTAAACAACTTGCCCAATTCCTGTTCCAGCAACCTACCACTCTATGCGGACGATGCGGTTCTTTTTGCCTCGCACCCAGATCCCACAGTATTGCAGTCCTCCCTCCAACACACATTTAACCAGATTGAAAACTGGTTCATAAACCAAAGACTTGTGGTCAACGTAAAAAAGACAAAGACTATGCTCTTTGCCCATCGACAGAATAAGGCCAAGAATGCGCAGCTAACAATCCTCTCCAACTCTCTCCTTCCTCTAGAACAGGTCATACATATAAACACTTGGGCCCTTACATTTGATTCCAGCCTCTCCTTTCATTCACACATTGACACTCTATCGTCAGCCATAAATGTCCGTATAGGCCTATTGTATCGGCACAAGGATTGCCTACCTCCGGAAGCCCTTAATCTGGCTGTCACCTCCTCAGTCCTCTCCCTAGTTAATTATGGGCTCACTATCTACTTGGCTGCTGACCACACAGCCCTTAACAAAATCCACCTTGCCGTAAACAAAGTATGCAGACTCCTCACTGGGGCAGACAAGCGTACCCATACCTGTACTCTATATGCCCTGACAAATCTCTTTACCCTGGATGAAAGGCTATTTTATCAAACATGTCTCCTCACAAAGAAAATACACCTGGGGCTTACCCCTTGGGGGTTTCTGCCTCTCTCCTATCCTCCCATGCCTCGGTGAACACCCGCACTGCCAACCGACAGGTGTGGTCCATCCCGAGGATTAGAACCTCCTTAGCCCAAAGGTCATTCCCACACAGGTCCCCAGCCTGGTACAATGAGCTCCTTTCTAATGTCTCCTCCACCTCCGAAATAGGACCTTTCAAGTCAGCCCTCAAAGAGCACATTCTCACTTCACGGCGCTGCCAAAGTACCAGCTAGTGCTGGGTCATCTATCTATCATCTTACGGGACCACCCCGCCACTGAGTTCCTACCGATAGGGCTACCAAACATTACCTATTAACAATGCCTCCTTTGACTGCACTCACAAGGTATCTGTTTAACTCTCTACTTCGATGTAAATATCAAACCTGTCACTCCCTCTCTCTATCAGCAAACTTATTGCTCTCTTGAAAACTGTAAAATACAGCTCTTGGTAACACGTTCAATGCAATGTATAGCTGATCTTGATTCTGCAATATTGTATAACTAAAAAAACTGTAACCTTTAGCTGCCATTCTATGTCTATATGTATTAAGTGTTTATGTTTGTTTTTTCTGATGCGGAGCCTTTGCAAATGAGTCCCTGACTCAAAGGTTGTAATCCTAAACACTGTTAAATAAATAAATAAATAAATGCTAACAGTGTTAGATCTGATTTATTCAGGGGACTTGAACGAGGGAAAGGCATAATCAGGTTGATTGGCTTAAAGGCTAAATCAATTAGGCAGTCATACATGCACTTCAGAGTCCCTACACTGTCACACACTCTGGGTAATCAGGTGGGAGTAAGGTGGGCTAGCCTGGAACATTGCCTGGGGTAGGCCGGTGTCGCAACTGGTTGGGGCCCTGTGATGGAAGAAAAAAACATGCACAACCACACACAGTTTGTAATCCGGAGCTGGATGGCTCAGTTCATGACAAGAAAACAACAAGTGAATTAGATGACAACACTTTTGATTTAGCTGATGTTGCAGGGGAGCTACCCTGGTGTTTACTCACGATACCCAACACAGGACACAGGAGGGACAAAATTGAGACTGCAGGTTGATGAGCTGGAGTGCCAGCAGAAGCAGGGCCCACACGAATCACTGAGGCGTCATTCCTGTTCAAGGCGTTGAGCAGGGGGCTGATCCTCAGGCAGGTCTCTTGTCGATGGTTTTCTCTGTGGCGTGAGTAATCTGGTTGGGCAAGTGTGACAGGCCCAGACTAAGGAACAATTCGGATGTGAGTCCGAGAAAGCTGGATGCAGCCTCCAGCAAGCAGGGCTCAGTTAAATATACACAGTTGGGAACCAAATCACGACCCACTAGCAGCACACAGCATATTTATAGTAAAGTAATCACCACTATACCAGGCAGATGACAGCCGGTTGCAATCAAAGAGTCTCTGCGCAAAACCGTGAATTCAGTGGTAAATGCAGGTCCTGACAGGCTGATTGCATTCAGCAAATCTTCGATCTTCTTCAGGTTTCAAGCCTGGTCACGAATTCAGTGGCTTAAGTCTCGCTCACAACTTCAGATGCAGTCCAATTCTTTGAAGAGCTCCCTCACAAGGGTCAGCAGCAGGCAGGCCAAAACTCAGCCCTTCCATGGTTCTCCCACATGAAGTACGCCGAAGCTACTGCTCGAATATCTCGAGCTGTTCACTCTTTCAGTTCCCAACTCAGACTGACTGACTGCAGCAGCAGCCTGGGACTTTCCGCAGGATCCAAAAGGTTTGGTTGGCTGATCCATCTGTCTGTCAATACAGGGGCTCCCCCTCCAGGTCCATTTTGGCGCCAACATCTCAAAACTACAATTCCTACTGAATTTTGCTCCCACAAGAGCCCTGGAGACAGACACCATTTTAGGGTCCCCAAAGGTACTGACTGGTCCACAATAGCAGTCCAGAACCAAGATGGTAGTGCACTATCAAAATGTCCATGTTGCACCCGCCAGCGCAGCGGTTGGATTTCCGTCTGCGACGCCAGTGACCCGGGTTCGGGAGCGGGCCCGCGTCACTGAAGGGTCGGCCGGGGGAGGAGAAGGATTGAGCATCCCATGACAGCTCTCCTTCTCTGGGGGGAGGGCAGGGGACAGGTCTGGTACCTGCTGGCTCCTAGCAGAGGCTGGAAGTATCACAGGGTGTACAGCCCAAGTTAACTGGGAGAGGAGTGGACGTCGGCATACGTCTTGACGTCACCATGCTGCTCGCCCCGCAGAAAACTGCTCACTGGCCGCCTAGATGATGGCTCCCCATTCCCCGAGCACCTCCAGTACTTGTCCCGGGCCTCCTGTTCCTCAGCAGCATCCCTGGGCTCTAATGAAGTGTGTGCCGGGGTCTTCTCCCTTCCGCCCCGGTGCCCTTCCCCCTTGGAGGAGGGGGACCCACCCGGTGAGAGGGATATGCCGGGATATCCTGGGGATTGGCTGTGATTTGAGGACCCGAGGAGGGCTGGCCAAAGTTCAGTGGGGTCGGGGGGAACTTGTGGGGCCTGAAGGAGTGGGGGTCAGTGGAGCATGGGGAGGCGGTATAAACATATCATGCAAAAAAAAAGAAATGTCCATGTTGCAAAAGAGGCAGGTTAGACAAACTTCCATAACATTACTATTCTAATAGATAATCAGCAAACAGGTACAGCTTCTAACAGAGCTCCCTCTGTGCAAATAGTGATGGCACAACAAAGTGATTATCTGGTAGCCTGGGTGGGACTTCAGCATAGAAACCCTCAGCCCCCTCCCAGATTAAATAAGCACCATATTATAGGCAGCTCTTAAAGAGACAGAGCAAAGAGGCATTAAGGCACTCTCACACAAACACTTTTAAACACTAAGACACAGGGTACCAGCCTGGCCATAGGCATTTACGCACACTCAAAGAAGATTTTCGGGAACCTCCATTTGTAAGAGGGTTACACCCTTCCTGGCCTGGAAAAACTTGGTGTCTGCATCAAGTCTACAACATTGCAATATTGAAGAAGCAGTATATACAAGACATACGTGACACTAGCATACTATGGAAATAACATCTGATGCATCAGTTAACGTGGGCTTATCACATTACTGCACATTTTCAATACACTTTACAATATTATATCCATACTGACAATACTTATGCATGTTTCATACATGTGATACTGATTCCACTATGACTGACTTACTATTAACATTATGATACTGATTCAGGTTATAACGTCTTTTACATTAAACAGTGTAAGAGGGGGCCCATCCCTATCAGCTAACTTGGGGCTGGATAGGGCAGGGGTACCATATCGAGAAGGAAGAACATTAACCTGGAGTTAGCCATCAAGCTCAGTTTGGGTAATGAGTTCTGAGAAACATAAACACCTTTGTGAACCACATGGATAGACAAATCCACTGGCCTCCCAGGAGAATCATAACTGAGGCGCAACACTGGCTTGACAGCTCGACCAGACTTTCTGGGGGGAATAGACACAGTCTCTGTACTTTCAGCACTGACTTTGGACTTTTCTTCTGTCGTGAGAGGTGCCTCTGCACTGCTTGAAATGTCCAAACTGGGAGCACTGTCCGCTCCTGGCTCCACAGACTCTGTTTCCACAACACTTAGTTCATTGTTATCTTCTGACGAGGGTTCAGGTTGTTCATTCTGAGGAGACTCTGGCACCATTAGGCTTTGCGGCACTGAAGGGGTGCTGTCAACACTTTCATATTGTTCTTCAAGTTCTGGCATGTCACCAGGGAGACTCAGACCATCAGCCCCTTCTTCGGGCAAGTCAAACATTTCTACAAGACACAGAGAGTCTGCAACCTCAGACGTGATACTTTGGACCTCACTTTCAGGGGGCACAGGGTCCAGGGAAGAAGCTGGGAGTTTAGGCAGTTCTGAAATCCCATCTTCATCCCCATGATTCTGCAGAGGATTGCCTCAAGACAACTGACTCAGTTCATATGAGGGATAATAGGCATAATCCCAATCACTTTCATCAGGAACAAATGAACAGTCATCACTATCCCTCGAGGCCTGCCGAGGGGAAGGCCTTGGTTCTGGAACAATGCGGGCAGGTTGGCTCTGTTTCCTCTTCACAGCAGCATGAGTCACTGGCCCAGGACAGGTGTCAAGTGTTGGTTCTGCATCAATAATAACTTGACCGATGGGCAGTAAGTGATTACGGTGCATTGTCTTTACAGCTTTTGAATCATTTTCTGTGCGCACCTTGTACACCGGCAAATCATCCAATTTACCAACCACTACATGAGAAAGATGATGCCATCTGTCCGCAATTTTGCGTTTTCCATGCAATCCCAAGTTACACAACAATACTCTATCCCCAGGCAACAACTGCTGGGCTTTTACTCGTTGATCATGTCTTTCTTTGTTGGCAAGATTCTGCTTAGCAGCCATAGTTTGAGCTAGTTGATAGGCATGATTCAACTGATCTTTCAATTTCTGGATGTACTGCAAGTAGTTTCAGCCTGGACTCCATCTGGAGAGACCCCAAAGCAGACATCAACTGGTAGTCGGGCCTCCCTCCTGAACATGAGACAGTAGGGGCAGAATCCAGTAGCGTCATTTTTGGTGCAATTGTACGTGTGTGCCAAGGTACTAATCTGCTGGCTCCACTTAGGCATGTCTTTTGGGTGGAGAGTGCCTAGCATGTCCAGAAGAGTGCAGTTGAAGCATTCAGGTTGAGGGTCTCCCTGTGGGTGATAGGGGGTGGTTCTTGACTTCCGCACCCCCCACAGAGACAGCACTTCTTTGATTAGCCTACTTTCAAAGTCTCTGCCTTTTTCCGAATGGATCCGTTGGGGAGCACCATAGTAGACAAAGAACTTATCCACTAGCACCTTTGCCACGGTAGAGGACTTTTGATGTTTAGTAGGAAAGGCTTGAGCATACCGTGTAAAATGATCAGTAACTACCAACACATTGCCAATATTCTTTTGGTCGGGTTCTAAGCATAAAAAGTCGATGCAGACCGATTCTAGAGGGGTATTAGTAGTGATATTAGATAGATAGATAGATAGATAGATAGATAGATAGATAGATAGATAGATAGATAGATAGATAGATAGATACTTTATTTGTATAGCGCTCCTTTCCAAGGACTCAGAGCGCTTCACAATCAATACAATACATTTTATAAGTATACAAAATTACAATTAAAATCATCACTAATATCCAATCAAACATAATAAATAAGATAGAACTATCTATCTAATCAATCCCAGTAAACTCACACAGATACACAGAAATGTGACGGCCGAGAAAGGCACCACGGCCCATCTACTCTGCCCAACACCCTACCTCCCCCCCTTCTGTTATGCTTCCACCCTTTTTTCCCAACCCCTTAAATCTATCCCAACCCCTCTTGAACCCCTCCACCGTTTCAGCTGCCACTACCACCTCCAGCAGCTTGTTCCAGGCCTCCACCACCCGCTCCATGAAAAACTGCCCCCTGACATTACCTCTGTATTGCCCACCTTCCAGTTTGAGGCTATGTCCCCTTGTGTTCACTCCCTTCTTCAATTTGAACAAGCTGTTACCCTCTACCTTATGTATTCCCTTCAGATACTTAAAGGTCTCAATCATGTACCCCCTCTCCCTCCTAGTCTCCAGAGGGTACAAATTCAGTCCTCTCAATCTTCTCACAGGGTACATCCTGCATCCTCGTATCTATTTCGGGTTGCCCTTCTCTGCACCCTCTCCATCAGCTCAACATCTCTTCATAGGTGAGGCCTCCAGAACTGCACACCATACTCCAGATGTGGCTAAACCATGGTTCTGTATAATGGCATTAGCACCTCCTCTTCCTGCTATTAAAACCCTCACAATGCAGGCCAACATTCCATTTGCCTTTCCAACCGCCCTGCTACACTGGCTGCCCACCTTGAGGTCATGCGATACCATAATCCCCAGGTCCCTTTCTGTTTCCTTCTCCTTAATCACCAACCCCCCAAGGAAGTAAGTTTCCCTCCTACTCTTCCTCCCCAGGTGCATCAGCGAGCACTTTTGTGTATTAAACTTCAATTTCTAGGTGTCAGGCCACCTCTCCAGCCTCTCCAGGTCCCACCTTATGGATTGCACCCCACTAGGTGAATCCACCCTATTGCAGTCCTTTGTATCATCTGCGAACAGGCACACCCATCCCTCCAGACCCTCCGCTAAGTCACTAACATAGATGTTAAAGAGTATTGGTCCTAGCACTGATGCCTGTGGCACCCCACTGGTCACCGCTCATTCCCTGGAATGTGTCCCATTTGCCATCACCGTCTGACTCCTTCCCTTCAACCAGTTTTCCACCCACCTGGTGATCCTATTGTCCACCCCTAGTCTGTCCAGCTTATGTACCATTCCACCATGTGGAACGGTGTCGAAGGCCTTATTGAAATCCAGATAGGCCATGTCCACTGCTCCTCAGTGGTCCACTATCGGTGTCACCCCATCGAAAAACTCTATCAGGTTAGTCTGACAGGACCTTCCCTTGGTGAAGCCATGCTGCCTTAATTATCTAAAAATTAAAAGCCTGGTTAAATAAATACATTTTTAAACCTTTTTTGAAATTATCCGCTAGGGTGCCTCCCTGTAACTGTTTAGGTAGTAGATTCCACAGGGTAGGTTCAGCCACCGAGAACGCTCGATCACCCAAGTGGCGCAACCCCACCCTAGGAATATCTAGGAGACAACCCTCGGTGGAACGGAGAGCTCGGGATTGACAATGGGGCACAAGGAGCTCTTGCAGGTAGACTGGTCCCCCTTCATGTAGGGCTTTATAGGTCAGTAACCCGACCTTGAAGGCAATCCTCTACTTAACCGGCAGCCAGTGCAGTTTGCGGAGGACTGGTGTGATATGATCGTACTTACGCACACCCATCAGTAATCTAGCCGTCGCTTTCTAAACCAGCTGCAGTCAGCGGAGGCTACCTCCAGATAGCCCTATGTACAGGGCATTGCAGTAATCCAGTCTGGATGTTACAAAAGCATGTACTAGTGAGGCTAGGTCCTCGGGGGTGTAACAGGTTCTGAATCCAGACAATGTTCCTCAAATAATAAAATCCACTCTTAACAACGGCCGACACCTGAGCATCAAGTGTCAAGCCGCTGTCAAGGATCACACCCAGATTATTCACCCATTCGGTTGGGGTCAGCGGCACCCCCCCAGTACAAGACTAAGTAGTCTCCACAAACCCATGCCCCCACGATGACCCAGATCTACCACCAGCACCTCTGCCTTGTCTGGGTTGCGTCTCAGCCAGTTATGGGACATCCCAGTCCGGATCTCAGACAAGCAGCTGTTAAATACAGAGTCCACCACCTGGTTACTTGGTGCACAGGACAGGTATAGCTGGGTATCATCTGCACAGCAGTGAAAACCCAGCCCATACTGCCTGATAATGTCTCCCAATGACAGCATATACACTGTGAACAGTAAAGGCAACAAGACTGACCCCTGCGGAACACCATAGGTAAGAGGCTTTGGGCTAGATGAGGCCAACCCCATTGCTATCCTCTGCACTCTACCTTGTAGGTATGACCTGAACCATTTGATGACCTTACTGGACAGGCCACACCAGAACCGCAGTCGGTCAAGTAGCACCTCATGGTGCACAGTGTCAAACGCCGCTGAGAGATCCAGGAGGACCGATCTCTCCTGTCTCTCGCCATTAGGAGATCATTAAGCACCTTCACCAAGGCAGTCTCCATACTATGTCCAGCCCTAAACCCAGACTGGAAAATCTCATAGGTGGAGGAGGAATTAAGACATTCCCCAAGTTGACTTGCCACCACTTTTTCTATAACCTTCCCTAAAAATGGGAGGTTAGAGACTGGCCTGTAATTAATGAGACAGTCCGGGTCCAATGACAAGGGGGGGCAGCCTTCTGAGGATGGGCTTTTCTTTGGAGGCAATGACTATGAGTCCTTACATGGTGTTCAACATCTGCCCCCATCCTTGGCTAGTAGAAACGAGTTTGTACTAAGTCGAGAGTTCTTTCAATACCAAGGTGCCCCATATGATTGTGAAGGGACCTCAGTACCAGCTGTTTAAAGGCTGCGGGTAGGACTTGCTGTTGTTTGTCTACTTGACCATGATGATCCACTGTCTCTCTGTATAGCAACTGATCATGCAACTTTAACCTGGGGCCTTCTTTGAACAACAGAGCAGTTCACAAGTCAGGGGAATGCAACTTGGACACATCTTTCCCCACACGCAGGGCGTCAAGTGCTGGTTGAATTAGAAGATCTTGGAATTGAGCCCACTGGATACTGTCATTATCAAACTGAGGTAGTGTACTAATATCTAGAGCAGAGAAATGGCAATAGGCAGCCGGTATGCAGGTATTAGGAGGGCCCAAGCAATCTACTAGGCAGTCCACAGTGTCCACAGACATTTGTTCATCTTTGTCAAACTTCTGGCATAATGCTTTGATGTCGGGTTCAGACAATCTGACCAAATTGTTCTTAGAAGCTGGCCTTCATGACAGGGCGTCAGCATCAATGTAGTTGAGTCCTGGTCTGTATTCAGCAGCATAATCATAAGTTGATAAGGCAGAGAGACAATGGTGTCCAGTGGCATCCAATTTAGCTGAAGTCTGCACATAGGTCAGTGGGTTATTGTCAGTCTTCACCAATATCTTTGCCCCATAGAGGTACTCATGAAACCGGTCAACTATGGCCCATTTTAGGGTGAGGAATTCTAACTTGTGGACTGGATAGTTCCGCTCTGACGGGGTCAAGCTCCTACTGGTGAAAGCTACAGGTCTCAAGCCATCTTCATAGTCTTGATACAGCACAGCCGCAAGGCCCTGCAAACTAGCATCCGTATACAGAACATAGGGCTTGGTAGGATCATCATAGGGAAGGACTGGGGCATGGGTGAGCTGGTATATGACTTCAAAGAATGCTGCTTCACGTTTGGGTGTCCACCGAGTTTGAAAAGGCTCAGCTGTTTGAAAATACACTTTCTATTGGTCTTTGATAGCCCCCTTTTTGTATTTGCGGTTGGTAAGAGGGTAGCCTTGGGTAAGGTTAAGGAGCGGTCAATCACCTTTGAATAGTCTTTGATGAACCTGTGGTAGTAGCCGCAGAACACCAGGAAATGCTGTAGTTCTTTAAGGTTATTGGGCTGGGGCCAAGTGGTCAACGATTCAACTTTACCAGGATCTGTCTGTATTCCTTCTGCAGATACTATGTGTCCCATATATTTCACAGAAGTCTAGAAAAACTAGCACTTGTCTATAGATAACTTAAGGCCGCATTCTTCCAAACGATCGAGGACTTTGAACAATCTGGTTTCTTGTTCCTCTAGGGTGTGTCCAAAAACAATGACGTCATCCAAGTATACTAGACATTCCAGTAGGTTCATATCTCCCACTGTAAGTTCCATCAATCTCTGAAAGGTGGCTGGGGCACCCGAAATCCCCTGTGGCATTCTCAGGAATTCATAGAACCCTAAAGGACAAATGAAGACTGTTTTCTCATAGTCCTCCAGGGCCATCGGAATCTGGTAATATTCATTGTGGAGATCCAGGACGGAGAACCACTGACTCCCATTCAGGCAATCCAAGGTATCCTGTATGCGTGGCATGGTGTATTGATCTGGGATGGTCCGTTGGTTTAAGGTCCGATAATCCACACACATCCTCACAGATCCGTTCTGCTTATGCACCACTACTATGGGAGACACATATGGGCATCTAGAGTCTTGAATAATACCCGCAGTGAGCATCTCCTGTAGATGTCTTCTAACATTGTATATGTCAGCAGGGGTAAGGCATCGGGACCTCTCTCAGAAGGGCCGGTCATTATGCAGACGTATATTATGATTGGCACCATGAACACACCCCACATCCCACTCTTTTAGTGAGAACACTTGGTCTCTCTGAGCTAGTTTCTTGCTAATTCGAGTCTCCCAATCGGTAAACAGAGGGGAATCACCGAAGTCAAATAAGTCTGGGATCACCTTCCCCACTTCACCAGAGCACTTGTTACTGGGTAATACTGCCATGTCTGTGCAGTGTACTGTAGCCAGCGTACATCCCCGATCCACACAAACTTCTCTGTCTGACATGTTTCTCACTTGCACTATCACTCGGAGTGCATAGGATTGAGCATGTGCAGGTAGTATACTGGGCTTAACCATCAACCCCTCTGGTAGTTTCCCTTCACCAAAAGTGTCTATCATCAATATTTGATTCTTTACATCTTTCTTTAGGCGGACTTCTCTGTGGATCGTACACGGTGCATTGGGAGCCAGCACTAAACAGTCAGGATCCTTTTTCCACACTACCCCCACTGGTTCATCCCTGTCCGCTTCATCGGGTTTCTGTTGTAAGTCATAAGCCCTCTGGATTAACACTGGAATCCTCAGGGCCCTCCCAGTCTGTTGCCCTTGTTTTTCATGGCAGAGTTGTGCTAGTCTCCCAAACATGTGGGCATTTGTTCTCGTAAAAATAAAAATAAAAAAGATTAACGGGGAACCCCATCATACAGTCCAGTGGGCGGACACACCAGGGCAAGTGTCTCAACTTGTTCATCTACCCCAGCCACAGAGGTAGGAAATTACAACCAGATCCAGATGTACCCCAAGTACAGGTAGGACTTCTCACTCAACCCCCACACGTGTAGGCCCTCCAGAGGTTGCAGGGGCACATCAGGCAGATGCTTCTGGTACCAGTCTTGAAATACTATGGTTACTTGGGATCCACTGTCGAGCACGGCCCAGGCAGACACACCATTCACCATTACTGTAGTTTCCATTGAAGGGCCCACCACCTCAGACCACTCATGTGACTTTTATACTTGGACGTCAGCCTTACAGCTGCCTTGGATGAATAACTTTTTCGAGCAGCCCAGCCTTGCAGTCGTATGTTATTCTGTCGAATCAATGCCAGCAACCTGGTGGTAACCTTTCTCAAATTCTCTGGGAAATGGCAGATGAACCAGGTGTGTCCATCCTCTCCACAGTGGTAGCAGAAGACAGGTTCTTTAGAGTTTCTAGGGGAAGTGGGGCCGTCCCCTTGCTTGAACATAGTGGGGGAGTCTCGGGGTTCCTCTCTGGGTGGGGGCTTGCTCTCTGGACTTTCTGAGCTTCCCCCAGAGTCAGTGTTCTGGGTAGCCTGAAGCAGATCTCCCACCAAAACTCTCAGTTCTCGCACTTCTTCCAGCAGGTTGTCTGCAAGCTGGGTCTCTGAGGAAATGACATGCACCCCAACCTCTCCTGGTGGGGCTTCCTTTTGTGTCTCGGGGGTGGCTGGACAAGAAATGGCATCTTTGGCTGCCTCAGCAGCTTGTTGGCTGACTCTCAACTCAGTCAATTCCTTGATTAATTCTCTCATCTGTTGCAGTTTAACCTCCTCACCTCTCTCAGGGGCCTGACAAGTGACGGCAACCCCAGCATAGGGTTCCCATCCTTCCTCATCATTCTCGGCGTCACAGATCTCTTTCATCAGACAGCAAAATTCAGGGGGATTGCCCCTATGGTCCTGCAGTTTAAGTTTTAACAACATCATGCTAGAATATCTGGCTGACTTTAGGATCTGATCCAGTCTGACCCTGTTTAACTCACTGGCAGGCACCCCTCCCTTTCCGTGAGCCTGCTGCAAAGCTCACTCAATCCGGGTGACAAACACTGATACCTTCTCATTTTTCCACTGTTTTACGGACTTGAACTTCCATATCAGATTATCCCCTGACTCTGTACTACCAAATACCCTTGCCAAGGCAGAGAGGTATTCAGCAGCCATAGCATCTGGGCTAGTGGATCGCAGAAAGCGAATGGCCTCCAGTGCAGGGCCCCTCAAGTTTTCCATGAGCCTTTTCCTTTTCTCCCCTTCAGTACATTGCCACTCCTGGACCAATGGGGTGGCATAGTCCATCCACTTTTCCAGGTCATCCTCCCCCACAGGCACTGGGACCATGCCCGAGAAGAGTCTAAGCCTACGGTATGAGTCCAAATGCACAGTAGGTATCACTATGGGGGAGGCAATTGTAGGGGTAGCGAAGAGGCTAAGTGGGACTGCAAGGGACTTACACCCTCAGAGAGCTCTAACATTTTCACCAGCTCTGTAGCAGAGTGCCCCTCAGAGTCAAACAGTTTGAGCAGTTTGTCTCTAAACCCTTCTATGTGGGGGGCCCTCTGGGTACAGCTGGGTCACTATGTAAGTGGATGACCCTCCATCCCTTCTGGGACCCTTCAGGCAAAATCACTGGGGGTACTTTCTCTGGTTCAATGGGCAGGCTGCAGGAGAGTAGGGCCACCATAGTTTGATCAAACAGGTTGGAATCTTTCCCCCTTACTTCAACCTTCCCCAAACACTTGATCCGTTCAACCACTTCCACAATAGTGGCATTATCGGTCCCCAGTGGGATGTCCATTAACAACAGAGCTTGCTGGGGGTCCACCCCCTCTGCCTCATTCCACCCCAGCATGTGATGCACTAGCAGCTTCTGGGGAGCAAGTTTAAGCTTAGGTGTAGTGAGCACTTCCATTTTACCAAAATTTTTAAACGTGGGGTGGTAATACCCACTTCTGACCATTAGAAGGTGTAAATCCCAGTGGTGCCTCCAAGATGTAACCCCTAGGTTGCACTATCCCAAGGGCTACTACCCCTGCCTGCTTGGTTAGTTGCAGGTTAAGGGGCCTGGGTACTGAAACAGGTGCCTCCACCCGGAGGACAGGGTTGTTAGTAGCAAGGCTAACCTGGGTACAGCCCTCTGGGACACTGTAACTCCCCTCTTTCCCTTCTAGTGGCCTGGACAATGTACAGTAAACACTTTCACAATAACCCTTGTTCACCATACAAATCCCCATTCTGTCTGCACTTACCACCAGGGCTGGCTCCTCTGGCTTGACCCTGGAGACCACCTGTAAAACAAGGTTATGCACAGTAAATAGCAGTACTTTTGACACAAACTGGAACCACAGTCAGGTTAAATGCAAAGAGAGTTAGATCTGATTTATTTAGGGACTTGAAGAAGGGAGGGGCGTAATCAGGTTGATTGGCTTAAAGGCTAAATCAATAAGGCAGTCATGCACACACTTCAGAGTCCCTACATAGGCACACACTCTGTATACCCAGGTGGGAGTAAGGTGGGCTAGCCTGGAACGTTGCCCGGGGTAGGCCGGCGTCGCAGCTGGTTGGGACCCTGTAACAGAAGAAAGAAACATGCACAACCATACACAATTTGTAATCCGGAAATTAAAGAAATTAAATTAAAGAATAAAGAGACACTGCAGGTCTCTAAATGAGCCCCATTATGTATAGAGCCCTGAGATATAAATTAAAGGGCTAGAGTTCATGCTAAAACAATACAGCACATGTATAAATGAAATATATGTTTGCATATATAGAAAATAAGGTGCTGACCTGTTAGCAAGACCTCGGCAAAGGGATTTCCTATAGGGGACTTCCCATAAGTAAAACCTCATTATGTCATAGAGGAGGAGCTTCCCTATTTAGGGGCTATTTTAGAACTAATTGGATGTTATGGGAGGGACTTCCCCATAAGTGGGAGGGCTACATAATTTTATTATTTTAATTTTTTTAGTCTTTGGTAACCGGGTAAGTGCACTGACTCGAGGGACCGTTTTCAGGCATGTCCCGGGCCAATAGTGGCACTACAGTGTAGGCACAGTACAAGTACAGGAGGCGATGATTACAGATGTCAGTTCTAGGTACATCTAATTGTACAGGTTGACAGCAAACAGGGAATTCATTACAGTGAAAATGGTACACAACAATTAATCAAATACAATAATATGTCAGGGAAAGTCACATCATAGTAAGGAAAGAGCAACTGTAATAATACAGTGCATGATTTTGAGCAGCAGCAGTGGCAACAAGGACATACAAATGGGGGGCAGTACTGTGGGTACAGATATACAGGGAAGGGAAGGGCACTGAGGGTTATAGGGTAGTAGGAAATCAACACAACGAGGGTTCACAGCAGATTAGCAGTAAGATAGTGGGGGGGGGAGCACCAGAGGACAAAATGCAGAGAAAGCTGGCCATCCTTTGAAAAACTAAGGGGGAAGGGTAAGGGAGAGGGATGAGCATGGCAATCGCCGTAGGGAGGATGCTATTGAGTAAAGCAGGTACACTTGTATTTGCCAGCTAACCAAGCTTTGAGGCTGTGCTTGAAGGTGTGATGGGACTCAGATGTGCGAAGAGTAGGGGGTAAACTGTTCTACAGGGAGGGGGCTGCAGAGGAGAAAGCTTTGTCTCCCATACTGGTAGCAGACTTAGGTACCTGGAGGGTGGGAGCAGAGGAGGAGTGCAGATTCCTTGAGGGAGCCCAAAAGTTAAAAAGGGTGGCAAGAGGAGAAACAGTGCCAATTCTGATGGCGGTATCCACAAGGCAGGCCAGGGAGTAGTTAAAACGCCCTTGCAGGGATAGCCAACTAAGGGAGCTATAGAGGTCACAATGGTGAGTAGAGAAAGGAGCTGCCAAGGCAAGATGGCATGCATTGTTGTATGCTACTGAGAGTTTAGCTCGAAAGGAGGCAGAGGTCCTGGAGTAGATAGACCAGCAGTAATCAAGGATAGGGAGCAGATTGTCCATGACTATAGCTAGGTGGGCCTCCACGGAAAGATATGGTTTTAAGTGGTAGGCAGCCCCATGTTTTTGATTTACCCTACAAACATTATGATCCACATGGTCGTTGACGGAGAGGGAGGGGTCTAGCAGCACACCCCGATACTTGAAAGAGGTAACATTTTCAAGGACAGATCCGTCAGGGGAATGAACATGTAGTGTATCATTTGCGTGATGGGTCGTGGACAGGTATGGTTTAGAACCAAGCAACATGGCCTTAGTTTTTTTTGCATTACCTAATAGAAGGTTGGAGGAGAAACAGTCGGATGCTGCACAATAGTTCTTAGATAATGTGGAGGATAAGCAGGATATGGATTTGTCACTGTGAAAAATTACAAGATCATCAGCGTAGCGCAAGGAGCTACAGGTAAGGCTATCAGTGGGGAGAGAGTTTACCAATATAGTGAAGAGTAGGGGGCCCAGAATGGATCACTGGGGCACTCCTGTGGTAACTGGTAATGGGGGGGGATGTTGTGGAGCCAATAGAGACAGATTGTAAGCGTCCTGAGAGAGAGCTATGGAGCCAGTTTGTGGTTTCCTTAGAGCAGCCCAGTGCAGATAGCTTGGGGATGAGTAGGGAGTGATTGACCCTATCAAAGGCCTTTGATAGGTTGATGAAAATAGTACAGTGGTGTACCCGTGGTTCATATAGGAGAGGATATGGTCCGTGAGAAGGGCAAGGGCTGTTGTGCTTATGGAAGTCATGTTGTTGGCTGAATAAGAGGTAGTGGTCAGAGAGGTAATCTGTAAGCTGACTATGTATGACCTTTTCTAATAGTTTACTTAGATGGAGAAGTATTGATATTGGCCAATAGTTGTCGTTTGAGCGAGAGTCGCCAGACTTAAAGATGGGGACTACCCTGGCAGACTTCCAAGCATCAGGCATGATGGACGATGTAAGTGCAAGGTTAAAGATAAAGGTAAGTGGCCTTGATATGAGGGGGAGATGAGTTTTAGGAAGATTGGGGAGAGGCCATCAGAGCCCAGGCTACCCTGGGTGGGCAGCCATTTTAGAAGTTTATTAGGTACCCTTGGGCGATATAGTCTTGAAATAGAAAGGGGGTGGGGGGAGTCCTGGAGGGAGGAGCCGTCAGTGGTCATGGTAATGGACCCACCAGTGAGAGTGGAGGGAGGGTGTGGAGAGGCGGGGAAGGGAAAGGGGTGGGGTGGCAAGTGTCTTGGTGGGGTTAGGTGGGAGCTTGCAAAGGAGGGCCGAGAGGTAATTAAATCTGGTGTTCAGGGCTTTGACGACAGTTGCAGGATCAGTCAGTAGTCCTGTGGGGGAGCTCAGGTGCAAGTTGGGGCTTTGCATATGTGGGTTCAGAAGTGAGCCAATGGCATCCCAGAACTTTCTGGGGTTGTCCATACTTTCCTGTTGAAGTCTTAGGGAGTATTCATGTTTTACTGATCTAGTAATCAAATCAAATCAAATCAAAATTTATTTATAAAGCACTTTTCAAGAAATCAAAGAGCTAATACGAAACAGAGATAAAACATCAACACTAATAAATAAAGACATAAAACAATAAAATATCCATAAAATAAACTAACCAAATGCCAGCAAAAATAAATAACTTTTCAGGGATCTCTTAAATGCTTCCAGGACGGGCACTCTCTAACCTGACGAGGTGAGAATTCCACAGAGGTCGGGGCCATAAAGGAAAAAGCCCTAGCCCAGATGATTTATAACAGACCCTGGAATTCTAGCAATCCCTCGCCAGTGAGCGGAGTGGGCGGAGAGGGACGATAGGACAAAGGAGATCTGAGTAGTCTGGTCCCTGGCCATGTAGGGTCTTATAGGTCAGCAATGGAGCCTTGAAGGGGTGATTCTCTCCATCGGCACTGGCAGCCATTGCAGTCGCGCAACACAGGTGTGACATGACAAGTTCTTGGTAGCCCTGTCAACAGCCTAGCTGCCGCATTCTGCACCAGCTGCAGGCGACGGAGATCTACCCCCGGCAATCCTAGATATAAAGCATTACAGTAATCAAGACAGGAAGAAACAAAAGCGTGAACCAATACAGGAAGGTCATCATGTGGAACAAGGTGTTTTATCCGGGCGATATTCCTCAGATGGTAAAAGGAAGATCTGACAGTGGCCGACACCTGCATCTTTAGTGTCAGCACACTGTCAAAAATAACACCCAGATTTCGCACCTGTTCAGAAGGTCTCAACTGGGTATCCCCTAATAAAAGATAAGAGGGGACCCCAGGAGTCAACTTCTTTACATAATGACCCAGGTCAACGACTAAAACCTCAGTCTTATCTGGATTTAACCTCAGCCAGTTCGCACTCATCCAATCCTGAATTTCAGCAAGACAGTTGTTAAAAGCCGAGACAGCATCATTTTGTTCGGGTGCAAAGGACATATAGAGCTGAGTGTCATCTGCGTAGCAGTGAAAACTCAGCCCATAATGCCTTATAATGTCTCCCAACGGTAGCATGTACACCGTGAACAACATGGGAGAAAGCACAGAGCCCTGTGGCACCCCACAAGACAGAGCAAAGGGGGCAGAGGAAAAAATCCCTGAAACTACCCTTTGACTTCTGCCTGTGAGGAAAGAGTGGAACCATCTGAGGACTGTCCCTGACAGTCCACAAAGTAGCCGCAGGCGATCCAGCAACATCCATGGTCCACGGTGTCAAACGCTGCAGAGAGATCAAGAAGAACCAAGATCGAGCGGCTCTTCTGATCTCTTGCTATTAGGAGATCATTAAGTACCCGAACTAATGCAGTCTCGGTACTATGTCTCTTCCTGAAACCGGACTGGAGAGGATCATAGACTTCATGGGTGGTAAGAAAGTCATCGAGCTGTAACGTGACTACTTTCTCAATAACCTTGCCCAAAAAGGGCAGGTTAGAGATCGGTCTGTAGTTAGCAAGGCAGTCGGGGTCAAGGGAAGGTTTCTTCAAAAGGGGTGTCACAACAGCCTCTTTCAGAGACTCCAGAAACACCCCTTGATCCAAGAACCCCAGACTATCCTTGCAAGGATTGGTCCGATCGCATCCATGCATCCCACAAGGAGGCGTGAGGACCAGGATCCAAACTACAGCAAGTCGGTCGCAGACCTTGGACAATCTTCATGATATCCATGATTGCTGGCTGGTGAAGTCCATCCAGACGGCACGCGGACATGTAACCCCATGTTGGTCACTGCAATGCTCGTTTGAGCACGCATGTAGTGGATCTCCAGTCTGATTAGCGACACCTTATCATCAAAGAACCGAGCAAACTCATCACACTGTATTTGTGAAAAAGCTCTCCGATCCCGCAAACAGGCTGGATTGCACAGTCTGTCGACGGTCCGGAAGAGCTGAGCAGGTCGGTTTCTTGATGCAGTTATCTCCCTGAACAGGAACTCTGCCTTCTTATGGGAGATTACTGATTGATAGTCCACATAATGGGCCATCAATCTAAGTTTGTCATCTTCCAGACCCAATTTCCGCCAACAGCGTTCCAATCTTCGCCTTGCATAAGGCATGGCCTTGCATTTATTACGTAGGTACCTGTACTCATTCCATAGGGCCAGGGATGGGGCTAGCTTATGGGCAGCCCACTTTCCGTCCTTCTGTTTCATCAGGAAAAGGAGCTCCTTGGTCATCCAGCGTGTAGGGCTACCTCTGACATGCCATGTGGTAAGAGGGATGTGGCAATCCTGGATGGTCAGAAGAGCACTGGTGAAGTGATTGGTAGCTTCTGACAAATCAGACAGGGCGTAGAGGTCCTACCACCTTGTAGCCCTGATGTCCTCAAAGAGGCAGGTGGTGTCCGGGTGGTTGAAATTACAGATTGTTATGTACTTGGGGGGAGAACGGGAGGCCTTAGTGGTCCATATGGTGTAGGCGGGGAAGTGGTCACTCAGGCAGTCAGACAGAGTACCGGTGAGAGTGATTCTACTGCTGCTGTTGGTGATCACCCAGTCAAGGAGGGAGTGGTTGGAAGTCGGAGAGTTTTGGCAGGTGGGGAGGTTAGTAATTTGTGTCAGATTGTGCTGTTTTTGTATGTTTGCATAGTCAGATTCATGCTTGGTAAGCCAGTTCAGGCTGTAGTCACTGAACAGGAAGGAATCCTTTGGTGGAGAGAGAGATCCGTAGTCTGTGAGTAGGTGTTGAAGGCCTTCTACCCCTCCATCAGGAGGGTTGTAGCAGCAGCCCAAGTATATTTTGTTGCTTGCACCCAGAGTGACTTCAGTGACAAGCCAGCCACAAGGGGAGGTACTGTCTGAGCAAAGGATGAGTGTCGCGGTGAGAGACTGCTGGACATAAATGACAAAACCACCACCTTTTTTTTTACCTGGTCAGAATTTACACATTAGGGAGTAACCGTCTAGCTGGAACATGGAGTCGAGATGCTGTATTTTCAGCCAGGTTTCAGTGAGGCAAAGGACCTTTGGCCTGTAAAGGGATACCCAGGCTTCGATTTCGGCAGATTTGGCTGGGAGGCTACAGACATTCATGTGGGCACATTCATATAAGCCCTCCTCAAACACCAAGAGTCAGATTAGATAACCAACCAGTCTCACTTACCTGAGGTTATGGTAAGAGGAAGAACCTGTGCCTGAAACAGGAAATTTGTCTTAAGTAACAGAAAAGCTGAGGTGTGAATTTTGAGATACCTGAAGTAAGATGGAATAGCATTATGTTATTGTTTATTTTCTAGTTCTGATTGAACAGTTTATTGATATTTATTTATTATTTTTGTACTTTTTCATAAAATAAAACACACTATGGGTGTGTTGTACCCTATTACTGTGTCCTGCATTGTCTTTGCATACCCACGTACCTGTGACAGGAAAGTCTAGTGGCCTACTTTATTTATTTATTTATTTATTTTATTTATTTCGGTTTAGGATTAATGCCTTTGAGCTGAGGGCTCATTTACAAAGGCTCCAAGTCAACAGGCAAACAGTGCACAGTAGGACATAACAGTACATACAGGTGAACATAAAATAATCAGCAAGGAAACAAGTGCTTTTACAGCAGACTAGTATTATAGGATCACAGTTCCTGTGCGTAAGAGTACAGGCTAGCCAGAGCAATATTTCAGTCAACACCCTAGGAAAGAGAGGGCCCAAAGCATTGAGAAGTATTAGGGCAACCTGGCTGAGGAAACCAGGCAGCATGTTAGCAGCCAGAGGGGTAAAAAGAATGAATCAGGAGGTAAGGTGGGAGCAGCCAATGAATAGCCTTGTCCAATTGAGAGGAGGAGGGTGGGAGGTAGAAGGGAAGACGAGAAAGTAGTAGAAACTGCCAGAGATAGCCTTGTCCAATTGCAAAGTAGTGGTGGGGGGGAGGAGTAACTGGTGGGGAGGCGAGGGAGAGACCTAGACAGGTGTCCAAAGGTTTGGCAGTTGAGATTCAAAGCCAAGAAGTTCAGGGTGATGCACTTAGTTTAGCTTAGAGAATAACAGACTGCAGGACAGCAAGCAGCATGGGTTTGTGTTGGGTAGACTGTGCCAGAGCAACCTGACTGGATATTTGCCCGGGTCACTAGGGTGGTGGACAGAGGCCAAGCAGTGGATTTTCTCTACTTTGACTTCAGCAAAGTCTTTAATTCCTTGCTGGACAGGAGGCTGCTCATAATGCTGGAGGACTTAGGAGTGGAGAAAAGATTAGTCAAGTGGGTGGGAAGTGGTTAGGGAAAAGTCAGCAAATGATGGTGGCTAACAGGGTCAAATCTGGGGACAGGGGAGTCACAAGTGGTGTGCTGCACTGAACAGTCTTGGGGCTTGTCCTATTTAATATGTTTATCAGTGACATAGGAGAAGGTATCCAGGGCATGCTGTGTCCCTTTGATATGACAGAAAGCAATGCAGCAGGGTGGACAATAAGGAAGGGGTGAGGGAACTTCAGAGGGACCTAGAAAGGCAAGATAGGTGGCCAAATGTCTGGCAGTTGAGATTCAAAGTCAAGAAGTGCAGGGTGATACACTTAGTTAATAAGAACCCACTCACAGGATACTGGATAGGAGGGGTCAAGCTGTCCAATTTAGCTGAGCAGAGGGATCTGGCAGTCCTCATCAGTGACTCACTCAAACAAACTGGCCAGTGCAGCAAGGCCTATAGCAAAGAATCTTGGATGCTAGTGTTTATAGGGAAGGATTTTAACATTAGGAGGGCGAGGTGATACTGCCCCTATACAGATTGCTGGTGAGGCTTTACCAAGAGTACTGTGCCCAGTTTTGGAGTTCTCATCTAAGAAAAGACATTGATAGGCTGAAGTCAGTGCACGAAGGGTAAGGAAAATGATTCAGCACCAGCAGGGCAGATCTTACAATTTCAAAAGGCCATGAACATGTACTTGCTGGAGACCAGACTTGGCAGGGGGCATGATAGAGACTCATAAGTTCCTAAGGGGTATAAATAAGATAAATTTTAAGGATCTGTTTTTTTAGAAACAGAGATGCAGTCACTAGGGCACATAACTGGAGATTAATGAAAGATAAATTTAGGAATGATGTGAGGAAGTTTTTCTTCACAGAAAGGGTGGTGGAGTCTTGGAATAGATTACTGGCAGAGTTTGTGCAGCCATTCTTTCAAATCCTGATAACCAGCTTCCACTGCAGTGCCTTTCCGCAGCATAATTAAAATAAATGTGTAAAACAAACAATTGGAGGGGTGGTCAAACCTACATAAACAGATACCCATTCTATTACTTTCCAGCATGAATAAGGCAGGCCGACTGCTCACAGATGCAGAAAGAACTGCACTAAACAAGGCTGGCCGACTGCTTACAGATGCGGATAGACTAATGCACACCTGTGAGCTCTACATCCGGGCAGGTTGGCTACAACTGAAGGACAGAATAAACTACCAAACCTGCCTCATCACCAAGAAATGCTCCCTCAGACAACTACCCACAGGGGTCCAGAACCTCCTAACTCCACACTCAAGCACTCAACCCACAAGGAACTCCTCCACTCAGACCTACAAAGTTCCCAGATGCCACACAGCCCTGGCACAACGTGCCTTTTACTATCGTGCTCCACTATGGACCAATGCCATACCTCCTGAAGTTATCAATGCCACATCTATTGGATCATTCAAATGCATACTCTGGCAGCACCTAGTAAATCTAGTAAATGTGACTGCTACCATTAGCACCGTCTCGGAGCATCAACCAACTACCTGCACTTACCTCCTGACAACTCACTGGGTTGAGGGACCCCAGTCCCAGCACTTTAGGTTACACCTACCCCCCCCAATCATGACATCGCTCCCACTTCCCTACCCCCTCAGATGCTCCTAACTACCATAATCCTTCCACCCATGTTTGCAACCCCTCCTTCTTCTCACCTCTGAGAGCTTCCAAGTAGGGTGTTAACCTCTGATGCCAGCTAGCTACTATACTGCCTAAGCTGTTTAATGCTGTTGTACGTAGGGTTATCACCTGTCCTGATTTTCACAGGACAGTCCTGATTTGGGCAGCTGTGTACTGCAACAAAAAACATGAAAAATACTACATGTTCTGATTTTATAGTAGAAAAAATATTTTCTAATTTTTCACTAAATGTTGTAGAAAACTACAATACCTTAACTAAAATACAGTACATTAACATGACAAGAAACAACTGAAGCAACTAATAAACTACAATACTTAGCCTTAACTCTGATTATATAGAGAAAACAATTCTGTTGCATTGGTTGAGGTTACGTACTGTCCTGCAAAAAATCATATTTCAGGAAGAAATGTCTCACATTGGGCTTTCTGAAATGGTGGTAACGCTAGTTGTGCCCTGTAACTTACCTGTACCATATGTAACCTATCATCTGTATTGTGTTGTCTATGTAACTGACGTGGAACCTATAAATGAGCATCTGCTCACTGGTGTAATCAAAGACCTCAATAAATAAATAAAAATAAAATAAATAAAAATAGCTGGAACAGCGCCACCTACTGACCTATGCTGATAAGAACTTTTTTCTCTTGTACTCATTCACTTCACAAAAATGATTAAAATAATTTTAGAACAATTTTCTTTATTATTTTTAACAAAAAAAATCCAGTTCATAATAGCAATAATGAACTGCAGGGTGTGGTATATCAAAGAAGATTGTCACTTCTTGGGTGCATAAGACACTTGGCCTGTGGCCTTGTGCCTCACAACACACCTGAGGCATGATGATATATTATGATATACCACACTTTGTTGTGCATTATTGCTAATTAAATGATAACTTGGATACATTTACATTATAAGAATTTGTTGTCTTTTTGTATAAAATAAGAAACTAATCTCAGAGTATCTACTGTCTTACTTGTCTGCACTTATCCAGCAGTGTTTGCAAAATATACAAACTCTAGCCAGAGCCAATATGGCTGCGGTGAGCTTGTATGAGTGCCGCTGCTGGTAAACAACTAGCCCCGAAAGCCACACGTAAGATGGCGGTGCTGACAGAACTATGCATGCGCCGTAGTCGTGCATGCGTAGTTATTTTGAACGGCATGCGCCATTCCCAAGATGGTGTCACTGGCAAAACTGCGCATGCACAACACGTGCACATGCGCAGTACATTGCCAAATGCAGAAGTGCTGAAGCAATGACAAAATAGTGCACCCGTGGTGGACTAGCACCGACCATTTTGCACTTTCTGAAGGATCATTCCAAAAGTCCAAAACGGAAGTGTTCCAGGGCCTGATACGGTAGCTCATTTTTCTGAGCTGTCGCAAAATGGCTGCAGGCTCCGCTTACGCAGCCGTAATAAAAAGACACTAAAAGGTTAATTTCATTGGCAATGTACTTCTCAAGTGCACCTCATGGTTATTGCAGACGCTTCAGCACCACACTGGAAATTCTACCAACTAATGAACAAATAATAATGCTGTATTAAGCATGTTTATTTTATGTCACCTGCCTAGAACATTATAGACTGACTGGATAAAAAGTGGTGTACTCTGTAATCCATTTTGACCAGCTTGAATCTTAAAACTGATACACAGAAACACAGAATTTGTCAGCAGAAAAGGGCCCACCCAGTCTGCCCATTTTGTCCCCTGCCCATTCTGTCCCAGCAGACCCTAACTGGTCTCCAGTGACCCCCCTTTTATTTAATAGTATTCCCCTATGTCTATCCCATGCTTGTTTGAAATGCCACACAGTTTTTGCCCTACTACCTCTTGTGGCAGGCTGCTCCAGGTGTCACCACTCTTTCAGTGAACTAGTATTTCCTCACATCCTCTTAACTTTCCTCCCTTCTAGCTACATTTCATGATTCCTTGTTCTGTTGCACCTTTTCATTTAAGCACTGTTTGAATTACACCGGGGTCTTCCAGGGTTCAGCCCCAGTAGCTCTCCAAGGAGCCCCGGTAGCTATGAAAAATAAATCTCTTCAGTAGGGCTGGGGTCATAGCCCCAACAGCTGTTCCTTCACTGGGAACTCACATGTTAACCCTTCACACCTAAGAAAGAGACACTTTTGAGAAAGGGATCTCTGCAAGACTATCACTGCAGTGGGAAGCAAGACTTTATTAAGACCTGTTCTCTAGCTAGCACCAAGACCAGAGATAAACCAGGCACTCCCTCTTGCCTGATCAACACACATGAGGAGATTTATTATTTAGAAGGAGGAAGGTCACAGGTGCTGTTAATTAAGTAAGCAGTAATCACCGATGAAGGTGGCATCTAATGGGGAATTAATGCATGGTTGGGACCATTGTGGCACGAGGCCGGAGGCTGAGGGCCTACAATGGTCCAACCATGCATTAACCCCCCATTAGATGCCACCTTCATCGGTGATTAATGCGCTTGTGACATGGCAATTGCAACTGTGCTATTTGTCAGATGCTGTGTTGTTTGTTGTACAACGTTAATTACCAGAAACACTTATTTAATGTTAACAATTATAGGCATGTCTTTACTTTTTCTCCCTTTCTGCTGCTGGACTTGTGTGCGTTCGCTTGATCACCCCACACGAAGTACTATAGTGTCAATTACTTTTTAAATCTTTCTTCTCTGGTGTGTCTATAACTATTCCCATACAACTATGTTTGGACCTCTGACTTTGGTGCTTGTGCTGCTTCTCCATTTCTCTACCCTCGTTTGTTTTCCACTTCGGTGCTCTGGTGCATCCTGGGCAACATGTACCTGCATATCTTTATATTCTCCCAAAACTGCCAGTTCTCTTCTCAGTGCTCTGTACACCTGACGATTACCACCAATGGGTGGCGCTTTCACAGCACCAAGAAACTTCTCCTCCATTTCCCTGTTCTTGCATTTTGCACACCCATTCTGTTAGCCTTGACATCTGCTGCCCCTGCCGTCCTGTGCCTCCCGCGGCTCGCACCACTCTCACCTCCAGGGTTTGCCGCTCTGCACTTGGTTTTGCCTACCCATTCCTCTCCCCTCTGTTTTGACATTCACACTCTTGCCCACACAGCGATTTTTTTCCCTCAGCTCCCCCTCCTCAGTCTGACCTACAGGTGGCGCTTTCTCTCATGTTCACAGCTTAGCATCTCCCTCGCACCGATGTCTTATTGCCCTGTCCTTTTCTGTGCTCTTTCCGATTGATTGGCAACTTCTACAATCTGCCCTCACTCCCTCACTAACTGTATAATTGCGCACTTCCCCGTTCTGTCCTCTGTTCCCTTTTGTACGGTGCCCGCAGTGCCACAGACATTTGTGCTGCTCGCCTCAACCGCTGCCGGTTCCCTTTCCCCCCCTGTTCATCGCACCACCTACTGGTCGAGATTTCAAACCCATTGACTCCTTCTCTACTTCGGTGAGCGCGTTCACGCACACAACAGGGTATTATTGCTCTGAGTGTTCTAAGGCAACACAGCATTATCGTGCCATAATGCTGTGTTGCTCTTGCACCAGCTGACCCTGTTAGACCTATCCCCTTTCTTCCCTGAGCTCCTCATATTTGTTCTATGTTACAAGAGGACATAGTTTCAGTACTAGCTGACTGGAATATGACATCATGCTCCTCGGTGCTGCTGTGGGTCCTAGTTTAAATTTTTTCCCCTAGGAATATGGTTATTTGTTGGTGGCATTTTCCTAAGAGCAGGATATAGACTTGAGTTCAGCAAGACTTGAGGTATTTTAAAAAAATTGTTTGTTTACTCTTTACCAGCTTATCATATTTACATTTTTACAATGTGGCAGTATAGCCAAGCCTAGAGGTTAGAGTAAAGAGCGGTGAATGAGCATGATAAATCCAGCTCAGCTGGGTTTGATTACCACAACCTCCACTTGCCTACTGTGTGACTGAGCAAGTCACTTAACCTCCCCAGTGCTCCCAGGTCACCTCTGAAAATAGGCACTTGTAACTAGTGGACCTTACCCAGTTACCAAAAAAAAAAAAATTGTACTGTTTTGCTGGCTAGCCCCTCCCATCACTGCATTGCTGCTTAAAAATCAGTTTAAAATGAGCTTCTGCAGATCCCTGAATTTTGTTTCCATGGGGAACACCTTGTTCACCTGTGTCTTGAAGTCTGCCCCCAGACGATGCAAGGTCTGTGTCGGGGTTAAGGAGCTCTTCTTCCAGTTGAAGACAAACCTGTGTGCCGAGAGGCACCGAACCACCTCTGTCATGCCTTGTACTGCTTGATGGAGCTGAGAGGCCTTGATTAGGATATTGTCCGGGTAAGGGAACAGTTGTAGTCCTTGGTTCTGGAGGCAGGCAATGGCTGTTACCAATACCTTTGAAAAAGTCCTTGGGGCTGAGGAAAGCCTGAATGGAAGCATTTTGAATTGGAAATAAAGCTCCCGCAATTTAAACCGGAGATATTGGTGGTGTGGCTCTTGAATTGAAATATGCAAATAAGCATCCTGCAAGTTGTCTAAGGCCAGAAAATCCCCTTGTTGTAATTCCCTGATGATTGAGGACAGGGTTTCCATCTTGAAGGGTCTGAAGCGGATGAAGCGATTTAGGAATTTGAGGTCTAGGACTGGCCAGAATCCGCCTGTGCATTTGGGAACCAGGAAGAAGAAGGAATAAACACCCCAGTTGATCTGTGTGGGGGGAACTTGTTTGATAGCCCCTGCCTGGACAAGATCTGCGATGGCATGAAACATCGCCTGTCTTTTGGTGGGGTTGCTTGAAATAGGGAAGGGTGCCACAAGTGGCAGTGGGGGTTTTGATTCAAATTCTATTAGGTAACCTTTGCTGATGATGTCCGGGACTCATCTGTCTGTTGTGGTTTGGGCCCATTCCTCGAAAAAGATTGAAAGTCTGCCCCCTACCCAAGGATGGGCCCAGATGGCTTCATTGTGACTTTTTATTGCTGTTCCTGGTGTCTCTGGCATCACCTCCTCCACTGGAGCCTCCTCCTCTGAAGTTACGCTGGTTACGAGAGGAGAACCATATTCTTTTGCCTGAGGAATTTTTTTGTTGACCCCTGTTGTAACCTTGGTCACGAAAATTGTGTCTTGGGCTCAAAGACCATGATTTGCCTCTGTTTCTTGATTGAGGCATGTGTACCTTAGCCATCTCCCGTGATTCCTTTATGGCCTCCTTATGAGTGGTGCCAAAAAGGAGATTGCCTTCATATGGAGCATTCACCAAATGGCTTTTCGAGGAGGTGTCTGCTTGCCAGGTTCAAAGCCAGAGGTTGCACCGAGCAGAGGTTTGATAATACAGTACATAGTTCTAACAGCGCACCTAACTGCCTCCTCTGAGACATCTGCAGTAGAGGCAGTAACAGCATACACATTAAACAGCTCGAGGTTAAACGAGCAAAAACAAATAAAAGGGACATTTGTTTCTCTATACGCACTCCTAGATTATGGAACTTTCTTCCCCAGAAACTAGTAGATTGTAATAATTTCAATTAATTTAAAAAGAGACTCAACATTTGGTTAACATCAACTCAAACTAAGGATTAATAGCCCACATGATGTGGGGGAAAATTTCAATGGGTTTCTGCCTTCTTTTGTCCTACACTACCAAGTAAACCAAGTAATAGGCGGATGTCAAACCCATGAGCTGAAGCCAATGGAAGTGTAGCCTTGTTCTTCTTTGGATCCTTGGCAAATTGGAAGGCTAAATCTGAGGCCCAGGACAGTGCAGCCCTGGCAGAGAAAAGATTGGCAGTTGCTGCCTTGAGAGAAGTCACTGAAGCTTGGAAGACCTTCTTCAGTAAGGCGTACATTTTTCTGTCACTGGATCTCTAAAAGATGCCCCTCCTGCTGCTGGAATGACCATCTTTTTGGTGAGATTTGAAATCAAAGGGTCAATTCTGGGGCAGTCAAGCCACTTTTCTGATAGCCTTTTGTCGAATTTTAGCAGCTTAGTGATCCACCAAAGGACTGAGTAGGTACACGTGGGACCTTTCCATTCTTCTTTTAGCAAGTCTTCGATGGCCAGAGGAACAGAGAAAGCTGTTGTCAGTTTGGCAGTGGAAGCCAGATGAAGTGCTTGCTTTGGCTGTGTTGGAGCCATTGGGGAAGAACCAAGATGGATTTCGGCAATAGCCTTTTTGATAAAAATGTCCAGGTCATCCAGATCAAAGTTCCTGGAAGGTGAGTAGTCTGAATCCGAGGAGGAATCCACAAGCGCCCCTTCTGGTGAAGAATAACTGGAGTCTGAAGGAGCCTGTGAGCGCTTGTCTGTGATACTTTTTCTTGTGGGAGCTCCAGGATCTACTCCGAGAGCAAGATCTTCTCTTGGTCTTGTGTCTCGAGGAATGCTGATCCTCCTCATCTGAGGATCTGTCCCTGCACCTGGATTTTTTCTTTTTGCCGTAGTGATGAGAGGATGATTGCCTTTCTTTGAATGAAAAAGAGGATGGGTTCTCTTTTGCTTTGCTCTTTTATGTGGCCGTGTGTCTGGGGACCCTGGCAGTTGAAACATGAGGGGTTCTGGGCAAAGATCCCATTGAGTTTGTCAATAAGGTCTGGAGCCAATGAGGGGGTAGCGGATTGCTGGGACTCCCTGGTGGCTGTCTGTTGGTTATCTGACTGAGCCGGGGAAATAGAGGCCTCCCTCAGGTCCTCCTCATTCACAACCACTGCTTTTTCACATTTCAAGCAAACTGAGCCAGTGAAGGTAACCTGCATGGGGGATTTGCATTGTTGCCATTTTCTGACCCTGAAGGGCCTGTCTGAGGCCATGATGGAAAATGTTGATGTCCCTTTAAGAGCACAAATGAATATAAATGGAGCTGCTTTAACGGTGCTGCTGTCCCTTTAAGTAAACGGAGTTGCTTTAGACCCCTTTAAATGCAGTCCCCCCCCAAAATGGCAGCTCAGCAGGCACTGATGGTCTCCGTTGACGAGCTATTATGTTTGAATGCTCGTCGACGACTGTGGAGAGAGCAGGAGCTGAATTGCTTGCTCCGTCGATGATGCTCGTTGATGGCCAAAGAACATTCCTTGCAGTGCGGGGAAACTCCATTGGTGAGCTGATAAGTCCTTAGTGCTTGTTGACATGCCATGCTTCCCTGTGATCCTCTGTTGCTGAACTAGCTGGCTTGAGTGGTCATCGACGACCGTCAACTAGCTGAAGTGCTATAATGCTCCCACCTATCCTCCATCAACGAGCTGAAGTTTGGAGTGCCTATCGATGGTCCAACTTTTAGCATCTACAGAGAATCCATCAATGAGCTCAGGAGTAAAAGTGCTTGTTGACTTTCTGTTCCTGTGAGAGCCTTGGGTTGTGTGGGTGTCCCGACAAGCCGAAAATAACTCTGCTCGTCGACGATTGTCTTGCCATCTTCTAAGCCCAAAAGTGCAGGAAGGAGCACAGCCATGGAGCCAGTCTGTCCAGCGTGCAAGGCTGAGACTGGGTCCTGGCCACAGAATAGAGCTGTTTTGTTGCCTGCTCTCTTAGGAAATCCCCCAAATAAAGTATAAAAGATTGACTTACAGTTTGAAGTCTTCTGCTCTGTCCCAGCAGTGACAGAGATCAGCTACAGAATACCTGCCACTAGGGAGGCAGGAAGTAAACTGGAGATGTCAGGAAGTAGAGGGATGGTTATCCAGGCTGTCAGTTTGGTTTCTTGCCTGAGTGTGCATCAGGAGGTACAGCCCATATGTAGAAGCCCGGAGACCTGCTTAGGAGAGAGAATAGGCACTTGTGTCTAGTGAACCTTACCCAGTTGTCTTGCTGGCTGGCCCCTCCCTTCACTGCATTGCTGCTTAAAAATCAGTTTAAAATGAGTTACAAAACTGAAATTGCAAAACATGATGGTTTGGATACTGTAAATATTGGTACCTCCATGGGGTGTCTCTTATGGTAGAAGAAGCTCCAATCATGAGGTTTGGGTGAGAGGAGTGTAAAGCATAGTAGAGCAGTTCTGGCTGCTGCCTGAACCACAAGAGAGGAGTCTGATTGTCTTGCACCACAAGAAACACCACAGGGGCTCTATTAACTCATTATAAACCACTCAGGCATACAATAAAGTATAGAAAGTATAGAAAGTGGTGCACCTAACTTTTTTTTATCCTGTCTAAAACATGGGGTAGTGGGAGACACTTCAAAAGTTATGAAATAAGGGGAAAAGGTTTTGATGAGCTGCTGTGGAATGGGCCTTTCTTAATTCAACATGCAATAATACATGACAGATTGGCGGTGGCCTTATACAGAGATAACTGGTCAACTGGCTGCCTAGTGGAGTTGTAAGACCCAGTGCTGAATGCAGAGGGCCATACATTTATTTAGTTAAGAGATTTACCAGGAAGGTATACTGAGCAGAGTACAGCTCGAGTCCAGATGCGCCGGGGGTTACAAATGGTACAGTAATACAGAAGAAAAACATACATAAATATGTTTGGAACAAAACAATGGATGAGACAGTCATAATACAAGTTGAAGGTACATTTGCAGTAACATTTCAATAAACATTTGGTGCTATCAGCATAACAAAGTACCAAAAATGGAGTAACCAGACTGGTGTTAACAGCTGGTTGTTAGGTTATGAGGGATTCAATGGGGAGGAAATAGGAGCAGTTCGTAGAGAAGTGCATTTTAAGAAGGGCATTCCAGTGTGGAGTACATGTGGCGTGTCTAATATCAGCTGCCAGGGAGTTCCATAACTTGGGCAACTTGAAGCTGAAGGCAGCCTGGCCAGACTGGGTGGATCTGTGCGGAATGTGCAGGAGCCGAGAGTCTATGTTCCTGAGAGCGTAGGCCGGTGGGGGCAGGGCAGTTAGGGAGGACAACAGGTAAGAGGGGAGTGTCTGCAACAAGAATTTAGCAGTGGTTCTGGCACAATGTAGCAATCACCTGTTATGTAGAGAAGGGAGGTCCAAGGACTGGTAGAGGTCACAGTGATGAGTATTAGGAGGACGGTCCATGGAGAACCGGCAGAAGGAGTTGAAGAGGGGATCAAGCCTCGATAAGGAAGTTTGGGGGGCAGCACAGTAGACAACATCACCGTAATCCGTAATCGGGAGGATAATTTTTTGGACTATTGCTAGTCTGGTTGGTAGAGGGATACAATTCTTTTTCCGGTAGAGAGCTCCCAGCATGGGATGTAGTTTTTTGTGTAGAGCATCTATATGCACAGAAAAGTCAAGGTACTGATCTAACCAGACACCGAGATATCTATATGAAGTGCCGGCCTCTAGTGGGGCGCTATCCAGAGTGTAGAACAGGGGGGGAGCAGGAAGGCGGGTTAGTTTGGCCCAAGAGTCAAAGGTGAGGGAGACTGTTTTTTTTAAGTTTAAGAATAGTTGATTTGAGAGGAACCATCGTTGGATGGAGTCGAAGTCCTTCTGTAGACAGGCTGTCACAACATTAGGGGATGGGGCAGAGGCAAACAGCACCATGTCGTCTGCATACATATGGATAGCAGTATGTGGGCAGGCAACAGGCAGGTCATTGAGAAAGATAGAGAACAGCAGGGGGCCGAGTACAAACCCTTGGGGGACTCCACTGGTGACAGGGAGTGAAGTGGATCTAGCTGAGCTAATATGGACTGATTGGGACCTACCTGCCAGATATGAATGGAACCAGTTTTATGCATTCACAGACAGTCCAGCTTGGGCGAGTTTAGCCAACAGCAGGGGATGTGAGACCATGTCGAAGGCTTTAGCCAGGTCAATAAATACAGCTGCAGTTATCTCCCCTTTGTCCATACCCATAAGGATGGTGTTAGTGAGGTGAAGAAGAGAGGTGGTGGTGGAGTGATTTTTTTCTAAAACTGGCCTGGAAGGGGGTGAAGAATGATATGGTATCTAGATAGTGGTGGAGCTGGGAAAGTACAAGGTGCTCTTGAATTCTGGCTAGGATGGGGAGCAGTGATATGGGCTGGTAGTTGGATGGGGAGGAAAGGTCATCTCCTTTAGCTAGGGGAATGACTGTGGCTTGTTTCCATATTGTAGGGACTGACCCGAGTCTAAAAGACAGGTTATAGAGCAAGGTTAGAGGGTAGGCTATGGCAGGTGCTGAAAGCAGGAGCATTTTGGAATCAAGGCCCGATGGGCATTTACCTTTGGATGGGTTGAGTGACTGCAGTATTTTTAGCACCTGGCCAGGTAAGACTGGGTAGAATGAGAAGGAGGCTGGAGAAGATACTGCAGAGGGAACAAAGGGCAGGGGATGGGGTTGGGAGGATAGTAGAGAAGATGTAGTGGTGGAGAAAGTGTGGATATCTCGGCACATGGGGCACCCTATCCTGTCTTGTTGCATTTATAAAATGGGTAATAGGTAGGTTCTTTAGAGCAGCATGGGGGATAGAAAATTTAATAATATGATAAGAAATTTGACCGAATCTTGGTGAATGAACAGAGGTAGACACGTTTTCTTCACCTTGGTTTGCTAACAGGTATGGGTGGGGGAACATGACATCTTTTCAAAATGTGGATTTTATACTGGCAGCATGATATTTGAGGTGATGAGCCAGGGGCAGGCTGGCACTGGTGCATTTTCCTCAGATGGCATTATGGTATGCAGATCATGACATAAATGTCCTGGTGCCAGCCTGTCTAAGGCACCAGTAGCTTTGATTTTCTCTACCTATTTTATAGGCCTTATATAATTACTTTTAGCTTTATTGGGCATTTTTTGGTGGAGTTTAACAAGGTTCATGATTCACTTTTGTTTTTGCACTGGTCAAGCTCAGGAAGTGGTACCCACTTTGCATTGGTTCCCCAAGATTATGAGTCAGACATTAGTTTACAAATAAATAGCATGCCAGGCTCAAACACATAGTTTTTAGAAAATGCATTAAAAGCCATGTAACACAAGGCTTTGCACTGTATGCTTATTTTTACTAAGAAAAAATGGACTACACAAACCAGTGAGTACTGTTTAGTGCAGTGTGCTTTCCATCTGACCCATTGGCATACGTTAACACACTGGTTTAAAACAGCCACCCCACAGATGGTCCATGATCCAAACTTTTTAGAGCCCTGGTAGCTTATAATTCCAGCATTGCATGTAAGTATGTAGCCAGTGTGGTTCCTGTACCTGCCAAAATAAGGATACAGTTGAGAGGACCCTGTCCCAGCAACTGTGAAAATGCAAAGAGAGGATTTTGGAATAATGGCTCACTCACCAAATCTATATGTATGCTTTAAATAGATTTTAATTTATACTGTCAGCCTGAACAAATCAATCCAACACTTCTTGAATCGCTGTTCACTTCTTCAGGAAAACTGTACATGGTAGAAGAATGCATATAAATAAGTAAAAATAAGTTCTATGTGGGATGGTCCTTTATTATTGTATGGTAAGCCTAGTCTATAATTAATTTTGAATTTACAACATTAATCCAAATATAATATGGGGATATTTTGTGTGCTTAATAGTGAGTGAATTTAGAGTCCATATCATTTTATATTTCAGTTTCTCCTTGATGTGGCACTGAGGAATACAGAAACACTAATAAAGAAATATTTGAATATCAATAAAGCTATTGAACACACTGAAAATATATAATACTATAATAAGTACAAATGTTTGAGTACACTAGTGAATACAGACTATTCATTTGGGTTTAATTAAATCATATTCAACTCAATGAAATGAACTTATGCTGGAACATTTTATTAGAAATACAGTGGGCTCAAATGAAGGACTTATATATAATAATCATTGTATAAGTTGTACAGAGGGAAAAAATTGTCATATATACATAGAAACATAGAATGTGATAGCAGATAATTCTGCCCATTTCTTTTTTTTTTTGTCTTTAGTTTTTGCTGCAGACCCTACTTGATCTACAGTGTAATCTCTACCCCCCATTCCTTACCCCTACAATTCCCTTGTGCCTGTCCCAGGCATTTTTGAACCCCACCACTGTTTTCACCCCCGCTACTTCATCTGGAAGGCTGTTCCAGGTATCCACCACCCTTTCTGTGAAGGACTACTTCCTCACATCTCTCCTGAATTTACCCTCTCCAGCTTCATAACATGACCCCTTGTTATATAGTACCCTTTTCTCTGAAAGATACACCCCTCCTGTACTTATTAACCCCCATGAGCTATTTAAAGGTTTTTATGATATCACCCCCCCTCTCTCTCTCCTCTTTTCCAGGGTGTAGATATTTAGCTCCTTTAGCCTTTCCTCATAGGTCTTTTGATGCAGACCCAACACCATTCTGGTAACCCTGTCTGCATCAGACGATATACGAGGAGAGACTAAAGGAAATAAATATGTACACCCTGGAGGAGAGGAGGTGTAGACAGTACCTCCTTGAGCTCCTGTAGTACCCATGGATAAACCCAGTCTGGCCTAATAGCTTTGTCCACTTTCAGATTTGTGAATCCCTTCAGGACTATCTTCTCTGTAAAGGAACTTGTTTCTAACTCCCCTTCTCCAGTACTCCTATTGCTTTTATGTGGCCCATCCCTTTCCCCTTCCTCTGTAAACAAACTCTGGTCAGAGCCAATATGGCTGTGGAAAGCTCTTAGGAGTAGTAAAACTGTTGAAAAAGAATATGCAGTGCTCTTGCCACACTGGAGTCAGCCGTAACTAGTACTGCAGCGATTACAGTACTGCATATGCATGATACACACAGACACGCAGTTTGCCCAGGAGTCAACCATGTGCAACATGGTGGCACTGACATGACTACTTATGCACAATACTTGTGCATGCGCAGTTTAAATTAGTGCCACCATGTTGTTCATGGCGGTCGTCACTTTTGCAGTTGCAGAAAGGAGAAGTAGTGTACCTGGAAGGGGAGGTGTTTATGCGGCCCACAGAGAGGAAGGGCTGCATACACAGAATTACTGGAAATTATGCCAGAACACTGTGGCAGCACATCAGACAGTGGTCTGGTCACATGATTCCCAAAGTGCTCTTATACAAATCTGATGATAGCATAACATCTGTGGAGCTTGGCCCATGCAACCGTAAAAATCAGACTCAGGTGGAGACTATTAACAAACTAGAGATCTGGTTTGAGACTTGCTTGTCATCACAGTCACATTCTCATTCTTTTCTAAGCAGTAATTTCTGGTAAATGTGCCTTTAATATATTGATCTCAGTGCTGGTAGACTACTTCTGTTTTTTCCTGATTGTAGTAGGTGGGGGTAATAGCAGTCTTGAAGTGGTAGCTGAGGGTGGTGGCACTGTCTGAATAAAAGTGGTACCCATGCTCGTATGCACATTTTAGAAATGACCCCTTTCCTTGTTTTTGCTGTAAAAAATCTGACCCCTTGAATACAAAAACAAGGAGTCAGTTATCTCTGCCCTGCCCCCTTCGCTTCAAGTGAGGAACGTGATTATGGGTTTGCATCAGATGTACAGTGGCAGCCATAGACTCATAATATTCTTAAACAGTAATCAACTGTATGTGAAAGCTTGCTTTTTTTTAATGTGTGCTTTCTTAATGTTGTCAATACAACTCCACCCATTTTGTACTCTGCCTCTTGATTTCTGTGCCCCAAGTGCATTATTTTTCATTTTTGTGTTGAAACCTAGCTGCCATACCCTTGACCACTGTTCAAGTCTTCTAAGGCCCTGTCCACACTGCATTGAAAATCTGTAACGTTTTAAAACCATTACAGACTGAAAACCCCTATCTACACTGCCCTTGAAATCCCCTCTGTAATGTTACAGAGGGTCCAAACCGTTACCATAACGGTTTGCGTTTACATTGGTAATGTTACAGAAAGCGTTTTTGTTTTCGTAACCGTTACAGAAACCTGTTGTGAGGTGGTCAACAACGGTTTCTGTAATGGTTTCAAAGCTCTGTTTAACCCTGTCCACACTACACAAGTAAAATCCTGTAGTGTCTTCAAAATGTTTTCAGTGGTAGTGTGGATGCATTGTAATGTTTTCAGTCTGTACTAGTTTCAAAATGTTACAGATTTTCTCTGCAGTATAGACAGGGCCAAAACGTTAAAGTGCATCCACCCTACTACTGATAATGTTACAGGATTTTACTTATGTAGTGTAGACAGGTCCCGAATATCAGTTTTCAATGACGGTTTTGAAAACACTTTCTGTGACATTACCAGTGTAAACAAAAACCATTACAGTAATGGTTTAGACCCTCTGTAACATTACAGAGGGATTTTTCTGGTGTAGTGTGGATGGGGCCTAAGGTGGGAGGCAGTATAGTGCAGTGATTTAAGGCTCTGAGCTGCAAATCTGGAGACCTGGGTTTGAATCCCACAGCCCCCACTTGCAAACTGTGTGACCCTGAGCAAGTCACTTAACTTCCCTGTGCTCCCAGGTCACACCTGTAAACAAGCTTTCAGCTTAGTGTGCCACTCCTGGTTAAACAATTGAAAAAAAAAGGTCTCTGATCATACTTTTCCATCCTGCTTCAGATTTTGATATCATCATGCAGATTCAAACCTTCCCTTCCTGCTTCTTTGCAATTTCACTTATAAAGACATTAGAAGAGGTCTGGGCCCAGCACTGATCCCTGAGGTACCCCCCATCACCCTCCCTTCCCTTGGAATGAACTTCATTTACTACCAGCCTCTGTCAGCTATCCCCTAACCAATTTCTTACCAAACAGCCACATTTTTTTCTCTCTGAGCCAACACAATAGGAGTCATGCAGAACAAATGTAACTTTCTCAGAAAGTATTTAAGTTACAGGTACACAACTAGCATGAACATTGTTCAGGACAAAATGACCTTTCAAATGAGCCTATTCACTAAGCTGAACTAATTACATTTTTTAGAATATGGCCATCTGATTACCTGAATTTTCATTTTTCTTAACTATTTTCACCTTTAGGATAGCTATATTTAAAAAACATATAAGAATTCAGTTTAGTGACTACCCTCATTTGAAAGGTCTTTTTATCCTGAACAACATACATGCTAGTGGTGTATGTGTAACTTGTATACTTTCTGAGATATTTACATTTGTTTGGCATTACTCCTAATGTGTTCACTCAGAGAAAAAAAAATGAGGCTGTTTGGAAGTGCGGTAGGAGACATACTAACATACTAAGAAGCCAGCAGAAGAAGGCCATTTGGTCTATCAAGTCTGCGCATATTGCAGGGTCCAGAGCTTGAGTTACTGTCCCTGCCCCCCTCCCTACTCTTCCCATTCTCCCTACCCATGATCCTCACATTTCCTCTGTGCCTATCCCAGCCTCTCTTGAAGCTGCCCACTGTGTTCAATAAGATCACCTCTTTTGGCAGTGCATTCCAAGTGTTTACCACCCGCTCTGTGAAGAAGTGCTTCCTGACCACCCTTTTAAACCTCCCACCCTCCATCTTAAGACTGTGCCCCCTTGTATTATGGTTGCCACTCAATTAAAAGAGACTCTCCTATCCAACTTATTTATACCTTTAAATTACTTCAAGTCCTAATCATGTCCCCCCCCCTCTCTCTCACTCCCCTGTCCTCCATGGAGCACATGTTCAGTGCCTTCAACCTCTCCTCATATACCTTGCTCTGCTGATCCACTGTCCTCTTTATAGCCCTCCTCTGTACCTTCTCCAGCAGGTTAATGTCCTTTTTGAGGTGTGGGTACCTGTACTGAACTCCATACTCTAGATGTGGCCTTACCAGTGACCTGTACAAGGGCAGTATAAACTCCTCTCTTCTACTATTGATCCCCTAGCTATGCATCCCAGCATCTTGTTTTCCCTTGCTGCTGCTTTCTTGCACTGTGTGGAGTGCTTCAGGTCACTAGTGATCATCACTCCCAGGTCCCTCTCCTCCTCTGATGCAGATACCAGGACTCCACCCAGGTAGTACTCTGTTTTGGGATTCCTGGTTCCAATATGCATAACTTTGCATTTCTTGACATTGAAGCCAACCTCCCAGATCCTGGACCACCTCCTCAGCTTGTTCAGGTCATCATACAGGTCCTGTATCCCTTCAGCTGTATCCACTCTCCTGCAGAGCTTAGTGTCATCAGTGAATAGGCACATTTTGCCCTTTATACCATCCCCAATGTCATTCATGAAGACATTGAACAACACCGGCCCCAGCACTGAGCTCTTCGGTACCCCACTAGTGATCTTTCTGGTGCCAGATAACTCTTCCAACCACCCTCTGAGTTCTGTCCCTCAGCCTGCTTTCCACCCATCTGGCCATCTTCTCCTTAACCCTGAGATCCACCAACTTCCTGATCAACCTTTTTTAGGGCACAGAGTCAAAGGCCTTGCTGAAATCCAGATAGAGGATGTCTACCACTTGGCCCAAGTCTCCTGTCTTAGTGACGCAGTCAAAGAAGTCAATCAGATTTGTTTTACACAGTCTTCCCCCCCCATGAACCCATGCTGCCTCAAATCCTTGAGACCATGCTCCTCTAGATATTCCACCAACCTTTTCTTTAGTATGGTCTCCCTGAGCTTGCCCACAATTGAGGTCAGACTGGCTGGTCTGTAGTTCCCTGGGTCATTCTTGGGACTGCTTATGTGAAGGGGCACCATATGTTCTGTTCTCCAATCCTGAGGTATCACACCTGACTCTAGTGAACTATTAACTAGGTCTGTCAGTGGCCCTGCCAGCTCCTTGCCCAGTTCCCTTAGTACCCTTGGATGCACTCTGTCTGGGCCTGGTGATTTGTCCACCTTTAATGCTAGCAGCCCATCACTCACTCTATCCTCCTCTATCACTACATCTACAGTATGTTCTCCTCTCCCCCTGCTCCTCTTCTCCCTCCTGAAGGCACTGGTCCATCCGTCTCCCTGGTGAAGCTGGAACAGAAGTATTCATTTAGTATCTCTGCTTTTCCATTATTATCCTCCACCCACTCCTCCCCTTTCTTAAGCCTAACAATCCCTTCCTTCTTATCTCTTTTTTCACTTATATAGTGAAAGGAAGATTTCTCCCCCTTAATTCCTTCAGCTGTCTCCAGCTCCTTCTGTACTTTAGCTTGTACAACTTCCTTACTTGCCTCACTAGCCAACCTTAGGTAATTTTCCTTATCCACCTCTCTCTTGGTCTTCTTGAAATTTCTATAGGCCAGCCTCTTTTCCCTTACTACCTGGGCAACCCCAGAACTTAACCAGCTGGGAGCTTTGGCCCTTGTATTCTTAGCCCTGAGCCTAACACACTGCTCTGTAATAACCAGTATTCCTTCCTTAACTCATTACTTCCAATAGCTTCATATGAAGTCTGAACTATCCATTGGTTACCTGACACAAAATGACCACTCAGATAATAATGAGTTAATGATGGACTACCTTTGGTCCACCGCCATATCTGGTCTGATGCCTGCCAGGTGCCTCTTTAGTACTTCACCCATTTTCCCAAAGTCTGCCCTTCTAAAATCCAAGATTTTGGTCTTAGTCAGGATGCTATACCTGCCCATATCTAATTGGAACTACACTGTACAGTGGTTACTCCCACCCAATGACTTCCTGACCGTTATTTCCTGTACATGCTCCTCATTTGTGAGCACAAGAGCACTTTGGTAGGCATAATCCATGCACAGAATACTTGATGGTAGGAATTAGACTGCCCACCTCCACAGAGGATAGAGATATGTGGGCCATAGTCAGTGACTCCCTGCAACAAACAAGTCAATGCAATAAAGCGTACAGAAAGGCACTGAAGATGATGGGTTTTATAGGGAATGGTTTTCACAGTAGGCAAAGCAAAGTGATTCTGTCACTGCACAGATCTCTATTGAGACTTCACCTGGAGTGCTATGATCAGTTCTGGAGACCTCACCTGAGGAAAGCCCTAGTCAGACTATGGCTCTAAACATCTATTCACTGAAATCCAGAAGGAGTGTGGGTACATGATTGAAACATACAAGTTTCTCTGTGATATAAAGAAGGTAAACTGTTATGTCCGATTCATGCAAAATATGGATGCAGTCACTAGTAGCAAGAATGGAGGTTGGTAGGATGCAAATTCCCTTCAAGGGTTTAAATAGGACTGGGACAGAGCAAGAGGAATCATAATCCCCAAGATGGGCAGTAAGGGGTACAGTACAACAGTGCAGTATTCCAATGGAGTGAGTTAGTATAGCAAGGGCAGAGTAGATAGAAATTCGGTCTCCCTTTAGTCAAGTTTTGTGTTTCTATATTTCCTCTCAGCCCTGCACAATGACACACCATTACCAAAAACCCTTATATAGATACTTATCGATGTGCTTCAACTAATCCCTAGACATCACAGTGTCCTGTGCACAAACACAGAGTCATACCATGGCCTTTCACCCATGCACGGTCATGGAGCAGTCATACAAAGATATGTAACTGTGTTCTACACTACAATAACCAGGCATAAGTGTGCTGTGCCCATACACACATTAGTACCATTGCCTTCCACCCATAGACATACATAACAGTACCCTGCATCAATGCAAAGATATGCAACCTTGACCTGAACTAAAATAACAGTATATAAGTGCCCTGCACACATATACACATTTGTACCATTGCCCTGCACCTATACACACTCCTGTAATAGTACTGTGCACCCATGCAGACATTCACAAGAATGCTGGGCACACAAATCAGTGCAGATAACAGTGTCCTGCAACTTTACACACATTTGTACTCTTACCCTTCACCGTTACACTCCTCTATAATAGAATACATCATCCATAAAGATATTTTACTGAGCAGTGTACTATAAACCAGGCATAACTGCAGTGCACCCATATAGCCATATCATTCACCTATACACAACGACATAAGAGTAGTGAGTCACTGACTTTGAAACATAATCTAAAAGTACTCTGCAACAACACAGAGACATGTAAGAGCACCAGTCACATAAATCAATGCACATAACGTACTGCAAACATACATACCTACAGTATGTAATATTAACCAGCAAAAGCAGATAGCAATGTACACATTTGTAACAATATCATGTTAAGAAGGGGGATAAAACCTTTTATAGGTGCATTAGGAAGTGAAAAAAGATCAAGGGAGGTATACAGAGACTTAATAAAGGGGAAGGAATGTGGGCAGAGGGTGACAGTGAAAAAGTAGGGATACTGAATGAATATTTCTGATCAGTATTCACAATAGAAGAGGAGGGGGAGGTACCTAAACCAAACAAGAAAGAAAGAAACTCTGAATAGGGGGGTCGTTACCAGTCCATTCACAGAAGAAAGGGTTTTGAAAGAACTCTTGAAACTGATGATGGGCAAAGCAATGGGGTCTAATGGCATTCACCCAATAATTCTAAAAGAACTAAGGGTAGAATTAGTAACACCACTGACTACTGTCTTTAACAAATCATGGGAGGATGGTGTGGTACCTGAGGAGTGAAGGAGGGTGGATGTGATTCCCCTTTACAAAAGTGGGAGCAGGGCAGAGGCAGGAAACTACAGACCAGTTAGTTTGACTTCAGTGGTAGGGAAAATGATGGAATCACTTCTGAAGGAAAGAATTGTTGAGTACCTAGAGGCCAGTGGGGTACAGGACCCAAGGCAACATGGTTTCATAGTAGGAAGGTCATGTCAGGTGAACCTAATAGATTTATTTGACTGGGTGACCAAAGTAGTAGACCAGGGAGGGGCTGTGGATATGGCCTACCTAGATTTTAACAAGGCATTTCACACAGTCTCACACAAAAAATTAATATACAAGTTAGCCAGCCTTGGAGTGGTTCCCAAGGTGGTAGCCTGGATAAAAAACTGGCTGTACAACAGGACACAAAGGGTAATAGTAAACGGAGTCCACAGTGAAGAAAGAAGGGTAACTAGTGGGGTACCACAGGGTTCGGTACTGGGACAGGTCATCTTTAATGTCTTCATAAGTGACATTGGAGAGTACCTAGAAGGAAAGATATGTCTCTTTGCAGATGACACAAAGATCTGCAACAGGGTTGATACACAAGGTGGGGTGGAAAGAATGAAAAGGGACTTGGCAGGGTTGGAGGAAAGGTCAAATATGTGGCAGCTCAGATTCAGTGCAAAGAAGTGCAAGGTAATGCATCTGGGAAACAAAAACCCAGGGGAAGAGTACACAATGGGGGGTGAGTTAATAACAATAAAAATTGAAAGAGACCTAGAAGTAATTATATCAGATGACCTAAAGGTGGGCAAGCAATGTGAGAAGGCAGTAAGGAGGGCTGAGGGGATACTGGAATGCATAGGGAGAGGCATCATCAGTAGAAAACAGGAAGTTGTTATCCCTCTGTACAGACAGTTAATGAGACCCCATCTGGAGTACTGCGTGCAATTCTGGAGACCCATCTCCACAAAGACATAGATAGAGTGGAGGCTGTTCAGAGGAGAACAACCAAAATGGTGCAGAGTCTGCACCAGAAGACATATGACGAGAGACTAAAGCAACTTAATATGTATACCCTTGAGGAAAGGAGAGGGGGAAGGGACATGATAGAAACGTTCAAGTATCTCAAGGGAATTAACAAAGTACAAGAGGGCAGTATCTTTCAGAAGAAGAGATGTGCAAGAACAAGGGGGCATGATTTGAAGATAGAGGGGGGACGGCGCAGAGGTAATGTTAGAAAGTATTTTTTCACAGAGAGGGTTTGTGGATGCATGGAACAGCCTTCCTGAGGAGGTTGTGGAGTCAGGAACAGTGGGAGAATTCAAGAATGCATGGGACAGGCATAAGGCAATTCTAGTGGGCAGTAGGAGGAAGTAAGCTGTTGATTAACTAGAATCTACAGCTTATCCATCAGGTAGAAAAATGGGCAGACTAGGCGGGCCAAGTGGTCCTCATCTGCTGTCAATTTCTATGTTTCTATGTTTCGAACCCATAAACACAGACACCACATTGCCAGTAACAGTAAAATAAATATCTGTCTCTTTCAACCACTTTTACAGACACGCTGTTAGCATTGAGCAACAATTCAGATATAACTGTTGCAATAGGGCTTTTCATATCTATCACTTGCCTCAGTCCATTTCCTATTCTGAATAACATCACTGTGGCATTTTGGTTTTTTCTGTTTAAATGAAGAAAATGGTGGGACATGCATCTGGTTTCAAGCAACACTGACAGAGTAAAACCAGTAGTATGTAGAAGAGTTTGTGAAACTGTAAATTGAGCTTCTGTGAAGTGGCCAGTACGTGAAACACCATGATCAGTTGGTTCCTAGCAGGTACATTTAACACCGAATGCCCACTGCTTGCACCGATGGTTATCTTTAGGAAAGTGATAGAAACTGTGTGCATAACCTTTCCCAATTTTATGTTTGCTTGCGTGCATGCGCAAGAAACATTATGTGACAGCGTAGGAGAGAAGTGGGTTGTGGAGGTGCGGCACTGTTACAGCCAAGGGAGGCACTGCATTTGGGGGCTTGGCACTGGTGGACCAATGGCGGCACAGTGTGCCGATGACACTGGTCTTCCAAAAGTGCATCAAGTTGTAACGTTTTCGCCGCAGCAATCAGGGGCTGCCTCATCATTGCAGCATCAGTCATTCTGCTGCAATGAGAGAGCGACCCATCATTGCAGGGCGGAGCGTTAGGTAGCCTAATGCTGTTTGTGAACATGGCGGATGGCTTTCCGCCACGTTCACAAACAGTATTATACAGCCCCATGCCGAGGGGGTGCCCAATCCCCCTCGGCAGCATGTACCCCCCTGCAAACAGTCTGTGTTTGCCGACGGGGGCCCCACTCCCCGTCGGCATATCCTGCCCAGCCATTAATGCGACAGGGAGCTCACCCCGTTGACATAATTCTCCCCCAAAGCTATGTTTGTGCCGGTGCCCAACCCCTTCAGCTATTGCAGCCCCCATATGCCGACAGGGTGCCCAATCCCCATCGGCTACAGTGGCCCCATTAAAAAGTAGGGTGGCACACTGGGAGCCCAACCCCAGCATGCCAAATGTCCACTGAAATGTCCCTGTAAAGCAAAAACAGTCCTGCAATGTTTTTTTTTTCTCTCCCTGTAAAGAAGAAATGGTCCCTTGGTGGTGTCCTGGCCCCCTCCACAACCCCACCCACCACTGCGTGCCCTGCCTCCCCACCCCGTCACCCCATACTGACCTCCAGAGCTTGGCGCGATGATCTTCGGTGGACCAGGAACACGTCTGCACTCTTCAAAGCCGACCGCAAACTGAAGAAATGCCAGTAAGCTGTATAATGTAATAAATAGGGTTTTTTCAACTTTGATGCATATCTGGGGCATTTTTTGGAATTTTGGCACCAGATTTTCAGCATGGAGTTTTTGGGACCCCTCCTCATGAATTCTTTCACTGTCATGGTGTTAATCGGCCACAAAAGGTGATTTCGCAGTCACTACGCGGAATCACCTTTCAGAACTGATTAACAAAATGACAGTGCCAGGGTTCATGAGGTGGGCTCTCAACAAGTCTATATTGCAAATTTGGTGGGAAAAAAACCAAAAATGACTGTTTTATGAGCGTGTGTTGCGCAGCTGCTGCTCACACTTGTAACTTCTTGAGTTTGCAAAATTTTCACTCCAGATTTTCAACATTGGTATTTTAATGCATCTCCTTATGAGCAGTGCAGCTGTCATTTTTCACAACCTGGCTGAAATGTGTTTTTGCGGTTCCGGCGCAGAATAGCGCGGTCGCTGTGGGAAATCCATGTTCAGGGCACAGTGCAAAAATCACAGTGATACTGTTCATTATCAGAGGTCCTAAAATGCCTATGTTGAAAATTTGGTGAGAAAAGTCCATAAAATGACTGTTACGAGCGTGCGTTGTGCAGTTTCCATGCACGCTTGTAACTTCGCACATTTGCAATATTTGCACTCCAGATTGTCAACACTGCCACTTGTCCATAGCTCCTTATGAACAGTACAGCTGTCATTTTTCACATCCCAGCCGAAATGTGTTTTTGCACTTCTGGCGCAGAACAGCGTGCGCACTGTGAGAAATCTGTGTTTGGGACACATTAGAAAAATCACACTGATGCTGTTCATTAGCAGAGGTCCTAAAATGCCTATGTTGAAAATTTGGTGACAAACGTCCATAAAATGAATGTGTTACAAGCGTGCGTTGCGCAGTTTCCACGTACGCTCGTTACTCCGCACATTTGCAATATTTTCACTCCATATTTTCAACATTGTCATTTTTCCACACCTCCTTATGAACAGTACAGCTGTCATTTTTCACATCATGGCCAAAATGTGTTTTCGCACTTCTGACGCAGAATAGCGTGGTCGCTGTGGGAAATCACTGTTCGGGACACATAACAAAAATCACAGTGACACTGTTCATTAGCAGAGGTCCTAGAATGCTTGTGTTAAAAATCTGGTGATGAAAGCCCATCAACTGACTTTGTTATGAATGTGCACTGCGCAGTTTCCATGCACGCTTATAACTTTGCACATTTGCAATATTTTAAGTCCAGATTTTCAACATTGCCATTTCTCTGCACCTCCTTATGAACAGTACAGCTGTCATTTTTCACATCCTGGTCAAAATGTGTTTTTGCAGTTCCGGCGCAGAATACCATGGTTGCTGTGGGACATCAGTGTTCAGGACACATTAAGAAAATCACAGTGACACTCTTCATGAGCACAGATCGTAAAATGCCTATGGTGAAAATCTGTGACAAAACTCCATAAAGTGACTGTGTTATGCGCATGCATTGTGCAGTATCCACATATGTTCAGAACTGCAATAATTTGTAATATTCCCACTACAGATTTTCAACATTGCCATCTCTTTACACCTCCCTATGGATGGTACAGCTGTCATTCTTCACATCCTGCCCGATCTGTGTTTTCGTACATGTGGCGCAGAATGGCACTGTCGCTGTTGGAGGTCAGTTTTTGGGGCACATTGACAAAATCACACTGCCACTCTTCATGAGAAATGAGAAGAGGTCCCAAATGCTTTCCTGACGTGGGGTCACAAAACGACAATGTTGAATATTTGTACTGTAAATACCAACAAACGCCCGAGGCATTATGGTTTCTAACCATACCGTCCTACCCTGTACAGACAGACAGGCATCGGGGTGTGCCTTTGGATTGCCAGCTGTACTGCTCATGCCATCTCACCCCCACCCCCCAGCCACTGACAGCCATCGAGGTGTACCTTGCACTCTTCGTCCCAAGACTTCACCCCACTCTCCTATGCTGCACCCATTTCACCGTATGTCCTTATGGAATGGGGTGCCTGTAAAGACAAACACCCTAAGACACACCTCAACAAGTGTCAATGTCTGCAGAATAGGGTGGCGTGACATAAGCTTGACCATCATGAGTTTACCACACCAAAACACTTACCCCACATCCTGTCCGTCTGTACAGGATGGAGGTGGGGTTCACGTGAAGTTCAATACTTCACTGCCACTCCTATTCTGCATCTGTCTAACTCCTACATTTCCAATGCTAATACCAGTAAGCAAACATTCGGCATTGACAAATGCTTGTTGTAACTAATGGCACAGCAGTGCTTCATATCAGCAAAAAATAAAAACAGGAAACAACAAAACTGAACAAAAAGTAACCACACAGACATATATTAAAGTCAGTTAAAAATAAAATACACCATAACAAACTTTGCTAACAAGTTGATAACATTATAAAAGTGGGGAAATAAAATAATGATACTGGTAACTAGGGCAGTAGAACTCACACTGTTTGTTGCAAAGCCACTGTTTGCAGTACTATTTAAAGTGTCAGGAAACAACAACATTTTGAGAGTAGGTCAAACACTGGCACAGGCCACTACAGTACTCAGATTACAGACAAACACTGCAATGACAGACTGTTAGACACATAAATCTGACAATTTAAAAGAAATTATGAAGGACTCAGCATAAGGATAAGGAGAGTGTGTTAAATCAAACCAAAACGTCCTGACTGCAACCCGTTGCTGACCAGGAAATATTAAGTTGGAATAGGATCTCTGGCAGATGACAATGCTCACAGACCACCCACTGATGTCATGATGCTGCAGATGCCACCGGCAGCCCAGCTTAGCAGAGCATCAGGAACAAATTAAAGCAGTCAGCGGAAAATGGAGCTACGAACATGCACAATTATAGTATTTATTAAGCAGAGGGTAACAAAACAACTAGGGCACTTCTTTAAAGACATTTCTTTATTAACACTACCATTTGCAGTAAAAAAATAAAGTGTTGCACATGATCTTTAAACAGAAAGAAGGGAATTTTTAAATCAAATGCCACAGTGATTTGCATTAGTGGAAGGATACACTGAAAAGTCCAACACGTGTTCCATGATAAGCCATTTTCCAGCTGAGCTTCAATAAGATGGTTGTAGGCTCCACCTACAGCCATAAAGAATGAAGAAAAGTATCTGTTCAGGATATCTTCTTTTTCTTGCTCTTCCACTGCACAGTCCCCACCTGTGCTTCTTAACCTCACAATCGCTCCCATAGTCTTCCTCTTTTCACTTAAGTACCTAAAAATGTCTTGTCCCCTTTTGTTAACCCTTGGGCTATTCTTTCTCAGTTTGCACCTTTGCACTCCTCATCACTTTTCCTACATCCCTCTGCTTCTCTTGATACGCTTCCCTGTCCTATTCCCTCTGTATCTCTTTAAACCTCTTGAAAACTACCCTTTTACACTTCATTTTTTCAGCCACTTCCTTTGAGAACCATAGTCTCTGTTTCCTCTTGTTTTTACTCAGTTCCTTTGTGCAGAGATTTGTTGCCTCACTATGCCCTTCCATGGCTTAGCCCACTGTTCCTCCACCCCACCCAGGTCATCCCCTCCGCTAGGTCCTCTCTGAGGCATTCACTCAGTTTTTTATAAATCTACCCTCCTGAAGTCTAGGACCCTCGAACTTGTGTAGTTTGCTTCCACTGCCATCCTTGTGTTGAACCATACTGTATGGTGATCATTGATCATCAGGTGGCCTCCCACCTTGATGTTCGCAATACTGTTCTTGCTAATGAGCACCAAGTCCAGTATTGCTCCATCATGGGTGGGATTCCTGGCTAGTTGCCAGCACCCTCTACAGGGAGTCCAGCATGTCCCTGCTTCCAGCTGAAGTTGCAGCTATGATGTTCCACTCTACATCCAGCACAATGAAGTCCCCTACCAGCAGCACCTCCCCTTTTTCTTCCATTGTGCCAGTGGCTCCCACCAGAGCCTTACTTAAATTCTGCCCCCCCATGCTGGAGGTCTGTAGATCACACCAGTGTGCATAGTAGCTATGTTTACCATTTCTAGAGTGACACTCAATACCTCCAACCCCTCCATTCCCACCAGGATTCCCTGTGTCTCCATCGCTTTGATACCTTCCCTTACAAAGAGCATCATCCCCTCCTCCCTTCTGTTCCACCCTACCTTTTGTGAACTGAGTACAGCCTTGTATGGCCATGTGTCCCAGCCATGGTTTCCTGTGCATCATGGCTCAATAAAGGCCACTATATCCAGATCTGCCTCTGCCATGATAGCTTCTATGTCCAGAAGGTTATTTCCTAGACTTCTTGCATCTGCACACATGGCTCTCCACATTTTTTTGCCACTTTGCCTGCTATCCCCCGTTTCCTTTTTGCCCTGCCTCTTTCTCACCTCTCTCTTTTTATAGCTCATGTAGAGGCAGTACCTTACCAAAAGGCACTGTGTGTTCTACCTGCCTAAGACCCCTTTCTGGCTCTCTAAAATTCCCCTGCACCTGCACAATCCTAGCCTCGTCCCTAGTCAGGTCATTTGTCCCTAGTGGACAATAACATCCAGCTCCCCCTCCTGCCCCACTGCCCTACCGATCCTTAGGATCCACTTTCCATCCCTCTGAGAAGAGGCACTAGGGAGGCACCTCATCTCCCTCTTTACCTCCCTTCCTGTTCCCAGATCTACTCCCCTCACAATCAAGTCCCCCACAAGGAGTTGCTTCCTCCTCTGCTGAGGTCCTCTCCTTCCCACCTTGGGGCTTCCTCTAGGGAGGACTCACACATTCTCCCTGGCCACTACTATCAGTGCCTCCTCCCTGCAGTCCCATCCTGCAAGAGTGGCAAATGAGTTTTTAGTGGCACTGGCTGAGAAATTTGCCCCCAACGCCACCACCCACAATTTCCTGGAGCCCACCTCAGCTCAGATGGCCCACCTTCTCCCTGACATCCTCTGAGACAATGGTGGTAGATTCAGCGGCCCGTGGGTGGGAGAAGAGGTCCTCTGAATCCTAGACAACTCACCCAGAATCTAGCGACCTCCTCCCTCAGCCCAGAGATGGTCATGCAGATGGGGAAGCACCTCAGTCTTCAGAAGGTCTCTCTGAAAACGTGCCTTCCACAGCCTCTGCACTGTACCACTTCTAGCATTCCCATTACTACACTCACTATGTTAACTAGAACTTTGTACCCTTACCCTAGATAGGATGTTACTATTTTTTCCCTTTTTTGTTTTGCTTAACCCCTTTGTTACTTGACCCCTGATAGAGTGTTGTAAGTTTTCCCTTTTGGCTTCTTTTATTCCATTTTTGCCCTTACCCCAGATAGGGCGTTTCCTCAATTCCAACTCTATAGGTGCTTTTTGTTTGCCCCTTTTAACTCTGCCTTTACTCCTCTGTATGCCTACCTTAGATAGAGTGTTTCCCCACTTCCCATACAACAGGTAGTATTTGCTTGTATGGACTGGTTTTCCCCTGATGTTACCCCCTTACTTTCTTCCAGTAATCAACTATATGGGCAATAGCAAGGAAACAGGTACTCTACCTTACCTCAGTGGACCAGCAGAGTTCCCAGTGTGCATGTCATTGCCTGCGGATTGCTGCCAATGAATACGGTGCCAATCCTTTCAGGTGTTCCACCCCTACTTAGTTCCACTCACACTCTGGGTCATGAACGTGAAAGGGACAATTTGGGTGTGGCTGCCTTTATCATCCAACTGGCACCTCCCCCAGAGGGTATACTGAATTGCATAAAAATATTTGTAACCACAGTGTAACCCCCTTTTAGGGAGCTTACATTAAGTGCCCCACATCTGGCTGCCAATCTCTGGTGCCACCGACTGCCACCCGTTATCCCTGCTGCAGCCCTAGTCTTTTGGTGTGCTGTGGGGGGCCCTGAGCAGTCCTTTTGCTTTATTCCAGCCCCTTTGGCCTCAAGAGATGAGTTGCGAGGTGCCGGCATTTCTCTAATGCTGCTGGCGCTCACACATGTGCGAGATCACCTTTGATTTCTGACTGCTGTATTTCTGGTCTAACGGGAGGCATTGCTGTGGTCCTAGCACCCTGGATAACCTATTTGGGTTCCGGTGACCAGAAGGAGGGCACCGAGAGCTCTCAGAACATATAAATATGAAGTTTGAAATTGGGGTACTCAAGAGGGCTAATGAATATTTATGAGCCTTCATACATACAAATGAAATAGCTGCCTGCCACCTGGGGGTTAGTATTTTGGCAGCAACGAATGGACTATTATTGAATACAAATGTAAAATAATGTAGTCACTTAAGAGGGCACAAAAGGGGCCACAAGTCTATGGGGAAGATATAAATGAAAAGCATTTCTGTAGGTTTCGCATAAGTTTATTGTGGGACACTATGTGAGATTGCCATAGAACTGAGTGGGACTGCATGGGCGCAGCCATGATTGTGATGCTTTGATCCCTTGTTATCAGCCAGTCCAGTGACTGGGCACCCAGAGACTGTGAGAAGGGACTCCTGGGAGAAGGAGTTGACCATTTCATGTGCCAAGGGACACCACCAATCAGAACTTTCAAAGGGCAACTAAATGTGATTGATAATGATGGGCAGCCAACGAGAGGGCAGAACTCTGGGGAGAAATCCCAGAGACTTTGAGAGTTTGTGTCAGTTTTTGCCAGGCTCCTATCGAGTCAGGAGGGATCTGTGCTAACAGAGCTGAATTGTCTGAGGCCCTTTCGCAGAACTTAAGCTTGGAATTGACACTGAGAGAGAAAAGTGAATTCTGTCTGAGATAGACTGAGCACTCTCAAGGTATTTTGGGCTGTGCTGTTTCCTTTGGGAGAGACTCTACTGCAGAAATCCTGCACTGTTGCTGGGACTCGGAGAAGTTGTCTGGAGGGTTTGAAAGTTTCTGGAACTGGGTACAAGCCAGGTTGTGTGGGTGCTGTTCTGAGAACTGGAAAATTGTTGAGAGCTGTGTGCCAGCTAATGCTGTTTTGGAGGCTTTTCCAAAAGTGATGGACTGCGAGAGCAAAAGTGTGAGCAGATGTCTTCATGCCTCAGAAGCCCTGGTACTTCGGTGCATCCCAGTGTGAAGTGGAGCTGTTGTGTAAAGCTCAGAAGACAGTGGCCCAATGGCACTGCAGAAAGAAAGCTAAAAGTTGTCTGGCTGCCCCTAGAATTGCTGAATTGCTGCAGAAAAAGAGTGATCTCTATCAGAGTTCAGAGGCACTCTCTAGAGCCAGGGAGGGAACCTGCTAACCCCGTCCAAGTGGGGTCTGTTGGCCTCAGGGGGTCACTGGCACTTTCTGGGGTGCTAGGGCACCTGCAACCCATTGTGTGAGCTGGACTGTGGAGCCACTCCTGGGTCTGAACCTTTTGAGGTTTGGTGGAATGTGCGTTTAGGCTCTGCAATGGGCTGAAAGAGGCTGAAGGTGACAAGCGGCTAGACCTTCAGTCAAGGGGATAAGCTGCTAGCGCTTCAATCAAGGTTTCAAGATAGCGTGCTGCTGCCCAATACTGTGCCCGCTGAGAACTGAACCCTTCACTCCTGGACCAGAGGAGCCTTCTGAGTCAGAAATGTCAGAGAATCTTCAAACTGTGAGTACCCAGGGCTTGCTCTGGAACCCAAGGGGAGTATTCAGTTTAAATTAAACATGACTTTTCCACCTTTTAGGACCCCGACAGTCAGCCAACCTGCAGCAACATCCAGGCCTGCACCTTATGGGTACCCAGAGAGACTGTGTAATCCTAGCACTGGTACTGGTGGGGGTGGACAACTAGGCTGGTTTGGCCTACAGGCCCTGTTGTTGTTACTTTGCTTTATCTTATTAAAAAGCTTTTCTTCCACAGCTATCCCTCGTCCCGGTACCCCCCTTTCCTCACCACTTTACCCCCAATAAAGCTGTGATCTGTTGTTTGGAATTGCTGTATGAGGGGTATTTTGTAACTGTCAATTGCCAAGTGTTTATGGTTATTGGTATTTGGAAATTATTGGGAATCTGGTGTGTTTGGTGGTTGGTGGAGAGGTGCAGCATCCCAGGGGGCTGTACCAACCAGTCACCTGACCCAGTTATAACTCACTCTGGGTGGAGGAACTGCGCTATTTACTATAACTTTGAAAAAGAACCCTCGACCACCACCGTAGCAGGACCCAGGCCCCTTAACCTGTTAGAGGGTCAACAGGCAGGGGTAGTGGCCCACAGGCACATTCATACATTATAATTGTACGGTTCTAATGTCCAGACTCTGCAATTATAAGACTGTAAGCTCTTGTGATCTATAAAGTGATATACTTTAACCATTTATTATAATGTTTCATCTGCAACTACTTCCAAAACAAGAAAGGAACTGTATTCTGCCGTGTCTAGAACTTCCTAAAATAACAGACTGAAAATGCTAAATCATATTTTAAAAATGTTCTTGTTTAGATAAGCCTTCAAATCATTTTATTGCTAGCTAACTCTATTAAACAATGTTTTTCCCTGTTCACAACTTTATTTTGTTGTTGACTCTGCAATATTTTTAGGCACTCTGATTGGACTCTTTTCAGTTGAGCACCTCATAAATAGAACATCATCAAATAACTGATATAAGCCACCTAGTAACTCAGTGGAAGCCCATTGTACTTCATTGCCGGTGACACTGGTGTGGGAGTTTACTTTAGGAGCTGGGATCAGAGCAGCCAGAACTGAAAGGGTGCTGTCGAGTACAGTGCAAGGCACCCTAGGGAGGGTACATCTGGATTCTGGCATCAGAGCAGCCCCTCGTGGTGAATCAGGAAGCCTGCTCCCTCATGAGGTGTAGCATATACCCAGAGCATTTTGCAGCACCCGAACCCACCAGAAGCAATGCCCAACATCTTGGCTGGTGAGTAGAACCTTTGAGGGAACAGAAAGGTAAAATGGAAAAACCCTGAGTGCTCTGAACCACTTAAATGACAGTAAAAACATAATATTTCTCAACAGAAAAGGACCACTTGAGCTTTCCCGGTGGCGAAGAGGGCTGAAGTGCCATGTGTGACTTACTTCTTCCCACGCTAGTGACCCGGGTTCTGAAATGGACTTGTGTCAATGGGGGTTGGCCGGAGCGGTAGAGAATTGAGAGTCCGGAGGACTGCTCTCCTCTTTTGGGGTGGTGAGACATGTCAGCCCAGCATATGACTGTTAGCAGGTGGAGGCCTAGTATCAGTACAGTGCAGGCAGCAAGAACAGGAGGGTGCTGGAGCGCAACGTTAGGCATGCGAGCCTCCATGTACATGCACAATGCTGTTAAGGCACGGGTAGGGAGAAGTAAAACAGGAAAAATGAAGGCATGGGCTTGATGAAGCCCTGTTCATGTTCCAGTGGTCTGCCCTGCCACTCCAGTCCACGTTAATGCTGGATATGTTCATGGGGGGGTGATGACCCTTCCCCTCTTGCTCCACTGTGAGGGGGAACCCACAGAGATATTCACTAATGACTGAAGAGAGGCAAGGGACCGTCAGAAACTGGGGCAGGGCTAATAAACTGCCCAAGATCCATCAAGGAGGATAAAAACCTTCTGTGGCAAAATGAAAAAGACTGCTTGGCCCACACAGTCTGCCCAAATGTTCCATGCCTGATCTGTCTCTGCAGACGCTCACTGGTCTCCAGCAACACTCCCTCCTCCCTGCTAGTTTTCTAATACACCCCATGTCTATCCCATGCATGCTTGAAATCCCCCGTTTTCAACTCCACCACTTCTGCTGGCAGTCTGTTCCAGGTATCTGCCACACTTTCAATGAGGAAATAGTTTCTCATATCTCGCTTACACTACCCCCCCAGCTTCATCCCATGCCCCATTTTCCTGGTGCTCTTTCTCATTTGTTGGAGACTCCCCTCCTGCACTCAGTTTACTCTTATGAGGTGCATGTAGGTCTCTATCATGTCAACTCTCACTCTCCTCTCTTCCAGGGTGTACGTGTTAAGATCCCTCAGTCGCTTGTCATAATGCTTCTCATTCAACCCCTGTACCATTCTAGTTGCCCTCCTCTAGACCACCTCCACCCAGTCTATGTCTTTTCTGAGGTGTGGCCTCCAAAACTAGACACAGTACTTGGGGGTGGGGGGGATTTCACCAGCGAACGATACACAGGCAAAATTACTTCCCTCTTTCTGCTGGAGATACCTTCACTATGCACCCCAGCATCCCACTAGTCCTACTGACTGCTTTGTCATAGTGCCCTGCTACTTTGAGATTATCAGATATGATAACCCCAAGGTCCCTTTCCTGCTTAGTGTCTATCTGCACCCCCCCATCCTATACGCAGCGTCTGGGTTCCTCTGTCTTAGGTGCATGATGTTGCACTTTTTGGTATTGAATCCACAACTGCCATGCCTCTGATCACTCCTCAAGTTTCTCAAAATTCCTGCAAATTTTCCCACCCCCTTCTGGGTGTCTGCCCTATTGTAAATTTTGGAATCATCTGCAAAAAGGCCTACTATCACTTACAGTTCTTCAGCAATCACCCAACACTCCTCTTCTGTGCAATTTAGCCTCTGCTTGACATTTTAAATTGTGGATAGAAATGAGACAGGAAAAGTGTGACCCACTAGGAAATAAACCCAGACCCCTGATAATTCCGTTCCAGTGCTCTAGTCATTAAGCTATGGGTTATGGGCTAGGAGACCTGACAGGCTTTCCCTTGAACACACATTCCTTCTCCCTAGTGTTGCGCAACCTGCAACTTTGGAACAAGTCATAACCAGACACTCTTCTTCTGTGCAGTTTAGCCTCTGCTTGGCTTTTAAATCATGGCTAGAGCACTGGAACAGAATTATCAGGGGTCTGGGTTCAATACTCAGTGGGTCACGCTTTTCCTCTGTCATTTCTATCCATGAGTTCTTCAGCAATGTCACTTACAAAGATGTTGACAAGGGCTGGTCCCAGTAATCAGCCTTGTGGAACCCTGCTGGCCATTCTTCCATCACTAGAGTGAATGACATTTACCAGCACCCTCTGTTTCCTATCCGTTAATCAGTTTCTAACCCAGTTCACCACTTTGGATCCCACCCCTAGGCTGCTTAAATTCTTTATAAGCCTCATGAGTATCACAGTGTCAAAGGCCTTGCTGAAGTCCAGATAGACCACTTCCACTGCCCTCCTCTGATCTTTTTCCCTGGTCCCTCAGTCAAGAAACCTATTAAATTCATATGGCATGGCCTCCCCCCATTAATCCATGCTGTCAGGGGTTTTGCAGCCCGATAGATTGGAGATACTCTAGCAGTCTTTCTGTTAGCAGAGTTCCATTAACGTCCCATCACTGAAGTAAGATTGGCTTATAGTTGGTAGACTCCTCCCTGCTGCCACTCCTATGTAGAGGGATTATGTCAGCTCGTTTCCAGTCACTGGCACTTCCGGGCCCTGCTCCGTATGGATCTTCACCAGCTTCACCAGTTAGGGTAGCAGCTGACATTGTTGGGGGTGACTGACTGGTGGGAGACTGGACAGGAGGAATGAGTGGTGGCTCAGAAGGCCAAACATCTATATGGAAAACAGAAAAAAGTAGACAATTATTATGTTTTTATTACAAAATAATTTTCCTTTTTCTAGCTAGATGAAAGCTACCTAACAGTATAAAGTGCGATGTGTGGAATGGCATTAAAGGCACACATACAATATCTAGTTCTGTTCCTTTTCATATTGTAGCCAATTGCTTACCCTGGTACCTGGAAGTAGATAGCTGGGTGTCACTTATGTAGTTCCTCACATATGTACTCTTGTAGTTCTTGCATGTAATTTTTTCTGTGATGTAGTAGTGTAATAAAGTATATACATAAGAGAGCAAAGATGGCTTTAATCAAGTTACTCTGTCTCAGTATCTTCTGTCTACCCCTTTAAGTATTTTCAATTTTAATAACATGGTGACAAGGATATTTGCCTACCTTTGCATACACCAGTCTGCTATTGATTGGGTAAGACCTTTCCTGTTTATGTTCTCCCTTGTGCTTGTGCAAAGTGAATATATTGGTATGATAGTGGATTTTAAGAGGTGTGTCACTGTCGATCCAATGCCGGGTAGTCTGTAAGGGACTCGACAGTGTCAGATCAATCATCAGCCAGGCTGATCATGGCACTGTTCTGATCTTGGTGGGCAGAAACTTTGTGTAGTTCAAAAAAAGTGCCAGCCCAATCACAGAGTGGCTCTTTCCTTTGAGCAGCATAAGGCCGTCCAGCAAGCAGAGCTGACTGCATCATGATCAGCCTGTTGTGGTCCCCCCTAACATAAACACAATCCCTCCCACCCTCTGCCAAGTATCCATCCCCCCCCTTTGCTTCCCCTTCTTAATTGTCTGAGACCGGTGTGCCCAATCTTCAGTAATGGTTAGTACCCCCATCCCTCCATTTTCACTGTGCGACACTGGGGAGCCCACCCTCAATGTCGCCAAACATAATACCATGCCCAGTCCCCAGTGTCGGTATCTGAAATAAAGAAAACTGTCCATCATAGCCTTTTTTATTTTTATGTACACTGTAAAAAAAAGACAACTGTCCGTCGATGTACAGTATGTTGCTGCCGCCATTACCTTCCCCCCACCCAACCTCCCACTTAGCACCCACCACCCCATGGCACCCTTACTTTTTAAAACTTTATTTTTATTGTGTTTGAGACAGATGGCAAAAACAGAGCATAGTAGTACATCAGACATTATCAAAACAATGTCCAATATCATGGACAGAGTCACACAGATGAAATGATAAGATATTGTATATAAGCCCTTGTATCTCCGGTAAGTTCATGGCCACTAGTATGAGTCCAGATAGTCCAAGGTATTCCAATAATGTAAAGGCCCACACAGGGGCTGATGAAGATATTATGACTTTACTTGTCATTATCTAATATGCTTTAAACGTATAGAAAAAAAGTATGACTATTGTGATAATCCCAATGAAAACCACGAGCTATCCATAGGTGCTAAAATATAAGAGCATACAAAAAAAACAAAATATTGACATTATAAAATTTATAAATGTCTGCTGGACACTAATTCGAGAAGAGTGGTAGAAAGTAAAGAAAGAAAAAGGGAAGGAGAAAGAAGGAAAATTTGAACAGCAAGAAGTAGGAAAGTATGAGAGTGTGGAGGCCCCCCTTGAGGTACAAAATCAGAATAGTGGGCCATTTGATATAGAACCCATTTCCTCCAGTGAATCTAAAAGTGGGGCAATTTATCCATGTAGCTGTATGTTATGCGTTTCATAGTATAGATATCGATCATTATCGCTCTCCACCCTTCCAATATAGGAATTTGGAGGGGGGGTGCTAGAACCGTGTGATCACTTTTTTTAGCGGCAATGGTAGATATGAGTAACAAGAGGAGACTTGTGCAGTCTAAGTCAGATCCTTCTGGTGGGGTTGCTAGCAAAAGTAGGGAGGGGTGACAGCTCCTGGGCAATAAGTGGAGGCAGTATAGCGCAGTGGTCTAAGGCTCTGAGCTGAAATCTGGTGACATCCAGCAGACCAGACCTGGGTTTGAATCCCACAGCTTCTACTTGCATACTGTGTGACCCTGAGCAAGTCACTTAACCTCCTTGTGCTCCCAGGTCGCTCCTGTAAAAAAGCTTTCAGCTTAGTGTGCTATACCTGGTTAAACAACTAAATTAAAAAAAAAAAAGTTATGGCCTCCAGTTCCTGCATGGCAACTTGACAAAATGGCTGGAGAGATGGGCAACCCTAAGCACTCTTTCTTTTCATTTTCTGACACCGGGGTACTCAATCTCCAGTGCTGGCTAGGTCCCCTCACCATGCCTGTCTTCGCTGTGCAACACTGGGAAGCCCACCTTCAGAGATGCCAATCATAACATCAACACTAGGGTGCCAATCAGTAGTGTCAGTACCTGAAATAAAGAAAAACAACCCTCATAGTCTTTTTTTTTTTCATTTTCATACATCCTGTAAAAAAGAAAACTGTCCATTGACGTTTATTGCACCTCTGGCACACTGCCGCCATTATTCTACCCCCACCCGACTCTCCCATTTAGCACCCACCACCTTACCCCCCACCCCTTACTTAACTGCCAGCATCCAACGCCATAATCCTCTCTGGACTGGAGACACATCTTCACTCTTCAATGCCAGACCCGGAACTGAGGAAATCAGGTATGATTCAAAGTATTTCAATGGGTTTTGAACTTGTCCTCATAACTCGGTAATTTTTGAATATTTTTCCCCCAAATTTTCAACATGGCCTTTTTGGGACCCCACCTCATGAACGAGGGTGGTGAAATTATGCAAATCTATCCTGAAAGGTGATTTCACAGTTGCTGAGCAAAATCATCTTTCAGGCAGGATGTAAATAGTTTATCCACCCTTCTTCGTGAGGTGGGGTCATAAGGAGGCTATTTTGAAAATATGAGGTAAAAATATAAAAAAACAAAGTTATGAGCATACATTGAAATCTTTCAATGCATTCTCATAACTTTGGTAATTTTCAATATTTTGACCCACAAATTTCAACATAGCCGTTTTTTCACACCACCTCCTGAGCAGTCATTTTTCAGATCCTGGTCTCAAAATGTGTTTTTACACTTTTGGTGTGAAATAACCTTTTGGGCTGAAAAGAAGAGAAGGGTATGGGAAAGTCTGAAGGGTCCTGCTATGGATGGCATTGCCGCTTTGCAGGCCACCCACCCACCCAGAGACTGATGCCTGAATGTACCTGAACACTTTGGAAGGGATATTCGGAAGCACTGATAGTGGGGCTATGGTAATGAGAAAATTACAAACCTTGGTACAGAATAAGGGAGAGAAACTATCTGAGTATGTAATGAGGCTGGAGCAGTTAATTTAAAAAGCGTATAGGAAATAGGCTATTTTAGCCAAAGACATGAATAGGATCCAAACTGAGCAGATTCTGGAGGGGGCAGGTCAGTCTGAAATGTTACTGTTGAAGTTAAGATTAGAGAAGAGACTCCAGACTTCTCCCTTCTATGGGAACCTGATGTTGGAGGCCTGGGAAAAGACTTCCGAACCCACTTGAATAATTGCCCCAGCTCACATGATAGAGACTGCTGTAGGCTGCCCCCATGAGGACCAAGAACCAAATGAAGTTGAGTTGTTACACTAGCAGGTGCAGATGTTGAGTGGACAGGTGTCTAAATTGCAAACCTCTCGAGCTAGTGGTCTTGGACAAGGGGTGAGCACCCCATATGACCCCTGGTGGTACAGAAACTTGTGAAAAGTTGAAATGTGTCAGTAAATGCCAGTGGGACCCAGTGAAACAGTGGACTGGGTCCCCAAAGTAGACATGCTCCACAAAGTCCACAAACGCATCTACCCGTGGACCCCCTGAGATTCCCCCCAGCCTGGTGGGCCCCTTAGCTAAAGTCTGGGCCAAAGTCAGGGGATGGCCTGTGAGGTGTTGCTTGACAGTGGCTCCCAACTGACTGTGATATTTGAGTCCTGGTACAGGTGACACCTCAGCATCTTCCTGTGCGGCCACTTGAAGGGTTGGTTGTGCCTGGGGGTGAGTAATCAGTTGTATCCTTATTTGTGGTATGTAGTAGTATACACTGAGTTCCCCCAAAAGGTAGTGGGAGTTCAAGTCCCCCTGGACACTCTGGATCTAGTATGCCCAGATATGGAAATGGAGGGGGAGACCCCCGGTGGTGGTAGGTATGAAGCTCACATGTTTCAAAGATTAGCCAAGCTAAGACAAGAGTTGGGGGGACCTCAATGCACTGACAAGATTCCGATGCACCCCATGGTTAGAACTGCCTATTTAAAGAAACTGTCCATTCTGCCTTCAAGGGGGGAAGAAGACACAGTTAGCATTATTAAACGTGTTGAGGTGAATCCCCTCACAGTGCCCCCAGGGCCTGAGGTCACTGTCACTGGAGTCTTAGAACTACACAAAGCCACTGAGAACCCAGCCTTGCTGATTAATAGTCATTGGAGCAATGAACTGTTTGACCCATTACTGATCCAGGCAGGGGCGATCCCCACCCAGAATGCTTTGATGAAATCCCAAAAGATTACAATATTAGTAAAGAAGAGAGTAACAAATGAGTGGTGATCAGGAAAGGGAGAAGCCTGGTCCACATGTACACTACAGAGATGGTCCAAAGCTGTTCCTCCAGAAGCCCACCTATCACCCAACTGAACCCCAGTGTATTCCAAATTTATGATTCCCACTGCCTGAGGAGTACCAACAGCAACTACGTCAGAAGCTGGCACAATGCACAAAGGTTTTCTCCCTAAGAGAACTCAATGTGGGTGTGTGAAGGGGACCTAGCATCACATAAGGATGACAGATGAGAGGCCTTTCTGAGAAAGATCGAGATGCCTGGCAGCTGCTGACGAGAAGATGTATGAAATCACCTTCAAGAGCTCTTGGCTGCCAATGTTATCTCTGAGTGCAGGAGTTCATATGCCTCACCCATTGTGGTGGTACAGAAAAAGAATGGCGTGCTGAGGCTGTGCATCGACTACCGGACACTCAACAAGAGAACAGATCAGTGGCAGATCAATACACCATACCACACATAGAAGATGTCCTGGCTTGCCAAACCGGGAGCAGATGGTTCTCAGTCCTGGACCTCAGAAGTGGGTATTAAAAACTACCAATGGCAGAGAAAGGCAATGAAAAAAATACGTTCATCTGCCCACTGGGGTTCTATCAATTCAAGAGGATGCCCCAGGGTGTCACTGGGGCTCCTGCCATCTTTCAACATTTAATGGAGCAGGTGGTCAGAGATATGAACCTTCTGCAAGTATTGGTTTTCCTTGACAACCTCATAGTGTTTGGCTGCACCATCAAAGAGCATGAAGAGAGGCTGATGAAGGTTCTAGACTGACTGGAGGAAGCTGGGCTGAAAGTGTCAGTGGACAAATGTCAGTTCTGCCAACAGCCCATTAAATATGTGGAACATAGTGCATCAGTGGAAGGAGTGAGCACGGATCCTACTAAAGTGCATGCCCTGACAACCTGGCCTAGGCCACACAACCTAAAGACTCTCCAGTCCTTCCTAGGGTTCTGTGGTTACTATCGGAGATTTATCCAAGATTTTTCTAAGGTTGTTCACCCACTGACTAATGTACTGCAGGGCTACCTTCCCATGAACTACAAGCAGAAATGCAAGAATCAAGAAACGACTCTCAAGTCTTACTACGGAGTGAATGAAACCTTTGGAGTCAAGTGGTCACCAGAGTGCAAGGAGGCCTTCAGAGAGATCATCCACTGCCTTAAGGACGCACCAGTACTTGCTTATGCAGATCCCACCCAGCCCTATTTTCTCCACACTGCAGCCCTATTTTCTCTACACTGATGCCTGCATGAATGGATTGGAGGTGGTGTTGTATCAAGAACACCCGGGGGGTCTGCACCCCGTGGCATTCACCAGTTGGAGTCTGACTGCAGCCAAAATAAACTATCCGTACACAAATTGGAGTTTCTGGCCCTTAAGTGGGCTGTGGTAGACCAATTTCATGACTACCTATATGTAGCAAAATTCACTGTACAAACAGATAACAACCCCCTCCCTTACGTCAACACCACGGCGAAGCTGGATGCAGCTGGAAATTGATGGCTCTCCGCCCTCTTCACATACAACTATAAACTGGAATACAGGCATGGACTGAGCAACATTGATGCTGATGCGTTGTCCCGCAGACCACATCTGGTGACCCCCACCAGTACCCAAGAACTGCTACCAGAAGCGGTGTAAGCAGTGTGCAGTAAGTTTTTGCTTGGGAACCCAGAGACAGTTGCGCTACCCTGCAGAGTCATTGATTCCTTGGGGGCCCCTCTGGATGCCATACCGGATGCTTATTACTGTACAACCATACCAGCATTGACTTTAAGCATTTACCACAGCCAAATAAGAGAAAGCAAGAGTATTTACAGAGGTAGGACGACAGTCTTAAGGGAGTAATAGCTGCATTGGAGAAGGGAAACAGCCCAGATCGAGTGCCAAAAATCCACCCTAATGTGCCTATCTTACTGTAAGAGTGGGATAAACTGAAACTACAGAATGGCCTGTTATATCAGATTGTCAGTGACCCAAAGACCTAAAAAACCTTTAGACAATTGGTGCTCCCATGGAAGTACTGCCAGGTGGCAATGAGGTTGTTATATAGAAACATAGAAGTTGATAGCAAATAAGGACCGAAAGGCCCATCCAGTCTGCCCATTTCTTTTTCAACCTTATAAATGTGCCATTGGCCTTTGTTCTGTCAGTGGCCTATCTATTCATACTCATCTGTATTGCTCTCTTATGCCTATCCCATGCCTGTTTGAAGCCCTGCACTGTATTCATAGCCACCACTTCCTGAGGTAGGCCGTTCCATGCATCCACCACCCTTTCTGTGAAAAGGAACTTCCTCACATTCCCCCTTAATCGGCCTCCCTCTAATCTCATGCTGTGTCCTCTTGTCCTGCTATTTTTCTTATATTTAAACATGTTAGACCCTTTCACCTTGTTAATGCCCTTAAGGTGTTTGAATGTCTCAATCATATCACCTCTCTCCCTCTTTGCTCAAGCATATACATATTGAGCTCCGTTAATCTGTCCTCATATGTCTTCTGATGCAGTCCCTGCACCATTTTGGTTGCCCTTCTCTGGACTGCCTCAATTTGGTTAATGTCCTTGTGAAGGTGTGGCCTCCAGTAATGCATGCAGTACTCCAGATGGGGCCTAACCAGTGTCTCGTAAAGAGGGATTATTACCTCCCTCTAACGACTTGTGATACCCATACTAATACACCCTACCATCCCCCTAGCCTTACCTACTGCTTTAGAGGTCTGCTTGGATGATTTCAGGTCATCAGTGATGATGATGCCCAAGTCTCTTTCTTCCTTTGTGACTGCCAGCAACTCCCCTCCCAGCCTATAGGTGGCTTCAGGGTTTCTCTTCCCTATGTGCATGATCTTGCACTTCTTTGCATTAAATTCCAGTTACCACTCTTCTGACCATTTTGCTAGTTTATCCAGATCTCTTCTCATTCTGCCCACCCCATCTGGATCATCTACTCTGTTGCAGATCTTGATGTCATCTGCAAACAGACAAGCCTTACCCTCTAGTCCATCTGCAAGGTCACTAATGAAGATATCGCAGAGGACTGGCCCCAGGACTGATCCATGAGGTACCCCACTTGTGACTTGCATCTCTTCTGACTGTATACCATTTACCACCACTCTCTGTTTTCTGCCCGTCAACCAGTTTGCCACCCAGTTGACCAACTTCTGACCCAACCCGAGCCTACCCATCGAGCCTACATGATGACATGGGCCATTTGGGGTTTGAGCAGACCTGGAACCTGGTAAGAGGCAGATTTGACTGGCCCAGAATGGTGAGAGACATCGAAGCTCACAGTAAAAAATGTGCAAGGTGTGTCCAAAGAAAGACCCTTCCAAGAAGGACTGCTCCATTGGTAAACTTAAAAACCCACTGGCCCCCTGGAGCTAGTCTGCATGGACTCCTTATCTATGGGGCCTGATAGCAAAGGCTTCAACAGTGTATTAATCATTACTGACCATTGTACCCGATATGTTCAGGCCTATCCTACCAAGGACCAGAAAGTCTGTACTGTTGTGAAAAAGTTGTCTGAATTTATCACCCATTATGGCATACCACAAAACATTCATTCCTATCAAGGTCCTGACTTCCAGAACAAACTGGTTAAGGAGTGTCTAGCAGCACATGGAATTCAACAATCAAAAACCACCCTTTATTACCGTCAAGGGGACCTGCAGCCCAAGAGACTTAATCAGACACTCATGGACATGCTGGGCACTCTGAACCATAAGCAGAAGAAGACCTGGAGCCAGCATGTACCGCAGTTGGTGCGTGCTTTCAATTGTACTAAGAATAGTGCCACGGACACCTCCCACTACTTGAGGATGATTGGAAGAGAGGCTCTGCTGGCCATTGACCTGACTTTTGGTCTGTCAGCTGAGGGAACCAGCAAGGAGTCATATCTACAGTATACCAAGCACCGCAAAAGCCAGTTTCAGGAGGCATACAAACTAGCCGCAGAATGTGCAGGAAAGGTGAATGCAGGAAACAAGGCCAGATATGACCAAAGACTAAGATGCCAACTATTCATCGTGGGAGACAGAGTAGTATTGCAGAACTTTGGAGCCCTCAGAAGGCACAAATTGGTAGACAGATGGTTGTCTGAACCCTATGTCATCCCAGAGAAATTGCATAACTTACCTGTTTATAAAGTCAGACAAGAGAGGGGTCCTCACACTATCAGAACCAGGGGCAATGACAGCATGGGTGCTCAGGTGCTGGAGCACCCACAAAGTTAAACTGGGCACCCGCAAAACCGGACCATTCACATTCTCTGAGAATATGAATGGTCCAGCCCAGTGGTTTTAATTATGCCATTTTACTGTAATTAATACAGTCTGAATCTATGAGTTTCATTCACTGTGAAGCACGTCTTCTTCTTCTCTAGCCTGGCCAGTGGGGTTACAATCAGGATTTATCTTTTTTTTGAGGGATTCTCCTTAAAATGTCTCTGTTCTACTGCTCTGAGTAACATGACCTGTCTCTTGGAGTCTCAGGGTCAGGTCGGGTCATGTGATGCACACTGCTCATCTTTGCCTATAATTTATGGTCTGAGGTTCTTAGCAAGACAGAAACACTTGAGTGAACATTCCCCACGCTGTCGCTGCTGCAAACGGTCAGTGTAAAATAAAAGTACTTTACATAGAACAGCTGGAAATCTTTTTTCAATAGTTCACATCATCACAACTCAGTCTGAAAAACTATTTTTGTAATTGGGGTCTAAAAGTTACTGTCTGTTTGAATGTGACCAGTAACTTGATGAAAATATAGAATAGGAACACACTGTGTAGTATAGTACTAGAGTGCTAGAAATGGAGGGGTGTTTGGTGAAATCAAAAAATAAGTTTTATCACCAGAACCTGATATGCCCTAGCAATGGGGGGGGGGGGTTATAAACCAACAGTGCAGTTTCTTACTCTCTGAGAGCCCAGCTGTATGGGTCAGAGGAGAGCCAGCTACCCAGAGCAGTGCAATACTGAGAGGTCTGTAACCCTAGCTATGTTGTTTATTTTTTATGGCTGCAGTAGGCAGATCCTGCAGATATTTTGCATGTACAAAAGGAGTGATGTCATGTTTTCTGTCTGTGGAACTGACTGAAGGTGTGAATAGTCTCCTCCACCTTATCCTCATCCAAGCAATGTTTTCTACCCTCAAATAAATACACTTTCATGTTAGTCAATCGTTGTAGGGTACTATTTTCTTTCTTAAATGAGTGGTACAAGAACTGGAACCTGAGTAGTGAGAGGCAGCATTAGTTTTATTTGAGGAGTAATATCCACCCCACCTCCACCTGAGAAGCTCCTAAGGATCTACCCCCACTTTTTTTTTAATTCTTGTGGGAGAGGCATGAGGTGGCTCTATCATGCTGGAACAAGACACACTAGTTTGGGACCTGTATCAAGCAACAGAACAAGTCTGTGGAGTGATCGAGCTGTGGAGCCTCTTCATTTTATTAAGGACTATCATTGCTCTCTCTACTATGCAGTCAGTTGGACATCCCTGCAACACAGAAGAAACAAAAATTCTGCTGTCTGGATCTACAAAGCTCTGACAAACAAACTCCCTTCCTACATCTCAGACTGTTTCAACCGGATCACATCCAGGCCTTACACCCTAAGGATCAATAAACTCATTATGCTGAAGATTCCTATCACCTGCACCCGGTATGGAAGGGCTGCAATCAGCTATTCCCTAGCACTTATCTGGAATTCTCTTCAAAAGACCTTGAAATTGGATACCCTCATTCCTTTAATATCCTTCAAAAAACTGTACATTAGTCTATTCCCAGAATCATGCAACTGCTTCCATAAGGGCTAGTCCTCCACACCCCTCCTTCCCCACCCCTTTTTATGCTACCCCTATTTCTTATCATTCTTCTAGCTTGTTCTCCAACCAACTTCATACAAAATGCCCACCCAAGTCCAACTATCGAGCTTTATCCCTACTATACTGTTTGTTTCTTTCCTTTTAATATGATTTAGGTTTACTGTCATTTTGCCTGGTATATATGAAAATATTTGTATATCTGTCTCATTCATAAATCATTGTATCTGTGTTTATTCAGTACCATGTTTTTTGTGTAAAATTTGTAACCTTATATTGTTATGACCACTCAGGTCCATCTTGTAAATGAGCTATGCTCAATGATGTTCGCCTGAATAAATAAAGATTTTGATTGATTGATTGATTGAACAGAAGATACTTAATGCCTTTATTAAGGACCAAGAGAAGAGAAGATATTTAATGCCTTAAAATTGACTTAAAAACCCTTGGAACAAATGATTATCAGAGCCACCTGGGGCCTCAGAAGGAAAGAATAATTAAAGAGTGAAACTACAACTCCCAAGGAAAACAATAGACACAGCATTCTAATTTACAGTAGGTTGAAAGAGCCACAGGTTTTTCTTAAACATTTATATACTAAAAACATAAAGTTCAGCTTTTGGGATTAACAATATTTGCTTACAATATTCAATATATATATATACACACACACATACATACATACATACATATGTATATATAGTTTGTATATAATTTGTCTTTTTAGTAGTTTCAAAACTTTGAAAGCATTGGTGTTAGTAATGCATTTAGAAATACATTTTTTTATTGTTTTTTTCAGTTAAACATCCAGTTTCATGTGAGTGCACATTTTTTGGGGGGGTTCAAATTATTTTTATCATGAAGCACTGGTGTTAGTAATGCATTTAGAAATACATTTTTTAATTGTTTTAACAGTTAAACATGCAGTTTCATGTGAGGGCACATTTTAGGGGGAGGAGGTTCAAATTATTTTAATCATGGGTGCAGTACTTGGTAAACAGAGTCCTTTGATGATAAAGGGTATCTTTTCTTTTACATTTGAGAAGTATGTATTAGAAAACATTGAACAAGAAAACAATTGGTGATTTTAAGAGCTATTCTGATCAGAGCTGACATTAAAAAATAATCTCAACTGTATTTTTTATTTTGTTTTATCAGGGACACTAAAAACAGGATGTTAACATTCCTGGTGGTTTTATACCCCTTGAAACCTGCTATTTAGGTTTTTTATATTGTATCTTGTCCCAGGCAATCTTCCCAGAGTGCAGTTTGCTCTATTGTTTAATAGCTCTGCGTGGAGGCCAGTGTCTTGTTACATTATCTTTTGTTTCAAATTAACCACAGGCATCATGACAGCCAAAGGAGACACACTTTGAGTCTTAGGGTATGTAGAGCATGATTAATATGTTTTCAGATGCCTAATCTTTCCATTCATGTTATTGCTAGACATACTGTAGCTAGCTTGGCTTGAGGAAGGGTTAACATGGTCAGGACCCAGTAGCAATTGAGATGCATTTGCAGCAAATAAGTCCAGATGTACTAACTTACTGTACAACTGTTAATTGTCACAGTCTGCATTTTCTTCTTGAAATGGTTGTTTTTGCATTTATGTCTATTTTAAGATATTTAATATATTGACCATGTGGTTATGTCATGGACCATAACTGATCTCCAGCCTTAACCCCCCTGTGCCCCAACTTGCATAGAAGATAGTGCTTGTAGACAAATCTAATCATTTTTTCTACTGTGTTCTGGTGTGCAGTTTGTCTTTTTAGTAACTTCAAAATTTTGAAAGCATTGGTGTTAGTAATGCATTTAGAAATACATTTTGTAATTGTCTGTACAGTTAAATATGCAGTTTCATGTGACGGCACATATTTTGGGGGGAAGGGGTTCAAATTATTTTAATCATGGGCACAGTACTTGTAAACACAGCCTTTGATGATACAGTGTATTTTTTCTTTTAAGTTTGAGAAATATGTATTAGAAAACATTGAACAAGAAAACAATTGGTGACTGTAAAAGCTATTCTGATCTGAGCTGACATTTAAAAAAAAATCTCAACTGTATTTTTTATTTTCTTCTGTCAGGGACAATAGAAACAGGATATTAACATCCCCGATGGTTTTATACACCCTGGAACCTGCTATTCAGGTTTTTATAAATGCATCTTGTCCCAGGCAATCTTCCCAAAGTGCAGAACTTGCATAGACGATAGTGATTGTAGACAAATTTAATCATTTTTCGGTTGTGTTTTGGTGTGTTCTGGTGTGTAGTTTGTCTTATTAGTAGTTTCAAACCTTTGAAAGCATTGGTGTTAGTAATGCATTTAGAAATACGTTTTTTAATTGTCTTTACAGTTAAACATGCAGTTTCATGTGAGGGCACATTTCTTGGGAGAGGGGGTTCAAATTATTTTAATCATGAAGCATTGGTGTTAGTAAAGCATTAAAAAATGCATTTTTAATTGTCTTTACAGTTAAAGATCAGCTGCAAATATATAAATATCTATCTCTATGTCTATGACTTTTAACACATGTTCTGTATTAAAACATATGTATTTAACATGTCAATGTGCCCTGTGTTTATTTTTAGTGCCAGTATTGCTAAATAGTCTGTTTAATCACCGAATCTCATGCTCTCATTTTACTCTGTTCAAGCTGGTCTCGTCTCTGTGATTAGTGACTACAACAACGTCACTGTGGTCATGACAGCACCTCGGTTGCATCATGGCTTTTTTTTTATTTAGCTCTTTTACTTTATTGAAACTTGAATGCGGTAACACTGTGTGAGAGTGCGAGCTGGTTTCTGTGACCTCTTAAGCACTGGCAACACGCTCTTACTCAACTGTCTACCAGAATTGCTACTAATGGCACCAACAGTCTTAATTTGTCATCAAGCAGAGCTCCCGTAAATAAAAGCTGGTGCATTTGTCACTTACTCGCGTAAAGGAATTGTTAGAATACAGAGGTCACAGCTATTTAAACAGAGCGTGTGTTTTGACAGCCTTTCAGTTGCAGTCCTGCTAGCTTTGTCTGCCACTTCCAGAGGTAATTGACCTTTGCCCTCTCAGACTTGGTACATCAGAATAAGCTGAGTACAGCTCTGGCTGCATTTTTGCTATGGTTACAATTAAGTCATATACATCTATTCTATCTGTTGAAGCTCAACATTTAAATATTCCAACAGTCTGCTTTTTTCGTGGATTTTTAGCTGCTTTTTATGTTGGGTAAGAGTGTGTTTGTGTGTGTGGGGGGGCGGGGTGCTGGCTAAAGATTTGGTGCATTTTGTTAAATTAATAAAATGTTGCAAAGTTTCTGGTTTCTGCAGATGCTGAGGTGGGAATTAACCCCCCAACCCCCACATTCACCATTACAAAAACACACAAATCCACCACCGCTGTCATCACCTCCGACTTTTTTACATCTAACTGTGAAATCAGCAGCTGACCTCTGTCATACATTGAAGAATGGGAAAACTCAGTGATGTGTTCAAATGACAGTTGAGTTGTCATCACCATCAGACTGGCCCATGTGTGCTGGTAGTAAACACATCAGCTCAACTGAGGATGTCCAGCAAAGCCCCCAAGACGAATGAAATCCCTGCAACTTGCGGTCACTGAATGCCACTGACTCCATTCATACCTGAGCCAGAGAGTCATGGCAAATAGCACAGCTCATTAGTGTCTCCTAACCTCTCTACTCCACCACAAAACACATACCATTTCAACTGAATTGCTCTCGCAGACAAATGCTAATTTTTTTTCTTAGACTGTGCATTTCTGTTTGTGGGAATTTTGGCCATTTTTATTATCTTTAAGCCAGTCAGTTTGCGATGCAAGCTTGCAAAGTAGTGTACCTGTACTACTGCTCTCAAACTATTAATGCACAGTAATCTGTGGACGGTCACTTCCACGCCCACATGTCCAATCTTGTGTGAACACCGCTGAACAATGTTTAACTGTCTGTGTCAAGCAAACTTAATAAAGGTTGATATTTCAGATGTAGTAACAATGTCCTGGAGTGGTGTGTGTGTGTGCGTGTGCGTGTGTGTGTGTGCGTGTGTGTGTGTGTGTGTGTGTGTGTCTGTGTTTTAATGCATAGTACTGCAAGGCTATTTACTTTTGTTCACAGACACACCTGTTTTTAATTACTCTACTGATGAGTGCAGTTTATGGTTTATGTTGATTTTATGAACACCTGTGAGCTGTGTGATGCCCCATGAACCCTGAAGGCTGAACCATATAATGTGAAAAAAAAAAAGTAATGGAGAAGTGTGGTTATATGTTTTCATATGGATTTGTCCTAGGGGTTTATGGGGGGGTTAACCATGACAACTCACTGTATCAAAAAAATAAAGCAGCAGGCGGAGGATCTATTTTCTTTACAGAATAAATAAAACTCTTAGATATTTAACTTTTTAAAATGAAAATTATTATCAAAATATAGTTGCCCATTTTCTACACACATTAATACCCTCCAGGGTGGGTAGTATGTGCTAGTCCTGCCCTTCCAGGGGCTATAATTCCCTCTGCCTGCAGCATCGGGCCTCATTAACCCCCTGAGCGGCCGGGTATAGCCCAATACTGCTCACCCTGTCAGGTATTATTGCTTGCATAATTCTCCTAAAAATCTATGAACTTGCATGCTAGTGCATGCAAAAATGCAGGCAATGATGGGCAGTGTATGTATTCAAATTAAAATAATTGAGATCCATTATGAAGTAATACTCATTTTCTCCTGGATGCACATAACTTCTTGTTGAAATTAGAAAATGTGGTTAGTAGGATTTGCATCAGTCAATATGCAGTGTTGTTGTGAAAGGATGCAAATAATCGCAATTGCTTAAATTCGTAGAGAGGGTAAGATCTATGCATCATTCTCAATCATTTACTCATGTCCTGTTAATACATTCAATTACCGATTCTTATACTTAATTGGAATTTTCATGCGGAGAATGACAACACAGCCCATCTATTCTGTCTGAACCCACACTCCCTACCCCAAAAAAATACTGCCACCCTGTGGTCTCATTCTGACTTCAGCTTTTTATGGCCATTTATTTTGACAGATGGTTCCGTAACAGACAGTTATGATTTAGCACAGTGAAATGCATGATCTTTCATCTGGGACTGTGGAACACAGGTCATGTCTACACCGTTTTGGGGGGGTACTATACTGTAGTGTTTGAGTTTGGAGAAGGAGGGAGGTGCTCAAAGGGGGCACATTTAGAAGGTATATAGGGGTGGAGATTCATGGTAGATAGAAAGATGCATTAGTGCATGAAGAGGGTTGTGGAACTGTGACATGAACTTGTTGTGGAGCTGGTAGTGGCTGTTAATGTGGATGGTTTCAAGAGAGGCTGATGCTAGTATAGTGAAATGGTAAGGCTGAGTAATGACGACCATTTGGCGGGCGTGGGGTCTGAGAGGGTGGATACCCTGGGTGAGGGGTGAGTGAACAGGGCAGAAACAGTGTCAGATATGGGCACTGAATCCTGAGCAAACTATTGTTGTATGTGTTTTTCATATTTCTGTTATGACTTTGTGGTACATTGTATAAATTAATTATATACATTTTATTTTGTAGGCACTTTTGTACAAGCTAATATTATTAAAATGCCATACTGCACAGCATTAGGATGCAGGAATGGAGTAGGTTCTGGTAGAAGATTTCACAAATTTCCGAAGGAACCAAGTAGGCAACAGGAATAGTAGCAATGAAGAGAGACAACTGGTGGCCCACAGAACACAGTGTACTTTGCTCTGATCATTTTACTGATGATCAGTATTTGCTGGATCAATTTCTGTTACAAAGTATTGGTTTTCAGCCTGGACAGAAACATCTCAAAATGACTGCTGTGCCAACAGTGTTCTGTGAAGGGCATTTCATGTTACAGTCAGTCAATGGATATGAATCAATTTTTATTCAATCTGACAATGCTCAAGTAGCAGAAATAATTGTTCCAAGGATAGCTGTTAAGAGACATGCAATGAACAAGTCAGTTGAGAAGAGACGAAAACTAGAGGTGAGTTTGGTATAATAGTGGCTGTTTAAAAAGGTGATATGAAACAAACTCCACTCAGAAGAAAGGGCAGTAACTATTTGGGGAACAGCAATGTTCAGTACTGGATCCGGAACTGTAATGTTAGGTTTTTGACCTGGTAGCAATGGTTACACACATACACACACACTAGACATACCCCCTTGGCTAGGGTGCCAGCCAATCAGATCAAATGAAATAAAATTCCCATTTTCTAATCAGTATTGATTTACTGTATACAGAAGCAATTGTTTCATATTCATAAAGGAATTGATGATACTGTACAATTACAGATATAACGTATTTGATAGAGCATGCATTATCGTGTACGATTTTTTTTTTGCTATTTAGTTGTTGCATTTAAAGTACTGTTCTATTCCACATATAGTAAATAAAGCACTGAAGATAAAATTGGCAACTAATCATCATCAGAGTTCCTCTAAACTAAATGTTCATGAAGAAACACTCACATCTAATTTTAAGGAGTTATGTAGTTTTGCGACACAAACTGATGATGTGGTATGAATTTCAATAATTACCTTTGTAGGAATTAGCACCATGATACACTCTAAATTGTTGCATTTATATTGTAAGATAACAATTATTCATATGTTGATGCAACTGTTTGATTAGTACACTAATAATTATGTTTTCCATGTACTGTAATACTTAGGTTGTGCAATCAAAATTAACTCAGACTCCAAACATATTCCCGATGAATGGTGTAAAGAGTAAATATTCAAGAGGTACTCAGGCTACTCATTGTGCCATCGATAAAGGAATACAGTCAGAAACTATGACCGTGGACTCATCATCAGTTGGAGTGCAGTGCATTTTTGATATTTCACATACAGTGGATGGCAATAAGTATATAGCATCGGATGAAGAAGGAAGTGATATTGATCTCAATGACGAACAAGACATTTTAGATCCAGACTAGGAAGTCAACGATATGCATGCAGGAAATAAAAAAAGCAGAAATGATCATAACTCAACTAAATAAGTTACTGTATACTAATTTCATTGTTTACACTACTGTTATCTAAAGTAGAATATTAGTATATCCACATTTTGGATGTGGTTAACATATATCACTTTTTTTTAACATTGTTAATGTTTCAATTACAGATACATCGAATTGCATCATACTGATGATCCAGTACAAGAAAAGAAATTCATCGTGTTTGCCAGTTCTATTTTATTCCTACTTCAGCGGTGCTTTACGTGCAGGGAAAAATGTAAAGTTTTCATTCAAAGGATATTTGGGAGTTTAGTTACACTGTTCCAAGTGTGTCCAAGCGGGCACCAAATGAAATGGGAAAACCAACCTAGAAATTCATTTCTTCCTGTCTGCAATCTTCTGTTAGCAAGTGGAATTTTCTTCACAGGAAGTAGTTCAGTTAAAGTGATTAACCTCCTCAAATCATTAAATATTGCTACCATTTCACAGCGGACTTACAGTTTGATGCGGAAGGCATACCTCATTCCAGCTGTTATTAATGTGTGGAACAAAGAAAGACAAAGTCAGATTGCATTAATCGGGAAAGAAGGAGCAATTCTTGGTGGTAATGGCCGTTGCTGCTCTCCAGGGCATACTGCAAAATACGGATCATATACAATAATGGATATTGTGGGTGCTAAGGTGGTGGATATTAAACTTATTCAGGTGAGTGGTATATTAAATCAATAATTCACTGTTTTCTTTTTAATTATAACATATTCTTAGATCATGTATTTTTTATATTTACTAGAGTAATGAAGTGAAAAGCTCTAATGCAATGGAGTTAGAAGGTCTAAAAAGTGGTTTCAGGAGTCTCAGAGAAGACGGTGTCAAAATCCAGAGTATTACCACAGACAGTCACACAAGTATAAAAAAATATCTACGTGAATCAGAATATGATGTGAAACACTGGTTTGATGTTTGGCACGTTGCTAAAGGTGATTATATTTCTGTGAAATAAATGTATAGATATTCATTTGCAGTAATAAACAATTGTTGTTTGTATCTATAGGAATACGGAAGAAGCTAGACAGCAAAGGTCGAAGAAAGAACTGTAAGATTCTGAAATGCTGGGCAAAGTCAATCAACAATCATGTCTACCGGTGTGCTTCATCTAGCATGGGTGATGGTGTCCTAGCATTGGCTAAGTGGAAATCCATTCTAAACCATGTAACTAATCAGCACACAAATCACAGGGAACAATTTGACAGATGTGCACATGAAGAACTACAGGAAAGGAAATGGATTGTGAAGGGTGAGTGTTTTAAAGCAATATACTACAATGTAAGCAGTACTTCCTGTTCACCCTTGGTTATATTTATATGATCCTTCCGCTTATGTGTGGAGCTCCTCCTCCTCCTATTCTACTCTAACAGACCCTTTTGTTTTAAGTTTCATGTTGTATGTTCACAGGTTTTATTCAAAATATCTTATCTGAAAAATATCAGGGCAAGAGGACACAGCATGAGATTAGAGGGAGGCCGATTAAGGGTAATGAGAGGAAGTTCTTTTTCACAGAAAGGGTGGTGGATGCATGGAACAGCCTACCTCAGGAAGTGGTGGATATAAATACAGTTCAGGGCTTCAAACAGGCATGGGATAGGCATAAGGGAGCAACACAGATGAGTATGAATAGATATGCCATTGACAGAGCAAAGGCCTATGGCACATTCATAAGGTAGAAAAAGAAATTGGCAGACTGGATGGGCCTTGCGGTCCTTAACTGCCATCAAATTCTATGTTTCTATGTTTCATAGGTACAAAACCATTCAAAAAAATGGAAATGATCATTTCGAATAAGATCCTGTGTAAGGATATTATGAACCTATCTCTAGCTCAGCAAACGTCAGCGCTAGAGTCCTATCATAAGATTAGTACATTTTTTGCTCCCAAAGGTGTGCATTTCTTCTATGAATCTATGCATGCCAGGTGTTTAGTTCAACTTAGCTTTCAGATAATCCGATAGCTTTACCCCATTATTCATTTGATAAGACTGTTTTACTGCATTTTTTAGGTTACTCATTGCAGCACTACACTTTAATGAGAACTCTGCCCATTCACAGTCTGAGACAAAAAATGGCAGGAAAAGATGAGGTGTTTCATTTCCAAAGTCTCAAAGTAGTGAACCTGTGGTCAAAGAAGTGAAAGTGCGTGCCACATACGGTATTTATTTTTTTTTTAATTTTTTGGTCAAGTAATTTAGCTCCATTTTTTTTTTATTTTAATACAGGTTTGTATGATAGTTTAAAAATACAATATTCAGTTATTATGGATTGCAGAGTGGAAAGGAACCAAACCATGGAATACGTCAAGGTCATATAATTTATTAATCTAGTAAAACAATTTTTTTTTTAAATTGGCATTAGGGCCTTCCATCTTTATTGTGAAAGACCACTTTGTCACCCTCTCCTTACTGCCTCCCTAATTATTTTACCCATTTAACTCAGATTTCTCCATATATGGGTATTCCCTTTAACCCTCTCCCAGTCAATCCATTTATCATGGCCCTGGTCATTCCTCCTTCCTCCACGCTGTCTTCCTCACCCATTGTAATATCACCTCTACCTCCAAATGCCATCTGCAGTTCCCTTTTACATAGGACAACATCCTTTGTATGCCCCTCCCCCACTGAAGTGTGGTCCATCCCCTGTCTCATTGTCTTACAGTTTCTCTCCAATCCAGCTCTCCCCATCCTGTCTACAATATGTTGCATCCCTCCCCCATCTGATTAACATTTGTTTCCCCTTCTCCTTCTGGAAGTATTTTCCTTTCCATTGCCGACATTTGAGTCACTATTGGTATCCGACTCCCTTCCCCCGTCCTCTGTATAAGTGACCTCATCATCATCAGAGTATGCTTTTTTTTTATTTCAACAGATTATGTTGGAAAACTTATGCATGAAGCATTTGCAATTCAAAATTCATTCCCAAGCTACAAGAGAGCGTTACTTAGTATGAACAAATCAGAAACTCCACAACCACTATCAGTAAAATTTGTAAAGAAAGACAAATATGTTCAAGTTAACTTGCACAAAAGCAGATTCAATAAGACCACCACAGTATTCAGGTAATTATGTATTTTTGCTATTTATTAATATTGCTACATCTGATAATTTCCAAACTGGTTAAGCCTCTTCCCCCTTATTTAGAAAGAAACCACTGGACTACTGGGGAAAACATTGTCCATGATCATAGTGATTGGGTTGTTAGGAGGGGTGGGTGTATTATTACAAGGGATATGAAAATGTGTACATTTTTTGCACTTGATGGATTGGGATAGAGAGACTGTATTATTGCGGTCCCTGGCTTGGGTGCTGTATAACGGCATGGATGAAACCTGATGTCGGTCTGAAGTAACTGCAACATTTTATTTTGACACATTTCTGGACTTTTCAGCCCTGTTTGACACCAGATCAATTGTAATTCCTCTGGAAAGCCTTATAGCCTGTGGAGGGTCCGGTATAGTCCATAACATCCACCTAGGATGGTATTATTTCGATTAGAAAATGGGCCACTGTATATAGAGGTGTATAATGCTTTTCTGACACAGTAGAGTAGAATCACATTCCATGACATTTGAACTGTGGTTCACCAGCATTTTGAAAGGGATAGAATTCTATAAAGAACAACACTCCACTATACACTGTAGGGCCCAATATTCAGACTGCACCCATCGATGTTGCAAGTGGAGATATTCAGACCTGGACATGCAAATGTGGTAATAATGTATGCAAGGCACAAATGGGTCCTTTGCATGTCATCAATGGCCTGTTTGCATTAGTTGATCAGGGAAGCCCACTGAAATGCACCTGGAGCTCTGTTCAGCATATGGTGTGGTCAGAGGGTTCCTGGGACACCCCTGGACCAGTAGCCTTGATCAGTAATAAAATATAGAAATCCCTAGTAGTCCAGTGGCAGCCCCTTCCACCCATAGCCATGATCACAGGTACAATGAAAGAAATAGAGAGGTGTGGTGGTGGGGGGCACTGCTAGAACATCAGTGATGGGATCACTGTCATTTACCAGCCAACATGACTATGGTGGGAAGGGGTGTACCACTAGACAATCAGGGATGATTTCTATTCTCTGCTACCACAATTGTGCTATTGAGAGGAGGGATACCACTAGACTACCAGGGATTACACTGGTTCATTTTCACCAGCGAACGCTGACACGGGGCATGGGAGGGTGGGCACAACTGGACTACCAGAGTTTTTATTTATTTCATTTACACCAGTGATCATTGCTACATGGTGGAAGTGGGTACAACTAGACTACCAGGAATAGCCTCTTTTTACTATTTTTACTAGTTCTTGTGACCGGGTTGTGAGAGGGGGGCATTTGAGTCCATTTTTTCTAGCTCAACTTTGTGCCACGGTATGCGGTGTATCCAGGCAGAACACCTTTGAATATCTAACACTGTATTACATTGTTGTAGCAAAATTTGTAATATTACAAACATAATGTAGACTATATTATGGATTGTTCATTCCAAATACTATTTCTATTTTCCTGTTTAGTGAAACTACTATGCCAAGAAATAACCAAATGTTACTAAATGGAACTTAAGAGTAAATGAATATCATGATGAAATCATTTATTGTCCAACTCAGATTTTGCAGACAAAAAATTCAAGGACATGGACTAAATATACTGCAAAATGCATAAGAAAATGAGATGAACAATATATTTTCAACAAACTTTTAATGGAGATATACTAAGAGACACAATATATGTTCTTGAATATATATATTTCCTGTTACAGCAATTCAAGATTGAATATATTTAAAAACGGTGAGGCAATATTGATCATACTGCAATATCAGTATTAGCTGAATTGAAGATATATTGAAGTAACAGTTTGTTGTTAAACAGTATTTCACAATTCTTGATTCTAGAATTGCATTTCATAAATTATCAAATACTTATTGAATGCAACAGTATGCCCTCCCTGCATACAGTATAACGTTATTAACTAATTAAGAATTTTAAGAATTCAAACCTGTACTCATTATTAGGAAATTGATATAAGAGGAAAGGGTAGGAGTCCTGGATAGTTCTGGAAACCACAGAGAAGTGGGACCATGTCAGGGGGCTAAGCTTTAGAACAGAGAAAGGGAAGCTTGAGGATAGAACTCAGGTGGAGGAAAAAGAAGGAGTTACGTCATGGAAGAGGGTGGTGGAACCATTGAATGCATTGTCCGAGAAGCATGTATGAGTAGTTACTGTGGTGGGTTTCAAGAGAGGCTGTGACAGGCATAGGGGAGAGTGAGGCTGAGTATTGTCTCTCTATATGATGAAACTGTGTGGGGGGATGGGGGGTTAGGAGGATGAAAATGGTACCTGACAAGGGTACTGATTCTCAGGCATACTTGATATACAATGATGCTTACTCAACTGCCATTTTAGAATGATTCTATGTTAGTATATAATATTATATAAGCATTACAACCAATTCTTGTTAGTATTTTGTTTGGGATACGTATAGATTTGATATACTGCATAGTAATTTGACTTGTGTAAAAAATAGGTTATAACAAACAATTGAATTAACTTTCAGAATTATTTGAAGATGTTACAAGTAAAACACCAAATACATACTTCCTGACTCATTACATAATATCACATCAGATATAAATTAAATATTGGCATCCAGTGTATTCTTACAGCGCTCTGTATCCAGTGTATGTATCAGAAGGATATTTCTGCCATATCTTGCTCATGGCACATGCTGGAATTATTCATCGATTTCCTCTTCCAGGCTTACCAAATATCCAGAAAACAAAATTCTGATATGCCATGTGCCAGTAAATCCTAATAAACATAAATTAATAATAAAAAAATTGTACTTAGAATAAATCATTAGTAAAATGACTTTCAATTAAGCAATAAACCTCTTCAGGGTGTGGGTTATGTTGGGATTTACCCATGGCTGATGTATTTTGGCCACAGGGTTGCAAGCCAAGTGGTAAAACCAGGCAAGTCATGGTTAAATCCCAGCACAGCCCACACCATGGAGTGGTTTATTGCAGGTATACAATAGCCTCAAATTAGTAGTTAGTACTTCTGAGGGTGCAGTGGCATGGTGTTGGGGGGGGTGGTTGCCACCCATGGCTGATGACTGCTGTGTTTCGCATTGCAGTGCAGCAGCACGCCTGTTGGTGGCTGACACTTGAGCCTTTAATTACAGGCTTAACTATGTGCAAAGGTATGTGGTGCACCTTCGAGTTGTGTCAGCATATGTGTCGCACATCCTGGGATGAGTATCAGGATGCTCCGCATATGCATGGGCCCACCTCAAGAGATGTGCCACAAACACTTACCATTCCACCCGAGCACATTGGCACTTGTGATGTGCAAGTCCCTCTTATGAATATTTCACTAGGGCACATTTCTGGTGTTGTGCTGGTGCATCTCAGTTGTGCCAGGCGCAATCCATTTGAATATCTGGCAATTGATGTAACTTCAAGTTACCAACATGAGGTGAACCAATCAATATTGCACAGCATATTAATTCCTAATACATAACTGCAGGTCCCCATAAACTGGAAGTGTGTAAGGTAAACATAAATACTGACAGTTTCATCCTGGATTTGCAGATTTATGTTCTGTTTATGTCATCATATGAAAATAAATATGATATATGGAAAATCATATCTGATTGACTGTTTTAGAATTATAAATGTTATTAAAACTATTTGCTATTTATCCAGTGCACTGAATACAGATCACCATTTACAGTGTGTCAAACAACAAATAAATAAATTACTTCATTATCAACTCGCAAATGCTTTCTCTGATTTAACTACATAAATATTTTGAAAAAAATAGTGTCAGTTAAAGCAGCTGTTCTACCTATCCAGGAAGTGATCAATTAAGCAATAAGCCACGAGGGGGTGTGGGTTATCGGGGGATTTACCACGGCTGGTGTGGTTTGCCCACGAGGCGCAGCCGAGTAGGTAAATTCTCACCAGCAGTGGTAAATCCCCCGATAACCCACATCCCCAAGTGGCTTATTGCAATTATGCCATAAGTGAAATATTTAATTGATTTAAAAAAAAATGCATCTTTTAAAAAAAAAAAAATATAAGGCAGTTTTTGTTACAAATAACCTTGCACAATAAAAAAAATAGTCCTGGCCAAGCTGGTATCAGGAGGACTGTGGAGTTTGAGTTTTGTACTGCGGGTGACGGTTACCTTTTCATCGGGTGAACAGCTGTTATATTCGCGCAGTGACGGCAGGCTGATGGATGGGAGATGCAGGAGCAGTTTGTTGTAGTAAGTGCCCTGCAACTTGAATGCTGCTTTGTGGTTCGGTTTCAGGAACAGACTGACATATTTATTTTATTTTGGCTGGGGCAATCAGCTTGAATGATGTATTTTACTTTTTTCTTCTTTTTTTTTTTGTAACTGCGAGGTATGAACGAGGAGCTGGGAGACCGGAAGCATACTTGTAGTGCAGCAACAGCGATGGAATTCGGATGGAGTGAGCATTACAGGAATATTTTTGAAAAGGTTTCCCACATGCTTTTTTTAGGAGATATGCGAGCGTGAAATTTGTGTTTATGCCAGGCAGTTTTTTTAAACAATGTTTTGTGAGCTGTGGGAGAAGGTTGGGAGGGTGCCGTGCTGATTTATGCTTAGCGGGGAAAGAAGATAGCGGCTACACTTACATGATGTTGAGGTTGGATTGTTTTTTTTTCAATATGCGGCTGGCTGGCACCTTTTGTGATGATTATCAGAGGATTTACAATGGAGGTAAGGTGCCAGCCTGCCATTCTCATTGGTCGGTGTCTGAGGTCCATGGTATAATTTCAGTTTTATGTAGGTGTATGTAAACTACAGCACCTGCCTGACTGGTTATCTTTGACTGCAGCTATCAACATGGCGAGAGGCAGAAATGTAATCAACAACAACGGACAATTAAACAGAGTACGAGGTGATAATACAATGCTGATGAGAAAGAGTACCAGGTACATGATCAGCAAATCACAGAGAATAAACTGATGAAGAATCTCATTTTTTTTCACACAGTACTGCTGCTTTACATGACCTAAGAACACTGTCACTTACTCCTCAATTGTATGTTCATCTCTGACAGGTCCCTCATACTGAACATACTGATTGAAGGATGATTCCATCATGTACTGGTCCAGACAGTTGCTATGGAAACCTGGGTGTTCAGTGATACATGTTATATTCTCAAATTCAGCAATCCTACATCTTACTGGTGCATAGAATGTGCAGAATCTATCCTCCAAATGGGTTGGCATTGAAGAGCAGTTCCCACAAGTACACCTATATAATTATAGGAATAAAATAAAGCTATGAAGGATTGACAAGTTTAGCACAGAACTGCATCAAATAGAGACAGAACCACTGTTTAATCAGTTATCAAAATGATTCATTTTGTTCTGTTAATCAGTAATTTATGAATAGGGGCTAGATAAACATTAGTTTAAACACCACCTGGGACAGGGATATGACATACGGGGATAATAAAATTAAATTGATGTCGGGTTGTGGTGGTAGGCAACTAGGGAAGGGAGATAATTGGAGGATTGAGCTGGGTGTCGGCTCTCTCTAAGCGACAGGAAAAATGTTGGGTATTTTAAAGAGAACATTCTATATGCACAGACATACTGGTGGTGATCAGGTTGGTTTTGGACTGGTACTTTTAATACCCAGGCTCAATTGTCTGCTAAATTGCAACCTTGCCAGGGATATTAGCCAAACAGTTCCCGAGATTTTTGAAGTCCATTCTCTAATATACTATTTATTTTTTATAGGTTTTTCTTCTTGAGGTCACTGTAGGATCCTCCTCCTCCTCCTCCTCTTCACATTTTACTCTGGCCATCAGCAGCCATCACCAATCACCTCTCTGCCCACCATCTTGTACTCTCCCATGACCTACCACACCCACCACCGGGGGGGAGGTGAGGGACCCCAAATACTGTGCCTTCTAGCACCGGCCTACACTATCTGTCAAGCGTGCACCGGATGAAGGACTCCCCCCCCACCGAGAAATGGAGTGCAGTCCTTTGGAAGCTTGTTCCATGCCACCCCACTCCCCCCGGACCCACGACAATCCGTGCTTCTAGCCGATCACAGGTCTTCTACACAGCACAATGTTTGGTATCCAGATCTTCAACCCTTACCACCACCAGGTCGGCTACATAATAAAAAGTTTTTAATTTATCCACAACATGGTTTTTATGAAGTGCTCAATTATACACAAAATGATCAGCTTAAAAACATAGATTGCCATATTTATATTACTAGACTCACATACTGTATTGTAACGTATGCATTTCACCATACCAATCCAAATCAACCAGATCTTGAGCATTATCCTCCTCCTCAGATGTATCTGATGATTCTTCAACATCTGCTACATCACTAGAAGTATCATCAGCAGCAGGCTCGAATGAATATGGAACTACAGTATAAGGGATAACCAAGGCCCCATCAAGGATAGTCTCCTCATCTGGATATACAGAATTTTCTTTACAGTTCTGAGACTGCTGATGCTGAGGAGGGTAATAAACAGAAAACAATACAGTTCATCAGTTTAATTGCAGTATTAACATTACACAATATTCACCAAATGTTACATATACTGCAGCTCATTTGCAATTACAAGACCATGTACATTGATGCACATGTGCCTTTAATATGACAAGTTAGGGAGAAGCAAATCCTGTTACAGGTACAGAAGTGAAAAAGAAAGGCAAAGGGAGGAATAGTGAGACTAAAGGAGAGGACGGGTGCCATGTGGAAATTGTCCACAGTACAACTGACATATTGAACAGGTATTTCTGCTCAGTCTTTAATGAGGAAGACGAGGGTACTTATGCCCGAATGGAGTGCAATGGATGTGAATGACAAAGAAAGGAGACAGGAACTGGAAGGAATAATTGTTGATAATGCAATTGGACCAGATGTAGTGTTCCCATTGTCCTAAAGGAAAGAAAAGAGATGATAGCTGAACATCTGGCAATCCTGTTTAGACGATCGCTGGAAACAGGGGAGGTAAAGAAAGACTGAATGTCAGTACATGTAGTCCCCCTATACATTAGCAGAAACAAATCAGAAGCGAGGAACTATAGACAAGTCAGCATGACATCAGTAGTGAGGTAGATCATGAAAACACTGCTAAAGGAGAGATTGGAGGAACAGCTTGTTGCCTATGGACAGCATGTCCCAAAGGCCACATGGTTTCACTGAGGGTGGTCAAGGTAGTTCAACCTCATTGAATTCTGTGAATTTGTGACAAGGGAGGTGGATAAAGGGAGGACAACACACATGGCCTATCTGGACTTCAGCAGGAATTTTAGCATTGTACTACATAGAAGGCAACTAAACAAACTGGGCACTATTTGTAGTGTGCAGGACAGTGTTGCAGTGGTCATGTACTTATCTGTGCAACAAGACACAGATGGTTGTGATAAATGTCTGTCCTTCCACAGAGAGAAGAGTGACCAGTGGGGTACATTGAGGAACAGTACTGGGACCGGTTTATAATAATTTATTTTTAGGATACAGGGAGTTGTCATGGTTAATTCCCCCCCTCCCCACAACAGACATGCATGCAGCTCTAACAAATCTTAAAATGATCTCCGACCAGCAGAACAGAGTCTTTTACACTGATTAATTTTATTTTTAGTTATCGTTGTAAACATACCTATTTGAGGTGGGAGGGGGAATGAGGATATAACATGCAAAAAGTTGGAAATGGACATTGGGGTTATCGTCTCTGATTACGTAAATGAATAAAAACTGTCCGACAAGGCAGCAGGTGAGACACAGAGGATGGTGGGATGCATAGGCAGCGACATCACTAGCTGGAAAAATGGAATTCATAATAACACTATACAAGACATTAGTGAGGCACCACATGGGGTCCAGTTTACAGTTCAGGAAAACATATGTAAGTACATAGGCAGAATATAGAATGTTCAGATGATGATACCAAAAATTGTACATGGTTTGTATCACATGTCCTATGATGACAGGTAGAAGTACTTGAAAATGTACTCCCTGGATGAGAGGAGGGAGAGGGGATATGTTAGGCACATATAAGTATCTTATAGAAAGGATTAGGATGCAGTAATACGCTATATTCATAAGGGAAAATTTAAATGAATTCTTCAGCTACATAAAGGGAGGTGAACAAACGGTGTGGATCAGTTATTGATATTAAATAAGGGGGTTCATTGGGTTATGAATAGTACAGAAAGTGCAAAAACCATATAAGATTAATTTTGCTATGTGTTCAACAGAGGATAAGGATGGACCAACAACACTGAGGATGGAGACAGCTGGAAATGGAGGGCGGATGATGTGGGTAACTGAATATACAACTATTGTGATTATGGTACTGGAAGGGCTGAAGGCACTAGGTATGGATATATAGAGCAATGCATGTAGAAGTGTGGTTTATGGGGGTTTTATGCACCCATGATGTGTGTGATGCCCCATAACCCCCTAGGACAAATCCATATAAAACCATATAACCACACTTCTCCATTACTTTTTTTTTTCACATTATATGTTTCCGCCTTCAGGGTTCATGGGGCATCACATTCCTCATAGCTGTTCATAAAATCAACATAAACCATAAACTGCACTCATCAGTAGAGTAATTAAAAACAGTTGTAAGTGTCTGTGAACAAAAGTAAATAGGCTTGCAGTGCTATGCATTAAAACACACACACACACCCCACCTCCCCAGAACATTGTAACTACATCTGAAATATCAACCTTTATTATGTTTGCTTGACACAGACAGTTAAACATTGTTCAGTGGTGTTCACACGAGGTTGGACATGTGGGCGTGGAAGGGACCATCCACAGATTACTGTGCATTAATATTTTGCAAGCAGTAATACAGGTACACTACTTTGCAAGCTTGCATCACAAACTGACTGGTTTATAGATATTAAAAACCGCCATAATCCCCACAAACAGGAATGCATGGTCTAAGAAAATAAATTTGCATTTCTCTGAGAGAGCAATTCAATTGAAATAGTATGTGTTTTGGGGTGGAGTAGAGAGGTTAGGAGACACTGATGAGCTATGCTATCTGCCATGACTCACTGGCTCAAGTATGAATGAAGTCAGTGGCATTCAGTGACCGCAAGTTGCAGGAATTTCATTCATCTTGGGGGCTTTGCTGGACATCCTCAGTTGAGCTGATGTGTCTACTACCAGCACACATGGGCCAGTCTGATGGTGATGACAACTCAACTGTCATTTGAACACATCACTGACTTTTCCCATTCTTCAATGTATGACAGAGGTCAGCTGCTGATTTCACAGTTAGATGTAAAAAAGTCGGAGGCAACGATAGCGGTGGCGGATGTATGTGTTTTTGTAATGGTGAAGGTGGGAGGCGGGGGGGTTAATTCCCACCTCAGCATCTGCAGAAACCAGAAACATTGCAACATTTTATTAATTTAACAAAATGCACCAGATCTTTAGCCAGCCCCCCAACCCCCACATACACACATACAAACACAGTCTCACCCAACATAAAAAGCAGCTGAAAATCCATGAAAAAAGTAGACTGTTGGAATATTTAAATGTTGAGCTTCAACAGATAGAATAGATGTATATGACTTAATTGTCACCATAGCAAAAATGCAGCCAGAGCTGTACTCAGCTTATTCTGATATACTGAGTCTGAGAAGGCAAATATAGGATAGTGCATGGGGAACAGTTGACAACAGGGCTATTCTTTCACCGAGTTGGCACTATGATGATGGATTACATTGAGAGCGCAGCTCGAGAGGTAATCCGTCATCATAATGAGGTTGAAAGATGCCCCTGTTGTCAACTGTTCCCTGCGGCACTTTCATGTGTATGGTGAAACATCATTTTTGGGGAAAAATCAGTTACTAGAAGGAAAAAGAACTTTACATTTTGAATGTTTTCACGCTTGACATTTTAAGTGCTTAAGAACTTTACATTGTGAACGTTTTAACGCTAAACATTAGTACTGCCGCCGACATTGCTACTTTCGCTACGTGAACTGTCTATGGAGTAAACCCTAACTGTCAAATGCTGCTCGAGGATACAGTGTGACGTTCACAGTACAGTAGAAAACATCATTCTGTTGCACTGCGAACGTCACTAGTGTGTGACTACAAGGTTTCGAAAACGATGGATTTCCGTGGAGAACGACATTCCACCATACACTATAGGTCAATTACCTCTGGAAGTGGCAGACAAAGCTAGCAGGACTGCAACAGAAAGGCTGTCAGAACACACGCTCTGTTTAAATAGCCATGACCACTGTATTCTAACGATTCTTTTACCCGAGTAAGTGACAAATGCATCAACTTTTATTCACAGGAGCTCTATTTGATGACAAGTTAAGACTGTTGGTGCCACTAATAGCAGTTCTGGTAGACAGTTGAGTGAGAGCGTGTTGCCCGTGCTTAAGAGGTCACAGAAACCAGCTTGCGCTCTCACACAGTGTTACCGCATTCAAGTTTAAATAAGTAAAAGAGCAAAATAAAAAAAAAAAGACATGATGCAACCAAGGTGCCATCATGACCACAGTGACGTTGTTGCAGTCACTAATCACGGAGACGAGACCAGCTTGAACAGAGTAAAACGCGAGCACGAGGTTTGGTGATCAAACAGACTATTTAGCAATACTGGCACTAAAAATAAACACAGGACACATTTGATGTGTTAAATAAATATCTTTTAATACAGAACATGTGTTAAAAGTCATAGACATAGAGATAAATATATATTTGCAGTTGGTCTATAAACATGCAGTTTAGCACATACTTATGAAACTGTGCATATTTGTATTCCACTTCTGCACAGACCTCATGCTTTCCTAATATTCCTATTATCACAAGCATAACTACCTTGCCCTTATCAAAAGCGACCCCCTCTGAAAGTTAATATCACATTTTCTCTAGTAGTCCATCATCATTACACCTGACTTCCTGACAACAACACATTGCTTAAATGTAACTTACATCACCTCATGGACAAAAACCCTGTTTCTTTAAAAAAAAACAGCTGTGTAAATAATGCCAAGGCTGAACATATGTCAACCATTACTTTTTCATGTACTACCACCTCCTGTACCATCATAGGGATTTGCATATGTTTCCCTTGATGCTTTGCACTATTGGGATATGTGCAATTGTGTTTTCTTTAAACTTCCGCTGGCTGGCCAATATCATCCGGGATAACACATACATCAGTGGCATTTGCTCTGGGGTTCTTTTGTAAGCTTCCTATTAATTCCATTAAAATGTACACCTCCATGACATAGAGATGACATAGAAATTGCTAGGGTAGAAGAGGCAGAGGGAAACGTGGAGGCCTTATGGGTCACCTTACGATCCCCAGCAGGAGATAAGGTCAAGCTGGGTGTAGTATATAGGCCCCCCGGGATGAGTGATGTTCTAGAGGATGGTTTGCTGGACAACATCATTGCCCAGTGTGGACCAAAAGGAGAAGGAGTGGTGTTGATGGGGACCTAGTATGCCAGGTACAAACTGGGGAACCATGTCCTCTAAGGTGGCCAAGGAGCAGAGGCTGCTGGACGGCTTCCAGGATGTGTTCTTAACACAGCATGTGATGGAGCCCACAAGGGAGGGGCATGTCCTGGATGTGGTTCTGGCAGATGGGGATCTGGTAGGGACCTGGTTGTACAGGAACCCCTGACTGGGAGCGACCACAATACTGTCTGGTTTAAAATAAGCATGGGGGAGGGGAGATCTAGGACACTGGCAGTGGACTTCAGGGGGCAGACTTTGTGGGCATGGGAAATATTCTCAAGGATCACTTGAAGGGATTACATCAATGACAAGTGTGGAAAGGAGATGGGAGGTCATAAAAGCAGGACTTCATGAGGCAGTCAGGATCTGCGCTAAGTTGAAACGTATGAGCAAGTCACATAAACCATACTGGTGGTCCAGTGAGGTACAGGTAGCAGTCAGAGAAAAGAAGGCGGCCTACAAAAAATATAAAACAACAAGAGGGGATAGGGATAAGGAAATGTACCATCTTGCATCTAGAAAAGTCACCCGTATGGTGAGGGGAGCAAAGTCCAGTAAAGAGCAGCGGCTGGCACAGGGGATACAAGGAGAGGAAAAGGGGTTCTTCCAGTACAGTGGGGAGCAGAGAAAAACAAAGGGCCATCTCAGCAGATTGAGATCAGAAGGAGGGTGGGTAGAAGAGGCGAGGGACCAAGCAGAGGTATTTAACGAGTACTTTGCCTCTGTGTTCACTAGGAAGGGGGATGGGATATCTACAAAGCAAGGCATGAAGGGGATAGAAGTGGCAGTGAGTGGGATCAGGGGAGCAACAGAAATGAAGCAAGAGGGAGGGAGAGGTACCCCAGGGGTGTCACATCTGGATAAGGATGAAAAGACCAGTAAGGTGGAGGGGACAGATGATGCTATCTCCACCAAAAGGGTGTGGTTAGCCCTCAAGGCCCTAAAGAAAGACAAATCTCCTGGGCCAGATGGCATTCATCCAAGAGTACTATGGGAATTGGCGGACATACTGGCTGCACCCCTGGCAGAGCTCTTCAACAGGTCACTTGAGACAGGGAGGGTACCTAGGGATTGGCGAGAGGCACATGTGGTGCCAATCCATAAAGGGGTCAGAGAAGTACCAGGTAACTATAGATCCATCAGTTTGACCTCGGTGGTGGGAAAATTAATGGAGAGTATACTAAAGGAACGATTGGGTGTATTTGGAGGAGGTGGGAGGTCTGGATAGTTGGCAACATGGGCTTGTGCCAGGTAGATCATGTCAAACCAATCTTGTGGAGTTCTACAAATGGGTAACATCAGAACTGGACAGGGAAAGCCTGTGGATGTATTATTCTTGGACTTCAGCAAGGCGTTGACTCCTGTCCCCACAATGGTCTGATGGAGAAACTGATGGGGTTAGGGTAGGCCCTTTGATGGTCAGATGGATTGAAAACTGGCTAGCTGGACGCACCCAGAGAGTAGTGGTCTGTGGGGAGCTCTTGAACCCTAGAGAGGTTGGTAGTGGGGCACCAAGAGGGTCGGTCCTGGGTCCGATCCTGTTTAATGCATACATATCGGACATCAGGGAGGGTATAGGGTGTGAAATGAGTCTCTTCGCGGATGACTCCAAGATGGGAGCAGTAGTTGAGGGAGAAGAGGGGAAGTTGGCCCTGCAAGGGGACCTGGACACCCTGGAAAGCTGGGCTCACACATGGAAATTACATTTTACTATCACCAAGTGCAAGGTGTTGCATCTTGGTCGGGGAAACCCTAAACACAGGTACACCCTGGGAGGGGAGGCGCTGGAGGGCTCAATAGGGGAAAAAGACCTAGGGGTCATGGTGGATGCATATATGAATAACTCTGAGCAGTGCAGGAGAGTGGCTAGCAAGGCAAACAGGATGTTGGGATGCACCGTAAGGGGGATCACCTATAGGAGCAAGGAAGTGATTCTGCCACTGTACAATGGACTGGTTAGACCACACCTTGAGTACTGTGTGCAGTACTGAAGACCACACTTGAAGAGGGACATACAGCTCCTGGAGAGGGTACAGAGGAGGGCAACTAAGATGATACGAGGGCTAGGGATTTGACGATGAGGACAGACTTGAGGAGCTCTGCCTGTTTTCATTGGAGGAGAGAGAGACAGGGGACGGATTGAGGTCTTCGTACCTCAAGGGAATAAATAGGGTAAACATGGAGGATCTTTAGACTAAAGCAGGGGTATCACCAGAGGGCATGGTTTGAAGTTGGAAGGTGGAAGGGTGAGGGGGGAAAAGAGGAGGAGGTTTTTCACTGAGAGGGTGGTGGACCTTTGGAATGCACTGCCTGGCGAGCTGGTTCAGAGATCCACAGTGGAGGGCTTCAAGAGAGGGTGGGACAGACACAGAAAGTGGATGCATCAGATGATGGCCTGTCCCAGGGGGGTAGGGATGGATGATTGGGGTTTCTGGAGTACAAGGGATGGGAGGGCCTCGGCACCCAACTAAGGATCTAAGGTTCGAGCAGACTCGATAGACCGTAAGGCCTAATCTGCTGGCAAATAGTATGTTAGTATGTATTTTTCTAATAATGTGTATGCCTTCCTTAGAACAGAAACTAAAACAAATCTTACTACTTATAAATCATTGTGTTGCTTCTCCATACCTCGTTAACAAGTCCACACAATTTCACTGACTTCATTATGCAGCCGTGGTGGCTCTGACCAGAATTTGTATAACTGAGCTGATTGTGCTGCAGTGCAGGGGTTAGGGGAGGTTTAAAAGGGGAAGGAAGGTACTGTGGTAGGTTGCAAGGTGGGACTCTGTGCTGCTGGCTGTTAGTGCAGTTATGTTTTGGGAAACAACATGAATTGGTAACACAAAAAGTGCTAGCAGTCTGAAGCCAAGAAAAATGACTGTTTCTTTCTTCCACTGTAGAAGAGCTTACCTGGAGTGTTGCAGTGCTGAGAGGGCTAGGGGCCAAGTTATATTGTTTATTTACTGGAGTGTTGCAGTGCTGAGAGGACTAGCGGCCAAGTTATATTGTTTATTTAGTGCTGCTGTGGTGAAGTGCTGTGGGCCATGTTTGATTGTTTCCTTTTGTAAAGCTGAGCTGATTCTGCTGCTGTATGGGGGTTGAAGGAGTTTTGGTGGTGGGAAGGTGTAGTGAAAAGTTGCAGTGCAGGACTCTAAACTTCTGACTCTGCATCATTAAGGTGAGGAGCCCACGTGATTTGCTAGCACCAAATGAACCCTATTAACCCCGTCTGTATTTCCCAAAGAAGCAAGTGAATCCATAGTGTTGGGGACCATTGAGAATAAGGACCACGTAGCAGGAAGACTATCTGCAGGGCATCGACTAGGTAGTACACAGATCTTCAGAACACTCTTCCCATATTCTGGTCCAAGGGGGCACCTGTCTGGATTCACCCACAGGACAATCCTCACTGTCGTCATTATTATAACTGTAATTGTGTTGACAGGTTCTTATTTAGAAACAAATGCATTTCTGCTAAACAAACGAAAAAACGAACAAAAATGAATATCAGCAAAATCCTAGCCCGCAGAATAGGAATTATGTTTTAGTAAACACAGAGTGCGTCTCTCTCTCTCTCTCTCTCCCTGCAGCCCTTTGTGAATTGTGAGTCTCATTGAAGTTATCATAAACATCCTAGCTCTGTTACCTCTAATAAATGATACCAAGGAAGGATATATGTGTGAAAGGTCACTTTACAAACTACATTAGAGATGTTTGCTCACATGGAAACTCCAAACAGCCAATGAACTTGAACTGCTAATTTTTATTTGGTATAGCTGGGTTTTCCTTCACCCCAACTCTGACAGGCCTTGTATGTTCAATGGGAACGGCCAAGTGTCCTGAGAATGTTAAGTCCCTTCCCTATCATCCTTGACAACACTATCCATGAACTGAACAATCTTAAGTTTGGTGTTAATTCCATTATTTCATCCCAAGCAAAGCCCAGACTTTTATTTTTTTTTGCGGGGGGGGGATATCACTTAAATTGTAAAGTACCCTTTCAGGGTAATTTACGTCACTAAGATGTAATGTAATAAATTTGGGACCTATCCCTGTAAACTGTGATGTCATCCTACTATACTAAGAATGCACTTTAAGATGTGGGCACAGAAAATGACATGCAAAATACAAGTCCCATTAAAAACCCAGCTCTACAAACCACCGCTGAATATGCATATCTCAAGGTATATGATAAATATCAGTGAGCAAAAATGCATTGATATGCACTTGGCACATTGAACTGTCATGTATTTGTATTGACTATTCCTGCAGTGTGGTTCAAGCTGGAGGTGAGACCTCTGTTTGTCAGTCAGATGTTGATTGGACTGCTTTACTCTGTGTTATTTCAGCTAAAATACTTTGATCTTACTGTAACCCCCCTACAAATGGGGGTTCCCAAAAAGTTTTCCTTGAGCTTGTCTAAATGCTCACTGCCAGGCTGGTGTCCTGCATTTTAGCATTTTAAATGTGATTACCTGAGCATGTATAGCCTCTGTGTACTGTCTCTTTAAGAGCTGCCTGATTGCAGTTTAAGTAATCTGAGAGGAAGCTCCGTTGAAAGATGTAACTATTTACTGAAAATCATTTAGAGTGATAATGTAGTTTGTCTAACCTGCGTTCTTTGTGGCAAGGACTGTTTTGTTTGTCTCCACTATCTTGATCATGGACTGCAAATTAGACCAAACAGTACTGGTGGGACCTAAAATGTAGCCAGACTACAGGAGCTGTCTGAATTCAAAATCTGTAGGAACTGTAGTTTGAACTTTTTGTGCCTTTTTTGCAACTGATGGGTGAGCTCTTGCTTTGACTGACAGCCAGATCAGCCAACCAAATCTTTTGGATCTTGGGGAAGTCCTGGGCTGCTTGCAGTTTTCAGTTAGATCTAAGCTGGAAGCTGAACAAGAAGGAGCTGAAGTGATTCTGAGCGGCAATCCTGAGTGGATTCGAATGGGAGAACTCTGAAAAGGCTATGTTTTTGGCCTGCATGTCAGTGTGCTGCTCCTGAGAGGGACAGCAGAGAATTAGTTTGGACTAAATCCAAGCTTATGTGACTAAAGTTAGCTACTGAAGTGGGCCAGGCTCAACCTGAAGTAGACCAAAGATTCTGCTGAATGCGAGTGGCTTGTCAGGAGTTCCAACTACCCCTTAGCTCCCAGTGTGTGCAGAGACTTTGTGATTGTGACTGGGGAGCACTTTGCCTGATACAGCAGAATTCCCTTACATGTAAATGTGCTATGAGCTGCTAGTGGGTCGTGAGTTAGTCCCCCACTGTGTGAACTGTGTTCTGCTTTCTGGAAGCTGTATCCAGCCCAAAACAGACTGCATCCGAATTTGTCTCCATGCGGTCTGGGCCTTGCCAGACTAGCCCAGCCAGACTACCCACTGCACAGAGAAGCCATCGACGAGAGACCTGCCTGGGGATCAGCCCCCTGCTCCACGCTTGAACAGGAACGACGCCTCTGGGACTCACATGGGCCCTGCTTCTCCTGGCATTCCAGATCAACCACTTGCAGTCTCGATTTTTGTCCAGCCTGTGTTCAGTCTTGGGTATCATGAGTAAATACCAGGGTAGCTCCCTGCAACAACAGCTTAATCTGAGTGTGTCATCTGATTATCTTGTTGTTTCGTTTCCTTTATGAACTGAGCCCTCTGGCTCTGGATTACAAATATTGTGTACTGTGCATGCTGTGTTTTCCATCACAGGGCCCCAACTAGCTGCAACCCTGGGCAACAGTCCTGGCTAGCCCATCTCTTCTCCACCTGGGTACCCAGAGGTGGTCTGTGTGGGGGGGACTCAAAGCGCATGAATAACTGCTTGATTGATACAACCTTTAAGCTAATTAACCTGATTTTGCCCCTCCCTTGTTCAAGTCCCCTGAATAAATCAGATCAAATTTTTTCTGCATGTAATCTGACTGTGGTTCCAGTTTGTGCTCAAAGTACTGTACTGTTGCTATTTGCTGTGCATAACATTGTTTTACAGGGGCTCCCCAGGGTCGAGCCAGAGGAACCAGCCCTGGTGGTAAGTACAAACAGTGTGAGTACTTGTGTGGTGTACCAGAGATATTGTGAAAGTGATTATTGTACAGTGTTCAGGCCACTAGAGGGTAAATGGGGATTACAGTGTCCCAGAGGGCTGTGCCCGGGTTAGCTTGACCACTACCAACCCTGATCTCCAGATGGAGGCACCCATTTCAGAACTCAGGCCCCTTAACCTGCTACTAGCCAGGCAGGCAGGGGTAGTAGCCCTTCGGATAGTGCCACCTAGGGGTTACATCTTAGAGGCTCACTGCTGGGATTTTGTGTCTTCTAGTGGCCAAATTTGTGAATTGCTGTTAAAAATAAATGGCTACCTCAACAGAAGTGGCTGTACACCAGTTGGCTGATTGGTGTACTGGGCAGGAGATCGACCCCCCAAATGCTGTACTTATCCTGGATGTTTCCCTGGGTACCAATAAGGACACTGTAGAGGGAGTACTTTCCAAGGTTGAATGTTTACAAAACCCTGTGGTGGTGGGTCGACAGGCTAATCTGCACACCCAAAGTTTCATGGTGTTAACAGAGTGTAAGGACCCAGTAAACAGTTCCAAAGTGTCACGGATTATCACCCCCAAAGGAGCCCTCACTACCTGGAGAGTGATAACTAAAGACAGTAATGACCCTGGGGAGAATGACCCCCCACACACACACACACACACACTATCTGAGACTTTTGAGAAGAAATTTGCTAAGTTGTTGCTGGAGGAAGGGAAAATTGTGGAGGACTTAAAGAAACTATTCCTGCCACCTGGGGGTGTTCCTCCCCCAACACCCCCTCCCACTCCAGCACCCGTTATTGCCCCTCCTTCTGTGCTTGTGCCAATGCTGGCTCCTATGTCTGTACTTGACATTAGTCACGACTCTTACCGAAGGTTGAGAATCTTCTCCATCACCCTCCCCACTCCCCAAGGGGAGGATGATAGGGAGACCTGGATGGATTGTGTTGCCCCTTTGGTACCTGAATGGCAGTGTGCGGAGGCTGAGAAATGGAAAATGATCATAGAAAGTTTGAGGGGTCCTAACCTAGAGGCAATTTAATTTCTGAGGTCCACAAACCCCGATGCATCTGCCCAGAAGTATCTATCTGCACTCGAAGACAATTTTGGGAGCATTGAGTCAGGAGAGAACTTGATGTGGAAATTTCAAGGTACAAAACAATGGCCAGGGTAAACTTTGTCTGCATATGTTACTCGTCTAGAAAGAGCACTGCAGAAGGCTTACCGAAAAGGTGGGGTAACCGCCAGTGACTTAAACCATGTGAGGTTGTGGCACATACTGCAACATGCAAAGCATTCTAAATTGCAGCTCCTTCAATTAAGGCTCCAGACAGAAGGGGTAACCCACTGGACTATTGTGACTTGATAAAAGAACTCCAGGAAGTTGAAGATGAAGAGGTGGATTGTAATTCTAGGGTGAGCGCAACCCAAGTGATCACGGCATCGGAAAGCCCTTTCGAAGTGGGGACCAATGAGGGTGTGCCACCATGGGATGAACTATTGAGGGAGTTCAGGGAAACAAAATACTGTCTTTTTATGAAGGCCACTCCTGCAAGTACAGGCACTGACCCTTATCCAATTGCGTCTGCTATGGGGGTGGGGGTGTCCACCCAGGCATCTCCTGCTGACAGCAGCTCAAAACTCGATGTCTTGACTATGAAAGTAAGAGAATTGATGAGATGTCTCCAAATGCTCACCACACAGCAGACAGAGATGGCACCAAGGTTTTCAGCTGGTAGTACCACCGCCCCAGCTCCCAGTGTGATACCTCGGCCACTCCAAATCCCAGAAAACATATTTTGCCATAATTGTGGGAAGGATGGGCACATGAAGAGAGAATGCCGGTCCACAAAAGACCTAGATAAAGTTATATACACGCTTCAAGGAGAGCTTCGGAGAATGAATCAGCGGTTGAGGAGTGCCCAAAATGACCACAGTGAGGGTTCAAGAAGCAGCAACTCAAATCCCTATGTGGCTAAATCATCTGTCCAGGCCTGTGCTGCTGTCCCTCCTGACTGGTCCAAAATAGTGGGCCCTTCAATGGAGACTACCATGGCTGTGAATGGTATTCCTATTCAGGCTGTGCTGGACAGTGGGTCGCAAGTGACCACTGTATTTAAGGACTGGTATGACAAACACTTAACTGCTGTGCCCTTACAATACCTGGAAGGCCTACATGTGTGGGGGCTGAGCGACAAGTCTTATCCCTCTGGTTGTCATTTCCTGCAGCTGTAACTGGTGTAGAGGAGCAAGTCGAGACACTGGCCTTAGTGTGTCCCCTACTGGACTGTATGATGGGGTTCCCCTGTTAATTGAGACCAATGCCCATATGTTTGGGAGACTGGCAAAACTCTGTTGTGAGAAACAAGGGCGATTGACTGGGAGGACCCTAAGAATTCCAGCTCTTATCAAGAGGGCCTATGATTTGCAACAGAACCCCAAGGGAGTGGACCAGGGTGAACCGGTAGGGGTTGTGTGGAAGAAGGACCCCGATTCAATGGTACTGGCCTCTAATGCCCAGTGTATCGTTCAAGGGGAGGTCCACCTCTGCAAAGATGTCAAGAACAAAATACTGATGTTGGACACGCCAGGCATGGAAAATTGCCGGAAGGATTATTGGTTAAGCCCAGCATCTTGCCAACTCGTGCTCATGCATATGCACGACGAGTGATGGTCCAGATTCATAATGTGCCAGCTCAGGTGATCCAGGTGAACAGAGGATGCACCCTAGCTATGGTACACTGTGCAGACATTGCAGTGTTGCCCAGCAACAAGCCCCCTGGCAAGACAGATAGAGTGACTTCCGATCTGTTTGATTTTGGTGACTACCCGTTGCCAGCTGAATGAAAGACTAGAATTAGCCAGAAACTTGCCCAGAGAGATCAAGTGTTTTCATTGAAGGAATGGGATGTGGGATGTGTCCAGGGTGCGGAGCATCACATACGCCTGCATGATGAACGGCTATTTCGAGAGAGGTCTCGACACCTAGCCCCTGCGGACATAGACGATGTGAGAAGACACTTGCAGGAAATGCTCACAGCTGGTGTGATGCAAGAATCCAGGAGCCCATATGCTTCTCCCATTGTGGTTGTGCATAAGAAGAATGGAACAGTATGACTGTGTGTGGATTATCAGACCCTCAACAGGCGGACCATCCCTGATCAATACACCATGCCCCGTATACAAGATGCTCTCGATTGTTTGAATGGGAGCAAATGGTTCTCGGTGTTGGATCTTCGTAGTGGATATTATCAGACTCTGATGGCTCCGGAGAACCATGAGAAGACAGCCTTCATCTGTCCTTTGGGATTCTATGAATTCCTGAGAATGCCACAGGGGATATTGGGCACCCCAGCCACCTTCCAGTGACTGATGGAACGAGCGGTTGGAGACATGAATTTGTTGGAATGCCTGATGTACTTGGACGATGTCATGGTGTTTGGGAGCTCCCTAGAGGAACATGAGAGTCGACTGTTTAAAGTACTTGACCGACTGGAAGATTTCGGTCTCAAACTGTCCATTGACAAGTGCCAGTTTTTCCAAACCTCTGTGAAGTATGTGGGGCACATAGTGTCTACAGAGGGGATAAAGACTGATCCAAGTAAAGTTGAAGCCTTGACTACTTGACCCCAGCCCCACAATTTATAATAAATAATAATAATGATAACTTTATTTTTAAAGCGCCTTTCAATAATATCAAGGCGCTTTACATCAAACACAATATACAATATCAATTTAAAACATATAAAAATACATTAAAACAACATTTAGTTAGAACAAGCCATACAATCATCCAAACAATAACAGATATTTATAAATAATTTCCACTAATCGTCAAGATACGCTAAATCCCATAAGTAGGTTTTTAAATCTTTCTTAAATATCTCCACGGATGTGCTCTCCCTTAACCGGCGTGGTAGAGAATTCCGAAGAGTGGGTGCGGCATAAGAAAATGCTCTGCTACCCGAAGATTTTAAATTCACTCTTGGAATCTCTAACAACCACCCGTCGGCCGAGCAGAGAGATTGGCTGGGGCAATAAGGCACCAGAAGTTCTTTCAGATAGGATGGACCCTGATCGTGAAGGGCTTTAAAAGTCAATAAAATTACTTTAAAAGTGATCCGCCAGCGTAGAGGAAGCCAGTGCAGTTCGCGCAGTACCGGGGTGATATGACTGGATCTCCTTGTCCCAGTCAACACCCTGACTGCAGCGTTCTGCACCAGCTGAAGGTGACAGATTTCAACCCCAGAAAGCCCAAAGTAAAGGGCATTGCAGTAGTCCAAGTGTGAGGACACAAAAGAGTGGACCAACGTTGGTAGGGAGTCAGACGGAACGAGGTGACGCACCCTGGCAATATTCCTAAGATGATAAAAGGAAGTCCTGACAACAGCCGACACTTGAGATTGAAGGGTCAGCCTATCATCCAGGACAATCCCAAGGTTGCGCACCTGTTCAGAGGGCAGAAGTGACACACTGCCAAGAAAAATTCCAGAAGGCGTGCCACCATGTGACCTCGCTATCTGACCACCCGGGTCCACCACTAATACCTCCGTCTTCTCTGAGTTCAACTTTAACCAACTAGAATCCATCCACCCTTGGATTTCTTCCAGACAGTTGTTAAACACCGAAAGTGCTCCATCCTGGTCAGGTGCAAAAGACAAGTATAGCTGGGTATCATCTGCATAGCAGTGAAACCTCAGCCCATACCATCTTATAATGTCTCTGAGGGGCAGCATGTACACTGCAAATAACATGGGTGACAGCACTGAACCCTGAGGCACCCTGCACAACAAAGGAGTTGGGCCGGAGGAATAAACCCCTGACACAACTCTTTGTGATCTCCCAGTAAGGTATCACGTGAACCATTTTAAAACCGTTCCCAACATTCCACAAATTGACCTCTGTCGTGCTAACAACACCAAGTGATCCACAGTGTCAAAAGCTGATGCGAGATCAAGAAGAACTAGAATGGAACGTTTCTTCTGATCTCTTGCCCTCAGAAGATCATTAAGCACCCGAACCAGTGCAGTCTCGGTGCTATGTCTTTTACGAAAACAGGATTGGACGGATTTGTAGATATTATGGATGGTTAAATGGTCTTCCAATTGGGCTGCCACTACCTTCGCAATAACCTTCCCAATAAAGGGAAAATTAGAGATAGGTCTGTAGTTTGAAAAACAGCCTGGGTCCAGAGTAGCTTTTTTCAAGAGTGGTGTCACCACTGCCTCTTTCAGGGTGTTAGGAAACTCCCCAGACTGTAAAGAACACCAGACTATTTGCACCATAACTGGACCGATGATCTCAAAACAACCCAAAATTAGGGGAGTTGGTCCGGGGTCCAAATTACAGCTTGTAGGCCGAACACTATGGATGATCCTCATAATAGCCATGTCTTCCAGTCGGCAAAAGGAACTCCAAGAGAATTGAGGTATTGTGGGCTCGTGATGTTCCACAACATCACCCTTAGAGATTGCCGGATGCAGGCCCGCCCTGATGTCAGCCACCTTAGTTGCAAAGAACCGAGCAAGCTCCTCACACTCTATTTGTGAAAAGGTTTTTCAGACTTGCAGACAGGCTGGGTTGCACAGTCTGTCTACAGTCCGAAACAGCTGAGCCGGTCAATTATGTGCAACTGCCATCTCCCTGGACTGGAATTCTGCTTTCTTATGGGTGATTGCAGATTGATAGATAGAATAATGTTCCATCAATCTAAGGTGGTCGGCATCAAGGGCGGATTTGCGCCAACAATGCTCTAACCTTTGCCCCTGTCTCCATAACTCCCTCAAAGTCCCATCAAACCAGGGGGACCTGGGGAGAAGGGATAGGGGGCATTCATGAACAGGAGCAATAAGATCCAGGGTGCCCGTAATGGCCATATTATAGGCCAGCACCAGCGCCTCTGGGTCACTGCTAGTCAACACGAGGGATGAGAGGTCAAGGACCGCCAAAAGGCCCTGGGAAGTAATATTCTGTAATGGGCAGTACCTGACCATCTCCACAGGGGAAGGCCTTCTCAGTGGGGTGTAAAAATTGAATCTCACGGTGTGGTGGTCAGACCAGGTGACTGGTTCCACCCCCACGTCGGATGAGTCAATCCCTAAGAGGAAGACTAAATCCAAAGAGTGCCCAGATTTATGTGTAGCAGTGGAAACTACCTATGTAAGGCCCAAAGAAGACATAAGTTGGAGGAAGTGATTACCAAATTGTGAGAGTTCATCTTTGACCCAGGCGTTAAAGTCACCCAGAACCATCAATCTGGGCGACTCAAATGACATATCGATGAGGAAGTCTGCTACTTCCTGTAAGAAGCGTTTCCCATCTCCAGGTGGATGGTAGATGAGAACGATTCGAACGCCTACACTTGCTACAACTGTACACTCAAAGGATTCAGCCTCGCCTACTACCACATTCGTGAGGCCCAATTTAGTCTTAAAACAGACTGCCACCCCCCCGTGGTCCAATCTCGGGTGGAGTATCACCAAGTACCCAGCCGGAATCATGGCCTCCAATATGGGGCCCTAATTGTCATCCAGCCAGGTCTCGGTGATGCAAGCCAGGTCAGTCAAACCAATAAGGTCAGCTAAAATTGCGGTCCTATTCTTAACAGACCTGGCATTGCATAATACCGCCCCAATTGGACAAACCTCGGAAGCTGTCTGGCCTATCTTCCCACTAAATTCAGTAGTGCCCTTGGGTATGGGCACCAGACAGGGGAAACCCCAGTCTGGATTCCATTTTGCCCCAGGGTGCTTTCTGGACTTAATAACCCCGATATGGTGGCCCTGCTGTTTCATCCTCTCCTGTTTGCCCATCCCCACCCTCCTCACTCTCCTACAAGCAATCCTCAGCGCTCTACAGCACTGGTATGTCTCGAACGGTAAGGGGGGAGTATAAAAAGGGCAGAGGGAGTGAAGAGAGGAGGATGAATAGTGCACCGCCGTGGACCCTACCTACCAACACATGATTCATAGAAACATAGAAACATAGAATTTGACGGCAGATAAGGACTGCTTGGCCCACCCAGTCTGCCCATTTCCCTGCCTACTGGATAAGCTGCAGATCCTAGTTGACCAGCAGCCTTCTTCTTCCTACCCCCAGCCCCTAGAATTGCCTTATGACTGTCCCATGCATGCTTGAATTCCACCACTGTTTTTGACTCCACGACCTCCTCCGGAAGGCCGTTCCATGCATCCACAACCCTCTCTGTGAAAAATACTTAAATTACCTCTGAGCTGCCCCCATCTTCAAATTGTGCTCCCTTGTTCTTGCACACCCTTTTTGAAAGATGCTGCCTCTTGGACTTTGTTGATTCCCTTGAGGTACTTGAAAGTTTCTATCATGTCCCCTCTCCCTCCTTTCCTTGAGGCTACATATTAAGCTCCTTAAGTCTCTGCTCTTATGTCTTCAGTGCAGACCCTGCACCAGTTTAGTGCCCTCCTCTGGACAGCTTCCATTCTGTCTATGTCTTTGCGAAGACTGGGTCTCCAGAACTGCACGCAGTACTCCAGATGGGGTCTCACCAGCTGTCTGTACAGAGGATAATAACTTCTGTTTTCTACTGGTGATGCCTCTCCCACGCATCCCAGTATCCCCCACCCTCCTTGCTGCACTCTCATTGCTTGCCCACCTTTAGGTCATCTGATATGACTACCCCCAGGTCCCTTTCCATTTTTGTTGTTGTTAGTATCTCACCCCCATTGTGTACTCTTCCCCTGGGTTTTTGTTTCCCAGGTGCATTACCTTGCACTTCTTAGCATTGAATCTAAGCTGCCATACATTTGACCATTCCTCTAATCTTGCCAAGTCTCTTCTCATCCTTTCCACCCCACCTTGTGCATCAACTCTGTTGCAGATCTTTGTGTCATCTGCAAAGAGACATACTTTTCCTTCCAGTCCCTCTGCAATGTTGCTTATAAAGACATTGAAGAGGACCGGTCCTAATTCAGCTCAAACTAGACAAAATAAAACAAATATCTAACTAAACTAATCTAAAACTCTGAATGCTTGTAATTAAAATCCTAAAATCCTCCAAAACAATAATAACTTAAACAATAAACCCAACCCAATAAAACCTACAAAACCACCCTCCTCCCCAACTGGATAGACTTCAAACCCAGAACAACAAAATAAATAAAATAAATAAAAAAATCTTCTCTCACAGGATAAAATACATGTACAAATATAACCCCCCAACCTCTCACAGCCGAGGGAGAGGGAGAAAAATTTGGGCACTCCCACTACCCAAAATACACACAATAATCAAACAAAAAATAAAAATAAAGAAAAACTACACAATAAAACAAAGGAAAAATAAATACAGGTGTGCTGGTCCTCTCACCAACCGGGAGACCAAAAAATAAAAAGTCTGGGAAAGAAGTCAACCAATGGTAGGAGAAGTCGAGGTGAATCCAACCACAGCTTTAAATAACCAATTAAATCCAAGAGTCATGGAGGATAAAAAAAACAGCAGACTTTTGAACAAGGTGGTAGTGCATTTCAAAATCCAACTGACAGCAAGAGGGCTATCATCTTAATCTGGTCACTGAAAAGGTTCCTTTAAAAATCGGCTCTTCTCAAAAAAACAGAATCCTCAAGACCCAGGCCCAAACACCTAGACAAAGATCAGGTCAGAGAGCTATGATCTGGAAGGACCCAAAAGGAGAATGCAAACCCCCCCACCCCAACAGGAATGAGATCCACAGAGAAAGCAGGCCACCCCAGGAGGGGAACCTGAGATCTCAACCACCCACCTGCCGCTGAGATCCCCCAACCAACAACCACAGAGAAGGGCGGCCCTCTGGCCAGAATCTCCGTGGTTCCTCCTAAGACGGCAAAAAATTCACAGGGAGTCACCCACAGCAGGGGAGAGGGAGCATTCTCCTAAACAAGCAGGAAAATTTCCCTGTGGCCATAACATGACACAAAAAGTGTCCAGAATCCAAAAGATGAGGGACAAATTTTGTTTAATGGCCCCCAGGCCCCAGGTGCTCTCACCACTCAGACCAATATTTAGGGCAATTAGTAGTCAACAGAGACTACAAACAAGAGAAATCTCCACTCACAATCCCAGTTTTTAATTCCGACAAAACATCAGTCAATTTTCAAGGCTGCGTTCAACAGATCTCCTCCTCAGCCTTCCAAATAAGTCAGTCTACAGAGTCCATAAAAAGGCCCAAATAATGCACCACTCAATAATCCAGGAACCAGTCCAAGAGAGCAGAGGTCCGAAAACACATACTCCTCGGGGAACTCCCCGACTCCAGCCTCCAACAGTTTCCTGGAACACAGCAAGCCGGCTGAAGCAATACCGCAAGTGTCCACACTTCAATCCCACAGAAGCCAGGTATTATCTCCTTCAAAAGTGTCACAATAAAAAAACAGAGCTGCCAGAACTGAGAGGCACTTCACCCCAATGGCTACAAGCAGCAGCTCAGTGCTCACTCTACACGCTCCCAGCAACAAAATGGCTAAACAAACAAGCCGACTGGAGCAAGACCACAAAGGTCCACACTCAAATCCCAGAGAAGCTGGGTATTATCTCCTCCTGACATGCCTCGGTAAAAAACAGAGCCTCCAGAACTAAGAGGCACTACCCCAACGATTTTAAACAGTGGCTCAGCGCTCACTCCACATGCTCCCGACGATTAGCCAAGAAACAAAATGATAAAACGAAAAAAGTCGCAAAACAAATAAACTATTTAAAACACAAAAATAAACACGTATAAAATGAAAAAGGAACTCGAAAACACACTTATTCAGAGCTCAGGCTCAGGCAGCTCACACATACTGCCGGCATCTTACCACGCCATGCTTTATTCGTTTACACATTTGAAGGAACTACAACGTTTCCTGGGATTCTGTGGCTACTACTGCCGGTTCATAAAGGACTATTCCAAAGTGATTCAGCCACTCTTGAATCTTACCCAGGATTACCCACCTACCAATCAGAAATACAAAAAAGGGTCCGTCAAAGAACCAGAGAAAGCATATTTCTGCATAGGTGAACTTTTCAGGTCCTTTTGGATGCCTGACTGTGAAGCAGCTTTCCACGAAGTCATATACCAGCTCACCCATGCCCCCATCCTCGCTTATGCTGATCCCACCAAACCCTATGTGCTGCATACTGACGCCAGTCTGCAGGGTCTAGGAGCTGTACTGTATCAAGACCATGAGGATGGTTTGAGACCAGTAGCATTCACCAGTAGGAGCTTGACCCCGTCAGAGTGAAACTACCCTGTGCACAAATTGGAGTTCCTTGCATTAAAATTGGTCATTGTCGACCAGTTTCATGATTACCTCTATGGGGCGAAAATATTGGTGAGGACTGACAGTAACCCGTTGACCTATGTACAGACTTCAGCTAAGTTAGATGCCATGGGGCACCGGTGGCTTTCTGCATTGTCAACATATGATTATGTTGTCGAATGCATACCAGGCCTGAGTCATATTGATGCTGATGCCCTATCCCAGAGGCCCATTTCCAAGAGTGACTGGGTCAGGCTGTCTGAACCTGACATCCGAGCATTGTGCCAAAAGTTTGATAGAAATGAACAGATGTCTATGGACACAGCGGATTGCTTAGCAGATTGCTTGGGCCCCTCTGACACCTGCATACCAGCTGCGTATTGCCACTTTTCTGCTCTAGATATTAGTGCACTACTTCAGTTTGACAATGACAGCATGCAATGGGCTCAATCCTGAGATCCTATGATTTAGCCAGCACTTGACGCCCTTCGTGCAGGAAAAGATGTGTCCAAGTTGTGTTCCTCTGATTTGCAAACTGCTTTATTGTTTAAAGAAGGCCCCAGGTTGAAGCTGCTTAATCAGTTGTTGTATAGACAAACAATAGATTGGGGTGGCCAAATAGACAAGCAACAACTGGTCTTGCCCACAGCCTTCAAAGATTTGGTACTGCGATCCCTCCACAATCGTATGGGCCACCTGGGTATCGACCGGACCCTTGACCTAATATGATCTCGATTCTACTGGCCCAAGATGAGGGCCGATGTTGAGCACCATGTAGGGACTTGTAGTCGCTGACTGCAGAGAAAAGCCCTGCCTCAGAGGGTTGCCCCCCTTGTCAACATTACTACCAGCACCCCAATGGAACTAGTCTGGATAGACTTCTTGAGTTTAGAGCCTGATCAGTGAAACATTGGCAATGTGTTAGTGGTTACGGACCATTGCACATGGTATGCACAAGCTTTTCCCACCAAAGATCAAAAAGCATCTACCATGGCCAAGGTGCAAGTGGAAAATTACTTCGTCCACTATGGTGCCCCCCAGCGAATTCACTTTGATCAGGGCCAGGACTTTGAGAGTCGGCTAATCAAAGAAAGGCTCTCTCTATGGGGGTGCGAAAGTCAAGAACCACCCCTTATCACCCACAGGGGGATCCTCAACCAGAACGCTTTAATCACACCATGCTAGACATGCTAGGCACCCTCCACCCAAAAGATAAGCATAAATGGAGCCAGCAGATTAGCGCCTTGGCACAAGCATACAATTGCACGAAGAATTATGCTACCGGGTTCTCTCCCTATCACCTCGTGTTCGGGAGAGAGGCCCGGCTGCCTGTTGATGTCTGTTTTGGGGTTTCTCCCAATGGGGTCTGAGCTGAGGATTACCTGCAATATGTTCAAAAACTTAAAGCTCAATTGAACCATGCCTATCAACTGGCCCAGACAATGGCCGCCTAAAGAAATCTAGCCAACAAAGAGAGACATGATAGAAAAGTAAAGACTCAAGAGCTTAGGCCTGGAGACTGTGTGTTGTTGCAAAATTTAGGATTGCATGGTAAACACAAAATTGCTGATCGATGGCACCATCTTCCTCATGTCATAGTTGGAAAGTTGGATGATTTGCCAGTGTACAAAGTGCACCCAGAGAATAACTCCAAAGCTGTCAAGACCATGCACTGTAACCACTTGCTACCTATTGGTCAAGTAATAATTGAGGCTGAACCCGCCAAGGTTGATTCCCCTGGACCAGTGACTTGTGCTGCTGCAAGAAAGAAACAGAGTCAGCCTGCCCCCATGGTTGCAGATTTAAGACTTCCCCCGCAGCAGGGCCAGAATGATAGTGACTGCCAGTCTAACTTGGATGACAGTGAGTGTGATAATGCCTATTACCCCTCATATGAACTGAGTTGTTTTGTGGAAATCCTATGTTGAATTATGGGGATGAAGCTGGGCCTTCTGGACTGTCTAATGCCCTGGCATCATCCTTGGAGCCAATGCTCCCTGAACGTGAAGTGTAAAGTATCACGTCTGAGGATGCTGAGTCTTTGTGTAAAGTGGAACTGTATGATTTGCCTGAAGGAGAGGCTGATGGTATGAGTCTTTCTGGTAACATGCCAGAACTTGAGGAACACTATGAGAGTGCTGACAACCCCCCTTCAGTGCCAGCGTGCCTTCAAAATGAGCCAAGTGTTGTAGAAACAGAGACTACAGAGCAAGAGGCTGACAGTGCTCCCAGCTTGGACATTCCCCTTCATGCTGAGGCAACCCTCACAAGTGATGAAAGCTCCAAGACCATTGCTGAAAGTACAGAGACTGTGGTTGTTCACCCCAGAAACAGTGGCCGAGCTGTCAAGCTAGTGGTGCGCTTCAGTTACAATTCCCCCGGGATGCCAGTGGATTTGCCTCTCAATGTAGTCCACAAAGGTGTTTATGTCTCTCAGAGCTCACTGCCCAAATTGAGCTTGACGGCCCATTCCAGGTTACTTGTTCTGCCCTCTCACCATGGTGCCCCTGCCCCAATCCAGCCCCAAGTTAGCTGATAGGGAAGGGCCTCCTCTTACATTGTTTAGAGTACAAGAAGTTATTACATGATTCTGTATAGTAATGTTCAATTTACCTGTGTGAAATATGCATAATGTATTGTCAGAATGGAAATGATATAGTGGAATACATTGAAATGTATAGTAAAGTGACAAATTATGCCAATTGATGAATCAAATAGTACTTGTATAGCATACTAATGGTATAAATGTCTTATATATGTTGCATTTTCATTGTTTTGATGGTACAGACTTGACGCGGACACCAAGTTTTCTCAGGCAGGGAACAGTGTGACCCCACCACAAATGGGGGTTCCCAAAAAGTCTTCCTTTAGCTTGCCTAAATGCTCACTGCCAGGCTGGTGTCCTGAGTTTTAGTAGTTTAAATGTGATTACCAGAGCCTGTATAGCCTCTGCATACTGTCTCTTTAAGAGCTGCCTGATTGCAGCTTAAGTAGTCTGAGAGGGAGCTCTGTTGAAAGATGTAACTATTTACTGAAAATCATTTAGAGTGATCATGATAATGTAGTTTGTCTAACCTGCTTTCTTTGTAGCAAGGGCTGTTTTGTTTGTCTCCACTATCTTGGTCCTGGACTGCAAACTAGACCAAACAGTACTAGTGGTCTGAATTCAAAATCTGTAGGAACTGTAGTTTGAACTTTTTGTGCCTTTTTTGCAACTGAAGGGGGATCTCTTGCTTTGACTGACAGCCAAATCAGACAACCAAATCTTTTGGATCTTGGGGAAGTCCCGGGCTGCTTGCAATTTTCAGTTAGATCTAAGCTGGAAGCTGAACAAGAAGGAGCTGAAGTGATTCTGAGCAGCAATCCTGAGTGGATTCGCATGGGAGAACTCTGAAAAGGCTAAGTTTTTGGCCTGCATGTCAGTGTGCTGCTCCTGAGAGGGAGAGAAGAGGATCATTTTGGACTAAATCCAAGTTTGTGTGACTAAAGAAAGCTATTAAAGTGGGCCAGGCTCAGTCTGAAGAAGACCGAAAATGTTGCTGAATGCGATCGGCCTGTCAGGAGTTCCAGCTACCCCTAAGCTCCTGATGTGTGCAGAGACTTTGCAATTGTGACCGGGGAGCACTTTGCCTGGTACAGTAGAATTCCCTTACATGTAAATGTGCTATGAGCTGCTAGTGGGTCGTGAATTAGTCCTTCACTGTGTGAACTGTGTTCTGCTTGCTGGAAGCTGTAACCAGCCCAAAACGGACTGCATCTGAATTTGTCTCCATGCGGTCTTGGCCTTGCCAGACTGGCCCAGCCAGACTATCCACTGCACAGAGAAGACATCGACGAGAGATCTGCCTGGGGATCAGCCCTCTGCTCCACGCTTGAACAGGAATGATGCATCTGTGACTCATGTGGGCCCTACTTCTCCTGGCATTCCAGATCAACCACATGCAGTCTCGATTTTTGTCCAGCCTGTGTCCAGTCTTGGGTATCGTGAGTAAATAACAGGGTAGTTCCCTGCAACAACAGCTTAATATGAGTGTGTCATCTGATTGTCTTGTTGTTTAGTTTCCTTTATGAACTGAGCCCTCTGGCTCTGGATTACAAATATTGTGTACTGTGCATGTTGTGTTTTCCATCACAGGGCCCCAACCAGCTGCAACCCTGGGCAACGGTCCTGGTGAGCCCATCTCTTCTCCACCTGGGTACCCAGAGGTGGACTCTGTGGGGGGACTCAAAGTGCATGCATAACTGCTTGATTGATATAACCTTTAAGCTAATTAAACTGATTTTGCCCCTCCCTTGTTCGAGTCCCCTGAATAAATCAGATCTAACTCTTTCTGCATGTAATCTGACTTTAGTTCCAGTTTGTGCTCAAAGTACTGTACTGTTGCTATTTGCTGTGCATAACCTTGTTTTACACGGGGCTCCCAGGATCAAGCCAGAGGAACCAGCCCTGGTGGTAATTGCAAACAGTGTGAGTACTTATGTGGTGTACTGGGGTATTGTGAAAGTGATTATTGTACAGTGTTCAGGCCACTAGATGGGAAAGAGGGGGGTTACAGTGTCCCAGAGGGCTGTGCCCAGGTTAGCTTGACCACTACCAACCCTGTTCTCTGGGTGGAGGCACCCATTTCAGAACTCAGGCCCCTTAACCTGCTACTAGCCAGGCAGGCAGGGGTAGTAGCCCTTGGGATAGTGCCACCTAGGGGTTACATTAAGAAAGCAGTAACATTCTGTATGAATGTTTTGACTGGGGGGGTTCTGACTCACAGGACACTGCTTGTTGTTACAGTCCTTCTCCTCTCCAATCAGTCAGTCACTGCCTAGGAATGAGTAGGGATGGAGCTACAGAAAAGCTTAGTCCTCCGAGTGTGAGCTGTTGAGGGGGAGATGGCTGATTCTTGAACTTGTCAGTGTGTATTCTGACTGTCCTATCTGGTCACAAGTGTCCACAACCCCCCCCAAAAAAAACACCAAAAAGAAATTCATTAGGACAGTAAAGATAAACTACCAACCCCCTTAGGCTTCAAGGTCTCCCTAGTTTAAAAAACACATTTTATGATTGTTCATATTCTGTAGAGACTGTTGGTGTAGCTGATAGTTTGATTCAGATCCCTTTTTTCTTCTAAAAAGTGAAAAACTGACTGCTCACCATGCTGGTGTTACCACGCCAAAACATGTTTGTTTACATTTCTTGACCAGCTACCACTTCCCCTTTCCTAGACCCAGGCACACCCCAACACAATATAGCCACTCATTATACCATGGGAGTAGAAGAGACTATAGTTTTGTGATTGGCTGCACTGTTTGAGGGTGTTTCTAATGTTCAGGAAATATGTACTGAGTGATTCAATGATTTGAAGCAAAGCAAGGTTGGGTATAGCTCTGTCACAAACACACTCAGCAGGTCAGGCCCTCTGCTCCCACAGTGCCAACCTCTGAGTGCAGTAATTTGAACAATTAACAGATAGGGTAACCCCCTGTCTGCTTGTGGGTCTGAATCACTTTTAGTCTCAAGTTCTGGTGGATACAAACTGTGAACCTTATGGTAGCATACCCTAATGTACAGGCTCAGATAATCTTCTCTTCATGGGGACGCAAGATATCTTTTGCCTAAGGGCACCTAACCAGGTTTCCAAAATGAACCCTTAAAACTCTATAAAAGACCATAGGTATATTCTTACCTTTTTCCAATTTAGTAACACCATCAAGCTTTCAAACAGTTTTTGTCAGTCTTAGCCTTCTATACGTCAAATGTAAAAAAAAAAAAATGAAGAACTTGGAAGACCCAGGCAGTATCTTTCAAATATAGATTTTACTAAGAATAGATAAAAATATGAAGAATGTAAACACGGAACAACATATCAAACAACATACAATCACTTAAAAGAAAACTACAGATAAACTCCTACCAACATACAGTTAGACTTTTTCAATCTAAAGTATTACCTCTATAGTGCTTATACTGTAGTTAGATCTTGTTTCTTAGGAGCCCAAAAAGATATGTCGCACAAGTTCAAACACAGTATACAGTTTAAAAGTCTATGTTTCCACACCCCTTCTATGATGTCATCTAGCTCCTCCTTTTAGAATATATAAAATATAATTACAAACAGGATGTTCTATCAGGAGGTATATTAAATAAGGTGACAGCAGCAAAAACTCATTTCCCAAATATGACTCTGATTTCCCAGTTCCTTCTCTTTGATCATTGAGCAGTTCCTGTTTTCCCAAGGAACATCAAAGGTTTTTACAACTCTGCCATATGTCACTTAGGTGCACATATAGCCAATAGGAATCAGCTTAACGATGTTCTGTCCTGTAATAAACTGTATATTTAGCTTCCCAACTTCAAAGGCAGGAGGTCATAAAATGCCATACAATGCAACTTCTCAAGGAAGTTAATGACATTAAAGAAACCTCCTGGTCAGTTACATATATCCTGTTATTTTCACTAAAACCTTGTTTTTTTGGGGGGGGGTCACCCAGGAGCACAGAATGTCTCATGTGATACAATCGTATACTACATTTTATATCACAAATATCATAGAACAATCATAACCAGCTGGCAAAGCGTCATAATCCTCCCCCCATCTAGACTGAATTTGGGGGCTCTATCCCCTGCATGGGATGAGCTTCCCAAATCAGTTCACTCCTCATACAGATTCAATAGGCCATCGGCGTTCTGATTGGTCACTCCAGCCCTATGTAAGATTGTCATGTTATACCCTTGCTAGGCAAGACTCCATCTTAACAGCCTACCATTAGTTTTTCCCATTTGGGTCAGCCAAACCTGGGGTTGTGGTCAGTGTGTACCTCAAAATGCTGCCCATATAAGTATGGCTCTATCTTTTTTAGGGCCCACACTATCGCAAGATACACTTTTTCCACAGTAGAGTAATCCTGCTCCCTGGGAAGTAATTTTTCACTCAGGTACACTACAGGGAGATATTTCCCTTGGTTGGATCTCTGACTCAGTACTGCCCCAATACCCAAGTCTGAGGCGTCAGTCTCGACTATAAAGGGTCTGCTATAGTCAGGACTTGTCAATACAGCAGCACTGCACAGTGCTTCCTTCAGTCTGGTAAAGGCTTTTTCACAGGCTGGTTCCCAGGAAATTTTCTTAGGCATATTTTTCTTTACCAGGTCAGATAGGGGAGCAGCCAGGGCACTGTAATTGGGTACAAAATTTCCTATAGTATCCTCCTGTCCCGAGAAAACTCCTGATCCGCTTCTACATTTCTGGTCCGGGCCATGCCTTGATCACCTCTATTTTTACTTGGTTAGGATGGAGCTGTCCCCGGCCTACAACATGCCTGAGATATGGCACTTCAGCCATGGCCACCTGACATTTCTCCGCTTTGGCAGTGAGACCGGCCCTCTGTATCCTGCCCAGCACTTCCCTAAGGTGGGACAGGTGTTCCTCCCAGCTGGCATAAAGATGGCAATGTCATCCAGGTATGCCACTGCATACCCCTCAGCACCATTTAACACCCGGTTCACCAACCTTTGGAAAGTGGCTGGTCATTCTTCATTCCAAAAGGCATTACTTCAAATTCGAATAAGCCTATTGGAGTGATGAAGACCAACCTCTCCCTAGCTCTGTCAGTTAACTCGACCTGCCAATACCCCTTTGTCAGGTCAATAGTCATAAGGTAGGTCGCCCCTCCCAACTTGTCCAGGAGTTCATCCGTCTGGGGCATAGTGTGGATGTCTCACTTCGTGACTGCATTCAGTCCATGATAGTCCACACAGAAATGAGTAGAGCCATCTGGCTTGGGCACAAGGACTACGGGTGAGGCCCACGGGCTGTAGGATCTCTGGATTACCACTAAATCCTGCATTTCCCCCACCTTCCTCCTAATGTCATTTTGGACAGCCTCTGACACCCAATATGCTGTCCGCCGTATGGGCATCTGTGTCCCTGTCTCTATATTGTGCATCACTAAGGAGGTTAGTCCAGGCTTGGCACTAAACAGTGGGGCAAAGTCTGCTAAAACCTCCCGTACTTCTTGGATCTTGTCTGGGGCCAGCTGGGGAGACAATTTAACTGCCTCCACAGAGGACTCCCACTTGCTTTCTTCCAGCAAGTCCAGAAGGGGGTCTCCTTTGTCCGTCCCCTTCCCAGGACTACATACTGCAAACACCATGTCAGCCCTATTAGCATATGGCTTCATCATGTTGACATGATACATTCTTTCTGTATGTCTTCTGTCAGGTAACTCTATGATATAGTTCATGTAATTTACCTTCCTAACTACTTTGTACGGTCCTGCCCACTCAGCATGCAGCTTGTCTTTCCGGACTGAAATAAGGACCATGACGTCCTGACCCACCATGTACGAGCGAGCTCTGGCTCTGCGGTCATACCATACTTTTTGTTTCTGTTGGGCAGCTGCCAAGTTGCTCTGAACTGTCCCCAAATGCTCCTTCATCCTTTCCCTAAACCTAAGGATGTAATCCACTATGGGAGTTCCCTTGGTGGCATGCTTGCCTTCCCAGTCCTCCCAGATCAAGTCTAGGGACCCATGTACCTGGTGTCCATATAAAAGTTCAAAAGGGGAAAATCCTGTCAACTCTTGGGGCACCTCCCTGTATGAAAACAACAGGTGGGAAGGTATTTCTCCCAGTCCCTCCCATGCTGTTCAGCAAATGCTTGGAGTATTGACTTCAGGGTACCATTAAATATTTCCACAAGCCCATTGGCTTTTGGGTGATAAGGTGCTGTGCGCCTCTGCACCAACCCACACTTCTTCCAAATACATTTCATCAGGCCCGACATAAAGGAACCCCCTTGATTGGTGATAACCTCCTGCGGAAACCCAGCATGGGAGAAAATCCCAAGTAAGGCATCTGCCAGTTTGTCTGTCCTCAGTGAGGATAGGGTGGCTGCCTCTGGATACCGGGTGGCATAATCCACCACAGTCAGGATGATCTTTTTCCCAGAAGAGCTGGGGGTATTTAAATGCCCCACAATATCCATTCTCACCCTCTGGAATGGCTCCTCCACTATGGGCAATGGAATCAGGGTGGCTTGGGTTTTCTTACCTGCCTTCCCTATTTCTTGGCACTGGTGACAAGACCAGCAATACTCCTTCATCGGCTGGGTGAAGTTGGGCCAATAGAAATTCTGGGCCAACCTCTGCATAGTGCACTTGATTCCCAGATGACCAGACAAGGGAATATCATGTGCAGTCTTGAGCAACGGCTCATGATACCTGTAGGGAATGACAAGCTGCCTGCCTATCACCCCTCCCTCCTTCTTCACAGCCTGATTGTACATGAGTCCATTTTCCCAATAAACTTTGTATTTACCGTCACCTCCCTGTGCTCCGTCAGAGTCTACCCAAGCCCTTAGCTTCTCTAGACTAGGGTACTTTTCTGAGCAGCTGCAAACTCCTTACACATTCCCAAGGCATGGGACAGGTTCCCTTCTGTCTCTAAACTAGGGTCCTTAGCACTAGCATCAGAGCACTCAGGATCACTGTCATCCCTAACCCACTGACAATGGGTCACCCCCACCTTCTTCGGAGTAACCCTCCATAGCTGTGTGGTTGACTGCAACTGGGGAAATTCCTACCCCTTTTCATTAGTCTTCATATCAGGAGACACAGGCTGGGGAACCAGCCTCCCAGTGGTTGCCACAATGGCTTCTGTGGGTTCCAGGGAACTACAATTTTCCCTTGCTGCTTGGCTACGGGTAACTGCATACACCATCCCCTGTTTTAGATTGTTGCCAAGGATGACATCAGCTGCAAAGGTTTTGGCTACAGCCACCTGTTGCACAGTTCCCCTTGTTTCACCCCAGTGTAGGAGAACACTAGTGAGTGGCAATGTGGTCTCCTCACCAGCGAACCCTTGCACAGTTACAGATTCATTGGGTATAAGCTGACCAGGCTCTACCAGATCACCTTTTACCACTGGATGCATGTGTTCCCTCATGTTCACAGGCATGCTTCCAGGGACACACAAACAACCCACTTCTTTTCTAGTACCGTTCTGCGTATTGCTCACCCTTTTGGGACACTGCATGGCAATATCAATCAATCAAATATTTATTTATCGAGGCGAACATCGTTGAGCAAAGCTCATTTGCAAGCTGGACCTGATAAGGTCAAGGTTCAGTTGCATAAAAAATATAGTACAATTCAATGAACACAACACAATGAGGAAACAGATCATACAGGACATAATAGCACAGAGGATACCAACACATGGATATATACAATTATGTAAAATCTGTTGAAACCAAGTTATATATTTACATGAAATAAGGAATAGGCAGAGCATGAATTTGGTCATGGAGTGAGAATATGTGGCGATTGAGGTATAAAGTATAAAGTATAAGGGGGTGTGTCAGAGGTGTAGGAATGGACGGTGTGCGGTCTGGGCGGAGGAGGAGGTGGTGCGGCGGGGAGAGAGGTGAGGTGGAGGGATATTACAAAGAGGGCTGGGTGGCAAAACAGAAGAGATGATATTGATGGTCTTAGCAGTGACTGTTGGCAGGGCTGATAGAGAAAGAGAGAGAGGGGAGGGGTACAAGTAGGCAGTGAAGGAAGATGGAAGCCGGTGATGGGGGAGTGGGGAATGTGTCAGGGGGGAATAATGCAGTACTATATGATGGCATAGTAAAAGATAACATGAGAAGAAAGGTTTGAATGCAGAATCTGGGAAGTAGCGGAGAGCATCGGAGGATGGGACAGACTAGGAGATGAAGAACAGGAAGAAGATTATTCTCTATTACTGTCGAAAACAGTTACATTTTTCTTTGATAAGCCTAGAGTAAAGGGATTTGAACAATGTAATGGATACGGGTTTGCTCACTTTCAGTATTTTCTGCATATTGTTCCATAGGGAGGATAGCACAAAACGAATGGTAGATCTACCAAAGCGAGAATTGAATTTGGGCACTTTAAGCATGATGAAATTGTAGCTTCTTAAGTCATATTTACTTGAAGTGACTTGCGTGAAGCAGTCTGAAACATATTTTGGTAAATTCTTGGATATTGCCCAGTTTCTTTACAAACCCAACATTCGCTTCTTTTCTCAGAGAACTCTTTTCTTTGAAACCTGGGGCTAACTGGTTTTGGTGGAAGCAGTGAGGGTTTTAGCTGCCCTGAAGGCACGCTTTTCCCTTTCTGCACTGCCACGCCCACCTCATTCACTCTCAGAGCAGGTCTGCTCTTGGCATAGCAGTCCAAGAGTTCAGCAGCCTCTTGCACTGTTTTGGGATCTTGGTCCTCCTGCCAGGTTTTCAGCTCTGCTGGGCATGCCCAGAAAAACTGTTCCAACAAAATAGCATTTTCAATTTTATCTACAGTTTGCTTCAATTCCCTCCCACCAACGTTTTAAACATTGACGTTTTATGGCTAGCTCCTCATAGATCATGTCAGGGCTTCTCCTGAGCTTACGGAATCTAGCTCTGTATGCTTCTGCAGTTAAATCAAACTTTTTTAAAGTGCAGCTTTAAGTTTGCTGTAATCATTACTGTCCTCATTGTCCATTTGACCCAATGTAAAGAATTGGCTGGAGAATAGGACACAGAGAGTAATAGTAAATGGAGTCCTCTCTGAAAAAAGGGGGGTTAGCAGTGGGGTACCACAGGGCTCAGTATTAGGACCAGTCCTCTTCAATGTCTTTATAAGTGACATTGCAGAAGGACTGGAAGGAAAAGTATGTCTCTTTGCAGATGACACAAAGATCTGCAACAGAGTTGATGCACAAGGTGGGGTGGAAAGGATGAGAAGGGACTTGGCAAGGTTAGAGGAATGGTCAAATGTATGGCAGCTTAGATTCAATGCTAAGAAGTGCAAGGTAATGCACCTGGAAACAAAACCCAGGAAGAGTACACAATGGGGTGAGATACTACAACAACAAAATGGAAAGGGACCTGGGGTAGTCATATCAGATGACCTAAAGGTGGGCAAGCAATGTGAGAGGGCAGCAAGGAGGGCTGGGGGATACTGGGATGCATGGGAGAGGCATCACCAGCAGAAAACAAGAAGTTATTATCCCTCTGTACAGACAGCTGGTGAGACCACATCTGAGTACTAGTGCAGTTCTGGAGACCCAATTCCGAAAGACATAGACAGGATGGAAGCTGTCCAGAGGAGGGTAACTAAAATGGTGCAGGGTCTGCACCGGAAGACATATGAAGAGAGACTTGAGGAGCTTAATATGTATAGCCTCGAGGAAAGGAGGGAGGGGAACATGATAGAAACTTTCAAGTACCTCAAGGGAATCAACAAAGTCCAAGAGGGTAGCATCTTTCAAAAAAGGTGTGCAGAACAAAGGGGCACAATTGAAGATAGAGGCTCAGAGGTAATTTAAGGAAGTATTTTTTCACAGAGAGGGTTGTGGATGTATGGAACAGCCTTCCAGAGGAGGTTGTGGAGTCAAAAACAGTGGTGGAATTCAAGCATGCATGGGACAGTCATAAGGCAATTCTAGGGGGTGGGGATAGGAAGAAGTAGGCTGCTGGTTAACTAGGATCTGCAGCTTATCCATCAGGTAGGGAAATGGGCAGACTGGGTGGGCCAAGCGGTCCTTATCTGCCGTCAAATTCTATGTTTCTATGTTTCTATAATGTGTCTTGAGCTTTCCCAGTAAGTAGTGGGGATAGCTGGACGGTCCAGAACCCTCTAGGAATTTTAGCCTGAATACAAACTTTTTCACAGGAATTTAAAAAGGCATCCCTACCCCCCCCCTCTTTAAATTCAGCTATCAAACTGGAGTTCAATTTGTAACCCAGTCCTATAGTTCTAGTTAAACCCAAGCCACTTACCTGCTCTGGTGCTGGTGGTTGTAGTCGCAGCTTCTCCAGTTCATGTCATCTCTGGCACTCACGCTCCTCATGATCTGCCTTTCACTATTCTCACACCCTCTTCTCCTCTGCAGCTCGCTGTTCTTGCTTCTCTTCTCTTCTCTTTGGAACTCCAGCTCCATTCTGCGCAACTCAATCTGCAGTCTGATTGCTTCTGGCTGCAGAATGCTGGTGACCTTCCCCTGCTGCTGTGTCCCTTCACTCGCACTGGCCCTGCTTCCCTCCTCACCAGATCTGGTCACTGCACTGGCCGCTAGCCCCTCTACACCCAAGGTCTGGTCTTTTACGGGTCACAGTCTGTGACTCAATGGTCTGGGCATCTGCTGCCATCAGGGCATCCATGAGGTTCTTCCTAGTGGCTCTCACCTTGTGCAGGACTCCTCTCTCCTGTTACAACTGCCTCAAGTAGTCTGCAGTGTACCCACTGTAGTTGGAAGCCATCTTCTTCCCTAACTATGGTTACTCTAACTTGCACTTTAGACAAAAAAATAAAACAGGTAGGAACTTGACTGTGAGCAAAATGACACAGTTGTTTCCTTTTTAAAAATAAATCACTGCCTTATTTTCCAAGTGAGCTGTACAGTATTAAGCTGACACACTGAACAGTTAAAGCTTGTGTTACCAAATGTTATCCGCACCACTGCCAACCAATTCTGTCACAAATGCACTCAGCAGGTGAGGCCCTCTGCTCCCACAGTGCCAACCTCCGAGCGCAGTAATGTGAACAGTTAACAGACAGGGTAACCCTCCTGTCTGCTTGTAGGTCCGAATCACCTTTAGTCTCAAGTTCTGAGGGATTCAAACTGTGAACCTTATGCTAGCATACCCAAATGTACTGGCTCAGATAATCTTCTTTTCAGGGGGATGCAAGATATCTTTTGCCTAAGGGCACCTAACCAGGTATCCAAAATAAACCCTTAAAACTCTATAAAATACCTTAGGTATATTCTTGCCTTTTTCCAATTTAGTACCACCATCAAGCTTTCAAACAGTTTTTGCCAGTCTTAACCCTCTGTACATCACATGCAAAAAAAAAAAGAACTTGGAAGACCCAGACAGTATCTTTCAAATATAGATTTTACCAAGAATGGATAAAAATATGAAGACTGTAAACACAGAACAACATATCACACAGCATTCAATCACTTAAAAGAAAAGCAAAGAAAACTACAGACAAACTCCTACCAACATACAGTTTGACTTTTTCTATTTAATGTATCACCTCTATAGTGCTTATAGTTAGATCTTGTTTCTTAAGAGCCCAAAAAGATATGTCAGACAAGTTCAAACACAGTATACCATTTAAAACTCTGTGCTTCCACACCCCTTCTATGACGTAATCTAGCTCCTCCTTTTAGAATATATAAAACATAATTACAAACAGGATGTTCTATCAGGAGGTATATTAAATAAGGTGACACCAGCAAAAACGCATTTCCCAAATATGACTCTGATTTCCCAGTTCCTTCTGTTTGATCTTTGAGCAGTTCCTGTTTTCCCAAGGAACATCAAAGGTTTTTACAACTCTGCCATGTGTCGCTTAGGTGCAAATACAGCCAACAGGAATCAGCTTAAAGATGTCCTGTCCTGTAATAAACTGTATATTTAACTTCCCAACTTCAAAGGCAGGAGGTCATAAAAGGCCATAAAATGCAACTTCTCAAGGAAGTTAATTACATTACAGAAACCTCCTGGTCAGTTACATATATCTTGTTATTTTCACTAAAACCTGGTTGGGGAGGGTCACTCAGGAGTACAGGATGTCTCATGTGGGACAATCACATACCACATTCTATATTACAAATATCATAGAACAATCATAACCAGCTGGCCAAGTGTCACAAGCTATACCTCATTACCATGCATTTCGGTTCTACTAAGCAAGGAGGCAGATAAAACAACCAGCATCATCAATACATTTTTGAGAAAGTAAGCAATCATGAAATATGGGTTATTACCTAAAAATAATATGATGCAAAAAAGGTTGAAAGCGTCCCTTTTAAAAAAGAAAATCAAATTGGCAATCTGTCTGTGTTTGTGTGTGAGGTGTGGGCAGGCAGAGTTTGTTGGGGTTTGGTTGCTTGGTGCCTAAGGAACTCAGTCTGTACAGTTAAGAAATGACAAAATGGACAACAGAGCCACCTGAGCTTGAAGTTTGGACACTCTTGCACCTGTCGGGGAGGTAGCACTGTAACATAAAATTTTTATTTGGAATATCCTTGCAGCACCTGAGGGCATCAAACAGCCTTCCTGGGCACTCTTCTATGGCCCTTGGCACCTCTTGGCATCAAAGAGCCCTCCAGGGTACTCTCACACCTTGTGGAGTGGTGGCAGTGTAACCTGAAATCCATATTTGGGGCATGTTGGCAACAGATCTCGCCAGAGCACTCTCCCATGGGTCTTGGCTGCTTGTCAGGCATCAAAGAGCCCCAAGGGCACCCTTGCATCATCTGCAGTGGAGCAGTGAGTGAAAGTGCATACATCTACAGTATATATATATATATATATATATATATATATATATTCTAAAATATATCAAAATGCACCACAAAGCATGAAAAATCCTGTAGCTTCTGGGGCCTAGGGCAGACCACCCGGAGCCCTAAACCCCCGGCCTTTTATAATTTTCCTGAGCACCCACAACATTTCTCAAAACTTGGCACCCCTGTTCAGAACCATTCACCAAAACCATCTATCACAGAATCACATAAATCTGATGGCAGAAAAGGCCCTTATCGGCCCATCGATTCTGGCTTCCCCCCTCCTTACTTATCTCCACTTTTACAAGCCCTCCCTTTCCCCCACATCCCAACCCCATATGTCTGTCCCATGCCCTCTTAAATCCCTCCACCATTTCGGCCCTCACCACCTCTTCTGGTAGTTTGTTCCAGGCCTCCACCACTCTCTCCATGAAGAATCGCCGCCTCACATCACCTCTATATCTTCTTCCTTCTAATCTTAGGCTATGCCCTCTAGTTTTATTTCCCTCCTTCTTTCTGAACAAATGCCCCTCCTTCACCTTATTGATCACCCTGATGTATTTAAAAGTTTCAATCATGTCCCCCCTCTCCCTTCTAGTCTCCAGTGGGTACAGATCCAATTCTCTCCACCTCTGTTCATATGGTTTACCCTGCATACTGTGCACCATCTTGGTTGCTCTTCTCTGGACCCTCTCCATCCCATCTATGTCCTTGCATAGGTGTGTTCTGTAGAACTGGACCCCATACTCCAGGTATGGCCTCAATATGACCCTGTAAAGAGGCATCAGCACCCCTTCCTTCTGCTAGTTATGCTCCTCCCAATGCATGCCAAAATTTAATTTGTCTTCCCCACCACTTTGCTGCACTGGCTATGCACCTTAAGGTTGCTTGATATTATAATCCCCAGATCCCTCTCCTGCTCTGTTTTTTTGATTTCCTCCCCATCCTAGAGTGTAAGCTGCTTGCAGGCTTTTATGCTGCAGGTGAATCACAGCATGCTTTTTGGCACTGAATTTTAGTTGCCAGGTTTCTGACCACCCCTCCAGAGTCTTCAAGTCATGCTTCATGGCCTCAACCCCCGGGTGTCTACCCTATTGTATATTTTTGTATCATCTGCAAATAGGTACACTCTTCCCTCCTGACCTTCTGCTATATCACTGCTGTATATATTAAAAAGGAGGGTCCCAGTACTGAACCTTGGGGCACCCAACTTATTAACCCCTCACCTTGGAATGCACCCCATTTACCAGCACTCTCTGACTTCTGCTCGTCTACCAGTTTTCCACCCATCTAGTTATTTTCTGTCCCACCCCTAAGCTTTCCAGCTTATTTATTAGCCTTCTGTGAGGGACAATGTTGAAGGCCTTATTGAAGTTCAGATAAGCTATGTCCACTGCCCCTCACTGGTCAACCACTTGCATCACCCAATTGAAGAACTCTATCAGGTTCATCTGGCATGACCTCCCATTCATGAAGCCATGCTGCCTTTCATCCTGTAGTCCATTGTCCGGCAGATAGTCTATCACCCTTTATTTTCTTATTGCCTCCATCACCTTGCCCACCACCAGGGTGAGGCTGACGGCAATAATTTTCTACCACCTCCTTACTACCCCCCCGTCATGAACCCACTCCTGAGGGTCAGGTCCAATGAACTCACAGTGCCCACCCCTAAGTGCACTCCATGATGGGGGGACAGGTATACCCTCCTTGAGTCCTTTTAGAATGCTCACTGAGATCAGGACTGAACACCCACCACGAGGACCCAGGGCATTCCTGTAAACTCTGGATAAGGGCACAATACCAGTCTTGAGTCTTGTAGCCAAATATGAACCCTTCTTGGTTGTTACACAAATGGGGAAGATCCAGGCATCACACTCTCTTCCAGGTAGCAGTGTGCTACTGATTTCATCTTCTCCAACAGGACATGCAACAACCTGGTTCAAAATCCCTACAGACTCTTCATTGAGACTTTGGTATTCTCCCTATCTCTACCCAGATGTCTCTTACAGATTCTTACTCGGTTGGTTGCTTATGGTGGCACCCCTTTGCAATAACAGTTTGTCACTAATGTTTTTACTAAAATACTTAAATAATAATTATATAATTACAACTAAAAGGTGCACTAATTTGGTCACAGAATAACAGAAATAAAAGTGGAAAATATACTTAAAAATGCCATATAACTGTTATCTAAAGTCTACCTTGAGTCCGTAGTGAACTCAAGTCCAAAGAAAGTAAATGAAAGTTTCAGTTTCCATTGTATTGTCAGGAGAAGAGTGTCCCTGGTAGATGCTCAGGAAGAATGAGAGAGTTTGCTCTATGTCAGCTTCTTAAATAGCTGAAGGAAGCTTGCAAAATATCTGTCTTGTCCTAGAAGGGTGTCCTTCTCTTTTAGGCCAGTAGATGTCACTCTTGCACTTTTTCAAATTTGTCTTGTTAAGGTTCTGACATTGCAACTTCCTGGCACATATAATAATCATGAACATGCCTTCAGAATTAAAACTTTGATGTCTCAGTAAAACACCCTGTAAGCTAATTCACAGTGTCCTGTCAAGAATGGCTATGTCCCCAAATCCTGTTTAACACATCCTGGGCTCTGAAGTGCATGGTTTATGAAAGGTAAATGGAATTTGGCATATCTCTGTTAAGGGTCCTAGAAATGCAACCTTGCCTTCCTGGCAAGCAGCTGACCCTCAGGTCAGAGGAAGGTCAAACATTTTTAAAAGAAATCCAGTCTCTCTCTCTCTCTCTCTCTCTCTCTCTCCATGTTCCCCTTGCATTAACACTGATATTCTTGTGGCATGTACACATACGCAGAATCACACCAGGAAAAAAAAATATATAACAGAATTATATCTGCAAATAATGACTGGCATTTGGCTAGCTCAGCACATCCCTCCCTCCTAGACTGAATTTGTGGGAACATGATCCCTAATGCATGGTAAGGTTTTCACAAATTCTGTTACTGTTTTAACTGGTGAGATACCCATTTGTGTTGGCATTGGCTGATCCGGCCCTGTGGGTAATGGTCATATCATAGGCCTGTAGAGCAACACTCCACCTGAAGAGATGACCATTTGTTTTACCCATCTGATTTAGCCCCACCAGGGGGTTATGATCGGTCTGTACCTCGAAGTACCTGCCATAGAGGTACGGCTCTAATTTCTTCAGGGCCCATACCAGTGCAAGGCATTCTTTTTCAACTGTGGAATATGCCTGCTCCTGGGGAAGTAACATTTTGCTAAAGTACACTGTTGGATGATCTTTTACCTGATTAGAGGTTTGACTGAGGACTGCTCCAATCCCCACATCTGAGGCATCTGTCTGTACAACAAACTGCCTATTGTAATCTGGACTGGCTAACACAGAGGCACTGCACAGTGCCTCCTTTAGCCATACAAGGGCTTGTTCACAGGCTGGCTCCCACTTCACCTTTTTGGACATTCTTTTCCTTAGCAAGCCAGATAGGAGAGCTGCCAGGGTACTGTAATCTGGTACAAACTTTTGATAGTACCTGGCAGTCCCTAGGAAGCTCCTAACCTGCTTCTGGGTTTCAGACCTGGACCATGCCTCTATTACCTCAATCTTGGCTTGATTTGGATAGAGCTGCACCTGCTCCACTACATGGCCTAGGTATATCACCTCCGCTAGAAGCAACCTGACACTTTTCAGCCTTGACAGTGAGCCCTGCCCTCTGTATTCTGCCCAACACTTCCTTCTGGTGGGACAGGTGTTCTTTCCAACTGGCACTGAAGATGGCAATATCATCCGGATACGCCACTGTGTACTCCTCAGTACAATGTAACACCTGGTTGACCAACCTTTGGAAGGTGGCAGGGGCATTCTTCATTCCAAAAGGCATTACCCTGAATTCAAATAACCCTATTGGAGTGATGAAGACTGACCTCTCCCTAGCTCTGGCAGTTAACTCCACCTGCCAATACCCTTTCATTAAGTCAGTTGTGGTAAGGTATGTCACCCACCCCAGCTTGCCCAGGAGCTTGTCCATCCATGGCATTGGGTGGGCATCAGACTTTGTGATTACATTGAGTCTACAATAGTCCACACAAAAGTGAGTAGAGCCATCTGGCTTGGGAGTGAGGGCTATGGGTGAGGCCCATGGACTGTGGGATTTCTGGATTACCTCTAAATCCATCATTTCCTCCACCTGTCTCCTAATGTTATTTAGGGTGGCCTCAGACACCCGGTAGGCTGTCCGCTGTATGGGCACTTGCATCTCCATGTCTACATCATGTGTCATGAAGGGGGTTCATCCAGGCTTGGTTGTAAACAATGGGGCAAAGTTCTCTAAAATCTCACTCACTTCCTGGTACTGTTCCATGGTCAACTGGGGTGACAGTTTGATTGTCTCCACAGAGGACTCCCACTTACTTTCCTCCAGCAAGTCCAGCAGGGGGAACCCTTCATCCATTCCCTCTCCAGGACTACACATTGCAAATATCATATCAGCCCTATTTGCATATGGCTTCATCATGTTGACATGGTACATCCTATGGTTATGTCTCCTGTCAGGCAGTTCTACAATGTAATTCACATCATTAACCTGTCGGACTATCTTGTATGGTCCCACTCACTAGGCCTGCAGTTTTGGTCTTCCGGACCAGAATCTGGACCATGACTTCTTGACTTACACTGTATGAGCAAGCTCTGGCTCTGTGGCCATACCAGACCTTTTGCTCCTGTTGGGTAGCTGAAAGGTTGCTTTGGGCCACCCCCATAAGCTACTTCAGCTTCTCCCTAAACTTTAGGACATACTCCACTATGGGAGTTCCCTGGGTGGGGTGCTTGCCTTCCCAGTCTTCCCAGATCAAGTCTAAGGGACCACGCACCCAACGTCTATATAGGAGTTGAAAGGGGGAGAACCCTGTCTACTCTTGGGGAATTTCTCTGTATGTGAACAACAGGTGGGGATGGTATTTCTCCCAATCCCTCCCATGCTGTTCAGCAAACACTTGGAGCATCAGTTTTAGGGTACTATTAAACTTTTCCACAAGCCCATTGGCTTGTTGGTGATAAGGTGTCATGTGTCTCTGCACCATCCCACACTTCTCCCACAAACACTTTATCAGGTCCAACATGAAGGTACCCCTTTGATCAGTGATAACCTCCTGCAGAAACCTGACATGGGAGAAAATCCCTTTCAAGACATCTGCCACTTTGTTCTAAGTGAGGGGAGGGCAACCGCCTCTGGGTATCAGGTGGCGTAGTCGACTACTGTCAGGATAAACTTCTTCCCAGAGGAGTTTGAGGTACTCAAAGGTCCCACAATATCCATTCCTACCCTCTAGAATGGCTCCTCCACAATGAGCAAGGGAATTAGGGAGGCTTTGCTTTTATTATCTGCCTTCCCTATTTGTTGGCACCAGTGAGCAAGACCTGCATTATTCTTTCACTTGCTGGGTAAAGTTGGGCCAATAGAAATTCTGGGCCAATCGCTGAATGGTGTGAGTGATTCCCAGATGTCCAGACATGGGGATATCATGAGCGATCTTGAGCAACCGCATATGGTACCCCTGGGGAATGACAAGCTGCTTGCCCATCACCCCTCCCTCCCTCTGTCCTTCTGTCCTATGTATACAGCAGTCCATCGTACCAAAATACCCTATGTCTTACATCACCTCCCTGTGTCTCATCAGATTCTGCACAAGCCCTCAGCCTCTCCAAACTAGGGTCAGTTCTCTGAGCAGCTGCAAAATCTTCACATTTTCCCAAGGCATGGGACATGTCCCCTTCAGTTCCTAAACTGGGGTACATTGCTCTAGCATCAGGGCAGTCAGGACCACTGCCATCCCTAACCTTCTGACCATTTGTTACCCCTTCCTCTTCAGAGTAACCTTCTGTAGCTGTTTTGTGAACTGCTACTTGGGGAAGTCCTACTTCTCATTCATTGCTCTCCATTTAAGGAGAGACAGGCTGGGGAACCAGCCTCCCAATTTATTCCACAAGGGCTTCTATGGGGCCAGGGAACTACAAGCTGCCTTTGCCATCTGACTGTGGGTAACTGCACACACTACCCCGTTTTGGAGATTGTTCCCTGTAATCACATCCAGGGCAAGGTTGTCTGCCATGGCCATGTTTTGCACCCTTTCTCCTGTCTCACCCCAGTCCAGGAGAACAATACTGTAGCTAGTGGCAGAGTTTTCTCCTTCCCAGTGAATCCCCTTACTGTTACAAACTGATTAGGTATAGGCTATTCATGCCCAACCAAATCCCCTTTTACTAAGATAAGAGACACCCCTGAGTCCCTTAACCCAAGGGTCTGCACCCCATTTACAGTAACCGGGTGTGTGTGCACACCCTCATGTTTACAGGCATGCTTTCAGGGATACACAGTGCACCCAGCTCTGTTCAAGCACCACTTTATCCCCTCTGTCTTTTAGGACACTGTCTAGCAAGATGCCCTGGCTGTTTTCAAAACCAACAGTCATCATTTCATTCATCTGAGAAAACCCCTTTTTATAACCTGGGGCTCCCCCCTTTCTGTGGAGGCAGTGTGGGTTTTAGCTGCCCTGAAGGTACACTTTTCCCTTTCTGTACTGCCGCACCCACCCCACTCCCTTTCAGAGCAGGCCTGCTCCTGGCATAGCAATCCAAGTGCTCAGCAGCTTGCTGCTCTGTTTTTGGATCTCGGTCCTCTAACCAGGTTTTTAGCTCTGCTGGGCAAGTGCAAAAGAACTGCTCTAACAGCATAACCACCTCAATTTTTTCCACAGAATTTGCTTCTACTCCCTCCCAATGTTTTAAAAACTGACATTGCTTTGTGGCGAGTTTTGTGGCGAGTTCCTCTTAGCTCATTTCAGGGCTTCTCCAGAGCTTACGGAACTTAATCCTATATGCTTCAGAAGTTAGTTCATACTTTTTAAGTAAAGCAGTTTTAAGTTTTTTATAATCTTGGCTATCATGATTGTCCATTTGGCCTAACACCTCATGCCCTTTACTAGTAAGCAGCAGGGATAGCTGGAAGCTCCAGGTCTCCCTGGGTATTCTGGTCTGGATACAGACCTTTTCAAATAAATTGAAAAATGCATCCATATCCTCCTCTTCTTTAAATTCTGCTATTAATTTGGAACTTAATTTATATCCCAGCCCTGGAGTTTCAGGTCTATTTCTGCCACTTACACCCTTTGGCATTGGTCATTGGAGTCTTAGCCTCTCCAGTTCAAATTCTCTCTGGCACTCTTTTTTCTCTCTCTCAGCCTCTCTCTCTCTCTCTCTGGTGCCATCTTTCTTGTTAACTCCATCTCAAACTTCCTCTGCTTGAATTCTAGTTCTAATTTCCTCAACTCCAGCTGCAGTCTGATCCCCTTCTGGCTCCAGCTTTGTGGTGACCGTCCCCTGGCACTGTGGCTCTGCATTCCCTCTGGTCTCACTGTCCTCCTCCCTGGGACTGGACTCTGCGATGTCCCTTGGCACCCCCACACCCAAGTTCTGGTCCCTTTCAGTCACTTGCTGTGACTCAAGGATTGGGGCAACTGCTTGTTCATCAGCTGCCATGAGAGTCTCCATGAGGTGCTTTTTGGTTCACCCCTTGTACTGGACCCTCATTCCTGACACAACTGCTTTAGGTAGTCTGCAGTGTATTCACTGTAGATAGAAGCCATCTTCTTCCCTAATTACTACTACACTAGCTTACCAAAAAAACAAAACAGGTAAGAGAACTTTATACTGTAACCAAATTATTTATGTTTTCAAATCTCTTCCTTGATTGTGTGTGGATTGCTTTCACTTTATCAATCTGATACACTGGGCTTGAATCCAACTGTTATGCCTGTGCCACCTATATCTTTTGAATTGCAACACTATGCAACCAGATCTCTTGGATACCACCGCCACACATCAGATCTGTCACAAACCCACTCCTAAGGATCAAGTCCACTGAGCTCACCCCTAAGTGCAATCCATGATGGGGGGAATAGGGATACCCTCCTCGAGTACTTTTAGAATGTTGCCGAGGTTATGACTGAACACCCACCATGAGGACCCAGGGAGTCCCTCTAAACTCTGGATAAGGGCATGATACCAATCTCAAGTCTTGTAGCCAAATATGAATCCTTCTTGGTTGTTACACAAATGAGGAAGATCCAGTCATCACACTCTCTTTGGGGTAGCAGTGTGCACCTGATTTCATCTTCTCCAACAAGGCATGCAACAACTTAGTTCAAAATCCCTACAGACTCTTCATTGAGACTTTGGTATTCTCCCTGTCTCTACCCAGATATCAGTTATGGACCTTTGCTAGACTGGTTGCTTATGGAGGCACCCCTTAGCAATAGCAGTTTGTCACAGATTATTTAATAACTGTCACACAATTTGCACACAATTTAGAAATCTTGCTCAGGCAGTTTTCGTAATAACAAATGTTTTTACTAAAATACTTCAATAATAATCATACAGTTACAACTAAAAGATGCACTAATTTGGTCACAGAAATAACAAAAATAAAAGTGAAAAGTATACATGAAAAATGCACTATAACTGTTATCTAAAGTTTATTTTAAGTCTGTAGTGAATTGAAGTCCAAGGAAAGTAAATGAAAGATTCAGTTTCCTTTGTACTGGCAGTCTTGCTTCTTGAAGTGTCAAGAGAAGAGTGTCCCCGGTAGATGCTCAGCAAAAATGAGATCGTTTGCTTTGTGTCAGCTCCTTAAATAGCTGGAGGAACCATGCAAAATCTCTGTCTTGTCCTAGAAGGGTGGCCTTCTCTTTTATGCCACTAGATGTCACTATTGTGCTTTCCCCAAATTGTCTTATTAAGGTTCTGACATGACAACTTCTTGACACATATAATAAACATGAACATGACTTCAGAGTTAAAATGTTGATGTCACAGTATAACACCCTGTAAGCTAATTCACAGTGTCCTGTCAAGAATGGCTATTTCCCCAAATCCTGTTTAACACATCCTGGGCTCTGAAGTGCATGGTTTATGACAGGTAAATGGATTTTGTCATATCTCTGTTAAGGGACCTGGAAATTTAACCTTAGCTTCCTGGCAAGCAGCTGCCCCTCAGGTCAAAGGAAGGTCAAACATTTTTAAAAGAAATCCAGTCTCTCTCTCCACGTACCCCTTGCATTAACACTGGCATTTTTGTGGCATGTACATATACACAGAATCATATCAGAAAAAAATACATATAACAGGATTATACAGTATCTGCAAATAATGACTGGCAGTTGGCTAGCTCACTCCTTGTATAGTGGCACCACATCCACTCCCTCAGTCTCTTTGCACTCACCCTGTATCCAGGGTCAAGTTAAACAGTCTCATCAGTGGGGCTGCCAGCTGCTCCCTCAGTTCCCAGAGTACCCTTGGGTGCAAGCCGTCTGGCCCCATTCTCTTGTTCACCTTTAACCTGCCCAGTTCCTCCCTTACCCCGTCTATGCTGAACATGCTAGTATCCACCTTTTTGTCTTCCTTCTTCCTCCCCCCAAGCTTGGGTCCCATGCTCCCCTTCCTCCATGAAAACCAAGTAGAAGTAGCTATTGAACACCTCTGCTTTCTCAAAGTCCCCTTCCAGTTGTATACCCCTCCCCCACATCCTTACTATCCCTGCCTCACCTTCCTTCTTTCCCCTACATAGCTAAAAAAAGTGCTATCTCCCTTTTGGCACACTTAGCTATTTTCTCCTCAGTATGTGTTTAGCCCCCCTTATCATCTGCCCTGCAACCCTCCTCTTCTCCCTATATGCCTACTTGTCCATCCCCCTTTGTGTCCTCTTATATTTCCTGAATGCCCTTTTCCTTTTCCTGACCGCCCCTACCACCTTCCTTGTAAACCAGAGTGGTCCCCTCCTTTTTTTTGTTCTTTCTCACATTTTTAGTGCAAATTTCAGTGGTCTTCAATACCTCTCCTTTGATAGTTCTCCATAGCTCCTCCACATCCCCTGTATTTCCCTTCCCTGCCATTTCTTCCGCAAATATCCTCCTCCTTTTGTTAGAGTCTGTCTCTCTGAAGTCCATCACCTATGTTGTAGTCTGATTTGTCTCTCTCCCCATTTTTAACCTGAACTACACAGTCCTGTGATCAGTTGTACCTAGTCCATCAACCATCACCACCTCTTCCATGCTCTCCCCATTTCTGAGGACCACGTACAGCAGATTATCACCCCAGTGGGCTCCCTGATCAGCTGTTGCATGAATATCCCTTGTAGTGCCTCTAGGATCCCCCTGCTCCTAGCTGATACTGCAGTCAGGATCTCCTAGTCCACGTCGGGGAGGTTTAGGTCCCTCACTAGCAGAAGCTCCCCTATGAGAGCCATCATTGTAACTGCCTGTTTCAGTTGTCTGTTCCCTTCCTCCCACTGCATCAGAGGTCTGTAAACTACCCCATCCTCAAAGATTCACCTGTCTGTTTGTCTAGTGCAACTCACATGAGCTCTGTCTCCCCTTCCTCCTCCTCCTTCTGTCCTTCTGTTGCCCTAAAGTCATCTTTGATGTATTAATGCCACTCCTCTTTTCCATCCCTATCCTTCCTAAACAGTCTGTAGATTGGGTAACTGTCTCCCAGGCATGGTGCCCTGTCCACCAAGTCTCACTCACTGCTACTGTATCCAGTCCCTCATCCATCATGATGGTCTCCAAGTCCACCTTTTTGTTCCCCAAACTCCTGGTGTTGGCAGATAATCCCTTCCACCATGACCCCCCTTCCGCTCTCCCCTACTAATCTTCTCTTGTTCTTTGTTTTTTTTCCTGCACTTTATCTCCATCCTGGATGGGAAGCTGATAGCCTCCCATCTCTCCTGCCTCTTTGAGTGGCCCCTTACATAACCTCCCATGAAATCAGGTTAAATTATACCTCCTTTTGATAAAGTCCCCTAAATTGCCCAGAGCAAATAGGCTGTCATCCTCCCACATTGATCCCCAATATCCCACTGACCCAAACCCATCTGCCTGCACCAACCCTCAACCATTGATTGAATTACTCAGTCCTCTGCTTCCTTAATGTCCTTGCTCTTGGCACAGGTAGTACCTCCAAGAAAGCAATATAATGGAACCCCATACTACTGCAGAACCTAGCCAGCTCCCTGAACCGTGTCTGCACCTCCTTTAGACTATTTCCTTCCAGGTCATTGGTGCTTAGGTGGAACATCAAGTGTGACCTCTCATCTTACTGCTTGCCCCATGCGGGTACATTGTGCCTCACCTCTAGTACTGTCATTCCTGGCATAAACTGAACCTAAATGGCACTGCTCCTGCCTCACTTTCTCCCCATCTGACTCCCTTTATTACTGAGTCCCCATGAGCATGACCCTGCTATTCTCTTCCTTTTGCTTGTACTTTTGATTTTCTAGCTTACCTCCCTTTCCTGGCATCCCATCTCCTGCCCTGTTCCCATTATCCACCTTGTCCATCTCCTTCCCCTGTGTTTTTCTCTTCCCCTGGACTACATCCCTCATTCCTCCCTCTGGTGTCACCACCAGTCCCCCTCATCCTAGACTCCCTTATAATGGACTCTGATCCCTCCCTTTGCTCTTTTCCTTTCTCTCTACTGCTCGAAACCCTCTATGTATGGGTACCCTCCCCTTCCCCCCTTTTTTAATCTTCCTCCATCCTAAGCTTAATGTAGTCTCCCTGTCTGTCTCTTCTGTGTCCCCCTTGAGATTGTTCCCCTCTTCCTCTTGCCCTTTTTTGACTACTTCCCTCCAGGTTCCCTCCCAAAGATGCATCCTCCATTCCTGAACATTCTATCACCTTAGCCCCTCCTCTGTCTCCTATGAATTCCTCACAGCCACACTCCTTGCTGTCATCCTAATCCAGTGCCCCCAGGAGTGCAAATCTGTTTTCCTGCTCTGCACCCTTGTTTCACAGCCTGCTATCTTATGCAACCCCTCCTACTTCCTGCTCCTTCCTCCTGGTGCTTGCTGTGCTTTTTTGATCCTACCACCTGCCATTTCCCCAACCTCTCTCTTCCTCCACGTCTCCTGTACCTAAGTCACCTGCAGCCCCCCTTGTGCTCCCCATCTCCCCTCTCACCCCTCTGGTGCATCCTCTGGACCTCCTCCAGTCCTCTCCCCTTTTTCTTGAGTCTTCCACTACACCTGTTCCTAACACCCTTGCAGTCCCACCTGTGTTCTCTCTTTTAACCCCTGCCTGGCTTGTGTTCACTTTGGACCTTCTCCAATCCACTTCCCTTCCCCTCTCTCCCACCCTCCTTAGTGCCTATCTCAACCACCCTACCTCCTCTCTTAGTTGTGTAAGCTGTCTGCATACCATGCAACCCCCCAGCCTCCATGCTATATCCAACACCATGGCTGCCCCACCCCCACTGCACCCTACCACCCTCCCAAAGATTCCCCATGGCGTAGTGGCCCAGAGACCATACTCAAGACTGGCCTGATCCCATTTAGGTCTACCTCTACAACTTCTCTTTGATCACCGTTTGATCACCATAGTCTTAAAAATATTAAAAAAATACCCCCTTAAATAATAAAAGACACAGAAACAGCTAGTACTGTACCCTTCAGTTCCCCTTAGTACAGCCCTATGAAATCATTGCCCTTTTGAGTATGTATCAAGTTCTTTATCCCCTTCGGATCACATAATACATTCTAACTTGCAAATGTCACTACCACCTAAATCAAATCAGTTTGTTTTAAGACAAAACTATAGAAATATAACCAAAGAAAAACATAAAAGTCACTTAGACACTAAAAAGTCACTTAGAAATATATACAGTTAGAAATATAAAAGTCACTTTTTCTTTGCTTCACCCCTTCTGTAGCTAAAAGTATATGTTGGATACCAGTATTTTAAGCTCCTGCTAAGCTTTTTCCCCTGGGCAGATTCCTCCCAGTGATCACTCCCCTTTCTATGAGAAAATTCCCCTCCTCCTCCAATGTTGGTATCCTCCTCTGGGAGGAACCCAAGGAGCCTATTTAATTAACAGAGGAGGTGGGAGTGGGGCTGGTGGGAATTTTTTCTTTCTCAGCAGCACAGACCTGAGTAGCAGCTGGGCTTTGCTTTTATAGCCCAGCTGCTTGTTCAAATTCCAGCACCCATTCTTTACTGTGTCCTGATTGGTTCCCCCAGCCAACACCACTGTGGCAACAGCCGACGAGCTATCTTTTTTGTGGCTATGGCCACTGACCTCCATTCCTGCAGATACCAGTAGGACACCTAGAGCCAGTCATCAAAGAAAAGGAGCCTTTTACCCCAAGGGCCACCAGAACTAGGAGCAGCAGCCAAGAGGGTAACCAAATCCAGCATACTCCAACTGTCAAAGTACATGCTCCTTTGGCACCCACTCCACAATTGTCCAGGGAACCAGAGGAGGACTATGAAGATTGTCAAGGAGACCCCAACATCTTGTGGTATCAGCCTTTCACCAGTTCAATTGTCCTGGCTGCCATGGGGGTAGGGTGGGCTGGAGATGACTCAACCTCAGTAATCACATCTTTTGACTGGAATGATGATGCTGAACCTTTTGTCCCTCAGACTGACCTGGACACCACTATTGATAACCCCTCCATGGATATGAATATTACCAGCTCACTGGAGGACTCTACAAATCCTGAGCATACCCCACAAGAAGGCCCTGTGGACCCTGATACCCCTGAAAAGAACATTGAACAGGACAGTGCCCCCATGAATTCCAAAGAAATCTCATAGGTGCCTAGGAGATCAGAAAAAGCCCACAAGCCTCTGCTGAAACTTACTTACGATCAGGCTGGAGAGTCATCTGATATGGCCCTACATGTGATGCACATAGAGGATTGTGCATGAGCAGTCATACGCAATAAGGATATTCTTGTATCGAGAGGTTTCCTTGGTAAGAGATGGCTACGAGAGCACAGCTCGAGAGGTGCTCTGTTATCAAGGGAACCTCAAGATACAAAAATATCCTTGTTTGTGTATGACTGCTCATACACAATCTTTTATAGTGTATGGGTAGACACACAATAGACAATTATACAAAGCCTGCTAGAGAAGACAATGGAGAATGGAAATGTTAACAATTTTTTTTTTAACTGACACAGTGTGCCGCAGATGTTTCTGCAAGTTTAAGTTATAAAAACCCCAACAACTTCTAGCTTAACTGGATAGAGAGGAGAGCAACTATGTGTCTGCATTCCAAGTTGTTCTGCTGCAGTAGTGACATTACTACTGCAGTAGAACAACACAATGACATCACTACTGGAGCAGAACAAGCATATTCCAGACATGGAATTTCATGCATAACAGCATTCTACTATACACTATAAAAGAATTGTGCCTGTAGTACAGGCTGTGTCCCAAACCCAAATGTTTAAATCTGATATGAAACTAGAAGTTAGTAAACAGGGGCAACTTAATGTGCTCAACGTGTTACTCATTAATGACTAATTGACATCTTTCTTTCTAGGTTATGCAACTTGTTTGTTCATTAACCCTTTTTCCTTCCACAGCACACTGCCCTAAAATAGACTTTGGGACTCATGAACTGCTGGCAGTGTCTTGTTAGGGACAAGTTCTAAACAGGGGGGAGTATGTAATTCCCCACACCCTGTGTGGCTTTAAGAGGATTAGTCCATGCTAAAAAAGACTTTCCCCCTGGCCCTTTTAGTTCTGGTGGTGGGTTCTGGGGGGAGCAAAAATAAAGGCGGATGTCGCTGCTGCAGCAGTAAGGAAGCAGAGAAAAAAAATGGCAAGACTGTTTTTTGTCTAGGAAGAGCTGAGCCAATCAGCAGGGAGCCTGGGGGAAGGCTATAAATAGCCCCAGGAGCCCACCAAAAATCCAGTCCCCAAGGAGAAGAGAGACCAGGAGAGACTGCACCAAGGGCTGGAGCTCCAAGCTGTGATGTCTGGTCTAGACTCCTACAAGCACTAAGCCAGGGTCAGACTGAGAAGCAAAGGGCCCACCTGGAAATGGGTCCAGGGGGCCTTGGTACTGGCCCCCAGGGGGCCCACTACAAAGTCACAAGGGGGTCTTGGTATCAACCATGCCCTAGTGTAAAAACTGTAGCCCAATTATTACAGACTGATACACCCTGGCATGCTGTAGCCAAGTATAAGATCAGCATGTATTCTATTTGTAAGAAAGCCATTTCATTACTGGTGAAGTTAAATTAACTGTTTCAGAGGCTTTCATTCCATTGATTTAAGATGAACTCTGCTACCTTGCAAAAATGCTGTTGGCAACATTACATTGTTTTTTGATAACTCAGCCTCACTGTCCCGCTGCATGGTTGCAGGTGAGCTGAGAGCTCCCCTTTCAAACAAAATCAATGGTTTACCTCAAAGCCCCAGCAAGCCACCTCCAGAGGTTGAGGCCCTACCTTTCCCTACACTTTCCCTGTCTGAACAGTTTGTGAGGCAACTGGGTTTTAAGAGGAAAAATAGTGCACTGCAATGTGTGCTGTGCTAAGATTTTGCCAAAAGCCACCTAAGTGCCCCCAACACAATGTTACAGTAGTATTGTTAGCTCTAATTAAACAAAACTGGGGCATAACCTGCAATGCTCTGCCTTAAGGCAGAAATAAGGTTGATCTCTGAAAAGATTGGGGTGTTGGCTTATTATATACAGAGTGAAAAAAAGTTTCTACCAATGTGTTTTCAATAAGTTTTGAAAAATTCATAATTTTCCTTTAGGTTTCCTTCAGATCTACATACATATATAGTTCCACTCAACAGCTGCTGCTTTCTGTTCATATGTCTAAGACATTCTATGACCTCAATAACACCACTCCATGCTACTCATCTCAATGGTCTGTACTGGTGTTATTGAGGTTACATACTGTGAAGACAGTGTGAAAGGAGCAGCAAGTGCTGAGTAGAGGGGGAATTCAGGGTAGCTACAAAGGCAACATAATTAGATTTAACCAAAAAATGTCAGAATCAATAAAAGGTAAACTGAATGCCATCTCGAGGTATAAAAAACTACTCGCCTATGTGTTATACTACTGATTTTAGTGCTGCAAATGTTGACTTTTATACTGCATTATTACACCGTCCTGCATTGTGTTACATGAATTTAGTCATTTATAGTTGGTGAGTGAGGCACACTGAGTTTAGGGTCATTTTCAGGTACAACCAGGGTGAAATGGGAAAAGGAAAAGCAGTTACATACAACTGCAGCTAGTGATGTGGTGTTACAGTGAGGGAGACAAAGCATTAGTTTAGTGCACCACAAATAAATGAAGACACATTTATATGTAACCAATGCAAACTGCTGCCCAAGAGTGAAGGGAGGCCGAGCTGGTGCTAAACTTAAGGGTTAAAAAACAGGGCCATACAGTTCAGTGTGGTTGTCTCACTTTGAGGGGGGGAGAGGTAAGGGGTGGTTAAAGGGCTGTCAAAGGTATAAGTGTTGAGAAACCATTTGCCTGGACACTCTTGAAAATGGGTCTTAGACTCAAGATCCTTTGTTACACAGCCTCTGGCCCATCCTAATCTGTCCCTACACTTTCCCTAGCTCTAAACATAATCTGCATTGTAACATATCTGTTGTACATTTTACATTATGACATTTGATCAGGTATACATTAAAGTCTGACAACATAGTGTCTGGAGTGTCATTTAATAAACTGACCTGTGTGTTTGTGTGTCTGTATGCTTTTCATTATGACATTTGATCAGGTATACATTAAAGTCTGCCAACCCAGTGTCTGGTGTGTCATTTAGTAAATTGAACTATGTGTTTGTGAGTCTATGTCACATACAAGGTATGGAAAAACATATAAATTGAACGATAAGGTCTCAATAACACCATTATCCAGAACATTGTCAGTTTTATTTATATAGTCACTATAGACTCTCGTCTGCCTCAGGGAGGTCTGGCTGCACAAGAGACATGATCCCCTGTTACCCCCTCCATACAGCCTTGCAAAACTACCAAATTGCCACAGGGTGAGCACTACCCAGCTCAAGCCCCCCAACAAGCACTTCAGGCCAACGCTTTCTCCAGGTTGTAAATGGACAGTAGGTTGCAAATGTCACACTGATAAGACTACTTCTGGACCCAGGCATGTTCAGCCTAGCATCCAGCTTCAGACCTCTAGCTGGACAGTAGCCTTCCAGTGTCATACTGACAGTACTTGCTTGTATGCTTCTGATCATTGAATTAGTTTCTGGATGACATCTTTTGTGCGCACTCCATCAAGAAGGTCTCACTCAATCACCATAATCATGAATACCTCTAGTTTCTCTTGTCCCAGCAATGAGCGCAGTCAAGTCTTTATTATCTTTAGCTTGCTGAAAGTTCTCTTGCAAGACACCTGGGTAAATGATAAAGGCAACAGGTACTCGTAGACAATGAACAAGGTTGATAATGCAGACAAGTGCATGTTGTATTGTGCCAAAATTTTATAACAGCACATTATGCATTCTTTGCAGGACTTGCATTTGTCTGGCAAATCATCTCTTCTCTCTCGTTGCTCATTCTGATCACTAGTTTCACTTTCACGAGTGTCTTCAGAGTCATGAAAGTCAACAGCCTCCATTAACACATCTTCACTGTATTCTTCAGGCAGCGATTTTTGCAGTCGTTGGAATATTTTAGCAAAAGCCAGCAACTCCAGTTTAAGTTTGCTATGGTCTACTTCTGCCAACGTTGCCACTTTCTGCAGACTTTCATTTGGTATGCAATCATGAATTATACTTTCAAAGTGATGTGGGTCCATGCAGCTGGTATCCAGAATCAGTTGCTTGTTGTTATCAAACCAATCACTTAAGCTCATCTGAACTTGATCAATGATGCGGGTGTATGCTTCACATTCAAATCGCTTCACTGGATCCACCACGCATTCGTCATTGACATTTGCCCCAGCATTTTCTTCTTCTTAGATACCCTTTTATTTGGCAGATGAACCTCTATGTCAATATCAATATCTAAATCATCAATTTCTTCTTGTATTCTAGCAACAAAGTTAGAAGCTTTTTGCTGGATGTTTATAAATGCAGACTGTTGCAACTCCATCTTAGCGTGATCCACCATGCACCATGCTGAAAGGTAGTCTAGTCCCTTAGTCTGCAGATACTTTGATGCTGGCCCAATTACTGTAAAGATCTTCATAAACACAAAGGCTATCAAAATAATGTCAAACATTTTCCATTTGTCAAGCAGTGAATCTGCCTCACTGGCAGCTTTAGCATCAAAACTTTCCAGAGGTACTAATAAAAAGCAAAGTCTGGAGAAGTGACCCATAAATATTCTTTTCTTGATTTTCATATGCTCCAAAGATACATGCCAATGCTCTTAGTTTTGCCCAACATCTAGTTTCACCAATCTTTTGAAGGCATCGGAGCTTGTCTTGTTCCATCCCATCAATACTAGATTTCCATATAGTCATCTTTTTGTGAGATTCACTAATGAAGACTGATGTCCTTTGTAGCAACCCAGAGAGTGCCTTTGCTTCCACAACTGTTTCACTACAATCTGAGATACATAAATTGAGAACATGTGCATAACACCAGGTATACACACTGTTTGGTGAATCCTTTTTTATAAACACTTGTAACCCCACAAACTCGCTCCTCAAGTTGGATGAACCATCAAATGACTCCCCGATGATGGTCTTCATATCGAGTCCATGCCTGTCAAAGTTCTCTTTTAAAACCTTGTGCATTCCTTGTCCAGAAGTGTCCTGTACCTCTACCACAGCAAAGAGATGCTCATGAACTTGTAAGTCTTTCACATACTGAAAAATGATGGCCGCTTGGTCAGTCACACCGACGTCCTGTGTGGTGTCCATCTGCATGCTGATCTTCTGGTCTGTTGCATCTTGTACAATGCCATCTCTGATTATCTTCAAAATAATCTCAACAATTTGATTTACCGTTGTTTTCGACAGCAGGGTAATCAGCCCTCCATGGCCACAAGTCTCAGAAGTGCCATTTTCTTTCTCCATTCTCTGCTTTCTTCTCTTGCTCTGCTCTACTGCTTTTTGGATATGTGTATTCAGAGGAACATCAAATTGGGAGATCAGAAGAATCACTTCTAAGAAATTTCCATGGTTCTCCAAGCTATGTAGAGCTTCTTCTTTTCCATGATGTGGTAGGCTCTGGTGTCCAATAAATTTAACAACTTCAATAATCCTCTTCATAACATCAATGTTCTGCTGGACTTGTTTGTTAGGACTCTCAACCGTATCATTATTCACCAGTGTTTCAATATCAGCATCTGCTCTGCACACCCAGATATGAATGCAGAGCTGTATTGTGTGCTTTGGAATCCCCGTGTTCCACCATGCCTTGGTAGATATGATTAAAGTCTTTGTATCCTGTCACAAATCTAGTTTCCACATCAGAAAATGCCATGCAGATACTGCAGTGGCTAGAATGCACCAGATTGTCAACCACCTGCACAGTAACCCATTTCCTTGGTACAACATTTTTGCTTCCAGGAAGTATCCGCTTATAGATTCTCGCAGGATTATATGGTAGACCTTTAATGTCAGTGGGTCCAGGTTGAATTGGGTGCCTTTGAACAAAGGCAACCTTTTTAGATTTGAGAGGCAGTCCTTCTTGGGCATTGAAAATTGTGATTATTAGTCATCTCAGTATCAAGTTGCATAACTGTTCCCATTGTAGAGTCCACTGGCTGCATTTCTTGAATATCTAGAATCTGAATTGTAGTGCAGCTGGTCACACACTGAGGCACACTTTGTCCACCTTCTTTTATTGCCACTGCCTCATCAGAAGTATTTTTGTTCTGCAAGGTACTGCCTTTGTTTTGTAGACTTATAAACAGTGATAGCGATAGCTTGCGTTGTTTTGAATCAGATGATGCTGCCAACAGTCCTGACAAGTTTGCCTGTCTCCTTTTCTGGGCACCAGATTTGATTTGCTCAGCTCAGACATAATTATTCTTCTGTTGACGGGTACGTTGGGATTGTCCTCCACTCTCTGTTCCAGTATCTTCTACCATTTTTAGTTTTCTTTACATTTGTTGAACATGGAGAAAGGCAGTGACAACCAACGACTAACAGATGTACCAAAACGACAATGACAAATGACAAACTACCAAAAATACAACCTGGTTTACCTTTGCTGGCTCAGCTCCTCTGGTCAGGCCACACTGTCACTGATGTTGTACTGTGCCAAGATCCATCTCGCCTTCCATTGTACAATATCCACTCTGCTCCTGATGCGATTTACCTGCCCATTATAGTAATCTGGTGTTGAATTATATGGCACGGACAATCATGCAACAGTATCAGTGGGTGACCAGTACCACTAAACATGTTCTTTCTTTCTGCACAGTCTTTCAAAATGTAACTGCAAACTGGCTATTTAGTTAGCACCGCTAGTGCATCTACTGAAAACTTACCATCTGTGCAACACTAAAGCCGCACAGCAACTAATTTACTCAACTGTCTACATGTTTTAAGATAGTCTCACAAATGTCAAATCAGATTCATGCACTTGCAGGATGGCTACATCTTCTTAAAATTATTTTCTCCCAAGCCATTTTGGCTTCTAAATATTCTCTTGTAATGCAAAAACATGTATCGTTTTTATGCTGCTGATCCATGCAAAAACATGGATCATTTTAATGTTGATTTATGCCATATCACTTTTCACTGGGAAAGGGTACCATCCTTTAAGGGGTGTTACCCCAGATGGCCTAATGAGGGTACTGGATCTATCGGGTGTACTGAATGAATGCGGGGATCCAGGGGGATATAGTACTTGCCTATAACAAGGCTGTGGTGGTGGTGGCAGCCCTGGAATCCATAGCACCTGTTCATATTCGCCCCCTCACCCTCCGCCCAAGGTCTCCCTAGTTTAATCAGAACTTGAAGGAGTTGAGGAGAGTGGGGCAAAGGTTAGAGCAGAGATGGCGGAAAATCGGGCCTGGAAAGTGACAGACTTAGGTTGATGGACCATCATGTGGTCTATCAATCAGCAATCACCCATAAGAAGGCAGAATTCCTGTCCAGGGAGATTGCTGCTGCACAGAGCCAACCAGCTCAGCTCTTCCGGACAGTGGACAGATTGTGCAATCCAATCTGTCTCCAGTCTGGAGGAGCCTTGTCACAAGAACGGTGTGATGAGTTTGCTTGGTTTTTGGCAGATGAGGTTGCCACAATCAGGTCCGGTATCTGTCTGGCTCACTCTAATGGAAGTTGCGTGGGTCGGCAGGAGATGTCAGGCCCTCAGTTTACCTGGTCTGACTTTAGACTACCCACAATCACTGACATAGTGATGATCATCAAGATGCTGTGATCAACCAGCTGTAGTTTGGACCCGGGCCCCACACACCTAATGGTAGGATGCGTTGATGAGATCAGGCCAATCCTAGCTGAGATAGTCTGCAGGTCATTGGAAAGGGGAATCTTCCCAGAACCCCTGAAGGAGGTGGTTGTTTGGCCCCTCCTTAAAAAAACCTCCCTTGACCTGGACTTTTGGCGAACTACAGACCTGTCTCTAACCTGCCCTTTGTGTGTAAGGTTATTGAGAAAGTGGTTGTGTCACAATTGGATGATCATTTGACCAGCCACAATGTCTGTGATATATAAAAAAATAAGTCGCCTAAAAGACCAATACAGCACTCTGATTTCCCAAGATTCATCACAACATTTACACACAGGGCAAATGAGGTTAGGGATATTATCAATAGAAGGTGGCCCATTCTGTTGAGGGACTCTAGATTACAAAATACTCTACCAGAAAAACCTGAGGTGACATTTAGAAAAGCAAGGAGAGTAAGGGACAAAGTGGTTAGTAGCCATTATGTTGCACCTGAAAAGAGTATGTTTTGGAAGGCTCCCAATGTGAACAAATGGTGTGGTAATTGCATTTACTCCAGTTACATTATTCAAGGGAGTGAAATTAAACATCCATGGGATAAAAAGAACATTTTTTGCAATTCATTTATAAACTATAATTCTGAAGGAATGGTATGAGTATTGCAGTGTAAATGTGATGCTTTCTGTATTGGGACTCCTTGATCTCTCTGAAGCATTTGACACTGTGGACAATGGAGTGCTGTTGGAGTGCCTGCAGCTCATCTGTGGACTGTCTGGTACAGTCTTCAGATGGTTTCAATCTTTCCTTGAGGGTAGGACTCAAGAGTGGTATCTAGGATTTATTCCTCAGTCCCTCTCCCCCATCCTGCGGGGTGCCGCGGGGCCCCATCTTGTCACCCGTGTTGTTTGTAGTGTATATGCTGCCATTAGGAGAGATTAGGTGGTATGGTCTGAGTTTTTTACTGCTATGCAAATAACACTCAGCTATACATGTCCTTTGCACCTGGTCAAGATGTGTTCCTCTTGGTATTTGATAACTGTTTCTCCGAGATCCAGGACTGGATAAGTGCGAGTTGACTGCGGTTGAATCCAGTTAAAAGTGAGGTGCTGGTTGTGCTGGTAGTGGACCCTGATCATTGGGAGGTGGATTTGTCAGCAGGCTCACCCTGGGGACTATGTCTCGGGGGTGTTGCGCTGACTACCTCAGACCGGGTGCATAACCTGGATGTTATTGTTGACAGCTTGACCCTGAAATCACAGGTGTCAGTCATCAATACTGCTTTACCATCTGAGGAATATCACCCAGGTGAAACACCTGGTTCCTCCCAACAATCTTCTGATGTTGGTCCATGCCTTCGTTACCTCTCACCTTGACTACTGCAATGCCCTTTACCTAGGGCTACCGGGGGTTCATGTCTGCCACCTTTAGCTAGTGCAGATTGTAGCAGCCAGGCTGTTGACTGGTACATCTATAACATAATGCCTGTGCTTCACAGATTGCACTGGCTTCCAGCATGGTGGAGGTTCACCTTCAAGGTCAGTTTTCTGACCTATAAAGCCCTACACAACCAGGGACCCAGTTACCTGCAAGATCTCCTTCACCATTACTGCCCCCTCCCTCTCCGATCCACTGACGAGGGATTGCTAGACATTCCCAGGGTCTATTTAAAGACATCTGGGGCCCGGTATTTTAGCTTTGTGGCCCTGACCCTGCGGAATTCTCTGCCTCATCAGGTGTGAGATTGCCTGACTGTCCAGGAGTTTAAAACTGCACTAAAAACCTATTTATTTGAATTAGCATATTCTGTTTTTTAAGGGTAGTATTATAATTGTTAGTTTTAAATTATGGGATTTTATTGATTATTATTGGTATTTATTGTAGCTGTTTATTATGTACAAGTGCCTTAGTTGTAAGAAAGACGCTTTTTATAAATAAAGTATGATATTATAAAGGAGACACTAAAATCATGAACAAATAAAAACAGTACTTGTCAGTTCCTTCCATTTCAATCCATAAAACAATGCTCATGTTAGCAGGGAAAAATAACTTGCCATCATAACTATTCCACAAATCAGGATGCACGCATGGGTTTGCCAGTGCAACAGAGTCCACATTCAAATGTGAAAGTGCTAAAGTGTCAAGCAGCTGAGGATGTGGTGATGGGCAACAGTCTTGACTTCCATTCTGCCCAGCTGTCAGCTGCCTGCTTGAAATCTGGTTTCCATTTTAAGGCAAGTGTAAAGTTCAGTGAAAACCAGCATTTTTGTTGTTTAAAACAAGCAGTTCCAAGCAGTTCCACGACAGCAACAGCTTCCCCACCAGGGTAGAGCCCAACCTTCCCCTTCTCCTCTCCAGAAAGATTAGAACTAACAACCACGTCAGGATTGGAGTGGTGGAAATGAACCCTTAAGCAGCTGACAAAATTAGAACATATAGGCATTCTGGACTGATTCAGTCCACAGCACAGTAAGGGTCAAGTTTTGCAATCACTAGCCAACAGGCCCCTAGTGACTAGCCCTAACATCTTTTCCACTGACCCAGCTAGTGTACTTACTAAAATGTTATCTTCTCCAGTACAAGCCCACAGGACTAGCTGAGGGAAAATCTTACTAGCCTGATATAAAATCTACTAGCATTTGGCTAGTAGGCTGGTGCCAGTTCTGACCCCTAAAATTGCATGCAGACAATGTATGAAAAGCAGTGATCTAGCAAAACCAGCGGTCGAAACTAGTATGGTTCCACTAACCAAATGCTGGTAGACTGTGTATGGGACAGGCTAGTAATGCCATTTTAAGTGCCTGTAGTGGAGAAAGTAACATTTCCCCAAGTACATCAGCCAAGTCAGTAAGAAAGTCTGTGGGGCTAGTGTATTTTCCCAGTTATTAGGACCACTGGCTAGTGGCTGCACTCAATCCCTGGTTTACCCTGCCTGCGGCTTGCTCCAAAAATCAAGCCCCATACCACCATCGCACAGTCAACAATACCAGCTGCCCTTTCCAAAGTCAGACAGACTCAGACCGTGCTGGCTCTGCAGTTGCCACTTGCACAAACCACAATGCTGGCTCTTGGTCACCCACAAGCAGTGGCACAACCACAGGCCCTCTTCACACTCTGGGCTCCATTTGGAGTCTGAGCACACAGGTTCTATCAAACTAAATTATGAAAGTTGTCTCAAAATGCTGCAATCTGGCCATTAAGAAGCCTTGCATTAATCAGTGTTACACTGCCACGCAGAGCCGAATCACCATGAGACAGGGTTTCTTCCTATCAGCATTCCATCCTCTAGCATTGCTGAATGACTGGAATTATGCATTCTAATTTTGAACCAGCATTCTTAAACTGTTAGTGGAAGAACAAATTTTTTAAAAATCTCCTTTAAATGTCAGGAATCAAAATGTATTCTTTTGGACTCGTATAACAGCAGTAAGGCCTTCCCAAGAGTTAGATTGTTAATCACCCACTAGGGGTAATATGGCACTCTGCTGTGCCTTGTGCTACATTACACCCCATGAGGTGATTAACAGACTTAATCTAACCCCTGGTCATGCCTTATTTGCTAAAAGAGCAGTTACATACTTCGGAACATCGACCCCTCCCCCAAGATGCGATATCTCATCTGCTCCACAGTTGGTGGGTACCCAGCAGCCCGTTTCTTTCAGCCTTGTATAAAAGTTATAGCACTCATAATTTTGACCCCACTATAAATGGAGCCACTTCATGATACTGTCACCATTCCTCCCCCCATGCAGGTATGCGAAGACCCATTTCGTGATATCATAAAACGGAGGCTTGCTTATGTGTGCTCCATTGACTTTAAGGGGGGTGATATTTCTGACAGTTTTAGTACTATCTAAAGTTATGATTTGAAACAAAGAGCCCCCTTAACCAACAGGGACCCTGTTAGGCAAGTAGTCACTTTGTTTCAAATTGTAACTTTAAACAGTACTAAAACCTTCCGAAATATCACCACCCCTGAAGTCACTGGAACATGAATAAGCACGTCTCCATTTTATGGCATCACAAAATGGGTCTTCATGCACCTGCATGGGGGGTTGTGACAGTATCAGGAAGCTGCTCCATTTGCTTTCAGAAAAAGAGATGTGCAAGAATAAGGGGACACAATTTGAAGATAAAGGAGGGGCGGTTCAGGGGCAATGTGAAGAAGTATTTTTTCCCACAGATGGTGGTGGAACCACCTTCCTGAGGAGGTTGTGGGGTCAAAAAACTGTGAGAGAATAAGAATGCATGGAACAGGCATAAGGCAATTCTTGTGGGAGTAGGAAGAAATAGGCTGTTTGTTAACTAGATCTGCAGCTTATCCACTAGGTAGGGAAATGGGCAGACTAGGTGGGCCAAGCGGCCCTTATCTGCCATCAAAGTCTACGTTTTTATGTAGTGGGGTAAAAATTACGAGTGATGTAATTTTTAGACAAGACAGAAAGAAATGGGTCTTAGATACCCACCAACTCTGGAGCAGGTGAGGTATCACACCTGGGGTTGGGTTGCATTTTCTGAAATATACACCTGCTCTTTCAGCTTCAAGGGAAAAAGTGTAGGGTGCCAACTTAAGGGCTTGGAAAGGAGGAGAGGATCAGAGTAGCAAAACATATCTGTACTCACAAGTAGCAGCAGCAGTGGGTCAGCACCTACTCTCATTCATGAAGGCACATGTCCAAGTGCCGAGGTTCTCTGATGAATCAGACATGCTTTATTATCACGGGAAAAATCGAACACTGATCTGATGACTCCGCCAGGTATCGTGCAAGGGCAATGATGACATTTTAGCATGCAGCAACAGAAGACCCATTCCTTCTTTCCACATTATAACAAACCATCTGTATTATCTCCAGTGCTAACTCAGCGACTAGATATATATCCATATCACAAGCATTCAGTGATGCAAGGGCAGCAGCAGAGTATGGGTCAGCACATTTTAAATAAGATAACCAAACAATAACGTAGGTGTCAGCTTCAAATCTGTGTACAGCACAGCAGGCCGTTAAAAGCTGGCATATCCACACACTGCTTCCACTAGGGACTACAGCAGTATCAGTTGCAGAAGGAAGACTGCTAACTTGAGATCTGCCAAGTCCTGCACAACTAGTAGTAAAGAGGCATACTAAGAAATTAGAAAATAAACCAAAGTGCCCCAGCGCTTCTATGCTTGCCAGCTATGCCACAGCAGTAGTGCCTGTGCACCAGTTTTGATGTGCAACTGAGTTATCCTCAGAGCATTAAGTTCCAGGTGAAGCTTTAAAAGCGGTCTGAGATAGCAATACAATGAACAGTGACTGTATAACAAGACTTGCAATAATACAGTGCATGTAAGTCATTTCACAAATATTGTGCAAAAATGGAGGTCAAACTGGATGAGAGCAGAATCACTCAAAAAGCATAACGCAACCAATCTGTGTACATCGGGGGAAATGGGGGTGTAAGGAGGTGAAGGATGGATAAGGGTAAAGGGATAGGAACATAAAAAGTCCAACAAAACAGCAGTCAATTGGATAAATACCAGAGCCAAAATGCAAAGGAGCAGAAAATCACTCAATACAGTGTGTGTAATTACATTTCCTAACTAGTGTGCCAGAAAGTGTAGATGAAACTGCAAAGGAGCAGGATCACTCAGGCAACCAATTCATGCACATAATCAGGGGGAAATGGGGATGTATGCCACTGTGCCCTCCTCCACCAGACTCCCGGGCAGTGCATTCCATGACTCCACCACCCTCTCGGTAAAGTAATGTCTCCTGCGTTCCCCCCTGTAATTTCCCCCCCCTCTAGCTTCCATTCATGCCCTCTGGTTGTCCCCCCCCCTTCTTTGGGGGGCATGAGTGGAAGCAGGAGACATTACTTCACTGAGAGGGTGGTGGAGCCATGGAATGCACTGCCCAGGAGTCTGGTGGAGGAGGGCTTCGAGGAGGGGTGGGACTGCTACAAGGGAAAACTGAAGGCGAAGATGACCCTCTCGGGGTCTGGGGGGTGGAAAAGCGAGCAGCCATTGGAGGCTGGTTACCGAGCAGACTCGACAGACCATCAGGCCTATTCTACTTGCTTTTGCTGTGTAAGTATGGAGGGGGAAGGATGGATTAGAGTAAAGGGATAGGACCAAACATAAGACAGCATAAGTCCAATACATAACAGCAGTCAATTGGAGATTATACAATGGTGAAAATAGAAAGTGCCAAATCCTGCATTCTCATTGGCTAGCTGGCACCTTTTCAGCATGGTAAATCCTACAGTGTACCCACTGGATAAGGTGCCAGCCACCACTCTGCCCCATAAAAACGTATCCCTCCAATCACTCCGACCGTCAGCAGTCCTAGTGGCAAACACTGTGATGGACAGCGAGCCATCTCTACAAAAACTGCCACATTCCATCCCTGACAAACCGCGATTACTACTGCCCAAACAACTGTAAAAAAAAAAGAATTCTTCATACAACACTTGCCCATCTCCTTCTAGTATTTTTTTAAACTAACTTCCACCTGAAAACATCACCGACTACCTCGCCGCTTCACATCTCCCTCTCGTACCCTTCTCCACTCACCTGTTGCTTGCTTACTCTACAACAAATCCACCCCTGCTCCAAAACATTTTCTATACAATCTCAGCACCGAAAAAAAATCCAAAACAATAAATCCAACCGTCCGGCCATGTCCACGTTTGAAACTTTTTTTTTTTAACTCAATTTCTAGCTCCCGCTTGAACCCCAGAGAACTCTCTCGGGCATCCACTTACCTCCAGCTCTGTCTCCGGGCCTGATACTCACCAGCTTCCTGATACCAGCCCGGCTATTCTCTCGGCTCTGAGCCCTCCTGAGGTGGGGCTCCCCTATTCTCCCAGGGTGCTCTATCTACAAATTTGGGCTGGGCTGGGCTTGGCCCAGGAGCTGGATGAGTTTGGCCAATGGAGTGTGGCTGTAGGGTGGTGCCTTCGCCTATCTCTGGGAGGGTTTTTTTTTCACTACTTTTTTATTTCTCCCTCCCGCTCCCTCCCACAACAGAGCCCCGACGTGCAATGACACCAGGGAATGTCTTGCCGTGGCTCTGCAACCCTCTTCTTGATCCCTGAAGCTTTGCGGTACCTCTGGTCTCCACCAGAGGTCGCCGCAGTGCCAAGCATCGTCCCTCGACCCCCCCTGAGGAAGGAGAGCAGTCCTCCGGATGCTCAATCCTTCCCCTCCCCTGCCGACCCCCGGCAATCCAGGCTTATTCTCGAACCCAGGTCACTGGCATGGCAGGAGGTGTGGCGTCCAGTGCCTCAACCCTCAGCGCCACCAGGCCGGCTTATGTTCTAAACTTAAACCCGAAAACTTTCTGACTACAGCCAATTATGGCTTGCTCCACTCAGGTCCTGTCCACACTACCCCTCTGTACATTACAGAGTGCCCAAACAGTTACCGCAATGGTTTGCGTTTACACCTGTAACGTTACAGAAGGCGTTTTCATAACCGCTGTTGAAGCCACATATGAGGTGGTTTCAACAATGGTTATGAAACCGGTTACGCCTCGGTAACATTATCAGTCATAGTGTGGACGTGTGGCACCGGTCCCCTAGCACAGCGTGAGCTGCATTGTGGGATCGGGTGCCACGGTAACAGTCACCTGGCTCCTGAAGTGTGGACTGGCTGTGCCCATCCCGTAACGGACACCGTGACAGTGTGGACACACTGCACCACTCCTTAGTTGTAATGGTTTCTATCCCTTACAGGGTCTGAGCAATGCAGTGTGGACGGGGCCTAAGATTTTTCCCCTGTAACACTGTTTTCAGGCTCAGCGTCTCACCACTCCACACAGTGCACTTCTGACCAGGTACTATTTTTTTGTAGCGCACTAACAAATACAAAACAATAAAAAAAAAATAAACACCAAAAAAGCAACTGTTATTTTTTTTTCTTGTATCTAAAAAAAAAAAGGACATTGTATAATAGCAATATACCCCTCCAGGGAGTGGGTATACTGGTGGAGTTACCAGTTCTACTGTGGTTAAGTCACTCAGCTGCACCTCGTGACCAAACCACGGCAGGCCTGGTAAATCCACCAGTATACCCACTTCCTGGAGGGGTATATTGCTTAAATAAATACCAGAGGCAGACAGGTATTCAATGTAGAAATCTGCCAATCCAACATACTACCCTCAAGGCCTGGCAGGCCTAGCCAGGACATCTCAAAAGAGTTCAGCTGCCTGGCTGTTATTCAGCACTGTATCATTTGTATTTCCCCAATTGATGAACATTTTGAAATAAGCCATTAATACACCAACCAACAAGACAAGGTAGAGCAGGGGAGTGGTAATGGTCATTAGATGGTACAGGCTGAATCCCATGCCACAGAGACGTCACTGTCCACCCCACTAGCACCAGGCACCAGCACTGCCCCCCCCCCACACCCATTGTTCCATTTGGACCATATGCACCGCCCAGTCCCCGGCAGAGAATGAACTTAGACAGTGTCAACTACTGGATTCACTGTGCACCACTAGTCATCACCCTCTCCCTCTGTTACAGCGGACTCATAACTAAGGTTTCTTTTGCACATACCCCTTGTTATACCATTGTTATATAACAATAAGGTGCAGCATATTCCAAAGTTGTGCACACAAACGGTCCGACTTTGCGTAGGTACTTTGGAAAATTTTTGCTAAAGCTCTGGGCTGGGCTATACAAATAGGTTTCCAACATGCCTCCTTTGAGTGTACACAAAGCAAGGATTACATATATATTTTGCATTAAAAAAAATATAAATGCACTACTGATTGATACTCAAGATAAACAGAAATGGTACCAATGCCAAGATGGCACAGAAAAACTAAGCTTTCACACAAAATAGTTGCGGCTTAAGACTCCAGATGAAGTATATTTTTAGATAATTAACAGTGTACACACTTTTGTCTGTAGTTAAACTGCACCCTTAATATAGAAAAGAGTACTCAACAAACAGGCCCTAAAACAATTCCTGGTGGTAACATTTACAAACAAGCAAAGAGCAACCGGGGCTGGCTGGCTTAGAGATGATGGACTGGAGTTGATCTGAGGTCTGGACGTTTGGACTCGAGTTGCCACTAGGCCTGCTCACCACTGCTCGCCACTCGCCTCGAGTAAATTAGTCACTCACAAAAGTGGCTCCCTGACCCCTACTCTACTACCCCACCCATGCGGTCCACGCCATAACTGGAAGCCGGGTATTTACAGGGACTGATGACACCCGGGACCAGTCCATCACAGAAAAAGGTGATTCTAACCCAAAACAGACAGGAGGGTTACCCTATCTGTTCCCTGTTCACACTATCGCACTTCAAGGTTGGCACTGTGGGAGGGCCTGACCTGCAGAGCATGTTTGCGACAGTCATTACCTGCCACCTCAGTGCCTTCCCAAACTCACTAGGAGGAACCCCTTCGAACAGTAAAATGGGAGAGGGAGTGGACGTTACTGGACAGTACAGAATGCTTGAAAGATGGAATGGAAAAAGGGAATGAGTGCCACTAAGCATCAGGGACTGCTGGACATGGGACAGGGAAGGGGTGCCACTAGTAGACGACACAGAGTGCACGAGACAAGGAGAGCAAGTTCCATGAGAAAATGACATGACAGTTATGCTCACACTCAAAATTAGTTAAGCATTTGTAATTTTTGACCTGGAAAGTTAAGGCAAATGTATTTGTTAGGTGACCACCCAATGGCTCCAGGTGCCGTACATTTTTTCATAAGATATAAATACTGGATTAGCAGAAAAAATCATATAAATGATAACCTATGATAATCATTTTAAAATACTCAGTTAAGATTCTAATTTCCTAGCTGGACCCAAAAACTTGAGCAAATAAATGAGTTTTTAGCACTTTAAAAGTGGTAACGGAAAGGGCTCCACACACCTCAGTAGGAAGAGTGTTCCACATCAGTGAGCCTGCCACCCTATAACTCAGGCAGCAGAGTCGCAAGTCGATAGATGCTCGCCACAGGGATGATGCCAACACTACGCAGACCGGACTGGACCACCCCCTTCCGCCCGCCCCCACACACAAAATAGCACACAGTCCATGCCACCCCTCCCCCATACACCACGCCGGTCCATGCCACCCCCACCCCCAGAAGCCAACATTTCTATTCTCTTTTCCTCAGACTAACTAACTCTGTACTGTATCTAGCCTAGGTACTGGTGCGCGCTCCTCTCTGGGCTGACCCCTCATTCTGGCAGAGTAAAGCACTGGCAGCACTGCTGCCCTTCCTTGTTTTACCATGCTACCGCACCATGCCACAGTCACAGACTGCTGCAGTCACAGTACTGACAGCAATCAGGGTCCCAGGCCAGGATAAAAGGCCCAAGGAAGGAAAACTCATGAAATTGTTGTTGGACTACCTTTGCCCATGCATCAACCCGGTGGTCTTCCTTCAAGTTCTGTTCGTCACTGCGCTTGGATGGTCACGGAACTTCTTCCTCAAAAATCAGCAGTTCAGCTGGGCTCCACTCCAGGCTCGATCACGAGTGAAGCAACTGCAGGAAGAAAAAGAAAGAATAATCCCAGCTCACTCGGGGCTTTTTGAAGGGCCCACATGCTGGCGTGCCATGTCACGTCACAGACTTGTCTAGACAGACCTGAGCAACAGCTGCCATGGTGATGTGATGAGACAGCTGATAGAAGCTGTTACTGTGTCCAGCCTCCTCTCATCCAACACACTGCAAGTCAAATATTGAAGAATGTGATGAGGTTGTTTCATTTATCTAATCGCGGTCTGTCCCCAGTCACCATGGCAATGCACAATAACACTTTTGACTAGTACACGATCACCCTGTCCCTGCCGGCCACATCAACTAGTACGCAGAACAAAGGACCCAAGCCCCCAAAGAAACTACTGCAGCTACCTCACAGCTGTTAACTGGGGGTAGTATTTTATATTAATGACGGTGCCACACAGGGCTTGAATTCCGAATGTGTGCCCCCTCCACAGCAGTTTTGTATGAGTGTGTGTACTGCTGGGGGTCCCACCCAGAGATTTCTGGGTATCCAGCTAGGCCAGTCTGACCCTGCACTAAGCTACAGTGCTGGGACTGAAGAATCAAAAGAGAAACTGGAACTGTTTGTCTTCCTTTTAGGTGTACCATTATGTGGAACAGAAGAGCTGGAAACTATGGATCCCCTTAAGGCACCAAAATCACAGACACAAAATGGATGATCACATTACCAGATTGATTGTACCATGAGGAACCTTAATGCTACCTGCTTTATTCTTTACCTTTCCAGGAAAACCTTCTCCTGGTATTGAGATATTGTCAAATAGCAATATACTTTACATGTTAAATACAAATATAAGAAATTACAGAATGAAAGTAGTGACGTTATACCTTTCAGTTAAAACTGCAAATAACAATTAAAAACATGTATTGCATTGTTACCATAAGTTTTTTGTATTATTTTCTTATTGTTTTGTATATTAAATGGAAAGGATTTAGTTTTATTTTTAAAACAACTAAAAATCTGTCGTAACAGGTTTGAATCCCTCCCAAACTACTGACAAAGTATAAAAAGACCGAAATATATATTTTCACCACTAGATGGCAATAGACCCTATACTGTCAGCATTTAAAGAGAGTAACGTGTCACAAAAATAAGATCCCCCCCTAAAAGACCTGAGGTTGAGGCACTAGGGGTTGGGCAGCTGAAGCAAACTGCACACTGGTAGCTGAATGCACATATTTTCTTGTATCACTGCAACCTGCAGAGGAATGTTATCTGGAAATAAACCTACTTGTAGATGGACATACTGGTCATGAATCTTTATTTACTCATAGAGTCTGTGAGTGCCTTCCTTCTTGGAACTTACATAGATACAAAGACAGTGTCGGCAGATAAGGGCCTATGGCCCACCCAGTCTGCCCATTTGAGCTCCTAAGTTCAGTTTATGTTTTCCTAGAAGTCTGTTGCCCCTTACCCCTGACCTCCAGAATTCCTTTATGTCTATCTCATGCATTCTTAAATCCCGTGATTGTTTCAGCCCCCACCACTTCCTCTGGCAGGGTGTTCCACTTGTCCACCACCCGTTCTGTGAAGAAATTCTTCCTCATGTTTCCTCTGAATCGTCCTCCCTCCAACTTCATCCCATGCCCTCTAGTCCTGGAACATCTTTTTCAGTTACAAATAGTGTATTCCTGCACCCTGGTCCTCCCTGTAAGATACTTGTATGTCTCTATCATGTCCCCTCTCTCCCTCCTCTCCTCCAGGGAGTACATGTTCAGTTCCATTAACCTGTCCTCATAGGACTTGTGATGCAATCCATGCACCATCTTTGTTGCCCTCCTCTGAACCTTCTCTACCCTGTCTATGTCCTTACGTAGGTATAACTTGTATATACAACTGGGGCTTGTAACCCCTGGAAAGGCATCGGCACCTTACTGATGAGCGCAATGCACCTGTGGACATCCCCAATCAGCAGGGAGCCTGGGGAAGGGTATGAATAGCCCCAGGAGCCCACCAAAAATCCAGTGCCCAAGGAGAAGAGAGACCAGGAGAGACTGCACCAAGGGCTGGAGCCCCAAGCTGTGATGGCTGGTCTAGACTCCTGCAGGCACTAAGCCACAGTGCTGGGACTGAAGAATCAAAAGAGAAACTGGAACTGTTTACAAAAGAGCCCAAAGTGGATTGCTGCTAATTCAGGCTGTGTTTTCCAAACTGTTTGCTCCAAAAGCTGCTTAAAGAGATGTTGTGAGATTTAGTACTCACTTACCCTGTCTGCAAGACTATGTCGGCAAATGTCTGTTTGGGTACATTTTAAAATGTAATTCCACTCCAGTAGCACAATAAAAAGGATTATATTTTCACTCCCATAAAGTTGCCAGCAGCTCCCTTCACTTCCTAGTAGTCGAGATCCATTCCTGAGCTCAGGCATGTAATAACGTGTGACCAGGGAGAGCGGTGTGTGTGTGTGTGTGTGTGTGTGTGTGTGTGTGTGTGTGCATTCCATTAATGTCAATGGGGGTCACTTTTACGTCAAGTTTTTAACAAAAACATGGCCAGTTTGTGATTAATGAAGGACATCGCTCGACTAACAAGAGCTGTCTTACTCGAGTGGTGTCCTTCATTAATTGCAAACTGGCCATGTTTATGTTAAAAATTGGATGTAAAAGTGACTCCCATTGACTTTAATGGGGCGCACCCCTACTCCTTCCCTGGCCACATGTCATTATGTGCTGGAGTGCGGGGTGGATCTCGACTACTAGGAAGTGAAGGGGGCTGCTGGCAAGTTTCCCAGGGTGAAATTACAATACTTTTTATTTTACTGCTGGAGTGGAATTACATTTTAAAATGTACCCTAACAGACATTTGCCGACATAGGCTTGCAGACAGGGTAAGTGTTGCTCCACACTAAGGAGCTCACAACATCTCTTTAAGTCCACCGGAGGGAGGTGAAGGTTCCTGATAAGACATTTGAGAGTCTTATGCTCGTCTTTAGCGCAGAGGACTACATTTTTGGATTTACAAAATACTTTTGCCTAATTATTGTTCAAGGAAATCACACCCCAAGGTGTTCTACCTGAGACCCCAGCCAGGGATCGGGATCTGCATTGAACTGTTCCTGCAAGAATGACATAGCTGTGTTTCATCTTTAGCCGAGAAGCTTCTGCTTTAGCTGCTGTCTACCAGGTGTTCCAGAGGATTTTACCCGAGTGATCAGAAGCTAAAGACATCCTTCACGCCTGCACTGTGCCAGCTAAGTACAATTTTTTTTTTTAATTTAGTTGTTTAACCAGGTATAGCACACTAAGCTGAAAGCTTTTTTATAGGAGCAACAGGAGATTAAGTGACTTGCTCAGGGTCACACAGTATGCAAGTGGAAGCTGTGGGATTCAAACCCAGGTCTGGTCTGCTGGATGTCATCAAATTTGTAGCTCAGAGCCTTAGACCACTGTGCTATACTGCCACCAGGAGGACTACAAATGGTTGTTATTGTTCCAAGTTGCTTTGCCTTGTGTTATTTCTTCATCTAGGGCCACAACGCTGGCCAGCCCACTGCATCGCAGGCCTCCCACCATAGTGGGATACCCCAAAAGACATTGGGACAAGTCTGGTACCAGACGGGTGGAAGCTTGGGAGAAGTTGCGTTGGGTGTTATTGATGGCATTACTGATATAGTTACTGGTGTTGGAGAGTGCTGTGTAAGTGCCTAATCTAACCTTATTATCTTGCAGCCAAAGTTGCCAGTCCTACGCTCTACAGTAATAAACACTTGCTGTGCTTATGGTAATTACTGTCTCCACGACTGTTTTTGTGTATTGTGTATTGGGGAAGTGTCTGGAAGGGTCTGTGATGTGGAAGTATTGTTCCTGGGGAATGGGAAAAGGTCACTGGTTGTACCTCAGGTGAAGGCACCACACCACCAAAGGTTGAGTGTTCATGGTCCTGTCTCACAAGAACCCAGGCTGGCCCCCTCTAGCTGTCACAAGGGCCCCAGAGTCAGTACTCAGCACTGGCTGAAAACCTACCCTAGATAAGCATTTACTCTGCTTCATATGCATTGTTGCACCAATCCCTTACAAAGAGTGTTTCAACTCCAGTGGTCAGGCTCTGGCTGAACAAAATTAAAGTTAAAGCTGAAACTGACTCTAGAGGTTAGCTAAGCTCAAAGCTGCTGCCCTTCCCCCATGCCAGTGTATACAGTACAGTGGGAACTTCTAGCACATGATTTAAAAGGGCCTCCACCTGATGCAAAAGGAAGACCCCCCCAAGTCACACACATACACATACACATATGCGTACACGTACACATACACAGCAATGTTATTAAGTGCGGAAAAAACATTTGAGCCTCAGTAGTGCTGCAAACAAAGGCTAAAAGAGCCAGAGATACTCATTTAGGGGACTCCACATACTGTATAGCAGGACTACCACTGTAACAGGACCACTAGTACAGTTTTACAAGCCCCCGGGGGTATGTAACTGGCTTAATGGCATCTAGGTGTAAGAATTTGATGAGTCAAAAGAGCAAAATGACTCCAAGTTAAAATGTTTTGGGCACTAGTTGTCACTCAACAAATAAGACTGAGGCCAAAAGTAAACTGACTATTTTTATGTTTGCTTGCACGCATGTGCAAGAAACATAGTGCCATCATCGGAGTTTTTGTAGGTGTGGCAGCCCTCTTCCAATGCAGTCAGTGTGTTTGCAGGCACGGTCACAGTTCGCCAATGAATGCTGCAGCTGTCTATGACAGCAGTTGGAATGCAGTGCCGTACAGTTGAAAGGCAGAGCTCCGCTTCAGTGAGCAGCGAGAAGCTACTGCCTGCGCATGCGCTCCCCCCTCCCCCACACACACACAGGGCTGAGTTTACAACAAGGGGTTCAGGGCTAGCTTCACAGCAAAGGGGACAAACACCTAGCATCCTCTTCTTAACCCCTCCAACACACACACATGCGCGCGCACAACTGCAGGATTCAGCACTAGACCGCAGTTCAAGAGTTCCCAAGCCACACTACTATCTTTTCTCACACCACCCACATCACCGCCTCTCATCACTTGCTCATTTCTGTTTCAGCTATTAAAAGTAGAACTACTCCATACATTTACCATCCCTTCCCTCCACGGGATCTCATATTCATTATCTAAGTTTCCAAAACTAAGAACAGCTGCACTGTTTTCGGTGGAAGGGAGGAAGAAAACATATCTCCATCCCTGTCTTTGCTGCAGTATGTATGCATTAGCCCAACAGCATCATACATTCCCCGACTTGCCCAGCGGCACATGGCAGAAGAGTGGGGCTAGCAGCAAATCTGCTACTCTTTCCGCTGAGCCTGCCAAGTTATTTTAAGCAAACAAAACATATCAATAACAGTAATGAGAAACATAACTTTTTTCGTTTGTGCCCAGCTCAGATTAAATGTAGACCATGGACGGATCACAGCATGACTGATACCAGTTGCAATTACTTTTCCCAGTTCCTGGAGATCTCAATATCATCAACTGCATTTATTCACCCATCGAGTTGTCAAATCAAGCGATATATTAGAATCTACAAAAAGTAAGATATACCACAGTGACCCACTGCTGTTCTATCGGCTCACCATTTTTATTGACGCGTCATTTATGTGTGGTAATAATATACCCCAAAATAACCTACAATTACACATGGCAAAATAAGCACCTTAAAACATGCACAAGCGATGAAACCAGCTCAAGGCTCCTACATTACAACATTAGTAGATGGTGAGTGGCATTTTGGCTACCTATACAATTATTTAAGGTACTACCCCCCCATCTAATTATTTAAAAAGTTGCACTTCGGTATTCTGCCTCGTGTTTTACCCTTTCTCCCTTGTAGTATAGGCCGGGGTCCTGCTTTGCAACATTAATTCTCATTTACAGTTTTCTCCCACACACCAAATCGCTGGTGATTTGGGTGATGTAATGACGACGGTGTGCTGTCACCTATGTTGCAGTTGATGCAACCTGTTGCCATCCCATTGCAAATCCTTTCCCCACATTGTTCTAATTATTTCCCAGCAGGTTTGGAAACTCTGCCAATAGCTCTCTGGAGCTGTGTACGTGTGCACCAGTGTGTGTGTGTGTGTGTGTGTGTGTGTGTGTGTGTGTGTGTGTGCGCGCGCGACCGCACAACACACACACACCACGCACGCACACACACACACACACACACACACACACACACACACAGGCACCATAGTGAGGATTGTTTCAGGGATTCTCAGTTCATTTTATTTGGGTGGAAGTCAAAACTTTCCATGGGTCCAAACATGAAAAGTTATTCCCATTTTTTAAAAGCAGCAGTACTAGTGAATCAGGGAAATATTCATCACTGTGTAGATTCTTGTGTTGTCCAGGGGAGGGGAATCATTTGATTCCTAAAAGGTGAAAAAAAGAAGAATCAGGTGACCTCTAGTTTTGCAGCCATGAAAGTCAAACATGATTGGTTGACTTTTCTGAAAGAAAAGGCCTTTTACTGGAAACAGCTGATACTAATTTCCAAAAATCAGTCTCTTATATAATATTATTAACTTTTAAAATCTGGGACCTGAGAAATATTTTAACTTAAAGTAGCAGCACTGTTAAAAATGTTCTATTTATCAATCGTTGTGTTAGACAAGCCCTCCCCTTATTCTTTATTTTTCCTGTCAGTTTTGTACAGACCCTTGCCACGAGTGCCATTTTGAATTCTGAAGGAAAAAGGGCAGTGCCATTGTCTAACTGGTCATTTTATCTGGTGCTACTGACTTTCATCACTCCTATCTCTTCCTGTGTGTTCAAAGCAGCAAGTTTTATACACAAAGGTAAAGAAACATGAAATGGTGTGAGACTGACTTTTCCTGAGGATCCACACAATAGTATAAATTTATTAAAAAATCAAGGGAAGCAATGATTAGAAAATGATAAAAAGGCATCAAAAGTAAAATAAGAATTTTTTTTTTTACCATTTTGAACATTTCTTCACCTAATTGTGACTTCCAGAATGCAGTTGTCTGGAGCCTTGGATGAGCTTTTACATTATACTGTTGCAAGATCAAACTGCCCCCACTGAAAATGGGCAGAAGGACCAGCCCAGTGGTATGGTGGCAGTGCCACTTGGGAGACCACGGTTTGCATGAGAGCCTGGCACCCCACACTGAGGCTGGCTAAGGTCAGCTGCATCATGAACATGAGGTGCTTGACACCCAAGGAGGGAGAGATGGTGTGGGTCACCTGGCATTTGGGGAAGCCCCCACTGCCAACCAAGGAGCGGTGGTGACAATGGCTGTAAAGGCAGGTGCTCACCTGGCCTACCATTCAGAGGAAGGGTGCACAGCTGTGGTGACCATCATTTGTGTGGGGGGGGAGAAGCTCTGTGCAGCATGAGCTATTCTTGTATGGGTGGCCTGATGACCCAGTGGAAGCGCTATGTGCTTCTGTGCTGGCGACCTGGGTTCAGCAGCAGATACACAGACCCAGAATCATGGTGGCCAGGGCTAGGGAGTGCTGCCTCTGGCAGTGCAGAGTAGCTTGTGGTAAGGACTGCAGGAGCCCAGAGATGCAATGGCCCCTTGTAGTGGGCTGGGCAGACTGCTGCTCCCACACATGGGATGGTACATGATCCCAGAGTGTGCTGCATTGTCTGAGGCCACAGGACAGCTGGTCCATGTCAGGGGGTGGAGCGAGGCAAGGAAATACAAAATGGGGAGAAAATCCTAAGCCACCACTGGAATGATGGCAAAGCCTGAACAGGGTATATCCCAGAGAAGAGATTATATCCTTGAGGAGGACGGCTGCTGGCCAGGGACGTAAATCTGTGTAAAAAAAAGACCTGCTCTTGGATCAAACAGGAATAATAAAAAAAAAAAAACCACAATAAAGGAGTGACCTTCATTTACCCACAGAAAGTACAGGTGTGGAGTTTATTTTTACCAGCATGGGTCTTACTTGCATCTTGTCAGGACAAGAGATGCCTTTATAAAAATAATGACAGGCAAACACTCAGCACATCTTTTTTGTTCATAATTTTCCTACCACAGCCCAACTGAGATGTAAAACATTATCTTTTTAGTGTGTGTGTGTGTGTGGGGGGAGGGTAGGTCCTACTTCGAACCCCATCTTACATCTGTGAGAGAACTGATGCTCAGAGAGGCCAAATGACTTGCTCAATGTCACAGAGTGAGCCAGTGGCTGTGGTGGGATTTGAACCAGAAAGCACCTCCTTCCCAGTTTTTTGCTCTAATCACACCACACTACTTTCTCCACAGCTAAGTGCACAAGATTTGGGAGTGCCTACTACCAGTTTTCTGTATAATACAATCTCTTCACATGCCCATCCCAGTGTTCCTATATTGTGGAGTTAAACAAAAGCCTGTTAACAGCTCTCACTGCATCATGCATCTATCATTACCCGAGAAATTACAGCACAGCAGCTTCTTTTGTACCATCTCATCTGCTGCTATGCTGTACACGTTCATTAACGTCTGTCATCGCCACCTGCTGCCAAGGACAGGTACCCTGACAGCAAAGGCAACTCTACCCTTCTTCATTCTATAATATAATTTATCTTTATAGAATGTCTGCACAAAATTTGCACCTCAAAATGCTTCACACTGTGGATAAACTCACCAAACAGAATATACAGTATACAAAATACAGGGGCTACAAACTTTAACAGAATGTATTACACTATATATAGCAAGGAGTATGTTTATAGCAGGTACATACACTGGATGCAGTCTTTCACTGAGAGGGGATCACTTGGTATATTCCCATTTTTTTTCAGAGATGGGGTAGCTAAGTATTTCAAAAGTGGAAATCTTGGTTTGAAAATAAAAGTAATCTTCTGTATGAAAATTAAAGAAAGAGTTAAATAGTTAGCATGGTGCTGAAATTATTTTTTAAAGGCGGGCATATGTTACTTTTTATGTTTGCATGTGCATGTGTGCACAGCAAACATTTTGTTACATAGAACCACATTTCAGAGGTGAGTCACTGTTGGGTCCAATACAGCTCAAGCTGCAGTGGGCATGACAGTGACAAGACAATGGTCAGACAGGCTGATAATGATGCCGGTCACTGCTTGCTGGGCAGAAATGTCTTGTACTTGAATGAACCAAAGTGCTCCATTGAGAGAGCACCTCGATGCTTTCATCTGCATGAAGCCACCCAGCAAGCAGCTTAGCAGCCTCATAATCAACTCTGAGCCCCCCCAACGAAGACAGAGATGTGCAAAACAACTCCATCCCGCTGCCAAGTATCCCACCCACCTCTTGATCCATCTCCATGCACTAGCCACAGAAAAGCTCCTTCCTCCCACTGTCATGTATCCCACCCACTTCCCAATTGCCCCCCAGTGCCCCGTCCATGAAAAGCAACTCCCTCCCACTGCCAAGCATGCCTCTCAAGTGTCCCTCATTACGAGGGACATCCCTCATTTTGCCCCTTAAAATTGCTCTGTCCCTCATCCATCCCTCATGGAAAATGTGCTGCCCACACAGCGAATGTGCTGTAAATACAGACTTTAAAGCAGAAACACTTAATATTCTAAAATACTATATCCAAAATAAACTTTGTACAAGTAAACACCATGGTTTTCATTGTGTTCTGAGCTTGTATCTCCATGTTTGAGGATAGGTCCCTCATTCTGAGGGTCTGTGTCCCTCATTGTCTCTCATTTTGAGTGTCCAAAAAATCTCCATGTCCCTTATTTCAGTGACAAAAGGTTGAGAGGTATGCTGCCAAGTATTCAGCCCACCTTCTGATTGTCCACCAGAACTCTGTCCATGAAAAGCAATTCCCTCCCACTGCCAAGTATCCTGCCCACCTCCTGATTGTCCACCAGTGCTCCGTCCATGTAAAGCAATTCCTTCCCACTACCAAGTATCCTGCCTACCTCTCCATTGCTTTCCATGTCTCTTTCAGACAGCTGAAAACCACCCCTCCTAGTTTTTTTTAACCCCTGTAAAAAGAAAATGGTCCATCAGCATCTGTTGCCACCACCGCCATTACCCTCCCCCCACTCAGCACCCACCACCGCGCACACCCCTACCCTTACTTACCTACTTACTGGGGGTCCAATGCTGTAATCCTCTCTGAACTGGAGAAATGTTGTCACTCTTCAACACCAGACTGGGAACTGAGGAAATTAGGTATTGTGCAGTCAATGTATTTCAATGTATTTTGAACTTGTACTCAAAATGTGGTCATTTTTAAATATTTTTCCTCAGAACTTTCAACATGGCCTTTTATGGGTCCCACCTCATGAACAAGGTAGGGGACATTTTCCAAATCTGGCCCAAAAGGTGATTTCACAGTCCCTCCATGAAATTACCTTTCAGGTGGGATTTGAAACTTTTTCACCTACTGGGTTTATGAGGTGGAGTCATAAAAAGACTATGCTGAAAATTTAGGGTCAAAATATTAAAAACAACCATGTTTTGAAGGTATGTTGCAATATTTCAGCGCTCACTCACAACTTTGGTAATTGTCCAATATTTTGACCCAAATTTTCAACATAGTTCATTTTTCACACCACCTCATAAATGTGGCAGGTGTCATTTTTCAAACACTGACCAAAGTGTGTTTTTGCGCATGTGGTGTGAAATAATGTTTCAGACAGTATTTTATAAATGACACCTGTCATGTGCAGAAGGAGGGGGCATAAAAAGACTATGTTGAAAATTTGGGGTCAAAATGTCACAAAACAAAGACATTATGAAGAAACGTTTAATTTTTTCAATGTTTATACATAACACTTCAATCTAGATTTTGGCCCCCAATTTTCAACATAGCCCTCTTTTTACCCCACCTCATTAACATGACAGGTGTCATTTTTCAATTCTCCGATGAAACATGTTTTCGTATTTGCTCTGCAAAGTCACCTTTTGAATGGGATTTGAAAAATTCCACCTGCCGAGTTCATAAGGTGGGATCATAAAAAGACTGTGTTGAAAATGTTGGGTCAAAATGTCAAAACACAACAAAGTTATGAGGAAATGTTGAATTTTTTCAACCTTTACTCATAACTTTGGGATTTTTGTAGATTTTGGTCCCAAATGTGTACATAGCCCTTTTGTTACCCCATCTGATGAACATGGCAAGTGTCATTCTTTAAGTCCCCTTTGAAACATATTTTTGCAGTCTATCTGTGAAATCACCTTTCGGACAGGATTTAAAACATTCACTTGTCTTGATCATAACATTGGGTCATAAAATGACTATGTTGAAAATGTGTGGTCAAAATGTGAAACAACAACTGTTATTCAGAAGTTTTGAATTGTTCCAATGTTTACTCATAGCTTTATTTTTGCAGATTTTGTCCCCAAACGTTCAACATATTCCTTGTGTTACTCCTCCTCCTGAACATGACAGGTGGCATTTTTCAAATCCCCTTCAAAATATGTTTTCACAGTTGCTCTGCACAATCACCTTTCAGATGGGATTTAAAAATTCTGCTCACTTTGATCATAATGTCAGGTCACAAAAAGACTATGTTGAAAATTCGGGGTCAAAATGTGGGCGCTGGCTGAAAATTATATATTTCCTCTCAGTTGGCCTATTCTGAATAAATACAATCTAAAAATGTGTAAAAGCAGGACACCACTGAAAATGAGATACTGCATCTCATCTGGTCTGTCCTGGTTAAATATATAGCAAAAATGTGAAAAAGCAGGACCACAGTACAGTAGAACCCCCACTGAACTGTGCATCTATGCAGCTCTATCCTGAGAAAAATATATTGTAAAAGCTGGACCCCATTGAAAATGTAACTTGCCTTTCAGTGGCCTATCCTGAGTAAATATATTATGAAAATGGATAAACGCAGGGTCCCATTGAAAATGAGATGTTGCCTTTCAGCTGTGATATCCTGGGTAAATACAGAGTTAACACTGAGGAAAAGCATGATCCCACTGAAAACAAGACAGCATCCGAGCTGTGCTATCCTACATAAAATACAGTACAAAAAATGCATCAAAGCAGGACCCAATTGAAAATAAGATATTGCATCTCAGCTGGGTTATGCTGGGTACATATATTGCAAACCTGTGTAAAAACAGGACCCTGTAGCAGAACTGCACTGAAAAGGACATGTTGCATCTAAGATGATCTGCCTTGGAAAAATACATTATAAAAGCAGGACCACACTCCAAAAGAGATATCACATCTCACCTCTACTGTCCTGGGTAAAAGTAGTATAAAACTGTGTAAAATCAGGACCCCATTGCAAATGACTCATTACATCTCATCTGGTCTATCTTGGGTAAATACTGTATATAATAAAAATGTGTACAAGCAGAATCCAGAACAACACCATGCAAGCAAACATTCGGCATTGACAAATGCTTGTTTGTTTTGTCACCCTCAGACTACAGTTTCTCAAAAGCTTAATTGCATCCTAACAGTTGAAGGACATGGCGTACACTCAACTCACTGAGACACTTTTGTACCATTGCAAGCCCATGCCAGTTCTAGTTGTGGAACATTTATGGTTCCATGGTAATACCCAGAAGGAGGAGGAGAACCCATCCCTGCTTACATTATCACTTTGAAGACTTGAACAAGCACCTATAACTTTGGCAATTTCTAAATGATGCTCTATGAGATCATTTTGTCTGTAGCCTATTCGTGGAACACTATCTCACCTGACTTAACCTTCCGGTCAGCCTGAAATATTGTACTTGCCCTCGAACTTACCTGGAAGGACACCAGGGAGCTACCAGGGCATGCTAAACCAGCCAAGGGTGGAGATCACAGGGTGATATGTGCCAGGTGCAAGGGACATTCTCACTCACAGAGTGGTCCATCAACATTTTGTTACCCAGTTTCCCCCAAAAATGGCACCATAGACCACCTAAACCAAGGCTATATACCATTGTCTGGGCACTGTGACTAGGGTGCCAGAATGTGGGCATCAGCGTGAGGGCGTATGACATGCGGGTGATTGGTATTTGTGACTGCCCACTAATGTCAGTGTCTCAGTTAGATCATGTGACGCAGCCTATAGAGCAGTAGCCTTGAAGCGAGCCCCCACTAAGCTCTCCTATCTTCAACCTAAAAAAATAAGTAATTTTGACCACAATTTTACTGGCAAGCAGTAGTGGCACTTACCAAGAAGTTGTCCAGCCATTGTGAATGAATCTCGTGGAAAATGGAAGCAGAGATGTGGGCGGTACCTCCGAGACACACGCCAACCAACACACCAGAGAAGGCCCCCGAAAAAAGGTAGGATGCAGGCAGACCAGTCAAGTAAACCTCCAGTAGGCACACAGTAGCAAAATTTACTTATGCTGAACGAGTTTCTCGAAGAATTCCAACCTTTTAGGGAGGAGATGCGGTCCCTAAAGGACGATGTTAAAAGTATATCCAGTGCTCTGGATGACCTAACGAGATGTACCCGGAGATTGTGAGGCCTGAATCTTCTCAATGGAAAGGAAGCTTGAAAAAGTGGATCAGTCCCTGGCTGAGACACTGCAGAAGATTGCTAAGATGGAAGCAAAAATTGAAGATTTAGAAGGGAGAAGGCACCATAACAACGTTGTAATTATTGGGCTTCCTGAAAAGGAAGAGGGTGGTAACCCTGCCTTGTTCACTCAAAAATTCATTGAGAAGCTGGCTGGGCACTCGCCTTTCAGGGCAGCCTATATCATTGAACGTGCTCATCGAGCGCTCCGCCCGATACCCCCACTGGGATCACATCCGGGGACTTTTATCTTAAAGTTTTTAAATTTCCAGGAGTGCCAGCACTTCATGGAGAAGTTAACAGAAATTAAAGAGGTACAGTGGGAAGTGAAAGGGATCTGTGTGGCCCAGGAACTGCCACTCTCAGTGTACCAGAGGAGGGCAACCTTCCATAGAATTGTTTCAAAGCTCCTGACAGTGAATATCTGCTTTCAGATTAAATATCCAGCCATTCTTCACATTTCCCTGGATGGTCAGTGGTCCGCGTATGAAGACCCTAATGTGGCGAAGGATACCCTATGCCAAAAACTGCCCGACCTGTTCCATGACGGGTGAAGGAACCCAATTGTCAGGCCTAGGAACAAGCTACAAAGTTTCAGTGTTGCGGTAAGAGAATGTATGGAAATAGTGGGTATTGGGCGCAGCTCACTCCATTGGACTGTCTATGAAAACTGAACTGTTTTGGTGTTATTTAGCATGGCCTGGAAGACTTTGCGTGAGTTTTGTTTTGAGACTGTTTCCAGGCAGCTTAAACAAGCTCCCCTCGACTCCCTTTGTTCATTGGTCTGCAGTGCTCAAAATGGAAGTACAGGACATACTGAACTGTGGGGACGACATAGTGTTGGTTTATAGAGGGAGCATTATTTTGTTAACGTTTGTGGATTTTTCGAATTGAAGGGTTTTTAGTGATCTACAGTTGGGACAGTGCCATTCACTGGGGATAAGTCTGATTTAAATCAGCAGATGGGGAATCACATACTGGGGGGAGAGTCTCCAAGAGTTTATGGCGTGCTGTGATCAGGGCACTGAGTGGCCTAGACATAGGCCTACTATCAGAAGGATCTAATGGCATTCTTTTGAACACTGATTGGTTTGGAGGGAGAATCCTCTGGTAGGGGTGGGCCTGCTTCAGCTACGGCTCCTTGGAGCCATACTCAAAGGGAACCTCCAGGGGAGGGCTAGCTGGTGTGCCTCCCACTACTGCCTTTCTACCCACATCACCACAGAGGATTGGAGGGAGGCTTCTGCCTTCTCAGATGCATGTTAGTAAGGGTGGGGAGGACAGACCATGTCTTGGTCTAGGCCCCCACTTGAAGTGCATGCCAGGAAACACCCAATTGTCTGCCTACACGGAGCATAGAAACAGGGTCATTCAGGCAAACACCTATCTCCTGGTGTAAAGGGCACTCTGGTTGTCAGGGCTTTTTCTTCCCCTGTCTCAAAAGGTCCTCAGGATGATTTGTTTTGGTCGAGGGGGGGGCGCGGGGAGGCTAATAATGTTGTGATAGGCACATCATGCATAGAAAAGTGAGCTATGGGGGTGGGGGAAGAGTGTTTGGGAGGATCAATCAATCTGGGCTTACTGGCATTGTACTCATTTCCTCTGGGGAGAGGAAGAGGATTTGGTGTGGGGGAAGAGGGTGGGGGTAGGGTTAGGTGGGGCTTGTGGGGGGGGCATGGCCTTGCACAGGGATAAGAAATGTTCTTGCTCTTTAATGAGCATTTCTCGGTCCTTCACATCTTGTTTTCATTCTAATTCAGGTGACAATGGCTACCCCAGAAGGTTTCTTTCATGGAATGTTCATGGTGCCAGGAGAAAAACAAAATGATACCAGGTTTTAAAACATTTGCAATTGCTTAAAAGTGACATTTTCTTACTCCCTACTCCAGGAAATGCATCTTCTGGAAAATTATGGTACCCTTCTGTGCCATCAATTTGTTGGCCAAGTTTATAGTGCAGGCGACAGCACCCAGAGCAGAGGTGTCACGGTTCTAATTGCCAGGAGTGTCCCATTCACTTGTGAGCAAGTGGTATCCAATCAGAGGAGTTGTTATATTTTAGTGAAAAGGTGACTGGAAAGAACCACAGTAATCCTAGGTACTATATATGGCCCAAATATGGACACTCCGGGCTTCTTTATGGAGCAAATGCAGACCTTGGCCCTGTTTGAGGGACATTCTATCATACTAGGCAGAGACTGGAATCTCCCCTTTTCCCCTGATCTGGATAAGTCAGGCTCTGCCCATAGGGGTTCACCTCCTGTGCAGAGATCAGTCAGGGAGTTGGTAGACCATCTGGGCATGTGTGACTCTTGGAGGATCCTTCACCCCAGTGCCAGGCAGTATACCTTCAGGTCTGCTGCACACAACTCACAATCCAGAATAGACTACTTACTCATAAGTCAGGTCCTATTGGGAGGGTTAACAGAAGCTAAAATTGAACCCGGGGTAATCTCTGACCACTCCACATCTAGGTGTTCCCTAATTCTTTCCAGGCATCAACCTAAAGAATCTGTCTGGAAACTAAACAACCAAATGCTCAAGGAGCAGGATGTGGTAGAACGCATTCAACGGGAAATAGAAAGTTTTACCGAACATAATTTAAATTCTACAGACCAGCCAGACTTCAAACAGGGGGCACTTAAGTGTGTTCTGAGAGGGGTGCTCATTAGAACAGCCACGGACGGGAAAAGAAATAGAGATACTAAAGCCCTTTCTCTGTTACAAGAGATCCACACTATAGAAAGCTCCCTGTCCCCGGCTACAGCTGAGGCGGAACACATAGCCTTAGGGACCAGTATTCCAATCTTCTTAGTGAAAGGGCAGAGTACGCTATTCTGAAGACAGGAACTAAATATATAGACCAGGGTGAGAAGGCAGGTTGACTCCTAGCCTTACGACTCAAGAAAGCTGAAGCTTCTGGGATTTTGAGATCCATCACAACTCAACCCGAAGGGTTGTTCTGCCTTTCCCCTAAGCAGATTACAGGAGACTTTGAAAATTTTTATAAATAACTATATAGCCCCATGGAGAATCAACCAGGACCAGAGGTAGTCCAAAATTATCTGGTCTCTATCCCCCTCCCAACCATACCACCGGAACATCGGGATATCGGGACAGACTGATAGTACCTATTTCTGAGGAGAAGGTGTTTGATAGGGTTAACTGGCAGTTTTTATTTTGTACCATGTCTAAATTTGGCTTCCCCTCCAAGTTTATAAAGTGGGTCTTCTCCTTATATCAAAACCCCAAAGCCTATATTTATTGCAATGGAATCTTCTCGGACCGATTCACTCTTTACTCAGGGACTCATCAGGAGTACCCCTTACCCCCTCTCCTGTTTAATATCTACCTTGAACCCTTATTGACATCACTGTGGGCACATGCAGGGGTTCAAGGGGTAAAGGTTGGGTCTCAGGTATTTAAACTGTCCGCGTATGCAGATGATGTTCTACTACATCTGCAGCACCCCACGCAATCTTTCCCATGGCACTTTCCATAATTGATGGGTTCAGTGCGGTGTCAAATTACAAGATTAACCCAGGTAAGACTACAGTTTTCCCTTTAAACTGTAGACTCTCAAAAGTGGGTATGGTCTCACCGGGGTTATAGTGGTGCCACCAACAGATTAAATACTTAGGGCTACTTTTAGCTGGGGGGAAGTTCAAACGAGGAAACTAAATTTGGACCCTCTGCTCACCACCATCCACTGAGACTTGGACAGATGGCATTCACTCCACATCGCACTCTAGAGTCGTATCAACCTAGTCAAAATGAACATTCTCCCTAGATTATTTTACCCGTTGAGCATGCTGAATGCCTGGGTTCCTCTCACCTGGTTCAAAAAGGTGCACTCCATTATTTCCTCCTTCCTCTGGAGGGGTAAGAACCCCCACAGGGCCTACACCAAGTTAGCTGCATCAAAACGGGCTGAAGCCCTGAGGCTACTGCACTTAGGGGTTTACTACTGGGTGAGTCAACTGAACAAATATATGAGGTGGTCTGGCTCTCAAGAAAATGTAACTTTAGACTCATACACACCCTCATGGCTACTATTGGAGAAAGAACTGATTTCACAGGCAGGGGTCTCGCCAGGAGCTATGCTGTATATATACCTGTGTCAGTGGCTCAGTAGGTAGCACACTCACCTCTGAGGCCAGGAGATCAGAGGGCTGTGGGTTCAGTTCCCACATCTGGCACTTGGGTTAATATCCCAGTACTGACACTGTAGTGCAGCATGAGAGGGGTGCTGCACTCCTGAGGTGCCATCTTTCGGATGAAACGTTAAACCAAGATCCCATCTGCCTGGATTGGTGGTAGTTAAGGTGGATGTTAAAGATCCCATGGCACTTATCAAAAAGAGTTGGGGAATTTCCCTGGTGTCCTGGCCAAATTTCCCTCATTACCACCAACAGCTTAATCTGGTTCAAGGTCAGTTGGCATTCATCTGTAACCCCTTCCCCTGGGTCGTGCCTGAAAATAGGCAGGATTTGTCTAGTGCACTTACCCGGTCAAGAAAAAATAAATAAAATAAATATCTCCTAAGGTTTTGCCAAAATCCCTAGCCACCTCTCCCATTGCTGCATCAGTGAGAATTCACGCCCAATTGTGCTCCTTCCTGAAGTATAAAAATACCCAGAGCATTCATCAACCTGTAGTGGGCAACCACAACCTTAAAGCTGGGGGGGGACGTGCATATCACCACTGTGGATTCCCAAACTGAAAGATTCTAGCCTTAATGAGCTTATGGTGGAGGGCAAATGTATGACCTCAAGAGAAATTATGGCTAAACAGAAAATAGAGGGGAGTCAGATTTTCTAGGTGCTCCAACTGTGTCACATGGTTGTCCAATTACTAAAAGGCCTGCGTGGGGCACTTGAAAAGGAAGCTTGGGAACAATCTTTACTTGCATTGTGTGGTAAACCCCATGCTGTCTCCCTTTTGTATGTGGAATTAGCCACAAAATCTTTGGATGCACAGAATCTAGACCCTGGATATTGGTTGAATTTATTCTCCCAACTTCAGGACAGATAGGAAGACGTCTGGAAGGATCTACACACGTACATCCCCCAGGACAGGCTTCGGTTAACACAGTATCAAATTATTAATGATATTTATTGGACCCCAGTACGACTTCATAAGATAGGCCGAATAGCTTCATCGCAGTGCACCAGATGTTCATAACAGGAGGGTGCCGTGTACCATGTATTGTGGGAGTGTCCCCCTATTAAGAAACTTTGGGAAACTATCAAGAATAAAACAGATTTGCTGTTAGGGTTGGAGGACCTCTTTACCCCAGAGATCTGTGTACTTGGGGCCTTTTCCTCAATACCATTGCCTGTGCATAGGTAGCACATGGCTTTGGTGTCATTGACTGTGAAGAAATTAGTGCTACGCCACTGGATGGATGGGAAGGCAATAACGTACACAGAATGGCTCCAGGACTTACTATTTAACCTTAGAACAGAACAGTTGAGGGCCAGCTTGTGGGAATCCCTGCCCTGTTATAAGAAGATATGGGTTGGATTCCACTCCCTTTATACTCTACAGACAGGCCAACCCCAAATACGGATGCTAACCCTGGAGAGGAAGTCTAAACAGTTTAAACTGGGTCTGGTTTTGCTCCCTGGTTACTATATTGATATATATCTGATGTGTGCAAAGCCAGAAGGGAGGGGTAGAAATTGGGGGGGGGGCATGACATCCTCCTGTCTTGCTCATACCCATATGTAAGAAGTGTCATGCTGTATTATGAAACCTGAATAAATTTTGAATAAAAAAAATAAAATAAATAATAATGTCAGTGTCCTCGTGTGGGCATGTTCTCCCCCACAATTTCTGCTGCCTCGGGGTGTGTTTATATAAATGTGAGGGGGTGCGGGAGACTCAACTGGGAGGGTGACTGCAACCAGAGGTGTGCGATCTGGGTGGGAAGGCACTCAATTGCCTGTCGCCCATCTTGCCTGTGACCTTTTGCCTGTGCTCTTATTAACCGAGCGCTCTTTGTTTGTGCACTGGCATGGGCCAACCAACCAAGTCAAAGCAGCATTGTCACTGTGGTGGAAATACCTTATTCATTGCTGAAGCATATGCAGATTCTGGCTAGCGAATGCCATGGTTGTGGTGAGGTGGGGTATATTGTACAAGTCTGCAGGAGTGCACACAAACTGCTCAAACACAGTACATTATGGACATGATACCAGCGGCAGAACAAGTGGATGCCTTACTAGGACTATTTACTGCCTTCCACAAAGAGCAGTGATGAAAGTATATGACTGCTGTACAGACCAGTTTGGCTGGGATCCCAGTAGGCATGCAAATTGACAACTGGGCATCAGTATCTCTACAAACAGTGTCTCAGCAAATTCCCACTACACCTATTACATAACCAGCTAACTTCATACACTGGAGATCAAATCCTTCTGTTGGGGGAGACCCTAGTACCAGTCACCTATAAGGAAGGAACATGGTGGTGCAAGGTGAGATACCCACAGTGCTGGAAAGAAACTGGCTGAACAACCCATTCTCCTATTGTCCATGTTTGTTTTTGTGGACAAACATGGTTGTCCATGGACATCCATTGCTATCCCTGTTCTGTCTCTGATCTTTACCCATGATAATTCTATCCATGGTTTGTCCATGATTCATGAACAAGATTGTCTATGGTTGATTAACATGCACAAATGACTACAAAACAGCATTGTGACAATCCCACCCATCCGCACCCCACCCAGCACCCCGTCACAGCCGGCTATCACAGATCTTCATCATGTCTTTGCGCTCATGCTCGACCCTGTTCAAAGGTGGCACACCTTGGACATCTGGTCTCTCTGAGCCCAGTCATCAGTCTCCCTGCATCAAGCCAAGGCAGACTGCTCAAACCCCAGGTGAAGTGTGGGTTCTGTCATAACTAAACTTCTCACTACTCACTTCACTGTATCAGGAAGGAATATGCATACTGATTACTTAAACTAGATTTAGCATGCCTCTTCAGAATGATGGGTGCCCAGAGTTTCACAGACTATACTCTTTTTATGTAAATATAAAACCAGTCTGTACAGTGTTATGTGATAAATAGTAACTACTTTATTTACACAATATATTTACACATTGGTCAATCTAGAACAAAACTGCTTACAGGAAAAAAAGACATGGAAAATAAAGCGATTTAAACCATAAACACACAATTAGCTTCCTGGTAGATAGGTTAAAACTTACAAATGAAAACATGGAAAAAAACAGTCCCTTATCTTCAGAGAACTCAAACCTCCACCTGAGTTCTCTCCTTACTGTCTCCAGTCCCACACACCTTGGTGTATATGACATGCTGACTCCCCTCTATCTCTCACATATGTGACTTTTGGAATTTGCCCTGGCTGACCTCCCAGTAAGCCCTATTGGACACTGACTCCCAAGTGACGACACTGCAGTGCAAGACTTTCTTTCACTACTGGATGAGAAAGCAACTAACCCAGCCCCCTAAGAAGTGTATGAATCTGGTTGCTGGCAATGGTCTGGATATCCCTATTATTGGCTATATGGAGGTGATTATTAAATTGGGAAAGACCGAACACCCAAACCAGGGGATCCTGATCAGCAATCTCTACGACGATAACTTACCACCTGTGATCATGGGCATGAATCTGCTCCAGCATTTCCAAGAGGACCTTATACAAGTTCTGAGGGAACAGACCAGTTCACTTCCATGGAGAGAGAAATGGGCCTTGCAAGGGACAATTAAGCTGTTCCAGTGTCGTCAGTGGTTTGCTAATGAGAAAGGAGAAATTGGAAAAGTCCGAGTGATGGATGAAAGGCCAGTACAGCTGAAACCTGGGGCCAAGACGATATTGATGTGCAGAGCCAAAGTAGGATTGCGACGTAAAGATTACATGGCCTTAATGGAACCAGAGTTGGTCAAAGGAGAGGATCCAGTTGTGGTGGCTCAGAGCCTGGTCACAGTAAAGGGTGGTAAGGTCCCTGTCCGCCTGCTGAATTACAACACTTAGCCAGTGACAGCATATAAATGATAGGCCATTGGTTGACTCATGATGGTCAAATGGGAAGATGTTGTAACCCCAGGGTAGGAAGAAGAGAAAACGTCTCGCTTGACCAGTGCCACCATAACACTACAGGGAGATATAGTTGACAGTGAGACCTCCAAAGCATGGATCCAAGAAATCGATATGGGAAATCCCAAGACAACAGAGGAAGAAAAGTCAGAGCTGCTGGAAGTAATAAAGAGGCATGCTGATACCTTCTCTCACCATGCCTTAGACTTCGGCTGGGCAACAAATGTGAGACACTGCTTTCCAACAGAGAATCATCCACCCATTCAGGAACGTTTCAGACTCATACCCCCTGCTTTGTATCAGCCGACCAAGCAGTTACTGAAAGAAATGTTGGAGGTGAATGTCATAAGAGAAAGTCACAGCCTATGGGTGGCACCAATTGTTTTGGTCAGGAAAAATGATGAACAGATACGATTTTGCATTGATTATCACAAACTCAAAGTAATCACGCACCGAGGTACCTATCCATTACCCCGCATTGAGGATGCCCTCACAGCATTAAGGTCAGCATTCTTCTTCTCTACAATTGACTTAACAAGTGAATACTGGCAAGTACCCATGGCACCAGAGGACCAAGAAAAGACAGCTTTTGTGACTTTAGTGGGACTGTATGAGTTTTCACATATGCCGTTTGGTCTCTGTATTGTGCCAGGAACATTTCAGTGCTTGGGCAGTGAGAATTTTGACACAGTACTTCTGTACCTGGATGATATTATAGTCTATTCAAAAACTTACAAGGAGCACCTGAAACACATGGAGCTGGTTTTCGAGTGCCTAAAGAAATACAGACTGAAAATCAAGCCTTCAAAGTGTCATTTCCTGAAAGAGGAAGTACATTATTTGGGACATGTATCTGTAGAAGGGATAGCTCCTGACCCAGAGAAAATCAAAGTGGTAAAGGAATGGCCCTGTCCTGTCACCATCAGGGACATGAGACGATTCTTGGGATTTGTTGGATATTATCGTAGATTTGTGAAAGATTTCTCAAAACAAGCAGCCCCTCTACATGAACTGTTACGTCACTCAAAAGGGAGTAAAGTCAGTAAACACAGTCGAGTAAACTGGACGCCAGAGTGTCAAGTTGCATTTGATCTCCTTAAAGCAGTGCTCACCACAGTACCAATACTAGCCTACCCAGATTATCAGAAACCTTTCCACCTCTACACAGATGCTAGCAACAATGGCCTAGGAGCTGTACTTACCCAAATACAGGAGGGAAAAGAACGAGTAATTGCCTATGTGAGTAGAGGATTGAGGGGTTCTGAAAGGAACGACGAACGTTACAGTTCCTTCAAGCTAGAATTTTTAGCACTTGTTTGGGCTGTGATGGAGAAATTTCAACAATACCTCACTGCCACTGCATTTACCATATATACGGACAACAATCCCATGGCACATCTTGACATAGCTCAGCACGAGGCATTGGAGCAGCGATGGGCCTCCAGGCTGGCCATCTTCAGTTTCACAATAAAGTACTGTTCAGGGAAGTCTAATGGTAATGCAGATGCTCTCTCCGGATTGCCTGATCACAATGAAAGGGAAGTAGTTGAGACCGAACAAGAAGATTTAGAAATGCCACCATTCATCAGGATTCCAGCAAAGATAGCCCAGTTGTGTTGTCAGTATTCACAGACTGTTGATCACAACCAAGAAACAATGCCTACATTGCCAGGGGATGAGAGAACGGATTTACAGACACAGTTACAGAATCAGAATCCTCTGATCCAGGAACTCAACTCAGAACCAAAAGAACAATAAGTGTGCAGGAAAGAAAGACTCTGCCCCCAGAACTGACCAAACTCCTGAGACAACGGGAGTACCTCAGCCTTGTGCAAGGAAAGATTTACGGAAGACTTGAGACCCGAGAACCCAAGGAGAGATTGTTCAGATCCTCATTCCACAGACGGAAGCAGATACCATGCTGGAGGTCTACCACAATGGGTCAGGTCATTTTGGACACCAAAAGACTGAGAAAACAATGAGAGAGCTTTAACTGGATTGGCATGAGAGAGGATATTAGACAATGGAGTGAGAACTGCATGGTCTGCAACCTAAAGAGAGAGGCAGATAGTAAACAAAGAGCACCCTTGCACCCGATTGTAACCAAAGTACCATTGGAGATTGTTGCTCTACATCATTTAAAGATCGCACCCAGTAGAAGTGGATTCCGGTATGTGCTAATGATCATTGACCACCACACAAAGTTCATAGTGGTGGTACCAGTAAAGGACTTGTCAGTTCAGATTACAGTTGAAACACTTTGGAGACATTTTGTCCATCCCTATCGGTATCCAGCTCAAATATTGACTGACCAAGGTGGTACGTTCGAATTAATACTTTTCAAAGAACTGTGTTCCATGTATAACAGTAAAACAATTGAGAACAGCCCCCTATCACCCACAAACGAATGGATTATGCGAACGAGCAAATTGCACCCTATTGGAGATGTTGAGAGAGATGCCAGAGCATCAGAAAGCAAAATGGCCTGAACTGCTTTCTGAATTTTCTTACCTTTACAACAATACTGTTCACTGTTTCACAGGATACACACCCTATTACTTACATAGAAACATAGATTTTGACGGCAGATAAGGACTGCTTGGCCCACCCAGTCTGCCCATTTCCCTACCTAATGGATAAGCTGCAGATCCTAGTTAACCAGCAGCCTACTTCTTCCTACCCCCACCCCCTAGACTTGCCTTATGACTGTCCCATGCATGCTTGAATTCCACCACTGTTTTTGACTCCACAACCTCCTCCGGAAGACCGTTCCATGCATCCACAACCCTCTCTGTGAAAAAATACTTCCTTAAATTACCTCTGAGCCCCTTCTATCTTCAAATTGTGCCCCCTTGTTCTTGCACACCTCTTTTTTTGAAAGATGCTACCCTCTTGGACTTTGTTGATTCCCTTGAGGTACTTGAAAGTTTCTATCATGTCCCCCCTATACATATTTAGCTCCTTAAGTCTCTTCATATGTCTTCCGGTGCAGACCCTGCACCATTTTAGTTGCCCTCTTCTGGACAGCTTCCATCCTGTCTATGTCTTTGCGGAGATTGGGTCTCCAGAACTGCACACAGTACTCCAGATGGGGTCTCACTAACTGTCTGTACAGAGGATAATAACTTCCTGTTTTCTACTGGTGATGCCTCTCCTATGCATCCCAGTATCCCCCAGCCCTCCTTGCTGCCCTCTCACATTGCTTGCCCATCTTTAGGTCATCTGATATGACTACCCCCAGGTCCCTTCCATTTTTGTTGTTAGTATCTCACCCCCATTGTGTACTCTTCCCTGGGTTTTGTTTCAGGTGCATTACCTTGCACTTCTTAGCATTGAATCTAAGCTGCCATACATTTGACCATTCCTCTAACCTTGCCAAGTCCATTCTCATCCTTTCCACCCCACCTTGTGCATCAACTCTGTTGCAGATCTTTGTGTCATCTGCAAAGAGACATATTTTCCTTCCAGTCCCTCTGCAATGTCACTTATAAAGACATTGAAGAGGACTGGTCCTAATACTGAGACCTCATGTACCCCACTAGTAACCCCATTTCTTCAGAGTGGACTCCATTTACTATTACCTCTGTGTCCTATTCTCCAGCCAATTCTTTACCCAGGCTGTCATCTTGGAACCCACTCCCAGGCTGGCTAACTTGTATATTAATCTTTTGTGTGGGACTGTGTCAAATGCCTTGCTAAAATCTAGGTAGGCCATGTCCACAGCCCCTCCCTGATCTACTATTTTGGTCACCCAGTCAAAGAGATCTGTCAGATTTGTCTGGCATGACCTTCCTGCTGTGAATCCATGCTGCCTTGGGTCCTGTGCCTCTCTGGCCTCTAGATACTCAACAATTCTTTCCTTCAGAAGTGATTCCATAATTTTCCCTACCACTGAGGTTAAACTAACAGGTCTGTAGTTTCCTGCTTCTGCCTTGCTCCCACTTTTGTGAAGGGAATCACATCTGCCTCCTCCAGTCCTCGGTACCACCCCATCCTCCCATGATTTGTTAAAAAGGGTAGTTAGTGGTGTCACTAGCTCTACTCTTAGTTCTTTTAGAATTCTGGGATGAATCCCATCAGGCCCCATTGCTTTGTCCACCTTCAGTTTTAAGAGTTCTTTCAGAACCCTTTCTTCTGTAAATGGGCTGTTATCAACTTCTGTATCCAGAGTGTTTCTGCTGTTTCTTTTAGGTACCTCCCCCTCTTCCTTTGTAAATACTGAGCAAAAATAATTGTTTAGTATCTCTGCCTTTTCACAGTCACCCTCTGCCCACCCTCCCTCCCCTTTATTAAGCCTCACTAACCTCCCTTGGTCTTCCTTCGCTCTCTGATGTACCTATAAAAGGTTTTATCCCCCTTCTTAACTGAGTTGGCTATCTTTTCCTCAGTTTGGGCCTTTGCTGTTCTGACTGCCTGCCCAGCATCCTTTTGCTTTAACTGATACAGTTCTCTGCCCTGCTCCTTCTGTGATTCCTTGTACTTCCCAAATGCTTTCTTTTTCTCTTGAACCTTCACTGCCACTTCCTTTGAGAACCACAGTGGTTTCTTACATCGTTTTGTTTTGTTTATTTGCTTCACGCAAAGGCTCGTTACCTCTGTGATGGCAGTTTTTATTATTCCCCATTGTTCTTCCACCCCTCCTTCCTGCCCATTTGCTAGTGCATTCCTTAGGCACTCACCCATTTTGGCAAAGTCAGCCTCCTAAAGTCCAGTACTTTTGCCTTTATATGGCTTGACTCTATTGCTGTGTTTATTGTGAACCATACTGTTCGATGGTCACTAGTTCCCAGATGGCTACCCACTTCTACATCTATGATCCTCTCTCCATTTGAGAGAACCAGATCTAAGATTGCTCCTCTTGAGTGGGCTCCAATACTAGTTATCTAAGGCATGCCCCTGTAGGGCATCTAGGATAACCCCACTCTTCGAAGTGGCTGCTGTAACTGCACTCCAGTTAACATCTGGCATATTCAGATCACCCATCAGCAATATCTCCCCTTTTTCTGCCATTCTAAGTATTCTTTCTATCATTTCCTTGTCCATTTCCTCCCCCTGAGAAGGGGGTCTGTATACAACCCCTGTGCGGATTGTCGTGCCATTGCCAGTCTCCAAATTTACTCACAGAGCTTCTTCTCCTCCCTGTTTTTCCTTTTGTTCTGTTGCTTTGATTCCTTCCCTTATGTAAAGAGCTACTCCTCCTACTCTTTTACCCTCCTTGTCCCTCCTGTAAATAGTGTATCCTGGTATGTTTACATCCCAGTCATGGTTTTGTGTGTACCATGTTTCTGTGACTGCCACGATATCCAGATGTTCCTCCTCCATCAAGGCCACTAATTCAGGAAGCTTGTTACTCAGACTACGAGCATTGGTACTCATTGCTCTCCATTTTTTGATGACTCTACCTTCTTTTGCAGCATCCCCCACTGACCTTTCTACCTCAGTCTTTTTCTCATTTAGTACCCTGTTTTGTAGGGAGAGGCTGGGAATTTTCTGCTGCTTATCAGTGCTTCCCCCCTTGACTAGTTTAAAAGCTTGCCAATGAAGCATTTAAACCGATTGCTCAAAAGACTTGTTCCCTTCCTGGACAGATGCAGACCATCCTGCCAGTATAGGCTGGTGTCCCTCCAGGCGGAACTCCAGTCCCCAATGAAGCCAAACCCCTGTGCTCCACACCATTTTTCCAACCATTCATTAAACCGCATGGTGCAAAGTACCCTCGCCTCACTCATGCCATTGACAGGTAGCACCTCAGAGAAGGATATTGTGTGTGCTACTTGTTGTAGGCCCCTCCCCAATTCCACAAAGTCCTTCTGCACTGCTCTAATCTCATGATGAGCCAAGTCATTTGTCCCTAGGTGGACAATGACGTCCAGCTCAGACTCCCGTGCAGCTGTTCTTGTGATCCCGAGGATGCGCTTCCTGTCTCTCCAAGCCATGGCACCAGGCAGGCACCTCACTTCAGTTTTCCCTGCACCCCCCAGTTCTATTCTTCTAATAATTGAGTCCCCCACCAGGAGCTGCTTCCTTTCCTTGTGGTGTCCTCTGCCTCCTTCCTGTGGGTCTCCCTTGTGGCAGTTGTCCTCAGCCTCCTTAGTCTCCTCTGTGGGTGCATCCATAGGGGAGCTATGCTCCCCCAGAATGGTGTATGGATTGTGGTGTGGAACAACTGACTGTGTGTGCCTCTGTTCCACCATCCTCACCCTTCCTGAGCCCACTGTGGTCCAACTGCTGTGCTTTCTTTGCAACCTCTGAGGTAGTAGTGGTGGTGGCTCTGGTGCTTCCTGGATGGGGGAGGTTCCCTTCCTACCATCCATTGTGGCCTGGGAGAAGGTTCCCTTACTAACTGTCCAGAGTGACCTGAAGACGGGCAACTTCCTCCCTCAGGGCAGAGAGTTGTCTGCAAATAGGGCAGCATCTCAGCCTCCAGAAAGACTCCCGGAAGACTGCTGCCCCACAGCCATTACATTGCACTACTCCCCACATTTTTTTTTTGTTTTTGTTTTTATTTTTTTGTGTGTGTGTGATTGGCTTGTTGTATAGAAATATATATATATATATTATACAATGTGTATGCTTATATTGTCAGTGCAGTGTGCTAGAGAGGATATGACAGTGATATGCACCTTGCACTCTTGACACTCTTGAGGAATGATGTCAGAACCCCAGGTATAAAGTAACTATTTCAGGGGTGGGTGGGTGAGGGTGGGAAGGGCTGGGCCTAAACTGTGCCTCACAAACAATCAGCTAAAAGCTCTGACCCACTGCTGCGATGAGTGCCTTCCTGTCAGCAAGATGCCCTACCCAACAATTTGACAGAGAAAATACCCTGCTAATCAGAGAAAAATCCACACATCCAAGTCAGACACAGGTAAACCTCCCCAGCCCCAAAATAGACCTGGTGGTTTGTGCTCTGAAAGCTGTCAGCCCCAAAATAAGTCAGCTGTGCTTTAAACTCTTCCTGCACCGAAAATCTTAAGAATTGTAACAAACAAACGTAAACCTAGATCCACCTTCCTCTGTTGCTTGAAAGACTGTCTTTTCGTGTTTCACACTGCAGGTTTTGCTATGACAATTCCTTAACCACAGTAACTTATTTAAAATATTTTAACTATCACAAACTCCTACGCACCAGTAAATTATTTAAAATAGTTTCTGTCCCAAAATCCTAGTAGTCAATCCAGCTACCCCAAGGGACAACAAAATGCAGTATTCCAACACTTGTGAAGTTACTTCCAAGATAAGCAGAGCTTGCAAGCTCCTTTTTCAACTCCTCAGCCACCTGTAAGTTATTTTAAAAATAGTTTAACTGTCAGAAAATCCTAGTAGACAATCTAGCTACCTCCAAGGATCTACCCAAAGGCAGTATTTAAAGCCTTCTGAAGTTACTAACAAGATAAACAGAGTTTGCAAGCCCCTTCTTCATTAAACACTAAATAAATATGTGAATAAAAAGCAATTACCAAGGGTAGTTAGTTTCACCTCCCACAGAATTAAGCAATTTTTAAGAATTACTTAATGTTTTGAAGACATGAAAGACTCCCAATGGCCATGGTTCTGGATGTACAGCTGACATACAGGATTACAGAGGAGCCAACCACAGTATAGGTGGAAGAATACCAACAATGACTCAAAGAAGCAGCTGATATCGTGTCAACCCAGATGGGACATGCACAACAGAGGCAAAAAGAACAGTATGACCACAAAGCACATGCTGTGCCTTTGTCCGTAGGGGATAAAGTTTTACTGAAGAACACTCATACCAGAGGACAAAAGCTTGCATTCAGGTGGGAACCTACACCATTTGTGATCACTGAAATTCCATACTCAGGACTTCCAGTATATAGAATCAAATCAGAAATGGGAGGACACTCGAGTAAGATAGTGCACCAAAATATTCTGAAGGCTTGTACGTTTTAACCCTCTGGTCTGGACAATGGTCAGGATGACAAAGAAGGCAGATGGAAGAGACAGGAGCACACAAGAATAGACACGACTACCCCTGGAGACTCAGTAGAATGGCCTTGGTTACCAGGTATCACCATGTTCAGTCCTGTTTCTACCATGTCTACCGAAGGTTCTGTACATAGCTCTGCACGTGCAACAAAGGGTATTCCTCCAAAACGTTGGATAGAAGAAGTCCAATAATCCCATAAGGGTCACCTGTAAATAAAGCAAAAATACAAAACGAAGTTAGAATATAGATTATCTTACAGCTAAAAATGTTAAATAGTAGAAGTGTTCAACAATAGAAATGGTAATTGGTGGATGTTAAGAATGTTTAAAGTCTTAAAATACTGTGTCTTTTCAAGTAGTTTAGGAGGATACATAGGGACATGTATCTATTAGAGGGGCCGAATATGTAATACCCCACAGTTGGGGTTCCCCAGCAGTTCCCCAGCATTCCTACAGAAGTCTCCAGTCTCCCCCAGAAAGGTGCCCAAATCACAGACTTAAAATGATGCCGTCAGGTTGCTATGCCAGCATGTGGCAAAAGTAAACATTATGTCCAGGATAGAATGCTGTGCTGAGCTGCACATGCACAGCATTCCAGAACCAGAACTTTGCTGTTTAAAAAATAAAAGTTGTTAGGGGAGTATGGTGGTAGCTGTAGAGGAGAGAGGACACAGAAAGCGTGGAGGAACTGGGAAGTGCCTGCCTGGAGATTTGAAGCCATCTCTGACGGCTTGTCTGCATGCCTCTTCTGCCTTCAGCAGCTGAAGACTGCCTTGTAGGCATTGCGCAGTCTGCGGTGCATCGAGAGGCACTAGAAGAAGTGAAGCCATCTCGGTTCCCATCACAAGTGCTTGGTACCCCATTTTATTGTTTTTTTATTTAAAAGTTAAAGTTTCAGCCCCCTGGAGGCAACAGTAGCAGAGCCACATCATGTGCACTGGTACCAGACCACGCGAGGCCCCCAGTCGAATGCCCAACTGCCTGAAAACCCTCCCTGTGCCGGAAACTCCTCCCACCTCCCGATCCAGATTCTCCACCTCCCGGTCTGATGTGTTGAGTTGGCGGCAGCACGCCTGTAATGTGCTAACCGCCACAACTGAAGTAACAGTTTTATTTTTTTTAGAAAGATAGCACTAGGCACAAAAAGAAAAGGAATTGGCTCAGAGCCATGGGGAAAACTGAAGGGCCTGATTTACATAACTTAATATTTAGCGGGCATGGTAATGTCCAGGGGCAGATCTCTGGACATTGGGCCCTGTAGAAAGGAAATGAATATTCATTAGAAGGTGGGGAACAGAGAGGAGAGTAACACAAAGGCCTTGTACAGGCCCAAGAGAGACTTAAGGGGACAAGGCAGGCCCAAAGATATTTAAAGGGGGCTCAGCAAGCCAGTAGGCCCAGCGCTTTGAGGGCAAAGCAGGCCCAAATATATTTAAAGAGGGGCCCAGTCATGAAAAGCCCAAAGATTAAAAGGAGGCCTTGCCAAGAGGGCCTTAACCATTTGAAAGGGCAACTAGACCCAGGAGTAAAGAGACACAGCCACACAGGCATGATATTAAAGGGGCCCAGCCACATAGGCCCAATATTAAAGGGGCCCAGCCATGTAGGCCCAGTGTACTTAAAAAGGCAACCAGGCCCAAGGTAGTCCAAAGGGGGCCCAGCTGAGAAAGCTCTAGAATAATTTAAAGGGGTAACGCCCAGAACAGTAAAAGGGGGCCCAGCATGCCAGGCTCAATGAGTTATTTGAAGGGCAAGTTAGGCCACCGCATTTAAAGGGACCTAACCACAGTAGGCTTATCGCTTGTCAAGGGGTTAACTAACCATATAAGCTCATGTTTGTTAGGGGTTTAGCTAGTCAGTTCCAGTAGGCCAGTGGTCTAATTGAAGCCTAGCACAGCTATAAAGGGCCCACCTAAATAGAGCACCCCACAGTGTAAGAAGGTCAGCTAGTGTTCAGCTGCCAGTGTACCCACAGTAGCAGGAGAGCCCATTAAGTCAGTGAGAGCCACTGTAGTTAGGCCCACAGTTAGCACTGGCTTCACCTAGAAGGTGACCAGACAGAAACAACGAAGTGCCTGTTATTTACTGTGATCTATGCATTCCGAGACTGATATTGTGCATGATTATTGGAACTGAAATTTTTAATTATATTAAGCCAGCATCTTGTGCCATTCTGCATTTGAATCAGTCTTCAGCAATCCCTCAGAGACATTGCACCCATCTGGATTCACATCAGCTTTCAGCAATCCCTCAGAGACATTGCACCCATCTGGATTCACATCAGCTTTCAGCAATCCCTCAGAGACATTGCACCCATCTGGATTCACATCAGCTTTCTGCAATCCCTCAGAGACATTGCACCCATCTGGATTCACATCAACCTTCAGCAATCCCTTGGAGACATTGCACGCATCTGGATTCACATCAGCATTCAGCAATCCTTCAGAGACCTTTCACCAGTGCACTTCAAGATCAGTCCCCAGCAGCCCTGGAAGGGAGATTTCACAAGTGTACTCCAGAATCAGACTGCAGAAGTATTCCTGAAGAAAAGAACTGAGCCGTATTCACACTTGCAATGTTATGTTTGCTGTTTTCCTCTGACCGTTCCTAATGTATGGCTTGGCCCAGTGCAGAATCTGCCTTCCATTTTCTTATTTTGTCGTCCGCATCAGAGTACCGTCCGGACTGTCTGTTCCAGTTCTCTGAGTGATGCCCTGTCTGTTGTCTTACGTGGGTCCTTGGCTCATCCGGCCTTGGAGCCCCAAACTTTGGCGCACTTTGACTCACGGTTTGTTGTTTTACGTGTGCCCTTGGTTCATCTGGCCTTGAAGCCCAGAACGCTGTCATTCTCCTATGTCCAGAGACTTCCTCATCCAGACTCCTGCTTTCCGTGGGGTCTGAATTGTCTTCTTCACCCAATAGTCCAGAAGCGGGCTGTGGCAGGGTGATCTCTACCTTCTTCATCACCCGGCAGTCCAGAAGCAGGCTGTGGCAGGGTGATCTCCCATATTCTTCATCACCCGGTAGTCCAGAAGTGGGCTGCAGCTGAGTGATCTCTACCTTCTTCGTCACCCGGCAGTCCAGAAGCAGGCTGTGGCAGGGTGATTGCCATCTTCTTCTTCACCAGCATCTTCTTCACCCCGGCAGTTCAGAAGTAGGCTGTGGCAGGGTGATCTCTTTTGTCTTATTCATCTGGCAGTCCAGAAGCAGGCTGTGGCAGGGTGATCTGCATCAAATTCTTCACCTGGCAGTCCTGAAGTGGGCTGTAGCTGGGTGGTTTGCAACGTCTTCTTCACCGGGCAGTCCAGAAGCGGACCGTGGCCGGATATTTTGTGTGTTCAGTTCTGGCGGTCCTCGTTGGGTTCTTAGCTGAAGAAATGTTGGTATCTGTTCTTGCATTCCGATGACCCTAGAGAGGTGGGGTGTGGCTGAGAAACTCATAGTCTGTTAAAAATCCTCTCTGCATTCCCCTAGTTTCCAAAAGGTTCTCAGAGTTGCACTGGACAGCCAGTCGAGTTGGTCCTTGTCATGACAATTCCTTTGATTACATTTTCTTCTCGTTGACAGAGAAAATCTGATCGTGCACGAACTGCCATCCGCCATACATATAGACTCTTGCTATAGTATGTAGTGTGATTAATAGTGTGGAGTACTCCAGGTAATAGCTAGAGGTGCACCTTGGGGTTGACTTACAAGGTTCTGAACAGGGCTTAGAAATAGGACGCTCTTACAGCATAGCTGTTACAGTTAATTAATAGTCTTGCTAGTTTCATTGTAGAGTCACCTTCTTACAGAGATTAGAAACAGGACGCTTTTATAGCGTAGCTGTTTAAGCCAATTCCTTCTTACAGTTCTCCTCATACAGGAGATTGGAGTCTCAGTATAAGGCCTCAGGGCACTAGTACTATATTAGAGGTATAACTGAATGCTGTTGTACCCCTTTTCTTTTTTTGGCTGTTGCACCATTCGTCATGCCCCCCCACCCTGAGTTGCATCTGAGTTGCGTCCCTCCTAGAGTTTAAATACTGAATCTGCCCCTTCCCAAGCTTCTCGCTCCCCAAGTTGCATCCCCCCCATGTCAGACTGGTGTTCATGGTGGAGGGCGACATGGGATGAGTTTGTGCTGATTGTGCTTTGTGTTATGGTTGCATGCCGTGATTTTGTAGTTCACCTTGTTCCCTGCACAGTTTTCGACTGCATGGCAATTGTTTTAGTTATCTTATAGATAACACGACTCCAAAGCATTCCTGGCCATAAATACCCACAAGGGCCTTTACTAATGTCATCACTTAGACTATGGAGCTTCAACATTTAGGCAATTTTCCAGCATACAATGGACCTAATACTTCACAGGTTAGACTGAGAAGTTTGTTTCATGGTTGATATCTTGGTAATAGTGTCCACTGTGGAGGACCATGATGACTGTCCACTGTGGAGGAGCATGATGACTGTCCACTGTGGAGGACCATGTTGACTGTCCACTGTGGAGGACCATGATGACCATGGATCAAGTCATGGCCAAACTACAATATGATAGTGAGCATGAAACTTGACAAGTGTCAGTTTTTGCATGATCCAGTGACGTGCAGGGGCAACTGAATCCACGCTTAAGGGCTTCGCCTGACAGAGAGTAAGGAGACAGCTGTTGTTAATGTATTAACACTTTCCAACATAATCAAGCTATGGTCCTTTCTGTGGACCTTTATGGGCCGCCTAGGCCCCCAGAAAATGTTGGTATTTTTGATGCATTCTGGTACATTCTGGTACATTTTGGGGTCAATTATGGGACTATTCAGTGTCCTGCTTGCTCTTGGTGTAAGCTTTCTGAGGATATAATTTTTAAGCAGCCTGAAGGGTGGGGAAGGAGGCAGAAAAAAATCAGCCAGCAATGGACGTGGACTCTTGGTAGTGTAACCCCTAGGTTGCGCTATCCCAAGGGCTACAACCCCTACCTGCTTGGCTAGTGGCAGGTTAAGGGGCCTGAGTTCTGAAACAGGTGCCTCCACCCGGAGGTCAGGGTTGGTTGCAGTCAAGCTAACCTGGGCACAGCCCTCTGAGACACTGTAACCCCTCCTCTTTCCTTACTAGTGGCCAGAACAATACACAATAATCAATTTCACAATACCCCTGATACACCACACAAGTACACACACTGTTTGCACTTACCACCAGGGCTTTCCTCTGGCCCGGCCCCGAGGACCCCCTGAAAAACAAGGTTATACACAACAAATAACAGCAGTACAATACTCTTGCACAAACTGGAACCACAGTCAGGGTAAATGCAAAAAAGAGTTAGATCTGATTTATTTAAGGGACTTGAACAAGGGAGGGGCGTAATCAGGCTAATTTGCTTAAAGGCTGTATCAATCAACCAGTCATGCATACACTTCAAGGTCCATAAACAGTCATACACTCTGGGTACCCAGATGGAGAATGGTGGGCTAGCTAGGAACATTGCAGCTGGTTGATGCCCTGTGATGGAAGAAAACAACATGCACAACACACAGTATTTGTAATCCGGAGCCGGAGGGCTCAGTTCGTGAAAAGAAAACAACAAGACAATCAGATGACACACTTTTAGATTAGTCTGTTGTTGCAGGGAGCTACCCTGATGATTATTCACAATACCCAAGACTAGACACAGTCTGGATGAAAATCAAGACAGCAGGTGGTTAATCTGGAGTGCCAGGAGAAGCAGGACCCACACGATTCGCTGAGGCGTCGTTCCTGTTCAAGCATGGAGGAAGGGGCTAATCCCCAGTCAGGTCTCTCATCGGTGGCTTTCTCTGTGCAGTGGGGTAGTCTGGCAGGGGCAGCATGGCATGGCCCAGGCCGAATGGAAATGAACACGGATTCAGTCTGATTAGGCTGGATAAAGCTTCCAGCAAGCAGAACACAGTTCACACAGTGGGGAACCAAATCACGACCCACTTTCAATACGCAGCACATTTACATGTAAAGGATTCTACGGTACCAGCAAGCAGAACACAGTTCACACAGTGGGGAACCAAATCACGACCCACTTTCAATACACAGCACATTTACATGTAAGGAAATTCTACTGTACCAGGCAAACCACTCTCCGGTCACGATCGCAAAGTCTCTGCACAAATCGAGGATTCAAAAGCAGCTGGAATCCTGACAGGCCGATCGCATTCAGCAAAATTTTCAGTCTTCTTCAGGTATGAGCCTGGTAAAAAATCAGTGGCTTACTTTGTTCTCACAAACTCAGATTTAGTCTGAAATAATTCTCTTCTCTCCCTCTCAGGGGCAGCAGGCAGACATGCAGGCCACAACTCAGGCCTTTCCACAGTTCTCCCACACAAAACTACTCAGACAGCTGCTTGACTGTCTCAAGCTATTGCTCCTTCAGCTCCTAACTTAGATCTGACTCAACTGCCAGCAAGCCTGGGAATTTCCCCAAGATCCAAAAGGTTCGGTTGGCTGATTCATCTGTCAAGTCACAACAGGAGCTCTCCCTTCAGGTGCAAAAAGGTGCCAAAAGCCCAAAACTACAATTCCTACAGATTTTGAGTCCAGACAGCTCCTGTAGTCCAGCTCCATTTTAGGTCCCACCAGTACTGGTTGGTCCAATTCTACAGTCCAGGACCAAGATAGTGGAGATAAACAAAACAGTCCTTGCTGCAAAGAAGGCAGGTTAGACAAACTACATTATCATTATCACTCTAAATGATTTTCAGCAAATAGTTACATCTTTCAACAGAGTTCCCTGTCAGATTACTTATGACTGTAATCCAGGCAGCTCTTAAAGAGACAGTACACAGAGGCTATACAGGCACTCACTGGCAATCACATTTAAACTGCTAAAACGCAGGACATCAGCCTGGCAGTGAGTATTTAGGCAAGCTCAAGGAAGACTTTTTGGGAACCCCCATTTGTAGGGGAGTTACAGTAGGAAGGGATTGGGGAAGGAAATAAAACAGCCCATGAGCCCATGCCGGCAGGACCTGCTGCAGCAGGAGGTGGTCAAGGCTTGTTGGGTGGCAATAAAATCACAGAGGCAGAGCTAAGGAAGGCCATGGCATGATGTGAAACTAAAGATATGCTCTTCGGTGCAGTGGGGGATTAATCAGAAAGCCAAACACCTATGACCCATCATGTGCCATTTGGTAATGAGCCTGCATGCATTGCGTGCTGCATCATGATTCATGACTGTTGCAAGTCTACACAAAGGAGGGGAGACTGTGGGGAGTCTCAGAAAATATACCTACAGGATAAATCATTATTCTAATAATGCTTCCATGAATTTAATAATTTACTTGTACCAGAAAATAACCTTAAAAACTTTTTCAAGTGCATCAGAAAAATTGGAATTTGAAACACTAGGAAACATCTTTCAGGAAATGAGTGGGTGAAGGGTTCTTTATATATTGTTAATTGTTTGTTTTTAATAAGCAGGTAAGAAGACATACAGGGCATAAATACACCTATTTTCAGGCATGACTTGGTAGAGTTACAATAGGTGTCAAAAGCAAAAGAACTACAGAAAACATTATCAAATGACAAAGTAATAACAAGTGGGAACAGACAACAAGACTTTACAGTTGATCATAATTTGCAATAACATTTAGAATTAATAGTGCAATAAGAGCAGCATGAACATCAAAATGGCAATAGCTGAGGACCCTGCAATACAAGCAGACTATATAGACCAAATGGCCTTATTTTGCTGGCTTCTTCATATGTTAATAATAAAAGGTCAGCTCCCTGGCACCATAGCTGCACACTCGAGCAGACTTAGATAGACTGGGTGGTCTGTTTCTGCTGGCATTCTGCTGGCACATTCGTATGTTCGTATATGTGGTGAGTCCCCTGCTTGACATGCTGGTGAACCAGGTTCACGCTGTGCACCCAGGATAACTGGAGCAGAGCTCAGCTGGGTGGGTTAGGAGAGTACGCACAAATGCTCTCATCTCTGGGAGAGATGCAGGGAGGGTATGGACTGCATCACTCCTTGAGTGGCTCCTGGTGGTGTGCTGGTGGAGGTGCACTTGGTGGCCTGGGTGACCACATGCAGCTGTGCATCCTTCCCAGGACACCGCAATGTGCAGCCATCACATGAGAAGGGGCACAGAGAAGGGAGAAAACAGGCAAATGGCCCCTCATGGAGTGCAAGATGATGGTCCTCTGTAAATTCCCACCACACCATTGACCACCCAACTTACTGTTCTTACCCCCCCGACTGACACCCATGATGTCAGAAGTTTCTCCTCCCTAGTGGCAGCAGGGGGATCCCTGGCAGGAATAAGCCAGAATCCGAGGGATGTCAGTGGATCTCAGGGAGTCTGAAGGCAAGTGACAGCATTGGGGGTTGAGTTTGACGGGCAGAGGGAATAAGCATGGGTGCGTGAAGAAGTAGTGCTATGGGTGGCCTGGGTTGAGCAAAAAAAAAAAAAGGCAACAGAAGAGTACAATACTCAGTATAAATGAGAAAAACAGAAGACCATACCAGTATGAATTGCTTTAACATTTTCAGCAACCTAAAATTATCCAGTAATGGAAAGGAAAGTGCACAGTACTAGGACGAGCTAGGTTCAGTTGTCTGGATCAAATTAGGGGCAAGAGCAAAGGCTGATGGGGCATAATGAGATATTCAGAGCCTTGCAGAAGAGTGAGTGACTGGGGGAGCAGCATACATTAGAAGGAAGGGCGTTCCAGAAACTTGGGGTATAGACTGCAACAGCCAGTTTGCCAAGGCCCATGGCACATCTTCACATAAGGAGAGGTTGAGAGTCAGCTGAGCTCAGTGAGTAAGAGGGAAGAGGGTACTGCAGGTAGGTAATGGAAGACAGGGAGCCAGTCCTCAGGAGTTTGTTGATGAAACAGCCTAATGTAAAAGAATGTTGGTCAGTAGGGGAGAGGGCCCGCCCAGGCCAGAGTAAAGGTGGCAGTGGTGCGTAAGTCTAGGGGTGGCCAAGAAATGCAACACACATTGTTGTATGTTACATCCCATTTTGAGAGAATGGTTCTATTTGTTCCTAGGAAAGCCAGGAGGTCATAAGTGAATCTGGGAAGGAGAACCTCTTGAGCTATGGCCTGGAGGGCAGCAGGTGATATACAGTGTCTGACCATGAAAGCCATGCCCAGTTTAGCATTCACCAATTTGCAGATTGAGGTAACACTGGGTGGAAAAGTCGAGGGAAGGGTCTAGTAAGATCCCCATGTACTTAAAACTGCTCACCTCCTGCAGTGGAAAAATGAGAAGGAGGCAGAAGAACAGTGGGAAGGAGGCAAGAGGGACTAGTAGACAGTGGGGTAAAGTGTGTAAGGTAGATCTGAAGGTAGTTGGAGTTAAGTGAGTAAATGCAGGCAAAGAAGAGAAAGAAGGGAAACTGTCGGTGGGGGGTGGGGTAGGGGTAATGGTTAGGAGCCAGAAGTGGGGAACAGGGATGATTTTATTTATTTATTTTGGTGACCAGGTAGGTGTACTGCTGCCAAAATGCCTTTTTCATGTACAACCTGGGTACTAAAGAGTACATTACATGAAATCGAGACACCACCTGTCTTCACTCTCCTGGCCCTCACATGCGGTGATAGTTGGGCTAAGGAGCCAACCCAGTTAAGTAACCATTTTCCCTTTGGTGCAGCCACTTCATGGATGCTAGCAGCCCATGCTGCACTCAGACTTAACTGACCAGACCCCCTGGACTGGTGTCTGGTGTCAGGGAGCCCACAGAAAGGAGATTGTTCAGTTTCAAGTGGCTCTCAAATAGAAGCAAAGTGCCAACTGCTGCAACAATGAAACCAATCCTCACATGGGAGCATAACATTCGGGGACACTCAACAGCACTCCCCGTGCCACTCATTCATCTCCCAGTCCCACCAGATGGCAGCATGGACTTGCCGGCACTGACCTGATGACTGGAAGTGCACTGATGGACAGAAAAATGATTAAAATGAAAAATAAAGTGAAAGTCTAAACGGGCAACCATGTTTTCAGTTTTTGCCCAAAGAATGCTTGAAAGGGTTCAAAGGACACACAGCCAGCCCAGGAACGTTGGGTAACCCTATGCTCAGCTTTGCAGAGCCAGCAAGCTGCAAATTAGCTAAGGTATCACTGCATTCTTTCCCTGTGAAACTGACATAAATTCAGGGGACACTCATGCTGTCTAGCTCTTTCATATCATCAAGGCTGCACATCCACACAAAGTCTGTGAAATGACGTCCTTTCTTAGCAATTGCATGGCATGTGCAAAACAGTTTATCCAGATGGTTAAGCATTGGTTCTTTCATTTTCTTCAGCATTTCCTCCACATTAATTGTCCCTGGAGTAGCAATGCTGGCTTCCTCCTTTTCCTTTGCCCTAGCATGAGCTCACTGATATTATGGGACAAGACAGAGTCAAGCCGGAAGTTATCTGTACCGAAACTAAAATTATTATTACTGCCCACTTTACCCGACTGTATTTCATGTTTGATACACAAATGGCAGACCATCAGATCTTTTACACCATCGTACCCCAACCAGTCATATTGTTCTAGCCAGTATATTGGAACTGACGGCTTCACTTTGTGCTTTCGTACTCATGATCTTTTATTTGCTTGTCTTCATCAACATGCTTTCTGTTAATGGCAGCTGGATTACTGACTTCTTTAATATATTTCCACATTTTTAGATTTGTAGTTAACAAAGTTGTGTCATGAAAAGTGTGTGTGTCTTTATCCTTCCCTTTTCCCACCCTGGCTACAGATCCCACAAATGCTTGATCGTCCCAGTTCTATTAAAAAATGGTCACCCAAATTAAAGGTAAGGATAAATTCAACAGCATCAACCCATACTGTTGTTTATTTTTATTCTTTGGCAACCAGGTAACTCTCATTGGTCACAAGACCCATTTACAGGGGTGGCCCAGGAACACAGGGAGGTTAAGTGACTTGCTTAGGGTCTCGCAGTATGCAAGTGGAGGCTGTGGGAATTAAAACCCAGATCTGCTGGATGTACAAAGCCCATTCACAACCTGTTGCTCTCTCTGTTAACCATTCTCCAGTTCTCCTTTCCATGACAGCCATGTGTTCTGATATGCTTTGACCCCCTTTTTGATAACTGAACTATCAGTACCTGTGGTATCCTCAATACTACATTGTGTTTCCTTTACCTCATCAGCTACTGCATTTATTTTCAAATGTCTAAGGCATCGCATTCCACAATTTCAGACATACCATGCCATGCTATTTATTCCAGTGGCCTGTATAGGTGTAGCTAATATCATGGAACGTTCAGGCTGATAGTATAAAAAGTAAAAGCTGCAGCTGCTGAGGGCTTAGGAGAAAAATAATCAACACAGTGACAAAGACAATAAAAATGTGAAAATTAATTTGAAAAAGTGGGTCTAAAACATATGAGAATATAGGGAAAACCAAAAGGAATCCATTACAGCATATAAAGGTGTAAAAACTGTTTCCTATCACGGCAACAAATGACCGTACTTAAAATTTGGAGTTGAAAAGATTAGGTTCATTTACTGCTAATGGTCTTAATGGCCATACTTTGCACCTCCTAGACAGACTGGTTTTACAAACAAAGGCCTGGATCTAGTGACATCAGAACTCTTTTTGTAACCTGGACATGCATGCAACAGTGAATGGTTTGATACAGTCAGTTTCAATACTACCTGAGCACTCAAAGAGGCCCTAAAACTGGACTACATTTATCCAAAACTGGATAACCAGATAAGGACCCTGAAAACCGGATTATCCGGTCTACAACTGGACATGTGGCAACCTTAGAACTGTGTTGCTCCTGGACACAGTCACAAATCTGCCTGCCATGAGTACTGAGCTAAATAAGGAAAGGAAAAGGAGAAAGGATCTCTATCAGCAAAAAATAAAAGCAGTAGTTAGTATAAAATGAAACAGTTTGTAAATGCACTACACACAGACATCTATTTTTTTCATTTCACTAATGCTAAGGCAGCACATAGTAAAACCTCCTGAAAAGGACCTGGCTTTAAATTAAATAACAGTTATATTTATGTATTTGTTTGTTTGTTTATTTAATACCTAGGTTGAGAATGGAACTGCAGCTTTCCACAGGAGGAATTGCACTAGCCCAGCTGGGCAAGCAACAGAGATTCTGCACTAGCCCGCGGCAATCTGCACTAGTACCCGGGCTAGTAAATGAATGTTAAGGTTGACTCCTGTAGGAGGGGCCAACAAAAATGGGAAGAAAAACTCACAGCTGCCTGAATGAGACAGCCTGGGCTCCTGACTTCCCGGGGTCCTAGTGCCTGTTAGTGCCGGAGTGTAGTCCAAATGGAGGACACAGTCTTGAGGAGGGGATTGCCCTCATCCTGGAGCCTCTGCCAGTAGCCACTGGGATTGGAGAAACAGGCCCACAAGGCAAGTCTGGACAAATATCTGCTTACCAAGAGAATTGTAGGGTATCCTGGATAGTTGGGTGGGTGGGATATCCCTGTAAATTAGTCATTATACAATGGGTCTTAAAATATTGCTTTCTGATTGGCTGTCTGGCATGATTTACAGTGCATAAAACCTACTATCACTCCACAGGAAGAAGTGCCAGCCAGCCACATCTGCCATCCCCAGTGTGAAATCACTGCAACCCCTGAAATACAAACAGAAAAGATGCCGGGTTCAGTCACCCGTAAATGACTGTTAAAGACAGTTTTTCCAGTATCCAGTGAGGATAGTGACTGAATATGAGTGACCATCAAAAGGGTGACTCATATTCAGTGCTTTCCCATGGGCTACCCTGCAAGGGTAGCAACCCTACATGAAAGCGAGCGTAGGAAGGGGCGACCAGAATGGAGGGATAGCGAGGGGAAGGGGAGGGACAGGGTAGATCTTTTAGAAACATAGAAGTTGATGGCAGATAAGAATCGCAAGGTCCATCCAGTCTGCCCTTTTCTTTTTCTACCTTATAAATGTACCATCGGCCTTTGCTCTCTCCATGGCCTAACTATTCATACCTCATCTGTATTGCTCCTTATGCCTATTCCATGCCTGTTTGAAGCCCTGCACTGTATTCATATCCACCACTTTCTGAGGTAGGCCGTTCCATGTATCCACCACCCTTTATGTGAAAAATAACTTCCTCACATTGCCCCTTAATCGGCCTCCCTCTAATCTCATGCTGTGTCCTCTTCTCTTGCTATTTTTCTTATATTGAAACATGTTAGACTCTTTCACCTTGTTAATGCCCTTAAGGTGTTTAAATGTTTCAATCATATCACCTCTCTCCCTCCTTTGCTCTAGGGTATACATATTGAGCTCCGTTAATCTGTCCTCATATGTTTTCTGATATAGTCCCTGCACCATTTTGGTTGCCCTTCTCTGTACTACCTCAATTCGGTTAATGTCTTTGTGAAGGTGTGTCCTCCAGTACTGCATGCACTACTCCAGATGGGGCCTAACCAGTGTCTTGTAAAGAGGTATTATTACCTACCTCTTCCGACTTGTGATAACCCTACTAATACACCCTAACATCCCCCATGCCTTACCTACTGCTTTAGTGGTCTGCTTGGATGATTTCAGGTCATCGGTGACGATGGCGCCCAAGTCTCTTTCTTCCCTTGTGACTGCCAGCAACTCCCCCCTCCCAACCTATAGGTGGCTTCGGGTTTTTCTTCCCTATGTGCATGATCTTGCACTTCTTTGCATTAAACCCCAGTTGCCACACTTCTGACGATTTTGCTAGTTTATCCAGATCTCTTCTCATTCTGCCCACCCCATCTGGATCAACTACTCTGTTGCAGATCTTTGTGTCATCTGCAAACAAACAAACCTTACCCTCCAGTCCATCTGCAATGTCACTGATGAAGATATTGAAGAGGACTTGCCCCAGGACTGATCCCTGAGGTACCCCACTTGTGACTTGCATCTCTCTTCTGACTGTACACTATTTACCACCACTCTCTGTTTTCTGCCCATCAACCAGTTTGCCACCCAGTTGACCAACTTCTGACCCACCCCGAGCCTACCCAGCTTATTAATCAATCTTTTATGTGGAACAGTATCTGGGTAGAGTACCCCTAGGATTGAGGGCCCACTCCACCAGGGTAGCTGCGCCTCCAGCGGCTGCTAGAGACATTCTATTCTGGAGATTTGTCAAGCTGCTACCTGGAAGACAGTTCACACCTTTACCAAGCATTATTCCCTGGATGTCCAGTCCAGGAGAGATGCTTTTCACAGCTGAGCTGTTCAGAGCCTATTTCCTAAGTAGGTTCTGACCCTCCTCCATGGAGGTACTGCTGTGTAATCTGTATTGTTATAATATAGCAAGACTTCATGGTGTTTGAAGAAAAATTACTCACCTTAGTAATTGCTTTTCTTCTCATGGAGTCTTGCTATTCATAACCACCTCCCTCCTGCCTCTCAGAACTCCTACTTGGGTAGGGTGGCAAATTGGTGCAAGCACTGTGTCATGCCATTTTAGTTTTCCCTAACCCTGTTTTCCTTGGGTTAGGGATCTAGATTGTTCATTTAGGTTATTTTTTTTATTGCCCCCTTGTTGGACTTGAGTCTTGGGGGGAAGGGGGGTTCATATGTGCTTGTCAAGGGTGGTAAAACGAACCATAATACCATCAGTCTTTGTTATTATGGTTCTGGTGTTTCTTTGTTGTTTATATTGTTGTTATTACTACTAGTAGGTAGCCATAGGCTAGTGTAGTTTTTCCACACAGACTTTTTCCGCCTTTGATGTTGGTTTCAAAAGATCTGACAGTTTCATTTGAAACTGCCAGATAGAGTTTTGGGCACAGCGCCCTCGCGCTGTAGAACTCCAGATCTTCTGGAGTTAACTCCTTCCTCTCCGGGGCAGTCCACCGCTCTGGTTACCCAGTCAAAGAAATCTATGAGATTAGTTTGACAGGAACTTCCCTTAGTAAACCCATGCTCTCTTGGATCCTGTGCTCCTATGGATTCCAGGTGTTGCACTATCCTTTCCTTAAGGAGTGTCTCCATAATCTTGCCCACTACTGAGATAAGACTGACTGGTCTGTAGTTCCCTGGGTCCTCCCTGCTACCACTCTTGTTGAACGGGATCACATGAGCCCTTCTCCAGTCTTCTGGGACCTCTCCTGTGCTCAGAGACTCACTAAACAGTTCTGATAATGGCTCTGCTAGTTCCACCCTTACCTCCTTTAGAACCCAGGGATGTATGTCATCAGGTCCCATTGCCTTGTCCATGCTGAGCTTATCGAGCTCTTGTAGGACCCTTTCTTTTGTGATGGGACTAGTGCTCACCTCCCTCCACCCCCCCCCCGTGTCCATGGTGCTGAGCTGTGGGCCCTGCCCTACCTTCTCTTAGGGAACTGGTGTGCCTGCCACTGCCAAGCTAACCATGTGGTGTGGTGGTGTTGGTGGCTACCTGTGGTGCAGCAGGTACCAAGTTCGGGGCTGGGGCCAGGAGCAAGGAAATTTTGCTGCTGCTCCTGGCAGCGGGACTTAATTTTTTTTCTGACATCCAGATTTTGCCCTCTCCGCGACATGCACCCTCCTGGAGTTGAGAATCTAATTTCAGGGGGTGCAGGGTAAAGTCCACCCTCCCCACAAAAACACTTTTTAGTGTTCTGGATGTTGGGTCACCTGGAAATGTATATCACTGAATTGCTTTTCGGCAGTATACACTGGCCATAATAACAATCACTGTTATGCGATCGCTATTATGACATGGAACTGTTTTTCCTTATTTTTTCTCAGGAAAAACAAGCAGGTAACTGAATAATTGCAATATCCCACTCAGAGTGAGGAATTGCAAGGATTTAGCCACTTCTGGTGTGGTTTCATTTTTTGGCCAGTGGCCTCATGACCAAACCACATCAGGCTTGGATGAATCCTGGTATTACCCACACCTTCTCGTGGTATATTGTTTAAATGTCCTTTGTTGCTGTTTTTGAAGAAGGGGAAAACATGATGAAGTATTTTATGTTACTTTGTAGCCTGTCTACAGAGGTTTGCAAGTGCTAGGTACCCCATTTTACGTTACCTGTTGAGGGCTCCGCGATCAATTACTGCCTGCACGCACTTCAAAAAACGAGAGCAGACCAAGCATGAAGGTATATTTTGCCCTCAAACCCAATTGTGTCACTGGCTTTTCTTTGGCTGTACTCCATATATTTTCTGTAGAGAAGAGCATGATTCATATGCCAAAAGGGGTGGATATCCCATGCATAAAATAGATATCACCAACATTTGTGTGCCGGTAGGGGTGACGTCCCGTACATTAAATAGCACTGTTTATGTTCTGGTGGGGGTGGATGCCCCATACATTTAATGGAGATCAGCTTGTGTGCCAGCGGGGGTCACTGTCCCATACATTTAATAAATGGAGATCAGCATGTGTGCCAGCGGGGGTCACTGTCCCATACATTTAATAAATGGAGATCGGCATGTGTGCCAGCGGGGGTCACTGTCCCATACATTTAATGGAGATCAGCATGTGTGCTAGCGGGGGTCGCTGTCCCATACATTTAATGGTGATCAGCTTGTGTGCCATGTAGGAAGGTTGTCCTATATTTTTTACAGAAACCAGCATCATTTGTCTGGTAGTGAGGGTTGAAGTCTGGGTTTGAGTTTCTCTACCATGGTCCCACCCCTACCCAAAATCTGTAATGGGTGACTGCATACTTCAGGAGAATAGATGTTTGTACATACAGACTTTTCTCCCCCAACCATTGCATTGTTATCCAAAACACATACAGGATGGTGTGGATTCCACTTACCATCCCTCCCTAGTAACGAGCCAGTATCATTTTTGTCCCCAGGTGTTTGTGCCTCCAGGTCCTCTACACAATGTAATACCATGAATCCGGTTAGAAATATCCATATTGGACTTCCATTACCAGAAGAACCATCCAGTATCTGTAGAGCCTCCTTCAATTGTGGTGAGCCTGTGACAGGGTGGACGATCGAGGCTGGGGCTGTGGCTACCCTACCCTTTAGACCATTTGTTCCTGGCTCAGCTCACATATGAGCAGTGGTGCCTGCAGGCAGGTACCAACCCTGAGAGAAATCCAAGAGGTCCTGGTGGAGACGGAGGACAAGTCAAAGGATTTCATTGGCTCAAAATCCTGGATTGGCTCATTTAAGATCGCCCTGTGTCTTTATAAGTTTTATGGTGTTCTCTGCAAACTTCTGCACGTCCGCTTGGGGAAAGAGCTAGGCAAGCACGTAGAAGCAATTAATTCCCATTTCAATAGCTTAGGGTCCCCGGTAAAGATGGGAAGTAAAACGGATAATTCTCCTAAAGAAATTTTGGGAATTTGTTCTGGTGTGAAAGGCCACTATTTGTTGGTGCGGGACCCTCATCTTTTGGGGAAAACTATGGATGCAGAAATGTCTCAGAGCAACCACTGTGTTCAGTGGAGAAAGCTTGACTCTTTTGAACATGTTTTCTTTTACAATTTCTGTTTGCTGCAGTGTAAGGCTGCTAAATAAATGTGTTTTGTGCTACTATTTGGTGAGTTTTCTTTCTGCCTAACATGAAGTCATTCCATGACCCGTGAAGTCACCACTGCATCAGATTTTATCTGTCTTGTAATTTCTCCAGCCAGCTTGGAATCGTGCTTCACCTAGCAGTGCATCTGTTTATTTCGTGTTGTTAAAGAGCAGGGACTGGATTCACAAAGCTTTTCCCTAGTGCAAACCCCGTTTCCACAGTGAAACTGGGTTTTGCGTGCCACAGTGTTATTCATAAAAGCACAGTTTGTACCATTAGAATTGGCTTTCACCAAAATGAAAAATGTTATTCCCTGTTAGTTCAGTAGTCCCTCCGCTGGTCACCAGTTACTGTTCTGAGTAAAAGAAAACAGTCCTTCCTTGGTAGTCCAGTGTTCCCTCCCCGCACTCGATCACAAGCCCAATAAATAAATTGTCATTGGTGTCTAGTGTACCCTCCCCACCTCGCTCCCTTGGGAAAAAACTGAAGCGTCCCATTTCTCTGGTGGCCTTGTGAACCCTCCTACCTTGGCAGTCAGTGACCTCCAACCCAGGTGGTGACTGGCACAGGCTTCCTCCCATCACTAGGGCCGGCCGCTGACTGAACTGTGAAGAAGTGAGTACAGTATACACTGAGGGATCATTGTACTATATACCATACTCGTTCATTCATGGTGCAGTCACTGGCCAGCCGTGGCAGTGGGAAAGGGCTGTGCCTGTTGCTGTCTGGGTTTTGAGATGGGGAGCAGGGTGGGAGGTCACTGTGAGGGAGAGTGGGCTCCACTAGACCACCAGGAAAATTGGACACTTTTGTTTTTTCCCAAGGGAGCAAGGTGGGGGGGGGCAGTTACAATAGACACCAATGATAATAATATATATTTATTGGGCAAGTGTTCGGGTTGGGGGGAACCACTGGACCACCAAGGAGGGACTGTTTCTTTTACTCTGAATGGTGATCGGTGACTGGAGGAGGGGGGAAGGACCACTAGACTACCGAGGAATAATGTTTTTCATGTTGGGACGGAGATCCTAGAATGGGAATGGGATCCCCAGACTACCAGGAAATAATTTTCTTCACGTAGGGACTGAGATCCTAGAAAGGGAGTGGGATTACTGGACTACCAGGAAATAATGTTTTTCATATTGGGATGGAGATCGTGGAATGGGGGAAGGGAAGAGACCACTAGACTATCAGGGAATAAATTCTTTTACTATCGAGATGGTGATCAGGGAACGGGGGAGGGATGAGGGACCAATGGACTACCTTTCTAATATCCTGATGGGAATCAAGGAATGTGCATGAGGGGAAGGGACCATTAGACTACCAGGGCAACTTAATTTACACATAATGGGACAATGATCGGAAATGGCGGGGGGGACCACTGGACTACCAGTGAGATTTTTTCATTTATAAGGGGTCAGCGCTCGGGGACAGGGAGGGACCATTATACCACCAGTGAGGATTTTGTCTCAATATGGGCACTGCAGTCCTCACAGCCCATATAAATAGGCCCATAATGGTCAAGCAAATGGCCAGCTAGTGTCTTGCATGCCCAATGGGCTCATTTGCATGTCTGCTTTTGTGAATCTTGTAAATCACAAATAGCTCACGGGCGCTGTTCATTGAGGGGCCATTTCCAGGCATGCAGGTTGGGGTAGCGGTAATGGGGATACTGCTGCCTCTCTCTAGCCATAAACACAGTCAGATAGCGTGCTACACTATCTGACTATAAATAACATTTTTCACCACCTGAGCAATCGGCTGCACTTTGCATGTTTTTGTGACTCCAGCCCTAGGTTTCCACAAAATCAAAAATCTGCCAGTATGATAATCATCACATGTAATACAGCAATTATTATTACACATATTACAGAAAAAGTTATTTTTTATATTGATAGCGCAAGTATTGAGGCAGCTTTCTCCAGAAGCAGGTTGTGGAGGTGCCGCACTGTAGTGGCCAGTGCCCCCTCAGTCTTTAAAGACTTGGCCCGCTTCCCCCAATGCCGTGACACGCTGCTGCTGACACTAGTTCAGCCAGCATGCCACAACCTTGTAAAAATTTAGCTGCTGCAATCAGGGGCTGCCTCCTCATTGCAGCGTCAGCCATTTGCTGCAATGAGGGAGCGACCTGTCACTGCAGGGCAGAACTTTGAAACACTGATATTGTTTGTGAACACGGCGGCATCTTGCCGCTGTGTTCACAAACAATATTAACCCCCCCCACTGAGGGGGTGCCCAATTCCCCTTGGCAGCATGTGCCCCCCCTCCCACCGTGTTTGCCGACGGGGGCCACAATCCCCGTCAGCTTCAGTGGCCTAAGGTTTATGTTGCCAACGGGGACCCCACCTCATCTGCATTGTGTAAATTTCCCCCGCTTTGTTGTCTGCCGATGGAGTGACCAATCCTAGTCGGCATCATATCACCCCCCTTTGTTGTGTGCCGACGGGGTGCCCAATCCCCGCCGGCATAATGTAACCCCTTTGTTTTGTGCTGACAGAGGTGCCCAATCCCATCGACTACAGCTGCCCCCAAAAAAGATCCTGGCATGATGGGAGCCCACCCCAGTGTGCCACATGCCCCTGTAAAATCAAAAATGGTCCCACAATGTCTTTTTTTTTTTAACCCTCGGCAGTCTCCCTGCCCCCCTCCCACAACCTGTGCCCACCCACTGTGCACCCTGCCTCCCCACACCGCCCTCACACCATACTTACCTCTGGAATCCAGCGCGACGAACTTCGGTGGTCCGGGAACACGTCTGCACTCTTCAAAGCCGACCGCGAACTGAGGAAATGCCGGTAAGCTATATAATGAAATAAATAAGGTTTTTTCAACTTTGATGCATATCTCAGGCATTTTTGGGAATTTTGGCACCAAATTTTCAACATGGGATTTTTGGGACCCCTCCTCATGAATTCTGGCACTGTCATGGCATTATTCAGCCCTGAAAGGTGATTTTGCGGTCACTGTGCGGAATCCCCTTTTGGGACTGATTAATGAAATGACAGTGCTAGTGTTTATGAGGTGGGCTCTTGAAAACCCTATTCTGCAAATTTGGGGAAAAATCCAAAATGCCTGTTGTTTTACTTAGAAGTGCGTGGTACAGTTGCTACGACGTCAGGTAGAATTTTGTGAAATTGCATATTTTCATGCCAGATTTTCAACATTGGCATTTTTCAGACTTACTTGTGAACAGTACAGCTGTCATTTTCTACATCCTGTCCAAAATGTGTTTTCGCACTTCCGGCACAGAACTGCGCAGTTGGTGTGGGAAATCAGTATTCAGACAGATTAAGAAAATGACAGTGGCACTGTTCATGAGCAGAGGTCCTCAAATGCCTATGTTGAAAATTTGGTGATGATACTCCATAAAATGACTGTGTTACGAGCGTGTGTTGCGCAGTTTGCACGCACACTCGTAACTTCACGAATGAATAATATTTTCACTCCAGATTTTCAGCATTAATATTTTGCCACACCTCCTTATGAAGAGTGCAGCTGTCATTTTTTACATCCTGTCTGAAATGTGTTTTCGCTGTTCTGGCGCACAATAGTGCGGTCGCTGTGGGAAACCAGTGTTCGGGACATAGTAGGAAAATCAAACTGACAGTGTTCATGAGCAGAGGTCCTAAAATGACTATGTTGAAAATTTGTGATGAAACTCCATAAAATGACTGTGTTACGAGCGTGTGTTGTGCAGGTTCCATGCACGCTTGTTAGTTTGTAAATTAGTAATATTTTCACACCAGATTTTCAACACTGGCATTTGTTCACAGCTCCTTATGAACAGTACAGCTGTCATTTTTCACATTCTGGCCAAAATGTGTTTCCATGTTTCTGACACAGAATACTGCAGTCGCTGTCATAAATCAGTGTTTGGGATAGATTAGGATCGAGCTACTGAGAGGGGGGAGTTGACCAAGCTCAACTGAGCTCTGTCGGGACTGCTGCAGATTTCTTTGTGGGCAGGAAAAGGCAACAATGCAGGCATGAGCCCAGTACAAAAGGGCAGCCTGCAGCGCTGGGAGACACGGAACGAGCGAATGAGGGAAGGGGAGTGAGTGAGCTCAACGGAGCTCTGCTGGGACTGCTGCAGATTTGTTTGTGGGCAGGAAGAGGCAGCAGTGCATGCAGGGGCTGAGTACCAAAGGGCAGCCTGCAGCGGTGGGAGAAACAGAACGAGCGAGTGAGAGGGGGGAGTGAGCGAGCTCAAAGGAGCTGTATTGTGACTGCTGCAGATTTCTTTGAGGGCAGAAAAGGGTGGCAATGCTGGCAGGAGCCCAGTACAGAAGGGCAGTCTGCAGCGCTGGCAGAAACAGAATGAGTGAGTGAGATGAGGGGGAGTGAGTGAGGCCAACCGAGTTCTGTCAGGACTGCTGCAGATTTCTTTGTGGGCAGAAAAAAATGCCGACAGATGCAGGAGCACAGTACAAAAGGGCAGCCTGCAGCACCAGGAGAAACAGAATGAGTGAGCGAGACAGGAGGAGTGAGTGACCTCAACAGAGCTCTGTCGGGACAGTTGCAGATTTCTTTGTGGGCAGCAAAAGGTGCCAATGCAGGCAGGAGAACAGTACAAAAGGGCAGCCTGTAGAGCCGGGAGAAACAGAATGAGTGAGTGAGCGAGCTCAACGGAGGTGTATCGTGACTGCTGAGGATTTTTTTGTGGGCAGGAAAAGGTGGCAATGCAGGCAGGAGCCCAGTACAAAACACCAGCCTGCAGCACGGGCAGAAACGGAACGAGTGAGAGAGGGGGAGTGAGCGAGCTCAACGGACCTGTGTCAGGACTGCTGCAGATTTCTTTGTGGGCAGAAAAAGCCACCAACAGAGATGGCAGCCCAGTACAAAAGGGCAGCCTACAGTGCCAGCAGAAATAGAATGAGCGGGTGAGAGGGGGGGAGAGACGCACCTCAACAGAGCCCTGTCGGGGCAGCTGCAGATTTCTTTGTGGGCAGAAAAAGCCACCAACAGAGATGGCAGCCCAGTACAAAAGGGCATCCTGCAGTGCCAGCAGAAACAGAATGAGCGAGTGAGAGGGGGGAGTGACACACCTCAACAGAGCCCTGTCAGGACAGCTGCAGATTTCTTTGTGGGCAGAAAAAGCCACCAACAGAGATGACAGCCCAGTACAAAAGGGCAGCCTGCAGTGCCAGCAGAAACAGAATGAGCGAGTGAGAGGGGGGAGAGACGCACCTCAACAGTGCCCTGTTGGGACAGCTGCAGATTTCTTTGTAGGCAGAAAAACATGCCAATGCAGGCAGGAGCCCAAAACCAAAAAGTAGCCTGCAGCACCGGGAGAACCTGAACGAGCGAGTGATACAGGGACAGTGAGTGAGCTCAACGGACCAACGCAATCAACATTCGGCATTGACAAATGCTTGTTTTAGTAAAAGGAAGCCTGCTAAAACTTTTATGGCAAGGAGTGTTGGTGAGGAAGGGACAGTGGTCCCTAAAAATATTTAGTTGAAAAGGCTGTATACCATGAAGCAATGTTGTTGCGGTATTGGAAATTGCCACAGAATCAATACTGTGACTGCTGATACAGTGGTATTCTGTAAAACCCTAATACTGTGACATCTCTCTTCTGTATATTTTTTTAATAACCCAAGGTAAATCCTGGGAGCGTTGGACTCCAGGGTTACTGCTGATTTTCACCCCTGTAGAAAGAAAAAAATACTCACCTTAGTAATTGCTTTTCTTCTCATGGAGTCTTGCTATATTAGGACTTATGCAGTATGCCCATGGCTTTGAACTGCCCCGGAGATGAAATAGTTAACTCCAGAGTAATCTGGAGTTCCACAGCGCGAGGGCACTATTCAAAGCTCTATCTGGGTTGTTTGAACCCAAACTGTCAGGTTCTTTACGAGGCTAAACAAATATAGCAAGTCTGTGTGGAAAAGCCCTACACTAACCATTGGCTATCTACTAACAGTAGAACCACAAAACACAACAACAAACAATAATGAAAACAATATTACCTATTATTGTTAGGCTAAACCTTGACCATCACTACTAGGCCCCCTCTGCCCAAAAGACTCAAGTCCAGAGAGGGGCCCAGCTACCACTTAACAAAAAACAGAAATTATCTAGTTCCTAACCCAAGAGAAGAAAAGGGGGGGGGACTAGAAGCTAAAAGGCATGACACAGTGCTTGCACCAAATGTCAACCCCATACCCAAGTAGGGATTCTGAGAGGGGTAGGAGGGAGGGTTGTCCTAACATATAAGACTCCATGAGAAGAAAAGCAATTACTAAGGTGAGTAATTTTTTCTTCAAACACCATGAAGTCTTGCTTATATTAGGACTTATGCAGATTATACAGCAGTACCTCCATGGAGGAGGGTCAGAACCTACTTAGGAATAGGCTCTGAAGCACAGCTGTGCTAAAGCTAGCATCTCCTGGACTGACGTCCAGAGAATAATGCTTAGTGAAAGTGTGGACTGTCTTCCAGGTGGCAGCTTGACAGATTTCCAAAATGGGAATATCTCTAGCAGCCACTAGAGATGCAACTGTACCTCTGGTGGAATGAGCCCTCAGGCCTGAGGGAGGCTCCTTACCCAGTTTTTGGTAGCAGAACTGGATACAAGAGACAATCCACCTAGCGATTGTCCTCCTAGTAGCAGGTCTCCCCTTACCACATCTCCATAGGTAAGGAAGAGCTGGAGGGATTCGAACCTGTGACCCTTGGTACGTTTCAAATAGTAGCTAAGAGCTCTTTTAACGTCCAAACTGTGCAGCCTTCTCTCACCAGAAGAAGAGTGCTCAGTAAAAATACTGAAGAGAGATGGATTGGTTAAGATGAAAATCTGAAACCACTTTAGTAAAAACTTTCTGTTAGTCCTGAGGACCACTTTATCTCTGTGGAAAGAAATGAAATCCTTTTCCACTGACAAGGCCTGTAATTCACTTATACGCCTAGCAGAAGTGATAGCCACTAGAAAACAGTTTTCCAAGTTAAAACTTGAGGTCTGCCGAAACCAGAGGTTCAAAGGGGGTTGCATTAGCTGGGCAATGCAAACATTCAGGTCCCATGCAGGAGAAGGTTCCCAAAGAGAGGGTTAGTATGAAGTAACCCTTTGAAAACTTGGAAAACACAGGGTGAGAGGAAAGGAAACTGGTTTCCTGCAGAAATAAAAACAGAAACAGCTGCCAAAATGAACCTTCAAGGTAGCTGGTTTGAGGCCTAAGGAATTTAAGTGGACCAAATAGTCCAACAAAATAGGCAGGTCAGCAGATTCTGGGGTATCTGCCTCCAGAAACCAAATGAGAATCTCTTCCATTTAGAAATATATGGTTTTAGTGGAAGGCTTCCTAGAAGCCTCAAATATCCAGGACACCTTGAGAAAGGTGTAAATCAGCAATTCTAACCCTCAAGAACCAGGCCTTGAGGTGAAGGGAATTGAGGTCCAGATACCACACCTCCCCTGTGCACAGGTCAGTAGGTCGTGGGTCCTGGGCAAGGTCAGGGAGGTGGAATGAGAGGGACAGAAGAGGGTACCAAGGCTGCCTGGCCCAGTCTGGAGCAATCAGAATCACTCTGCAAGGCTGAGTTCTGATTTTCACCAGTACCCTGAAGAGGAGGGAACGGAGGGAAGCATAGAGGAACTTTCCTCCCAATTCAGTTGAAAGGCATCCAGAGGGACTGATCCCAGAACTGGGGGCCTGCAGCAAACAGGGAAGTTGGTGGTTGTCTGGGGCTGCTAAGAGATCTATCTGAGGGTGCCCTCAACTGGCAAAGACCGACCCCAGCACTTGAGGTTCAGAGCCCTATCGTGATGGCCCTGAGAAATCCTGCTGAGGGCATCCGCTAGGACATTGTCCTTCCCTGGGAGGTGAACCGCTAAGAGAGAGGTGTTCAAGGAGTAGGCCAGAGACCACAACTTCATTGCTTCGGTGCACAAGGCTGAAGAGCGAGTGCCCCCTTGCTAGTTGATGTACCACATTGTTGTGGTATTGTCTGTCCTGACTTGAACAACCTTGTTCTGGACAGTTTCCGGAAAAACCTGGAGAGCTAGGAAGACAGATCTGAGCTCCAGTAGATTGATGTGAAGCAGAGATTCCTGAGGGACCAAACTCCCTGAGTTGAAAGGTCGCCCAGGTGAGCCCCCCAACCCAGCAAGGACGCGTCCGTGGTGAGGGTGAGGGAATGAAGAACAGGTAGAAATGGGACCCCTGTGGACAGGTTGCTTTGATCCAGCCACCATTGAAGAGCTAGGATCAAGGTCTTGGTCACTGGGACCAATTTGGTAAGGGAGTCCCTCCTTTGAGACCAATAGGACCTCAAGTGGAACTGAATGTCTCTCATCTGAAATCTCTCTCCTGGCACAACAGCTGTAGAAGCAGCCATGTGCCCTAGGAGTTGTAGAAAGTGCCTTGCTGGTCGAGAGAACTGCAGGGTGAAAGAAGACGCCAGGACAATAATTTTGTCCACTCTTTTGGAGGGGAGGAATGCCCTGGCTAACTTTGTGTTCAGCTCTGCACCTCAAAAGTTAGTACCTTAGCTGGTTTGAGAACTGACTTTGAATATTCAACAGGAACCCCAGAAAGGTGAGGAGTCCTGAGTGATTTGCAAGTGGGATTTTACCTGCTCTGGTGACTGACCCACAATGAGCCAGTTGTCCAAGTAGGAAACACAGCTACCCTTGTCTTCTTAGGTGGGCCACTACTACAGCTAGACATTTTGTGAAAACTCTTGGAGCAGAAGTGGAGTCCAAGGGCATTGCCCTGAACTGGTAGTGGCCAGAGGGTAGTTCAACCTGAGGTACTTTCTTTGAGAGGCCCTGATTAGGATATGGAATAGGCGTCCTGAGGTCCAGGGAAGCTAACCAGTCCCCTGGTCTCAAGGATGGTGAAAATTATTGCAAAGTTAGCATTTTGAACTTTGGTTTTACAAGATGCTTGTTCAGAAATCTTAAATCCAAGATGGGCCATGTCTCCTGTCTTTTTGGGGTCAGGCTTGTACCTTGAGTAAAGACTCCTTGCCCTGGTGGCAAGGGGGACCTTTCACTGCTTTGCAGTCCAAAAGAGAAGAAACCTCCGCTTCTAGTGCAAGGGTTTCTAAAAGACTTGAAGGGGAAAGTGTCTGGCTCATCTTGGGGAAACTGTTTGAAGCTGAGAACCAGGCCTTGGCTTACCACCTCCAGAACCCATTTGTCCGAGGTTAGGGACAACCAGTTCTGGCAGAAATAAGCCAGTCTGCCCCCCACGTACAGGAGAGTCGTCCCAGACACCCCTGGCCAGGGTGCCTGCTTGGCAGGAGCAGCTTTAGGTTGGGGGAGAGGAGAGGGCCTGCCTGTGCCCCGCCTGCCTCTGCCTCTGAAAAATCCTCTCTCCGCAAAAAAGCAGAGGATGCCTGAATTGGCAAAGGGCCTAGATAGGCCTGCCCCTACCCCTGAGGCATGCCTTGTGGAGTGGCATGCCTCCTTAGCTTGGACACTTTTGTAAGTAGTTCTGTATTCATCCATCTTTTTCATGTAATTTTCTGTTTGTTCTCCAAACAGAGAATTTCCTATGACAGGAAAATCTATAGCCTTTGACTGGGTATCTTGGGACAGATTAGTGCATCTGAGCCATGCCAACCTATGGAGAGCTACAGAAGTGGCCATGACCCTAGAGGAAACATCATTAACATCAACAGCAGCATGAAATTGAACTTTAGAGGCTTCAATGCCATCAGCAGCCACCTGTTCCAACTCACTAGCCAGAGGGCCCTGAGCCTGCTTGGCCAACTGCAATATAGTGTCCCATCTAGATTTCTGATATCTAGCCACATAAGCCATATAATTAGCTTGTCTGAGTCCCAAAGAAGCTGCCACATACTGTTTTTTCGCCATGGCATCAATCTTCCTGAATCTTTATCAGGAGGATGTGAAGCCAGGGGAATATTAGCCTTGTCACAGGCTGCAGCTTGAACAACACCTACATGACTACACTGCTCAGTAAGGAAGTCTGTATTAGGGCCTGACAAAGTATACCTTCTGTCCATTTTTTTATCTACAGGAGGGACAGAAAAAGGATTTTTTAAAATCTTAGTGGTTTGCCTCCTAAATGACTTATGCAAAGGAATAGACAACCTTCTAGCCTCTGGAATATCCATCATTTCCACATAGTCAGGCTCCTCTTGCTCATCCACAGCCTCTTCTAAGGAGCTGAGAGTTTCTGCTACTTTCTTATAAAATCTGAAATGAGAGGGGACTCAGACAACAAAGGGGAGACTCAAAGGGTCTGTCTGGAGAAATGTGCGTTCTATTGGCACTTCCAGACCTTCCCAATCACAATTACAATCATCAAAATCCTCCTCCCTCCTGTGGTTCATAAAAATCCTCAACATCATAATCCTGAACCACTGGACCTGAACGAGACCCTTTTTCCAACCAGAGAGGGTTCAACAAGTCCCTGAGACAAAGACTGGACAATTTGTATGGCTTTTAGCTATTTCTACAGCAGAAGGAGAGACAAACTGGACTCCACACTAGCTGATTTCTTTGTCTTTTTTACTTTGACTGGTTCCTCAGGACCAGCCTTTCTTTTGCCTGAGAAAGTCACGCCCTGGTCAGAGGGCACTCCCTCTGGTCCAGCCGGAGTTGGACCAGGCTGGCCATCCGGGTCAGCGGACTTTTTGGCCTCTCGGTCCCTGAGCCTGCCCAATCTCTTTTCCAGGGTGGCTGCAGGGAAATTCTTACACACCTGGCAGTCTGATAGGAGGTGGTCAGCCCCCAGACAATAGACACAAGTGGTGTGTGGGTCAGCCTTGGCAAAGGCTTCCCCACAGACATCACAGTGTTGAAACCCAGTGGGCCCGGTTTTTCTTTTGTTTCTCAGACATAATGCCAGCCTAACCAAATTTGTCCTTTTTTTTCCGGCTCACAGACAAGACACCCTTATCGGTCCCTAATCGTGTCACGGGTATAGGAAAAACAATTTAAAATACTAGGTTTTTAGGACCGATAAGAACTGGCACTCACTCTAAATGCAAAGAAAATGAGTTTTAAAGAAACCGATCGGGTTCAGAGTGAACCGATAATGAGTTTGCACACAGACTAATATTCTTTACTTACGGTTACCAGATAGAGCTTCAAACCGAAAACTGTGGTAAATTTAAACACTTTCCCGGTTCAATGAACCGATAAAATTACTTTAAACCACAAAACGAACCAAACTGAAGGAGCTGGTCTCCGGAGCGTCTGTTCAGTGAAAGCGGAGTAAAGAATCTGACAGTTTGGGTTCAAACAACCCAGATAGAGCTTTGAATAGCGCCCTCGCGCTGTGGAACTCCAGATTACTCTGGAGTTAACTATTTCATCTCCGGGGCAGTTCAAAGCCATGAGCATACTGCATAAGTCCTAATATAAGCAAGACTTCATGGTGTTTGAAATGAAGATTTCAGTGCATGGCCTTCATTCCCCCTGCAAGCCTGAGTCCCATAAAGGAGCCAACATTCCATTACAAGCACCTCCAGTAAAGAAAAAAGTGGTTTCACTAAAGAAGATTATATACTAAAACTGTTTGGTGTACTGTGTAAAATGCACTCTAGCATTCACTCCTCATCCCCTTCTTTCCCACCAAAGTATGTTCCAGAAACACCTCGAGAAGGGCTAGAAATGTAGTTTGCAATTTTGTGTTTCGGATAGTTTCAGAATTTGTGATGTTGGCATTCTGTCCCTAAATCTGGTGTATCAGCTCAGGCCACATAGAGTTATACTGCGCTTTTGCGCACAAAGTGAAAATCAAATTCAAACCAACTATTAGAAACTGATTACCACCCACCAGCAGAGCGGTAGGGCTACTGCTCATGAAGATGACGAGCTTGGTACAGGACTGAGCCAGGGCCATTGGACGTCCGAGGTGGGGTGGGATAGAGGATCGAGCGTTGTCAATGGATACTTTCCTCCAGGGAGGTGGTATCTGCTGATCCACAGCTCTGCCACCACCTGGATAACCACAGGTGGCGGTGCAGGGGTAGCATCAGACAGGGACATTGGAGTGAGTGCCACAATCATGTGTGGGCTTTGGCATGCTGACACCCAGTAATGCGGTGTGCTACTGGTGGGAGGCAGAAAAACAGGGACAATAGTGAAACGGATTGAGTGGATGAAGCCCCTCACTGCCGACCATGCTTAGTACTTGGACTCTTCCCACAGCCTGCGTGGTGGACCCTCCAAGATCTTCACCTCCACTGCAGGTGGCCAGATGGACTGCAGGGAAGAAATGTTGAAGTGACTATAGGCATACACAACACTGGGTGGTAAGCCAAGGGTAGGGGGCTGCAGTACAGCAGTGAGATGTGAGTGGACCTTGGAGGCCTGGCAGGTGTGTGTGAAACAGTATCAGGCGAGTGGTATTAGGGCTTAGCGAGATGGTGGTAGGAGGTCCCAACCAAGCAACAAGGGGGTAAAATATGTTCCACAAAAAAAAAAAAAAAAAAAGAGGGAGAGTCATTACCAGCAGCAGAAACATTTTAATTTGTCTACAGTTTCTGGTGTGCTTAAAACAACACATGAATTTAAAATTGAGTCTGTACAGACTAGTCTGCCAGTCTTCACACTCGCCACTTGGGATCAAGTGTAGCACATTTTCTTGTTCTGGGACAATGATGACTATACAGACTGCCATCAATAGTCAAACTAGAATTCTAATCCAGTTTAGTTTCAGCCACCTTTACAGAGGCCAGTATTTAATTTCCTGCATATACATATATCCCTAACTTGCTACAAAATTTGAGACCACTTCTACGCTGCACATGTGATAAAGCTGATGTGGAAGGCCTGTGATGTTATTAAGAAAAAAAAAATAGAATTTTAATCCACTTTAGGTTCACTCACCTTACACACAAGCCACTATTTTATTTTGTCAATTTTTTTATTGTTTTATAATAGAAAGACAATACAGGAAAATGAATGCATTAGGTAAAATTGTTCAAACAACTAACATAAGGACATATAACATATACCTATACAAAAACTAACAAAGTTAAGGATTTAATCTGACATAATATCACATTTATCATCTTTAACAACTAAACTAAACAGAGACTCATCAGACTAACTAGTGTGATTTGATGCAAAGGAAATGACAGCTTACGAAATTTAATGATAGCTCTATTTATTTATTTTATTTATTGAACATTTCGGAATTACAACCTTTGAGTCAAGGACTCCTTTGTAAAGGCTCCACGTCAGTCATGACAGGACAATTACAACAAGACAGTATGGACAATGTTCTCAAAACAGAGAATTTACAATTCGACAAACGTTTAAAATCATAGCATAAGTCAAAGGCTACACGCCAGTTGCAATATTGAATTTTACACAGAGAACACAACTTGTAAGATAAAATTGCCAGGACATTACAAGAGTTTTAACAATCACAGTAAGGGTATTGCCAAGACTGAGATAATATCTGAGAGTTGAGAGTGTTTCTAGCGATGTGGTGGCCCTGGTTCTGACAACCTATGCTAAAAGATGGAAAGCAGCTACAGGTCTCCGAGTTAAGCAGATACTCTTGATCTCTGTTTTGAATAGTCTTAGACTGGGGCAAGTAAGATGGAAGATGGTAGATTGTTTAGCCAAAGTGAGTACGGTAACGGAAAGATCTTTGCCCCAGAGAGGTTCTGCAATGGGGATCATGAGAGGTCCCTTCCAATCGTTTAGGGTGCCCCTATTGGGGTTGGTTGGATGAGGCGATGCAGACAGACAGGTGTGAGTTTCATTAGGATTTTCTTGCTTGGAGGCAGGTTTGGTATTTGAGCCTCCTTCAAAGGTTAGCCAGTCCGCTTTGATAATAGAGCAGGCAGGTATGCATTTGTTTATTGCTGCCGGTGACCATGCTGCAGGCTTTGTTTAGTGCTATATTAATGCTGTTTAAGGCTGATTTGTCAGCAGTGCCGCTATATAGTTATTCCATAGCTCGACCAATGAGAGGACTGTGCTAGTAACGGCTAAACGAGAGCCTGAGGAGGAAGGCAGTGCTTGTGTCTGTAAAGAATGCCAAGTCGGGTATTAACTGAGGAGGAGAGAAGTTTAATGTGATGGTGATAGGTAAGGACGATCCAGAGTGATACCTAGATATTTAAAACGGGTGACCTACTCAATGTGGTTACCCTGGAGGTTTGAGATTGAGAGCTGAGTTATAGAGGGGGTTTCGCCGATGGGCAAACAACATGGATTTAGTTTTGTCATAGTTAAGTATTAGTCGGGTGGTCAGTGAACCAGTATTCAAGTTCCCTAAAACAGCCTTGAAGGGTGTTTTGGAGATGTAAGAGGTTGGAGTGTTTCAGTATAGCACGGCATCGTCTCGTGACATAGTAATAGCTTCACCACATGCTAGTGGGAGTGAGTTCAAAAGAGAGAGAACAAGATCGGCCAAGTATTGACCCTTGAGGACACACTCGTAAGAACTGGTAGTTTGAGGAGAGTGTTTTTCTCATTTTACTTCCTGCGTCTGTCAGTCAGATAGTTCTGAACCAGGAGATAGTTTCAGGAGCAATATGGAGGGCTGCAAGGGCATGAAAGAAGCTCATGATTGACAGTGTCAAATGCCTTGGTCAAATCAATAAAGATTGTACTGACTGCTGACCTCCTGTTCCAGGGCTTCATGAATGTATGATGTAAATTCTAGGAGTGCTGTGGTAGTACTGTGCCCTTTTCTGGAAACCATGTTGCTTATGGCAGAGGAGACCATACTTGTCAAGGTATTCTGTGAGTTGGTCAGACACAATTTTTTCTAGAGCTTTTGAAAGGGAGGAAGGATCGTAATGGGCCTATAGTTGGCAGGGGTGGTTGGATCACCTTTTTCAGGATAGGTGTGATAATACCTCTTCCATAGTGTAGGGATTTGGCCATGACACAGTGGAGTAGTTTAGGAGTTTGGTGAGATATGGGAGAGTCCTCATTAAGGGTGAGCCAAGGATTTTGTTGTCGAGGGAGTCACTGCTATAACGCGAGTTATGCAGTGCTTTTGAGAGGTAGCTTTAGCCTGATTGCATGAAATTACCCGCAGCCTGAAAGGAGGTGTGTAGGGAACATGGGAGGTAGTAGGTGGTGGGAGATGGGACTCAAAGAAGTTTTGGGGAGGACTTGATCAAGGTCAGAGAAGGTGGTGTTATGGTATTGGCTATGGTGGTGGGGTCATAGAGTGGTACCCTGGACTAAGAGCTGGGTTGGGTTGTGTTAGAGTCTTTCCACAGAGTTCTTTAACATTGTTCCAGAAAGATTTCCAGAGCTCCATGTGGTGGTAAAGGCTTGTTGATAGTAGGTGGCCTTGGCTTGGTCGAATAGCCCTTGTGCATTTATTTCTTGCTTCTGTAGAGCTGTCTGTCTCGGGGCAGTTGAGAGGATATGGCCCTGTGCCAGAGGTTATCCCTGTGCTGCATCAGTTGTAGGAGGGACTGGGTAATCCAAGGAGTGTCCCAGGTTTTTATTACTTTCTTTGTGAAGGGGGCAAATATGTCACAGGCTGTATTGAAGATAGCAATAAATGCAGTGAGCGCAGTATAAGAACAGTATGGCAACAACTATTATGTTTGACAATGATGAAACAATTAATATTTCCTCCATATATATAAGGGAGCTTCAGGCGATAGCGTAGCGTGAGAGGGTGGGATGTGGCAGCGTCACTGAGACCTGGGCCACTGCAGGGCATTCGGTTGGACCTGGAACCTGAGTGTTACACCATGTTCAGGGAAGGACAGGGAGAGGGAAGGGAGGAGAGGTAGCAATAATAGTCAAAACCTGCATTGGCATAGGAGGAGTGGAGGAGGCGGAGGGAACTGTGGAGGTGATTTGGGTCACCTTGATAACAAGGGGGAGGGCAAGAGAGTAAAAACAGAAGTGGTGTATAGACCGTCCACGCTGACGGAGGAGCTGGAGGAGAGTCTGGTGGCAGATGTGAGGAGACACTGCAGTTTGGGCAGGGGAAGGGTGGTGGTGTTGGGGGACTTAATCATACCAGGAATGGACTGGGAGACTGTGACATCCTTGGTAGCCAGGGAACAGAGGTTGTTGGATGCCGTTCAGGACACGTTCCTAACTCAGCAGGTGGGGGAACCGACCATGGAGATGTGGGATACTGATGTGGTTCTGGCAGACAGTGACCAGATTGGGGGCCTGGAGGTAAGGGACCCCTTGGCGGGGAGCGACCATGCCACGGTCTGGTTCTACCTGGACCTAGGAGGGGTAGAAAGTTGCACAAAGACGGAGGTAACTGACTTCTGGGGGTTGGATTGCAAGGAAATGGGATGGATCCTTAAGAAGCATTTGGATGGGACTGGGCCAGACATGAACGCTGACAGTAGGTGGGAAATCATCAGGAGGGAGGTGCAGGATGCTACCAGCACCTGTGCAAGAGTAAGACGAAAATGCAGTAGGGCCCATTAGCCCTGGTGGTGGACTAAGGAGGTTCAGGAGGTGGTGAGGGGAAAGAAGGCAGCTTATAGGCATTTCAAGTGCTCAAGGAGTGAAAGGGATTGAGGGAAGTATGAGCTGATGGCTAGAAGGGCCACTAGGGTGGTGAGGGCAACTTAAGGCAAGGAAGGAGCAGAACCTGGCCAGGGAAATTAGGAGAGGGAACAAGGGGTTCTTTAGATACACTGGGGAAAAGTGGAGGGTGAAGGGGCAGATTTGCAGGATTAAAACAGGGGATGGATGGGCACAAGACCTGGGGGAGCAGGCTGAGGTACTCAATGAGTACTTTGCCTCAGTTTTCACAAAGGAAAATGGTGGGGCTGCATCATACATGGGAGGAGACGGTAAACTGAGGAGGGGGACCTCACCGATTGGCAGGTTTGGGGAGAGGGTGGGCCATCACTGGCGGGGGGGAGGCAAAGCAGGAGGACGAGGTAGTGGAGGTGGAAATCATGGCAGAGAGAGAGTGAGGGAAGCCCTCAGGTCCCTTAAGACAGAGAAAGCACAGAGGCCAGATAAATTACATCCCAGAGTGCTGAAGGAATTGGTGGATGTCCTGGCAAAACCCCTGGCGGAGCTTTTCAGCATTTCTCTGACTACAGGGTGGGTGGGTGCACCAGGACTGAAAGGTGGCACATATAGTGCCTATCCACAAGCGGGGATCAAGGGAGGTGGCATGGAACTACAGGCCCGTCAGCCTGACATCGGTGGTGGGCAAGGTGATGGAAGGCATTGTCAAGGCGAGGCTAGGGACTAACTGGAAAAGTCAAGCTCGGATAATAGATAGCATAGATTCAACCTGGGGAAATCATGTCAGACAAACCTTGTGGAGTTCTATGACTGGGTGACAAGTGCCTTGGACCTGGGTAGACCAGTGGACGTCCTCTTTCTGGACTTCAGCAAGGCATTTGACTCTGTTCCTCATGGGAGCCTGTTGGATAAGCTGGTAGAAATAGGTGTGGGGAACCAGATGATCAGATGGATAGGAAATTGACTCCAGGACCGGATCCAGAGAGTTGTGGTTGGCAGGATAGTCTCATCCCCAAGTAGGGTCATTAGTGGGGTCCCTCAAGGATCAGTCTTTGGGCCCCTCCTGTTCAATGCCTACAACTCTGACATAAGGAAGAGTATCAGGAAGGAGATGAGTCTCTTTGCAGATGACTCAAAACTGGGGCAGTGGTGACGGGGGGAGGAGGGAGGTGGCCTTCAGGGGACCTGAAGGCTCTGGGCAAGGTGTTCTAGAAAGTGGAAGCTGAGGTTCAATGCAAGGTACTGCACCTGGGAGCCAGAAACCCTGGCCAAATGTACACCCTGGGGAGGAAATGCTACAAATCTCAATGGCTGAGAGGGACCTGGGGGTGGAGGTGGATGTCAAGATGAACAACTCTGAGACTTGTAGGAGGGCAGTGGCCAAGGCCAACAAGATGCTGGGATGTATCACTAGGGGGATCACCTCCAGAAGGAGGTAAGTGATACTCCCTCTGTATAACTGCTTGGTGGGGCCACACCTCAAATACTGCATGCAGTTTTGGAGGCCACACTTAAAGAGGGACATTGAACTCCTGAAGAGGGTCCAGAGGAGGGCAACAAAAATGATCTGGGGCTTGGGGGACAGGACTTATGGGGAGAGGATCAAAGAGCTAAATATGTATACACTGGAAGAGAGAAGGGACTGGGGGGACATGATAGAGGTCTTCAGGTACATGAAAGGGGTAAAAAGGGAAGGAGCAGTCAGGGTGCTCCGAAGGAAGGAGGGGAGGCAACTAGAGGGCATGGGTGGAAGCTGGAGAATGGGAGTTCAGGGGAGAATGGAGAAGATGCTACTTTACTGAGAGGGTGGTGGAGCCATGGAATGCGCTGCCCAGGGGGCTGGTGGAGACAGAGACAGTGGAAGGGTTCAAGAGGGGTGGGACAGGTACAGGGGAAGGATTCTGGAAGCAAAGTCCTGTGCAATGAGAATGTCTGGGACTGGGAAGGGAGAAACCAGAGAGGTCGAGGGGGGGCTGCAAGGTCAGCTCCCAGGGCGGGGGCTGACCAAACGAGCAGACATGAAAGACCATTAGGCCTAGTCTGCTAGCATGTAGTATGTTAGTATATATCCTTAACTTCTGCTACAAAATTTGAGACCTCACTCTGCGCTGCACATGTGACGTGCTGATGTGAAATAGGGTTAACGATGTGATGACATGGAGTCAAAGGAAAACTAACATGCAATGGTTTAAACTGTTTGCATTATTTAAACTTCCACAGAGGCTCTCTGCTATCCTCTTAACTTTTCTTAGAGGGGTGCACTTAGAGACAACAAAATATCCAAACAACACTAAATGCACCCACTCTTATAGTCCGATACAGTTATAAGAAGCAAGACTAATGCCTTGTATTAATTGTACCACAGATGGGAAAAATGTTTGATTATGGAAAAACATTTCTTTAATCTTGAATCTTTTAAAACTTCAGTTGTAATAAAAGTGCATAAAAATAGACAAGCACTAGTGCAGACTAAATACATGCAAGAGCAGTGTTAAAAAAAAAAAGCTTTCTGCTTTCACCACACCTCAATGTGGTTTCTACCAGAGGCATACTAAAACACAGTGAATTCTGAGTCTATATATACAGTTTCTTAATTATAATATTAAAGTGCAATCACAACAATTTATCTCAATGCACAAACACATGTGCTTAATAAAGGTAACCATCTATTAGTGAATACCACATACACACTGATTCCACCTCCATCAGTCAATAATTAATTACAACAATTACAAATTACAAATAAACAATTATGTGGTCTGAGTCCTAGAACTTTTTGTTTCTTTAAACTTGAGTTTCTTTATGTCCTGAATTCTATTGCCCTCTCTCGTTAAAGTTCAGGCTATATCTCTTGTAAAACAAAAGGAAAAATGTTAAGTTCCCAAACCTGTATTCTTGTATTCATTTTATTCATCTACAATTGATATTTTTAATCCACTAATAACAGCAATTCAGTTTGTATTTCTGCTTTTGTTGTTTTCATTAATGAATGTGCTGTTGTCCCAAATGCTAGCACTACATATCAAAAACTAACTGCACAATCATAACACACTCCAAACATTCCATACTTAATTATATATTTTATGGAAATACCAGATATTTAGAATAGGATAAAGTAAAACTACAGATCAGAATCAAAAAGCACACAATAAGCTGGGGGGACCAACCCATAGGAGGGGGACCAGGAAACCAGGATACTGCACAAAATATATTCGCAGTAACCTGCAGAATAGTTTTATTATTTAAACAGAAATTCAAGGCTTCATCAGAGATTTTAACTTATTGTAATTTATTACAATCACATCATTTCCTATATTTTTAACCCTTCTGACTTCTGTTATGTATTAATGCTGTTTTTTAGTAAATGTTTAACTTCCACTGAGTCATTGAGACCCGGTGGAAAACAAGCCAAAGTTCTGTAAATCCAAATGGATTCTTTCTGGCTGACTATACTTTCCCAGTCCCCCCCCCCACACACACACACACACACCCCTCCATACCCTCTCAATTCCAAAAAAGCTGATAGTGTGTTTCCTTTTATCCTTGTTCAGAACATGCTTACCAATTGCATATTTAATGTTGCCATCCCTCCATGCACGTACATGATCCCCAATCCGTTGTTTAAAGTTTCTAATCATTCTCCTAAAATAGAAAGCATCACATTTACACTGCAATATTTATACTATTCCTTCAGTATTACAGTTTATAAACGAATTGCAAAAAATATTATTTTTATCCCGAGGATGTTTAATTTCGCTCCCTTGAATAACGTAACTGCAGTATATGCAATTACCACACCGTTTGTTCACATTGGGAGCCTTCCAAAACACATTCTTTTCAGGTAACATAATGGCTACTAACCACTATGTCCCTTATGCTCCTCACTTTTTAAATGTCACCTCAGGTTTTTGGTAGAATATTTTGTAATCTAGAGTTCCTCAACAGAATGGGCCACCTTCTATTAATAATATCCCTAGCCTCATTTGTGCTTCTGTGTGTAAATGTTGTGATGAATCTTGGAAATCAGGGTGCTGTATTGATCTTTTAGGCAACTTATTTTCCAGTGCATTTTTGATTTAACTGGTTAACTTGCTCTAACGCTTGTGGTTGCTAGAGCCTGTTTGTAACCCCCAACAGTAAATTTATTGACCATCTCCTGAGCTCTAATCCCATATTGTTTTGTTTCATTGCAATTTTGTTTAACTGCCCTTTGAATAAAGCATTTTTTCATGTGAAGGATGGCACTTGTAGCTTGCAACAGGCGCCGCACTGTAGGTTTTACAAATAAATCGATGCTATACTCCGATAGTTCAACATCCAGAAATTCAGTACATTCCAATTGTGTCACTAACTAAGCTGCTACGTTTCTGAATACTCCTGCAGTGTGCCCTCCATGGCACCTGGCGGGATTTATGCCAGCTATTGTGGAGTGACTGGTGGGGCTAATAGCAGAAGGCCAGGTTCACTACTGGGAGGTTGGCCAAAGCCAGTGGACTGGGCGTGCAATACCAGGGGAAAAAAAATGAGAAAGTGCCTCCCAGTAGCCCTGACTCTTCCAGTACCCCAGTTATATTTCAGTGGTGCTCCCTTGCTGCAGATTTGGGGAAATCACCTTTGGTTAACTCAGATGCTGTCTCCCACAGCTTACCAACTTTTAAGATAATGGAAGCTGTAGTGTGACAAAAGCATGCACACATTCGGGAAGGGTTGCGATCTCTTCTCATAATGTCATCCATGATGCCGAACTGCTCTGCCCTCCCCAGTCATATTATCTGATGTTGCCAAGGGAATGGGTGCTGTGCAACAAAAAAAGGAAGAATAGATGTGCAGAACAGCACAGTGTAATAATATCCTGAAAATGGCAAGTTGCAAAAATCCAAATGCTTTAGTCAATTCAAGGCATGTTAGACTACAGGCCTGCATCATTGTACCATGGTCTTTGGAACTTTAATGGAGCAGGTGCACTGTGGGATGGTGAAGACTTAGGTAGCCAGGACGATATATATACGCTCCTCCCTCCTTGAAATTATGGATCAGATGTCAAGGGAGGGCTAACTCTTGAATTATAAGTCATGTGGGGAACTGTGGGGCATGGGTGAGTTTGAAGTATCCTTGGCTCCTGGCACACAGCACAAGGAACCAACCTATTTAAATTAACAAAAATAGATTGTGGCAGAGGGTGGTAAGCGATTACATTGGGAGAGTGGATGACCTCATGGACTTGTCTAGGCTGGCCTGGGGACTTTCTGGGCTTTTCTTTCTAAGCCCAAACATGGAGTCCCGAGTATCTGCAGGGGTTTTGCCTACCTCTCAGTTACCTTGTAGTACTGTGCTGCTGGAGATTTCTAATGTCTGCATTCAGCCTTCCCATCTCCTGGCAGCTAGTAGTCACCATCAGAGATACAACTATTTCAGCGATGCATTCATGCACTAATGTAGTGACTGTCTGATCAACTGGCTGTATTTCTCTAGGTGGGCACTTGGTGATTGCTCAGGACAATAAAACATTTAATAGGACTTAGCTATCACTTCAGTGCAGCAGAGTGCAGAGTGTTGAGACTTAGGTATGTTTGGCCAAACGCAGTCATGTGTTTGGTGGTGGAGTAGTAAGAACCAGCATTGTGAACTGCTGGGAGGTTGGAAGCTTATGAGCACCACAACCTCAGTCTATCCTATGTGGAGTGTTGGGGGGGGGGGTGAGTGAAGTTCTGCTTACCATAGTGCTGAGTTGTACCTTCGATATGCAAAAACAAATTGGCCAATGGTGAGCGCACAGGGAAAATGGTCCACTGCAAGACATGTGACTGGCAATTGCGTTGCACACCTTGCTGATAGATCTGCATGTTGGCCCCATTGTTGGGGAGGGTTTGACCCTGCACCCCCCTTAAAGACATATAAACATCCCTCAGCCTGCACACAAGGGGGAGGGTGAAGAGCTTGTTAGGGCCCCAGGTTCCTGTTCACCCACAGTCGCCACCGCACTGAAGTCCCAACCACGTAGATTGCATTCACCTGTACTACCTTACCTATATTCCTTTGCCCTAAGTCCCCCGCCCACGTGACAGTATATGCCTTCCATGCAAGGTATGGCTTTTTTTATATCTACCCGTAACAGGCTTTTTTTAAAAATAAATAAATGTGTGATGGAATTAAAAAACTGTTTGGGCTTCATAGCCTGCTATCTTGGGGTCGCGATAGCCACTCTGTGCTAAAATAAAACATTTTAATGCAGCCTATATGGTATGGGAAGGGATTGTAATAGTAGTGCACTGCCAGCCAACGATCTCTCCAACTTCCTCGTCCACCTGCTCGCCTTCATCTTCGCTTTGTGACGTGGTACCAGGGAGAGCACGAGGATGCCATTCCATCAAGTTTATACGCAGAATTTTAGAACAATTTACATAACTTCCAAAGTACCTTTAAAAATGAAAACTGGCCCAGTGGTGCTGAAGGTTGAAGTGCTGGATGCAACACCTTGACGCACGCAACCGGGTCAGGAGCGGACTTATGTCACCGAGGGATCGGCAGGGGAAGAAGGATCAATCCCCAACGAATGCTCACCTCCTTCCAGGTGGGTTACCAGGTGCTTCAGGCTTTTGACGTCCCGAGTTGGTGGAAACACCGACTTTGGGACCTTATCAGCTCCCATGGCGCTGGAGTCGGGGAGGGGAGGATGCTGTTAGGTACTTGGCAGATGTAGTGAATCAGAATGTAGCCTGCCTGAGCCGGAGTCCTCAGGGGGTGGAAGGGGACCGCAGGAAAAGCAAAAAAACATCTCTTGGATGTCCTAGATGATGACCACTCCGGGCCATCCAGCCACCGATCTACAGGCAGACCCCGCTGTGCAGGCGCTCCACTGAGGTGGAGGAAGGTAGGTCCTTCCTCATCCCACCCAGGGGGGGTTATCCGGGCACTTAAGGGACCAGTGGAGTAGCTGGGGGCAGACTCCATGACTGGGGCATGGATGGTATGAGCGGCCCAAAGGAGTGGAACTTTGAGGGCAGGTTACGAAGGATAAAAAGAAAGTAAAAAAAAGAAAGCCACTGCCTCAAATAACAGGGTTCCTATTAGTTGACGGTCGCTTTCATTTCTCAAAACCACTTCAAGTTAGCATAAACTTGTTCCGAAGTAGGCCCCATACACTTGTATGGGCCGTCTATGCTTTCCTGATACCCGCGTCACAAAGCAGGGGAGCGTGGGTGGAGCAGAACAGATGAGGAAGTGGGAAGGATTAGTTAGCTGACAGTTTGGTCAGCATTACGATCCCTTCCCAAACTGCATAGACTACATTAAAAAAATGTATTTTAGAACAGAGGGCTATCGCCACCCCAAGGTAGCTGGGCTATGAAGCCCAAATGCCTACATCACACATTTACTTTAAATTTTAGGCTCTTTTCCCATTGTAACAACTGCACCAGTGAGTGGCAGACCCAAAAACTAAACATCCCTTTTCCACAGTGTGAATATAGAAGGAATAATAACAGTAGACCTATACTTATGGGTGTGTAGATTAGTCTGTTACTAATGCTCATTACTTTAACTAATTCTTTCAAAGGTAAATTGAAAATGTTTGAATCTCCTGGGCATTGGAAGGCCGGCCCGGGATAGCTGGATGGAGTCTCCCTCACTACCTTCTCCAGGGAGAGGATGAGTTGAGCCTTGTGTTTTGCTGGCCCTGGCGATGGCCGAACACAATAATACATTGGGCTATACCACGGGAGGGGGCAAGATGGACGTCGACTCTGGCCTTGATGTTATGCAGCACATCACACCCCCACTGGAAAATGGAAAAATAGCCCCAGCCTTGCCGGATGACAGCCACTCCTCCTCACACCACGTTGGTCTCCTGAGCGCATCTCCTCTTCCATCTCTCGTGAATGCAGCATCCCTGGAGACACTGTATCCCTGATTTCTCCTCCCTGGAGGGTCCCTTCCACTAGGATTAGTGCTGGACCCCCACCCCAGGCTGTGGGGCACATAGAACTGTGACCAAGCAGTAGGAGACAGCAAGTGAGACAGGTGGGCACATGGCTCAAAATTAAGTTTTGCAGCTACTAGCCAGCAGGGCTAGTGATTGGGAAATCCTCTACCCCACAGATCTTTTCCACTTGCCCAGCTGAGTTATTTAGTGAAATGCTACCTTCATCAATATAAGCATCGCAGGGTTAGTTTAAGGAAAGTCTTATTAGCCTGACACAGTGTACCAGCATTTGGCTGGGGACTGCACCAGTTTGGCTTCGACCCAAGGAGTAGCAAGGCTGGGCTGGAGGAGCCAAAAAAAGGTTTAATGTGTTAAGTTACAGGCTACCTCAGTAGCCCAGAGGTACACGCACATGTGGGCCACCTGAATTTGAGAGCCTGAGTCCTGGAAACTTGTTGGCAGCCGGTGAGGGATGATTTGCCTTCAACTCCCAAGCAACCCCTCAGTGGCCTTAAGGCTAATCAGATTCGCATGAGGGGAGTCAAGGTTGCAGGAAGACAGCCGGCGGAGGTTGCAGTGAGTGCTGGATGTGCAGTTGGTGTGGCTGGGAGGAGAGGATTTTGTGCTGGCAGTATAGAAAACGGGGGGCTTGATCAGCCGGGGTCAGCTCTGCACTAGTACAACTAGACAGTCCTCCTGCAAGGCAGCTGCTTTGTCAGTTTCTCTGTCATTTATGGAGTGGGCCAGTAAGAATATTTTGGAAGGGGATGGTTTGATCAGTTGGTCCAGAGACAATGACTGGGGTTATGGTGGCTGGTAGAAACAGGAAGTTACTGCAGGGCTACTTTTTTGGTTGTTTTTGTTTTATTATTTTATCCTCTAGCACTCTAACTCTGTTGCTTTTGCCTCGATGTTAAAGAAACAACTCTGCAATTCTGCGCACGTCGAAGAAGAATGTCTCAGCTATCTTACCTGTCAATGCAGATTCCCCTGTGTCTGTACTATTCTTCTGTGCTCTGCATTGAAATTAACTGTTTACTCTTACTCTGTAGCCCTTGACACAGTACTGCTTTGTGGCATATAGGCGTTTCCTTGTTACTATTTAGTTCCCATAGTCAGTTCTGTCTTTAAAGTTTAATAATAGTACCGTATTTCAAAATCTTCCGTATCTTCAGACCTGGAACCTTTGTAAAGGAGTCTGACTCAAAGGTATGCAATCTGATATTTTCAATAAATAAATAAAAATACATTTACAATTTACTAGAGAACACATTTTTTTAATCTTCAGTGTTCCTTTCCAAGATTTACAGTACATCTTGGCAGTCCATCTGAAAAGTCTGTGTAGAAAACATTTGCCTCTCCCCTGTTAACCTCATAGTGCCTTCAGTTTATAGTGGGCACCATGACAGACTGTGATATCACAGACAGCAACCGTGTGGTTAGCATTGGAGAGTAAGATACATTTTAAAAGACTTATTGAAAAATGTGCTGCATTACCTACAGTATTTAGTAGATCAAAAGTGTGAGAAAGTAATTAAAAAATAATAACTAGAAAACAAAATTAAATCACAGTTGGTGTAAATCCAGTATTAAGTTTTTTATTATAATAGGGAGTTGTTCTTTAACCATCTTTTCCATTTCAAACAACATGAAGTCTTGCTATATTATGACATATGCAGTGAGTCCCAAACTTCGAACTGCTCCAGAAGTGAAAGAGTTAACTTTCCATGCCAGGCATGGAACGCTGAGCTCGAGCTCAGTTGAAAACTCTGTTGTTCTTCAAACTCAAACTGTCAGATTCTTTACTCTGCCTCACTGAACAGTCGCTCCGGAGATTTCTCCTTCTGCTCGGTTCATTTTATCGGTTAAAGTATTATTTTCTCGGTTTTTTGACCAAATTTAAACCACAACCGGTCAGTTCAAGCTCTGTCTGTGGTATTTGTGAGTTCTAGACAGGTTTTATATTTATTCTTCTGTGTGGGACTTGTAAACAGTTTATCGGTTCAGTTTGAACCGATCAGGTTGTTTAAAATATATTAATCTGTCTTTTAGAGTGTGGTTACCGGTTCTTATCGGTTCTAAAAAAAACGGATTTTATTACGGTTTTTTCCACGACCCGTGACACGGTTGGGAACCGATAAGGGGGTCTTACCTGGCGGATTGCCATAAACGGGTAAGTTTTGGTTAGGCTGGCATTATGTCTGAGAAACCCAAAAGAAAAACCGGGCCCACTGGGTTTCAACACTGCAGTGTCTGTGGGGAAGTCTTTGCTAAGGCTGACCTCCACACCACCTGTGTTTATTGTCTGGGGTTTGACCACCTCAATGCAGACTGCCAGATTTGAAAAAATTTTCCTGCAGCTATCCTGGAAAAGAGAGTTGGCAGGCTCAGGGAAAGGGAGGCCAAAAAGTCTGCTGAACCAGATGGCCAGCCCGATTCAGTTCAACCGAACGGAGGTGCCCTCTGACCAGGAGCGGCGAGACTTCCTCGGGCAAAAAGGAGGAAGCCGACTTAGGAGAGTCGGTTCAGCAAAAGGACTAGGAAATCAGCTGGTGTGGAGCCAAACTTTCCTCTCCAACCACTGAAGAAATAATAGCGATTAAGATTGTCCAGTCGCTTTCCCCAGTTCCAACTGAACGGAACCATCAAGTAAGCGTGCGGTTCAGCGGTTCCACTGGTTCAAGATGCGATTCAGAGAATTTTATGAACGGAGGAGGTGGAAGAGGAGTATGAGGAGAGTGAATGTGGATTTGAAAGTCTGGATGTGCCCCTTGAACCGGACATCTCCCCAAACAGACCTTCAGGAGTGTCTCCTCCTAGGCTTTCTGAGTCCCCTTCTCATTTTATGTTTTATAAAAAAATGCCTGAAACCCTCCAGCTCCCTATGGAGGAAGCTGTGGATGATCAAGAGGAGCATGACTATGTGGAAATGATGGATATCCCAGAGTCTAGGAGACTGTCTATTCCTTTGCATAAATCTTTTGGGAAACAGACAGTAAAAATTCTAAAAACTCCTCACACTGTACCTCCTGTGGCTAAGAGAATGGACAAGAGGTACACATTGTCGAGCTCTGATATGGAGTTCCTTACACAACAATGCAGCCATGTTGGGGTAGTGCAGGCTGCAGCCTGTGACAAGGCAAATATTCCCTTGGCTTCACACCCCCCTGACAAGGACTCCAGGAGGATTGATGCCATGGCAAAGAAACAGTACATGGCAGCATCCTTGGTACTCAGACAGGCAAATTATATGGCTTATGTTGCTAGATACCAGAAATCCAGATGGGATACTGTTATGGCTCTAGCAAAACAGGTCCCTGGCCAGCTTGCCAAGGAGCTGGAGCAGGTGGCTGCTGATGGTATTGAGGCATCTAAGGTGCAATTCCATGCTGCAGTGGACTCTAATGATGTGTCATCAAGAGTCATGGCTACATCTGTGGCACTTCACAGAATGGCTTGGCTCAGATGTACTAGCCTGTCACAGGATACCCAGACTAAGGCCATGGATTTCCTGTTGTGGGTAATTCTCTGTTTGGGGAGCAGACAGAGAATTACATGAAGAAAATGGATGAGTATAGGACCACCTATAGGAGTGCACAGGCCAAGGAAAGGCAGGCCACTCCTCAAGGCAGCTTTCCAGGGGCAGGAGCAGGCCTTTTCATAGCCTTTTTACCAAGCCAGGCCTCCTCTTCAGCATCGCCCAGAGGGTTCTTTAGAGGAGAGGCAGGCGGAGGTACAAGCAGGCCTGCTTCCACCCCTCAGCCTAAAGCCGATGCCAAGCAGGCACCCTGATGGGGTGGCCAGGGCCGATTCTCAACTATCTGTAGGGGGCAGGCTGGCTTACTTTGTCCAGGACTGGAAGTCTCTAACATCAGACAAGTGGGTCCTGGAAGTAGTAAGTCAGGGACTGGTTCTTAGCTTCAAAAATTTTACAAAGATGAGAACCAGATCCTTTCCACCTGCAAATCCATCAGAGGCACTTGCCCCAGAGGCAGAAGTCTCTACCCTCCTGGCTCTCAGAGCTGTGGAAAGGGTTCCACCCCTACTCCAGGGCAAAAGATTGTACTCCAGGTACTTCCTTACCCCAAAAAAGACAGGAGAATGGCGGCCCATCCTGGATCTCAGATGCTTAAACAAGCACCTTTTAAAACCAAAATTCAAAATGGTGACTCTGGGAATTATTCTACCGTCTCTAAGGCCAGGGGACTGGCTAGTGTCCCTGGACCTCAAGGATGCCTACTTCCATATTCTCATCAGAATCTCCCATCGAAAGTACCTCAGGTTCGAGCTGCCCTCAGGCCATTACCAGTTCAGAGCAATGCCCTTTGGCCTCACCTCTGCTCCAAGGGTATTCACAAAATGCCTGGCAGTAGCAGTTGCATACCTAAGAAGGCAAAAAATTGCCATCTTCCCTTACCTGGACGACTGGCTTATAGTAGGCCAGTCTCCAGACCAAGTCAAGTTACATCTTCAGAAAACTCAGCAACTGCTCACCTCTCTAGGTTTCCTTCTGAATCTTCCAAAGTCAGTTCTAGAGCCTGTCCAGCTCCTCACCTTCATAGGCGCAGAACTGAACACAGAGGAAGCCAGAGCCTTCCTTCCTTTGGACAGGGCAAGGACCCTGGTCTCTCTGGCCTCCTCATTCACCCTGCAGGTCTCTCGACCAGCAAGGCATTTTCTACAGCTCCTGGGGCACATGGCTGCTTCTACAGCAGTAGTGCAAGGAGCAAGATTTCAGATGAGGGACATCCAGTTCCATTGGAGAGCCTTTTGGTCTCAAAGACAGGACCCTCTAACCAAGTTGATCCCAGTAACTCGAACCCTGATCCAAGCCCTACAGTGGTGGCAGGATCAGAGCAATCTGAGACAAGGGGTTCCCTTTGTCACTCAGTCTCATTCTTTAATCCTTACTACAGATGCATCTCTCTTGGGGAGCTCACATGGGCGACCTCACTACCCAGGGACTGTGGTCCCCTCAGGAATCTCTGCTCCACATCAACCTGTTGGAGCTCAGTGCAGTTTTTCTAGCACTACAAGCTTTTTCCAAATCTGTTCAGAACAAAGTTGTACAGGTCAGAACAGACAACACCACTACAATGTGGTACATCAACAAGCAAGGAGGCACTCAGTCTATGGCCTTGTGCACGAAGCAATGAAGTTGTGGTCTCTAGCCTCCCTGAACACCTCCCTTACGGCAGTTCACCTCCCAGGCAAGGACAATGTCCTGGCAGATGCTCTCAGCAGGATTTCCCAGGGCCATCACAAATGGTCACTGGATCCCCTGGTCCTGGAGGTAATATTTGCCAGATGGGGCACCCCGCAGATAGATCTTGTTGCAGCCCCAGACAATCACCAACTTCCCCTTTTTTGCTGCAGGCCCCCAGTGTTGGGCTTAGTCCCTCTGGATGCCTTAGTTCTCAGTTGGGAAGGGAAGTTTCTCTATGCTTTTCCCCCCTTCCCTCTCCTGTTCAAAGTGTTAGTCAAAATCAGATCTCAATCCTGCAAAGTGATTCTGATTGCTCCAGATTGGGCCAGACAACCCTGGTATCCACTCCTACTGTCCTAAGCAGTCCATCTTCCCCTGTGTCTTCCCAGGAATCACAATCTGTTAACCTGTGCTCAGGGAAGGGTTTGGTACCCGAACCTCAAATCTCTCAATCTCAAGGCCTGGCTCTTGAAGAGTTAGAGTTTGCTAATCTACACCTCTTCCAAGGTGTAATGGATATATTGAAGGCTTCTAGGAAGCCTTCCACCAGAGCTACCTATAATTCCAAATGGAAGAGGTTTTCCATATGGTGCTCTGGGAAGCATATTTCCCCAGAATCTGCTGATTTACCCACAGTCCTGTATTATATGGTCCATTTAAACACTTTGGGGCTGAGACCAGCTACCCTAAAGCTGCATTTGGCAGCTGTGTCTGCTTTTATTTCAGCAGGTAAACCCTCTTCTCTTTCAGCTCATCCTGTATTCTCTAAGTTTTTTAAGGGATTGCTTCACACCAACCCTCCATTCAGGGACCCTGCCCCTGCCTGGGATCTTAATGTTTGCATTGCTCAGCTTATGCAACCTCCCTTTGAGCCCTTGTCTTCAGCAGAGCTTAAGTATTTGACTTGGAAGACTGTGTTTCTGGTACCCATCACTTCTGCCAGACGCATAAGTGAATTACAAGCTTTGTCAGTGGAGCCTGATTTTATCTCATTTCATAGAGATAAGGTGGTCCTCAGGACCAACAGGAAGTTCTTGCCTAAGGTGGTTTCAGATTTCCACCTTAATCAATCTATATCTCTTCCTGTGTACTTCACTGACCATTCCTCCTCTGACGAGAGGAGGTTGCACAACTTAGATGTGAAGAGCCCTTAGTTACTACATTGAGCGTACCAAGGGTCTGCGGTTTGACTCCTCAGCTGTTCCTCACTTATGGTGAGGTTGGTAAGGAAACCTGCCACTAAAGATCCATTGCCAGGTGGATTGTCTCTTGTATCCAATTCTGTTATGAAAAACTGGGTAAGGTTCCTCCTCAGGCCTGAGGGCTCACTCTACCAGAGGTACAGCTGCTTTCCTGGCTGCTGCCAGGGACATCCCATTCTAGAGATTTGTCAAGCAGCTACCTGGAAAACAGTTTACACTTTTACCAAGCATTACTCTCTGGACATCCAGGCTAGGAGTGATGCTCGGTTTGGCACAGCTGTGCTTCAGAGCCTATTTCCTAAGTAGGTTCTGTCCCTCCTCCATGGAGGTACTGCTGTGTAGTCTGCATATGTCATAATATAGCAAGACTTCATGTTGTTTGAAGAAAAAATTACTCACCTTAGTAATGTTGTTTCTTCTAATGGAGTCTTGCTATATTATACCCCTGCCTGCCCCTCTCAGAACCTCTGTTTTTTGGGATGTGGGTGGGCAGTGCAGTGTTAGCACTTAGTAGATGCCCACCTTGTTATTTCACCCTCTCTTTTTGGGGTGACTGGGTGTTGTGTTTTCAATTTTGGGTCTCTGACTTGAGTCTTTGTTTGGGACCAAAAATGTGTTCTTATATTTAGTAGCCAGTTGGCTAGTGTAGGTTTACAGCTTCCACAGGACCTTAGTGAGTTTAGCTCATAAAGATCTGACAGTTTGTGTTTGAAGAACAACAGACAGAGTTTTCAACCGAGCTTGAGCTCAGCGTTCCATGCCTGGCATGGAAAGTTAACTCTTTCACCTCCGGAGCAGTTCGAAGGTTGGGACTCACTGCATATGTCATAATATAGCAAGACTCCATTAGAAGAAACAACATTACTAAGGTGAGTAATTTTTTCTTCTATGCCGTATTATACCCTTTGTATCTCTCCACTCTCTATCTTCTTACGCTACTATAAGTGCCTCACAACTACCTATTTTACCTTTAGTTCCACAGGTCTGGCCAGATGTTGGCTGTCTACCTATCAGATAAGTATCTCGTTTAATTATGACTCCTGTACACTCTCCTTTAGAATGTCTGAGCCTTTGCATTGCATCGCACACATCACCAGATGGAGGAAGAATGGAGCACTGTTCATACCATTCCGCCAAACCTCACTAGGGCAGTGTGCTCTCTCCTATTGGCCCCCCCGCTGTATAAATGAACTCCCAATGAAATTACAAACAAACAACAGCCTGTCTCAATTCAAAGTAGGCTTCAAACAGCACCTAATGTCTAACTCAAAATGCACCTGCTTCTCAGGCCCCACTTGATAGACTGGCCTACCCCCAAGGTAACACTCAGCAGGGCTACCTAGAGAACCCTGCCTCCATTCCAGCCTAGCCAAGGGCTTAAGTAAGCTATCAGTCCTCTTTAAATGCACTTGGTACTGCCCCTCCCAACCCCCCACACACACCATACTCGACAAAGCCCTCTGGAGCTGCTCCCCCCATCACAGCCCCCCGTTTCACTATCCCCCCACCTCTCGCTCTCTGCGGTTGGTTTCAAACCCAATCCCCCTTGTTTTACTGTCACCCAGCCTCTCGCCATCTGGGATAGCATTAAACCCTATGCAGTTACTCTGGCATAGTCTATCAACAGATTTGGAGGTTTCCAGGGGTGTGCTACCTAGGGCAACCAATTAGAAATAGCTTAGTATTCAATTACAGCTGCTGAGTTTTTTTTCTTCTATTTGTCTAATTGTCATGTAATCGCTCTTTAATGCCTAATGATCAGGCCTCTGTAACCACTGAATATGTGTATTGTCTTATTGTCCACCCTGACGTGGAACCTTTCTAAAAGAGCTCATGCTCAAAGGTCTTTCCGAAATACTAATTAAACAATTAATTAAACAATTAAATTGCCATCTCTGTGCTTTCCTTTTAGGTCCTTCCAGATTACCCCAAACCCAAGACAGCCCAACTCTGGGTGCTGTGACTCTGTCAGAGCAGGTAATTCATATTTAATTCAGAGGTCAAAATTCAGTTTTGCAAACACTGGCCAACAGGACTAGTGAGTGGGGAAAATCCCCGCAGACTTTTCCATTGGCCCAGATGGTCTACTTACCAAAGTGTTACCTTCTCCAGCACAAGCCTGCAGGGCTAGCCAAAGGAAAATCTTAGTAACTGTATACAAAATTTACCAGCATTCGCTAGTCAGATGGTGCCAATTTTGACCCAGTAAAGGAGGCAGAGCTAGTGTCCAGTGCCAAGGAAGGACGTGGGGCTATTGGGCTGTGTAGGGGCAAGGGCTAGTTTCTAGAGATGGAAGGTGCTAGTGATTGGGCTTTGGATGATGGGCCAGCAGAGGTCAAGGGCTGTGGAGAGAGGGAGGGGGCCAGTGTCAGGGCCCATGGAGGGAGAATGTAGATTGAAGGGTGTATGTGCACCTCAGGTGTCCGAGTAAGGCAAGGGCAAGGCAATTTTATTTGTAGGGTGCCCAGTCCTGGAGGCTCTGGGTGCCTGACACTGGTTAAAACAAGACCTAATAAAGAACAGCATCAATAAATAATACAATAAAAATACTAAGTATAAATATAACAGTTTGTAATATATGGATTTGCGAAATAATACTACTGAAAACGATGAAAAAAATTCCTTGTAATCCATCTCACAGGACTCAATAATACCTCACTTCACTCTCAATAATACTATCATTCTAACGAACGATAGTATTATCACTGAAACAGCACAGCGAAAGCGCACCCTTCAACCTCGCGCCGACCACGAGCCAGCTTAATCAGTTCACAACTGTAATACTTTTAAAGTCATTGCGGAAAGTAGCGCTCGCTTCACTTTCTCAGCATAAATCTCCGTTGCCATCAACATACAGAAGTCTCTAAACCGAAAAAAAGAATACGTAATGTACTCAGACTCAGAGTCTGAGTAACAACACTCAGTTCAGCACCTAAATTCATCGTTTTTTGCGGCAATCATTAGCTATTTAAAAAAAAAGTAGCACCTCAGTTCATCTTTTTTTTGCGCAATCGATATTATTTAAAAAAAAAGTATGCATTTTCATGTTTTAAAGGAACTTTCTGAGTTGGCAAATTCTTCTATCAACTTCGGATTCAGCTTTCAAGCCATTACAGGTAAGAACTAAGCCAACTTCCTTAATCCATATATTACAAAAAATAACAAATGGGTTAGTGTGTATTACTCGGCTGTAATTTCATCTCGAGTTTCTGGGGACATAGAAACCTCTTGAGCTTCGCTCTCGAGGTTATCTATGTCCCCAGAAACTCTCGATGAAATTATAGCCTTGTAATACACACTAACCCATCTATTATTCTATTTATAACAGATTAAAAAGGGGTTCAGAAAGCCACAGCGGGGGCTAGCACAAGATGAGCTCATAAAACAGGGAAAACCAGGGCAAAGAGGTAGTTTGTGTCCAGGAGGGCTTTGCAGGGAAGGTGCTCAGCAAGGGTATGGGTGATTCTCAAATGGCAGTGGAGGAAGGGGTGTGGATTCTGGGAGTCGGGGGGGGACATGAGTGAGGTGATATCCACAGAGTTTAGAAACTGGGGTACCTAGAAAGGAAGGGGTGCTCAGAGAGACTGTGGTAAAGGGATGGGGGTTGGTGTGGCTGGGTTGTATCAGGAAGTGGAGAGAGGGGGTTATTGTCTGCAGTCGAGAGTCAGAGAAGTGTTTCGGACTGTGAAGAGTGTACATTCAAGAGGCTATTGTCAAGGGGGTGCTGTGGAGGGAAGGGGCTATTGTCAGAGGGCCCTATGGATTTGGGGGGGGCTAGTGTACGAGTTAGAGGAAGGAAGTGTGGCTAGTGTCTGAACTGCAGGCTGGCTTCCGAAATATTTTCAAAAAAATAGTTAATTATACAGATTGGGGGTACACAATGTCCCATTTATTCTCAAAAAAGAATGTTTTATTGATAAAGCACTGGAAGTGTATTCCTATCTTTTATTATTAGTTATTTATTGAAAAGTATTTGTTTTAACGATATGATCCAGCAAGCTGTTCAGTGACAAATCCCTGGCAGGGGTTACATCAGCTGCATCTTAGAAATGTGTCATTAAATGCTCACTGAAGCTCGTCACTTTAGCCAGTTGGTCCCTCTGTGTACGTATGCCAGTGGCCTGAGGGTCACATTGATCTATTCAAGCCAATTAAACAGTTTATGCATACATAAGAACATCCCAACATACGAAGGTACCAGCAGAACAGACCTACCAGTCTATCAAAGTCTGCTCGATGGTGCAGCTAGCTCCCTAGCAGGGAACTGCCCGTCCTCGAAAACCCCTTCCCCTTCCATTGTTGTCCTTTTGGCCCGCCATTACCCACCCCTCAATCAATCAATCAAAGTCTTCACCCCTGTACCCTGTCCCAAGCGTTCTTGAAGTCAGCCACGTTTTTGCATGATATCATCCCTTCTGGTAGTGTGTTCCACTTCGTAACTACCCCCTCTGTGAAGTAATGCCTCCTCATCTCCCTCCTGAATCTGCCCCCCATTCTTAGCCCATGTCCCCTAGACTCCCTCCTGCTCCTTAGTTTCAACACTCCCTCTGCCCCCCCTTTGTTGACACCCTTCAGGTACTTGAATGTCTCGATCATGTCCCCCCGTCTCCCACCTCTCTTCCAGTGCATACATATTCAGTTCCTTTAGCCTCATCTCATAATTTATTCCCTCCATCCCCTGAATTATCCTCGTCGCCCATTGCTGCACTCCTTCCAGCAGCTTGATGTCCCGGCTCAGGTACGGCCTCCAGAACTGCACACAGTACTCCAAGTGAGGCCTAACCAGTGCCCTGCAGAGGGGCAAAAATCACCTCCCTGGGCCTGGATGTGAATCTGCATGCTTTGCACCCTAGCATCCTGTTTGCTTTCACCACCACCCTCCTGCATTGTGCAGTATTTGTCATGCTTGCTGTTATCAATACCCCCAGGTTCCCTTTTTCTCCTCACTACTCCCCAGCTTGATTCTCTCAGCCAGTATTCTCTCCTTGAGTTCCTTGCCCCAAAATGCAACACCTTGCATTTTTTTGTCTCCATCCAACTCCTTCATCACGCAGTCATAGTACTGTATAAGGACAGTACAGCACATCCACAGCATGGCCCCATCCAACTCCCTCATCACCCAGTCATAGTACTGTATAAGGACAGTATAGCACATCCACAGCATGGCTCCCATCCAACTCCCTCGTCACCCAGTCATAGTACTGTATAAGGACAGTATAGCACATCCACAGCATGGCCCCATCCAACTCCCTCATCACCCAGGACGTAAGTACTGTAAGGACAGTATAGCACATCCACAGCGTGGCCCCATCCAACTCCCTCGTCACCCAGTCATAGTACTGTATAAGGACAGTATAGCACATCCACAGCATGGCACCATCCAACTCCCTCATCACCCAGACGTAGTACTGTATAAGGACAGTATAGCACATCCACAGCATGGCTCCCATCCAACTCCCTCATCACCCAGTCATAGTACTGTATAAGGACAGTATAGCACATCCACAGCATGGCCCCATCCAACTCCCTCATCACCCAGACGTAGTACTGTATAAGGACAGTATAGCACATCCACAGCATGGCCCCCATCCAACTCCCTCATCACCCAGACGTAGTACTGTATAAGGACAGTATAGCACATCCACAGCATGGCTCCCATCCAACTCCCTCATCACCCAGTCATAGTACTGTATAAGGACAGTATAGCACATCCACAGCATGGCCCCCATCCAACTCCCTCATCACCCAGACGTAGTACTGTATAAGGACAGTATAGCACATCCACAGCATGGCACCATCCAACTCCCTCATCACCCAGTCATAGTACTGTATAAGGACAGTATAGCACATCCACAGCATGGCTCCCGTCCAACTCCCTCATCGCCCAGTCATTGTACTGTATCAGAACAGTATAGCACATTCACAGCAGTGCCCCCATCCAACTGCCTTGTCACCCAGTCATAGTACTGAATATGGACAGTGTAGCACATCCACAGCATGGCACCATCCAACTCCCTCATCACCCAGTCATAGTACTGTATAAGGACAGTATAGCACATCCACAGCATGGCTCCCGTCCAACTCCCTCATCGCCCAGTCATTGTACTGTATCAGAACAGTATAGCACATTCACAGCAGTGCCCCCATCCAACTGCCTTGTCACCCAGTCATAGTACTGAATATGGACAGTGTACCACATCCACAGCATGGCACCATCCAACTCCCTCATCACCCAGTCATAGTACTGTATAAGGACAGTATAGCACATCCACAGCACGGCCCCATTCAACTCCCTCGTCGCCCAGTCATAGTACTGTATAAGGACAGTATAGCACATCCACAGCATGGCCCCATCCAACTCCCTCATCACCCAGTCATAGTACTGTATAAGGACAGTATAGCACATCCACAGCATGGCCCCATCCAACTCCCTCATCACCCAGTCATAGTACTGTATAAGGACAGTATAGCACATCCACAGCATGGTCCCATCCAACTCCCTCATCACCCAGTCATAGTACTGTATAAGGACAGTATAGCACATCCACAGCATGGCCCCCATCCAACTCCCTCATCACCCAGTCATAGTACTGTATAAGGACAGTATAGCACATCCACAGCATGGTCCCATCCAACTCCCTCATCACCCAGTCATAGTACTGTATAAGGACAGTATAGCACATCCACAGCATGGCCCCATCCAACTCCCTCGTCACCCAGTCATAGTACTGTATAAGGACAGTATAGCACATCCACAGCATGGTCCCATCCAACTCCCTCATCACCCAGTCTTAGTGCTGTATAAGGACAGTATAGCACATCCACAGCATAGTCCCTTCCAACTCCCTCATCACCCAGTCATTGTACTATATCAGAACAGTATAGCACATTCACAGCAGTGCCCCCATCCACTCCCTTGTCACCCAGTCATAGTATTGTATATGGACAGTATAGCACATCCACAGCATGGCCCCCATCCAACTCCCTCGTCACCCAGTGATAGTACTGTATATGGACAGTATAGCACATCCACAGCATGGCCCCATCCAACTCCCTCATCACCCAGTCATAGTACTATATAAGGACAGTATAGCACATCCACAGCATGGCCCCATCCAACTCCCTCATCACCCAGTCATAGTACTGTATAAGGACAGTATAGCACATCCACAGCATGACCCCATCCAACTCCCTCATCACCCAGTCATAGTACTGTATAAGGACAGTATAGCACATCCACAGCATGGCCCCCATCCAACTCCCTCATCACCCAGTCGTAGTACTGTGTAAGGACAGTGTAGCACATCCACAGCATGGCCTCATCCAACTCCCTCATCACCCAGTCGTAGTACTGTATAAGGACAGTATAGCACCACCACAGCATGGCCCCCATCCAACTCCCTCATCACCCAGTCACAGTACTGTATAAGGACAGTATAGCACATCCACAGCATGGCCCCCATCCAACTCCCTCATCACCCAGTCATAGTACTGTATAAGGACAGTATAGCACATCCGCAGCATGGCCCCATCCAACTCCCTCATCACCCAGTCATTGTACTGTATAAGATTAGTCTGGCAGGATCTCCCTGAAATGAACCTGTGCTGCCTCCCATCCTACAAGTAGTTGCCCTCCAGAAATGCCACCAGCCTGTCCTTTAGTATCGTCTACATGAGCTTTCCCACTATGGACATCAGGCTGACTCACCTGTAGCTCCCTGGCTCATCCCTTGGCCTGCTTTTATGTAACGGTACCACATGGGCCATTCTGCAGTCCTGAGGCAGCTGCCCATTTCCAGGGAGGTGCTGTAGAGGTCCTCCAGTGGTTCCGCTAGAACCTCTGCCATCTCACGCAGCACTCTGGGGTGGATACTATCTGGTTCCGGCACTTTATTCACCTTCAGTGCCCTTAGCCCTTCCAAGACTCAGCTACCCTGCCATCCGTTAACTCACACCCCCATCCCCCCGACCAGGGTAGTAATGGACCCCCTGTTCCCTTGTGAACACTGAGCAGAAGTACTCATTTAGTGCTTCAACTTGTTCCTTTCCCTTTTCTACCCATTCATTCCCCCATTTTATCCTCACCATACTGTTACTGTACTTCCTTTTCTCACTCACATATCTAAACAAGTCTTTCTTCCCTCCTTTAATTCCCTGCACTAATCTGAGTTGCCTAGTGGCTTTCATACCCTTTACTCTCTTGGTTACCTCCTTGGACCATTTGGTGTACTCTTCCCTGTCCTCCCCCCTTCCCCATCCTTCTGAACCTCTGGCACACCACTCTTTTTGCTTTCACCCCCTCTATCACCTTCCTGTTCAGCCAGCATGGTCTCTTTGCCTTAGTCTTCTTACTCTGTAGCCTGGTGCATGTTTCCGTCACCTCTATGATTCCTTGCTTCATTATGTCCCACTTTTGTACTATTCCCATGCCCCGCTTTATTCTTTCGAGTCTCCCCTTCAGCAATTCCCCCATTTTCCCAAAGTCCACCTTCCTGAAATCCACCACCTTTGTTGCAGATCTCTCTGGCTCCTTGCTCATTATGATGCTAAGCCACACTGTTAGATGATCACTGTCAGCTAATGGATCCTCCACCCTTCCCTCACTGTCTCACTGTTAGATAGTACCAGGTCCAGCATGTTCCCTAGTCTTGTGGGTTCGGCAACCAGCTGTATCAGGAACCCCTTTTGGAATGCATCCAGAAGGACCCTCTCCTAGGCACTGGAGGTGACCGGCACTGTCCAGTCCTCCCCTGGCAGGTTGAAATCCCCCACTATGACCACCTTCCCCCTCCTACATACCCTACTGATTTGTTCCACCAGTTCCCTGTCCCTTTCCACTGTCTGGGATGGCAACCAATACACCACCCTAAACCTCAGCTTCCTTCCACTGGAGTCCAGGAGCTGTAACCACATTGCCTCCATATCCCTCTCTTCCTTTTCGTCCATTGTACATTTGATCCCCTCCCACATGTAGATAGCCAACCCCTTCCTTCCCTTCCCCATGGTCCTTTCTGTATAGTTTGAACCCTGGGATTGCCAGGTCCCAGTTCTGGTGCTCTGTGGCCCACGTTTCTGTGGTGGCCATGATGTCTACCCTCCCTATAGTCAAGAGTGCCTGAAGCTCCGTGCTTTGTTACCAAGGCTTCTCGTATTCACCCGAGACCACCCTTCACCCTGTCAGCCTTCCCTCCTTTTCCAGATCCCCCTTCCCGCCTTGCCCCTTCTGGACTAAATCCCCAAGTATTTTCTTACTAGCTTGGGGGTTAGGCTCACCCAGTCCCTGGGTACTCTGCCCATAGTTGGACCCCCTGCCAACCCGAGCTAGGTTAAATTCACTTTTGTTGCTATATATTCCTGTAGCTTCTGCTTTAATACCCCCTTTCCCTCCCGACTTAGGTGCAGCGTATATATAAACTTGTTAGCGGGTTTACTGCTTACTTGCAGTGGGGTAAACATCAGAGATACTTAGACTGATGTGTACATCAAGGTCTGACTAGACTGCACACTGTTAGAAGAGGTGGATGGGCATGACAATGGGAAAAATAGCAACTGACAGGCCAGAATGACACCCCCCAGTTTCTGCAGGCTCTATATCTTTGAGAAGTACCATAATGCTAGCAACATCACCCACCATCTCAGGGACTAAACTTGGACCTTCAGTACAGTCACAGATTCCCTCCATGGGGCTGGGGAGGCTGGAGGGGAAGGGTAATCTTCCCCATCTCCCCCTTCCAGAAACTCTCATCTGCCATGGTAACCCCCCCCCCCACCAAGACTCTTTACCAGTTTGGTGGTCTGGAGTTCTGTCAGTTGTGCAGGGAGTATAAAAGCTGGGGACTGATATTCAAATGTTTGCTCGGGTGCAGATCCTAGTTTGCCTGTGCTAAACTAAATGCAGGCAGAAATTCAGCATGCAGTGGACCTTGTGGTGGCTGGTTTGCCTTTTGTCACTTCTCTATAGGTCAGGAAGAGCTGAGTATTGTCCTGCCTGTGGCTCTTTGTGTGGTGCAGGTAGCAGCCGGCTCTCTTAACATTCAGGCCACACAATCCACATTCCCCTGAAGTGGAATGGTCAGTGATAAAGACTGGCAGTGTCATGGACTGATTGAGGTGGAAGCCAGATACCACTTTAGGAAGAAACTTCTTGTAAGTCCCAAGGACAGCTTTGTCCCTATGGAATACAATGTAGTCAGGCTCTATGGATAAAGGCTGGAGCTCATTAGTCCTCCTGGCAGAGGTAATAGCCACCAGGAACACTGTTTTTCAGGTAACATTCTTAAGATCTGCCAAGGAGATGTGCTTGAAAGGAGGCTGTATGAGCTGAGCAATATATATATTAAGGTCCAATACTGGCATGGGATCCCTATGCAGGGTTGCAGGTGCAGAAGACCCTTGAAAAACTTTATGAATACTGGATTTGAAGCCAGGGATGAGGCCCTTCCTGCTGACAAATCAGCAGAGACAGCTGCCAAGTGCACTTTGGCAGTGGATGGTCTTAGACCAAGGGAATAAAGGTGAGTCAGGTAATCCAGTACAACTGGCAAGCCTACCTGACTGTGCTCTATAGCTCTGTTCTGGCACCATGGGGAAAACCTCTTCCACTTAGATGTGTAAGTTTTTCTGGTGGAAGGCTTTCTAGAGACTCTGAGGATCTCCATGACTCCTTCTGAGAGGTGTAAGTTAGCATACAGATGTAGAAGTGGGTAGCCATCTGGGAACTAGCGACCATCGAACAGTATGGTTCACGATAAACACAGCAGTAGAGTCAAGCCATATAAAGGCAAAAGTACTGGACTTTAAGAGGGCTGACTTTGCCAAAATGGGTGCGTGCCTACAGAATGCACTAGCAAATGGGCAGGAAGGAGGGGTGGAAGAACAATGGGGAATAATCAAAACTGTCATCACAGTGGCAACTAGCCTTTGTGTGAAGCAAATAAACAAAACAAAATGATGTAAGAAACCACTGTGGTTCTCAAAGGAGGTGGCAGTGAAGGTTCGAGAGAAAAAGAAAGCATTCAAGAAATATAAACAATCACAGAAGGAGCAGGACAGAGAATTGTATCAGTTAAAGCTAAAGGAAACTGGGAAAGCAGTCAGAACAGCAAAGGCCCAAGCCAAGGAAAAGACATCCAACTCAGTTAAGAAGGGGGATAAAACCTTTTATAGGTACATCAGGGAGCGAAGGAAGACCAAGGGAGGGAGGGATAGTGAGGCTTAATAAAGGAGAGGGGAGATGGCAGAGGGTGACTGTGAAAAGGCAGATATGCTAAACAAAGATTTTTGCTCAGTATTCACAAATGAAGAGGGGGAGGTACATAAACCAAACAATAGAAACACTCTGGATACAGAAGTTGATACCAGCCCATTTACAGAAGAAAGGGTTCTGAAAGAACTCTTAGAACTGAAGGTGGACAAAGCAATGGGGCCTGATGGGATTCATCCCAGAATTCTAAAAGAACTAAGGGTAGAACTAGTGACACCACTGACTACTCTCTTTAACAAATCATGGGAGGATGGGGTGATACCTGAAGACTGGAGGAGGGCAGATGTGATTCCACTTCACAAATGTGTCAGCAGGGCAGAAGCAGGAAATTACAGACCTGTCAATTTAACCTTAGTGATAGAGAAATTAATGGAATCACTTCTGAAGGAAAGAATTGTCGAGTACCAAGAGACAAGAGCAGCACAGGACCCAAGGCAGCATGGATTCACAGCGGGAAGGTCATGTCAGATGAATCTAATAGATTTTTTTGACTGGGTGACCAAAGTAGTAGATCAGGGAAGGGCTGTGGACATGGCCTACCTACACTTTAGCAAGAAATTTGACACAGTCCCACACAAAAATTAATATACAAGTTGGCTAGACTGAGGGTGGGTCCCAAGATTGTAGCCTGGGTAAAGAATTGGCTGGAGAACAGGACACAGAGGGTAATAGTAAATGGAGTTCACTCTGAAGAAAGGGGGGTTACTAGTTGGGTACCGCAGGGTTCAGTATTAGGACCGGTCCTCTTCAATGTCTTTATAAGCAACATTTTATTTTTATCTTTTATTTTATATTGCAATCAGTTTACAACCTTTGAGCCAGAGGCTCATTTCCAAAGGTAACTCGTCAGGTGTGGTCAAAAGAGAAGAGAACATAATACATAAAGATGCAGGCATACATGGATCCAGGGTATAGGTTACATAGTTTGCATTATAAGGTGCAGATTCAGGTATTGTAGACAAAAAGATTGGTTGCAGAGTGTAGCAGCATAAATGTATGACACTTGCAAAAAGAAACAGTCATAACAAGTTCCATGGTATTAGTTACAGAGTTAGCAGAACATGCGACCAGGACAACACAGCAGATAGTTTGATTTGGTTACAGTAGTGCATACTAGTAGGACAATTTGCAAGCAGTATATTAGATTCTATCATACATGGTACGTGCTCTTGAAAACTGAGAGAAGGTGCAGGCAGTCGGATATGGCAGTAATGTCAAGGTGGTAGGATTAAGGCGGCACGGAGAGGGTGCAGCCCAGTGGGCATTGTCAGGCAAGGGCGCCAGGCCACCCGCTATGCACAGGTGCAGCAGCGTGTTGAATAGCTCACTTTCGAGCGCAGTTTTGAATTTGGAGATAGTGGGCATTTCTGAGATGGAGAGAGAGAGAGAGAGCGTGTTGTACCAAGAAGGGGCTCCATGGCGGAAAGACCTCTGTCCATGTGAGGACCTAGATCGAGGAACCAGGAAGGTGGCCTTGCAGGAGGTCCGAGTACTGACTAAGGGTTGGGCTAGGAGGAGGGAGGGAGGCTGTCAGCCCGAGTGGTGAAAGTCCTAGCAGGGTTTTTTTAGCTATAAGGCAAGTTTGATATTGTAGCCGTTCGTTAAGGTTTAGTACTGTTGCCATGTCATAAAAGCTGGCACGATGTGTGAGCCTAGGGACCCCTGTGATTAGCCTCGCATGCCTTATTTAGGACGAGTATGATTTTGTTTAGGCAGTCGTGTTGGCAGCACCGTAGACAGGTAGCCCATAGTCAACTAGGGATAATATAGAGGATGTAACTGCAAGCCAGAGGGCATCGGGGGAGACAGTTTTTGTCGAGGTATAAGATACCAAGCCGTATATTGGTAGCAGAGGCAAGTGCTTCGATGTGGGTGTGGTAGGTGAGGGCTGAGTCAAAGGAGACCCCTATGTACTTATGGGAGTAGACTTGCTACAGTTGCTGTTCGGAGTAGGAGAGGATACAGAGAGGGGAGTTGTATGCTTTGTTTTGGGGGTGGGCAAAGAGCATGGTTTTAGTTTTTTTAAGATTTAAGACCAGTCTATGCTCTTTAAACCAGGTTTCAGAGTCATTATAGGAACGTTGCAGGGAATCCTAGAGGGAGGTGGGGTTACAGTCGGTGGCGAAGATGACGGCGTCCTCTGCATACAGCAGAATTTTCCCAGTGCATGCACTGGGCAGGGTGTTAAGGTATAGCGAGAAGAGTAGGGGTCCCAGGATGGAGCCCTGTGGAACCCCAGAGAGGATAGGGACATGGATTGGAAAGTGTCCCACCAATATTGACACGTTGGGAGCATGCGGATAGGTAGCTGGACCACCAGGCAGTGGCCCAGTGGGCGGCCAGAGTGACAGAGGCTTTCAGCAGGAGGTGTGAGACCGTGTCAAAGGCCTTTGAGAGTGAGGAACACTGCCCGGCTGAGGAGCCAGTGTCCATGGAGGAGTGTGGAATGATGCTAATTCAACAAGAGCTGTGCTAGTACTGTGTCCTGCATGGAATCCGCGCTGTTCAGGCAGAGAATGTTGTGTTTGGTCAGGTATTCAGTGATTTGCATGGCAACCAGTTTTTCCAGGGCTTTGGAAAGGGGTGGGAGTATGGAGATAGGTCGGTAGTTTTCAGTTAAGGACCTGTCACCCTTTATGGATAGGGAGTAACAGTGGCAGTTTTCCATGTAGTGGGGAATTGTCCCAGGCAGAGGGATTTGTTGAGAAGGCTGGTGAGTGGGGTAAGGACCTGATCCAGTACCAGCCAGAGATTCTGTGGTCCAGGGAGTTGTCACTGGACTGTTGCCTTTAGTGCACGGGCCAGGGAAGTGCCCTTGGCTTCCTGGGCAGTTACCCTATATAGGTAGAAGCTAGGCATTGGAGGCAGGGGCAGGTTGGGGGTGGTTGGTCAAGCAGTTACTGGGGAGGATAGGGCTAAGGTCAGTAAAGGAGGTGTTGAGGAGGTTTGCAATGTCTGCAGGGTCTGTAATGGTGGTGTTGTCGTTTGTAATCTGGGATGGGAGAGGGAGCGGTGTTCCCATTCAATTGTTTGACATTATCCCAGAAAGTATGGGAGCACCCCCAGGAGGCAGTGAGGGTGTCCTGATAGTGGTCGGCCTTGCTTTCCTGATTGCCCATGTACTTATTCCGCGGCGCGTTGTGAGACCTGTCTGTCTGCTAGTCGCCCAGTTTCTATGGCACGTGCCAAGATTATCCCTGTGCCTGAGCAGCTGTAAAAGGAAGGAGTAATCCAGGGCAGGTTATGTTTTTGGTTTGGACGGCTGAGAGGGAGCAAAAGTCACAGGGCTTTACTAAAGGTTTGGGTAAAGAAGGCAAGGGCAGCATCTATATCAGGAGCGCGGTGAATGGGGGACCAGTCTTGCTGGTCAAGATATTGTTTAAGGTTTTTCAGACCACACGGTCTGAAACGCCGGCAGGGTGTGCACTGGGCAGTGGGTCGGGGTGAGGTGGCCATCCAGCATTGCAGAGGGACTGAAGGAAAAGTATGTCTCTTTGCAGACGACACAAAGATCTGCAACAGAGTTGATACACAAGGTGGGGTAGAAAGGATGAGAAGGGACTTGGCAAGGTTGGCAGAATGGTCAAATGTGTGGCAGCTTAGATTCAATGCTAAGAAGTGCAAGGTAATGCACCTGGGAAACAAAACCCAGGGGAAGAGTACACAATGGGGGCTGAGATACTAACAACAACAAAATGGAAAGAGACCTGGGGTACATATCAGATGACCTAAATGTGGGCCAGCAATGTGAGAGGCAGTAAGGAGGGTTGAGGATACTGGGATGTATAGGAGACATCACCAGTAGAAACAGGAAGTTGTTATCCTCTGTACAGACAGCTGGTGAGATCCCATCTGGAGTACTGTGTGCAGCTCTGGAGACCCAATCTCGGCAAACACATAGACAGAATGGAAGCAGTCCAGAGGAGAGCAACTAAAATGGTGCAGGGTCTGCACCAGAAGACATATGAGAGAGACTTAAGGAGCTTAATATATATAGCCTCGAGGAAAGGAGGGAGAGGAGGGACATGATAGAAACTTTCAAGTCCCTCAAGGGAATCAACAAAGTCCAAGAGGGTAGCATCTTTCAGAAAAAGAGGTGTGCAAAAACAAGGGGGCACAATTTAAAGATAGAGGTTGAGATAGAAGTTGTGGATGCATGGAACGGCCTTCTGGAGGAGGTTGTGGAGTCAAAAACAGTGGTGGAATTCAAGCATGCATGGGACAGTCATAAGGCAAATATAGGGGTGGGGTTGAAGAAGTAGGTAGTTGGTTAACTAGGATTTGCAGCAAACCATTAGATAGGAAATGGCAGACTAGGTGGGTCAAGCGGTTCTTATCGCCATCAAATTCTATGTTTCTATACTCTTAAGTTCTCAAGAGGCTTTGAGCCTGAGGGACTGGAGGTTGGGATATACAATCCTGCCCTGAGAGGATGTCAGTAGGTTGTGGCTCTTGGGGAGGCTGATTGGTTTGGCTTCTGACGGAAGAGAATCAGGGAGTACCAGGGTTGCCTGGCCCAGTCTGACCCAATTAGGATCATTGTTGCTGGCTGAGATCTGAGCTTGTTCAGCATCCTCAGCAACAGAGGAAAGGGAGAGAAGGCATACAGGAACTTCCTGTCCAATCCATCAGCAGTACATCCAGTGGATTGTGCCCTCACAGGAGGTCTGCAGCAGAACTGGGGTAGCTGATTGTTGTCTGGAGCTGCAAAAGATCCACTTCTGGAGTGCCTCATCTTTTGGAGACAATCTGCAGGACCTGCTTGTTGAATGACCACCCATGGTAGTTCTGTATCATTCTGCTGAGAGCATCTGCCAGGACCTGTCCTTCCCTGAAACGTGGATTGCGGATGAAGAGATCTCCAGGGAGTATGTCAGGCTTCACATTTTTTTGGCCTCTGTGCACAGTGGGGTTTGTACCTCCCTGTTTGTTTATGTAATACATAGTGATTGTGATGTCTGTCCTTATCTGAACCACTTGTCCCTTCAGTATGTTGATGAAGGCGAATGCCCAGGAACACTGCTGTGAGCTGCAGCAGATTTATGTGTAGCAATGATTACTGCATGAGCCATGTACCGTGAGCAGTGTGCTCCCCCAGATCTGATCCCCATCCCAGAAGGGAGGTATCTGTGGTTAGCACTAATGAGGGATTTACGTGCCTTATTTTTGACTACAGGATGTAGACTACAGTGCCGCTCCCAAATCCTCCCTAACTAGACTGGATACCTTTTACCACTCCTTCTGCCATTTTGCCCTGGACTGCCTTCCCAGTACCCACCATTGTCTCCTCTATCAGTCCCTGTCCCTACCAGCCCTGCAGAACAGGAGGCAAGTGCACTGCGCTAGTCTGGCAGCTAAACACTGGTCACAGTCCCTGTCTGCTTATCTCTCTGACATCTTCTTCTTCTGCCTCTTTCCCATTCCCTCAGGAACATCGACTCCTGGTCCTTAGCAGTCTCTCGCGTGTCTACCTCAGCAGGCCAGGCTGCCTTCTCCTATTGGCTGCCTAAATTATGGAACTCTCCCCCCCTCTACCATTCAGCCATCCCCTTCCCTTCTTATCTCAACAATCTCCTTAATGACCAACTGTCACCTCTTGCTCCTACGCCTAACCTTCTAGACACTGTACTAGCTGCTTGCACTTGCCCTGCTTAGACAGGCTACCTGAGACAGTGTTGATTTGTCATCTTAATGCTGGTATCCTGCTCACTACTGTAGTCGCTGCATCTAGTTGCCATTGTTATGTTTTCACTGTGTTAAAATGTACTGTATTTAATGTCCTGAACACTGTTACGTATCGAGTGGTACCACATACTACTTGCTGCTCTTTTACTTGCCCTATATGTTGCCTGGACAATCAGACAGCATGGATTAGATCAGGGAAATCGTGTCAGGCAAACCTTGTAGAGTTCTATGACTGGGTGATGAGTGCCTTGGACATGGGTAGATCAGTGGATGTCCCTCATTCTAGACTTCAGCAAGGTATTTGACTCTGTTCCTCATGGGGGCCTGATTGGATAAACTGGGGAGAAATGGGGTTGGGGAACCAGATGACAGGATGGATAGGCAATTGGCTCCAGGACCGGAGGATAGTTTCATCCCCAAGGAGGGTCGTTAGTGGGGTCCCACGAGGATCAGTCCTGGGGCCTCCTGTTCACGCCACCATCTCTGTCATGAGACAGGTATCAGGGAGTGATGAGTCTCATTGCGGATGACTCAAAACTGGAGGCGGTGATGGATGGGGAGGAGGGGAGAGTGTCCCTACAGGGGGATCTGGAGGCTCTGGAAAGATGGTCTAGAAAGTGGAAGCTGAGGTTCAATGCAGGGAAATGCAAGGTACTGCACCTGGGAGCCAGAAACCCAGGCCAAGTGTACACCCTGGGTGGGGAAATGCTACAAGTCTCGATGGCTGAGAGGGACCTGGGGTTGGTGGTGGATGTCAAGATGAACAACTCGGAGACTTGTAGGAGGGCAGCAGCCAAGACCAACAGGATGCTGGGATGTATCACTGGGGATCACCTCCAGAAAAGAGAAGTGATACTCCTCTGTATAACTACTGCTTAGTGAGACCGCATCTCGAGGTACTCGTGCAGTTTGGAGAGCCACACTTTAAGAGGACATTGAACTCCTGGAGAGGGTCCAGAGGAGGAACAACCAAAAATTATTGCAGGGCTTGGGGGAGAGGACTTATGGGAAGAGGCTCGAAGAGCTAAATATGTACACATTGGAAGAGAGAAGGGACTGGGGGGACATGATGGGGTCTTCAGGTACATGAAGGAGGAAAATAGGGAAGGAGCAGTCAGGGTGCTTCAAAGGAATGGGGGGGCAACTAGAGGGCATGGGTGGAAACTGGAGGGGGTAGATTCGAGGGAGAAAGGAGGAGGTGCTACTTCACTGAGAGGGTGGTGGAGCCATGGAATGCACTGCCCAGGGGGCTGGTGGAGGCACAGACAGTGGAGGGGTTCAAGAGGTGGGACAGGTACAGGGAAGGGTTCTGGAGGCAAAATCCATTGCAGCGAGAATATCCGGAACTGGGAAGGGAGAAGCCAGAGAGGGCGAGGGGGGCAGCAAGGTCAGCTCCCAGGGTGGGGGCTGACCAAAACAGCAGACACGAAAGACCGTTAGGCCTATTCTGCTGGCATTTTAGTATGTTAGTATATTGTCTACTCATGTATTTCCCAATGTTTCTCTCCCCCAGGACACAACTGGAAATGAGCAATTGTCTGTTCAGTATGTTTTCCTCATAAATCTTTTAAATAAATAAATGGTATGTCCTGCCTGAGGTTGTCCCTCTCCTGCCACCACTGTAGTGCCTGAAGGAGAGTTCCTGTGACTGACACCAGTTTTGACAATGAATCTCTTTTTTGATGCCAGTGTGACTTGAGATGGAAACTGAATGTCTCTCATCTTGAAACCTGGCCTAGCACTGTTGCTGCTGGAAGCTGCTATGTGGCCCAACAATCTGTAGAAAATGCCTTGCTGGCCGAGGGAGTGTAGTTTGAAGGCGCTGGCTAGCTGCACTAAGCGATCCACTCTTCCCTGTGGAAGGAATGCCCTGCCCTACAGTGTCCAGCTCAGCTCCTATGAACTCCAAAGAGTTGAACTGGCTCTAGCATTGACTTCTTCAGATTGACTAGGAACCCTAAGGATTGCAGAGTATCCTGTGTGACTATGAGCATCCCTGACTAGATGAGGAGGTTGACCCAAGCCGTTCTAGTCATCCAGGTAGGAGAACACTACCACCCCTTGCCTTCTTAGGTGTGCTATGACCACAGCCAAACACTTGGGGTGGAGGTCAGTCTGAAGGGCATTGCCCTGAACTGATACATACATGTGATAATGTAAAACTGTGTGAGAGGGAGGTTTTGTGAAGTTAGGAGGGAGATTGGCCTTTTAGGAGGGAGAATGCGTAAATGCACCATGCTGGCCATTAAGTAACGGGAAATATATGTGTGTGTGTGTATATATATATATATATATATATGTGTGTGTATATATATATATATATATATATATATATATATATATATATATATATATATATATATATATATATATACTGTATATACATAAGCTATAGTACATATATAAAATACACTTATTAATTTAATTACAACAAAACTATACAGGAATGAATACAAATTATAAAAATCCATACTGATACATCAATAATAAATACTTTCTAATTTCACAAACCCACTTGGTGGAATGTACAAGTAGTTCTTTCCTTCCAACCATCATTGTATTTTGCCCCTCACGGTGTGGTTCTGGTCTCCCTATTGGTGTGGCGGAAGGATCAGGGTCAGAGCACATGAGAGGAAATGAACCTGTGAGCTGCCTGAGCTCTTACATTTCAGCACTGTGGAGCTCAAAACAGCCAGGCACAGCTACTGCATATACATGCTGGTATCCTGCCGAAAACTCACACAGGCGTTGCAGTGTTTGCAAACGCTAGGCTGGCAGTTTAACTTATCTACAGCACCTCCTGTCCCCACAGCAAATGTAGACACATCAGTGCTGGCAGGCGCAAAGCAAACAGGCACCCACGGACTGGAACTTAGGGATAGAGGCCGTCAGAGGCAGCAAAGTAGCTGTGGCTGGCTGCTGAGATGTAAGCAGAGATCGGAGGTGATAACTGCTGATTGATTGACTATGTAAATTCGGAGATTTGCTTTCCTGTCAAGGGCGGGTGTAGTTAAAAGCAGGACTCTCCCGGGCAAATGGGAGAGATCACATGTATGCTGATAATGGACTGATGGCAATCTGAATCCGAGATATTTTCTGTAGGATTGCCTGATGGGAATGAAATAAGCATCCTTTAGGTCCAGAGATGCTAACCAATCTCCCTGCCTTAATGCTGAGAGGGATGGTTGCAGAAGCTTACAAATCTTAAACTTTGGTTTTGACAAATGTCTGTTGAATGATATGAGATCTGGTATGGGTCACCCTCCCCAATTTTCTTTATTGTGAGAAGTACCTTGAGTACAGGCCTTTTCACCTTTATGCCCAGGAACTGGTTCTACTGCCTTTGCAACAGAAGGTTGGATACTTCCTTCTCAAAACAAAGCTGTTTCTGATGGGGTAGAGGTCTGAAGACCCTTGTCCTCAACACATGAGCTTAAAACTTGAAGCAAGATTCTGTTCGACCTCCAGGACCCACTTGTCTGTGGTGATAGTTTGCCATTCCTGGAGATATTTAGCCAGCCTGCCCCCTACTGGTGTTGGGGAGGTGACGGCCCAAACAGACACCTCAGGGTATATGCTAGTTTAATCAACTGCCTGCACTGAGGGCAAGTGGAGAAAAAGAATCTGACAGGTGCAGGAGGTGCAACCTGGGACAGTGAGTTTGAAAACCGAGCTTGAGTCTAGCATTCCACTATTTGCGTAGGTTCTATTAACCGTTTTGGCTCCAGGGCAGTCCTATGGTGAGACCATACTACATTTGTCACAATACAGTAAGATTCCCTGGGGTTTGAATGCAGAATTATGCAAATTGTGGGTGGGTACATGAATATTCGTGCAGTCCGATATTCACAGTATTTGTTCCAAGCAAGGGCACTTTGCATGGTCCCCTTGCATGAAGAATATACTGCTCACCTAACCCTCGTCTAAATCTGGCACAGTCCTAGCGGTTGCCTATGGTAGTGCATTGATGCCACCCCATCCCAAGATAGTACTCCCTGGTGGCAAGTGGTGCCCCCTTCCTCTGAATCCAGTCTTGGTAATGAAGGATATAACCCTGTCGTTCAGTGGTCCCTCCCTTCCACCTGATCCCAGTCCCATTATAGGAAGATATATCCCTGGAATAACCCTCAGTTTGCCAATAGAAACATAGAAACATAGAATTTGACGGCAGATAAGGCCGCCCTCAGATAAGACAATGCCCCTCCAACAGCCACACTGCCCATAGTATGGCAGTAGCAAAGAAGTACTGTCCCCCTAAGAAAGCCCCGTTCCTGCAGCAGTGCCACCCCCCAGCCCATACCCATGATGTAGCTAGTGGCCCCTTTCACCCACAACACCTCACTCACCTCAGTCCCCTACCATTCCATCAGTGCCGATGGTCCAATGAATGAGAGTGCTTCATGCCTCACCACACACCACTGGCATCTATCTGTTCAAGGGAGCATGGCTTATTTATAAGGCATAGTGATGTACCTTGCCCTAATCATAGCTTGCCTCCCTGGTACAGATAAACAGGTGGCCATGGTGGTATGAGATGGGCTGCGGTAAACTTGTAGTCATCGATCTGTGGTATCGATGGACAGGTAGAGAGAACAGTGGATGGGTGTCTGTGCCAAGGGTTGGAAAGGGCCACTAGCCAACTGGAGTATACAGTAGGTTGAAGGGGTTGCTCACAGTTCAGGATGAGGCTTTGTTGGAGAATCAGGACTTCTTTACTTCTGCCATGCCAAGGTCAGTGTGACTGTCAGGAGAGAGCATTGGTAAACTGGGGGCAGGGTGGTTCCCAGGATGGGGATTGGGTATGGGGAGGGATCACTGGACACCATGGAAATTGTTTTCCTACATGGACTGGGAATGGGAGAGGGAAGGAAGGACCACTGGATGCCAGGATATATTTTTCTTGAATGGAATTGTGATTGGGTGGGGGGGAGACCACTGGACACCAGGATACAGCCATCTTTAATGGGACTGGGTTGGGAGGGAGGGTTTATGTCACTATTCCCAGAGACAACTCACTGCATTGGGGCAGTTGGGGGCTGTGCTGGGCAAAGCAGTCACACTTCCCATGCAGATGAGCCCGTAATGGAATGCAAATGACCCCTTTGTGCCTTGCATGCCTAATTGACTTATTTGCATGGGGACCTTTGAAAAGTGCAGATTTTTCCAAGATGCAAGCCATTGCAGGGCCCAGTTTCAGGAGTGCTCTTGGACAGTGCTCAGTGGCTTAGTGCCTGGACACAGTATCCCTGTATTCAGAGGGATAGCACCATGCACTATCCCTCTGAATATACATTATGCAGTTATTGTACCTGTGTATCATAAAGCTTACAGCACAAATGTTCTTGCTCCACTTTGGGCATTTTTGAATATTGGACCTCTGGTGTCTTCATTCTGTCCTCCGTTGGTCGATGGAATTGGAGCAACATGGCCCCACCCCAGACAGAGATCAGCCCTAGGGACTCTGAATCCTCCTTACCATGACAGCCCCTGAATGACCAGTCCATTCTAACACCAAAGTCATCGGTGTGGTACTGCTGCAGTATCCCACCACCCACCCACCCACTTTATTTTTTCAACCTCTACAAAAATTCTCTCAACTGACCCTAGCTAGTCAGTATTTTAATTCTGCATACTGACCTGTTTCCTCTTTTATATTTACAGCTCTGACAGGACATTGAGCAGGTGTAGGAGGACACTGACCACACGTATCAGATAAGTATTGTTTTTTGTTTACCCTACCTTGTTTGCAGTAGTTGGTTCGTAAAGAGCTGTAAATCCTTTGTGACCCCATTTGCTGTCCTTGTTTTACAGGTACGACTGTCTGTTCTTTTGAGATCCCCTTATCCCTGGCTCCACAGGAACCAGGTAAGAGATTTCTTATCTGTGTTAGGATGTTAACCTGTCAAAGTTCAACCCCAAGTTTTATGATACTAGGCTTTCACTTGTTGAGTGGTTGATGATGTAGGGTTTGCAATATCTCCACTATGCTGTTACTATTCCACTATCACAAAAGGAAGGAAGGAGTTGTACTGCAAAAAAACTACACTACTGAAGACATTAGGGGGCAAGAATGCAAAGCGTACAAAGTACATAAATAAAAACATTAGGGGTTTGAGTCTGATCTTGTTGGATGTGCCTTAATTATTTTTGGATCACTCTACCAGCAGGTTTTCCCCTACAATGTGGTCAGTGTGCTACCAGTGACACGCACAGGCCATTGTGATACCATGCTGCATGACCATTGTGTTACCACCAGCAAAAGGCATGGACTGAGACCATTGTATTACCACTGCAGGTGCACCCATTGTGCTACTGCTGACATGTGGTACCACAGTGGTCACAATGGTAGCGCAATGGAATTGAGACAAATCCATTGTGATACCAGTTCCAGTGGTATCACATATAGCAAATAGTGTATGGTTGCTCATACAACAAAGGCTATGTTGCTGTCGAGGGAATGTGACATCACACAGACCTCAGAAGCGAAAGCTCGAGAGGTCCGGCGATAAGGAATCACTTCCCGAGATGGCTATCTGCTGTTGTGTTGCTCTGTCATATGCTATTTTATATAGTATAATGGTTCCCAAACTGTGGGAGGACTGACTTTTGACAAGGTTCACATACCTTGTAATATTGTCCAGCACAAACATGGCGTAAGCCACTCCCCGGTCCATGCTGCAGTCGCCATCCAGTTCCAACACCGAAGATACGGTGCTTCACTGCTTCCTGCGGTCCTGCTCTCAGCAAAAGAAATATAAAAAAAACAACTGGCAAACTGATAGTTTGGGAACATGGAGCCGAGTATGGCAGTCCGTGTCCCAACTATCTGACTGAATGGCACCACCGACTGATCGTTAGACATCTCCGCCATTTTAGAGAGCATTTTTTGATCAGCTCTGTTTTCAGTCAATCATGTAGCAGCTCAAGGCTGAAAAGTTGTACTATTGATCTGACGTCAGAATGATAGTACAACAACTTTTTAACCTTTGAACTGTCCTACAACAACATTTGGAAAACCACTGTTTTCTATCTAGAATAAGCCCTAACTATACACAATGGTAGCACATAAATTGAGACAAATCCATTGTGATACCAATTGTAGTGGTATCACAGTGGTATCTGCCATTGTGCTACGACTGCACAAGTGTTTGCCCTGTGCTACCACTGTGTGTCGATGGTATCATGAGTGGACACAATGGTGTCCACGAAGGTGGAACAAAACCACTGTGATACCAGCAAACTGTGGTATCACAGTGGTGCACATTGTTACCACTGTGGTACCAGCAGAGATGGTATTACCAGTGAACTACCACTATCTGCATGGTATCATGATGGTTACAATGGTATCACGATGGAACTGAAACAAATCCACTGTGATACCATTTATGAAACCCATAATGGTAATACACAGAAATTTGTAGTGGTAGTGCAGTGGCAAAGAAAAGGTATTACAGTGGTACTCCAAAGAGTACTGTAACCTGAATAGGATTGTTACATTCTCATGGTGCTTCATGACAGCAGAGTTTGTGTGTAACCTAGGATGAAGACAACCACTTTTAATGTGAACAGTTATTTGAGAAGATTGTACAACACCAAAAGGAAACAGTCAGTGTAAAGTAACACTGGAAAGAGGTTTTCATTCAGACCCCTACCCCCCAAAACAGAGTGTAATTGTCCCCATGTTCCACCTCCTGATGCTCTGAGAGAAGACCCACAGGTTCCACTTGTCCGTCAGCTATGGGGCGGGTGCTCTGCAGATTGAAACACTCTAGCTTCCTGGGTGACCATAGAAGAACAGACACTGATGGCAGAAAAAAGCTGACTGGCCCATCTAATCTGCCTGGCCTTCCTATAGTATGATGCAAAAGAGCTCTGTTTACCCACCCTCCACATGCGCACTCAGCAAGAGACCAAAGGTGCCCTCGGAACAAACCTGGTTCCAACTGGGTCGGATATTCTTTGACATTATGACATAGAGACAAGAGCAGTCTGATAATGCGGTTGCCAAGAGAAGATGCCCACTATGCTGGCACCTTGGATTCATGTCCCTACCTAGCAGCAGCTTGATGGGAGGACTGAGAAACCCATGGATGGTGGTAAGCCCGCCACAACTGCTGTTGGTAACTACTGAGATATGAGGCACATTTTGGAAACTGTGGGTGATCCAGGACTGCCTGCCTAAAGAGACCAGATAAGGAGAAACATTGGTGGAAGATGGACTGGCCGGACACGCGACTTTGGCATGTCGACCAGTGCTGCTCTGCTATCTTGGGGCAGGGTCTGTCTCTCTGCACCTCACCTGATCATCATGCCTCAGCCATGGTGTCCCTGCAAAGTTTAGAGGAGGTAGAGTGGAGTCCCAGGATAGTAGAGTAGGTTACTCTCTTAAGAAGTGGCGGGCTAAGAACCTCATAGATTATAGGCATAACAATCGCAACCTATCTGGCAATTATATAGGCCAAGTTGAGGAAATGATCGAGCATAAACAAGTCAACACCTTACTTTCTATCTGGCGGTTGTAGGCCGGGTCATAGTGATAGAGCATAAACAAGTCAACACAGTTAATTTCTATCTGGCAGTTGGGAGAAGGGGTGGCGTCATGTCGAACAGGGATCTGCTTAACGTGAGGAGGGCACAGTGGATGAGCAGAGTTGTGAAAAGTAAAGAGAAAAAGTGTGGCCTTTAGGAGATACAGGAAATCAGGGAGGGGAGGATCGGGAGGGTACCTGCAGGGTCAAGAGAAGTGACAAGGGCAGTTAGGGCAGCAAAAGTCACTAAAACTCAAGCTGGTGCAATTAGCTTCTTTGAAAGCTGTGTCACTAAGACAGTAGATGGGCGCCAAGCAATAGACATCCTCTGTCTTGATTTAAGCAAGACGTGACTCTGTGCCTCACAAGGTTGATCAGGAAGTTTGGTGGATCTTGGAGTTTGGAAAAAGATGGTCAGATGGGTGGAAAACTGGCTGAGGACAGAACCCAGGGTGATGGTGGAGAGAGTTATCACACCAGAGGTAACCAGTGGGGTCCCACAGGGGTGTGTGTGCTGGGGCGGGTGTTCAATGTCTTCATCAATGACATGTGGATGGCATTAAAGGCAAAATGTGTCACTACTTGAGATGACACCAAGCTCTATTGGAGAGTGGACACAGCTGAATGGATAAGGGACCTGAAGAAGATCTGGAGAAAAGCTGGGGAAGTGGTCCAGATCTGGCAGCAACTTCAATATGAGAAATGCAAAGTTATGCATATTGGAGCCAAGAATACCAAGTTGGTATTACCTGGGTGAGTCAGTATCTGCATCAGGAGGGAGGAAAAAGACCTGGGAGTGGCGATCACTAGTGACCTGAAGCACTCTACAGTGCAAGAAAGCAGGAGCAAAGACAAACAAGATGCTGGGATGCATAGCTAGGGGAATCAGTAGTAGGAGAAGAGGTTATACTGCTCTTGTACAGGTCACCAGTGAGCCACATCTAGGTAGGGAGTTCAGTACTGGTGCCCACACTCAAAAGGACATTAACCTGCTGGAGAAGGTACAGAGGGGAGGGCTACAAAGATGATAGTCAGTCAGCAGGGAAAAACATACGAGGAGGTTGAGGCACTGAACATATACTCCCTGGAAGACAGGAGAAGAGATGGAGGGACAAGATTGGGACATTCAAGTACTTGAAAGGGATAAATAAAGGTTGATAAGGGATGTCTTTAAAGCGGTGGCAAACCAATATCACAAAGCCGGCACAGTGTTAAGCTGGAGGGTGGGAGGTTTGGGAGGGAGGTCAGGAAGCACTTCTTCACGAGAAGGTGGTGGATACTTGGAATCGCTGCGGAAGAGGTCATCTCATTGAGGCAGTGAGCAGCTTTAAAGAGGCTGGGATAGGCAAGGGGAAGGTAAAATTATGGGTAAGGAGGATATGAGGAGTGGGAGGGAGGCAGGGAACATTGAAGCAAGCTGTGGACCCTACAACTACAAGCAGACTCGATGGACCAAATGGCCGTCTTCTGCTGGCTTCTTCATAATATTCGTATGTTCGTAAGGCATTAAGGAGGAGGAGAAAAACTTCTCCGAGGACATCAGGAAGAAAAGCAATGTAAAGAACAGATAGTAAGGAGTTAAGAAGGAAGGGATGGTCAGAAAGGGGAGAAAAGGCAGAGCACTCATGACTACTTCTGCTCGATGATTTAAGAAAGAGAGGAACTGCAACCTAAGAGGGTGGCGGGGCAGTAAAGACTAGGGAGGAGTCATGGACAGGGTGATCATGAAAGGTAGAGTGCTAGAGGGGTTGAAAGTACTGAGCGGTGGACAGGCACCAGGGCAGATGGTATTCACCCCAGGGCACTGAAAGACTATGAAATCTAGCCAGGCCCCTTGGCAGGTCTATTCAATGCCTCCTGAATTTGGGATGTGTACCCGACAATTGGAGGTTGTCTCATGTGATTTCCCCTGCAGAAGAGTAGATCCAAGGGTGAACTAGGGAACTATAAACCGGTGAGCCTCATGTCCATCGTGGGGAAACTAATGGAAACTATCCTGAAGGAGGGGCTGGTGTCTTTCTGGAATCCGAGGGGGTGCAAGACAATAGACAGCATGGCTTTGTAGTGGGCAGATCCTGCCAAACCAACCTTGTAGATTACTATGACTGGGCTATGACAAGGGCCATACAGTGGATGTCCTGTACCTGGACTTCAGCATGGCATTCGATTTGATGATGCATGGGAGACATAGAATACAAATTGAAGGGTCAGTAGCAAAAATGGAGGGATGAGTGACAAACTGGCTGCAGGGAAGACAGCAGAGGGTGGTAATGGAAAGAAAACTCTCATCCCGAGGGCAGTAATAATTAGGGGTTCCTCAGGGCTCAATAATGGGACCAGTGTTATTTAGGATATTTATAGCACACATTTCAGGGCATTAAAGTAAAGATCAGCCTGTTTGCCAGTGACACCAAGATAGGGTGGTGGTGAATGACATAGAGGATGGCTTGGGAGCTTGCAGGAGGATCAAAAACTGGAGACCTGCTCAGACACTTGGCAGCTGAGTTCAGTCCCAAAAAGTGACAGTGCTCCATTTTGTGCCAAAGAATCAGGAGAAACTACCAGCTGGAGGTGCAGCTAGGCGGAGACGAGAGAAGAATCTGGGAGTAGTTAACAGGATCAGTGAGCAACTCTGCACAATGTGGGAAAAGCGGCAGCAAGGGCCAACAAAATGCTGGGTTACACCACAAGGGAAGAACCTCGAGGAGGAAAGTAATTCTACTGCTATAGATCACTTGTTGAACCTCATAGCGAATACCATGCAGTATAGCGACTACCTGAAAAGGACATTAAAATTACTGGAATGGGTGCAGCACAATGCAGCTAAGATGATGCAGGGACTGGGAGATTTACCATATGAAAGAAGGCTTAGGGAGTTGAAGATGTACTCGCTTTAGCAGAGGAGGGACGGGGGGGACATGATCGAGACATTAAAGTGAGAGGGATAAAAAATACTGGTACGGATGGGCTCTTCAGGGTAAGGGTGTGGTACTAGGGGTCATGACATGAGATTTGGGGAGGTTCAGAAGGGATATGAGGAGGCACGGTTTATGGAGAGGGTGGTGGCGGAGGATGGGACGTATCTGCAGAGGTGGTAGCCTGTAGAACAGTGAGCTGATTCAAAACAGGCTGGGATATGAGCAGGAGGGTGGGAGGAGGGAGGGGCAGCTGCAGGGGCTGCTATTTGCAGAATCGAGCAGACTCGATAGACCAAAATGGCCTTTTCTGCTGGCAATTTCGTATGTTCATATGTTACGTAGTTATATAGGGCAGTGGTAATGATCTAGCATTAACAACCAAACACTTACTGTCTAAAGTTTAACAACTCAAATAGGGGTGAGGATGGAGCCCTTACAATTGTTAACAAAACAAGCTGATATTTAGGTTTTATTTCTGGGGGTGGGATGGGGCCCACCGGTGGGCCACACACCATTGTTTTTTCCCATACTTTTACAGCTTCTCCTGGAAGAGTGCTAAGAAACTGGCATAGTAGCATGCAGGGTGGTAAATATTCATATACACATGATAACCAAGGGTCCTTAGTCCTTCACTTATGATAGTTACCCAAGACAGGAGGACCTGAGGCAGACCCAAACGGTACCTGGATACCCCTGTTGGAGGAAGTAAAATAATCAAAACAGAGCTGAATTATATCTAGCCTACTGAGGGCACAGATGAGTCCTGATCCAGAAACAAGAAAATATCTGATGATGAGGGCAAAAGAAAGTAGACTTGGGATAATTGCCATACCTTTTCCAAGTTCTTTCTTGATTTCCTCCAGAAGAACATCAGAGTCAAAAACAAGATGACTGGCATCGCTTAAGAAAGTAGTAACTACTGATCCATTCTGAAATTTCTCTGTGTCTCCATTCTACACACACTGTCCAGGAACAGGAGACAGGACTGAGGCTGAGCCCAGACATTTACCTTAGGAATATCTTCTGGTAGGAATTCAATGCCAACTCTCTAGACCAAGCTGGGCACTGAGAAGGTCCTGTATCTTCTGAGAAAAGGGGCTCAAGATTGACCATAAAAAGGCAAGCCTAGGGGGGACATTTTCTCCAGAGACAAGAAAAACTGATGTGAATGCACTGACTCTTGAGTGTTGAGGAGGATGGTTGCTAGGGTGTGGGATAAACGACTCTTGACTGTTGAGGAGGCTGGTTGCTCGGGGTGGGATAAACAGCATGATGATACAAATGGGACTGTTCCACTATTCTGTACTGTGATGTCATGGGATGATGTCATAAACCTTGCTGTTGCTGAGAGAACACCTAAGACAGACAGAGAAGGATCTAGTGGTCTTGGGACTCCCTCAAACAATCACAAGTCATACAGTAAGGCACTGAGGATGCTGGGGTGTATAGAAAAGGGTGTTGATGGTAGGACAAGTGGCGTGATTGTGACCTGGGCGGATCCCTGGTGAGTCTCACCTGGCACTATGTCAGTTCTGGGTCCTCGCGTGAGAAAGGACCCTTTCAATTCGTTTCAAAGATTCATCAGGAATGACATACTGAGCTGGTAACAGCTTGTTTCCAGAAGGCCTTAATATAGCTAACATTGGAAGTCAGTCAGGACGCAGGGGGGCAGGACTGAAACAGAAGTTAAACAAAGTGAATAGCAAGGACCAGAGTCAGTAGGAGGCGTGATTGGGGGTTGGTGGGGACAAAGTCAAGAGAAATGTGGGAAGTTGTGCTTCACTGAGAGTGGTGAGACCACAAAACAGACTGCCTATGGGTAGTGTGGGCAACACCCACTGGGTTTAAACAGTTTGGACAAAGCAGGAACTCACAGTCCTGAGGAGGTGTGTAACATGTGTGTCAGGAGTGAGGAGAGAACCAGACCACCAGCATAGTAGATCGTGGAGTGAGGTAAATAGTACTTGATGGACCGACGTCTTTCTGCTGTCAGGTTTATGTTTCAAAAGCATACTAAGATGTATGCCTAAAGGACAAAGTAGTTGTAAACATAAATCATGCACAAACTTCTGTTTCAAAACAATAAAACTTGAATTTAAAATCAAATAGTTTTGGTGTGCAAAAAAAAAATAAAATTTGGAATAGGTTTTATGTATGTTATGTATTTGTGGTTTTACAGTTTTCTGTCAAAGAAAAGACATACTGAGGACAAAGCTTGGTTCAGGGTGTCTAGAATAATGGGAGGTTAATCCCCGACTTGTTCAGGGTCACAGTTTACAAGTGGTTGTAGAAAATCAAACCCTCGCCTACAGGATCTACAAGCTCTTTCACAGCTCATCTTGTGTTTCAGGGGTCTCCATATCCTGCAGTGGTCAAGCCCATTCTTCTCTAGCATTAGCCACCTCTTACTTGAAATGGCAATCTGCCTCCTTGGAGGTAATCTGTGAAACACATGAGCCTCTGTTCACACCTGGTTCATGTTTGTTTTTCTTGGAATAGGTTTTCCGTTTTACCTTGTTAATACCTTTCATCTATTTAAAGGTTTCTGCCCACTGTCCCCCCATTTTTCTCTGCTGAAGAGGACATCTGCAGGTGCCTTGGTCTAGTCTCATATTGTTCCTGGTGCAAAACCATGCCATTTTCATATCCCTCCACTGCACTGCCTTTTGTTAACAAAGATTAAATGGTTAAGCACAGTGCCACATGAAGGTAACTCCAGCAGGCAAGCTGCTGGGCACTCGACTACTGAAGTTACGTTGATGCGACACTGAACTGTCAGTCTGAGGCACAAAAGTGGTGTGTTAGGGATAATCGTGAGAAACTGCACACTTTCAGGGGTTTTCAACCTGAGGAGCTCACTACAGAGGAGACAATGGACAAGAAGAAAGTACAGGTTTAGGCTGCTAGGGCCCAGTGACAGGCGCAGTGCACCGGCTACAGGCTCACAACTAGGAGTGAGCCGGGTGGTCATATCAGGGGCAGGCTGGGCTGGGTGCCGCAGCAGCTCATGCTTCAGCCGGGAGCATTGATAGCAAGTGATTTGTGGCATGCTCACGAGACTACTCCGGCCATGGGGTGTGATGCATACCGTAAGGCTGACAGGGTTGTGCTCACTTGGAAGGTGGGGGGGCCAACAGAAAAGTGAAGAAAACCACAGCTGTCTGAATGAGACAGCCTGGGCTCTAGCTTCCCTCGGTCCTAGTACCTGTTGGGTCTGGATACAGTCAAATGGAGGACAAAAACTTGAGGAAGGATGGCCCTCCCCTGGAGCCACTTCCAGTGGCAGTGGGGTTAGGCGCAGGCCAGCAAGACGAAGCCTGGACAAATTTCTGCCTACCAAGAGAACCATGGGATCCTGGATTGGGGGGGCGGTATGGGACAAATTTTACTTTTATATACCTTGTGGAAGAGACAAAACAAACAAGAGGAAAAAAAAAATGGTTTGAGAACATACCCTCTAACAGTACTGTTTTGGCCAGTACAATATCAACTTTCTTACAGTGGTACCAGATCCTGACTAGTTGTTGATGTACACATTTTTGACCACCCATAAGATTAAATTTGTCTGTAAGCAGCGTTCTCACTTGCGGTCCTTGTTCCTGGCCACCTGACCTTCTAGTACGCACTGCACAGCTGCAGATGTCCTGTGTGCGAACCCATATGCAGATATTTGAGAGGGTGGCAGGACAGACAGCAATGTGTGACGGAATCACTCCGGGAGCAGGGCCTCTGTTTTTTTTTTAGCTTTTTTAGCACCAGTAGTAAATTTGTGGCAATTGAGATCAACGCGGAGGAGCAGGTCAGGGTCCTGGTCAATGAGCGATGATGAGAGAATGGGAGAGGTGGTGGTGGTTGCTGCAGCCAGAAGAGGACAGCTGTATTAATTGGAATGCCTGTCAAGACGAGGTTGTTGCCCTGTCACTGTAGCCTGTGACTGGGATCCCATTTGGTAAGGCATTCGCAATTCAAGATCTGGTCCAGAATATGTGGCACTTTACTTACTGAGATTCAGGCAACATTTGATGGAGTAGAGTGGGTTTAAAGTGTTTGTGTGAGACTTTACAGTTCTCTTTATAGTAAAGTTCTACTCCAGCATCCTTGTTGGATGTCGAAAATTACTTGGATGACGAACCTGCCCTGTCTGCAAGCCATACAGGTGCTTTGTCTTCCCCATTTCCATATTGGAACTGGAAGAGAGGCAATTAAGGGTTGGCATCGGACAAGTCCTGGGGCCTGATGGTTTCAACTTCCAACTTCTTACAAAATTTTCCATAAAGAACTAGCCCTTCTTAGCTAACATATATATGAATAATATACGCTGCAAGATATTTTAGATCCACGTTATTGGAAAGCCACTGTAGTATTACTTCTCAAGCTGGACAAACCGCCAAAGGACCCTGCCAGCTACGTCCCATTCTCTTCTAAATTGGGTGTTAAAATACTGACAAAAATTCTGGCCAACAGGGTCAAGAAGATCTGGACTCATTTGTTGGTCCTGAACAAACTTGACTTTGTGCAAGGGCAGTTCCTCGACCAATCATCTTAGAACCACTTTCACATATCTTTCATGCTGCTCAAGGTTCTCAGACCCCTATGGCTCTAATCTCATTAGATGTGGAAGAACTTTGATCAGAGTCAATTGGGACTTTCTCTGGGCCACACTTAAAAAATAGAGTTTCCCTGTTATGTTTATCAGATGGATACAGGTGGTGTACAGGCTCCTTCATAAAAAATTTATTGTAATAGGGTCTTTTCATCTTGGTTTTCTTTGTTTACTGGCACCAGACAAGGATGCCCACTATCCCTTTTCTTTTTAACATATTTAGAGCCTCTTCTTCTTCTCAATATTAAATGGGCTCCATATGTACAAAAGTTGCCCAGTGCACCAGCACACCTTTGTCAGTATACACGGACGATATTTTGCTCCATTTGGCGTATCCCGATACATCATTGGCTCATGCTTTACAAATTATTACACAGTATGGTCGGTTATCAAACTACAAGCTAAATCTTGCGAAACCAGAAATATTTCCCTTAAATGCGTTTACCCATAAAGCCAGTTTCTCCCAATTTGGGATGAAATGGTGTCCACATTTGATTAAATATTTGGGATTGCATCTCGCTAAAGACCCTGGGTTGCTCAGGAAACTTAATCTGGATGATTTAATGGTAAATATTCAACAGGACCTTCAAAGATGGGCCAAACTCCCTCTCTCGTTATGGGGCCAGATTAGTATCATTAAGATGAATGTCCTGCCCCGCCTTTTATACCCTTTAAATTTACTAAATTTGTGGCTCCCTTTATCCTATCTGCATCATTTTCACTCTACGCTATCTAAATTTATTTGGCAGGGTAAGTGTCCTAGACGCTCCTTCCTTAAGCTTAGTCTCCCCAAAGATTTGGGTGGACTGTGTCTGCCTAATTTTATTTTATTGGGCCAGCCATTTGTGAAGTTGGGGAGATGGTTTGCTGAGTTGGGGACAACGATTTCACTCCTATTAGCTCCGCATCGATAGACAGATTCTGGATTCGAATAACCTCAATTAAGCCTATTATTTTCTTTCTTTCAATTCGATTTTCTAATGATTTATTAGTACCTCGCTTAAAGTTCTTGCTCAATACTGGCACTTTTTGGTATTTCATGTAAAGGGACATGGAACAGCACCTTATTCTGAATCCTAATATTAGAATTGGTGGATTACCGATCCCATTAAATTGGCTTCCTCAGTTTCAAGAGTGCATTGATAGAAGGCCTCTTCTACATAGGCTACTTCTCTCTTCTCCAGAAATCATAGCAAATTTTAAAATACCTCAGAAGGATATATTTAAGTCTTTCAATTGAGACACCTGGTACTGAATAGCTTTGGTACGAGTTTAAGAAATCTCGATCAGGCCTCCTTCTTCAAATACAAAGATAATGTAAACAGACCCCATGTGATTTCAAGGATCTATTCCTTTCTACTAGGCCTTAAGTTCCCTAATTCCCTGGTGAGATTCCGTAGTTTGGACTTTTCTTCTACAAATACCACTTTTAACTGGACCCAAATTTGGAAGATCTGCAGATACCACACTCAGGACAGATTAAGGCTTATCCAATATTATATTTTAAATAATATGTACTATACTCTGGTTAAACTGGCTAAATTGAGTAGGCTTCCTGGTTCTAGTTGCACTAGATGCGGTTAGGCTGAAGGAAATCTGCTACATATTTTCTGGTACCGTGAGAAGGTAGCTCCTTTGTAGCAAACAATTCAGTCTAAACTTGATCCATTATTGGGTTTGGATAGGTTGTTTACTATAGAGGTATGTGTTCTGGGCATATATTCCAGTATTGATATCCTGGAGCGTAAATTCCACATGGCACTAATTTCAATGGTGGTTAAATTGGTACTTAAGCATTGGATGGACCAACTGACCATATCTTCACGTGGAATGGCTGAAGGATTTATCTGCTAGTTTCAAGACTGAAAGGCTGATTGCAGGTAGCGCAACTGTATGGGTTCATTTAATAAAAAATGGGGTAAACTATATGCCTATATATTTGCATGAATAATCTCATCAGATTTATCTCTGTATGTGCCTTGGCATTTCATTGGTACTGTACTAATTTTATTTATATTTCTCTTTCAGTTGGTTGTAATAAGGGTGAGGGCCACACTCAGAGGTGGGGAGGGTTAAGGGTGGGGGTTTGGTGGGTTGAAACTATATGGGAGGGGATTGAGGGGATTTGGGTATCCTACGTTTTCTTTATCTTGTTTTATGGTTTGAGGGCAGTACTCTGGATGTATATGGGGGGTTGTTTTATCTTGGACACGATGTAACCAGACAGATGTTTTGATGTATTTGTATTTTAAAACTTAATAAAGTGTTGAAATTTCAAAAAAATTAAAGTGTGTGTGTGTGGGGGTGGGGATGGGGGTGGGGGGTGACACAGCCATAGTGCTGTAGAGCTGTCTCAGACTCTGGGAGGAGACAGAGTTTTCTCCCACTGCAGCAGCGACTCCATTAGGGTTGACTGGCCAGACTTTTCAACATTGGGGGCCCCCTACACAGACTTAAGCACTGCAGCATCAGTGTACTCCCATCTAGGGGAGGGAGGGGACAGGGAACTTTTTTTGGGGGGGCAAGGGCAGCAAACCAGCCCTAACTTGCTCTGTTTGATAGCCCTTCATGTCCACCTTGGTGGCTGACATTCTTGTGGACCCAGTTCCTGGGCCAATCCCACACCCTACTATTTGATCCACACTGGAAGGGGTCAGGTTTCAGGGATGTCATCAGAATACCTAGTCCTGAGCCAGTCCAGTGGCACTGAGAGCTGAGGGTTGGACGCTTACTCTCACCACCTGCCAGTGATGTGTGTTTGGGAATGAGCATGGGATGCCGGAGTCCCAGCTGTGTAGGGAAGGCTGGGAGTGGACTGAGCAGCTGCTAGGCAGCTCTTTTCCCCAGGATAGGAGTGGTAGGCCTCTCCAGCTCTTGGCTGCCACTGAGTAGAGGTTCTGCGGTAGTATCAAGCATGGGGGGATTAAGCTCCAGATGTTAGGCCAGCTGGACAGATCGGGGCTGTCTCCGATGCCAGTGCACATGCACACCTCCACGTGCATGCACATCTGTGAATGGCTGGGTCTCTGAGGTTTAAGGGGAAGAAAATGTGGAAAACCTGACCCACCTCCCCAGCCTCAGCCCCTCCCTCGTGCACCTCTCTATCTGCCCTTTGCCTTGGTTAGTTTCCTCAAGCCTGGAAAAAGGCAGTTACTGTATCTCTGCCATCCTTAAAAGTGGTGACACCTCCTCCCGGGCAGCTATCAGCTGATCTCTGTTCTCACCCCCCCCCTCAAAAGCCCTGGAAAAAATAGTGGCAGACCAACTGTCCAAATATCTCACCTCCCACAATCTACTATGTAGGGGGCAGCATGGCTTCCAGCCAGGTCATAATATGACACAACCCTTGTGGAGTTCTCTAATTTCCTTCATGAAACCCTTTGACAAAGCCACCTTGCCAGAGCTGTCTTTATTGACCTCTCCAAGGCCTTTGATACGGTCTATCACCTTCTCCTTTTGACTCACTCCTTCAACGAAAGCTTTCCCAAAGTCCACTTGGTTGGATTCTCTAGTTACCTCTTCTCACGTTCACCAATATTAAAATATACAACACCCTCTCCGGCAGCCATCCTGTCTGCTCAGAGGTACCACAGAGCTTCATTCTGGGCCTCTTATCTCCAGTCTCTACCTGGAATGCCTACCCAACTCCTGCTCCAGCAAGGTTCTTCTATATATAAGATGGCGCTGTCTCTTTTCCTCCCACCCTGACCCCTCCTCTCTTCAGACCTCCACTCCAGTGCTCTTTCAGCCAAATCGAGAACTGGTTTATTGCCCTACAGGCTGGTTGTTGGTGAAAATCAGAATGTACCCAAAAATTAAATGTCCTCTCTTCCCAAACTGAATACCACTACTGTGAGGTCCCATTCTAGTAGTAACATTCAGTAGGGGAACATTCCTAATACAGAGGATTTACTACAGCATGAGGGTCCTGAACCAGGGCATTAGTTGTTCAAATTTGGGGTGTATCTGTTTTAAGATAATTCCAGATTGAATCTAAAAACCAGTGCACATTTGAGACCCAATATTGCAAACGTTTTTCCCTTGTGCAGATACTGGTTTGTGCACACAAATTGGGCTTTAGCGGAGTTTCTAATTTCCAGAAGCCTGGTTTGCAGCATGTGCAAACAGAGTCAGCGACTGAGCAAACTGTGGAGGGGATGCAATGCAACTGTGCGTCGAGGACCTAGATACTATTGTCCATTGGACCTTAGCCTCCTTATCTCCTCAATTCTCCCTCTGTTACGCTTTCACCACCATCGCCTAGATCTGTTGATTAACACCCCCCACCGCTTTTTCTTTACTTCCCTCTTTTTCTCTTTATCTTATCTCCTCCATTTCACTCTATTTTACACTTTCACCAACTTCCCCCTGTTCTGCTCAGATGATTCCCTTCACACTTTTTCTCTCATTTTTTATTGCTCTTCATTTTTTCTCTTTCACCCTGCACCACCCTTGTATCTTGCCTATTTAACTTCCTATTATCCCTTCCTTGTCCCACTCCATCACATTCTCGTTCTCACCTTCCTCTCTATCTGGTCCCCCAGGCTACTTTTCACTTATTTTTATGCCTTTTATATTAAAATATTGTCTGCCTGTTGTAATTAGCACACATTTTTGTATCCAATGTAACCCCTCTTGATTTATGTATATATTCCACCTTGATATATATATATATATATACTTGTTCCTGTTAAATGTGATCAGGACCTCCTTGTGAATGAGCCTGCTCAAGAGAGTTATTCCTACATATAATTTTAAACTTGAATAACAGCTCTGCAGCCAGTACCTGTAGCAATGCCGCCATCTCCCAAGAACCCCCCCCCTCCCATTCCCTGCCAATGATCCCTGGTCCCTGTTTCAGCATCTGCAACCAGCGGCTGCTATGGGGTGCGAACCAGAGAGTGCTCTGGTGTCACACAGTGGAGTATTCATTACCAGTCACAAAGAAATCTATCACCATGTACCACAGGTTGCGGTCAGGTCTCTGTGTCTAGAGCCCCACCCCCCAGCATGGCACTAAACATCCAACTACTCTCCCCACCCAATCCTCCCACACACTAGCCTCTCCTAGCAATGTCTTGTTTGTCTTCAATGTCTAATTAGACCAGCCCTAGGACACCAGACTTGTCTCTTCCACATAAGGGACCAATTTCTTCCACTCGGACCATGCCGAGACCCTTGAACTAGCATCCTCTAACTATACCTCCCTCTCTGTCCACCCTGACCAGCAATTGGAACCCAGACCAGTCTTCCACCTAAATCTCTGCTACCCATCCTGAACCATCCTGGGACTGCTGGGCTTGCCTGCCTCACCTATGCCTATGGTAACCCCAAAGAGACTAGTCCTGGGATGACTGGAATGGCCTCCATGTCTATGTTTCAATTGTACAGCCACTTGGACCAGCCCTGGGAGCACTGGATCGAGCTCCACCACCTACATTCTCCATGTTCCTCAATCTGGATCATTGTTGGGATCAAGGACTAACTTTCTAACAACCTCTCCCTTTACCCACCTAGACTATCCCAGGAAACCATACTGCTGTCCCTACCTATGTCACCATGTTCCTTCACCCACACCAATCCCTTGGACCACCAGACTAGTCTTCCACATCTATGACTTCACTGCCCTGCCCACCCAGCCTTGCCCCTTTTCCCACCAATGTCCCCAAAGTTCCTCTCCTGCACCAGCCCTATGACCACTATGTGGGACTTTTCACATTTAAATCTCTTGTCTTCCCACCCAGACATGTTCAAGGTTTAATGCCAGCAAGTCTGTTTACTGAGTCCAGAAAAGCCACATTGCTTAACCCAGCACTTTGCAAATGAAAATGTGGTGCATCGTTAGGGGCGGAGTTACAGAGTTGATACCATGAATTTGTTTAGAAGACTTAAAGAAACAAGTACAAAAATCACCCTAGTGCAACAATAGTTAAACATCAAACTACAAATGCAGATACATATGGCTATATATATATATATATATATATATATATATATATATATATGGGAGGCAGTATAACTCAGTGGTTTAAGGCTCTGAGCTGCAAATCTGGTGACATCCAGCAGACCAGTCCTGGGTTTGGACCACACAGCTTCCACCTGCATACCGTGTGACCCTGAGCAAGTTGCTTAACCTTCCTGTGCTCCCAGGTGGCACCTGTAAAAAAGCTTTCAGCTTAGTGTGCTACTCCTGGTTAAATAACTAAAAAAATAAATATATGAAATACAAAAGGTGCTCCTCCACATACCCAATATATGCAAAAAGCAATACATCCCAGATCAACTGCCAGTTCTATAGCAAATAACAAAAAGTAGCTGAAGGGAGGAGGGACATATTTTGTCTGCACAGTGAGCCATTTGATGGCACCAGTATTTGTAAGCTATGTTTGGGTTGCTGTCAATCACTGTCACTGGGCCATACTGTATACGGTATTTGCTCACTGAGAGCTCAGTCGGTAGCCAGTTGCACTGGTGAGAGAAGCCCGGCTGTGCTGCTAAACCAGCTGAGGAGAATAAGGTGGTGGGTCAGCACTTGCAGAAGGGGACCATTAGACTACCAGGATTTTGAGTTTTACAATGGTTTCAACCCTCGGACAAGGGAGGAAGGACTGCTAGACTACCAGGATGGTTTGATATTACAACTGGGATGGGGATCAGACAACAGGGAGGGGGGTGGAGTGCACTGACTAGGGATCCTTCAGTTTTTTATCCACAAGGATGGCTGTCAGACATTGGGGTGGAGAGAAGTACTGGACTAACAGCGATCTCTTTTTGTCACCACAGGGATGGCAGTCAGACAATACAAGGGAGGAAGAAACATTAGACTAATAGGGGATCTCTTTTTGTCACCATGCAGATGGCGAATGGAAACTGGAGCGGGAGAAAGGAGATCACTATTACTAATACAGGGTCGATGACTGGAGACCAGGTAGGGCCACCACACTATGGAAAAGATCACTTTTATTAATACAGGGTCAGCGATCGGAGACTGATTGGGGGAACGAACACTACGCTATGGAAAAGATCACAATTATTAATACAGGGTCAGCAGTCAGAGACCAGGGAGTAGGAGGGACACTACATTATGGAAAAGATTACCGTTATTAATACAGTGTTGGTAATCAGGGACCGGAGGGGACACTACACTATTGAAAAGATCACTATTATTAATACAGATATGTCGATCGTGGACCGGGTGGGGGAGGGATACTACACTATGGAAAGAATCACTAAATTAATACAGGGTGATAACTTGGAGACTGGTGAAGAGAGGACACTAAGCTGTGGAAAACATTCAATTTCTACACCAGGACAGTGATCGGGTAGGGTGGGTACACCACGGGGACTGCAGCTGCGTGGAGTTTGGGCAGGTGGGGGCTAAACTAAGCCACCCACAGACCATGTAAATGATCTTACAATAGGCATACTATTGGGCACTAGTGTCTTGCATGCCCAATGGGCACATTGCATGTGTAACCTACAAATGGGGGTTCTAGAAAGTCTTCCTTGCAAGCACTAAATGCCCACTGCCAGGCTAGTGTTGTGTGTCCTAGCGATTTAAAGTGTTTGCATGTAGTGCCTGTTAGCCTTCATGTCTGTCTCTTTAGAGCTGCCCATCTTTGTGTGTAAATTACATCTGGTTAGGGACCGAGATAGTTTCAGACTCAGTCCTGCCCAGGCTGCAGTGTTATCACTCCATTTTGCCATCTCTATTTGCGCAGAGGGAGCCCTGCTAGGAACTATGACTGTTTACTGTTTCCCTGTTTTAATAATAATAATGTTGTAGTTTGTCTAACCTGCCTTCCTTTGCAGCATGGACATTTCAGTATTGCCCCACCATTTTGGTTCTGGACTGCCTATTAGGACCAATCAGTATTTTTGGGGACTCTAAAATGGTGTCTGTCCCAAGGGGTCTTGTGGGAGCAAATTTCTGTAGAAGGTGTAGTTTTGCACTTTAGGCGCCTAAATGGACCTGGAGGGGCCTGGCTTTGACAGACTGATGGATCAACCAACTGGAACCTTTGGACCGAAGGAAATTCCCAAACTGCCTGCTGCAGTGTTTCAGTCTGGAGTTAGAGTCTGAAGGTAAACAGCTCAGTGATTCGAGCAGCTGCCCCTGGGTATTAGCATGGGAAATCAGTGGAAAGGCACAAGTTAGGCCTGTCTGCCTGCTGTCCCTCGAGAGAAATTTTTAAAGGAAGCAGTAACGGACTGTATCTGAAATCAGATGCGATAAAGCCACTGGTGTGACCAGCCTTGAACCTGAAGAAGACCAAAGATTTTCTGTACACGATTGGATTGTCAGGACACCCTTTCACCACAGAACTCCCGGTTTGCTCAGAGACACTGATATTGCTGCTGGACTGCTATCCTTTTTGTGGTATGGTGATTGCTACTATAAGTAATGTGCATGTATGCTGTTGATAGTCGTGATTTATTTCCCCACTATTATTAATTGTGCACGCTTGCTGGAAGCTGCATCCAGCCTTCAGACTGATTTCGAACTGTCTTACCTGACCTGGGCCTTGCCACATGGCCCAGCTAGCTACTTCCAGCCACAGAACACCATCGACTCGAGGACCTGCCTGGGGATCAGCCCCTGCTCAACATCACAAACAGGAACAACACCATGGTGAATCATGTGGGCCTCTTCTCCTCTAAGCAAACCAGCAAGTCATCCTGCACTCTGCATTTCGTCCATTCTGTGTCCTGTACTGGGTAGCATGAGTAAACACCAGGGTAGCTCCCGCAACAACAGCTCAATCAAGGTGTATCATCTGATTTAACTGTTTTGCCTAATCTTCATGAACTAAGCCTCCTGGCTCCAGATTACAAATTGTGTGTGCTTTGTATAAGCCTTTTGTTTTCATCACAGGGCCCCAACCAGCTGCGATGCCAGCCTACCCTGGGCAACATTCCAGGCTAGCCCACCTCACTGCCAGCTGGGTACCCAGAGTGTGTGACTGTGCCAGGACTAAATGTGCACGCATAATTGCCTGATTAGATCAGTTTTACAATCAATTAATCAATCTGATTACGCCCATCCCTTGTTCAATTCCCCTGAATAAATCAGATCTAACTCTTTTTGCATTTTATCTGTCTGTGGTTCCAGTTTGTACCAAAAGCACTGCACCGTTGTAATTTGCTGTGCCTAACCTTGTTTCACAGGGGGGCTCCATGGTTGAACTGGTGGAACCAGCCCTGGTGGTAAATGCAAACAGTGTGGGAATTTGTATGCTGAATAGGAGCTACTGTGAAAGTGTTTATTGCATATTGTCTAGGCCGCTCGAGAGGAAAGAAGGGGGTTACAGTGTCCAGGAGGGCTGTACCCAGGTTAGCCTTGTTACTAATAACCCTGTTCTCCGGGTGGAGGCACCCATTTCAGTATCCAGGCCCCTTAACCTGCAAGTAGCCAAGCAGGCAGGGGTATTAGCCTTTGGGATAGCGCCACCTAGGGGTTACACATGTCTCCTTTTGTGAATAGGGAGCTTAACATGTAGCTACTGCTGGCAGCTCATTCTCAAGACTGACTGTTGGATGCAGGCAGCTACTAAGGTTCCCAGTGTTTTCCAGAGTTGGCCCTGCAGCCAGTTGCACCTACTCCACATTCGGATAGGCGGTACACCATCCAGTTGTGAATATACATTTTGGTCATTGCACATTCGCAAGGTATGGGGCAAACTTTTACGCTGTAGTTTGTCCTTTTTTGTAAATCCTGTCCAAGATTTTTAATCACTGAGATTAAAGATCATTAAAATAAGGAAAATATACAAATATACAATGAAATAAGGTTGTTTTCCTTGACAAGATAAAATATGATACTTTGTCTTGATATAAGCCTTGATATATAGGGTGGATGGGATAGGGTAAGTAGGAGGGTCAAGGGAGGGGAGAGAGGGGCAGCTGCAGTATAAGGGTTGCTACCTGCACATTCGAGCAGACTCGATAGATCATAAAGCCTTTATCTGCTGGCAAATCTGTATGTTTTATATATAACACAGTTCTCAGCAGGAAGGCCATGTCAAATGACTCATGATAGATTTTTATGTTTGTCTTTGCGTGTGCAAGAAATGTGATCTGATAACTTTAGAATAGCAGGTTTGGGAAGCGGTCATGTTGTAGCCAGTGGTGCCACTGCTTTTTGGGACTGGGCTCCATTGCACAGATGGTGCCGCTGTTACGGCAGCAGTGCAAAACATGCCACCAACAAAAAATGTTTTATCCGCTGCAATGGGGGCTCAACTCATTGCAGGCATACCTTTCCTGGTGGAACATTTCAATAAGACATGGAAGTAGGCTGTGCCGTCTACCTCACACAGTCCGCAGAAAAGCCGATGCTGGGGGTGCCCAATCCTCCTGTCGGCATCATCATGCCCCCCCACCTGAGTTCATTTGCCAAAGTGTCCAATCCCCGTTGGCATCATGTCCCATGCCAGTTGTTTGCCGAGGGGGTGCCTAATCCCCCTTGGCATCAACCCCCCAACACATTTTATTTGTAGATGGCTGCCCAATCCCCATCTGCTCCAGTCCACCCCACTCCAAAACACGCAGGTGGCACACTGGGAACCCACCCCAGAGTGTGAAAAGTACCTGTTAAAAGAAAAAACCTTCCCGTGATATTTATTATTTTTTTTTTTAACCCTGTAAAGTACAAAATGTTCCTTCAGCCCAGCCTGCGCCAACCCACGGCATACCCCACCTCCCCACACCCCCTCACCCTATTCTTACTTCCGGGGCCCGGTACAACGATCTTTGGTGGACCTGGAACACGTCTATGCTCTTCAAAGCTGACCGTGAACTGAAGAAATACAGTAAGCTGTAGAATGGCATAAATAGGGTTTTTTCAACTTTGGTGCATATCTCAGACATTTTGGGGAATTTTGTCACCAAATTTTCAACATGGGGTTATTGGGACCCCCTCCTCATGAATTCAGTCACTGTCACGGTGTTATTCTGTCCTGAAAGGTGATTTTGTGGTCACTGCCTGAAATCATCTTTCGGGGCTGATGAACGAAACCGGCGGAATTTTCGACGCCACTGCTGAATGCGGCGCTGAACAGCCGCCGCGCCGATTCCTGATACATCTTCTGGCTGCCTCCTGGAACTCTGCACCCAGATCCTGCTACCAGATGCAGTGCCTAAGGCTGTGAAAACTCCATATTTTGCGGCTGCATTCCGATTGGTCTTGGCGCTGCTGCCAGTCGTCTGTGATTGGACAGGACAATTTTACACCTCAGACATTGAATGCGCACATGGACTGCTGCCTAAACTGTCTTTCTTCTACCTCCTGGAAGCATTTCAACTACTTTGGTCTTTTGGGACACTGTTATTTTGCTAATTTAAGCCTGTGCATGACCTTTGTGGACTTTAATCTAAGCTGTCTGCTTGCCTTGTTAATTAATGTATTTAATAGTGCAGTTTTAGCCTGTAACCTGACTGCTGCTGTCTGAATTCTCTCTCTCTCTCTCTCTCTCTCTCTCTCTCTCTCTCTCTCTCTCTCTCTCTCAGTAGTCCCCTGCATCCTCCATTCTCTGAATCCCTCCCGAAACTCTGCCACAGTCTGAACAGCTATAATTCCGACCCCCGATCAACTCTTGGCCCTTTGTCCAATTCTCTCCATTTTTCATCAGAAAGCCCTAGTTTCACCCTGAGCACACCTCCTCTCCCCTCCTCCATCTGTAACCTTGTCCTCCCCCCAATCTGCGCCTCAGCTCCTTTGTATTTCCACCCCACCCTTAGCTACCTCACCTCATTCATAGTTAATTTTGTTTAGCACCCCAACCCCTGATGACAGACTGCCGCCAGCCTCCCGCCCATACTTGCTAAACTCTTAAATTAATTCTCCTCTTCTTTTTGGCCCCATTAGGTATCCCGGTGAAATTTTTGGTGCCACCGCTGAAAGTGGCGCTGAACAGCCGCCGCGACGACTCCTGATCATCATCTGGCAACCTCCCTGGAACTCTGCCAGATCCTGCTACCAGGTATGAGTGCCTAAGGCTGTGAAAGCTCCATATTTTGCATCTGCATTCCAATTGGTGCGGCGCTGCTGCCAGTGTCCTGTGATTGGACAGGGCAATTTTTACACCTTGACCATTGGTGTGCACATGGACTGCTGCCTAAACTGCCTTTCTTCTACCTCCCGAAGCATTTCAGCTACTCTGGTCTTTTGGGGCACTGTTATTTTATCCCATCCCCACAACCCCCTTCCAGGCCTCCTTTAAATATACTTTCGCCCCTCCCACCTTGGGCTGCTTCACCAATCTATTACAGCACCCTCAGCCGCAACCAATCACACTTGCTTTAGTTGATCTCCTATTTTCCTGTTTTTTTTTCTCTTTCCCCCTCTTAGCCAAACTGTTCTCCTTCCTACCCTAACCATGGCAGCTCTAAACCTGCTTCCCACAATGATATTTGCGGTTATGATAGTGCTGCTGTGTCCCACTTCACATGAGGTTACCTCTTCTCAATCCACCTGCCAGCTAATGACAATCACGCTCTGCATTACAGTCTTGGCATGACACGAGTTCAACATAATTATTCCATGGCCCTGCTCCCCATTTTGGCATACTGATTACCTTCTGAAGCCTCAAATGACTAGCACAGAGAACCTACTTGCAGTAGCAAGCTCTCTGCAATAAGGCAGGGCGACCCGGCACCAATACACCAAGGCACGCAGACGCCTAACAAACAAGCAAGCCATCAAAATTCTTTAAAACTCTCTCCTGAGATTTCTATTAATGCTACTTCTTCTCTCAGGAAATGTTCACCCTAACCCTGGACCTCTTGGACTATCTGCCCACCCCCAGACTAGAACAACAGGGTCTCTCACTATGGCGTCTATCAATGTCTGTAGCCTCCTCAGCAAACTCGATAACCTCCAAATCTGGATCCACCAACACAATCTTGACATCCTCTCTGTCGTCGAAACTTGGCTTACCCCCAAGATCCCTGACACTGTGGTTGCAATTCCTGGATACTCAGTCTTCAGGCAGAGCAGGATTTTGAAGCGTGGTGGTGGCTGTGCCGATCTACCTGAGAGATACTATCATGGGACACGTTATCCGTTTCTAACCGGGATCCCCATCTCAGGTCCTTGCTATCAAAGTTTTCCCTAGGGACCCATAACAAAAATCTTACTATAGTCTGTGTATATATACCCCAAAGGAGTTGGTCAGTGGCTTCAATATCACAATGGAATGCCTCAAGGGACTGCATGTCATAACATGAAGACCATAATTATGGGTGATTTTAATATCAACTGAAAACGCATCTGGGGCCTGCATCTATAAGGATACTGTCACTGCACAGCACCTCATACAGTTTGTCCCCACACCCACTAGATGCAACTATAGGATGGGGACCTGCACCCTAATTGACTGGATACTGTCAAACCGCTCTGAAAGAATCACTAAGGTGTCTGTTCTCCCAGACTCCTTAAGTGACAACTCACCAGTAATCTGCGCTTGGGCTATGAACTTCACCAAGCCCCCCCTAAAATAATATACACTAGGGTTCTCAAATAGGGGCACCTACACCTGCTAAAATCTCACTTAAGCAGGCTGGATTGGTCTAAAATTGACACTGTCAAGGACATAAACAAAGCCTTGGAACTGTTGATCAGCCATTTCACTGCGCCTGTGATATCTATGCACCCCTCTTAAAGAAGAAGGTCAAATGGAGGTCTAACCCCTGGATAAACTCTGAGCTCATAGGTAAACTCAAACAAAGGGACCACCTCTGGCACTGTGCTTGAGCCACAGCAGCGAAAGGTGACAACCAAAAAGCAGCAAGAAATGGCTGTGTCCAAGCTATACGGAAGAGCTAAAAGCAGATACTTTAGGGAGGCACTTTCCAACTCCTGGGGTGATGGGCAACAATTCTGGAATAACCTGAAGGACCTCACAGGCAAGGATGTTAAGGCACCACACACTATGCTCAACATTGATGATACACCTACGCTGGACCTAAATACCATCTCCAGCACGTTCAACAACACGTTCTCTAACCCGAGTAGTGTCCTTCCACCCAATTTTTTCAACGCCTCCACCTCCAACTCCTCCTTTAGCACTGCCTTCCAAGCACACTGTGCTCAGCAGTTCTTCTTCAAAGAGATCCCAATGCACTTAACCAGAACCTGTATATGCAAGTCCATCAGCAAAACTGGCTACAGTGGTGACTCCCTTGACCTGAAGTTGCTTGCACTAGTCCTGGATGAGATCCTTGAACCCTTGACAAAGATCTTTAACCTATCCTTAAGACTGGGTCAATTCTCATCACTCTGGAAACAGGCAACTATCACACCTGTGCACAAAAGCGGAGACAAGTCAATGCACACCAACTACAGGCCCATCTCCATCTTCCCCCCCTTATCAAAAGCTCTGGAATGAATAGTCATTTGACCAACTTGTAGAGCTCCTGGACAAATATGAAATCTAACACCCAGAACAGCATGGCTTCCAAAAAGGGCATAGTACCACCACGGCACTGTTTGAATTTTCCGGTTTCCTCCATGACACCCTCAACCAAGGAACATGTGGGTGGGCAGTATTCATTGATCTAACGAAGGCCTTAGACACTGTTAACTACCCACTCCTACTCAACTGACCTCCCTCGGGCTCTCCAATGATGCACTGCCCTGGTTTGCTAGTTACCTAGGGGATAGGGTCCAACGTGTCAGGATTGCTGGAGTCACCGCTGATGTAAAACCAGTCCTCTCAGGTGTTCCTCAGGGGTCAATACTGGGGCCATTACTCTTTTCTCTCTTTCTTAATGGTCTCCTAGCATCTTCCAACAGAATATTACTTTATCACGGATGATGCAGTACTGTTTACCAGGGACTGAGATACTAGTCAACTTGAGAGTCAACTTCTAGCGCAACTTCAGGCATGTTGAAGATTGGTTTAGCTCACACACAGACTTTGTACTGAACTATAGCAAAACCAAAGGTCATGACATTCTACAACCCAAGGAGCAAGTACAAACCTCTGCCCCTCAACATCAAGAACCATACAGGGCCTCACTTGAACATGTTTCTGAGTTTAAATACCTTGGCATCACACTGGACAGCTCACTTTCTTACTGCACCTTTGTTGGTAATGTAGCAAAGGCGCGATACGGATTGGTTTTGCTCACAAGCACAAACGCACCTGACCCCTGAAGCCCTTCCACTGGCCATCTATAGCTCCTGTCACCTCCATTATTGACTACGGTCTAGTCATCTGTACGCTCTACTCCCCTACTGCTATCCGAGTGGATATCTGTGACACTCAATAAAGCCTGTAGCCTCCTAATGGGTGCACGCCCACCTAGCAACCTGTGACCTATGGCCAGGCTGGATGGCTACCACTCCTTAGTAGAATACAATACCAGACCTGTCTGCTCACCAAAAAATTCTCTGAGCACATACTTGCTCCAGGAGTGGCAAAACTCCTTATCTCCTACAGCAGCACCCAGCTTACATGGAGGCTCAACAACAGACCTTCAGGTGCCTAGGTGCCAGACCACTATGGAATTCAGAGGTCGTTCACGCACAGGGCTTCTCAGTGTGTAATACCCCTTAACAAAGAAGCACTTGCAGCTGCTTGACTCTTGGTCCCTTTAAAGGAGCTATGTCTATCCCTCACCTGTACCACACAATGTGACTGCCTCTCCTAAACAATGGTCATCTCCTTCTACTGTACCATAGTCGTTGGTTATCTGTAACAGGCTGTACTGCCTCACTCTTTACTTCACCAGCTTCCACCATCCCACCCTTTACTTCTGACCCTTCACCCACCCCTCCCCTTTCAGCTGACAACCTCCTACACCAGGCCTCCAACCCACCCACACCAATCTCTTGCCATTCACCCCTACCCTCCAACAATGGCCCTTTAGCCTGCGACTCCATTCTGATCCCTCCTATCCCATTACAGTTCACCCTGAAAACTAGTTCAAGCTGGCTTTGCTGTCTCTCTCCACTATTTACCGTATATATAATATTTTAGTCAACTGTGTGTGTTAAGAATGTAACTGTTTATTACCTTTTGTATGTATGTTACCCTACATCTTTTGATGTGGAACCTTTGTAAATGAGCAGTTCCTCCTCAAAGGTATCTGTAATCCTAGAGTTTAATAAATAAATAAATAAATAAACAAAAAAAGAATAATGAATCAACAATGCAACTGTTCATGAGGTGGGCTCTCAAAAAGCCTATGTTGCAAATTTGGTGAAACAATTCAAACAAGCATTTGTCAATGCTGAATGTTGATAGCGTTGGTCTGTTGAGCTCACTCACTACCCCTCTGTCACTCGCTCAGCCTGTTTCTCCCGGTGCTGCAGACTGCTCTTTCATACTGGGCTCCTGCTTGTGTTAGCACCTCGTTCTGGCCACTAAGAAATCAGCAGCTGTCCCGACAGAGCTCTGTTGAGGTGGCTCACTCCCCCTCTCTCACTCCCTCATTCCATTTCTCATGGCGCTGCAGGCTGCCCTTTTGTACTGGGCTCCTGCCTCTGTTGGTGGCTTTTTCTACCCACAATAAAATCTGCAGCAGTCCCGACACAGGTCTGTTGAGTCTGCTCGCTACCTCTCTCTCACTCATTAATTCCGTTTCTGCCGGCGCTGCAGGCTGGCCTTTTGTACTGGGCTCATGCCTGCATTGCCGCCTTTTTCTGCCAACAAAAAATTCCACAGCAGTCATGATAGAGCTCTGTTGAGGTCGCTCACTCCCACTGTCTCACTCACTCATTCTGTTTCTCCTGGTGCTGCAGGCTGCCCTTTTGTACCGGGCTCCTGCATCTGTTTTGGCACATTTTTCTGCCCACAGAGAAATCCGCAGCAGTCCTGACAAAGCTCCGTTGAGCTCGCTCGCTCCCCTTCTCTCACTCGCTCATTCCGTTTCTGCCAGTGCTGCAGGCTGCCCTTTTCTGCTGGGCTTCTGCCTGCATTGCTGCATTCTTCTGCCCACAAAGAAATTTGCAGCAGTTACAATAGAGCTCCGTTGAGCTCACTCACTCCTCCTCTCTCACTCGTTCATTCTGGTTTTCCCACTACTGCAGGCTGCTCTTTTGTACTGGGCCCCTGTGGGGATTGCTGCCTTTTTCTGCCTACAAACAAATCTGCAGCAGTCCCAACAGAGCCCCGTTGAGCTCACTCACTCCCTCCCCCTCCCTCACTCACTCATTCTGTGTCTCCTGCCGCTGCAGGCTGCCCTTTTGTACTGGGCTCCTGCCTGCATTGGTGACTTTTTTCTGGCCAGAGAGAAATTTGAAGCAGTCCTGGCACAGCTCCATTGAGGTTGCTCACTCCCCCTCTCTTACTCACTCATTCCGTTTCTGCTGATGCTTCAAGCTGGCCTTTTGTACTGGGCTCCCTGTGTTGCCGCATTTTCTGCTGACAAAAAAATCCACAGCAGTCACAATAGAGCTCCGTTGAGTTCGCTCACTACTGCTCTGTCACTCGCTCGTTCTGTTTCTCTTGGTGCTGCAGGCTGCACTTTTGTATGGGGCTCCTGGCTGCGTTGGCACCTTTGTCTGTCCACAAAGAAATCTGCAGCTGTCCCGACAGAGCTCCGTTGAGCTCACTCAGTCCCCCCGTCTCACTCGTTCATACTGTTTCTCGCACCGCTACAGGCTGGCCTTTTGTACTGGGCCCCTGCCTGCATTGACGCCTTTTTTTGCCCACAAAGAAATCTGCAGCACTCCTGACAGCGCTCCGGTGAGTTCGCTCACTTGCTCGCTCGTTCTGTTTCTCCCAGTGCTGCAGGCTACCCTTTTGTACTGGGATCTTGCATTTAGGCCTTTTTCAGCCCTCAAACAAATCCACAGCAGTCCCGACAGAGCTCAGTTGAGCTCGGTCACTCCCCCCTCTCACTCGGTTAATCTTAATCTGTCCCAAACACTGATTTCCCACAGCGATCGTACTATTCTCTGACAGGAGTGCAAAAACATATTTTAGTCAGGATGTGAAAAATGACAGCTGTACTGTTCATAAGGAGGTGTGAAAAAATGCCAATGTTGAAAATGTGGCGTGGAAATATTACAAATTTGCAAAGTTACAAGGGTGCGTGGAAACAGTTCAATGCACACTTGTAACAGTCATGTTATGGAGTTTCGTCACCAAATTTCCAACACAGGGATTTTAGAGCCTCTGCTCATGAACAGTGCCACTGTCATTTTCTCAATCTGTCCCGAACACTGATTTCCCACAGCGACTGCGTTATTCTGCGCCGGAACTGTGAAAACACATTTTGATCAGGATGTGAAAAATGAGAGCTGTACTACTTATAAGGAGGTGTGACAGAATGGCACTGTTGAAAATCTGGCGTGACAAAATTACAAAGCTGCGAAGTTACAAGGGTGCGTGGAAAGTGCGCAGGCACACTCGTAACACAGTCATTTTATGGAGTATCATTACCAAATTTTCAACATAGGCATTTTAGGACCTGTACTCATGAACAGTGTCACTGCCATTTTCTTAATTTGTCCCGAACACTGATTTCCCACAGCAACCGTGCTATTCTGTGCCAGAAGTGCGAAAACACATTTCAGCCAGAATGTGAACAATGACACCTGCACTGTTCACAAGGAGGTGTGAAAAATGCAGTGTTGAAAATCTGGCATAAAAATATTGAAATTCGCAAAGTTATGAGCGTGCGAAGCAGCTACGCAGTGCTGCAGCTCATAAAACAGTTTGGGATTTTTTTTCCACTAAATTTGCGACATAGGCTTTTTGAGCGCCCACCTCATGAACACTGGCACTGTTGTTTCATTAATCGACCCCAAAATGTGATTCCGCGCAATGACTGCAAAATCACTTTTCAGGGGCGGTTAACGCCATGACAGTTCCAGAATTCATGAGGAGGTGTCCCAAAAACCCCATCTTGAAAATTTGATGTCAAAATTCCAAAAAATGACTGAGATATGCATTAAAGTTGGAAAAGAAAACATTTATTCCATTACACAGCTTACCGTCATTTTCTCAGTTCGTGGTCTGCTTTGAAGAGTGCAGATGTGTTCCCAGTCCACCGAGGATCATCACACCGAGCTCCAGAGGTAAGTATGGGGTGAGGGTGTGTGTGGGGAGGCAGGGTGCGCAGTGGGTAGGTGCGGGTTGCGGGAGTGGGGCAGGGAGACCTCAGAGGAACCGTTTCCTATTTACAGGTTAGAAAAAAAAAAAGACTTTGCGGGACCGTTTTTTATTTCAAAGTGGCATGTGGCACACTGGGTGGGCTCCCAGCGTGCCACTGGAGTCTTTCTTTTGGGGGCAGCAGTAGCCAAAGGGGGGTTCACATTATGCCGACGGGGACTGGGTACCCTATTGGCAGAGAATATAAGCGGGGGTGATATAATGCCGATGAGGAGTGGGTTCCCCCATTGGCAAAATAAACATTGGGCCACTGAAGCCGACAGGGACTGGGGCCCTCATCAGCAAATAAACATGGTGGGGGGGATATATTGTTTGTGAACACGACGGCAAGCCGCCGCCGTGTTCACAAACAATATCAGGGTTTCTAGATCCCACCCTGCAATGACGGTTGCTCCCTCATTGCAGTGGATACCTGATGCTGCAATGACGAGGCAGCCCCTGATTGCAGCGGCTAAATTTTCACAATTTGGTGGCACGCTGGCTGAACTAGTGTGAGCAACAGCGTGCCACGGCATTGGGGGAAGCTGGACAAGTCTTTACAGGCTGTGGGGGCATTGGCCACAACAGTGCGGCGCCTCCACAACCTGCTTGTGGAGAAACCTGCCGCAACATGTTTCTTGTGCATGCGTGCAGTCAACAGAAAAATGACTGTTTTCCGAGCGTGCATTGCACAGTTTCCAAGAACGCTCTTAACTTCGCAAATTTTTAATATTTTCACTCCAGATTTTCGACATTGGCCTTTTTCTTTCACATCCTTATGAACAAAACAGCTGTCTTTTTTCACATCCTACCTGAACTGTGTTTTCGCACTTCCCACGCAGAATAGCACAGTCGCTGTGGAAAATAAGTGTTTGGAACAGATTAAGAAAATTACAGTGACTCTGTTCATGTGCAGAGGTCCTAAAATGCCTATGTTGAAAATCAGGTGACAAACGTCCATAAAATGACTGTGTTACAAGCAAGCGTTGTGCAGTTTCCATGCACGTTCGTAACTTTGATAATTTATAATATTTTTACTCCACATTTTCACCATTGATATTTTTTACTCCTCCTTATTAACAGTACAGCTTTTATTTTCCACATCCTTCCCGAACTGTGTTTGCGCACATCCGCCACTTAGTGACGCAGTCACTGTAGGAAAACAATGTTCAGAACAGAGTAAGAAAATCACAGTAACTCTGTTCATGAGCAGTGGTCCCAAAATGCCTGTGTTGAAAATTTGGTGAAAAAATTCTATAAAATGACTATGTTACAAGCGTGTGTTGCACAGTGTCCATGCAAAGTCATAACTTCGAGAAGTTGTAATATTTTCACTCCAGATTTTCAACATTGTCATTTTTGCACACCTTCTTATGAACAATACAGCTGTCATTTGTCACATCCTGCCTGAAATGTAGTTTTGCACATGTGGCGCGCAATCGTGCGGTCGCTGTGGGAAATCAATGTTTGGGGCGGATTAAGATAATCATAGTGCCACTATTCATGAACAGAGGTCCTAAAATGGCTGTGTTAAAAATTTGGTGAAATAATTCCACTAAATGACAGTGTTACGGGCATGTGATGTGCAGTTTTCACACATGCTCGTAACTTCGAGAATGTTTCATATTTTCACTCCAGATTTTCAACATTGCCATCTCTTCACACCTCCTTATCAATGGTGCAGCTGACATTTTAATGTGGTGCAAAATGGCGTGGTCACTGTGGGAAATCAATGTTCGAGATAAAAATCATAGGGACACTGTTCATGAGCAGAGATCCCAAATGCTTTCATGAGGTGGGGTCACAAAAAGGCAATGTTTTCAAATTTGGAGTACAAATACCAACACACGCCCAGGGCGTTATGATTTCTAACCATTACGTCCCACCCTGTACAGACCAACAGGCATCAGGGGTGTGTCTTTGGATTGTCTGCTGTACTGCTCACGCCATTGGACCTCCACCCCCACTCTGCAGCCACTGACAGGCATCAAGGTGTGCCTTGGACTCTTCCGCCCTGAAATTCAATTCATTCTCCTACGCTGCACCCATCTCAATGTACATACTTATGAAATGGGTGAGCATAAGGCCTGATGACCCCCGAGGCACAATGCAACACTTGTCAGACTCTACAGGGTAGGGTGAGGTGAAATAACATGAGCGTTATGGCCAGCGACCCAAACACACGCCCCAGTGCCTGTCACTCTCTACAGGTTGGGGTGGGGTTGATGTTGGTTCTATACTTCACTGCTATTCCTATTATGCATCTCTCTTAACTCCTGCTTGCATTACCAATGCCAACACCAGCAAGACAACATTCGGCATTGACAAATACTTGTTTTTGATTGGATGACTAGGGAAGTAATTCAGGGAGGGGCAGTAGACATTGCCTACCTAAAAGACAAAGAACCTCTGTGCACAAACACTGAGGCAAGGGTTACCCCAAAGGGCATTTGGCTGGGAAGCCAAGTTTCAAGAAAATACAAAATCACACATGCCCACACAATGCAAAGCATCATGGGCTGCATTTCGCAAATCACCACAGAATGCTATGCTGGTCCAACTTTAAGCAGAAATGCATGGTGCCGAAGGACTCCCACAGTTTGCAAAGGGTGCTAACAGAAGACATAGACATGTGTTTGATTCTACCAGGACTCATCAGTATGCCTCATCTGTTTGACACCCCAGTGGAATGGACCAGCTACCCTTAAGACAGTGTGTCTTGGATATGTTGCGGTGAACCCATTAAAATAAAAAACTATTTAAAAGACAAAGAACCTCTGTGCGCAAACACTGAGGCAAGGGTTACCCCAAAGGGCATTTGGCTGGGAAGCCAAGTTTCAAGAAAATACAAAATCACACATGCCCACACAATGCAAAGCATCAGATTTCAGCAAAGTCTTCTACACCATCTCACATAGAAGGTTGGTTAACAATATAGGTAGTCTGGACATGGGAGACAAGGTGGTGAACTGGGTTAGGAACTGGTTAACAGGAGACAGAGGATGGTGGTAAATGGGGGACAATCTGTGGAGAGGTGAGTGACCAGCAGGGTACGTATGTAGAGATTAGTACAGAGACCAGTCCTGTTCGATGTCTTCATTAGTGACATTGCAGAGAGGCTGGAAGGAAAGGTCTGCTTGTTTGCAGATGACACAAAGATCTACAACATGGTGGGTACTCTAGAAGGGGTGCAGAAAATGAAGAGGGACCTGGAGAAGCTTATTAGATGGTCACAGAGGTGGCAACTGAGGGTCAATGCAAAAAAGTGCAAAATAATGCACCTGCGTAGTGGGAACCTTGGGGAGAGCTACAGGTTGGGGGTTAGGACCTGACTGTCACCAAGGAGGAAAGGGACCTAGGGGTTGTTATCTCTGAAGACCTTAAGGTATCAAAGCAGTGAACAAAGGTGGCCAGGGAGGGCCAGTTGCATGCTGGGGTGCATAGGCAGGAGTATCACTAGTGGGAGGTGGTTATGCCATTGTTTAAAACATTGGTAAGGCATCACCTGAAGTGCTGTGTGCAGTTCTGGAGGCCACACCTGTGGAAGGACTTAAGCAATGTGGAGACTATCCAGAGAAGGGCAACAAAGATGGTGCAGGGCTTGCACCACAAAACATAGGAGAGACTAAGGGACCTCAATATATACTCACTGGAGGAGAAGGGAGAGTGGGGGACATAATTGAAACTTTCAAGTACCTCAAGGGCATAAACATGGTGCAGGTGGGGGACCCTTTTCAAAGTAGAAAAAGTACTAGAACTAGGGGACACGATATGAAATTAGAGGGAGGTAGATTAAGAGATAATGTGATGAAGTTTTTCTACACAGAAAATATAGTTGATGCTTGGAATAGTCTGCCACAGGAGGTAGTGGGGGCAAGTACAATGGAGGGGTTTAAGCATGCCGAGGACTGGCACAAGGGACCCTTGAGAGGGGCGGAGTGATTAAAAGCCATTGATCACATAGGTTCAATGGCAACATACAATGTATAGGGCCTGTGCTCAGACTGGTTGGGCCTGGCAGTCCTTATCTGCTGACAGTTTCTATGTAAGCCATTTTTTCTTAATTAGTAAGACAAACCTTTAGAGATAATCTTGGGGTTAAACATGTACGATTTCTAGTTAGTGAAATAAGCTGATTAAGCTTGTCAAGACATTATTTTTTGCAGTGTAAGGACTAGTGTCTTCTGCTTTCTAAAAAGTACTTTCAGCATACTAGTCAGTAGTAATACTATGATGCACAGACTCCATGTGTTCTCCCCTGCTCCGTGACCTACTGTTATTTCATACAGAATCCCTTAGTTCTCCTGGAGTCATATGGGGGTGTCCAACTAAATCAAAATCTTGGGTGCAGGTTCTACCAGACACAAAAGGTGTTTGGCAGTGCCTGCTCCCAGGATTATGCATAGATCACACACTTTTATTTTATTTTATTTATTTATAAGGTCTAGGATTACAGTACCCTTGAGCCATTGCTCTTTTACAAAGGTTCCACATCAATGACAACATTTCAAGAGAGAAAAAAAAAGCAAGGAAAACCAAAACAAAGTGGTTATCAAAAACAACGACAAATGGTAATTAACAAACAAGGGGGGAGGGATTGGGGGAAGGGGTGGTGTGAGGACATAGGCAGCCAGAGGCATTTGTCATGAGAGAGATCACTTATAAGTGCATGTAATTGGGGACTTGACTCGGGGGGTAACCGATGAGTTCTGTGTCAAATAGTGGCAGGTTGCAGAGTGGAGACAATGTGCAGAGTCTGGGGAAAACTACCTAACTGTTCTCCCTGATGTTATAATGTAATTTATCTTTACAATGTATTACAGTACTGAGTGCAATGAAGACTAAGAGTGATACGGCAGTGCTACCACATGAGTCCAGGGTTGCTGTTAGAGGTGCCAAATACTGAAATATCAAAATAACGTACTAACATGGTGCTCCCATTGTGCCAGTGTTTGTGGGAACTGACAAAAATCTCAAAATTAAATTACCATTGTATTACCAGTGTGTGAGAGAGTGAAAGGGTAAAAATGCCATAGGATACTATTGTGCCCAGTAACTACCAGTGTACCAAAGAAAATCAATATGTTGCCTACCACAGTGATACCGAGTACCACTGGTTAGTACCAGTGTGGATTGTTCTGCTTACAGGTATTGCATTGTTATACCACTGTGTTGCCATTGTGATGAATTCGGTAAGGGACATCACAATTCAACATTTTCAGACACATGATGGATCACAAATCTGCTACCCACTAAACTTGTGGTTCCTACAAGAAGTGCAGTGCAGCCCTTCTGGAGGCTACAGTATATGGCATCATGTGCTGAAGGGAGAGGAAGTGGATCCTGAGGATCGCTAGGACAGTAGGGAGGGAGGGAGGCTGAGCTGAATGCCATTCCCCATCTGAGGACTAATGACTTGGCTAGGGATGGGGCTGGGATAGTACAGGGGGAGTTCAGGGAGCTGGGAGAGGTCTTACAGAGGCAGTACGCTCAGTGGCTGCGAGAGATGGTGCTTGTCTACAACGAGCCAGGGAGAGTGATCCCACACCAGGACCTTCAACCCATGTTTAAGGAATGGTGCAGAGAGGAGGTTGGGTTACTGGGACAGGGTCCAACCTACAGAGATAAGAGCCATTACAAGGGCAATAGCCTGCATCGATCTGGGAGGGAACCGCAGTCCTCAGTGGACAGTTTGAATGTTACTTCAAACTAGTTGAGAGGGGCGGCAGAATAAATTGTGTGAGGCAATAACTGCCCCTCCCAAACCTAAAATAGGAAGTAGGGAGAACCTGAGGGAACAGAGGTACCTCAAGGTGCAAATTAATAAAGGAAGTAGGGTGCAGAAATTAAGAGGACTGGAAATGAAGGCATTAGAAACAGAAAGGGAGGTGGGCAAAAAGTAAAAAAAATGAGTGGTAAAAATCTTGTGTGCAAATGCTAAAAAGTCTCAAAAAATAAGACTCAGACCTAAAAGCCAGCATGGCAGAGGCCAACCCTGGATACTGTGCCGTAGTATTAAGTCATGGTGCAATGAAAACCACAACTGGGACATGGCCATACTGTGCTATACTCTGTTCAGAAGTACAGCATGGGAAGAAAAAGGTGTGTGTGTGCACGTGCATGGGGGGTGCTTTTATGTGACAGAAAGCAAAAGTGAAAAAGATGCAGGCAAACACATTACCCAGAAAAGGCGCTACCAGAATAGCGCCACAATTACTAGCGACAGTCTGAGCCGCTACCATGGACAGCGAGGGAAGTTTAAAGGCGCTTGCTGTCATGCTCCCATGGTCGCTGTCTGTGGTACTGAGACTAGAGAAAAGAACAGCATGAGCCAAAAGGCTGGCCGAGCTGCTCCCATGGTGTGTAGGGCTGGGCGAGCAGCTTGGCCAGGCGCCATTGGAGACCAGGGTTCTAATCCCTGGTCTCCTACATCAAGCCCCACTGCGAGTCAGGACTACACTTGTTATGGCAGGCCGTGGAAACAGTATTCCATGGCCCTATGATTTTTAACTTTCCTGTGATCTGCTCCCCGGACTTGGAAATCCTGTAGTCCAGAAATGAGGCAGCAAGAGCCCCACAAAAAAATATCAGCATAGTTTTTACCATGGCTCCTAGCCGATATATTCTTGTTAGCAGTCTTTGGACCCAGTGCCGGGACTACGGGGGGGGGGAGGTACTGTGGGTTACCCTGGAGAAGGGGGACAGAGCCGCTGTTCCCACTAGTGTGATATACAGACCTCCAGCACAGGGGGAGGAGTTAGATAAGGTATTGGTGAAAGGCACTGGCAGGATGGCAGAAAAGGTGAAAGTGCCACTGGTGGGGGGACTTTAGTCTACCAGATTTAGATTGGAGTCTCCCACTTGTGGCTTCAGCTAGAAGCAGGGACAACCTGGACTTCCTGCAGGCAGCGTTCCCCAGGCAACTAGTCAGTAAACCCACCCCTGATGGTGCTACTGGACCTGAGCTCACTGACTGAGACAGTGTTGCAGACATCAAGGTTAGGTTCCTGGACCAGTGATCTCCGATACAGTGTGGTTCAATATTAGGAAGGCTGTGAAATTAGACGATACACAGGGTGAGTGTCCTGGAATTCAAGAAGGCAGATTTTGTAAAGATGGGGTGGATCCTTCATGGTTGACCTGGTGGGGGGTGGAAGAACAGTGACAGAAGATAAAAGGAAGCACAGTGAAGGAACAAACCCTGTGTCAGAAGTAATTAACAGTAAAAGAAAAAATAAACATATGGATCCTCAAAAGATGTGGTTGGAAAAGGCTAAAAGGACAGTATTCAGAAGATAGGAGGTTGCAGGAGGGAGGACAGAGAGAGAGGTGTAAACAGGGGAAGCACGGAAATCAGCAGGGAATTATTACAAAAGATGCAAACTGAGGAAAAACAGCCCAACAGTAAAAGGGACTTTTTTTTAGTTATTTAAGTGAAAAGAGGAAGCCCATGGGTGGGACTGTAGGGTTAAAAAAGGATGTGGGACTGTGCAGAGGGGGACCAGGAAAAGACAGACATTCTGAACAAATACTTCTGTTTGGTGTTCACAGGGACAATGAGAGGGACTGCAAAAATGTAACAGGATCTCTGAAGGGAGGGAAGAAAAAATTACTCACCTAAGTAATGTTGTTTCTTCTAATGAAGTCTTGCTAAATAATGACATATGCAGTGAGTCCCAACCTTCGAACTGCTCCGGAGGTGAAAGAGTTAACTTTCCATGCCAGACATGGAACGCTGAGCTCGAGCTCAGTTGAAACTCTGCCTGTTGTTCTTCAAACTCAAACCGTCAGATCTTTAAGAGCTAAACTCACTGGGGTCTATTGTGGAAGCTGTAAACCTCACACTAAGCCAACTGGCTACTAAACATAAGAACACATTCTTTGGTCCCAAAACAAGACTCAAGTCAGGAGACCCAAAAAATGAAAACACAACACCAAGTCACCCCAAAAAAGGAGCGTTGAAAACAACAAGGTGGGCATCTACTAAGTGCCAGCACTGCACTGCCCACCCACATCCCAAAAACAGAGGTTCTGAGAGGGGCAGGCAGGCAGGGAGGGAGGTCATAATATAGCAAGAATGCATTAGAAGAAACAACATTACTAAGGTGAGTAATTTTTTCTTCAAACAACACGAAGTCTTGCTACATTATGACACATGCAGACTACACAGCAGTACCTCCATGGAGGAGGGACAGAACCTACTTAGGAAATAGGCTCTGAAGCACAGCTGTGCCGAAAGCCAGCATCACTCCTAGCCTGGCTGTCCAGGAACAATGCTTGGTAAAGTGTGAACTGTTTTCCAGGTAGCTGCTGACATATCTCTAGAATAGGGATGTCCCTGGCGGCAGCCAAGGAAGCAGCTGTACCTCTGGTAGAGTGAGCCCTCAGGCCTGAGGGAGGAACCTTGCCCAGTTTTTCACATAGCAAAATTGGATACAAGAGACAATCCACCTGGCAGTGGATCGTTTAGTGGCAGGTTTCCTTTGCCAACATTACCATAAGTGAGGAACAGTTGGAGGAGTCAAGCCCGTGACCCTTAACGCAGCTCTCATGTAGTAACTAAGGGCACTCTTCATATCTAAGCTGTGCAGCCTCCTCTCACCAGAGGAGGAATGGTCAGTGAAGTACACTGGAAGAGATATAGATTGATTAAGGTGGAAATCAGACTCCACTGACAAGGCTTGTAATTCAGTTATGCGTCTGGCAGAAGTGATGGCTATCAGAAACACAGTTTTACAAGTCAAGTACTTAAGCTCTGCTGAAAACAAAGGCTCAAGGTTGCATGCTGAGCACGCAAACATTAAGATCCAGGCAGGGGCAGGGACCCTGAATGGAGGGTTAGTGTGAAGCAACCTTGAAAAACCGAAGAATAGGATGGCTAAAGAGAAGAGGCCTACCTGCTGATAAGAACACAGCCAGATGCACTTTTAGGGTAGCTGGTCTCAGCTCCAAGGGCCCCAAGTGGACCATATAATCCAGGACTGTGGGTAAGTCAGATTCTGGGGAAATATGCTTTCAGAGCACCATATGGAAAACCTCTTCCATTTGGAATTATAAGTAGCCCTAATTGGAAGGTTTCCTAGAAGCCTTCAGGATATCCATGCCCTGGAGAGGTGTAGATCAGCAAACTCTAACCACAGAGCCAGGCCTGAGAGGAGAGATTTGAGGTTCAGTACCAAACCTCCCCGAGCACAGGTTAACAGGTTGTGACCCTGGGAAGACACAGGGAAGGTGGACTGCTAGACAGTAGGAGTGGGCCAAGGCCATCTGGTCAGTCTGGAGCAATCAGGACCATCTTACAGGCTGGGATTCACTTGACTAGCACTTTGAACAGGAGAGGAAGAGGGAAAGCATAGAAACTTCCCCTCCCAAGGGAAGTAAGGCATCCAGAGGACTGAGCCCAACACTGAGGCCTGCAGCAAAAAAGCAAGTTGGTGATTGTCTGGGGCTGCAAAAGATCTATCTACAGTGCCCCATCTGGCAAACACCACCCAAGAACAGAGGTCAGTGACCATTCGTGATGGCCCTGGAAATCTGCTGAGAGCACCAGGTTGTCCTGCCTGGGAGGTGAACTGCATAGGTAGGTGTTCAGGAGTAAGCCAGAGACCACAACCCATTGCCCCAGTGCACAAGGCCAGAGACCGAAAACCTCCCTGTTGCTAACCAATTACATTGTGGTGGTGGTGTTGTCTGTTCTGACCTGTACAACTTTGTTCTGAACAGATTTGGAAAAAGCTTGAAGTGCTAGAAACTGCCTGAGTTCCAACAATTGATGTGGGAGAGATTCCTGGGGGACCACAATCCCTGGGTAGTGAGGCTCCATGTGAGCTCCCACCCAGAGGATGCATCTGTAGTAGGATTAAGGGTGAGACTGAGGCAAAAGGAACCCCTTTCTCAAGATTGCTCCGATCTGCCACCTGTAGGGCCTGACAGGGTTGGTCACTGGGATCAATTTGGTTAGAGGTCTTTCCTTGGGACCAAAAGCTCTCAAATGGAACTGGATGTCCCTCATCTGAAATCTTGCTCCTGCCTACTTGTAAAACAGTCATGTGTCCCAAGGCTGTAGAAAGTGCTTGCTGGTCAGGAGACCTGCAGGTGAATGAGAGGCCAGAGGACAGGTATTGCCCTGTCAAGGAAGGAGGCTCTGGCCTTCTCTGAATTTCAGCTCTGCGCCTATGAAGGTGAGGAGCTGGACAAGCCTAGAACTGACTTTGAAAGATTCAGAAGAACCTAGAGGTGACAGTTGAGTTATCAGTAGATGTAACTTGACTTGGTCTGGGAGACTGACCGCGGCAGTCATCCAGGTAAGGGAAGATGGCAATTTTGCTTTCTTAGGTAACCGCTAATGCTAGGCATTTTGAATACCCCTGGAGAAGAGGTGAGGCCAAGGGCATTACTCTGAATTAGTAATGACCTGAGGCACTTGCGGGAGCTTCGATGAGAATATGGAAGTAGGCATCCTTGAGGTCCAGGGACCCAGCCAGTCCCTGGCCTTAGAGAGGGGAGAATAATTCCATAGTCACCATTTTGAATTTTGGTTTAAAGGTGCTTGTTTAAATATCGAGATCCAGGCCAACATTCCCTGTCTTTTGGGGTTAGGAAGCACCTGAGTACAAGCCTTTGCCTGGTGTAGGGTGGAACCTTTCCAGCTCTGAGGCTAGGAGGATTTGAGGTGAAAGGATCGGTCCACATCTTTATTTTTGAGCTGAGAACCAGTCCCTGGCTTACTACTCCAGGACCCACTTGTTGATGTCAGAGACTCAACCTGACAAAGTGCCATGCCTGCCCCTACAGATAGTTGAGAATCGGCCCTGGCCACCACATCAGTACCTGCTTGGCAGGGCCAGGGCTGAGGGGTGAGCAGACCTCCAGCACCCTTCTGCCTCCTCTAAAGAACCCCCTGGCATAGGCAGAAGAGGCCTCAATTGGCAAAACTATGAAAGGCCTCCCCTGCCCCTGAAAGCTGCCTTGAGGAGTGCCTTTCCTTGGCCTGTGCACCCCATAGGTGGTCCCATACTCATCCATTTTCTATGTAATTTCGTCTGCTCTGAACAGAATTAGCCACAACAGGAAAATCCACGACCTTATCTGGGTATCCTGTGACAGCTAGGCATCTGAGCCAAGCCATTCTACGAGTGCCAGTGTAGCCATGACTCTAATGACACATCAGTGGGTCCACTGCAGCATGGTGCAACTGACGCCTCATACTCACAGTAGCCAGTCCACCCCCTTGGCAGCTGGCCAGGGACCTGTTTGACAGAGCACAGTATCCCATCTGATTTCTGTATCTGCAATAAGCCATATAATTTGCCTGTCGAGTCCCGATGCTACATACTGTTTTCGCCACATCAATCCTCCTGGAGTTCATCCGGGGTGAAGCAGGAATAATAGCCTTGTCACATGCTGCATGGACTACCCCAACATGGCTGCATTGTTGTGTGAGAACCCCGTATCAGAGCCTGACAAAGTGTATCACTTGTCCATTCTCTTATCAACAGGAGGTATAGTGTGAGGAGCTTTAAATGTTAAAGTCTGTTTCAAAAGATTTATGCAAGGAATAGACAGTGTCCTAGACTCTGGGATATCCATCATTCCACATAGTCAAAACCTCTTGATCATCCAGCTTCCTCCATAGGAGCTGGAGGTTTCAACCACTTTTTTAAAAACATAAAATGAAAAGGGACCAGAAAGCCTAGAGGAGACACTTGAGGTCCGTCTGGGAGATCTTCAATAATAGGCACATCCAGACTTTCAACCACATTCACTCTCCTCATAACCCTCTTCCCCCTCCCAGGTCATAATATTCCCTAAATCATACTCTGAACCGAGGACAGCCGAACGGCTTTTACCAGATGCAGCCGTTTGGTCGAACCGAAAGCGATTGACAATTTTTTATCGCTTTGGCCATTTCTTCAGCGGTTGAGAGGAAAGTTTGGCCCACACCAGTGGATTTCAGTCCTTTTGCTGGTCCCGCCCTCAGAGTCGGATCTTCTTTTGCCTGAAGTTCACCCGGTCAGGGCACCCACCGACCGTTGAACTGAACCGGCCAGCCTCCGTTCAGCGGACTTTTTGGCCTCCTTACAGAAGACATAACTCTCTTTCCAGGGTAGCTGCATGAAATCTTTACAAATTGGCAGTTGCATTGAGGTGGTCAAACCAGACACAACACAGGTGGTGGGGTCAGCCTTGGCAAGACTTTCCCACACACACTGCAGTGTTGAAACCCAGTGGGCCCGCTTTTTCTTTTGCCTCAGACATAATGCCAGCCTAACCAACCTACCCATTTATGGCAATCCGCCAGGTAAGACACCTTATCGGTTCCCAACCGCACACGTGGTCGTGTGGAAAACGAATAAAACTGCTTTTAGAAGCGGTAAGAATGTAACCACACTTCAAAAGTTATTAGATTAAGATTTTTAAATAACTTGATTGGTCAAACCGAACGTAACCGCTTAAAGTTCCACAGAATAGAAATAAATATAAACCTATCTAGTATACAAATACCAGACAGAGTCTGAACCACCAGTTGGAAATTGTTAGAAACCGAGAAAAACAATACTTTAACCGACAAATGAACTGAGCAGAGGAGAAATCTCCGAGCGACTGCTCAAGAGGGAGTAAAGAAGCCGGACGGAGAGTTTGAACAACAACAGAACAACTGGACTCGGCTCAGCATTCCATGCCTGGCATGGAAAGTTAACTCTTTCACTCCGAGCAGTTCAGGTTGGGACTCACTGCATAAAGATGAGAGACTTCATGTTGTTTGAAGTGGACATAGTCCTTTTGGAGAAAAGTCCTAAAGGACTCACTAATCTGAAAGTGGGCAAACAACTGACCAAATGGGGTACCTCCTAGGGTACTGAGAAAAGCTCAGGAGGTACTGGATGCACCGACAGTCCTATTTAACAGCTCACGAAACAGGGTGGTCAGAACCGAAGGAGAGCAGATGAAGTCACATCACAAAAGTGGTAGCAGGGAGGACTCAAAATTTCAACAACTGACATTAGTGGTGGAAAGTTAATGGAATCACTGCTGAGAGGATAGTGAATATCTTGAATCAAATCGGTTGGAGAACAAGACAGCATGGACTCAAGGGTGGGAGGTCATATCAAACGATAAGACTGGAGACTGTTAAGCAAGCTGTTAGCTTAAAGTGGGTCCAAATGTGGCAAACTGGGTAAGAAATAGTTAGCAACAGGTTACACAGGGCAATAGTAAATGGAGTTAATTCAAGGAAGGGAGTGTGACCAGTGTTTTCAGATCAGTATAGGACTGGTCCTCTTGTATCATTATAGGTGACATTGCAGAAGGAAAGGTCTGCCTTTGCAGATGGTTTCAAACAAACAAGCATTTGACATACCGAATGTTGTCTTAGTGGTGTTGGCATTGGTAGTGCAGGAGTTAGAGATGCATAAAAGGAAGGGCAGTAGGATGGAATCGACAAATTACCCACATACAAGAGACTTGACAGACATTGAGTGTGCCTTGGATCATCGGCTAGAACACTCATGCCATTTCACCCGCACACCCTGCAGACTGTGACAAGTGCATGTTGTGCCTTGCAGTCATTGAGCTGTCGCCCACCCCATTCAACGAGAGTACATTGAAACATGCAGTAGAAACTATATGGTGAAGTTTAGCCTAAGAGTCCCAGGCACACTTGATGTGACTGGCTGCAGATTAGGTGGGTGAAATGCGTGAGCATCACAGCCGATATTTCAAAGGCAATGCCTGGGTCCTCTCATACAGGGTGTACATTATGGTTATGTTAAAAACCCCAACATCCGAGTGACTAGTTGGTACAAAACTGACAAATTTTCAACATTGCCTTTGTGACCTCACCGCTACAGCATTTGGGGACTTCCAGTCATGAACAGTGGTGTTCAGGATTTTGTTTCCACAATTAACCGGCATCATTATGCACCAGATGCAAAAACACATTTCGGGCAGGATGTGAAAATGACAGCTGTACCGCTGATAATGAGGTGTGAAAAATGGCAATGTTGAAAATCTGGAGTGAAAATATTTAAAATTTCAAGCCATTTAGCATGTGTGGAAACCTTCGTCCAACGCATAATTAATATTAAAGTCATTTTGTAGAATTTTGTCACCAAATTTTAAATATAGGCATTTTATGACTTCTGTGCTCATGTGAATAGTCACTGTGATTTTCTTAATCTGTCCCAAACATTGATTTCCCAGTGACCGTGCCATTTATGTGCCAGATGTGTAAAATACATTTCAGGCAGGATGAAAAAATGACAGCTGTGTTGTTCATAAGGTATGAGTGTGAGAAAATGGCTATGTTGAAAATCTGAAGTGAAAACATTAAAAATTCTCAAACTTATGAGTCCATGGGAACTGAGTGGGAAATGCACATTCGTAACACAGCGTCAATTTTTGGAATTTGTTCACCAAATTTGCAACATTTGCTTTTTGGGAGCCCACCTAATGAACACTGACACTATCGTTTTAGTTATGTGTGCCTTAGGCCAAAAATGGCCTAAGGCAACACCTTCTTACTAGGTCAGATTGTGACTGCCACTAGGACTCTAACACCCATAATGCCCACTCATCCACATTCTCCTTCCCCTTCCTTTTACACCCACTCTTCCCTCTTGCCCTATCCCTCTATCTTCCTCTCCCCGCGTGCCTTTTCTCCCACTGGATCAACCTTAAAACCAACCTACTACCACTACCTCCCAACCTCCTAGACAAAGCCACTTCTTTTGGCTGCCTACTCCCCCTCCAGTCTCCCCTCCACCACCTCTTGACTCCTCCTAGGACTCTCACACCAGGGTGTCACACCCTTATCTCCTTCGGCCACATATAAACACTGTCCTTTACCCCTAGTCGAATGCTTTGACACCGTACTATCACCATTGGTACTAATGAATGACATTGTAACCTCATTGTATACCAGCTACCCACTATTCGAAAGTATTGTATGTAAACTGTTTGTTATTGTTGTCATTGTCACTGTTTTATGTGGAACCTTGTAAAGAGCTCTGAGCTCAAAGGTATGATCCTAATCCCTAACAACAAAATAATGAGTCAGTCCCGAAGGTATTCCATGCAGTGACCGCAAAATCTCACCTTCTGGGACCGAATAATGACATGACAGTGACTGAGATCATGAGATGGGGTCCCAAGAACCCGTTTTGAAAATCTGGAGCCAAAAGTCAAAGAAATGGCTGGAGAGATCCACTCTGTTGAACCCTCCTCATTTATGCCATTATACAAATGACCTGCATTTCTTCATTTCGCGATCAGCTTTGAAGGGTGCAGACGCATTCGTGCTCCACTGAAGATCATCGCGCTTGGGCCCAGAGGTCAGTATAGGCAAGGGGGGCATGGACAGAGGGTGGGCGCAAGTTGGGGAAGGGGGCACCAGAGACATCGAGGGATCATTTTCTCTTTTTACAGGTAAAAGAAAAAACAAAAAAACAGAAGACATTGCAGGATTTTTTTTTACAGGTGTGTTTTTGCACAGTGGGGTGGGCTCCCAGTGTGTCACCTGTGTTTTTTTGTAGTGGGATTAAAGCAAATGGGGATTGTGCCCCCCTTCATCAAACAAAACGTGTCTGTGCTTGGAGGGGCACATGATGCCAAGGGGGATTGGGCACCTCCTCGGCACACAAATTAAATTAATAGGGGGACATTATCCCGACAGGGATTAGGTTCCCCCATTGGCAAATGAACTGGGGAGGGGGCATGCCGACGGGGATTGGGCACCTCAGAAGTCGGCTTTCAGGTGAGACTGTGAGAGGCGGATGGCAATAGCTGCCACCAAGTTTATTGAAATATTACACCAGGCAAGGCACGCCCTGTGGTGACAGGTTGGTCCCTCATTGCAGCAGCGAAATTGTTTCAAGTTGGTGGCATGCTTTTGCACTGCTGTCATAGGCAGCATGCTATTTCATTGATGCCACAGGGCCCAGCCCAAAAAAGCAGTGGTGCCATTGGCCACAACATGACCGCACCTCCAAAACCTGCTATTCCAAGCTACCACAATATGTTGTTTGCACTTGTGTGCAAGACAACATAAAAAGTGCAAAATCATGCTCTCATCACCAAAACACAGGGGCAGAGTACAAAATGAGGAGGAGTGCTACTTGACAGCCACCAAGCAGGAGACAGACCTGGGGTAACCATCTCTGATGAACTGACAGTGGTCAGTCACTGCGGTATGTCAGTTGGGAGGGCTAATAGGATGCTGGGGTGCATAGAGAGAAATATCACCAGCAGAAGGAATGAGGTGGTGTTTACTCAGTAAAGTTTTTATTTTAAATATGTTCTACCAGGTAAGCACCCAGAGCCCAGGCTCATTTCCAGTTGCGACCTAGGAGGAACAAGACAGTGAGGAATCTTACAATGTTCATACATTACACACTCCAAAAACAAATGAAACAAGTACACAGTAAGCAGCATGTCTTGGTGCAGTAAACTATACCAACGTGACAGAGTAACCCCAAAGGAATGAAAATAAAGGGCAGAACCATGACCGTCCTGCAGAGAATCACAGCAGATAGTGCAATCTACATCACTCAGTTAAGATATGCACTAGGTATGAGTTAGGTAGACTGGGGGGTGCACTTCGCACTATGGACATGAAGTTGGGGATTTGTAGTGGGACTTGATCAGAGCCTTGCTTCATGTGGAGGAGGGGGGCAATGACACTGACTGGGAGATTGCTCCAGGTGTTGGGATGCCTGTAGCTGAGGGAGGCTTTTTCTATGCTGCACTTTTACTGAAGGAAGTAGAGATGGCGTCCATGCCTTGAGCTCACAAGATTTGAATGGTCTGCTGCAGGGAAGAGGTCAGGACAGATATTTAGGCAGTTTGCCTGACAATTCTTGGCACCCCGGAGGAAGTGCATCATTTGCCTCTCGGGGGATGGGACAATCTTATCTCGCTGTACATACTGCATGATTAAGGGGGTTGGGGGTCTATGGCTAATCTACACAGTGCACTGAACAAGGTGTTGATTTTATCAAAGGAAGTGGATATAGCACCTGAGTAGACTCGGTTGCCATAGTACATAAGGGGAAGGACCAATTGCCCCACAATCTGTTTTCTCATGATTCGATGGAGGCATCCCTCTACTCTTTATAAGGCACCTAGCTTGGCATATGACTTGGCTACTGCCTGGAATATGTGTCCCAAGCAGTTAAGGGGCAGGTCCAGGTGGACATGGAGGTATTTATGGGAGAAAAATTAGTCTAGAAAGGACCTGTCTGAGGTGCGTTAAGTCAGACTGGAGGTGAAAAAGCTGAGCCAATGCCTGGTGCAGAACAACACAGACACTGTTTTCTTTTGGTTCATGGTGAGGCAGTTAGCCAGGAAATGCTTTTGTACTGCGGTGAAGTCCTTTCAGAGGTGACCGCAATGGCCAAAGTAGAAGTCCCTGATACATAGATAATGGTGTCATCTGCACACGTGCATGTTAGGGAAAGGGAACATTGTTTAACCAGGAGAAGCACACTAAGCCGAAGCTTGTTTCCAGATGTGACCTGGGAGCACAAGGAAATTAAGCATCTTGCTCAGGATCACACAGTATGAACCTAGACAGCTGTGGGATTCAAACCCAGATCTGCAGATCTGCAGCTCAATGCCCAACCCACTGTGTTATACTGCCTCACGCTAGTTGGCAGTGAGGAGTTGGGCAGGTTGTTACTGTAGGTAGTGAAGAGCAGGGCCCTAGAACTGAGTCTGGTGGGATGCTGAGGTGACTGGTAGTGAGGAGTTGGGCAGGTTGTTACTGTAGGTAGTAAGAGCAGGGGCCCTAGAACTGAGTCTTGGTGGGATGCTGAGGTGACTGGTAGTGAGGAGTTGGGCAAGTTGTTACTGTAGGTAGTGAAGAGCAGGGCCCTAGAACTGAGTCTTGGTGGGATGCAGAGGTGACTGGTAGTGAGGGAGCTGGGCAGGTTGTTACTGTAGGTAGAGAAGAGCAGGGCCCTAGAATTGAGTCTTGGTGGGATGCTGAGTGACTGGTAGTGAGGGAGCTGGGCAGGTTGTTACTGTAGGTAGTGAAGAGCAGGGCCCTAGAACTGAGTCTTGGTGGGATGCTGGTGACTGGTAGTGAGGGAGTTGAGCAGGTTGTTACTGCAAGTAGTGAAGGCAGGGCCCTAGAACTGAGTCTTGGTGGGATGCAGAGGTGACTGGTGAGTGAGGGCTGGGCAGGTTGTTACTGTAGGTAGAGAAGAGCTGGGGCCCTAGAACTGAGACTTCGTGGGATGCTGAGGTGACTGGTAGTGAGGGAGTTGGGCAGGTTGTTACTGTAGGTAGAGAAGAGCAGGGCCCTAGAACTGGGTCTTGTGGGATGCTGAGGTGACTAGGCAGTGAGGAGCTGGGCAGGTTGTTACTGTAAGTAGTGAAGAGCAGGGCCCTAGAACTGAGTCTGGTGGGATGCTGAGGTGACTGGTAGTGTAGGGAGTTGGGCAGGTTGTTACTGTAGGTAGTGAAGACCAGGGGCCCTAGAACTGAGTCTTGGTGGGATACTGAGGTGACTGGTAGTGAGGGAGTTGGGCAGGTTGTTACTGTAGGTAGTGAAGAGCAGGGGCCCTAGAATTGAGTCTTGGTGGGATGCTGAGGTGACTGGTAGTGCAGGGAAGAGCATGAGCCAAGCTTGACAGATTGGGTCTGGCTGGGCAGGTATGACTGGAACCATGCTAGGCCTGAGCGGAGGACACCAGAGTCAGCTAGTCTGAAGTAGGAGCCAGTGGTGATCCATGGTGTCAAAGCCCTTTGCTAGGTCTATAACTATTGCCCCTGTATCCAGGTCCTTGTCCATGTTGGTGTGAATGTGGTTGGTGACTCTGAGAAGGATGGAAGAGGCTGAGTGGTTGGAGCAAAAGCCAGATTGGTCAGAGTTAGGAAGCCTGTTTGGGCATAGTAGTTCAATAGCTGCCTGCTGATAAACCTCCCAAGGGTTTGGGAAAGGATCTGAATCAGAGAGGTTGGAAGGTAGTTGAAGGGTGAGTTAGCTGGACCACCTCAGTGATCTAAAATACTAGTGCATGTTTCCAGCCATGAGGAAAGGAGCTGGTACATCATGATCTATTAAGTATGTGGGCAATAGGGACAGCTATTGCCAGAGTGCTGATTTTGAGGAATTTGGGTGTGATGCCATCTGCTCCACAGGCTGAGATCTGTGTGGAAAGCTCTTTGCGATACTGTCACTGAGACTGTCTGGAGCTGGAAGTTGCCACTGGTGGGTGGACTAGGTAGCAGTGGGAGGGGGAAGTTAGGGATAAGAGCCCTGGTACTTTCTGTGAAGTACTGGTTCAGGGTATCGTCAGCTAAGGGGGAACCTGGTGGGGTGGCCATTACCCATGTGTTCCAGAATGGGCAAGGGGCACTGCAAGATAGCTTGCTCTGGAAGTATTTGGCTTTGGCTAGGCATATGCTCCTAGTGCACTGATTCTGAAGTGCAGTGAAGATCATTGGTAAGACCTCACCTAGAATATTGTGTACAGTTCTGCTGGTCTCATCTCCACAAGGACACAGACAATGTGGCAGTGGTGTAGAAGAGTGTAACTAAAATGGTACGGGGTCTGCATCAAAAATTCCTTTGAGGACACACTAAAGGTGCTCAGTATGTACACCGTGGAAGACAAGAGGGGAGGGAGGATATGATAGAGACCTTTAAATACCTCACGGGGGTAAATAAGGTACAGGAAAAGTTTGCAAGAGTAGAACCAGGCATGGCTGGGATAGCACTCTGAACCTCTTGTATTCCACGAAGAGATTCAGAGTGCTTAGGTCCAGAATTGGTCTGACATCGCCCTTTTTCTTGGGAACCAGGAAGAAATGCGAGTAGAATTCCCTTCCTGTTTGATTTGGAGGAACCGGCTCTATTGCTGCCTTTGCCAGCAGGGAGTCTTTTTCCTCTCTTACAAGAGGGACATGACTGTTCGGATAGTAAGAGTGACCTGGAGGATTTACTGGAGGTCTCTATAAACTCTATTGTGTGCCTTGACCCACCTGCTGGAGTACCCAGGAGTCTCTGGTTATTGCCTCCCATCCTGGCAGGTGGCTGGCAATCTGCACCTCAGTCGTTCCTGGGACTATCACCAGAGGAGGGGGTCCCAGTGAGTCTGGAGGCAGTGGGGAGGGTGGAGGAGCAGATCTTGAGGCTGTATGCATTTGGTCAAGGGAGCCATACCTGCTGAAAGGGCCAGACATTTGTTCTGGACGCCGGTTTTGTTGCTGCCTCTGTTTGTGATGTAGCTGCCAATGGAAAGGGCTGCTTGGGCTTTTGTGGAGGCTTATACATAAACTGAACAGGGCACAAAGCTTTGCCTTTGTCCTGTAAGTCTGTAATGATGTCTTTGACATCTTCTCCAAACAAGACTGGACCTCTAAAGGGAACGTCTTGGATTGCTGTCTGTACCTCAGGTGCAAGGCCTGAAATTCTTAGCCATGTGTGCCTCCTGAGGCTGACTGCATTGGCTGTTTCCTTTGCTGAAGCATCCACAGCATCATAAGTGGCCCTCAGAGTCTGTCGGCTAGCTGATCCAGCTGATCTGACAATACCCACCATTTCTTCTTTCAACTCAGAGTCTGGGAGTTTATCTAGCTTAGATCTTCTTCCCAAATTGGTTAATGACTTAGATTCTTTGTTCAGAGGAGAGGTTCTAAGGTGCTTAGGTTTTGTGAATGGTCATGGGCAGCAGCAATGAAGACCACAGAATCTGGTTAAGGGTGAACACTGAGGTGGTCTTTACCTTCAGGTGTCTGGTGTAGACAGTCCACTTTTCTGGCCATAGGTGCCAGTGAAGCTGATTGCCTCCAGACTGTGGAAGCGAAATCCTCATGTGGCCTTATCCAGGGCAGGATCGGGGTAGGAGATAAATCCGAGAGTTCCAGATGTTCTGCCCATCTCTGGTGTTGGGGATCTTGATCCACAGTACAGCAGTCATATGCTGCCTGGATTTTTCTGAACAGCTCTGTAAAAGAGGGATCCTCAGGAGAAGATTTTGGTGACTCCCTAGGCTTTGGTTCATCTGGAGTAGGCGAAAGCATACTCTGATAAGTGAGCTGAGTCACTATCCAAGTCCGATGTAGGGGTATCATCAGGTGTGCTTAATCTCGGTGGAGTGATCTCCATGGGTCTCAAGAGGTCTGAAGGCCTTGCAAACTCTGTGGGCTGATGGGGTCAATGAAGAGGTCCACTGTCCTGCCCAACCTCAAAGGCCTGGGGCTCAATGGTTGTGGGGGGGTTGAATTGTGGTTCTCTGGTGGCCGGGGTCAAGGCTGGCAGAGGCAGATGCTTTTCCCACTCTAACGTGAGCTGTGATTTTGCCTCATCCCACCAGGAGTGCAGCATCACCTGTGAGTCCACCTGAGGATGAGGGGGAGGCGAGGTGGCTGATGCCCGTATCCCAGCACTGGATACCCTGTAAAGTAGGGAGGAAGGTATCCTGGCATGGGAATGCTCAGCATCGGGTACCCAGACATCAGGTACCGAGGTGAAGGGTATCCCTGCATAGGGTATTGCGGAGCCGTATACCCCAGAGGGTACAGTAACATCGCTAGCCTGGCGTCAAGTATCTCGGTGGAATCCCTGAGGGACTCGGCATCAGCCCTGAAGGTGAGGTCAATGGTTCTGGCATCAGCCCAGCGAGCGGGCTGAAGGCCCAGGTATAGGCCCCAACAGTGGTGCAGAAGGCCCCATCAGAGGGTTTTGAGCTGTGGGGCCTTGAGGTACCGGTGCAGTTCTTCATCAGGTCCAGCGAAGCTTCAGGAACGGGTGGCTCCGGCGTCGGGACAGGCACTGTCCTAGATGGTGGGCGCTCTCCCCCCTCTGGGTCCCTGGGAGTTGGAGACACTGGGGGGATCAGCTCTACAGGTGGAAAGGGAGAAACCAGAGGGGACTCCGGTGTCAGCTGCGGCTCAGATGTCAGCTGATCCTGGCTCCTCATGAGTCAGGCTGTTATCAGGGCCTACTGTAGGGCCGGAGGTGCACTACCTAAGTCAGAGGAGCAAATGGGCTGCTTACCAGCCAGTTCAGTAAACGCCAAGGAGACGGCGCTCATCTTACCGAACCCACTGTTCTCACTAGGCCTCTTGATCTTGAGAGGACAAGGGTAGTGGGTGCCTTTGTTCAAGAGGGGCTCCTGCTGGGGCCGAACCTGAACCCGAAGGGAGTGGGGTGACGGCTGCTCTGTACACAGAGACAGCTATGGAAGAGGTGACTTTCCCGGGAGAAAGTACCTCATTGGCCATGGTACCCAACAGGGGGTTGCAGCTTTAAAAGAGACCTCACTAGGTCCTGATGTCTCTCCTTGTCCTTCTTCTGCTTATGATGGCCTTCAGAGAAAAGATGTGCTCCTGAGTTTCTTCAGCTCCTTCCTCCATGGATGCCATTTTTGTTTTAAAAATGTGGACTCCAGGGACTGCTGATGGCACTGCTAGTGGCCTGATTAAAAGCCTTGGCAGACCCTCACACTCCTTGGTCTTATGGTCTGGGCCCAGGCAAAAGAGGCAGAGGGAATATCTGTCCTTGTGAGGGAACCGAGTTCCACAGGAGTCGCACTTTTTTTTTATGCGAAGTGGAAGACGTCGGAGACAACATGCACAATTAGTTTTATAAAACACAATTTATGACAAAATACTGAATTTTACTAAAAAAATAAATGAGATATACTCATCCAAGATGGCGTTGACAGAAGCAACTTATTCAGTGAGGTCCAATGTGCATAGGTTGACATCGGGAAAGAACTGTAGGTCGGCATGGAGATCACTCACTATATTGTGCCACACAGATGTCGGTCACATGACACCACATGGGCGGTCTCCTGCCAGACATTGCTAGCTAAAAGTTTTCCATGTTGTTCTGACACCTGATGGCTTCAGTCCTACATGTTAGTACCTACTGCAAGAGCTCTCTCGAAGTAAGAAATTTAAATACCTCAATAAGGTACAGAAGGAAAGTATTTTTCAGAAAAAAGGTACTCAAGAATAAGAGGATAGGCTATGAATTTAGAGGGGTTAGATTTAGGAGGGGCATGAGGATGTACTTCTTCACAGAAAGTGTGGTGGATTCTTGGAATGCCTACCAGCTAAGGAGGTGGGGCCGAAAACAGTGGTGGGTTCAAGAATTCATGGGATAGACTAATAGAATCTTAGTTAAAAGGAATGGGGGAAGGGAGAAGGAACCAAGATCAAGTACGATATGCAGTGGTACAGTAGGTAGGGAAAAATGGGAAGACTGGGTGGGCCAAGCAGTCTTTATCTGCTAACAAATTCTGGTTCTGTGTTTCTCATGGGGTCACTGTAGCATGCCACCTTTTATCTTGTGATAATCTCTGGCCCCAGAGTTGCCTCACTGTTACTCTGCAGAGCTCATGAAGGCACAAAATTTGTTATTTGTAGGAACGGTCTCCTTGAAATCAGACAGAAAATGCCAGCCCAGTGGCACTGAGGGTTGAGGTGCTGCACGGCACTCCTAATGCCACGCTGGTGACCCAGGTTTTGGAACGAGCCTGGGCTGCCCGGGGTCAGCAAGAGGAGAGAGGATTGAGTATCCGAAGGACAGCTCTCACCTCTCAGGGAGAGGGGAACTAGTCATTCCGCTCGTTGACTGCCCTCTGGTGGTGGTCGGAGGGCAGCACAGGTCAGGATGCTTGAAGCCGACATCCTCATGTCGGAGTGGAGGGGGGCCGGGCAAAAACAGGAAAAGTGAGACTGGCAGGCTCGATGATGGTCTGCCACTCTCGGGAGCAGTCTCTGGGAGGGGGTAGAAGCCGGCAATCTCCTGGTCCTGCCGCAGGGGGCAGTCTGCTGGGGAAGTACCGGGCCAACTATAGGCATGGGAGTGGCGGACCAAGAGAGAGAGTCCCTTTAATCGAGGACTTTGCAGCCTGCCCAGGCTCAGGAGGCAAAAGTGCAATTTAAAACAAAAAATAGGACAGAAAGTAAGTTTAGCAGTCCCATGTACAATGCTGGATGTTCCTTATTATAATATACTTTCATTTTAATAACATTTTTTCCCCCCCAATTATTTAACCAGGTGAGACACACTAAGCTGAGAGTTTGTTTACAGATGCAACCTGGGAGCACAAGGAAGTTACATGACTTGCTTAGGGTCACACACTATGCAAGTGGGGGCTGTGGGATTCAAACCCATATCTCCAGATTTGCAGCTCAGAGCCTTAAACCACTGCGCCATACTGCCTCCTAATTATTTTAATCGCCTTTAGTATCAACTATTCTACTCCTTGGTACACTGTATAGCTCTGACTTCTATTTTTGTAATGTAATTATTACTGTTTAATTTTTTTCCACCTTGAACTATGTACATCCACCCCCAACGCATCTGGAAAAAAAGCTGTTCCCATCTCAGTATGTCTTTCCTGGTGAAACTTTGTAAATGAATAAATTAAATAGAGTTTTAATTATGATACCAAACAGGTATTTCCAACACTCCCCCCCAACTCTAATGTCTTTTTTTGTACCCTTCCCAGGACAAATCAGCAGAGGACACCTCCCGGTTCATTTCTGCGGCTTCAAGTTCTCCTAATGAAACCACTCAGCAGGAACAGGATTTATCTGGGCTGGAAAGGGCTTTACTGAAGATGGAATTGATATTGTTAAAGATGCAAATCACACAGAACCAACTGGAAACTGCCCAGAAGAGGGCCAGACGCTTTGTCACTAAGAAACGTAACGGCCGAAGATGACAGAACCTGCACCCTTATCTCTCTCCTTAACTTAAGATTCATAGTGACTGAGGCCAAGGACTATTTCACGATCACATCTTCCCTAAGGAATTACTGCAGTAGTTCGTTCTCACATGCCAAGGAGATTTCCTGCAGTTTTCATATTTCCGTAAAAAGATAATTTTAACCTGTTGTCCCAGTCTTGTTAAGTAGCATATCTGCCAGAGTCAGTCCCCATACTGGTATAGTTTAGCCCTGTGTTGGCACTAGAATGTAAAGAAAAACTGTATAAAGCTGATACCAAATAATTTAAACAGCGAAACAACACTAACTGCAGCTACTCTTATAGTTCATCCCAGTTGTAAGAAGTGGTAGTTTGCTCACTTGGTAAAGGTGATTGTGGGTGTATACTGTACATCTCTGAGGCACTCCACACTCCTTACATCTGGGTTTTGTGTTCACCTGACAGGTTGCTGATGCACAAGTGACTTCAAAAGAATTCTGTTCCCTCTTCCCTGTGATGCAGCCTCTCCTGTCTCAGTTCGATATCTTCCAAAGCTGTACCTAATAAGAAATTGTGGTCTCTTGACCTGTTATGTATCCTTCTACTTTTAAAAAAGACAAAACAAAACACCTCTGCATGTTGTCATCACTGTATTCAACAAATCACACACTATGGTAGAGTTATTCACACCGTGGACCTAGAGTCCATTTATTTCCTAGTTTTACAACTAGTACTGACCGGACCGTACAGCATGCCAGTGAAAAACTGTATGACTGAGAAAACACCTCAACTGATCTGAAAAAAATTTTTTTGGGGGGGTGGGCTGTGAAGTGCATCAGAGATATATATCCCCACAATCACCTTTACCAGGTGAGTAAACTACCATTGTGGGGGATAATCTCTGAGGCACTCCACACTCCTTACACCTGGGTAACGATTTAAGTAGCAGTACCCGAAATGGGTGGGTAGTCAGACAATGTTATGATTTTTCATCTGCCCTAGCAGCTAGCAGCACTGCCCTCCCAAAGTTTACCTCTGCGTCCGTAGACACATCTACTTTACAGTGCCTAGTAAAAGTATGTGGAGAAGCCCATGTGGCAGCTGCACAAATCACGTCCACTGACGCCATGTTCCTTTCTGCCCAGGATGTGGCTATTGCGCTAATAGAGTGTGCTTTGACACCTGTGGGCGGATCCTGATTTGTTGTCTTATATGCTTCGGTGATTGCCAGTTTTAGCCAGGTGGATATAGTGGATCTTGTAGCTGCCTGTCCCTTCCTGTGACTATGAGTGATAATAAATAGTCAGTCTGTTAATCTGATGCCTTCTATCCTGTCGAGATATGTCAAGATATACAAAGGTGGGAACAAAGAGGAAGCGGGAAACTACAGACCAGTCAGCCTCACCTCGGTAGTGGGGAAGATCATGGAAGCACTACTGAAGGAGAGATTGGTGGAACATCTGGTTGTCAATGGACTACAGGATCCAAGGCAGCATGGTTTCACCAGGGGAGGTCATGTCAGACCAACCTCATTGAATTTTTGACTGGGTGACTAGGGAGGTGGATCAGGGGAGGGCAGTGGACATGGCCTATCTGGACTTCAGCAAGGCCTTTGACACTGTGCCACATAGAAGACTATTGCACAAACTGGGGAATATGGGTGTGGGCAGGACAGTAGTGTGGTGGGTAGGTAACTGGCTGGGCAGCAGGAAACAGAGGGTGGTGGTAAATGGCTGTCACTCCACAGAGGGAAGAGTGACCAGTGGGGTACCACAGGGATCAGTGCTGGGACCGGTACTATTCAATATCTTCATCAGTGACATTGTGCAGGACCTAGAAGGCAGAATTTCACTGTTCACTGATGACACAAACCTCTGTAACAGAGTAGACACACCAGAGGTTGTAGACAGAATGAGAAGGGACCTGCAGAAACTTGAAGAATGGTCAGGGGTTTGGCAGTTGAAATTCAATGCAAGGAAGTGCAAGATAATGCATATGGGGCACAAAAACCCTGGCACAATATATCAGTTGGGGGGTGAGGATATAGCATGCACCAAGCAGGAAAGGGATCTTGGGGTAATCATCTCTGATGACCTCAAGGCAGGGAAACAGTGTGACAAGGCAGCAGGTAAAGCAAATAGGATGCTGGGATGCATAGGCAGGGGCATCACCAGCAGGAAAAAGGAGGTCATAATTCCACTATACATGACACTAGTGAGGCCGCACCTGGAGTACACTGTGCAGTTCTGGAGACCTTACCTATGTAAGGACATAGACAGGGTAGAGAAGGTTCAGAGGAGGGCAACAAAGATGGTGCATGGATTGCATCACAAGTCCTATGAGGACAGGTTGAAGGCACTGAACATGTACTCCCTGGAGGAGAGGAGGGAGGGAGGATATGATAGAGACATACAAGTATCTTACAGGGAGGAACAGGGTGCAGGAATGCACTATTTTTAAGCTGAAAAGATGTTCCAGGACTAGGGCATGGGATGAAGTTGGAGGGAGGATGATTCAGAGGAAGCGTGAGGAAAAATTTCTTCACAGAGCAGGTGGTGGACAAGTGGAACACCCTGCCAGAGGAAGTGGTGGGGGCTGAAACAATCACGGGATTTAAGAATGCATGGGATAGACATAAAGGAATTCTGGAGGTCGGGGTAAGGGGCAACAGACTTCTTGGAAAACATAAACTGAACTTAGAAACTTAAATGGGCAGACTGGGTGGGCCATAGGCCCTTATCTGCCGACACTGTCTATGTATCTATAAAAGTACCCTTTTCATTCCCAGCAATTGGAGCTGAGGTTCTTGGTCCACTTCCTCTGCCGGCATGTATGCTGGGATCTTGATGATCTGCTTAGCATGGAATGTTGTGTAGATCTTAAGTATGAACGAGGGAATAGTTCTTAAGGTGATTTTGTCCTTGTGAAACACTAGAAAGGGTGTTCTACATGACGGCGCTTGAATTTCACTGATATGCCTGGCTAAGCAAACAGCGACTAGAAGTATAGTTTTTAGTGTCAACCATTGAAGAGACACCGTCTCCAATGGCTCAAATGGTGTGTCCGTCATTGTCCTAAGTACTAGGGTGAGGTTCCATGGGGCTGTCCATTGCTTGATATTTTCACAGAGGTTGGCTGCTGCCTTGAGAAAACATATGATATCTCTGTGTGATCCTGGGGTCATTCTTTCTATCATGCCCCTGGCTGCCCCAATTGCTACCACTTGTACTCAAAGAGATGCTGGTGATAACCCCTTGTCCAGACCTTCTTGTAAGAAAAAAGTAGAATATTGGCTACTGACGCCATTAAAGGTTCTACTCCCCTTTCTGTGTACCAGTTGTAGAATACCTTTCAGTGTGTTTGGTATGTTAGTGTCGTGGAGTTCCTTCTGGAATTTGCCATTGTGTTGATGACTATGGGGTGGTAGCCTGCTTTTAGCAATCTCTCCCTTTCAGGAGCCAGCCTGTCAGTTTGAGGTTTGTTGGGTTGGGTTTAAATATTGGATCATGACTGAGAAGGTCGTGTCTGCGTGGAAGGGTCCAGGGACGAGCCAACCCCATCGCCACAATTGTGGTGAACTAGCTTCTTCTGGTGCAGTATGGTGCAATTAAGATCACCGTCGATCTGGTCCTGTGGATCTTTTTCAGGACCTGTGGAATTAATGGGAGAGATGGAAATATGTAGGCTATGTGGAAGCTCCAAGTTGCTGATAGTGTGTCCACCCCCATGGATTTTTAGTCCTGAAATCGGGAGTAGAACCTGGGGCACTGGTTGTTCTTGTGGGATGCCATTAGGTCTAACTCTATTGGTCCCCAGCAGCTGTTGATGGACTGGAATATCTGTGGGGGGAGCATCCATTCCACTGGATGCATCATTTGTTGGCTGAGCCAGTCCGCTGTGGTGTTCAGTTTTCCTGGCAGATGGATGACTGTCAGACATGCAAGGTGTTTTTGTGCCCAGGGGATAAGCTTTTCCGCCTCTCTTTGCATTGCTCTGCTTCTTGTTGCCCCTTGTTTGTTGATGTATGCTACGGTCACTTGGTTGCCTGACCGAATCAGTACATTCCCTCCTCTTATCTCCTTTGTGAAATGCAGTAATGCTTTGAACATTGCCCTTATTTCTAATACATTTATTGGCAGTTTTGACTCATTTCTTGGCCACCTTCCCTGTGCCGATACGCTGGCGTCTGTGTCTACCTGGATGTCCGTTTGTATGTCTAGTGGCCTACCCTTTAGTAAGTTGTCTTTTCAAACACCATGAAGTCTTGCTATATTATAACAATAGCAGTCAGCCACTGCAGCTGAACTGCCCCGGAGAGGAAGGAGTTAACTCCAGAAGATCTGGAGTTCTACAGCGCGAGGGCGCTGTGCCCAAAGCTCTATCTGGCAGTTTCAAATGAAACTGTCAGATTCTTTACTCCGCTTCACTGAACAGTCGCTCCGGAGATCAGCTCCTTCAGCTCGGTTCATTCTCGGTTCAAGCGAGTATTTTCCGGTTCATTCGAACAGGCAAAAGTTATTATTTTTACCGCATTTCGGTTTTAAAGCTCTATCTGGTAACCGTAAGTACAAAAATTTAAGTCTGTGTGGAAAATTAATTATCGGTTCGGTTTTGAACCGATCGGTTGGTTTTTACTGTATTTTAAAAGTGTACAGTGGGTTTTAGAGTGCGGTTCCCGGTTCTTATCGGTTCTAAAAAAAACGGAATTATAACGGTTTTTCAAATACCGTGACACGGTTAGGAACCGATAAGGGTGTCTTGCCTGGCACTGCCATCAAAAGGGCAAGTTTTGGTTAGGCTGGCATTATGTCTGAGAAACCCAAAGAAAACCGGCCCACTGGGTTTCAACACTGTGATGTCTGTGGGGGACTTTGCCAAGGCTGACCCACACACCACTTGTGTTTATTGTCTGGGGTTGACCACCTCCTGTCAGACTGCCAGGTGTGTAAAATTTCCCTGCAGCCACCCTGGAGAAGAGATTGGCCGGCTCAGGGAACGAGAGCCAAAAGTCCGCTGACCGGATGGCCAGCCCGGTCCAGTACCCACTGGACCAGAGGGAGTGCCCTCTGACCAGGGCGAGACTTCCTCAGGCAAAGGAAGGCTGGTTCAGAGGAACCAGTCCCAAGTAAAAAGACAAAGGAAATCAGTAGGTCTGAGTCCAAAATTGTGTCTCCAACTGCTGCAGAGATAGCTAAAGCCATTCAGATTGTCCAGACACTGTCTCAGGGATCTGTAGAACCACCAACAGCTGGTAAAAGGTTGGTTCGTTTCAGTCCCAGTGGTTCAGGATTTTGAAGCTGAGGATTTTATGAACCACAGGAGGGAGGAGGAATTTGATCATTATATGTGTGGCTGGGGGTCTGGACGTGCCCATTGAACCGGACATTTCTCCAGACAGACCTTTAGAATCTCCTCCTATTCTGTCTGAGTCCCCTTCTTTCTTTATTTTTACAAAAGGTTGCAGAAACCCTCCAGCTTCCTTTAGAGGAGGCTGTGGATGAGCAAGAGGAGCCTGATTATGTGAAATGATGGATATTCCAGAGTCTAGGAGGTTGTCTATTCTTTGCATAAGTCATTTAGGAAGCAAACAACAAAGATTTTAAAAATCCTCATTCTGTCCCTCCTGTAGATAAAAATGGACAGAAGGTATACTTTGTCAGGCTCGGATACAGACTTCCTTACTGAGCAGTGTAGTCATGTAGGTGTGGTACAAGCTGCAGCCTGTGACAAGGCTAATATTCCTCTGGCCTCACATCCTCCTGATAAGGATTCTAGGAAGATTGATGCCATGGTGAAGAAACAGTATATGGCAGCTTCTTTGGGGCTCAGGCAGGCTAATTATATGGCTTATGTAGCCAGATATCAGAAATCTAGGTGGGACACAGTATTGCAGTTAGCCAAGCAGGCCCATGGCCAGCTGGCTAGTGAGTTGGAACAGGTGGCTGCTGATGGCATTGAAGCCTCTAAAGTTCAATTTCATACTGCTGTTGATGTTAATGATGTTTCTTCTAGGGTCATGGCCACTTCTGTAGCTTCCGTAGGTTGGCATGGCTCAGATGCACTAATCTGTCCAAGATACCCAGTCAAAGGCTATGGATTTTCCTGTAGTGGGAAATTCTCTTTTTGGGGAGCAAACAGAAAACTATATGAAAAAGATGGATGAATACAGAACTACCTACAAAAGTGCCCAGGCTAAGGAGAAGCGTGCCATGCCACAAAGGCATGCTCCCAGAGGTAGGGGCAGGCCTTTTTCCAGGCCTTTTTACCAATTTCAAGCCTCCTCTGCTGTCTACAGAGGGGTTTCTTCAGAGGCAGGGGTAGACGAGGCTCTAGTAGACCGTCCCCCTCCCCTCAGCCTAAGGCTGGTGCTAAGCAGACACCCTGATGGGGTGCCTAGGGCCGATTCTCCTGTACCAGTGGGGGGCAGGTTGGCCTATTTCAGCCGGAACTGGCTGTCCCTAACTACGGACAGATGGGTTCTGGAGGTAATAGGCCAGGGTCTGGTTCTCAGCTTCAAACACTTTCCAAAGATGAGAGCCAGGCATTTTCCACCTGCAAATCCTTCAGAAGCCCTTGCTTTGGAAGCAGAGGTTTCTGCTCTGCTGGACTGCAAAGCAGTGGAAAGGGTTCCTCCTTGCCATCAGGGCAAGGGGCTTTATTCAAGATACTTTCTTACCCCAAAAAAGACAGGAGAATGGCGGCCCATTCTAGATTTAAGATACTTGAACAAGCATCTGTTGAAACCAAAGTTCAAAATGTTGACTCTGGCAATGATATTGCCTTCCCTAAGGCCAGGGACTGGCTAGCTTCCTGGACCTCAAGGATGCCTATTTTCATGTTCTGATCAGGCCTTCTCACGAAAGTACCTCAGGTTCGAGGACTGCCCTCAGGCCACTACCAGTTCAGGGCAATGCCCTTGGCCTTACCTCTGCACCAAGGGTATTCACAAAATGTCTCGCTGTAGTAGTGGCTCGCTTAAGAAGAAGGCAAAGGGGTTGCTGTGTTTCCCTACCTGGACGACTGGCTCATTGTGGGTCAGTCTCCAGGTCAGGTGAATCCCACTTGCAAGTCACCCAGCAGCTTCTCACTTCCTGGGATTCCTGCTAAACTTACAAAGTCAGTTCTGGAACCAGTTCAGGTCCTAACTTTCATAGGCGCAGAATTGAACACAAGGTTAGCCAGGGCTTTTCTTCCCTCGGAAAGGGTGGACAGACTCATCGCCCTGGCATCCTCCTTTACCCTGCGGGTCTCTCGACCAGCAAGGCACTTTCTGCAACTCCTCGGGCACATGGCTGCTTCCACAGCTGTCGTGCAGGGAGCAAGATTCCAGATGAGGGACATTCAGTTCCATTTGAGGGCCTATTGGTCTCAAAGGAAGGACCCCCTTACCAAGTTGGTCCCAGTTACTCAAACTCTGATCCTAGCCCTCCACTGGTGGCAGGTCCAGAGCAATTTAAGACAGGGGGTTCCCTTCATTCCCATTTCTCACTCCCTCACCCTCACCACGGATGCCTCCCTGTTAGGGTGGGGGGCTCACCTGGGCGACCTTGCCACTCAGGGGGTATGGTCTCCTCAGGAGTCTCTGCTCCACATCAATCTTTTGGAACTCAGAGCTGTCTTTTTAGCTCTTCGGGTGTTTTCAGATTCTGTCCAGAACAAAGTGGTTCAAGTCAGGACTGACAATACCACCACAATGTGGTACATCAACAAGCAAGGGGGCACTCGGTCTTCAGCCTTGTGCACCGAAACAATGAAGTTGTGGTCTCTGGCTTACTCCCTGAACACCTCCCTGATAGTGGTTCATCTCCCAGGGAAGGACAATGTCCTGGCAGATGCCCTCAGCAGAATTTCTCAGGGCCATCACGAATGGGCTCTGAATCCACAAGTGCTGGGGTCTGTCTTTGCCAGATGGGGCACTCCTCAGATAGATCTTATCGCAGCCCCAGACAACCACCAACTTCCTCTTTTCTGTTGCAGGCCTCCAGTTCTGGGCTCAGTCCCTCTGGACGCCTTTCTGTTGGACTGGAAAGGGAAGTTCCTGTATGCCTTTCCCCTTTCCTCTCCTTTTCAGGGTACTAGTAAAATCAGATCTCAACCTTGCAGAGTGATTCTGATTGCCCCAGATTGAGCCAGACAGCCCTGGTACCCTCTGCTCCTGTCCTTGGCAGTCCACCCTGCCCTGAGCCTGCCCAGAGTCCACGACTTACTGGCCTGTGCACAGGGAGTGTAGTGTATCCAGACCTCAAATCCCTCCACCTCAAGGCTTGGTTCTTGAGGAGCTAGAATTTGCTGACTTACACCTTTCTCAAGGTGTCATGGATATTTTAAAGGCTTCAAGGAAGCCTTCCACTAGAGCCACTTATAATTCTAAGTGGAAGAGGTTTTCCATCTGGTGCTCTGAGGGCAGATTATCCCAGAATCTGCTGATCTTCCCATTCTACTGGACTATTTGGTCCATCTGAATTCCCTAGGCCTTAGACCAACTACCCTGAAGGTTCATCTGGCAGCTGTCTCTGCTTTTGTGTCAGCAGGGAAGCCTGCCTCCTTTCTTCTCACCTGGTGTTCTCCAAGTTTTTAAAGGGTTACTTCATACTAACCCTCCTTTTTAGGAACCAGCTCCGCCTGGGACCTGAATATTTGCATTGCTCAGTTAATGCAACCCCTTTGAGCCTCTGTCTTCTGCAGAGCTCAAGTATTTAACTTGGAAAACCGTTTTCTAGTAGCTATCACCTCTGCCAGACGCATAAGTGAGCTACAGGCCCTGTCAGTGGAAGAAGATTTTATCTCTTTCCATAGAGATAAGGTAGTCCTTAGGACTAATAGAAAGTTTTTGCCTAAGGTGGTTTCTGATTTCCACCTGAATCAATCTATCTCTCTCCCAGTATTTTTCACTGAGCATTCTTCCTCAGGTGAGAGGAGACTGCACAGCCTGGATGTCAAAAGAGCCTTAAGCTACTATTTAGAGCGCACCAGAGGTCATAGGTTCGAATCCCTCCAACTCTTTCTTACCTATGGCGAGGTTGGCAAAGAGAAACCTGCCACTAAGAGAACAATTGCAAGGTGGATTGTTTCTTGTATCCAATTCTGTTATCAGAAACTGGGTAGAGTACCCCCTCAGGATTGAGGCCCTCCACCAGGGGTACAGCTGCGTCTCTAGCGGCTGCTAGAGACATCCCATTCTGGAGATTTGTCAAGCTGCTACCTGGAAGACAGTTCACACCTTTACCAAGCATTATTCCCTGGATGTCCAGTCCAGGAGATGCTCCGGTTGGCACAGCTGTGCTTCAGAGCCTATTTCCTAAGTAGGTTCTGACCCTCCTCCATGGAGGTACTGCTGTGTAATCTGCTATTGTTATAATATAGCAAGACTTCATGGTGTTTGAAGAAAAATTACTCACCTTAGTAATTGCTTTTCTTCTCATGGAGTCTTGCTATATTATAACCACCCTCCCTCCTGCCCCTCTCAGAACTTCTACTTGGGTAGGGGTGGCGAATTGGTGCAAGCACTGTGTCATGCCATTGTAGTTTTCCCTTACCCTCTTTTCCTTTGGGTTGGGATCTAGATTGTTTCATTTAGGTTATTTATATTGTCCTCTTCCTGGACTTGAGTCTTTGGGGAAGGGGGTTCATATGTGCTTGTCAAGGGTGGTAAAGCAAACCATAATACCATCAATTTTGTTATTATGGCTCTGAGTGTTTCTTTGTTCTTTATATTGTTGTTACTACTAGTAGGTAGCCATGGGCTAGTGTAGTTTTCCACACAGACTTTCCGTCCTTTGATGTTAGCTTAGTAAAGATCTGACAGTTTCATTTGAAACTGCCAGATAGAGCTTTGGGCACAGCGCCCTCGCGCTGTAGAACTCCAGATCTTCTGGAGTTAACTCCTTCCTCTCCGGGGCAGTTCAGCTGCAGTGGCTGACTGCTATTGTTATAATATAGCAAGACTCCATGAGAAGAAAAGCAATTACTAAGGTGAGTAATTTTTTCTTATTGACCACCACACTAAAGAATATGCAATGTTTGTAGGAAGCTGCACCTTTTTTGTAAAATCCAAGTTGTATGTAGGACCTTGTTGAATGAGGAATGATAACAGTGGTCTCATGTGCCATCTTGCCTATGGGATGGTGTCTATACAAGATGACATTAGGCCTAGTGTATGGGAAATGGCCTCTAATGATGGCTGTATTGTGTTTTTTAGTTTGTTTACCGTGGACAGTAGGGTTGAGACCCTTTTTTCTGATGGCTGAACCCTTCCCTCTATAGTATCTATGAGGTTGCCTAGGTGTTCCAGCCTTCTGCATCGGTCAAGTTGGCTCTTCTTCTGGTTTATAACCTAGCCGTGAGTCTTGAGACATTGAGTTGCGATCCTTGTCTCCCTTCTAGATTGCTAAACTGATCTTTTTCTGATCAGCCAATAGTCCAGGTTGGCTATTACTTGTATTCCCTGCTCCCTTAGTATTGAGGCAAGCACTATGGAGACCTTTATAAAACACTCCAGGAGTGGATGCTAGGCTGAAGAGGAGTACCTTGTACTGAAAGTGTTTCCCCCATTATGTGAAATCTGAGGAATCTTTTGGTGAGATGGTCTTATGGGGATGTGGAGATATGCGTCTTTCAAGTCTATGGACGTGAGCACATCCCCTGGGCGGAGCACTTTTAGACTGGATCTTATTGCTTCCATCTTGAAAGGCTTGTATTTTACACTTTTGTTTTAGAATTTTAGGTTGAGTACCGGGTGAAGGTCGCCTGTCTTTTTTGGAACTGTAAACAGTATTGAATAGTCTCACTGTCCCTCCTCTGCTTGGGGGACCATCATGATGGCACTGTTGTCTGTTAGTTCTTTCAGTATGTCTTGTAACTGTTGAAGTGTTGCCTTGTGTTTTGATACTGGTGATGTTATCAGCCTGTTCAGTCTTGGTGTTTCTGCAAATTGTATTGCGTAACCCTCTTGAATTATTTCTAGGACCTATTTGTCCTGAGTGGTTTTTTATCCATTCGTGAGTGAGCTTGCTTAATCGGGTGCCGATCGGTACCTCTGGCTGTGTTTCACAAGAGGAATAGTCATTGTTTGTTGTGACCCCTTCTTCTGTGCTGGTAAGAACCTCTAGCCCTTCTCTGTGTTCCCCTTCCCCAATATCTGTTGTATGAGTTGTAGGAGTTGAAATTTGTTCTGTAACCCTGACCCCTGTATGAAGTTTGACCTAAGTGCCTGTCTCGAAATGAATGTGTGAGATTAGCCTGCCTGGTTGGGAGGTACATGGAGTTGTTAACTCTGTCCTTCCCCAATGCCTTCCCATCCTCCTTTCCCTATAAATATTTCTCCAGTCCTTCTCCAAACAGAAGGTTTCCCCTGCATGGCAATTTTAGTAGGAGAGACTTTGACTCAGGATCTGCATTCCACAGTTTCATCCATATACATCTTCTAGGTCTATTCAGAAGTGTGGCCGCTCTGGTGTTGATCTTTAGAGAGTCTACTGTCATGTCTGCCATATATTTGGTAGATAATAAGACATTGTCGAGCAAGTGTGACCCCGAAGTTTTGGATGTAATCGCTTTCTGAGCCTCTTGTAACCATTCCAGTTGGGCCCTTGTGGCATAGATGACTGTGGTAGCTGCCCTAGCCCCTAGACCTGCTAGCTCAACAGTTTTCTTTAATATGTCCTCCAATTTCCTGTCCCCTGGGTCTCTGAGAGCAGAAGTGGACTCTGTAGGCAAGACGATCTTTTTATTAAGAGGTGCTATCTGAGGGTCCACACTAGGGGGTGTGCACCATAATGGTAGTTTGTCAGCTTCCAGAGGATACATTTTATCCCATGATCTATGCACTGGGATTCATGCAGGATCTCTGGATTCCCACTCTTAATTAACTATCTCGTTAATGGCCTCGCACACGGGAAATTTGTCAGATGCCTTTGGTGCCGGTTGTAAAGAGGGCAGCAGCTTAGACTGGGTAATGGGTGTGGCTGGTGTCTTGAAGCCTACTGTGGCCATAATACTGTGAACCACTGCGGGTATTTGATCGGGAAAGCACCACTTGGCTGTGAGTGACTGTGGGTCAACCTCCTTATCCTCCTCGTCCTCCGAGTTTGGTTCAGAGTGGTAGAGCAGTTCCGTAGAATGTGGGTTGGATCTGTCAGCATGGTTCTGAGTACTAGGGCCTGGAGTTTGAGGTCTCGCCGAAATTTCTGCTAATTTGTCCCACATAGCTGTCATGAGTTACTGCTGCAGCTGAAGAACCTGTTGATTCTGAAGTAGGATGGCATTATTGTCTACATTGCTTTGAGAATTAGACGGAAGGGCCTGTGTTACATTGGGAGTTCCTTGGAGCTCACTGTGGTCATTAAATATGTCCTCATCTGCTGTGTGTGTGCTGAAGTGGGTGGCACCTCAGCGCAAGAAGTGTAGATGCATCCTAGCTGTGCTGAAGGGATGGGAACATTGCAGAGCCTGCAGCTTTTTGTTTTTCCCATGTCTGTGGAAGAATGGGAAACAAATGGGGTGGCTTTAGGATCATAGTAGCTTTAGGATCATATTCAACTTTGCTCAACAGAATGCATTGTAAAAACTGGCAGTAATCCCCTCTGCAGCCATACACAAGCTGATAATAGGGAACAGATATTGCAGCCAAAATAAACATACACAGACACTGTCTAGTGCTGCCCAAATGAGCTGCTGTCCCATTAAAAAAAAACTTTTATTCAAACAACATGAAGTCTTGCTATATTATGACATATGCAGTTTGTCCCAGCCTTAGAACTGCTCCGGAGGTGAAAGAGTTAACTTCCATGCCAGGCATGGAATCTTGAGCGCGAGCTCGGTTGAAAAAACTCTGTCAGTTGATCTTCAAACTGAAACTGTCAGATTCTTTACTCTGCCTCACTGAACAGTCGCTCCGGAGATTCCTCCTACTGCTCGGTTCATTTGTCGGTTTTTTAAACCGTATTTGTATATTTTAACCGCAACCGGTCAGTTCAAGCTCTGTCTGTGGTATCGTAAGTAATAGATAGGTTTTACATTTCTCTGTTTGAACCGATCAGGTTGTTGTTAAAACCTATTAAATTACATTTAGAGTGCGGTTCCCGGTTCTTATCGGTTCTAAAAAAAACGGATTTCATTACGGTTTTTTCCACGACCCGTGACACGGTTGGTAACCGATAAGGGTGTCTTGCTTGGTGATTTGCCGGAAAAGGGCAAGTTTTTGGTTAGGCTGGCATTATGTCTGAGAAACCCAAAAGAAAAACCGGGCCCACTGGGTTTCAGCACTGTAGTGTCCAGGGGGAAGCCTTTGCCAAGGCTGACCCACACACCACATGTGTTTATTGTCTGGGTTTTGACCACCTCAATGCAGACTGCCAGATTTGCAAGAATTTCCTGCAGCTACCCTGGATAAGAGAGTTGGTAGGCTCAGGGAATCTAGAGGCCAAAAGTCCGCTGACCTGATGGACAGCCCGGTTCGGTGCCAACTAAAACCGAGGGAGTGCCTTCTGACTGTAAGGATACTTCCTCAGGCAAGCGAAGAGCTGACTCAGAGGAGCCAGTTCCAGCAAAGAGGACTAGAAAATCAGCAGGTGTGGGCCAAATTTCCTTCTCAACCACTGCAGAGATAGCAGCGATCCAAATTGTCCAGTCGCTTTCCGGTTCCGTCCAAACCGCACCATCAGGTAAACGGTCGGTTCGGTCGATTCCACCAGTTCAAGCTATGATATAGAAGAATTTTATGAACCAGAGGAGGGAGGAGGATTATGAAGAGAGTGAATGTGATTTTGAAAGTCTGGATGTGCCCATTGAACGGACATCTCCCAGACAGACCTTCAGGAGTGTCTCCCCAGGCTTTCTGAGTCCCTTCTCATTTTCTGTTTTATAAAAAGTTGTTGAAACCCTCCAGCTCCTTTGGAAGAAGCTGTGGATGAACAGGAGGAGCCTGACTATGTGGAAATGATGGATATCCCAGAGTCCAGGAGATTGTTTATTCCTTTACATAAATCTTTTAGGAAACAGACAATAACAATTTTAAAAGCTCCTAATTCAAACAACATGAAGTCTTGCTATATTATGACAGTAGCAGATTGTCCCACCACTAGAACTGCTCCGGAGGTGAAATGGTTAATACCATTCCAAAATAGAACTTTGAGCACGAGCTCTAAGAAGCAGCTCTATCTGTGTAATTTCAAACCTGAACTGTCAGATTCTTTACTCCGCCTCAGTGAACAGTCGCTCTGGAGATTTCTCCTACTGCTCGGTTCATTTCTCGGTTTAAAGGAGGCTGTGGATGAGCAAGAGGAGCCTGATTTTGTAGAAATAATGGATATTCCAGAGTCTAGGAGATTGTCTATTCCTTTGCATAAGCCTTTTAGGAAGCAAACAATAAAAATTTTAAAAGCTCCTAATTTTGTGCCTCCTGTAGATAAAAAGATGGACAGAAGGCACACATTGTCAGGTCCTGCTACAGAATTTCTTTCTCAGCAATGCAGTCACGTTGGGGTAGTTCAGGCTGCAGCCTGTGATAAAGCTAATATCCCCCTGGCTTCACATCCTCCTGACAAGGATACCAGGAAGATTGATGTCATGGCTGAAAAACAGTATATGGCAGCCTCTCTGGGACTCAGGCAAGCAAATTATATGGCTTATGTAGCTAGGTATCAGAAATCTAGATGGGATACCTGCTATGGAATTAGCTAAGCAAGCCCATGGCCAGCTGGCTAGCTTAACTAGAACAGGTGGCTGCTGATGGCATTGAGGCTTCTAAGGTACAGTTTCATGCTGCTGCTGTGGATGTTAATGATGTTTCCTCTAGGGTCATGGCCACATCTGTAGCTTTTCATAGGTTGGCCTGGCTCAGGTGTACTAGTCTGTCACAGGATACCCAGACTAAGGCCATGGATTTTCCTGTGGTGGGAAATTCTCTGTTTGGGAGCAGACAGAGAATTACATGAAAAAGATGGATGAATATAGGACTACTTACAAAAAGTGCCAAGCTAAGGAGCGGCAAGCCACTCCTCAGAGGCATACCCCCAGGGGTAGGGGTAGGCCTTTTCACAGGCCTTTTTACCAGACTCAGGCCTCCTCTGCCTATGCTCAGAGGGGCTTCTTCAGAGGCAGAGGCAGACGAGGGGTGGGCAGGCCTGCTCCCACCCCTCAGCCTAAAGCTCCTGCTAAGCAGGCACCCTGATGGGGTGCCCAGGGCCGATTCTCCTTTACTGTTAGGGGGCAGGCTGGCTTACTTCAGTCAGAACTGGGCTTCTTTAACCTCAGACAAGTGGGTTCTGGAAGTAGTAGCCAGGGTCTGGTTCTCAGCTTCAAAAGTTTCCCAAGTTGAGAACCAGACTTTTTTACCTGCAAGTGCTTCAGAGACCTTTGCTCTGGAAGCAGAGGTCTCAACCCTGTTGGCTCTCAGAGCAGTGGAAAGGGTTCCTCCCCTGCACCAGGGCAGGGGTCTGTATTCCAGATACTTCCTTACCCCAAAAAAGACAGGAGAATGGCAGCCCATATTAGACCTCAGATATCTGAACAAGCATCTTTTGAAACCAAAGTTCAAAATGGTAACTCTGGCAATGATTTTACCCTCCCTAAGGCCAGGGGACTGGTTAGCCTCCCTGGACCTCAAGGATGTCTATTTCCACATCCTAATCAGAAGCTCCCATTGAAAGTACCTCAGATTCGAACTACCTTCAGGTCATTACCAATTCAGAGCAATGCCCTTCGGCCTTACCTCTGCCCCAAGGGTATTCACAAAGTATCTAGCAGTGGCAGTGGCTCACTTAAGGAGGCAAAGGATTGCTGTTTTCCCTATCTAGATGATTGGCTCATTGTAGGCCAGTCCCAGAACAGGTAAAATCTCACCTGCAAGTTACCCAGCAGCTTCTCACCTCCTGGCTGCTTTCAAATCTACTAAAGTCGGTTCTGGAACCAGTCCAGGTACTCACCTTTATAGGGGCAGAGTTGGACACAAAGCTAGCCAGAGCTTTTCTTCCCTTAGAAAGGGTGACGAATTTAGTGACTCTGGCCTCCCTCCTTCACCCTGCAGGTCTCTCGACCAGCAAGACACTTCTGCAGCTCCTGGGACACATGGCTGCATCCATAGCTGTTGCAGGGAGCAAGATTTCAGATGAGAGACATTCAGTTTCACTTGAGAACCTATTGTCTCAGAGAAGAGACCCCTTTCCAAGTTGGTCCCAGTGACTAACCTTGATCCAGGCCCTCCAGTGGTGGCAGGATCAGAGCAATTTAAGATTGGGGTTCCCCTTCATTCCCCCTGCTCACAATTTGACTCTCACTACAGATGCTTCCTTTCTGGGTTGGGGAGCCCACATGGGCGACCTTTCCACTCAGGGAGTGTGGTCCCCCCGGGAATCTCTGCTCCACATCAATTTTCTGCATCTGTCCACAACAAGGTGATACAAGTCAGAACAGACAACACCACAACAATGTGGTACATCAACAAACGGGGGCACTCGGTCTTCGGCCTTGTGCACTGAGGCAATGAAGTTGTGGTCTCTGGCCTATTCCCTGAAAACTTCCCTCATAGCAGTTCATCTTCCAGGGAAGGACAATGTCCCAGCGGATGCTCTCAGTAGGATTTCCAGGGCCATCACGAATGGTCCCTGGATCTTCAAGTGCTGGGGATAGTCTTTTGCCAGATGGGGCACCCTCAGATAGATCTTTTGCAGCCCCAGACAATCACAAACTTCCTCTGTTCTGTTTCAGGCCTCCAGTGTTGGCTCAGTCCCCTGGATGCCCTTCTCCTGGATTGGGAGGGAAGTTCTTTATGCTTTCCTCCCTTCCTCTCCTATTCAAAGTATTAGTCAAATCAGATCTCAGCCTTGCAGGGTGATTCTGATTGCCCCGGATTGGGCCAGGCAGCCCTGGTACCCACTCCTTCTGTCACTGACAATCCATCTTCCCTTTGCCTCCCAGGATTCACAACCTGTTAACTTGTGCCCAGGGAAGGGTTTGATATCCGACTAATCCTCAACCTCAAGGCCTGGCTCTTGAGGAGTTAGAGTTTGCTGATTTACACCTCTCAAGGTATTCTTGAAATCCTAAAGGCTTCAGAAAGCCTTCCACTAGGGCTACTTATAGTTCTAAATGGAAAAGGTTTTCCATTTGGTGTGCTGGGAAAAATATTTCCACAGAATCTGCTGATTTGCCCATTGTATTAGATTACATGGTCCATCTTAATTCCTTGGGTCTCAGACCAGCTACCCTGAGAGTCCATTTGGCAGCTGTATCTGCTTTTTGTGTCAGCAGGAAAGTCATCCCTCTTTCCACTCACCCTGTGTTTTCCAAGTTTTTATGGATTGCTCCATACTAATCCACCCTTTTCGAACGGCCCTGCCTGGGACCTTAATGTTTGTATTGCCCAGTTAATGCAACCCCTTTGAACCTCTGTTTTCTGCAGAGCTTAAGCATCTAACTTGGAAAACTGTTTTTCTGGTGGCTATCACTTCTGCTAGATGCATAAGTGAGTTGCAAGCCTTGTCAGTGGAAACTGACTTTATTTCTTTCCACAGGGATAAGGTAGTCCTTAGGACTAATAGGAAGTTTTTACCTAAGGTGGTTTCAGATTTCCATCTTAACCAATCTATCTCTCTCCCTTCCAGTATATTTCACTGATCACTCCTCTTCTGGTGAGAGAGGTTGCACAGCCTGATGTTAAGAGAGCTCTTAGTTACTATATAGAGAGCATACCAAAGGTCACAGGTTCAATCCTCCAACTTTCCTTACCTATGGTGAAGTTGGGAAAGGCAAACCTGCCACTAAGAGATCAATTGCCAGGTGGATTGTCTTGTATCCAATTTGTTATCAGAAACTGGGCAGAGATCCCTCTGGCTTGAGGGCTCATTCTACCAGGGTACAGCTGCATCTCTAGCTGCTGCCAGAGACATCCCATATTAGAGATATGCCAGGCTGCTACTTGGAAAACGGTACACACTTTACCAAGCATTACTCCCTGGATGTCCAGGCCAGGAGAGATGCTCGGTTTGGCACAGCTGTTCTTCAGAGCCTCATTCCTGAGTAGGTTCTGCCCCTCCTCCATGGAGGTACTGCGTGTAGTCTGCTACTGTCATAATATAGCAAGACTTCATGTTGTTTGAAGAAAAAATTACTCACCTTAGTAATGTTGTTTCTTCTAATGGAGTCTTGCTATATTATGACCTCCCCCCAGTCTGCCCCTCTCAGAACTTCTACTTGGGTGGGGTGCGGGCAACTTAGTGTGGGCACTATTTATGCCCTTTTAGCATTTCTCCCCTTTTGGGAGTTTGGGGTGTGTGTGTGTTTTATTTTACTGTTGTTTTATTCTCATGTTGTTAGAATTGTGTTAGTAGTTCTGGTCCCCTGACTTGAGTCTTGGGTGTTGGGACCAGCAATGGTTGTTAATATTTAGGTAGCCATTTGGCTAGTGTAGGTTACAGCTTCCACACAGACCTTAGTGAGTTTTGCCCGTGAAGATCTGACAGTTCAGGTTTGAAATTACACAGATAGAGCTGCTTCTAGAGCTCGTGCTCAAAGTTCTATTTTGGAATGGTATTAACCATTTCACCTCCAGAGCAGTTCTAGTGGTGGACAAACTGCTACTGTCATAATATAGCAAGACTCCATTAGAAGAAACAACATTACTAAGGTGAGTAATTTTTCTTCTTTACTCCTGTGGATAAAAAGATGGACAGGAGGTCACATTGTCAGGCTCTGATACGGAGTTCCTTTCACAACAATGCAGCCATGTTGGGGTAGTGCAAGCTGCAGCCTGTGATAAGGCAAATATTCCCTTGGCTTCACACCCCCCTGACAAGAACTCCAGGAGGATTGATGCCATGGCAAAGAAACAATACATGGCAGCATCCTTGGGACTCAGACAGGCCAAATTATATGACCTATGTTGCAAGATACCAGAAATCCAGATGGGATACTGTTATGGCTTTAGCAAAACAGGTCCCTGGCCAGCTTCCATGAGCTGGAACAGGTGGCTGCTGATGGTATTGAGGCATCCAAGGTGCAATTCCATGCTGCAGTGGACTCTAATGATGTATCTTCAAGAGTCATGGCTACATCTGTGGCTTTCAGAGAATGGCTTGGCTCAGGTGTACTAGCCTGTCACAGGATACCCAGGCTAAGGCCATGGATTTTCCTATTAGGGTAATTTCTGTTTGGGGAGCAGACAGAGAATTACATGAAGAAAATGGATGAGTATAGGACCACTTATAGGAGTGCACAGGCCAAGGAGAGGCAAGCCACTCCTCAGAGGCAGCTTTCCAGGGGCAGGGGCAGGCCTTTTCACAGGCCTTTTTACCAAGCCCAGGCCTCCTCTTCAGCTTATGCCCAGAGGGGGTTCTTCAGAGGGAGAGGCAGATGGGGTACGAGCAGGCCTGCTCCCACCCCTCAGCCTAAAGCCCCTGCCAAACAGGCACCCTGATGGGATGCCCAGGGCCAATTCTCCATTACCTGTAGGGGGCAGGCTGGCTTACTCCATCCAGGACTGGGAGTCTTTAACATCAGACAAGTGGGTCCTGGAAGTAGTAAGCCAGGGACTGGTTCTCAGCTTCAAAAAATTTCCAAACATGAAAACCAGATCCTTTCCACCTGCAAATCCATTAGAGGCTCTTGCTTTGGAAACAGAAGTCTCAACCCTCCTGGCTCTCAGAGCTGTAGAAGAGGTTCTTCCTCACACCAGGGTAAAGGATTGTACCCAGGTACTTCCTTACCCCAAAAGACAGGAGAATGGCGGCCCATCCTGGATCTAAGATACCTAAACAAGCCTTTAAACCAAAATTCAAAATGGTGACTCTGGGAATTATTTACCTCCCTAAGGCCAAGGGACTGGCATAGCATCCCTGGACCTCAAGGATGCCTACTTCCATGTTCCTATCAGAAGCTCCCACCTAAGTACCTCAGATTCGAACTGCCCTCAGGCTATTACCAGTTCAGAGCAATGCCCTTCGGCCTCACCTCTGCCCCAAGGGTATTCACCAAATGCCTGGCGTAGTAGTTGCTCACTTAAGAAGGCAAAAGATTGCCATCTTTCCTTACCTGGATGACTGGCTCATAGTGGGTCAGTCTCCAGACTAAGTCAAATCACACCTTCAGGTTACCCAGCAGCTGCTACATCTCTAAGTTTTCTTCTCAATCTTCCAAAGTCAGTTCTAGAGCCTGTTCAGCTACTCACCTTCATAGGCACAGAACTGGACACAAAGCAGGCCAGAGCTTTCCTTCCTCTAGAAAGAGTAAAGACCCTGGTGGCTCTGGCCTCCTCCTTCTCTCTGCAGGTCTCTGACCAGCAAGGCATTTCTACAGCTCCCTGGCTACATGGCTGCTTCCACAGCTGTAGTGCAAGAAGCAAGATTTCAGATGAGGACATCCAGTTCCATTTGAGAGCCTTCTGTCTCAAAGGAGAGATCCTCTAACCAAATTGATCCCAGTAACTCAACACGTGATCCAGGCCCCTGCAGTGGTGGCAGGATCAGAGCAATCTGAGACAGGGGGTTCTTTCATCCCTCAATCTCACTCCTGACCTCATTACAGATGTGTCCCTTGGGATGGGAGCTCACATGGGCGACCTTTCACCACCCAGGGATTGTGATCCCTCAGGAATCTCTGCCCACATCAATCTGTTGGAACTCAGAGCTGTTTTTCTAGCACTTCAGGTTTTTCTGCATCTGTTCAGAACAAAGTGGTACAGGTCAGAACAGACAACATCACTACAATGTGGTACATCAATGCTGCGGGGCACTTGGTCTTCGGCCTTGTGCAATTTAGGCAATGAAGTTGTGGTCCTGGCTTATTCCCTGAACACCTCCTCATGGCAGTTCACCTCCCAGGTAAGGACAATGTCCTGGCAGATGCTCTCAGCAGGATTTCCCAGGGCCATCATGAATGGTCACTGATCCCCTAGTACTGGGGTTAGTATTTGCCAGGTGGGCACCCTCAGATAGATCTTTTGCAGCCCCAGACAATCACCAACTTCCACTTTTTGTTGCAGGCCCCAGTGTTGGGCTCAGTCCTTCTGGATGCTTCTTCTTGATTGGGAAGGGAGGTTCCTCTATGCCTTTCCCCCTTTCCTCTCTTGTTGCAAGTTAGTCAAAATCAGATCTCAACCTTGCAAGATGATTCTGATTGCTCCAGATTGGGCCAGACAGCCCTGGTATCCACTCTTCTGTCCTTAGCAGTCCACCTTCCCTGTGTCTCCCCAGGAATCACAATCTGTTAACTCAGCCCAGGAGAGTTTTGGTATCTGAATTTCAACCTCAACCTCAAGGCCTGGCTCTTGAGGAGTTAGAGTTTGCTGACCCACACCTTTCAAGGTGTACTCGATATCTTGAAAGCTTCTAGGAAGCCTTCCACCAGGGCTTATGATTCCTTAAATGGAAAAGGTTTTCCATATGGTGCCTGAAAGCATATTTCCAGAATTCTGATTTGCCCACAGTCCTGGACTATATGGTCCATCTAAATACTTTGGGACTGAGGCCAGCTACCCTGAAAGTGCATTTGGCAGCTGTCTCTGCTTTATTTCAGCAGGAAAGCCTCTTCTTCTTCTGCTCTCAATTCTGTATTCTCCAAGTTTTTCAAGGGATTGCTTCACACCAACCCTCCATTCAGGGACCCTGCTCCTGCTGTGATCTTATGTTTGCATTGCTCAGCTAATGCAACCCCTTTGAGCCTTTGTCTTCAGTAGAGCTTAAGTACTTGACTTGGAAAACTGTGTTTCTAGTAGCCATCACTTCTGCCAGACGATAAGTGAATTACAAGCTTTGTCAGTGGAGCCTGATTTTATCTCCTTTCACAGAGATAAGGTAGTCCCTCAGGACTAACAGGAAGTTCTTGCCTAAGGTGGTTTCAGATTTCATCTTTAATCAATCTATATTCTTCCAGTGTACTTTCACTGACCATTCCTCCGAGCAGAGAGGCTGCACAGTTTAGATGTGGTGCAGGCCCTTAGTTACTACATAGAGCGTACTAAGGGTCACAGGTTTGACTCCCTCCAACTGTTCCTCACTTATGGTGAGGTTGGTAAAGGGAAACCTGCCACTAAAAGATCCATTGCCAGGTGGATTGTCTCTTGTATCCAATTTTGCTATCAAAAACTGAGTAAGGTTCTCCCTTCAGGCCTGAGGGCTCACTCTACCAGAGGTACAGCTGCGTCCCTAGCTGCGGCCAGGGACATCCCTATCTTAGAGATATGTCAAGCAGCTACCTGGAAAACAGTACACTTTCACCTGCTATCACTCCCGGGACATTCAGGCTAGGAGTGATACTGCCTGTATACAGCTGTGCTTCAGAGCCTATTTCTAAGTAGGTTCTGTCCTCCTCCATGGAGGTACTGCTGTAGTTTCATGATGTCATAATATAAAAGACTTCATGTTGTTTGAAGAAAATTACTCACCCTTAGTAATGTTGTTTCTTCTAATGGAGTCTTGCTATATTATGACCTCCCCCGCCTGCCCCTCTCAGAACCTCTGCTTTTTGGGATGTGGGTGGCAGTGCAGTGTTGGCACTTAGTGATGCCCACTTGTGTTTTTCAATTCTTTTTGGGGTGTTTGGGTGTTAGATTTTATTTTATTTTGGATCCCTGACTGAGTCTTGGTTTTGGGACCAGAAAATGTGTTAATATTTTAGTAGCCAGTTGGTTAGTGTAGGTTTACAGTCACACAGAACCCAGAGCGTTTTGTCTGAAGATCTGACAGTTTCAGTTTGAAGAACAACAGACAGAGTTTTTTCAACCGAGCTAGCGCTCAAGATTCCATGCCTGGCATGGAAGTTAACTCTTTCACCTCCGGAGCAGTTCTAAGGCTGGGACAAACTGCATATGTCATAATATAGCAAGACTCCATTAGAAGAAACAACATTACTAAGGTGAGTAATTTTTTCTTCTGTGCCTTAATCTGGAATGCCTGCACACCTAGTGCACAGTATACCATAGGGTTGGGGAGGAAGCAGACTGATTTCTTGGTGGCCTGCTGTGCCTTTAAAAAAGAGGGAGGGTCATAAAATTATCACTGCACTGTGGACCTCTACAGTGTGTATGAAGAGAGCAGCTTTATGGTTTTCCCCAGGAGAAGTGCTTAAGAAAACATCACTGGTCACTGGGACCCTTCAGTACTGTGGATCTGGTATTCTGTGATCCACTTCTCGTGGGATCACAGTGTGAAGCAATGGCTGTGGTAGAGTTATCTATTTGCCTTGTGCTGGTGCAAGCTCCTGGAATGGCTAGCCCCATGTAATATGGCTTGGAGAAAAGCGTATGAGAGGTGTGAAGGAACCCCACTGCATGCGCAAGCCGGAGGTAAGAAGTCGTGCATGCTGGTACTCAGAGCTTGCCAGCACGCCAAGGAGTCGGACAGATGAGCTGTATAGACAAGATAGCTAGAGACCCAGCAGACAAGCAGAAATCTTGCCAACACCCTCCTGAATACACAAGGGATGTGGGAGGTGTGAAAGGCATCATATTAGGACACTTGTGGTTCTGATCGCTCGCGAGCAAGAGGATACAGTAAACAAAATGAATATACTCCTGGGAGCTCTTGGCATTGAAAGATAGACCCAGATAAAAAGGGAAGGACAAAACTTGAAAAACTACTGACCCAGATGCCTTAGGGATGCAGGCTGAAGTGAACAGGGAAATAAGCCCCAAAACAGATTGGCACATATATGGATCTATCCCTGTGGTCTCTCAGTAGGGACCAGGGGATGCAGAAGTTCCTACAAAATGCCACTGAAGTGGGTAATCTGGGCACTCTGAGACTACTAGCAGAGGGGTCAGTGGCACCTGGCAGCAGATAACAGCCAAAACACAAACTTAGGTTCTCATAGCAGGAGACCCAAGGAGCTGCTTAGCCACAACCTGACAATCATCCAGCTAAATGCGCTTGCAAACAAACAGCTGAGTCAGGGATGTTGGTCAGTAGTTCCATTGTGTAATTGTGAATTTTGGAAAGATTTACACAAACATTTGGCAGTTCCTTCCATGTTAAAATTATTGGTTCATCTAATTGTACTATTCTTTGCATCGATGTATCAGAACCAGAATGCTTCATTAATCCTGGTTTACTTAACATACAATAAAACACGAGTACAAAATAATGCTTACTTTAAAATATAAATGAAATTCAAAAACTGCTTGGGAGCTGTATTTATGCACTGCAACTGATCTAGATATACAATCAAGCTGAGACATGAGAGGCTGCACCACAGTGAAGAGGGGACGACTCTTTTGAAGTTCCGCATGCATCAAGCAACCTATCAGGTGAACACTATACCTAGTGTAGAGGAGTGTAGCACCTGAAGCTTATCCTACAATGAGAGTAATGCCTTGTTCTACTTGTACAGAATTCTAGGAAAAATGCTTCTGGACTATGGAAATAACGTTTCTTTAAATCTTTGAATCTTTTTAACAATTACATCATAATAAAGTACAAAAATAGACAAGCGAGCACTAAGGGCAGACACAATACTTGCAGAGCAGTGTAAAAAATCCTTACATTTCACCACACCTCGTCGGTTTCACTGTAGCTATGCTAAACACAGTGAATTCTGAGCCTATATTTATTAGCAGCTCTTAATTACAAATATTAAAGTGCAATTACAACAATTTATCTCTAATGCACAAACATGTGCTTAATAAAAGATAACTTCATAAATAGTGAATACCACAATACACTGATTCCATCCTCCATCAGTCTATTAATTAATTACAGCATTACAAATTACAAATCAAATAATTATGTGGTCTGAGTCCTAGAACTTTTTTTTCTTTAAAACTTGAGTTTCTCTTATGTCCTGGATTCATTATTGACTCTTTCTCCTTAATGTTCAGGCTATATTCATCTAAATCAATAGGAAAATGTTAAGTTCCCAAACCTATTCTTGTATTCATTTTATTCATCTACAATTGATATTTTTAACCCACTAATAACAACCCTTCAGTATGTATTCTGCTTTTGTTGTTTCATTAATGAATGCGCTGTTGTCCCAAATGCTAGCACTCATATCAAAACTAACTGTATAACCATAACACACCCCAAACATTCCATATTTAATTATACATTTTATGGAAATATCAGATATTTAGAACAGGATAAAGTAAAACTACAGCTCATTTTATTACATAGAGAATAGTGTGCATGGTATTATGCAATTAGCCTATTGTCCCCGGGGGTTTGATTACCTCAGACCTCGACAGCGCGCCTTAGAGATCCTTGGTAACTGGGAACCTTGAGGTGGCACAATAGGCTGGTTATGTGAGAATAGTGGTCATGCACTATTTTTTGTAGTGTATGGTCCCCATTGCCAAAGTTTTGTTGTAAATTTTGAAATTAAAAAATGTATTCGTTGTTCCCATTGTGTTCTGGGAGTTGGGGCTGGTTGCTTTGTTTACGTGTGTGGTTGTTAGGAGCGACATCCTTGACATTTATTGGGCGTAGCATTCTATTTGCTGTCACTGGGATGTGGAGGGATTTTCAAGAAAAACATGTGTGTACATGTCTTGGTTAGTGAGAGGATAGTGGGCTCAGAGGAAACGATTTTTGCAAGTTATTTAAATATCGGATTCTAATTTTGATGAAGCTGAGATTATCTTGGTTGATCCTGCATTTGTTTTTGCTTATGTGCCTGTTCATGTTCGCGGTCATTGGTTCAGGGATCTTGCTGCCAATGCTGCGTTGTTGCTGCCAGAGGCTCGCAGCCAGTTTACGTTTCTGATAGAACTTCTGAGTTTTTCAAATGTTGTTGTACCATTGTGTACTAACTCACATTCCATGACCTTTTGAACTATGGTACAACAACATTTGGAAAGGCTCTGATTTCTATATGGAACAACACCTGACTACACACTATAGTCACTTCCTTTCCTATATTTTAACCCTTTCTGACTTCTCTTATGTATTAATGCTGCTTCTTTAGTAAATGTTTAACTTCTACTGAGTCATTGAGACCCGGTGGAAAACAAGCCCAAGTTCTGTAGATCCAAAATGGATTCTTTCTGGCTGACTACACTTTCCCAGCCCCCCATGCCCCTCCATACGGTCTCCTCAATTCCAAAAAATGGTAACAGTGTCCTCTTTATCCTTGTTCAGAACATGCTTACCAATAGCATATTTAGTGTTGCCATCCCTCCATGCACGTATATTTCACTAATTCATTGTTTAAAAGTTTCTAATCGTTCTCCAATATAGAAAGCATCACATTTTACACTGCTAGTATTTATACTATTCCTTCATATTACAGTTTATAAACAAATTTGCAAAATGTTCTTTTATCCTGTGATGTTTAATTTCCTCCCTTGAATAATGTATTAGTGTATATGCAATTACCACACCATTTGTTCACATTTGGGAGCTCACAAAACAGATACTTTTCAGGTAACATACTATTACAACCACTATGTCCCTTTATGTTCGGAAGTTTCAAAGGTCACCCCAGGTTTTCTGGTAGAATATTTGTAATCTAGAGTCCTCAACATAATGGGCCACCTTTCTCTATCGATAATATCCTAACCTAATTTGCCCTGTGTGTAAATGTGATAAATCTTGGGAAATCAGAGTGCTGTATTGGTCTTTTAGGCGACTTATTTTCCAGCAGCATTCTTTACTCCAACTGGTTAACTTACTCTAACGCTATAGTTACTAGATCCTGTTTATAACCCCTAACGGTAAATTTATTGACCATCTCCTGAGCTCTAATCCCATATTGTTTTGCTTCACTGCAATTTTGTTTAACTATCCATTTGGAATAGCATTTTTTACATGTGAAAGATGGCAATTTGTAACTTAGCAACAGGGTGTTGCAATCTGTAGCTTTGCAAATAAAACTGATGCTATACCCCTTGTAGTTCAACATCCAGAAATTCAGCACTTGTCCAAATGTGTCACTAACTTGAACTTTAAAGCAGTCAATTTGTTGATCCTAAATAATGCATAAACAAAATCAGATCAGCTTCCTTCCTTCATATAATTAATATATAGTCAATAAACACCTCCACAATTCACACAACCCAGGTGTGGATTTGCAGAGGCGTTCCTGACATAGAGATGTTCCCAACTAGTCAAATACTAATTAGCAAAACTGGGGGCAATAACCCCTTGGCTGTACCTGATCTGTAAATAATAAATCCTTAAACATAAACATATTAAGGTCAAAACCAATTGTGCCAAATCTAATAATAACTCTGTTGTAGGGTGGGCACCAGGGTTCTGCTCTAAAAAATTGTATAGCAGACAAACCTCACCATGTGGAATAGAAGTGTACAAAGTCTGTACATCAAGAGTAGCAAACCGCTTGTCATCCCTCCTAGCTATATCTTGTACAGTGTCAGTATGTCTTGATTGTGCACCTAATGTAAAATGGAATATTTTGTACTATAGGTTTAATAAAGTTATCGCTTAACGTGACAAAGGTTCAGTAATCCACCCTTACCAAGACAATGGTTACTGGTGGTTCATTTAAACACTTAAGTATTTTGGGCAGAAGATAGATTAGACAGTACTGAAATTCAGTTGTTAAAACTTTTTTCCTCCATATTTATCCAGTTCTCATCTAGTACCCATCAAATATTCATCTGTTCTTTTTAAAACCTTCATCAAGTTCCTTTCAGCTTTCTTGTATCTATATCATTTAACTGTTTCAAATTTCCATCCATATTTATCACTGTCAGTACAACACTAGCACTCCCTTGTCAACTGGCTTTACATCACTGACCTGTCTCTGTCAGATTTTGTAATGTTTCTTTTTGGAAATGTCAATTACTGGTTACCTCCTTTTAATTGTTGGATTCAAGTCAATGCATCAAATCCTCATCGCAGTGTCTTAAAAGGACTTCACTGCTGGTCCATGGGTGGGCAAAATGGGATCTAGGTTAAAAACTATTCACTGAATTTGGCAAGAACCCAGCTCAGCATCAAACAAAGATTCTCTGGGAAAAAAGTCATAAGGGTTATTTGTGTAAATATTGAGATCAATCATGGTCCTAACATCAAGTTGTGCAGAGGAATAAATGTCAAACCCTTGTTTAATTCGTCCTTCATCAGCACTCATATCCATCCCGAGGTTAACAGCATTGTCTTGTGCTAAATATTCTCTCAATTATTTCAGTTGAAATTTCTTCACCTCTTACCCCCTTGCTCTGCCTAGTTTTGTGTAGAGGCATGAACCTTGTTTGGTCTTGCTGCATTGTGGAACCTGTATTTGTTCTGTTGTGTGATTTGGGTGAGTTCTGTCAAAACATCAAATGATTTTTGTCTTGCTGTTTTGGGGCAAAAATAAGAACTGTTGCTTGATTTCAGAATCTGGTCCTGATGTATAATCAGTACTGTGGCTTCATCTATTTGTACTTTCTAAGCCTCGATCTTGGACTTCCTGTTGTTTGACCAGTAAATACTATTCAGACAGTCTCCTGCATCCTTTTAACGTTTTCTTTGCTGCTTTCAAGCTGTATCATATGACATTTTCTCATCTAACTCTTTCTAAGATCTATTAATTTCTCAGGAACCAATTCTGCTAACTGATGTTCCAGCTTTTTATATTATTAGCCACCTGCTCTCTGACTGATATTGCATTCATAGTATGAGCTCCATCCACTTTGTACGCCCTCTTGTGCAATCTCCTTATTTATCCATAAATTCTTTTGTCATTCCAAGTGTGACATCTTTTTCTACTACATATTTATTATATTTTCATTTGCAAATTCTTAAGTGAGTTTTTAAAATGCATGTTAAGACAGTACATAGTTACATCAGTCAGATATATCTGTAGATTAGTCAAAGGTCCAGGACAACACATATTTACAAACAATTCATAATGGGCACTAAGACATTTACATAAGACATCATCAGAGTTGATATGTTTCTAAGGTACAAAAGTAGGATCTAAAGATTAAATATATAGAATCCATTTCCATTTAAGCTCAAATGCAGACCATTTATCTGTGCTTTTAGCTATTAATCTCTAATACATAGATTTCTCTCATTATTCCCCCGCAGTTTTGTATATTTGGAGCTTCTTCCCAGTTTCTAGTAATTGTTTTTTAGCTGCTAGCATATAAATGATTACTGTGATCTTCGGTTGGGAGACCCTCTGGTGGAATTGAGAGTAATACCAGCTCAGGGGTCAACACAACTTCCCAGACTTCTAATTTTTAATGCCTCTAAATATCTCCAGTAACCTGCTATGCAGGCAGGCCCAAAACATGGAACTGATCCTGAACATTTCTCACAATCTCCAGCATTACTTAGTGTATCTGATGAAACCTGGCTGTCTTGCAGGAAAAACTTATTTCAATTTTCCAGGCAAATTCTCACTAGTAGGTGGCTCTAAAAGTCCCATTGAGAATTTAGTATACTTTTTCAATCTTTGATACCTGTAGTGGAATTACTTTATTCCAGGCATTTAGAATTCCCTGAGTTGAATTTTTGATATTTCCTCAAACCCTTGTATATTAAATTCCCACAAAGTAGCCACACCAGTTCTCACTGTGGTCATGGCTAAAGTAAGCAATAAAGGGGGGGGTCTGGGAGTCTACTAAAAGCTAGTCCTTCGTTCAATGCCCTCTCTTAAGCTTGTAGATTCGTCTTGTTGTGGAAGATTGTATGTTCCTTGAAGTTTAGTAAATGAGTGGACCCCCTAGCATCCACCAAGTGGAACATAAATTTAACACCTTTTGTCTCCATTGAGCCAAAAATACCCTCCTGTTCCAGAGTAAGAGTTTGATTCTGAAATTTAATGAGATTAAAAAGGGACTCATTGGTTCTAGCTCTCAGATGGATGTAAATTCTCTCCAAGTCTCCATATCAGAATTTGTACTCTAAATAAGTCTAGGTTCTTTTGTTTATTGGGGCATATGTAATTGTAAAGTTCACTCCCTCCTTTACCCGTTAAGGTAAATTTTAAGTTCTTCCATTGTATCTCATATTTTGATTATTCAATTGAAAACTTGAGCTATGAGATTGTGGAAGTAGAAAATGTATCTAAAGGAAGACTGGTAAAATTTTAGCCCCTTATTTTTGGTAACATTACACATGCTGACATCTAATGATTCCTAAACATCTTGGGACTCGCTTTTGACCCAAATAGCTTCTATAGATGTTTTGTGCCATTACATACAGCGTGCTTTTTACCATCTTTTCTAATTTAAAATATATAGTGTGAGCCTCACAGAACCAGCAGTCTCTACTGAAACACTTGTATTTGGTACAGTGCAATTATCTAAAAGTGGGTTACTAGAACCATCAAGCTTGAAAACATGTTTGCATAGAAACTGTCCTAGGATTTAAAGGTTCATATTATTAACTGCATTCCCATAATTATTCTCCCATAATGGAACAATTTTGTACAATCTTTCTCAGTATCTATTGGATATTTCCTTAAAGTTGTGCCAGAGGTGGTACCTTTGCTTGAGCTGCGCTATGAGCTCAGAGTTTATCTAGGGGTTAGACCTCCATTTGACCTTCTTCTTTAAGAGGGGTGCATAGATATCACTGGCACAGTGAAATGGCTGATCAACAGTTCCAAGGCTTTGTTTATGTCCTTGAGAGTGTCAATTTTAGACCAATCCAGCCTACTTAAGTGAGATTTTAGCAGGTGCATGTGCCCCTGCTTGAGAACCCTAGTGTATATTATTTTAGGGGGGGCTTGGTGAAGTTGATAGCCTAAGCGCAGATTACTGGTGAGTGGTCACTTAAGGAGTCTGGGAGAACAGACACCTTAGTGATTCTTTCAGGGCGGTTTGACAGTATCCAGTCAATTAGGGTGCAGGTCCCCATCCTATAGTTGCATCTAGTGGGTGTGGGACAAGCTGTGTGAGGTGCTGTGCAGTGACAGTATCCTTATAGATGCAGGCCTCAGATGCAAGCCAGTTGATATTAAAATCACCCATAATTATGGTCTTCATGTTATGGCGCAGTCCCTTGAGGCATTCCATTATGATATTGAAGCCACTGACCAACTCCTTTGGGGTATATATACATAGACTATAGTAAGATTTTGGTTATGGGTCCCTAGGAGAACTTTGATAGCAAGGACCTGAGATGGGGATCCCGGGGCTAGGAAATGGGATAACGTGTCCCATGATAGTATCTCTCCGGTAGATGGCAGAGCCACCGCCACATTTCAAAATCCTGCTCTGCCTGAAGACTGAGTTTCCGGGAATTGCAACCCAGTGTCAGGGATCTTGGGGGTAAGCCAAGTTTCGATGACAGAGAGGATGTCAAGATTGTATTGGTGGATCCAGATTTAGAGGTTATCGAGTTTGCTGAGGAGGCTACAGACATTGATAGACGCCAGAGTGAGAGACCCCCTTGTTCTATTCTGGGGGTGGGCAGACAGTCCAAGAGGTCCAGGGTTAGGGTGAATGTTTCCTGAGAGGAGAAGCAACATTAAAAGAAATCTCAGGAGAGAGCTTTAAAGAATTTTGATGGCTTGCTTGTTTGTTAGGCGTCTGCGTGCCTTGGTGTAATGGTGCTGGGGTCGTCCTGCCTTATTGCAGAGAGCAGATACTGCAAGTAGGTTCCATCATGGGCTAGTCATTTGAGGCTTCAGAAGGTAATCAGTATGCCAAAATGGGGAGCAGTGGGCCATGGGATAATTATGTTGAATCCCCGTTGTCATGCCAAGACTGTAATGCAGAGCGGTGATTGTCATTAGCTGGCAGGTGGATTGAGAGGAGGTAACCTCATGTGAAGTGGGACAGAGCATCACTCTCATAACACAAATATCATTGTGGGAAGCAGGTTTAGAGCTGCCATGGTTAGGATAGGAAGGACACAGTTTGGCTAAGAGGGGAAAGAGAAAAAACAGCAAAATAGGAGATCAACTAAAAGCAAGTGTGATTGGTTGGTGCTGAGGCTGCTGTAATAGATTTGTGAAGCCTGTCAAGGTGGGAGGGGAAAGTGATGGTTTAAAGGAGGCCTGGAAGGGGTTGTGGGGGTGGGATAAAATAACAGTGCCCCAAAAGACCCGAGTAGCTGAAATGCTTCGGGAGGTAGAAGAAAGGCAGTTTAGGCAGCAGTCCATGTGCACACCAATGGTCAAGGTGTAAAAATTGCCCTGTCCAATCACAGGACACTGGCAGCAGCACCGCACCAATTGGAATGCAGATGCAAAATATGGAGCTTTCACAGCCTTAGGCACTCATACCTGGTAGCAGGATCTGGTGCAGAGTTCCAGGGAGGCGGCCAGAAGATGTATCAGGAGTCGTCACAGGCGGCTGTTCAGCGCCACTTTCAGGGTGGCACCAAAATTCCACCGGATACCTAATGGGGCCAAAAGAAGAGGAGAATTAATTTAAGAGTTTAGTTAGTATGGGGGAGGCGGCAGCTCTGTCATCAGGGGTGGGGTGCTAAACAAAATTAACTATGAATGAGGTGGTAGCTAAGGGTGGGGTGGAAAGACAGCTGAGCTGAGGCGCAGATTAAGAGGGGGAGGACAAGGTTACAGATGGGGAGGGGAGAGGCATGTCTCAGGTGAAACTAGGGCTTTCTGAGCGAAAAATGGAGAGAATTGACCGAAGGCCAGGGACTGATGGGGTCGGGAATCATAGCTGTTCAGACTGTCAGAGTTTCGGGAGGGATTCGGGAGAATGGAGGATGCAGGGGACTACTGAGAGAGAGAGAGAGAGAGAGAGAGAGAGAGAGAGAGAGAGAGAGAGAGAGAGAGAAATTGGACAAAGCAGCAGCAGCGTGGTTGTTATAAGTGCAAACTGCACTATTAAATACATTAATTAACAAGGCAAGCAGACAGCTTAGATTAAAGTCCACAAAGGTCATGCACAGGCTTAAATTAGCAAAATAACAGTGTCCCAAAAGACCAAAGTAGCTGAAATGCTTTCGAGGTAGAAGAAAGACAGTTTAGGCTAGCAGTCCGTGAGCGCATCTAATGTTCTGAGGTAAAATTGTCCGTCCAATCACAGGACACTGGTAGCAGCGCCGCACCAATCGGAAATGCAGCACGCAAATATGGAGTTTTCACAGCCTTTAGGCACTCGTATTTGCAGCAGGATCTGCGCAGAGTTCCAGGGAGGCAGCCAGAAGATGTATCAGGAATCCGCGCCGCGCCGTTCAGCGCCGCGTTCAGCGGTGGCGCCGACAATTCCGCTACGCTGTTTATCAGCTTCCAAAGATGATTTGGCAGACCACAAAATCACCTTCAGGACAGAATAACACTCGTGACAGTGACTGAATTATGAGGAGGGGGTCCCAATAACCCTTATGTTGAAAATTTGGTGACAAAATTTCAAAATGTCTGAGATATGCATTAAAGTTGAAAAACTTATTTATGCCATTCTGACAGCTATATGGGTATTTCTTCAGTTCACGGGTGGGGCTTTGAAGAGCATAGACGTGTTCCAGGTCCACCAAAGATCGCTGTACTGGCTCCGAAGTAAGAATAGGTGAGGGGTGTGGGGAGGTGGGTATGCCGTGGGTTGGCGCAGGCTGTGAAGGAACATTTTGTACTTTTACAGGGTTAAAAAAAATAATAAATATCACGGGAAGGTTTTTTCTTTTAATAGGTACTTTTCACACTCTGGGTGTGTTCTTATGTGCCACCCGTGTGTTTTTTTGGTGGGTGGACTGAGCAGATGGGATTGGGCAGCCATCTACAAATAAAGCGTTGGTGTTGATGCCAAGGATTAGGCACCCCTCGCAAACAACTGGCATGGGACATGATGCCAACGGGATTGGCACTTTGGCAAATGAACTCTTGGTGGGGCATGATGATGCCGACGAGGAGGATTGGGCAACTCTCAGCATCGGGCTTTTCTGGGGACTGTGAGGCAGACGTCAGCCACTTCCATGTCTTATTGAAATGTTACACCAGGAAAGCAGCCTTCTGCAATGAGTTGAGCTCCCATTGCAGCTGATAAAACATTTTAAGTTGGTGGATATGCTTTTGACTGCTGCCGTAAACAGTGGCAATCTAATTCATGCCATTGGAGCCTAGCCCCAAAAAGCAGTGGCATTCACTGACTGCCAACATGACCACGCTCCAAAACCTGCTATTCTAAAGTTATTAGACACATTTTGCACACGTGTAAAGACAACATAAAAATCTATCAGAGTTATTTGTTATGGCCTTCCTGTTGAGAACTGTGGTTATATATAAACATACAGATTTGCCAGCAGATAAAGGTTTATGATCTATCGAGTCTGCTCGAATGTGCAGGTAAACCCCATACTGCAGCTGCCCTCTTCCCCTCCTGACCCTCCTACTTACCCTATCCCATCCACCCTATATATCAAGGCTTATATCAAGACAAAGTATCATTATTTTATCTTGTCAAGGAAACAACCTTATTTCATTGTATATTTGTATATTTTCCTTATTTTAATGATCTTTAATCTCAGTGATTAAAAATCTTGGACAGGATTTACAAAAAGGACAAACTACAGCAAAAAGTTTGCCTCTATACTCATGATCAGCAATGACCAAAATGTATATTCACAACTGGATGGTGTACCGCCTCATCCTAATGTGAGAGGTAACTGTGGGCAGCGCCAACCCTGGAAAACATTGGGAACCTTAGTAGGCTTGCACCAGACAGTCAGTTTTGAGAATGAGCTGCTGCTGGTAGCTTACATGTTGCTTTTCCCTATTCACAAAGGAGACATGTGTAACCCCTAGGTGGCGCTTATCCCAAAGGCTAATACTCCCGCCCGCTTGGCTACTTGCAGGTTAAGGGCCTGGATACTGAAATGGGTGCCTCCACCCGGAGAACAGGGTTATTAGCAACACTTAACCTGGTACAGCCCTCCTGGACACTGTAACCCCTTCTTCCTCTCTCGAGCTGCCTAGACACATGCACAAACACTCACAGGGGCCCTGTATTCAGCATTAAATTCCTACACTGTTTGGTCATTTTACCACCAGGGCTGGTTCCACCAGTTCAGCTTTCATGAGCCCCTTGTGAAATCAAGGTTAGGGGACAGCAAATTACAACGTGCAGTGCTTTTTGTACAAACTGGAACCACAGACAGATAAAATGCAAAAAGAGTTAGATCTGATTATTCAGGGAATTGGAATAAGGGAGTAGGTGACTCAGATTGATTAATTGATTGTAAAACTGATCTAATTAGGCACTATGTGCACATTTAGTCCTGGCACAGTCACACACTCTGGGCACCCAGCTGGCAGTGAGGTGGGCTATTCTGGAATGTTGCCCAGGGTAGGTTGGCTCTAGCTGGTTGGGGCCCCTGATGAAAACAAAAGGCTTATACAAAGCACACAATTTGTAATCTGGAGCCAGGAGGCTTAGTTCATGAAGATTAGGCAAAACAGTTAAACTGTGATGTGATACACCTGATTGAGCTATATGCAGGAGCTACCCTGGTAAGTTTACTTCCATGCTACCCAGTACAGGACACAGAATGACTAAATGCAGAGTGCAGGATGATTGCTGGTTTGCCAGAGAAGCAGGGCCCATGATTCACCATGGTGTTGTTCCTGTTTGTGATGTTGAGCAGGCTGATCTCAGCAGGTCTCGAGTCGATGGTGTTTCGCAGCTGGTGGCTGGGCCAGTGTGTGCGCTCATGTGGGTAAGACAGTTCGAAATCAGTCTGAAGGTTGATGCAGCCCAGCAAGCGGCACAATTTACAGTGGGGAACCAAATTACGACTTACTACCAGCATATGCACATTTATAGTAAAGCAATCACCATACTACAAAAAGGATAGCAGTCCAGCAGCAGTATCAGTGTTCTGAGCAAAACCGAGTTCTGTGGTGAAAGGTGTCCTGACAACCAATCGTACAGAAAATCTTGGTCTTCTTCAGGTTCAAGGCTGGTCACACCAGTGGCTTTATTGATTCGATTTCAGATACGGTCCAGCTACTAAGCCTTTAAAAATTTCTCTCGAGGGACAGCAGGCAGACAGGCCTAACTCAGTTTTCCACTGATTTCCCTGTTACTACCCAGGGCAGCTGCTCGAATCACTGAGCTGCCTTCAGACTTAACTCCAGACTGAAACACTGCAGGTGGCTTGGGAATTTCCTTCGGTCCTGCAAGGTTCCAGTTGGTGATCCAGTCTGTCAAAGCCAGGGCTCCTCCAGGTCCACATTTAGCGCCAAAGTGCAAAACTACACCTACAGAAATTTGTCTCAATACCCCTGGACAGACACCATTTAGAGTCCCTAATAATACTGATTGGTCCTGATTAGGGCAGTCCAGAACCAAAATGGGCAATATTGAAATGTCCATGCTGCAAAGGAAGGTAGGTTAGACAAACTTAACATTATTATTATTAAAACAGGGAAACAAATAGTCATAGTTCAGCAGGGTTTCTTCCAGTAGAGATGGCAAAATGGAGTATAACATTCGTAGCCTGGGCAGGACTCAGCCTGAAACTACTCGGTCCCTAACCACTAATTTTACACAGAAGATGGCAGCTCTAAAGAGACAGACATGAAGGCTAACAGGCACTCACATGCAAACACTTTTAAATCGCTAGACACACAACACTAGTCTGGCAGTGGGCATTTAGCAAGCCCAAGGAAGATTCTTCAGGAACCCCATTTGTAGGGGTTACATATGCAATGTGCCATTTGGCATGCAAGACACTAGTGCCCAATAGTATGCTATTATAAGACCATTTACGGTCTGTGGGTGGCTTAGTTCCCCACCTGCCCAAACTCCACGCAGCTGCAGTCCCCCGTGGTGTACTGCCACCTTTATTCCATCACGTCCTGGTAGAAATTAATGTTTTTCCATAGCTAGTGTCCCTCTCTTCACCAGTCTCCAGTTACCGAATTCAATTATAGTGATCTTTCAGTGGTATCCTCTCACCCGGTCCACGATCGATATATGTGTCTTAATAGTGATCTTCAGTGTAGTCCTCCGTCCCTGATTACCAACACTGTATTAATAACGGTAATCTTTTCCATAATGTAGTCCTCCTACCCCTGGTCTCTGACGCTGACCTGTATTAATTGTGATCTTTTCCATAGCTTAGTGTTCGCTCTGAATCAGTCTCCGATCGCTGACTCTTGTATTAATAAAAGTGATCTTTCCATAGTGTGGGTGGGTCCACCTGGTCTCCAGTCATCGACCCTGTATTAGTAATAGGACTCCTTTCCTGGCCCAGTTTCCATCGCCATCTGCATGGACAAAAGAGATCCCCATTACTATGTTTCCTCTCCTCCCATTGTCTGACTGCCATCCTGGTGACAAAAGAGATCGCTTTTAGTCCAGTACTTTCTCCACCCCAATGTCTGACAGCCATCTTGTGATAAAAAACTGAAGGATCCTAGTAGTATTCCACCCCCTCCCTGTTGTCTGATCCCCATCCCAGTTGTAATATCAACTATCCCTGGTGTCTAGTGTCCTTCTCCCCTTGTCCGAGGGTTGTTCATTGTAAATTGCAAACTTGGTAGTCTAATGGTCCCCTTCTGGTAAAGGCATGACCCACCACCTTATTCCTCCCAGCTGGCTTTGCAGCACAGTCATTCCTCTCACCAAAGTGCACCATACCACTGAGTCCTCAGTGAGCAACAATCAGATACAGTATGGCCTTAGTGACAGTGATTGACAGCAACCCAAACATAGCTTATAAATACTGGTGCCATCAAATGGCTCATCAGTAGACAAAATATGTCCCTCCCTTCAGCTACTTTGTTATTTGCTAGAACTGGGAGTTGATCTGGGATGGCTGTTTTGCATATATTGTGTGGAGGAGCACCTTTTGTATTTCATATTTATTTTTTAGTTATTTAACTAGAGTAGCATACTAAGCTGAAAGCTTTTACAGGTGCCACCTGGTACACAGAAGGTTAAGCAACTTGTTCAGGGTCAGTCAGTATGGTGGCAGCTGGTGGTCCAAAACCCTGGACTGGTCTGTTGGATGCCAGATTTGCAGCTCAGAGCTTAAACCATTGAGTTATACTGCTCCTGATATATATATATATATATATATATATATATATATATAGCCATATGTATCTGCATTTGTAGTTTGATGTTTAACTATTGTTGCACTAGGGTGATTTTTTTTTGTTTTTAAGCTCCTAAACAAATTATGGTATCAACTGTAACTCCCTCCCGCTGCATCACCGCATTTTCATTTGTAAGTGTTGCTACAAGTGGCTTTTCGGACCTTAAACAGACGCTGGCATTAAACCTCTTTGAACATGTCTGGCAAGACAAGAGAGATTTAAATGGAAAAGTCCCATATAGTGCCGAAAGGTAGAGAGGAACTGGGGACATTGTGAAAAGGGCAAGGCTGGGTGGGCAGGCAGTGTTGTCATAGATGGGAAGACTAGTCTGGTGGTCCAAGGGATTATGTGGGTAGGAACATGGTACAGGTAGGGACAGCCAGTATGGTTTTAGGATAGTCTAGGTGGGTAAAAAGGGAGAGGTTGCTAGAAAAGCTAGTCCTTGATCCCATCAGGATCCAGATGAGAATGAGAATGTAGTGGTGAGTCAATCTAGTGTTCTAGGGTTGGTCCAAGGGCTGTACAATTGAAACATAGATGGAGGCTATTCCTGTCATCCTAGATTAGTCTCTTTGAAGGCCTTATGTGTTAGGTGAGGCAGGTGCTCAGCAGTCCCAGGATGGTTCAGATGGCACAGAGAGATTTAGGTGGGAAGACTGGTCTGGGTTCCACTGTTGGTCAGGTATGAGGAGGTATAGTTAGAGATGCACAAGGGGTCTCGGGCATGGTCCGAGGGAAAATTGGTCCCTTATGTGGAAGAGACAGTTTGGGTGTCCTAGGGCTGTCTAATTAGACATTGAAGACAAAACAAGACATTGCTAGGAGAGGCTAGTGGGAGGATTGGGTGGGGGAGAGAAGGATGTTTAGTGCCATGCTGGGGTGGGGCTCAGACACCAGAGACCTGGACCAACCTGTATGTGGTGGATAGATTTCGTGACTGGTAATTGAATACCCACTGTGTGACACCAGAGCACTCTGGTTCTCACTCTTAGCAGCCGCTGGTTGCAGATGTGCTAGAAACAGGAATCAGGACTGGCAGGAATGGGAGGGGGGGTTTCTGGGAGATGGCGCACTAAGCAGGTACTATTGCAGAGCTGTTATTCAAGTTTAAATTATATGTAGGAATAACCTCTGAGCAGGCTTTCACAAGGAGGTCCTGATCACATTTAACAGGAATATATATATATATATATATCAAGGTGGAATATATACATAAATCAAGAGGTTATATTGGATACAAAAGTAAAAATAATTACAACAGGCAGACAATATTTTAACATAAAAGGTATAAAATAAGGGAAAAGAGCCTGGGGACCAGATAGAGAGGAAGGTGAGAACGAATGTGATGGAGGACAAGGAAGGATAACAGGAAGTAATAGCAAGACAAGGGTGTAGGGTAGTGAAAATGAAGAGTAATAAAAGTTGAGAGAAAAGTGAGGGAATCATCTGAGCAGAACAGGGAAGCAGAAAGTGTAAAATAGAGTGAAATGAGATAAGATAAGAGAAAAAGAGGATGGTGGCGTGGGGCAAGCAAAGAGATCAGGGCTATGGTGGTAAAGCTGCAACAGAGGGAGAATTGGAGGAGATATGAGGCCAAGGTCCAATGATCAATAGTATTCAGGGTCCCTCAAAGACGTTAGTTGCATTGCACCCTCCTGTGTTTGTCAGCTGTGACTCTGTTTTGTACATGCAAACCAGGCTTGAACATAGAAATCTGCTAAACAATTTAGTGCAAACCATTCAATAAGGAAAACGTTTGCATATTGGGCCCTTGTGCTGGTTTTGGATTCAATCTGAATTATTTTAGCAGATACACCTCATTTAGAACAACTAATGCCCCTGCCAGACCCTCATGCTGTAGTAAATCCCCAGACAGGAATGCCCCCTACTGAATGTTACTACTAGAATGGGACCTTCGTAGTGGTATTCAGTTTGGGGCAGAGGACATTTAATTTGGGTACATTCTGATTTTCACCAACAACCAGCCTGTAGGTACAAACCAGTTTCATTTGGCTGAAAGAGCACTGAGGGAGGGTCTGAAGAGAGGGGTCAGGTGGAGGAAAAAGAGACAGTATCTGCATATAGAAGAACCTTGTTGAGCAGGAGTTGGTAGGGCATTCAGGTAGAGACTGAAGATAAGAGGCCCAGAATGAAGCCTGGTACCTTTGAGCAGACAGGATGCTGGTGGAGAGGGTGTTGTATGTTTTAACACATTGGGAACGAGAAGAGGTATCTAGAGAACTAACCAAGTGACTTTGGGGAGCCGTGTTGAAGGAGTGAGTCAAAAGGGAAGGTGAAGACTGTTAAAGGCCTTGGAGAGTGTCAATAAAGACAGTCTGGCAGGGGCTTTTTCCGTGGTTTTCATGGAAATTAGAGAACTCCACAAGGGTTGTGGTTATATTTATGACCTGGCTGAAGCCATGCTGCTCCCTACATAGTAGATTGTGGGAGGTGAGATATTTGGACAGTTGGTCTGCTACTATTTTTTCCAGGGCTTTTGAGGGGGAGAACAGAGATCAGCTGATAGCTGTCTCGAGGAGGGTGTCACCACTTTAAGGATGGCAGAGATACAGCAACTGCCTTTTTCCAGGCTTGAGGAAACTAACCAAGGCAAAGGGCAGATAGAGATGTACCGAGGGAGGGGCTGAGGCTGGGGAGGTGGGTCAGGCTTTCCACATTTTCTCCTTAAACCTCAGAGACCCAGCCATTGCTAGCTGATGTATGCACTGGAGGTGTGCATGTGCACTGGCATCGAGACAGCCCTCTATCTGTCCAGCTTGGCTCAACATCTGGAGCTTAATTCCCATGCTTGATGCTACCACCGGGAGAACCCTCTACTCAGTGGCAGCCAAGAGCTGGAGAGGCCTACCACTCTATCCTAGAAAAGAGCTGCCTAGCAGCTGCTCAGTCCACTCCCAGCCCTTCCCCACACAGCTGGGACTCTGCATCCCATGCTCATTCCCAAACACACATCACTGGCATGGTGAGAGTTCAGGCGTCCAACCTTCAGCCTCAGTGCCACTTGGACTGGCTAGACTAGGTATTCTGATGACATCCTGAAACCTGACCCTTCCAGTGTGTGGATCAAATAGTAGGTGTGGGATTGGCCCAGGAACTGGGTCCACAAGAATGTCAGCCACCAAGGTGGACATGAAGGGCTATCAAACAGAGCAAGTTAGGGCTGGTTTGCTGCCCTTGCCCCCCCAAAAAAAGTTCCCTGTCCCCTCCCTCCCCTAGATGGGAGTACACTGATGCTGCAGTGCTTAAGTCTGTGTAGGGGGCCCCCAATGTTGAAAAGTCTGGCCAGTCAACCCTAATGGAGTCTGCATGCAGTGGAGAAACCCTGTCTCCTCCCAGAGTCTGAGACAGCTCTCACAGCACTATGGCTGTGTCACCTCTCACCCCATCCCCCACCCCCACACACACACACTTTAATTTTTTGAAATTTCAACACTTTGTTAAGTTTTAAAATACAACTACATCAAAAGATCTCTGTCTGGTTACATCGTGGTTCAAGATAAAACAACCCCCCATATACATCCAGAGTACTGCCCCTAAACCATAAAACAAGATAAAGAAAACGTAGGATACCCAAATCCTCAATCCCTCCACAAGCCTAACCCACCAAACCCCCACCCTTTAACCTCCCCACCTCTGAGGTGCCTCACCCTTATTACAACCAACTGAAAGAGAAATATAAAATAAAATTAGTACAGTGTACCAATGAAATGCCAAGGCACATACAGAGATAAATCTGACAGAGATTATTCATGCAAATATAAGGCAACATAGTTTATCTCCATTTTTTATTAAATGAACCTATACAGTTGTGCTTAACTTGCAATCAGCCTTTCAGTCTTGAAACTAGCAGATAAATCCTTCAGCCATTCCACGTAAGATATGTCAGTTGGTCCATCCAATGCTTAAGTACCAATTTCTTAACCACCATTGAAATTAGTGCCATGTGGAATTTATTCCCAGGATATCAATACTGGAATATATGCCCAGAACACATACCTCTATAGTAAACAACCCATCCAAACCCAATAATGGATCAAGTTTAGACTGAATTGTTTGTTACAAAGGAGCTACCTTCACGGTACCAGAAAATATGGTAGATTTCCTTCAGCCTAACCTATCTTAGTGCAATTCAGAACCAGGAAGCCTACTCAATTTAGTCAGTTTAACCAGAGTATAGTGCCATATTATTTAAAATATAATATTGGATGCTCTAATCTGTCCTGAGTGTGGTATCTGCAGATCTTTCCAAATTTGGGTCCAGTTAGTGGTATTTGGCAGAAGAAAAGTCCAAACTACGGAACCCACCAGGGAATTAGGGAACTTAAGGCCTAGTAGAAAGGAATAGATCCTTGAAATCACATGGGGTCTGTTTACATTATCTTGTATTTGAAGAAGGAAAGGCCTGACTTGAGATTTCTTAAACTCGGTACCAAAGCTATTCAGTACCAGGTGTCTCAATTGAAAGACTTTAAATATATCCTTCTGAGGTATTTTAAAATTTGCCATGATTTCTGGAGAAGAGAGAAGAGAGCCATGCAGAAGAGGCCTCTATCAATGCACCTTGAAACTGAGGAAGCCACCAATGGGATCGGTAATCCACCAATTCTAATATTAGGATTCAGAATATAGTGGTTCCATGTCCTTTACATGAAATACCAAAAAGGCCAGTATTGAGCAAGAACTTTAAGCGAGGTACTTATAACCGCTAAGTAGTACGAATTGAAAGAAAGAAATAATAGGCTGAATTGGAGGTTATTCAATCCAGAATCTGTCTATCGAAGTGGAGCCAAATAGGAGTGAAATCGTTGTCCCCAACTAGCAACCATCTCCCTAACTTCGGACTAAATGGCTGGCCCAATAATACAAAATAAAATTAGGCAGACACAGTCCACCCAAATCTTTGGGAGACTAAGCTTAAGGAAGGAGCGCTCTAGACACTTAATCTCGCCAAATAAATTCTAGATAGCGTGAGAGTAAAAATGATGCAGATAGGATAAAGGGAGCCACAAATTTAGTAAATTTAAAGGGTAAAGAGATGGGCAGGACATTCATCTTAATGATACTAATTCCGCCCCATAACGGAGAGAGGGAGTTTGGCCCATCTTTGAAGGTCCTGTTGAATATTTACCATTAAATCATCCAGATTAAGCTTCCTGAGCAACCAGGGTCTTTAGCTTGAGATGCAATCCCAAATATTTAATCAGTTGTGACACCATTTCATCCCAATTGGGAGAACTGGCTTTATGGGTAAACGATTTAAGGGAAATATTTCTTGGTTTCGGAAGATTTAGCTTGTAGTTTGATAACCGACCATACTGTGTAATAATTTGTAAAGCATGAGCCAATGATGTATCGGATACGCCAAATGGAGCAAAATATCGTCCTGTATACTGGACATGTTAGTGAGTGCTGGTGCACTGGCAACCTTGTACATATGGAGCCCATTTAATATTGAGAAGAAGAAGAGGCTCTAAATATAAGTTAAAAAGAAAAGGGGATAGTGGGCATCCTTGTCTGGTGCCAGTAAACAAAGAAAACCAAGATGAAAAGACCCCATTACAATAAATTTTTGTGGAAGGGGACCTGTACACCACCTGTATCCATCTGATAAACATAACAGGGAAACCCATTTTTTTAGTGTGGCCCAGAGAAAGTCCCAATTGACTTGATCAAAGGTCTTCTCCACATCTAATGAGATTAGAGCCATAGGGGTCTGAGAAACTTTAGCAGCATGAAAGATATGTGAAAGGGTTCTAAGATGATTGGCCGAGGAACGGCCTTGCACAAAGTCAAGCTTGTTCAGGACTCATTTACAATGAGTCCAGATCTTCTTGACCTTTGGCCAGAATTTTGTCAGTATTTTAATACCGCAATTTAGAAGAGAAATGGGACGGTAGCTGGCAGGGTCCTTTACGTGTTTGTCCAGCTTGAGAAGTAATACTACAGTGGCCTAATAACGTGGGGATCTAAAATATCTGCAGCGATATGTTCATAGTGTTAAATTAAGAAGAAGAAGGGCTAGTTCTTTATGGAAAATTTCAGAAGTTGGAAGGAAACCATCAGGCCCTGGTGACTTGTCCGATGCCAACCCTTTAATTGCTCTTCCAGTTCCAATATGGAAATGGGGAAGACAAAGCCAACCTGTATTAAGGGCTTGGTAGACAGGGCAGGTCTGGGTTTAATCCAAGTAATTATTGATATCCAACAAGATGCTGAGTAGAACTTTACCATAAAGAGAACTGTAAAAGTCCACACAAACACTTTAAAACCCACTCTACTCCATCAAATGTTGTCCTGAATCTCAGTAAGTAAAGTGCCACATATTCTGACCAGATCTGAATTATGTAATGCCCTCATCAATGGGATCCCAGTCACAGGCCACAGTGACAGGCAACAACCTCAAATTGACAGGCATTCTACTCACACAGCTGTCCCTCTTCTTGGCTGCAGCAACCACCACCACCTCCCATGCCTCATCATCGCTCATTGACCAGGACCCTGACCTGCTCCTCCGCTGATCTCAATTGCCACAAATTTACTACTGGTGCTAAAAAGCTAAAAAAAACAGAGGCCCTGCTCCGGAGTGATTCTCACACATTATTGTTGTTGTCTGTCCTGCCACCTCTCAAATATCTGCATATGGGTTCGCACACAGACATTCCGTTGCATTGTGTAAAAGGTGAGTTATTGTCATGGGAACAAGGACCGCAAGTGAGAACGCTGGTTTTACAGACAAATTTAATTTTATGGTGAATAAAAATGTGTACATCAACAACTAGTCAGGATCTGGTACCACTGTAAGAAAGTTGATATTGTACTGGCCAAACAGTACCGTTAGAGGGTATGTCTCAAACCATTTTTTTTCCTCTGTTTGTTTTGTCTCTTCCTACAAGGTATATAAAAGTAAAATTTGTCCCATACCGCCCCTCCTTTAAAGAATAGGAGGGCAACAGTAAACAGACTTAACACTGTACAACTAAATGTTACTATAGGATTTGATGTTGGTTTAAAAAAGGTTAGAATAAGGCACACAACTCACCTCTCCAAGTTTTCTTGGAAAGTAATAAAACTGTCCAGTGTGTAAATGTTTACAGTTAAGCTGTTCATTCTCTATGGCAAACTCATGCAGAGCTGGGACACAGAACTGCAGAGCTGGGACAGGGGTCAACAGGTTATACTCGTTAAAGCCCCCTTTGATAAAAATAAAGAAATCATACACACAAAAAATGTACATTTTTTAATTTATTTATTGATAATCGGGTAGGTGCACTAGACACAAAAGTGACTATTTTCAGTCACGACCCGGGAGGTCAACAACATAGAGAGATAACAGTTACATAGAATACAGTGTCAGGAGATGTGCAATACTTCGCAAACATAAAGTGAGACAAAGTTAGGACAAATAAAGGTACAAGGCACGAATCGTGTAAAAGTTATACAATTGGAGATGAGTGCCCAAGTGTAGATTATCATAGTAATAACACAAGATATGAGGTACAGAAAGAAGAAATATACCAACGTAGGCATTATTACAACATACTGAAAGTGAAAGGGTGTTGATTTGGAAGGGGGCAGGGAGAGAGGTAACATTGGGATAGGTTTAAGGGAGGCTGAAGGAGCAGGGTGCCATCTCACACCATAGAAGGTGTTACCAAGGGCAGCCAGGGCAGAGTAAATCTAGATCTATGGAGGGTTGAAGCAGGTACATTGAGCACAAGTAGTAAGAAGGGAGCGGTGCCTTTTCTTCAATGTGGCATGATTAGGTGCAAGGGGGACATCTAGGGGCAGCGAGTTCCAGTAGGAGGGACCTACATGCAAGAAACCTGATTTCCCTTTGGTAGTTCTACATCTGGGAATGAAAATCAAGGAAAGTCAGTAGATCGGAGACCATAGGAGATGGGCTGAGGGATCAGCAGGGAGGCTAGGTAGGTGGGCATACTAGATCAAAGTACACTGTCCAGCAGGTTCCCAAGAGAGAGAGGAGACATTGTGCATAGGAGAAGGCCAATTTAGGTCAGAGTACAGCAAGCAGTGATGTTTTAGTCTGGAGGAAGCAGAGGCGTAGTGGCATATATTGTTGTAGGTAGTGTCCCACCTATGAAGATTAGCTTTAGATGTATTTGTATAGATTACGGATCTGTAAGAAAGTGATGGAGGAAGGATTCCTCTAGCAATGGCAGTCCTAGCAGTGGGGGTAAGAATATAGCTTGCTTTGTAGGCTAAGCCCAGTTTGGCATTTACAGACTTACAGGTAGAGGTAATATGGGCATCATAGGGGAGGGATTCATCAAGTAAGGCACCCAGTTATTTAAAAGAAGTTACCATCTCCAGTGGGAAGTTGTCAGCCCAGGTGACCTGGAAAGATTTATGGTGCTGTTTTAATTTAATAGGGGATCCGAAGAGCATGGCTTTAGTCTTTCCAACGTTTAGAATAAGCTTATTTTTGGTGATCCAGGATTGAATATTTTGTAGGTCCATAAAGAGCTTATGATTAATAGAGTGGATATTATCTGAGCTAGTGTAAAGGACAAGGTCATCGGCATAAAGCAACAATGAACAGGAGGATACCACTTGAGGAATGTTGTTGATAAAAATCGAGAAAAGCAGGGGTCCGAGGATAGAACACTGAGGTACACCAACATTGATGACTGCTTTTTCTGAGGTGGCCGAGTTGAATTTCACAGTTTGATACCTGTTTGATAGGTAGCTATGGAACCAATTTACAACTTTTGGCAAGAAACCCAGGGAGTGGAGATTGGTAAGCAGAAGAGGGTGGTTAACTAGATTGAAGGCTTTTGTCAGATTGATAGAAACAGCACCAGTTAGATGACCCTGGTCCATAGCTTGAAGAATATCATTTGTCAGCTGTAGTAGAGCAGTTTGAGTACTATGGCCTTTTCTAAAGCCGTAAGAGTTAGAGTGCAGGAGGTTATACTGTATAGGTGTTCTGAGATCTGAGCCGAGATGAGCTTCTCAAGGACTTTATTTAATGTTGACAATATTGGCTATTGGTCTATAGTTGGCTATATCTTTCTTGTCACCTTTTTTGAATACTGGCGTGATTCTAGCTAGTTTCCATACCTCGGGCACCACGCCTTCACTTAGGGACAGGTTGAATATACAGGCCAGAGGTCCTGAGATGAAAGGTGCCGCAAGCTTGAGGAGTCTAGGTTCAAGGCGGTCAGATCCGACAGCAGTACTGTCTGATATAGAATTTAGATGTTTGAGGACATCATTTTTCGATATTGCTTTAAAGTAGAAAGTGGACATCTGTGAAGTTTCTTTGGGTAGGGGATCCAGGTATTAGGTTAATGGAGGAGAGAGTATTTGTGTAGCTTGGAGAGGTCAGAGAAGTAAGAGTTAAAAGCATTGGCAATGGTGCCTGAGTCATTGCAATGGACGCCTTTCAATATCATGTCGTTATTTAGTGGTCTTTGATTAGAGCCGAGGAAAGTCTTGACATGAGACCAAAATTTCTTGGGGTCGCCAGCAGCATCCAGCAGAAGGCCTTTGCAGTACTGGCTTTTTGCAAGTCTAATTTGTGTTTTGCATTTTGACCGCTGTTCTCTATAGTTGTCATAATCCGCTGGGAGACCAGATGTTTTAAACTTTCTCCAGCATTTGTCCCTGTTTTTGAGGGCTGTGAGGAGGTCTTTGTGCAGCCATCTGGTTTGTTTACCACAAATGCGCCGAGTGACGACTGGGGTATGTTTGTCTTGAAGGAGTAGGAACCTGCTCAGGAAGGCATGCAGGGCAGTTTCAGTACTAGTAGAATGGAAGACAAGGGACCAGTCAGTGTGAGACACTTCATATAGGAAATTATCTTGATTTAAGTTAGCATAATTTCTAAAGCATATATAGTTTTAGTGGGACGTGGAGTTTATGGAGGTGCTCCATATGCAAAAGACAGGGGAGTGGTCACTGATATTGTCCAGCATCATACCAAATTTTGCAATTCTATCCACACGATTCGTTAAGACCCAGTCAATAAGGGTGCTGGAGTCAGTGTTGACTGACACCCTTGTGTAATCAGTAATGATTTGGTGCAAATTGTAGCTCTGCACCAGGGAATGAAGTGTGTCTTGAGATTTGCCAAGCCAGTTTAGATTTATATCGCCGAGAATGATGTGTTCATTTTTCCCCGTGTGTGTAGCTGTTTGAACCAGCAAATCAGCTAGGCCTTGTGTTCCACCATTAGGTGGATTGTAGGCACAGACAATGTGGAGTTTCTTATCTCCTAGTCTGAGTATAGCATGGATATATTCACACAAGGAGTTTTTATTGTCTGTTATCATAGTCATATTTAGGTTGCTTTGTAATAGATTACGACACCCCCGCCGCGCTTAGGAGATGGTCTGTTACATCTAAGAAGAGAGTAGTTTGGGAGCAGGCAAAAAGTATCTGGGATAGAGGGTTTTAGCCATGTCTCAGATAAACAGAGCACATCTGGGTGGTGGTTAGCCACCCAGGCTTCTAGATCTGCTTGATTGCGGAGAAGACTCCTAATATTAAGATGGACTATGTGAAGTCCCTTCATATCATATCCAGAGCAGATTAAGGGTGATATGCCTGTTGCGGGACCTGGGTTCAACTCTATGTCTCCAGACAGGATAAGGGCCAGCAATATGAAATACCTTAATTTATGCAGGGCAATTTTGGTACAGCTCCGGCAGTAGGTACGCCATCATTTGACGGTGGATGCCATAGCATGGTAGATGAGTAGTTTAGGGAGGAGGGCAGGGATCGTGTCAATGCCACATTCGGTTAGGATTAGCATATTGGAGTAGGTAAAATCATTTAGATACGTATCCCCATGTTGGATATGATATTTGGGGTGAGGTACATTAGGGACACTAAGTAGCACCAGAGACAAGATAAGAGAGGTCATAGTTAGCGGTGACCAAAACATTCTACAGGCTTTAGTAATAGGCATATTTTTAAGAAAGAGCAGGGATTGAGGGACACAGTAGAGGGCAAGAGGTGATTGCTGTGAGAGGAGCAGCAGTTATTACTTGGTTAGAGTGTACAGTGGCTTGCCTAGTATAGGAGTTGCATAGGATTCCAAAAAGAAAATAAGATTTATCAGAGGGTAGGAGAGCATTAAGCTGAGAAAGACAGATTAAAGGCTGCAGGCAGGGAAGCTACAGGATGTGAGGAGAACTGAATTAAGTTGAAAAGGAAAAAAGAGAAAGATTCAGGCAGACAGTAATGCAAAGAGAGAGAGAGTAAAGTTATTCTGGCTGAAAGACTGTGGAAGAAAAAGATCAGGGCAGACTAGAGCTTAGAGCAGTAACAGCATAAATGTTTGCAACTAGCACTCGAGAGAGGAGAAATTGGGAAAGATTTATTTGGGCGCCCCCGTGGCTAGTTAATATAACAAGCCAATGGGAAAGTGGGGAGATAGTAAATTTAACCTGATTGGTTGCCTTAACCTATAAGAGTGAATGCCGATCACGGGAGTGCAGGCGGGTCGGTGGGCGGGGAGACACCAAAGGCGACTGGGCTAGCAGCTCCGGCAAGAGAGAGAGAGCGAGCGAGCGAGCGCCAGGGAGCCCAAATTCAAATTCTGCCTTTGCAGCCTGCTGCTTACTGCCCTGTTTAAGTTCTGATTATGCCGACTGCTACTTCACTTGCATTTGCCCTGATTACAATTCAGCATGAGTGGTGAGCTGCTAAAATGTTAAAAGCTACTACTCCATGCTCAGCCCAAAGTCCGGGGAAGAAAAGAAATGGTGCCAAGTTTAAATCTTGCAGAAAAGGTCCACGCTGGGCGAAGGTGCCACGGGTAGACTCCATTTTCGTACTTGTACCTTGCTTAGGCAGCGTGCGATTCAGTGAGCTGCTCCACTGGCGGTAGCCGGGTGACTGGGGCTAGCTGAGGGTGAAAAGAGGTAAATATCAGTAGGGGAGGGACAGAGGACAAAAGAAAAGACATGGGACAGACAGGATTTGCTGCGAGGGAACAAAGAGGGTACAAGTTATTTGTGTGAACGCTGAGGGGTGTCGAGGTGGGGGTGGGAGATATAGCAGGGGGAGGGAGAGGCGAGTGCAGGTGAGCAGATAGCTAGGCAGGAGGGGATGGGTCAAATGTGAGGGAGAAAAGAACAGTTTCAGACACTACAGGCACAAGTTTCTTTAAACTGCAAATAAAAGTGCAAGATAACAAAAACTAATTGTACAGTCTGTAGATAGCATCAGGATCAATTTCAGTGAGCATAACAGTAGTTGGAAATGCCTTGCTTCTAAACAAACTTACAGACCTGAATAGAAACCATCTGCACTGGTGTATATTTTTTTTATTTCTATTAAATATTTACATACCCTACCCCTGCTCTGCAACAGTCAGTTCCTGCAATATGCCACAGGAAGTGAAAGAAAGAGGTTACAGTTATGAACTGCTGGGCTGTTTAATTTCTTCATACTCGAATGTCTGTTTTGGACGTTAGGGTACTGTTAATTCATGTCTGTATTACCATGTACTGTTACTGATTCTTAATGGGCCTATTTAATTGGATGTGTTTTGCTTATTCTTCTTACTTTTGCAGGCTTTGTATGCAGCATGGGAGAAATTACAGATGATTGATTTCAGAACATCTATACAAGACACTAGTGAGGCCCCACCTGGAGTACAGTGTACAGTTCTGGAGACCATACCTACGTAAGGACATAGACAGGGTAGAGAAGGTTCAGAGGAGGGCAACAAAGATTGTGCATGGGTTGCATCACAAGTCCTATGAAGACAGGTTGAAGGAACTGAACATGTACTCCTGGAGGAGAGGAGGGAGAGAGGGATATGATAGAGACATACAAGTATCTTACAGGGAGGAACAGGGTGCAGGAAAACACTATTTTTGCGAAAAAGATGTTTCAGGACTAGAGGGCATGGGATGAAGTTGGAGGAGGACGATTCAGAGGAAACATGGAGAAAGAATTTCTTCACAGAGCGTGTGGTGGACAAGTGGAACACCCTGCCAGAGGAAGTGGTGGGAGCTGAACAATCACGGGATTTAAGAATGCATGGGATAGACATAAAGGAATTCTAGAGGTCAGGGGTAAGGGGAAATAGACTTCTAGGAAAACAAACTGAACTTACAAGCTCAAATGGGCAGACTAGGTGGGCCATAGGCCCTTATCTGCCGACACTGTCTATGTATCTATGTATCAGCAAGCTGAAATGGGATAGCCAGAAGTACAAACAGGTACAGGTTGTGGGAGGGAAGTATTTGAAAAGTGGTACTGTAAATGAGATTGGTTTGTTGGAGCAGTTGGTAGGGATGCTCTGAGGGCATTCTGTGTACTGTCTGCTTACTTCTTTGCCTCGCGCGGTAGCCCCTGTTGTCTCTCTTTCTTCAGTCCCTCTCAAAATTGACATGTCTCTCACAAAGGACTGGAGATCTGAAACAAAATAATGCTGCACAGACGCTGTAATACAGTCTTAGTCTCCTTCAGGAAATGCTTTTCTCTCTAAGTGTAACCCCCCTGCAAATGGAGGTTCCCAAAAGACTTCCAGGAGCTTGCTTGAATGCTCCCAGCCTGAATGGTGTTTGGCATTTAAGCCATTTATCAGTGAGTGTTTTTAGAGCCTCTGGTACTGTCTCTTTAAGAGCTGTCTGCTTGCAGACATAATTAGTTTGTATGGGGGGACTGTGTGCTTCTCTGTTTGAGTACCACTGAGCTGCTGCCAATTCACTCTATTTTTGCAGTCACTAGGAGCAAAGGAACCTATCTGAAAGATGTAACTGTTTGCCAGAAATCATGTAGAGTAATAATGAAAATACAGTTTGTCTAACCTGCTTTCTTTGCAGTCAGAACTGTGTCTGCCTAGTTCCCCATTCTGGTTTTGAACTGCTGAACTGGACCAATCAGTGTGGGTGCTATCTAAAATGGTGCCTTGGACTAATCTGAGAACTTGACTCATAATCTGAGCCAGCCACAAGAGGATTGTATGGGCAGTGACTCTGGGAGATGTAGTTTAGACTTAGGCGCCTTTTTGGACCAACAGCAGCAGTCTATTGTGAGTGACAGCCAATCCAGTCAAGAACTGGGAGGAACTCAAAGGAAGTGCCCGGTTTTGTCTGTTGGAGTTTCAGTTTAGATCTGGGAGTGAAGGGGAAAGAAACCCTGTGCTCCTTCAGTGCACAGTTTCAGCCAAAAAACGTGTGTAAGGCCCAGAGTTCCGGTCTGCAGCTTGTGTAACTGCTTGTTAGGACTGAATCCGTCCTGTGAAAAGAATCAAAGGATCTCTGAAGAGTAGAAACCAGGCTTACTCTGTAGAAGACTGAAGAAATTGTTGAATTGCACTCGGTCTGTCAGGAACTGAATCTGCTGTGTTCTCCCCGGTATTGCAGTAATTGCGATCGGATAGAGAAGCAGCCTGCCTGGTATAGTACTTCTTTTTTTACCATATAAATGTGTGAAGAGTCTCGTGGAGCTCAAAGTAGCCCTGCTGACATTGAAGGACCCTATCTGTTTGGAGGTCGTGAGTACCTAATTCAGGGTCGCCTCCCTGTTGAATTGCCACATTAAATCCAAATGGAATCAATGTACTGCTGACTGTTTAAGCTAATTTTCTTTTCACTGTGTGAAAGGCCCCTCCAGCTGCCACGGTTTGACCAGCCACTAGGGCTTGGGTACCCAGGACAGTAACTGGTAGGATAGGCCTGTGCACAGAGCCATAGGTAGATAGTAAAGTGATGCTAATTAACCTGATTTCCCTGTCCTTGTTATATCCCCTAAATAAATCAGAGCTGCTTGTTTCAGCAAAGTTATACTGCCTGAGTGTATTTGTCTATGTTAAAGTACTGTACTGTGATTGTTGCACTGTATCTTATTCTCACAGGAGGTCCCAGTGCCGAACCAGACCTGAGGGAAAGTGTATACTGTGAAGGTAATTCTGATATATTGTGTGGGCCACTAGTGGGAAGAAAGGGGGTTGCAGTGTCCCAGAGGGCTGTGACCAAGTTAGTTTAACTATTGCAAACCCTGACCTCTGGGTGGAGGCACCCACCATTGGATCCAGGCCCCTCAACCTGTTAGTTGCAAATCAGGCAGGGTTAGTAGCCCCTGGGATAACGCCATCTAGGGATTACATAAGCAAAAACGTTGCTGTTTTTTTAAGCTAAAAACTACTTTGAAGATTAAGAGTTTTTCAGCCTACAGTCCCCGATTTGTGAGACTAGAAATGTCTGGTGTAACCCCTAGGTGGCACTACCCCAAGTGCTACTACCTCTGCCTGCGTGGCTAGTTGCAGGTTAAGGGGCCGGAGTACTGAAATGGGTGCTTCCACATGGAGGTCAGTGTTGTTAGGGGTCAAGCTAACCTGGGTACAGCCATCTGGGACACTGTAAACCCCTCTTTCCCTTCTAGTGGCTTGAACAATATACAGCAATCACTTTTGCAATGACCCTTATTCACCATGCAGTTACCCACACTGTTTGCACTCACCACCAGGGCTGGTTCCATCAGTTCGACCCTGGAGACCCCCTGTAAAACAAGGTTAGGCACAGCAAACAACAACAGAGCAGTGCTTTTGGTACAGACTTGAACCACAGTCTGGTTAAAATGCAAAAAGAGTTAGATCTGATTTATTAAGGGGACTTGAACAAGGAAGGGGCGTAATGAAGTTAATTGGCTTAATAGCTAGATTAATCAGACAGTCATGCATGCACTTCAGAGTCCCTACACAGTCACACACTCTGGGTACCCAGGTAGGAAAGAGGTGGGCTAGCCAGGAATGTTGCCTGGGGTAGGCCAGTGTCGCAGCTGGTTGGGGCCCTGTGATGGGAGCAAGAAACATGCACAACACACACTATTTGCAATCCAGAGCCGGAGGGCTCAGTTTGTGAGGGAAAAGACAACAAGACAATCAGATGATAACACTTTAGATTTAGCTGTTGTTGCAGGGAGCTGCATTGATATTTACTCATAATACCCAATACAGGACACAGTTTGGATGAAATTGAGACTGCAGGTTGTTCAGCTGGAGTGCCAGGAAAAGCAGGGTCCACACGAATCACCAAGGCATCGTTCCTGTTCATTGAGCAGGGGGCTGATCCCCAGGCAGGTCTCTCATCGATGGCTTTCTCTGTGCAGTGGGTAGTCTGGCTGGGCTACTGTGGCGCAAAGGGAGATGAATGTGGATTCAAGTCCAGTTGGCTGGATGCAACCTCCAGCAAGCAGAACACAGTTCAGCACACAGTGGGGAACCAAATCACAACCTACTGCAGCACATAAAGCACATTTGATAGTAAGGAAATATCACTGTACCAGGCGGAAGGCAGTCCTGCGCAATATCAGAGTCTCTGAACCAAACCAGGATTCCAACAGTAATTGAGGTCCTGACAGGCCAATCTCGTTCAGAAAATCTTCGCTCTTCTACAGGTTTCAAACTGATCACAGTTCAGTGGCTTTAATATCTGTCTCTCTCTCTCTCTCTCAATCAATCCTACCACAGTTCTCCCACGCGAACAACTTGGAAAATGCTGTTCCACTATCTTGAGCTGTTATCCTTTCACTTCCCAACTCAGACTATCAGATATCAAAGCTACAGAAATTCAGAATACACATAAGGAGCCAGAAGAACTGTGGGTCACCCTAGAAACAGGAAATGGAACAGCCATACGAACTGGAGGTGTGTACAGGCCTCCAGGCCAGGGGAAGGACATAGACATGTTGCTGTTAGAAGATATACGAAACGTGACAGCTAAAGGTGAGGTTCTGATAATGGGAGCCTTCAACATGCCAGATACAGATTGGCCAGTACCAGCAGTGACATCTGCCAGAGCTAGACACATGGTGGATTCCCTGCAGGGGGAGGGCCTCAAACAATTGGTACAACAGCCCACATGAGACAGGACTATCCTAGATCTAGTACTGACTAATAGGGAAAGGAAAGTTTTCTCAGAAGAAGCCAGAAAGGGAAGGAAACATATTCATTTCAATGCTTTACAGTAACTGGTAATTGCTATTTTTCTTTTAAATTTAGATTGTGGGCTTTTAGTGACACTGTAATTTCTTTGCTGTCCTTACTTAGAATTGTTTTTGGGCTGTTGAAAATTTAAAACGTAATGGTGGTGTATTTCTTTGCTGTCTTTAATTGCTGAAAATGTTTTGCCCCCTTCCCCCAACTCTTAATTATATGCCCTGTTAAATCTGATTGACAGGAGCTAAACACAGGGGATAGTAGGGGTTGTGGGGTAGGAGGGGCATAAGGGGGAAGAAGCCCACCCTCAGCACGACAAGTGTTTTGACTCATTTATTTATTTGTTTATTTTCTTTTTTGTAAAAGAAAAGTATCTGAGGATCAGTGGCAGGATTTTTAGGACAGTAAATTAATAAAAAAGGAACTAGGAGAGCTTCAGTAACAGACATGTAGTGGAACAGCAGTATAACTGCAGTATAAAGTGGGGAGTTATTGAGGCAGACCTTCTGGACACTGAGGTGCTGCCCTATCTGCATGCATCTCTCTGGACTGCGGGATGAATTTCTTCACAGAACGGGTGGTGGACAAGTGGAACACCCTGCCAGAGGAAGTGGTGGGGGCTGAAACAATCACGGGATTTAAGAATGCATGGGATACACATCAAGGAATTCTGGAGGTCAGGAGTGAGGGGCAACAGACTTCTAGGAAAGCATAAACTGAACTTACAAGCTCAAATGGGCAGACTGGATGGGCTATAGGCCCTTATCTGCTGACACTGTCTATGAATCTATGTATCTATGGATCACAGATCTCCAGGTAGAAGATCACCTGGGTGCCAGTGACCATCACATGGTGTGGTTCAGTTTGGCCACTAGAACAAAATCGTCACATTCCAAGGCAAAAATATGGGACTTCAGAGGAGCTGACTTTGATAAGATGGCCAACAGAGTTAAGCTAGCCCTGGCAAAAAGAAATACAGGAGAGGGGGTACAGGTAAAGTGGGCAAGTATTAAAGATGCAATATTTGAAGCAACATCCCATTGTGTTAGTGAGAAAAGAAAGTGCAAAAGAAGAAGGAAACCACTTTGGTTCTCAAATACAGTAGCAGAAAAGGTCAGAGCCAAAAGGCTGGCCTTCAGGAAATATAAGAGAATGCAACAGGATGAAGATAGGGAGGCATATCAAACTTCCCTAAGAGAAGCAGGGAAGGCAGTAAGGCAGACAAAGGCCCAAACTGAGGAAACACTAGCACAAACAGTGAAAGAAGGTGACAAGACTTTCTATAGATACGTTAGTGAAAGGAGAAAGTCCAGAGGAGTATTGCTAAGATCCAAGGGGATAAGGGGGCGTGTGAGGAGGAGGACCATGTAAAATAATCTATCCTAAATAGATACTTCTGCTCAGTATTTACTGAAGAGAAGGTAGGACAGGGCACACAGCTCAGCACCATGGATACAGAAGGGAGGGAGGTGTACACTAGTCCCTTCACAAAAGAAAGGGTCCTACAGGAGCTCGATAAGTTCAGGGTGGACAAGGCAATGGGACCTGATGGCATACATCCCAGGGTACTAAAGGAGCTAAGGGTTGAACTAGCAGAGCCTTTATCGGAACTGTTTGTGAGTCTCTGAGCACAGGAGAGGTCCCAGAAGATTGGAGATGGGCTCATGTGATCCCGCTCAACAAGAGTGGTAGCAGGGAGGAAGAGGTAGGGAACTACAGACCCATCAGTCTTACCTTAGTAGTGGGTAAGATTATGGAGGCATTCCTTAAGGAAAGGATAGTGCAACACCTGGAATCCATAGGAGCACAGGATCCAAGACAGCATGGGTTTACAAAAGGAAGGTCCTGTCAAACTAATTTCATAGATTTCCTTGACTGGGTAACCAGAGTGGTGGAACAAGGGGGAGCAGTTGATGTTGCCTACCCTTGACTTGCAGCAAAGCTTTAGATACTGTTCCACATAGAAGATTGATTAATAAGCTGGGTAGGCTCAGGGTGGGTCAGACGTTGGTCAGCTGGGGGCAAACTGGTTGGACGGGCAGAAAACAGAGAGTGGTGGTAAACGGTAATCAGAAGAGATGCAAGTCACAAGTGGGGTACCAGGAATCAGAATTGGGGCCAGTCCTCTTCAATATCTTCATCAGTGACATTGCAAATGGACTGGAGGGTAAGGTTTGTCTGTTTGCAGCTGACACCAAGATCTGCAACAGAGTAGATGATCCAGATGGGGTGGGCAGAATGAGAAGGGATCTGGATAAACTAGCAAAATGGTCAGAAGAGTGGCAACTGGGGTTTGCCGCACAGAAGTGCAAGATCATGCACATAGGGAAGAGAAACCCTGAAGCCACCTATAGGCTGGGAGGGGAGTTGCTGGCAGTCACAAGGGAAGAAAGAGACTTGGGCGTCATCATCACCGATGACCTGAACTCATCCAAGCAGACCACTAAAACAGTAGGTAAGGCTAGAGGGATGTTGGGGTGTATTAGAAGGGGTATCACAAGTCAGTAAGAGGAGGATAGTCCTCCTTACAAGACACTGGTTAGGTTCCATCTGGAGTACTGCTGCAGTACTGGAGGCCACACCTTCACAAGGACATTAACTAAAATTGGAGGCAGTCCAGAGAAGGGCAACCAAAATGGTAGCGGGACTGCATCTAGCAAACATATGAAGACAGATTAACTGAGCTCAATATGTATACCCTAGAGCAAAGGAGGGAGAGAGGTGATATGATTGAAACATTCAAACACCATAAGGGCATAAACAAGGTGAAAGAGTCTAACATGTTTCAGTATAAGAAAAATAGCAGGACAAGAGGACAAATCATGAGATTAGAGGGAGTCCAATTGAGGGGTAATGTGAGGAAGTTATTTTTCATAGAAAGGGTGGTGGATACATGGAACAGCCTACCTGTGGAAGTGGTGGATATGAATACAGTTCAAGGCTTCAAATAAGCAAGGGATAGGCATTAGGGAGCAATACAGATGAGTATGACTAGATAGCTACTGTGGATAGAGCATAGGTTTCATGGCACATTCATAAGTGTAGAAAAAAGAAATGGGCAGACTGGATGGGCCTTTAAGTGTCCTTATTTGCTGCCAACTTCTATGTTTCTATGACTGAACTGAAGCTGCAAGCAACCTGGGACTTCCAAGAGGATCCAAAGGTTTGTTGGCTGATCTGTCTGTCAGTCACAACAAGGTCTCCCCCTACAAGTTCATTTGGGCTCCAAAGTTCCAAAACTATAATTCCTACAGAACTTTGCTCCCACAAAACCCCTGGGGACAGGCTCCATTTTAGAGTCCCCAAAGCAGCTGATTGGTCCCAACGTCTAGCAGTCCTGGACCAAGATGGTGGAGATAAATAGAACTGTCCAGGATGCAAAGAAGGAAGGTTAGACAAACAACAATATCATTACTATCACAATAGATGATCAGCAAAGAAGTATAGCTTCTGATGGAGCTCCTCTGCAATAAGCGATGGCAGAACGAAGGACATTCAGTCTGGTGACTCGAGACAGAGCCATCTCAGCCCCTCCTAGAGTGAATAAGCACCACGTTATTGACAGCTCTAAAGAGAGGAGCACAGAGGCATTAAGGCACTTTTTCACACAAAACGGTTTAAACCGCTTAGACACAGATTACCAGCCTGGCAGTGGGCGCTTATAGGCACACACTAAGGAAGACTTTTCGGAACTCTCATTAGAGTAGGACACTGAGTGGGGGGTTAACTTTAGTGTTAGGGGCAGTCTCTATGTTACATATTGGGTGTTGGCTGTAGGTGCTGGTGTTTCTGTGTGTCTGTAGGACTGTTAGGGTTGATTTCGTGCTGGGGATACAGCAAGTGCTTGATTATTGGGTGCTGACTGGTTGGGGAGGCTGATGGAAAGTTGTATTTCATGCTGATGTTAACACTTTTGGGTACTTAGATTCTTATCTTGTAACAGTCCCACCACCACGTACTGTCTAGGAGAAGTTGCAAAGAGTGCTGCAGGTGTCATGGTGGATAGGAAACTGTTATTAGGGGAATACTTTTTGTAATTAGAACACTGGTGCCAGAACTGTATGTCCCCTACACAAGTGTAAAAAATTGGACACCATTTACTATGAAGAGGTCCTTACCAACAATTAGACTTTTATTTTATGTCCCACAAAACGTTACCAATAATTTAGACTTTCTAAATGTCCTCACAAAGTTTAGCAACAGTTTAGATTTTTATTTTATTTTGGTGAGGGCTGCACTCGTAAATAAATTTAACCTACTTGAAGTCACACAATATTTGGGGAAATACAGGTATTTATTGTGCATGTGATTGCAGAGATTATTTATTCAAAACTACTGAATGTGGAAGGCTGTGAGAAATCGAGCCCGCTCCTATTGTAATTCTACTCACCTACTCAGTTTCCTACAGTCCACTACCCTACTTCATTACCTGAAAAAAATGAGCATAGTTGCTCAAACATGTCTCACCGTTGGTTGTTCAATCTAGTGCATGAGTATCCTGGCACGAGTAGTCCCAAGCGGTGCACTTGAGCAGTGTGAGCTTCTCATCTGCCATACCATCTCGACTGCAAGGTGTCCGCCTATGACACCCACACAGCAGGACATGCAAGCTATCTGTCAGGATTTAATAATAGTTTTAATAGTAGTAGGACAGATGGGGGTTGGTGTATGGTGGTTGGGATGATCTATTTGTCGGGGAATGCAGAGGGGAAAGGATGTGGTGGTGGGAATAGAAGGAAACAGAATGAGGGTTCCAGCAGTGGATGTAGGCTGGGAGAGACCTGAGGAACAGGCTGCAAATGAGGTGGGGGTTGGACAGCAAACATAAAAGGGTGGTCAGTACCAGCTGATCCAGCTATATAAACGCACAAAATACCTGTAGAAAAGACTTGTAGGTCATCTATTCTGCCCGTGTGAGGCCTGCAGTTTACTACTACTGTTACTGCTGTTCCTCCCACCCTTGTATGTCCTTACCCTACCTCAGTCCCACACAAAGCTATCCATATCCTTAGTTGATTAACCTCTGTCAATGCATTCTATCCCACCACCACTCTGTGAAGTAGTGATCCTCATCTCCCCGAAACTCCCCCTTCCAACTCAGACGTGTCCCTAGCTATGTATCCAAGTAGCACCATCGTTCCTTTAGTCCAGCAAAAAGCTATTTAAACCTAATCTTTACTTTGGTAGAAAAGATTTTTGGGGAAGAATTGTCTTTGAAAACTAGTTACACTTGTGATCAGCACAGAAAAAGTACTTTGGTGTGTAAAATTTATTTTTATTTGAGTGCAGAACAATTCACAAATCACCTGCAGCTTGAAGATTTACTGGTTTCACGGACTACTGTGTCATACGCTCGTTGATGTAGTAGTCCTGCATAACCTGTTGAGGTGTCTATCTGAGCTGCAGGTGAATGTACATTGTTTTGCATCTAATAAATCCACTTGTACAAAGAATTGGTCTGGTGTTTGCTGTCTTGAGACTTCATTGTACATCAGGCACGCTAGCTGTGAAGCTGAGATTGCTGTCCTTTAGTGCAGAACGTGAGCCTGGGGCAATCTGGCTACTCACCAGGTAAGCTAGCTGGCGCTTCTGAGCCTCATGCAGGTGCCCCTCCATGGCACCTCCAACGGATTTATGCCAGCCATAGGAGGACTGGTGGGCTATAGCAGAGAGGGCCAGGTTCACACTGGGTTAGCCCAAAGCCAGTGGACTGGGCGTGCAATAACAGAGGGGAAAAAAATGAGAAAGTGCCTCCAACCCTGACTTCTTCAATTCTAGTTATATTTCAGTGGTGCTCGTTTTAGCTTTGGGGGAATCACTTTGCTAACCTGTTGTCTCTGCAAGCTTGCCAACTTTTAAGATAATGGAAGCTGTAGTGTATAAAGCATGCACACATTCTGGGAAGGGCAGTGCTTTCTCATACCAAAGCACACCATGACACTTGTCAGTGTCTACAAGGTAGGGTGAAGTAAAAATGGCATGGCGTTATAGCTGACGACCCAAAGGCACACTCCAATGCCTGTCATTCTCTGTACAGTGGGGTTGGGGTTGTCTTCAGTTCAGTTCTTCACTGCCATTCCTATTATGCATCTCTAACTCCTGCACTACCAATGCAAATACCAGCGAGACAACATTCAACATTGACAAATGCTTGTTTAAAACTAATCATGCATGTCATCTTAGACATCTTCCGAATCGCATAAAAATAAGTGCAACTCCTGTGGAACTCAGCTCCCTCACAAGGACAGCCATTTCCTCTTCCTCTTTCATCTGGGCTCAGACCAGAAGACTGAGGAGTGTGAGGTCTACCAAGACTTTAACCAGGCCACACAAAAGTGCCATCAGCAGTCCCTGGAAGCAAAAATGGCATCAGCCACCTCCGCCTCCACCTCCACCTTGGCCTCAGGTGGACTTACAGGTGATGTTGCACTCCTGGTGGGATGAGGCAAAACCGCAGCTCACATTAGAGTGGGAAAAGCATCAGCCTCTACTGACCCTGACACTGGCCACCAGGGATCCATAATTCAGATGCCCACCCCCACCATCAGACCCCAGGCCTTCAATGTTGGGCAGGACAGTGGAGCCTCCTGCTCAACCCCAGCAGCCACAGAGTTTGCAAGGCCCGCAGATCTCTTGAGACCCATGCAGATAGCTCTACCAAGATTAAGCACACCCGAAAATACCCCTACGTTGGACTCAGATAGTGACTCAGCTCACTCATTCGGACTATGCATCCACCTCGCCAGATGAACCAAAGCCTAGGAATCACCAACATCTGCTCCTGAGGATTCCTGTTTTACAGAGCTCCTCAGAAAATTCAGAGTGGCATATGACTGGCATACTGTGGATCAAGATCCCCAATGCCAGAGATTGACTAAACATGTGGGACTTTCAGATTTATCACCTACCTTCATCCCGCCCTGGATAGGGTCACATGAAGATTTTCCTTCCACAGTCTGGAAGCAACCATCTTTACTGGCATCTGTGACCAGAAAAGTGGACAGTCTATACCAGACACCTGATAGTAAAGACCGCCTCAGTGCTCACCCTAAACCAAATTCCATGTTCATCAGTGCTGCCAACGACTGTTCAGCAAAACCTAAGAACCTTAGTACCTCTCCTCCAGACAAGAAATCTAAGGTCATTGACCAATTTGAGAAGAAGCTCTACTCTTCTTTAACCTTGGCTTTAGGGCACTGAACTATACTGCTCACATGATGGTCTACCAGAAATACATTTTAGGTCAACTGGAGACCAAGACAGATAAACTCCCAGACTCTGAGTTGAAGAAGAAATGGCGGGTATGGTCAGATTGGCTAGATCAGATAGCTGACAAACTCTGATGGCCACTTATGATGCTGTGGATGCCTCAGCAAGGGGAACAGCAACTGCAGTCAGCCTCAGGAGACACGCATGGCTGAGAATTTTTGGTCTTCCACCTGAGGAACAGACATCAATCCAAGACGCTCCCTTTAGCAGTCCGGTCTTGTTTGGATGAGATGTTAAAGACATCATTATAGTCTTAAAGGACACAGGCAAAGCTATGCGTCCTGTCCAGTTTATGTATAAGCCTCCACAAAAGCCCAAGCAGCCCTTTTGTCAGCAGCAATGCCGCCAACAGAGGCAGCAACAAAACCGAAGTTCAAGGATTTCCAAGCTTCAGCGAGTGCGGCTCCCCATGCCAAATCACATAGAGTCTTGGGATCACTCCGTCCACCCTCCCAACACCTCCTGACTCACTGAAACCCCTCCCTCCTCTGGAGCTAGTCCCTGGGAACCAGTGAGGAGCAGATTTGCCAGCCACCTGCCAGGATGGGAGGCAACAACCACAGACTTGTGGGTACTCCAGCTGGTGGCTCAAGGCCACACAATAGAGTTTATAGAGACCTCCTACCAAATCCTCCAGGTCACTCTTACTATCGCACAGTCATGTCCCCTAGTAAGAGGAAATAGATTCTTTGCTGGGTAAGGCAACAATAGAGCTGGTTCCTCTGGATCAGATAGGAAGGATTCTACTTGCACTTCTTCCTGGTTCCAAAGAAGACGGCGATCTCAGACCAGTTCTGGACATCGACACTCTGAACCTCTTCATGGACTACAAGGGGTTCAGAATGCTACCTACCAGGCCTGATTCCACTCTTGCAGAAGGGCCACTGGTTGTGTGCACTGGACATGCAGGATGCTTACCTGCACATCCCAGTTTTCCCACCTCACTGCAGGTTCCTCAGATTCTGTTTTTGGGGAGAGGATTTTCAGTTCAAACCTCTACCCTTTGGCCTATCATCAGCACCAAGAGTGTTCACAGTGGTGGCAACAGCTTTATGCATACAAGAGGTGCAGGTATTCCTTACCTCGACGATAGGCTCCTTTCGTCCTCCTCAAGAGACAGCCTAGTCCAAGCTCTTGCTGGGACACTGGACCTTTCAGACTGGTCAGCTACCCCAAGTCTCACCTTTCTTCTTCCCAACACCTACAATTTATTCAGCAGTGTTAGACACAGTCCAGGGGAGACCCTTCTACCATCAGACAGAATGGAGACTCTTCAGCAACAGTGCATTTTATGGCCTCTCAGAAGGATCTCAGCCAGAGCGGTCCTCCGTCTTCTCAGCCTTATGCAGTGTCCATTCCCATAGGGCCCAGGGAAGGACTTCATATAAAGGTCACTCAGTAGACCCTCAGAGTACAGTGGGACAAGTGATCCCACAATCCGAATCACGTGATCCTGCTCTAAACCTCAAAGGCTCGGACTTGCTGTGGTAGCAGGACCAGACACTCTACTACAGGGTATACCATTCTGCTCAGATCTCCCCACCCAGTCCCTAACAATGTATGCCTCCGGGATGGGCTGGGGAGCACACCTGGCTGTTCACAGGACCCAAGGCTGTTGGGCCACCAGTGAACTCTCGCTCCACATCAACATACTGAATATGAGAGCAGTGCTGAATGCCTTACAGGCTTTCCAGCACCTTGTTCAGCCAGGATCAGTCATGATTCAGATGGACAATATGTGTGTTATGTGGTACATAAATAAACAAGGAAGAACTCCCTTGTGCCCCCCTTTGTCGAGATGCAATGAGAGTATGGTACTGGGCAGTGCAACACCATCTTCACCTTATGGCGGCTCACATTCCAGGATTGCAAAACGTACAAGCAGACATACTCAGTCACATTCAGGCTAGGACCAACGAGTGGGAACTGAGACAGTCAGTGATAGACATCTTCAAAATATGGGAAAGGCCAGACCTAGAGCTGTTTGCATCCCCATCCAACGCAAAACTACCAGCTTTCTGCTCACTCGCTCCAGGGCCTGGTGTTTTCTGGTGAGATGCACTGTCTCTGTGCTGGAAGGAGAGGTTCATGTATGCCTTTCCTCTGCTTCCACTAATCCAGAGCGTTCTATTGAAACTTCTGGCAGAAGGAGTATGAATGATTCTGATCGCGCCCTTTTGGTTGTGGCAGATCTGGTTCTCTCTGCTTCAACAACTGTCAGTGGAACCTCCGGTTCCCCTGCCCATTGTCATGATCTCTTGCCCAGGAACAGCTTACCATGGTTCATACAGGCCCCTACGGTCCCTTATCTACATGTGTGGCACCTACTGACATAGCTGCTGTGTTCGCTTTGGGATTTCCCTAGAGTAGCACAAGCTCTAATGGAGTTCAGAATGCCATCCACTAGAGCCACCTATGCCATGAAATGGAAGAGGTTTTCCATATGGCCATGTCTGAGGAATGGGAACCCTTCTCCTGCCCAGTTATGCAGGTCTTGGAGTACCTCCTACACCTCTTTCAACTGAGGCTCAGTTATTTGATCTTGAAGGTCCACTTATTGGCCATTTCTGCCTACCACACTCCAGTGGGCGGCAAATCTTTGGCTGAGCTGGAAGTATCCAAAACTTTCTTGAAAGGGATTATTCATTTGAAACCACCAGTCAGGAGCCCTGCTCCTCCCTGGGGCCTGAATTTTATATTAGAAAAACTCACACTGCCTCCGTTTGAACCAGCGTCAAGTTATGACATGCACTACCTGTCTTGGAAAGCCCTCTCTTCGGTTATGATTACTTTGGCTCAAAGGATTTCTGAGCTTCAGGCCTTGATGTGTAAGGAGCCTTGTTTGATTTTTCACTAAGACTGCGTGGCTGTGCGTTCGAATCCTGAGTTCTTGCCCAAGGTGGTTTCTGAGTCCACCTTAAATTAGACTCTTCAATTGCCAATGCACTACCTGAGCATTCTAATCGGGAGAAGCAATTCTGCATACAATGGATGTACACAAAATTCTTTGTTATTACATAAATAAGACAAAGCGGTTCACAAAACTGACCAATTGTTCATTTCCTTTGCACCCAAAAGAGAAGGTGCTGTGGTCTCAAAACAGTGTTGGTCCAAATGGTTGGCAAACTGCATTACCTTTTGTTATCAGAAGTATAACAAGCCCCTTCCAGGAAAGGTTAAAGGGCATTCAGCCAGAGGCATGGCTGCTTCTACAGCTTGTTTCAAGAACGTCTCTGATGCAGGTATCTGGGCGGCTGCCACGTGGAGTTCTGTCCATACCTTTACTAAGCATTACAGTTTGAACATTGCTTCTAGGCGCAGAGCAGGCTTTGGCCTAGCTGTTCTTAAGGGACTTTTGTTCTAGAATTCCTGTTTACTGCAGACCTGTTCCTACCTCCCATGTCTCAGACTTGTCTGACTTTGCTTGGGACTTAGTCCTACCTGTTAGTACCTACTGCAAGAGCCCTCTCTAAGTAAGATAGTACAGTTATGTAATAACTTACTGTAGCAGATGGATCTTGAGAAGGACTCTTGCAGTAGGTACTGTTTTCTCTTCCACCTTCCCCTGGGTTTTTCTGCTCTTTCTTCTATCATAGCTTTTCAGCTCCAGGACCCACTCCTACCTCCTGTCGCACTTTACTAGGTCTCCAGCAGGAGAACTGGAGGGTGGGCATGGGGACCGCTCATTAAATAGCACCATGCTGACGTCAGCTAAATGACACTGGGTGGGCACTACCCCACCAGACAATGCTAGGTAAATGTTTTCCGTGTGGTCCTGGCACCTGATGGCTTCAGTTCTACCAGTTACTACCTACTGCAAGGGCCTGTCTCAAAGATCTACTGTTATGGTAAGGTCTTACATAACTGTACTGCCTCTATCATATCCCCACCCCTCCTGTCTTCCAAGGTGTTCATATTGAGCTCCTTTAGTGTCTCTTCATAAGGCTTTTTCATGCAGACCCTGTACCATTTTAGTTGCCCTCTTCTAGATCGCCACCACTCTGTGTCCTTTTGGAGCTGTGACCTCCATAACTATACACGATATTCTAGGTGAGGTCTTACCAATGATCTTCACTGCACATCAGAATCAGTGCACCAGTAGCATACGCCTAGCCAAAGCCAAATACTTCCAGAGCAAGCTGTCTTACAGTGCCCTTTCTCCATTCTGGAACACACGGTTAATAGCCTATTTTAAACCCTCCCCCAGTGGGGTACAGACCACAGCTGGTTCCCCTTAGCCACCAATGCCCTGAACCAATACTTCACAGAAGGCCCCATGGCTCTTATCCTAACATTGCCCTCCCCTGCTACCTACTTCACCCACCAGTGGCAACTTCCACCTGCTGGCAGTCTCGGTGCCAGTATCGCAAAGAGCTTTCAGCACTGAACCCAGCCTCGGGAGCAGACAGCATCACTTCCAAATTCCTCAAAATCAGCACTCCAGCAACAGCTGTCCCTATTGCCCACGTATGTAATAGATGGTATCACGTCACTTCATCGCAAACATTACATCGCAAAAAATTCATCGTAAAAATTTAATCCTAAAAAACCTTTATCGCATGCTACAATTCTCCGCATGAAATTTCATCGCAAATCCATGCCATGAGATGAAACTTAATAATAGAAAATAATAGAAAAGTACTAGTACCTTATCGAGTACTGGGTTGGAATATGCATGATGTGTCATGCGTAATGCATCTGGGTCAAGGTAAAGGTCATAGTAAACAAATTGCATGGAGTTTGTCGGGCAGGGGAAAAGGATTTTGTGGGATCAGAAGAAGCATTTGCAAAGGTAAAGGCCATTAGCCACATATCGTGAAGCACTACATAATCTTAATTGTGTGTCCTCTTGTTTGGTATTGGTCAAAAGATGCTGATTTTGTGTGGCCACATAAAGATGCTACCTCACTGAAGGGTTAAAGGGTTAAAACTTAAATCTTTATTGAGGGCAAATAAAAACAAATCTTGTCTTCAATACCACATCTAGACCTGCAGTTGGAAGTTATGAGCAATAGCTCGTAAGAAGTCCATCCTGTCTGTATCACAGTATGTTTCTACGACCTTGACAATTCTTTTTGCTGTGTCTTTGTATTTCTTTCTCTGAGCTGGAGGCTCTATACCAGCATGATATTGCTCTATTCAGAGCTCATTAAGGTTCTGTTCAACCTTTAGGGCATTAATGAACTTCCAAACAGTGGGATGGCTTGCTCCAAGCAGACTATTAAAACTTCGGTGCCACCCCTCTACTGAGTTTATGGTTCTCGGGATCCCAGTACTGACTGCACAGCTGCAGTTCCAGAAATCAATAGCAAAATGTGGTCTTCGTCTACCACAGCGACCAACTGGCCTCCCTATCCATGTGTCTTCAAAGTAATCAGCAGAGGAGCCAGTTGGTTGTCATTACCGATATAAAACTCAGTTGCCGTAGTTCCTCGAGCGTCCACAACGTCAGCTGGTTCAACATATGCAAGTGCAGGAAGCATTCTTATTTGTAAAGCATAATCAGCATCCACTGTATAATTTTCATGAATGATTGAGTTTTCCTGCACTTTTGGTCACACAGCTTGGCAAGGTGAGCATCCTTGTACTAGCCCAGGAAACTCACTTGCAAATGCTTTTACTGCTGCTAGTTCAAAGTCTGTCATTACTGATGAAGGGACAGTTCAGGACAAAGCTGTTTTAGTTTTTGCAGAACCCTTACATAACTGCCAGTACCACGGTTTGACATTAATATGAAAACAGATGGGATAACTGCAGATTGGCGGACTCCTTGTATAGTGTAGAGCTGTGTGAAAAGTGTTGGTGCACATTTAAATGTCCCATCTGTATACCAGTGTGGCATGGAGCGCATGTACTGCAGGTTTTTTGATGTTGCAAAAATGATAAAATGCTGGTTATCTTCAGACCCAGAATCATGCTGCAGAAAGAGCTCCCCCTCTCTCGGTGTTCCAGTACTCAGCTGGAATCAGTAAATCTACAAGAGATGTAGGCTGAGTAGGGACTGCAGTGACTGTCTGGCATGCTCTGTGCAGTGCGCTTAAGGCTTGCAATGGATGGCAACTGGGAACTGACTGCTGGCTAAGCCACTAATAGCACTTGCAACCAGATGCTGGGTGCTGTCCTGTGAAGAACTAGCTTTGTCCTTCAAATCAGATACTGCTTTTATTGCCATTGTGGAACCAGCATCAGGAACATAGTTATGTTCCTGTACATATTTTACTATGACATCATTACTAGTGTGCACTCTAGCAGGGCATTTAAAAGTGTCATATTGACAACACTTCCAGCATTGTTTACCCCCATAAGTACGCTCCAGGCGATATAGGAATCCAGCATCACACAGCATCGGCTGGCCTCTGATGCTTTTGACAAACTCTAGAGGCATGGCTGTCAGAACTCAAATTGCACAGTAGGTGGCAGCACAACAGAACAGCAAATTGATATCACGCTGAACTGTCATAAGCTGTGAGAGTCTATCTTCAAATGTATCGGCGCTTTAATTACCTCGCGGTAATTAACCACGACGAAAAGTTTTGCAATGAAAAGACGTGGAACAGTAATAGATTACTATGTACCAGCTCCTTTCCTCATGGCTGGAAACATGCACTTGTATTTTGGATCACAAAAGTGGCCCAGCTAACAGCTAACCTACCCTTCAACTACTGCCACCTCCTCTGATCCAGGTATCCTTTCCCAAACCCTTGGGAGGTTTGTTAGCAGGCAGCTATTGAACTACTATGCCCAAACAGGCTTTCTCACTCTGACCAATCTGGCTTTTGCTCCAACCACTCAGCCTCTTCCTCCTCCCTTCTTAGAGTCACCAACGACATTCACCAACATGGACAAGGGCCTGGATGCAGGGCAATATTTATAGACCTGGCAAAGGCCTTTGACACCATGGATCACCACTGGCTCCTACTTCAGACTAGTCAACTTTATTTGTCCCCCTCAGACTATCATGGTTCCAGTCTTACCTGACCAATTCAGACCCAAGCTGGCAAGCTTGGCCCATGCTACTCCCACACTACCATTCACCTCAGGATCCCCAAGGCTCAATTCTGGGGCCCCTGCTCTTCACTAACTACACTCTCTAGCAGATTTACAATGGTGCCAATGGAGCCAAAGCACCAGGGCCTACACTGGTAAGGGGTCCAACTTGGTCCCAACCAAATTCATTGCTGAATAAGACTCAAGTCTGGCAGTGGCAGCGAGAGATGGCACCCCTCCCCGACTAGTGAGCCAGTATGAGAGGCAGAGCAGGTGGATGGGGATATGCAGGTGTGTCAGCCCCCAACTCCGCATGCTCATTGTAATGCTCAGTCTGCAGACTTAAAGGTTTAGCTTGAATTGCTTTACTGTAGATTGGCACAGTACAAAGAAGAAGAAGACCTGTACAGTTGTCGGGCTTGTCTATCTGACTAACCCTCTGAGCTTCCTGGAGAAGTCTCAGGGGGAGAGAGAGAGAGAGAGGATAGAAGGAGAAAATACCCCTAAATATAGGTGTTCTTAAAGACACAGTACAGTTTAAACAGCAGTAATACTTAAAGTAACGTTACTCCATTTCTTTACATCTCCCCTTGTAAGCATAGCAGCCCATGCAATCTAATAAAGCACTACTGAAACTAAAATTCTGAGCAGTCTGTCGTGAGCTAAACAGGCACATGTATAACTCAGTAGTGGTTAACAGTCACTGTAATTCAGTCATGCTGATATCTTACTGGCTTCCATATCACCCAGCCACTCACACACTCATGACCGGGCTGGGGTCATGGCTTATCGGCTGATGAGGTGGGCCCTGCATCACCTCCATTGGGGGAGTTGGTTCGTTGTTCACCAGAGGAGCCTCCTAGGATGCACCTGCCTCAGTCTGCTTCTCTGCTGCAGCTATTGGAATTGCATTGAGGGAGTCCCAGTCTTAGTCTGCATCTCCATTGCTTCTGTCAGCATTTCGATCGAGGAGTCGGGAATGTGTAGTATATCTTTCCAGTTTCTCCAATATTTCTTGTCGTCAACCTCGATGATGTATGATTGTGGCTCCTTAGCAGTTGTGAGAACTACTGCAGGTGTCCACTCCTTGTCCTTTGTTCTCATCTATACCGGCTGTCCAGGGGACAGACCAGGAAAGGGCTTGGTGAGTTGATCATAGCAGAACTTTGCTTTTCTTGTTTCTGTTCAAGACTGGCATGGATGCTTGGTCTATAAGTTTTGGTCTGAGCAGATTTGGCCTAGTGGGCATCAGAGTCCTTGTTCTCCTGCCCATGAGCAGTTGAGCTGGAGAACCCAAATCCTCTATTGGAGTGTTCCTCAGGGTCAGTAAGGCTAGGTACGGATCTGTATGATCACTCTTGGCCTTCTTGAAGAGCCTCTTAATAGTCTGAATTGCTCTTTCCAGCATCCCATTACTTTGTGAGTACCTAGGTGTTGGTGGTGCCTGAAATCATAACATTTAGTGAAACTTGCAAATTCAGTCCATGAAAATTGGGGTCCATTGTCTGTTATAAGGACTTCCGGAATGCCATGTCATCCATACTGTGATTTGATGTGGCTCATAACAGCTTCACTGGCCACGTTGGTAAGCCATGAGCTCTCCATATACCTAGAGTAGTAATCCACCATTGCTAGGTAGTTTTCCTTGTCAAACTCGAAGAAGTCTGCTCCGATCTTCTGCCAAGGCCTTTCAGGTATTTCATGACTCTGCATCGGTTCCTTTGGTTGAGCTCTCCTGTAACTATTGCAGACATCACACTTAGCGATCAGGTCACTTATCTGGTTATTGATATTCGCAGAACAGAATGTCCCTGCTCTTCTCTTGCATTTATCAATGCCTAAGTGGCTACTATGTAGTTTGACCAACATCTCTTTTTTTATTGATCTTGGTAAACCGGGGCTTTTGCCTTTCAACAAGAGTCCCTTCTCCATGGTGATGTCTTCCTGAAAGTGCCAGTATGGTCAGAGTTCTGACTCGAGCTTGGCTTTCTCATGGGGCTAACCGTGCAGTACGGCTGCCTTAAATTTCAGGAGTACTGGATCATTGTTCCTTTCTGTGTAAAATTCTGCCAGTTTACCCATATTCACAAGACTGTGCCTTCAACCTTAAATCTGTTACATGGCCATCTATGACTCACCATGACCTTGATTTCTGCTCATGAACAGATGTCTTTCATACGTCCAGTTTCTTTTGGGGCTACAGTAGGTTTCAAACTTGCCCATGGTTTTCTGAAATCTTCCTTGTCTGCTGCTTGCTGCCCTGCAAATGTGTTGTATACTTCCACTGCTGCTGGCCCGGTCTGATTAAGGAACGCCATTGCTTGAATTTTCTTGGATATCTCTTCATTCCCACTGGCTACTATGTAAATGTTGAAATGTTGCTTAAACCTCTGCTAGTTTTCTTTCACATTGCCGTGCATCTTCAAGGGAGCGGGTGTCATTAATTTCTCCATTCTGACACCATGTAATGATTATACTGCAGACTTAAGGTTTAGCTTGAATTGCTTTACTGTAGATTGGCACAGTACAAAGAAGACCCGTAAGTTGGTGGGTGCGTCTTATGTGACTAACCCTCCGAGCTGTCTGGAGATGTCTCAGGGAGATTGAGAGTGAGAAGAGAGAGAGAGAGAGAGAGAGGAGAGGAGAGAAGACGCCTAGATAGAGGTCTTCTTAAAGGCACAGTACAGTTTAAATAGCAGTAATACTTAGAGCAACATTACTCCATTTCTTACAGACATCAGGTTGGTCTATGGACGATAGATGAGGACTGGAGAAAGAGCACATGAGCTGCATGATGGTGTGAGTCTGATTCCATGATTTTTGCAATTTTCAACTTAAGAGTCTTTCTTTCCCATGGCTCGGCTTTACATTCTAGCAGTCGGTCGCTGTCGGTCACGGTGGTGTCCGGAGTCAGACTTTGAGTTGTCACCACCTGTCATGGAGATGGAGACATTCACTTTCTAGTCCTGGGTCCTGAGCAATCCTGACTTGAGTCCAATCCCAAGTATTCGGTGCCGGTGAGCCATGCATTAAACATAAACCCAAAACAGTCGGACGACTGATCAGTGCCTGGCAGCCTCTCCTCATCATCATGCTTCGAGCCCTCCAGTGGTCAGGTCTGTCATCAGGAGCAGCCAAAGAGGGCAGTGGTCAACCCCGGTCTACTTTCCAGCCCCCATTTCTTCTCTTGGTCACCATTGGTAAGTTGCTGAGAAGACTAGTCACTGTCAGGATGTGCTGACAGGGTAGTGAGTGTTGGTTGGTGCTTGTACCAGATGTCTATCACCCCAGTGAAAAGGATTAGGACATAGATAGCCAAATAAGCACATTTCACTGAGGCAGGAAAACTAACGCAAAAAAGTGAGATTCATTTTGTTGCTATATATGCATAAACCCTTCCCTACAGTACTTCATGTTGTTTTCTGGTTTGCCAGGCTGGCTGGTGCTATAACTTTCTAACAGATCAGCTTAAAAAATGTCTGTGTTAGTGTAAGCATTCAGGTGATTTCCCATTTCCTGCAGCTTGCTGGTGCATTACAGAAGGAGGGAAATAAAGAACAGGAATAGAGGACTGGGCTAGGGTGGTGGGGTGCTGCAGGTTGCAGCTGCTGGTACTAAGGAGGTGTGTTACACATTCAACAGGATGATTACAAAGAGAGTGGGCTAAATACAAGAAGTAATCAAAGTAAAGAATAATAAAGCATGCCAAGCATTATAAATACAAGCCGATTTACTGGGGTTTGTTAGAACTGTAATATATACCGTATGAGCTCATTGGTGTGATTCAATAAACTCCTAGAAAAAACAAACTACTATGGTTGGGCAGTGGACCAGATCCAGAACAGCAGAATTCTGAGGCACTTCGTACAAGTTGCTTCATCAGATAAGAACCATGTTGTTGAGGCACAGGTCAGGAAGCATAGGTGTACCCCCTGCAAATGGGGATTTCCAAAATCCTCCTAGGAGCTTGCCTAGTGCTCCCAGCCTGAATGGCATTCGGCATTTAAGCCATTTATTTGTGAGTGCTTTTAGAGCCTCTGGTACTGTCTCTTTCAGAGCTGTCTGCTTGCAGGCATGATTAGTTTGCATGGAGGGACTGTGTGTTTCCCTGCTCGACTCCTGCTCGAGTTGCTGACAAATTGCTCCTTTACTGCGGTCTCTAAGTGGGCAGAAGGGGCACTTATTAGAGATGTAACTGTTCGCCCCATATCATTTAGAGTACTAGTGGAAATATAATTTCTCTAACATGCCTTTCTTGTAGCTGGGACTCTGTATGTTTTGCCCCTCCATTTTGGATCTGAACTGCTGAATAGATCCAATCAGGCAGGAGGGGCATCTAAAATGGAGTTTAAGCAGACCAACCAGGATCAGGACTCTCTTGGGAGCTGGCTTGCCATAAGGAATATAACTAGTAATTCTGTGAAGTGAAGTTCTGGACCGTGTCACCTTTTCTCACCAATAAGGGGAGTTTTGAGTGATTGACAACTGAAGTCCACCAATTGGACCGGGTGGTGCCCGAATGGAATACCCTGCCTTGTGTCTGGAAAGGCAGATCCGTTGTGACCGTGACTGGGGAAGGAGCTCCACGCTCCTGTGCTGCAGAGTTTTCGCGCGGGAAGCGTGTGTGGAGGCCTAAACTCATGTGGCACGTTTGCAGTGGTGATTTGGACTGAATCTGCAGCTACTGAGAAGAGGAGACGCTGAACAATTGGGAACCAGGCTCACCCTGTAGAGGACTGGAGAAACTGCTTAATCGCGCTCGGTCTGTCAGGAAAGTGAAGCTGCAGTGTGAACTCCCAGGTTAGCAGTAAGTGCAATTGGGACCTGAGAGCAGCTGCCTGGTATAGTAATTTCCTTTACATATAAAGGTGTGGGGTGTTCGTGAAGGACAGCTGAACGGATCCTCTTGTCCGTGTGTGTAGATGGGAAGGCAATTGCGTGCAGGTGGACTGAGTCCGTTGTTGCTTGATGCTGTGTGCCTGCTTGTAGAATTTCATCCCCTGCTGTGCGAGGGCATCCACCAATCCATGACCCCTCAGTGACATCTTTCAACATCAAGTTTGTGAGTGCAAATCAGGGTAGCTCCTGCCATCTGTACATTTAATTGCAAGTGTTTCATCTGATTTCTTTTCTTTCTTCTTTCATGAACTGAGCCATCCGGCTCAGGATTATAATTGGGTATTGTGCAAGTGTTTTTCCATCACAGGGCCCCAACCAGCTGCACCAATCCTGGCTAGCCCCCCACCATCCTGGGTACCCAGGAAAGTGACATTATGGGACTCTGAATATGCGCACAGTACTGTGATTATTAATGTGTCTAACCTAATTAACCTGATTTCCCCCAGTCCTTGTTACAGCCCCTTAAATAAATTAGATCTGTTTGTTTCAGCAAAGTTACACTGACTGAGGTATTTGTTTCTGTTAAAGTATTGCACTGTGGCTATCATATTACATCATCTTGTTTTACAGAGGGTCCCCAGAGTCAAGCTGACTGAACCAGTCCTGGGGTAAGTGTAAACAGTGAAGATAGTCATGGCGTATTGTGGGCCACTAACAGGTGTAAAAGGGGACTCAGTGTCCCAGAGGGCTGTGATCAGTTAGTCTAACTACTGCAAACCCTGACCTCTGGGCAGAGGCACCACTCCATAGAACCAGCCCCTCAACCTGTTAGCAGTTATGCAGGCAGGGGTAGTACTTGGGATAGCACCACCTGGGGTTACATAGGAAAACCAGGAGCAGTTGTAAAAGTGATTTATTATTATTATTAAAAGTAAATATAAAAATAAAATTGTTCAGTATAACTATTTAGAAAGACAGTATAAACAGAGAAAGTCCATCTGGGTTTCTTCTCAATTTCCTATTTCAGTGTCTTTGTTTCTCTCTTGCAATAAATTGCAGATCTGGTTTTATAAGTCATTGTAACCCCTGCTCATTAGGAAAACAGCATGCTTCTCACACAGCATTCTTGTAAGCTTCAACATGTGCAGCCAAAAGAACATTGTGATCCAGAACTGACCTCTTGCTTACAGCTTCTCAAAGAGTTTACACACTAGCTTCTCAGGTTAACCCCTTGAGATCCAAACAGCTTTTTGCAATCATTTTAACAGTATAAGTATATACATTTCAACAGTAAAACTGTATACATTTCTAAATAAAGGGAGCCCAGTATCAGTTACATTTCCACATAATGATTCACATATATTTTTATACCAGCAGATATGCAAAGGCGAGAGAAAAGACAGAACAGCAAGAGAAGGTAGAGAGATAGTGAGAGGCAGAGAATTGCAAGACTGTAGGGGTGATCAAGTCCTAGGTCTCATGAGAACATTTGGTTGTGCAACCAGACAGAGAAGAGACAGAAAAGGAGAGAATAGAACAGATCCTTGCATTTAAACTCTTTCTCCAGAACAACTGGTACAGGACCCTAGTCAGCCCTGTCACTTACCCCATCCTTAAGAGGGAACCTGTTTAACAAAAACAGGTATCCAGAACTTTCGTTAAATTCCCTTTAGCATGACAGTAGCTTATAATCTTTATAGTTCAGTGCATATGCTGCATAACAAACAGAAAAGTTTCAACTCACACATGTTTTCCAACCTTCAGAATTCTCAATTCCTGATCCATATCTAGACAGAAAATCAACACTAAAATTGTCTTTCCCAGATTTGGGCATCACTTTAAATTTAAATGGCTGTAGTGCCAGGTACCACTGTGTGATTCTAGAATTTTTATCCTTCATTTGGCTAAGCTCAACAGAGATGACTGTGATCTGTTAAGTACAAAGTCAGCTCCTAGAAAGTAAAACATAAGGGATTCCATAGCTCACTTTGCTGCAAGACATCCCTTTTCAATGGTGGAGTGCCTTTTCTTTCTGTCTTGCAGCTCTTAGCAGCTCTAGAAATCTGTATGTCTTTTTGTCTAATAGGGTGAGAATTCCTTATCACTATTACGTGCTCGGCCTGGTACTGTGGTAAAAGTACTGTTAAATGTATTTAGCAAGTTATGAATTTCTGCAGTTTATTAAATATATGACAACATTCTTACTCTGTTATGCATTGAAGCTGAGATGTTACACTCCTTAGAGTGAACAAGTTTAATAAAAACTTTTCACAACAGCAAAAGAATGCTGAAAATGTAGGCCTCTGTAATCAACATTTAATTGTATTCATTGGTAACCAGGTGAGGTCCACTAGGCACAATTGCCTATTTTCAGGGACAAACTGGGAGCACTGGTGTGGTTAAGTGAGTTGCTTCGAGTCACACAGTATGAAAGTGGAGGTTGTGGGAATCAAAACCAAATCTGTTAGATGTACCAAGCTCATTACTCTAACCTTTAGGTTACACTGCCAGTCAGATATGTTATTATATCATTACATTGTCAAATATTATGTTGTTAAATGTTTGCTGATTTCAAAAAATAGTTAAATTGCCTATTTCCATCTTATCTGAATAAAGATGAACTTGGGAAAAATTAAATCAAACACATGAAAATGGGGTCTGGGTCAGGGTGGGGGGTCCACAGAACTTTTGGATCCGGAGCCCTTAAAAAGGAAATCCCGCTCTGCACAGTAACAACCTACCAACCCCCTCACTGCCAGCAATATGCACAAGTGCAGATGGCTCCATTATCTATGTATCTGGGGCTTCTACTTCACCGCAGTACAAAAGCTGTTCCTGGCTAACCACCTCATCATGAACCAAAAGAAAACAGTGTCCATGTTGTTCAGCACCAGACATTGGCTCAGCTTTTTCACCTCCAGTCTGACTTAACACACCCAAGACACATCCTTTCTAGACTCATTTTCCTCTTACAAATACTTCAGTGTCCACTGAACCAGCCCCTTAACTGCTTGGGACATATCCCAGGTGGTAAGTCATATGTCAAACTGGGTGCCTTATAAGTAAAGGGATGCCACCATCATACCATGAGAACACAGACTATGGGACAATTGGTCCTTCCCCTTACATACTATGGCAACCTAGTCTACTCAGATGCTACATCCACCTCCTTTGATAAAATCAACACCTTGTTCAACACACTGTGCAGATTACCATGGACCCCCTTACATGCAGTATGTACAACTAGATAGGGTGTTCTCCTCCACCAAGAGAAAATGATGCATAATTCCTCCTGGGTGCCAAGTATTGGTCAGCAAACTGCCCAGATATCTGTCTGACCTCTTCTCCCTGCAGTGAACCATTCATATCTGCTAAGATCCAGAGCAGGATACCATCTCTACTTCCCTGGTACAACGCAGCCTAGGCTAAGCCTCCATCAGCTTCAGGCTTCCCAACACCTGGAACAATATCCCAGTCAGAGTCATTGCCCCTCCCCCACATGAAGCAAGGCTCTGATCAAGTCCCACTATAAATCCCTGACTTCATGTCCCCAGTGTGAAGTGCCCCCCTCCCCAGTCTATCTAACTCATCTAGCTAGTGCATATATTAACCCAGTGATGTAGATTGCACTAACTGCTGTGATCCTCTGTGGGACAGTCATGGTTCTACCTTTATTTTCTTTCCCTGGGGTTACTCTGTCACATTGGTATAGCTTACTGCAGCAGGACAATCTACTTACCATGTACTTGTTTTGTTTTGTATACTATGTAAACATCCACCGCTCATTACATGTACCTGTTTTTGTTTACATGAAATGTTTTATTGTCTGCTGTTAATCTTGTGCAAAAATTGTATCTATTTTATTCTCTATCATCTTGTTCCTCTATTCCCCCGGGTTGCACCTGCAAATGAGCCTCAGTTCATGGTGCTTTTCGTGGTTATCAAATTTTAAATAAATAAAATAAAAATGTGTTTTTGGAGTGTATAATGTATGAACATTGCAAGATTCCTCACTGTCCTATTCCTACTCGGTCACAACTGGAAATGAGCTCTGGGTGCTTACCTGGTAGAACATATTTAAAATAAAAACACCTATACAGAGGAAACACCACCTCATTCCTTCTGCTGGTGATAGTTCTCCCTATGCATCCCAGCATCCCACTTGCCCTCCCAATTGTGCACTCTGCCCCTGTGATTTGGTGATAAGAGAGCATGATTTTGCAATTTTTTCCTATTGAAACCCAGCTGCTCTACTCTTGATCACTCCTTGAGTTTTCTCAGGTCTCTGCTCATCCTTTCCACCCCAAGTATCCATCTTGTTGCTGATCTTGAGCTCATCTGCAAAGAGGTAGACTTTCCCATTCAGCTGATCTGCAGTGTCACCTATAATGACAGAAAGAGGACCCGTCCCATCACTGATCTCTGAGACACCCTTGCTCACCACCCCTCCTTGGAATTAACTCCGTTTACTACTGCCCTGTGACACCTATTGCTTAACTAGTTTCTTACTCAGTTTTCCACATTTGAACCCACTCCTAAGCTGCCCAGCTTGCTTAATAGTCTCCTATGTCAGATTCATTTGACATAACCTCCCACCCATGAGTCCATGCTGTCTCAGGTCTTGTAACCCATTTGATTCAAGATATTCCACTATCATCTCCTTCAGCAGTGATTCCATTAACTTTCCTACCACCGATGTCAGGCTGACTAACCCAAAATTGCAAGTCTCCTCCCTGCTACCACTTTTGTGAAGTGGGACTTCATCTGCCCTCCTCCAGTTCTCTGGAACCACTCCTGTTTCCAGTGAGCTGTTAAATAGTACTGTCAGAGGTGCATCCAGTACCTCCCTGAGCTTTCTCAGTGCCCTAGGAGGTACCCAATTTGGTCCCATTGCTTTGCTCACTTTCAGATTAGTGAGTCCCTTTAGGACTTTCTCTCCTGAAAAATGACTAACATACTAACATACTAGATGCCAGCAGAGTAGGTCTATTGGTCTATCAAGTCTGCTTGTGCTTCAGCACCCTGATTAGGAACTATAGCCCTCTATCTGTCTCCTTCCACTGTTACTCCAACCCCAGTCCTGGTCCCCCCAGGTAAACCAGCCTTTAGTGCAGTCAAGTCAGTGTCAATGGCTCAATAGGTAGCATACTCACCTCTGAGGGACAGATCAGAGGGCTGTGGGTTCAGTTCCCACATCTGTCACTTGGGTTAATATCCCAATATTGACACTGTAGTGAAGCATGAGGGGGTGCTGCACTTCTGAGGTGCCGTCTTTTGGATGAGACATTAAAGAGAGGTTTCATCTGCCTGGATTGGTGGTAGTTCAAGTGGATGCTAAAGATCCCATGGCACTTATCGAAAAAGAGTAGGGGTAAATTTTATTAAACAGAATATCGGAACATAAACAAACAATAAAGAAAAATCTGAAACAAAAGTATGGAATCAAAGACATAGTCAAGTTGAAAAAAGAAAAAGTAATACAAAAGGTATCAGGAGCCACCAACAAAAATAACAGAAAAATGAAAAGGAATACTATTAAAATAGGGGAAAAACATAAATAAATAACCGGCAGCCAGGAACAGGACCCCTGTTCCCGGTAAAGTGAAAAAGTAAACAAGGAAATCCCCAAAGAAATCATCATGTCACTGCCGCAGTTCAGTACTCCAAGGCAACTCCTTCCATAATTCAGCTATCTCATTACCTGATAAGGCAAGACATTCAGCAGCATAGACAGTTTTAACATCTTTCAGTATCTTGTTACCCAGCTCCAAATGGGAACATTCCTTTTGCTGTAAGGTAAAAGCACACCTAGCCAACCAAATATTCCACTTGATAATAGTAAATAAGAGATGAAGAGTACCTGTATTCCACCTTCGCCAAACAGGTGGAGCAAAACCATACATAAGGTGGTCATAGGTCAGGAGTACAAATAAAGGCATGCCCCACAAATCAGCCAAGTTGCCTCAACAAGTGTGGGTGGCTGTTTGTGTTTGTCTGTGTCTGTAGCTAAGTTTTTTGGGATTTACAAGATCTTCTGCTTGGAGTAACTACACCATTCTTGCTCACTACATCTGTGAAGGTCTCCTGGACTGGATTTTCTGCAAAACATCACCACAAGGTATTTGCATTTTCAATTTAAAATCAACTTTTTGGAAGCCAGTTGCAGCTCTAGCCACAAATGGTTACCAGGGCAGAGCTGGGGCACAACAGATGGCAGCCAGGGCACTGACATATTGCTACTATGGGGAAGCTCTGCTCCATATGGGGCACCAACTGGGGCACAGCATTTGTTTTACCAGGGCACGTGCCCTGGCAGGCCTTGGTGTAGAGCCGCCACTGTTGGAAGCTATCCCAAGCAAAACAGAAATCAAGCAACCAGGTCTGACAAACTCCAGTGACTCTGGGTCCTGCTCAAATCCACATTTTCATCTGGATTGCTCCCAAGGGATCTATTTGTGAGCTTTTAAACAACCTCTTTAAATAACAAAGGAAGCACAAGAACAAAAGGATTTCACATCCTGCACTTGTATTTAAGTAGGTGTGCCCCAGGCTATCAATGTAATGGGGCTGGGGAGTGTATGCCTGCAAGGTCTTGCATAGCTAAAGCCTCTTGTCAATCCCTGCCTAGCTGTGACCCTGGATGATCTCTGTCATGAGTTGAACCAATGTTGTACTAACAATCACACCATGTCCAACAGCTGTCTGGGGGTTGCCCTCATAACTTTTCTTGTCCTACTTTGCCTTGACAGAATTACACTATCCTCATGGAATGAGGATGGCTCAAATAAATCTAGGACTGAGTACTACGATTTTACTTTCTCCAACCTTATTGTTTATAATACAAGTATACTACAAACTAATCTTCTTCTCTACCAAAAGGGCTTTCCCTACCGTTCTCTCTATACGTTTAGTAAACTATGGAACAAGTCTGCATTATCACATCCTTTTCTAAATGTGGGGCTGTGGTTCCTTGTCATCATTGCCATTCTGCTATCTGGGGATATAGAGACAAATCCTGGGCCACTAGATGTTTATTTCTCAGCAGATGACATACATAGTATGTCCAGACATGGGCTGTTAATTGCACACTTGAATATAAGAAGTTTGATGTGTCACTTCATGGAAGTGGAGTCATGGATCAAACTGTACAATCCTGATATCCTCTGTCTCACTGAAACCTGGCTAAAACCATCGGTTACTGACTCCCTCTGCTCACTGCCAAATTACTCTATTATTCGAAGGAATAGGATATCGAACAAACGTGGCGGTGGAGTTGCTCTGTACTACAAAAATGATCTGACTGTCTCTCTTCTCGCTATCCCAGATGCTCAATTGGTATGTGAATACTTGCATATTACCCTTGCTTTGGGAGCCAAGAAACTATATGTTATCTGTGCGTATAACCCCCCAGCAGGAGGGATTGCGGGTCTAGAGTACCTGTTGCAAAATGCCTCTCAGAATTTTAATCATAATGAGGTTGTCATCTTAGGGGACCTAAACTTAAACTGGCTTGGGGCAGCTCTCAGTTCTCTTCAATCTCTGACTCATAGCTACAACCTGCATCAGATGGTAACAGTGCCAACTAGAAGTCTGTCTTCATCACCACTAAGCACACTGTTGGATTGGGTGATGGTAAACCAGATCGAACACATCTCAGCCACTGGTACTCTTGATGATGCCTTAATTGACCATTCTCCTACTTTCTGCATCCTGTCCTTGGGGGTACCTCCATCTCCTCCACCACATCTCATCACTCTCACAAACTTTGCTCACCTAGACCAAGAGGTGTTTCTGTATGATGGCTCCAGAATTGATTGGTTGGAGATCTATCTATCACACTGTTCTCAGGATGCTCTTAACCTCTTCATCACTAAATTCCTTATGATTCAATGTAAACATGCCCAAAGATCACCCAGAGAGTGAAGGGTAAACAAACAAGATGGCTAAACAAAGACTTGCTCAAAAGTTTGCACTTTAGAGATAAACTCTGGAGGCGCTACAAAACATCAGGCCAGTAAACAGATTTCAACGCTTACTGTACACTATGGAATTCATGTAAAAGACAAGTCAGAGCTGCTAAGAGCAAATACTGTAAAGACCTACTGATTAACTTGGCCAATGATCCCAGAAAATTCTGGTCACACATCAAATCCTTCCTAGGACCCTCACAGTCAACTACCCCTGGTGATATGCTGATAAATGATGTGCATTGCAATGACTCACAAACCATAACTAATTCTTTCAACCTGCATTTCTATGATCTCTCCCAATATACCTCTTCCTTCAATCCCGCTTCAGTGTCCTCCCACTCCTCATCAGGAACCTGTCTGGATAAGTTGGAAGTGTTGTCCCCTGTGTCTCCTTATACTCCTCCATTCTGTTTTAAGGCTGTGTCTAGAAAGGAAGTCCTGAAGCTCCTGAGGTCCATCTCTGATCATACCAGCTCTGGCTCAGACTCCCTTGAATCCTGCCTCTTGAAACTTGCAGCTCCCCTTATTGCATTACCGCTGGCCAAAATTTATACATTATCACTTTCAGGTGGAGCTGTCCCTGACCTCTGGAAAGCTGCTCGGATCACACCTGTACTTAAAAAAGGGGATCCTAAGGTTGTCATGAACTACAGACCAATTGCCATACTCTCAGTACTGAGCAAAATCCTGGAGAAAATTGTCGCACTCAGACAACTGACTATCTACTTAAGCACAGCCTGCTCTCGGATACCCAACATGGCTTCAGAAAAGGACATAACACGATGACTGCACTCCTTAAATTCACCACAGACACTCTTTCAAAAATGGATACTGGCAATCTGACTGGGGCTGTCTTTATTGACCTCACAAAGGCTTTTGACCTTGTTGATCACACTTTGCTTCTCTCCTCGCTTCGACACCTGCATTTCTCCTCCTCTGTTGTTGACTGGTATGAAAGCTACCTGACAAATAGAACTCAAGTGGTGAAATTTAATTCCTCTCTATCGAACAGTACCACCATTAACATTGGTGTACCTCAGGGCTCCATCCTAGGGCCCCCTCCTATTCTCTCTTTATATAAATAACATTGGAGCTGCTCTAAAATCCTGCTCTGCTGTTCTATATGCTGATGATCTTATCATCTACACAAGTTCTACTAATATAGACACTATCGACACAATCCTTTCCTCTGACTTTAACAATATTCAAAACTGGCTATACGACCACAAACTGGCTGTCAACACTAGCAAAACTAAAGCCATGCTGCTTGGATCGGCCCCAAAACTCCGGGCTTGCACAACAGCACTGACGGTGCAGGACTTAGAAGGTCAATTACTGGAATGTGTGACCTCTTTCAAGTACCTGGGTATCCTGCTAGATCAATCTCTTGATCTTAATCTTCATGTACAGTCTGTTTGCAGAGCTGTCAACTCCAAACTGGGTGTTGTGTATAAGACTAATTATATGCTCATGCCATCGGCTAAAATGGCCATTGCGAGGGGGATTCTGCTCCCACCCTAACCTATGGGGCTTCCTTATTTGGGGCTGCTCATAAAACTGGCCTACTCAGATGGGATAGTGCGTATAACAACATATGTGCTATGCCTCTTCTGCTCCTCGGCTTAAACACCACTGTCAGCTTTATAATGATCTTGGTTGGCTGTCTCCATTAGCTAGTAGGAAATACTACTTTGGCTCTCTTATTGATTCGATAATTGAAATCAAACCCCTAGGTGTCTTGCAGCCATGCTTGTTCCTCAGGACACACTCCATGGTCTCTGATCAGCTGATAAATCCTTTCTGAATTTACCGGTGCCTTCGAGAAAGGAACTGTTGCATTTGAACATGCGGCTCCACAGCTGTGGATTCCCTTCCTCGACATTAGACTTTCTAGCTCCACACATGCTTTAGAGAAAACTGCGCTCAAATCTGCTGATTGCTGATACCTGTTCCTGCTTTCACCCTACCTAATGACTGATGTCTCTGGCCAAACAATTGTATTTCCTCACCTCCTATAACCTCTTACTGCCTCAGCCTGTCCGGCTCCTTTCCTGCCTATATACAATCTTTCCTGCAGGCATCTCCCTTATACTTACATACACTTATATAATCTAATTTCATGGCTTGCTCCCCTCTTCCTCACTTACCAGCCTTTTCCTTAATGACACCCCCTGCTCTCAATGGTTATTTCTTCCTTTTGTATTACCTGTTTTTGTTTTTGTGTACCTTGTTCTGTTCATATGATGTGCCACCTGAAAATTTATTGCCCAAGGTCCTCTCTATTCATTGCATAGATAGGCACCTATGAACTTATGAATGGTCTACTCTGTATGTCTCTGATATATTGTATCCACTTTAACTCATTGTATGTAAAGCGCTTTACTTGGTATGTTCAGATATATTGTATCATCTCTAACTCATTGTATGTAAAGCACTCATAATTTGTTATCCTGTTAAGTTTCTGCATGTCTGTACTCTCCCGGGCTATGCCTGAAAATAGTCATTTTATGGCTAGTGCACTTACCTGGTTAACAAAAGCTAAATAAATAAATAAATAAAAAGATTTAATAAAGGAACAATGAAAACATAAATGCTGCATAGTCTCAGTTAAATTAACACAAGGCAGTCTGCTACAAACCTGATCCTGTACCTGTTTATAGTCTCAGTTAGATTAACACAAGACAGTCTGCTACAAACCCGATCCTGTACCTGTTTATGGTCTCAGTTAAATTAACACAAGGCAGTCTGCTACAAACCCGATCCTGTACCTGTTTATGGTCTCAGTTAAATTAACACAAGGCAGCCTGCTACAAACCCGATCCTGTACCTGTTTATGGTCTCAGTTAAATTAACACAAGGCAGCCTGCTACAAACCCGATCCTGTACCTGTTTATGGTCTCAGTTAAATTAACACAAGGCAGCCTGCTACAAACCCGATCCTGTACCTGTTTATGGTCTCAGTTAAATTAACACAAGGCAGCCTGCTACAAACCCGATCCTGTACCTGTTTATGGTCTCAGTTAAATTAACACAAGGCAGCCTGCTACAAACCCGATCCTGTACCTGTTTATGGTCTCAGTTAAATTAACACAAGGCAGCCTGCTACAAACCCGATCCTGCACCTGTTTATGGTCTCAGTTAAATTAACACAAGGCAGCCTGCTACATACCCGATCCTGTACCTGTTTATGGTCTCAGTTAAATTAACACAAGGCAGTCTGCTACATACCCGATCCTGTACCTGTTTATGGTCTCAGTTAAATTAACACAAGGCAGCCTGCTACATACCCGATCCTGTACCTGTTTACGGTCTCAGTTAAATTAACACAAGGCAGCCTGCTACATACCCGATCCTGTACCTGTTTGCAGTCTCAGTTAAATTAACACAAGGCAGCCTGCTACATACCCGATCCTGTACCTGTTTACGGTCTCAGTTAAATTAACACAAGGCAGCCTGCTGCAAACCCGATCCTGTACCTGTTTACGGTCTCAGTTAAATTAACACAAGGCAGCCTGCTACAAACCCGATCCTGTACCTGTTTACGGTCTCAGTTAAATTAACACAAGGCAGCCTGCTACAAACCCGATCCTGTACCTGTTTACGGTCTCAGTTAGATTAACACAAGGCAGCCTGCTGCAAACCCAATCCTGTGCCTGTTTATGGTCTCAGTTAGATTAACACAAGGCAGCCTGCTACAAACCCGATCCTGTACCTGTTTATGGTCTCAGTTAGATTAACACAGGGCAGTCTGCTACAAACCCTATCCTGTACCTGTTTATAGTCTCAGTTAAATTAACACAAGGCAGCCTGCTACAAACCCGATCCTGTACCTGTTTATAGTCTCAGTTAAATTAACACAAGGCAGCCTGCCACAAACCCGATCCTGCACCTGTTTATAGTCTCAGTTAAATTAAGCACAAGACAGCTTGCTACAAACCCGATCCTGCACCTGTTTACAGTCTCAGTTAAATTAACACAAGGCAGCCTGCATACGCGATCCTGCACCTGTTTCACGGTCTCAATTAAATTAACAGAGAGAGGCAGCCTGCTACAAGCCTTATCCTGCACCTGTTTATGGTCTCCAATTAGGTGCTACAGGCAGCCTGCTACAAAACCTGATCCTGCACCTGTTTACAGTCTCCCACTTAAATTAACACAAGGGCGGCCAGCTACTAGACCCGATCCTGCACCTGTTCATGGTCTCAGTTAGATTAACACAAGGCAGCCTGCTGCAAACCCGATCCTGCACCTGTTCATGGTCTCAGTTAGATTAACACAAGGCGGACTGCTGACGAAACCCGATCCTGCACCTCTTTATGGTCTCAGTTAAATTAACACAAGGCAGACTGCTACAAACCCGATCCTGCACCTCTTTATGGTCTCAGTTAAAATTAACACGAAGGGCAGCTGCTACAAACCCGATCCTGCACCTGTTTATGGTCTCAGTTAAATTAACACAAGGCAGCCTGCTACAAACCCGATCCTGCACCTGTTTATGGTCTCAGTTAAATTAACACAAGGCAGTCTGCTACAAACCCATCCTGTACCTGTTTATGGTCTCAGTTAAATTAACTTTCTGGTGAGTCTGCTACAAACCATCCTGTACCTGTTTATGGTCTCAGTTAAATTATCACAAGGCAGTCTGCTACAAACCCGATCCTGCGCCTGTTTGTAGTCTCAAATAGATTAAAACAAGGCAGCCTGCTACAAACCCAATCCTGTACCAGTTTATGGTCTCAGTTAGATTAACACAAGACAGCCTGCTACAAAACCCGATCCTGTACCAGTTTATGGTCTCAGTTAAATTAACACAAGGCAGTCTGCTACACACCCGATCCTGCACCTGTTTATAGTCTCAGTTAAATTAACACAAGGCAGTCTGCTACATACCCATCCTGTACCTGTTTATAGTCTCAGTTAAATTAACACAAGGCAGTCTGCTACATACCCGATCCTGTACCTGTTTATAGTCTCAGTTAAATTAACACAAGGCAGTCTGCTGCATACCCGATCCTGCACCTGTTTATAGTCTCAGTTAAATTAACACAAGGCAGACTGCTGCATCCGATCCTGCACCTGTTTATAGTCTCAGTTAAATTAACACAAGGCGGTGCTGCATGCCCGATCCTGCACCTGTTTATGGTCTCAGTTAAATTAACACAAGGCAGCCTGCTACAAACCCGATCCTGCACCTGTTTATAGTCTCAGTTAAATTAACAGAAGGCAGTCTGCCACAAGCCCTGTCCTGCACCTGTTTATAGTCTCAGTTAAATTAACAGAGGCGGTCTGCCACAAGCCCTGTCCTGCACCTCTTCATAGTCTCAGTTAAATTAACAGAGGCAGCCTGCTACAAGACCGATCCTGCACTCCTTTATAGTCTCAGTTAAATTAACAGAAGGCAGTCTGCTACAAACCCGATCCTGTACCTGTTTATAGTCTCAGTTAAATTAACACAAGGCAGTCTGCTACAAACCCATCCTGTACCTGTTTATGGTCTCAGCTAAATTACAAAGGCAGTCTGCTACAAACCCGATCCTGTACCTGTTTATGGTCTCAGTTAGATTAACACAAGGCAGCCTGCTACAAACCCGATCCTGTACCTGTTTATAGTCTCAGTTAAATTAACGCAAGGCAGCTCTGCTACAAACCCGATCCTGCACCTGTTGATAGTCTCAGTTAGATTACTTAAGGCGGCCTGCTACAAACCCGATCCTGTCCTGTACCTGTTGATAGTCTCAGTTAGATTAACTCAAGGCAGCCTGCTACAAACCCGATCCTGCACCTGTTGATGGTCTCATGTTAAATTAACACAAGGCAGCCTGCTACATGCCGATCCTGTACACCTGCTTATGGTCTCAGTTAAATTAACACAAGGCAGTCTGCTGCAAACCGATCCTGCACCTGTTTATGGTCTCAGTTAAATTAACACAAGGCAGCCTAGCTGCAAACCGGATCCTGCACCTGTTTGTGGTCTCAGTTAAATTAACACAAGGCAGCCTGCTGCAAACCGGATCCTGCACCTGTTTATAGTCTCAGTTAAATTAACACAAGGCAGCCTGCCACAGCCGGATCCTGCACCTGTTTATAGTCTCAGTTAAATTAACAGAAGGCAACCTGCCACAAACCAGATCCTGCACCTGTTTATGGTCTCAGTTAAATTAATGAAGGCAGTCTGCCACAAGCCCTGTCCTGCACCTGTTTATAGTCTCAGTTAAATTAACAGAAGGCAGTCTGCCACAAGCCCTGTCCTGCACCTGTTTATAGTCTCAGTTAAATTAACAGAAGGCAGTCTGCCACAAGCCCTGTCCTGCACCTCTTCATAGTCTCAGTTAAATTAACAGAAGGCAGCCTGCCACAAGCCCTGTCCTGCACCTCTTCATAGTCTCAGTTAAATTAACAGAAGGCAGCCTGCCAAGCCTGTCCTGCACCTGTTTATAGTCTCAGTTAAATTAACAGAAGGCAGCCTGCCACAAGCCCTGTCCTGCACCTGTTGATAGTCTCAGTTAGATTAACAGAAGGCAGCCTGCCACAACCCTATCCTGCACCTGTTGATAGTCTCAGTTAGATTAACAGAAGGTGGCCTGCCACAAACCCATCCTGTACCTGTTTATGGTCCAGTTAAATTAACACAAGGCAGTCTGCTACAAGCCCATCCTGTACTTGTTTGGTCTCAGCTAAATTAACACAAGGCAGTCTGCTACCAACCCCATCCCTGTTCCTTGTTTGTGGTCCTGAGCTAGATTAACACAAGGCAGTCTGCTACAAACCCATCCTGTACCAGTTTATGGTCTCCAGTTAAATTAACACAAGGGCAGTCTGCTACATACCCGACTCCTGCACCTGTTTATAGTCTCACAATTAACTACAAGGCAGTCTGCTACATACCCGATCCTGCACCTGTTTATAGCCCCAGTTAAATTAACACAAGGCGGTCTGCTACATACCCGATCCTGCACCTGTTTATAGTCTCAGTTAAATTAACAGGCAAGTCTTGCTGTATACCCAATCCTGCACCTGTTTATAGTCTCAGTTAAATTAACTACAAGGCAGTCTGGCTGCATACCCGATCCTGCACCTGTTTATAGTCTCAGTAGAATTAATACAGGCAGTCTGCTGCATACCCGATCCTGCACCTGTTTATGGTCTCAGTTAAATTAACACAAGGCAGCCTGCTGCAAACTGGATCCTGCACCTGTTTATAGTCTCAGTTAACATTAGAAGGCAGCCTGCTGGCAAACCGGATCCTGCACCTGTTTATAGTCTCAGTTAATTCAACAGAGGCAGCCTCCACAAACCGGATCCTGCACCTGTTTATAGTCTCAGTTAAATTAACAGAAGGCAGCCTGCACAAACCGGATCTGCACCTGTTTATAGTCTCAGTTAAATTAACAGAAGGCAGCCTGCCGCCAAGCCCTGTCCTGCACCTGTTTATAGTCTCAGTTAAATTAACAGAAGCAGCCTGCCACAAGCCCTGTCCTGCTCCTGTTGATAGTCTCAGTTAGATTAACAGAAGGCGGCCTGCCACAAACCCTATCCTGCACCTGTTGATAGTCTCAGTTAGATTAACAGAGGCAGCCTGCCACAAACCCATCCTGTACCTGTTTATGGTCTCAGTTAAATTAACGAAGGCAGTCTGCTACCAAACCCATCCTGTACCTAGTTTATGGTCTCAGCTAATTAACAGAAGGCAGTCTGTTGCAAACCCATCCTGTTCCTAAGTTTATGGTCTCAGCTAGATTAACACAAGGCAGTCTGCTACCAACCCATCCTGTACCAGTTTATGGTCTCCAGTTAGATTAACTCAAGGCAGTCCTACAGGCAACCTGATCCCACCAGTTTATGGTCTCAGTTAAATTAATACAAGGCAGTCTGCTACATAATTCGATCCTGCACCTGTTTATAGTCTCAGTTAAATTAACACAAGGCAGTTCTTTGCTACATACCCGATCCTGTACCTGTTTATAGTCTCCGTTAAATTAACACAAGGTAGTCTGCATGTATACCCGATCCTGCACCCTGTTTATTGTCTCAGTTAGAATTCAATACAAGGGCAGTTCTGCTGCATACCCGATCCTGCACCCAAGTTTATAGTCTCGATAAGAATTAACACAAGGCAGTCTGCTGTATGTTCATCCTGCACCTGTTTATGGTCCTCAGTTAAATTAACACAAGGCAGCCTTCCTGCAAACCGGATCCTGCACCTGTTTATAGTCTCAGTTAAATTAACAGAAGGCAGCCTGCACAGCAAACCGGATCCTGCACCTGTTTATAGTCTCAGTTAAATTAACAGAAGGCAGTCTGCCACAAGCCCTGTCCTGCACCTCTTTATAGTCTCTAGTTAAATTAACAGAAGGCAGCTGCCACAAGCCCTGTCCTGCACCTGTTTATAGTCTCCAGTTAAATTAACAGAAGGCAGCCTGCCACAAGCCCCTGTCCTGCACCTGTTGATAGTCTCAGTTAGATTAACAGAAGGCAGCCTGCCACAAACCCTATCCTGCACCTGTTGATAGTCTCAGTTAGATTAACAGAAGGCAGCCTGCCACCAAACCCATCCTGTACCTGTTTTATGGTCTCGGTTAGGATTAACACAAGGCAGTCTGCTACAAACCCATCCCTGTACCTGTTTATGGTCTCCAGCTAAATTAACACAAGGCAGTCTGCTGCAAACCCATCCTGTTCCTGTTTATGGTCTCAGCTAGATTAACACAAGGCAGTTCTGTTACAAACCCATCCTGTACCAGTTTATGGTCTCAGTTAGATTAACTCAAGGCAGCCTGCTACAAACCCGATCCTGTACCAGTTTATGGTCTCAATTAAATTAACACAAGGCAGTCTGCTACATACCCGATCCTGCACCTGTTTATAGTCTCAGTTAAATTAACACAAGGCAGTCTGCTACAAACCCGATCCTGTACCTGTTTATAGTCTCAGTTAAATTAACACAAAGGCAGTCTGCTACATACCCGATCCTGTACCTGTTTATAGTCTCAGTTAAATTAACACAAGGCAGTCTGCTGCATACCCAATCCTGCACCTGTTTATAGTCTCAGTTAAATTAACACAAGGCAGTCTGCTGCATACCCGATCCTGCACCTGTTTATAGTCTCAGTTAAATTAACACAAGGCAGTCTGCTGCATACCCGATCCTGCACCTGTTTGTAGATTCTCAGTTAAATTAACACAAGGCAGTCTGCTGCAAACCGATCCTGCCACCTGTTTATAGTCTCAGTAATTAACAGAAGGCAGCCTGCCACAAGACCGGATCCTGCACCTGTTTATAGTCTCCAGTTAAATTAACAGAAGGCAGCCTGCCACAAACCGGGTCCCTGCACCTGTTTTATAGTCTCAGTTAAATTAACAGAAGGCAGTCTGCCACAAGCCCTGTCCTGCACCTGTTTTAGTCTCAGTTAATTAACAGAAGGCAGTCTGCCACAAGTTCTGTCCTGCACCTGTTTATAGTCTCAGGCACCAATAGAAGGCAGCCAAGCCCTGTCCTGCACCTCTTCGTTATGTCCAGTTAAATTAACAGAAGGCAGCCTGCTGGCAAACCCGATCCTGCACCTCTTTATAGTCTCAGTTAATAATTAACAGAAGGTAGTCTGCTACAAACCCGATCCTGCACTTCTTTATAGTCTCCAGTTAAATTAACAGAAGGCAGTCTGCTACAAACCCATCCTGTACCTGTTTATAGTCTCAGTTAAATTAACAGAAGGCAGTCTGCTACAAACCCATCCTTGTACCTGTTTATGGTCTCCAGCTAAATTAACACAAGGCAGTCTGCTACAAACCCATCCTGTACCTGTTTATGGTTTCCAGTTAGATTAACACAAGAGCAGCCTGCTACAAACCCGATCCTGTACCTGTTGATAGTCTCAGTTACATTAACACAAGGCAGCCTGCTACAAACCCGATCCTGTACCTGTTGATAGTCTCAGTTAGATTAACAGAAGGCAGCCTGCTACAAACCCGATCCTGTACCTGTTGATGGTCTCAGTTAGATTAACACAAGGCAGCCTGCTACAAACCTGATCCTGCACCTGTTGATGGTCTCAGTTAAATTAATACAAGGCAGCCTGCTCACAGCCCGATCCTGTACCTGCTTGTGGTCTCAGTTAAATTAACACAAGGCAGCTCTGCTGCAAACTGGATCCTGCACCTGTTTATAGTCTCAGTTAAATAACAAGGCAGCCTGCCACAACGGATCCTGCACCTGTTTATAGTCTCAGTTAAATTAATAGAAGGCAACCTGCTACAAACCAGATCTCGTACCTGTTTATAGTCCTTAAAGAATTAACAGAAAGGCAGTCTGCTACAAGCCCTGTCCTGCACCTGTTTATAGTCTCAAAGCAATTAACAGAAGGGGTCTGCCACAAGCCCTGTCCTGCACCTCTTCATAGTCTCCAGTTAAATTAACAGAAGGCAGCCTGCCACAAGCCCTGTCCTGCACCTCTTCATAGTCTCAGCTAAATTAACAGAAGGCAGCCTGCACAAGTCCTGTCCTGCACCCTGTTTATAGTCTCCAGTTAAATTAACAGAAGGCAGCCTGCCACAAGCCCTGTCCTGCACCTGTTTATAGTCTCAGTTAAATTAACAGAAGGCGGGCCTGCCCAGCCCTGTCCTGCACTGTTGATAGTCCTGTGTTAGATTAACAGAAGGCAGCCTGCCACAAGCCCTGTCCTGCACCTGTTGATAGTCTCAGTTAGATTAACAGAGGCAGCCTTCCACAAACCCCTATCCTGCACCTGTTGATGGTCTTCAGTTAGATTAGACAGAAGGCAGGCTGCCACAAACCCTATCCTGCACCTGTTAGAGTCTCAGTTAACTAACAGAAGGCAGCTCTGCCACAAACCCTATCCTGCACCTCTTTATAGTCTCAGTTAAATTAACAGAAGGCAGCCTGCCACAAACCCTATCCTGCACCTCTTTATAGTCTCAGTTAAATTAACAGAAGGCAGCCTGCTACAAACCCGATCCTGTACCTGTTTATAGTCTCAGTTAAATTAACACAAGGCAGTCTGCTACAAACCCATCCTGTACCTGTTTATGGTCTCAGTCAAATTAACACAAGGCAGTCTGCTACAACCCATCCTGTACCTGTTTATGGTCTCAGTTAGATTAACACAAGGCAGCCTGCTACAAACCCGATCCTGTACCTGTTTATAGTCTCAGTTAAATTAACACAAGGCAGCCTGCTACAAACCCGATCCTGTACCTGTTGATAGTCTCAGTTAGATTAACTCCAAGACAGCCTGCATACAAAACCTGATCCTGCACCTGTTTATGGTCTCAGTTAAATTAATACAAGGCAGTCTGCTACATTCCGATCCTGCACCTGTTTATAGTCTCGTTAAATTAACACAAGGCAGTGTGCTACATACCCGATCCTGCACCTGTTTATAGTCTCAGTTAAATTAACACAAGGCAGTCTGCTACATACCCGATCCTGTACCTGTTTATGGTCTCAGTTAAATTAACACAAGGCAGTCTGCTACAAACGCGATCCTGTACCTGTTTATGGTCTCAGTTAAATTAACAAGGCAGCCTGCCACAACCGGATCTTGCACCTGTTTATAGTCTCAGTTAATTGAAGGCAGCCTGCCACAAACCGGATCCTGTACCTCTTTATAGTCTCCTTAGCTAAATTAACAGAAGGCAGTCTGCCACAAGCCCTGTCCTGCACCTCTTTATAGTCTCAGTTAATTAACAGGAAGGCAGTCTGCTACAAGCCCTGTCCTCACCTGTTTATAGTCCTCAGTTAAATTAACAGAGGGCAGCCTGCCAGGCCCTGTCCTGCTGTTTATAGTCTCAGTTAAATTAACAGGAAGCGCGGCTCCACAATCCCTGTCCTGCACCTGTTTATAGTCTCAGTTAAATTAATACAGGCAGCCTGCCACAATCCCTGTCCTGCACCTGTTTATGGTCTCAGTTAAATTAACAGAAGGCAGCCTGCCACAATCCCTGTCCTGCACCTGTTTATAGTCTCAGTTAATTAATAGAAGGCAGCCTGCTACATCCCTGTCCTGCACCTGTTTATAGTCTCAGTTAAATTAATGAAGGCAGCCTGCCACAAGCCCTGTCCTGCACCTGTTTATAGTCTCAGCAGTTAATTGTGAAGGCAGCTGCCACAAGCCCTGTCCTGCACCTGTTGATAGTCTCAGTTAGATTAACAGAAGGCAGCCTGCTACAAACCCTCTCCTGCACCTGTTGATAGTCTCAGTTAGATTAACAGAAGGCAGCCTGCTACAAACCCTCTCCTGTACCTGTTTATGGTCTCAGTTAGATTAACAGAAGGCAGCCTGCTACAAACCCTATCCTGCACCTGCTGGTCTCAGTTAGATTAACAGAAGGCAGCCTGCCACAAACCGTATGCTGCACTGTTGATAGTCTCCAGTTAGATTAGCAGAAGGCAGCCTGCCTACAACCCCATCCTGCCCTGTTGATAGTCCTCGGTTAGATTAACAGAGGCAGCCTGCCACAAACCTATCCTGCACCTGTTGATAGTCTCAGATTAGCATTAAGGCAGGCTGCCACAAACCCGTATCCTGCACCTGTTGATAGTCTCAGTTAAATTAACAGAAGGCAGCCTGCTACAAACCCTGTCCTGCACCTGTTTATAGTCTCAGTTAATTTAACAGAAGGCAGCCTGCCACAAACCCTGTCCTGCACCTGTTTATAGTCCTCAGTTCAATTAACAAGGCAGTGCCACAAACCCTGTCCTGCACCTGTTTATAGTCTCAGTTAAATTAACAGAAGGCCTTTGCCTGCTCCTTATCCTGTCACCTGTTTATAGTCTCAGTTAAATTAACACAAGGCAACCTGGTACAAGCTCTCATCCTGTACTTGTTTATGGTGTCAGTTAAATTAACAGAAGGCAGTGCCTAAACCCTATCCTGTACCTGTTTATGTTTATGTTTAGCTTTAACATTAATCTCTCCATAACAGGAGTAATGGAAATTCCGTATGGATAGGTATCCTGGAATTACAATAAAAAGGCACAAGGAGGAATGAAACTGGTCAGGGCAGCCAAAATATATCAGGAATACCACAGAGAGAGGACAACAGGGATCTATAGTACCTTCAGAGAAGTAGAAGATAAAAGTTGTTGGGGTGTAATCTTCCATTGCTTCAGATGAAGAAATGTCTCTAAGATATTGTAGAAAACTGGGCCCTTCCAGGCCTTTTTAACGATTTGCTTCTATTGGCAGAACTAGGCTCACAATTCCCTAACAACCAGGGCTTCCAACCCTCACCCATATTAACAAATAAAGGTTTCAAATTAGACATAAAAAATACTATTAAAAAAATAAATTGGCAGGGCCAGTGGCGCTGAGGGTTGAGGCTGCTGACACCACACCTCACACCAAGCTGGGTGCTCAGTGTTTGGGAGCAGACTGGTCGTTGGTTGGTCAGCCAGGGGAAGACAGGCTGGAGCATCCAGTGACAGCTCGCCTTCTCCAGTGAGGGATCAGGCCAATGCCTGACACTTGCATGACCCCGAGTGGAGGCTCAGGGAACTGCAAGCCCCATTAGGGGATGAGATATGGCCATTGAGCAGTTTGGACATTGACGCTCATGTCATGATGTTGAGGGAAGTCACTTGCTGCTCACGGAGGGAGAAAACAGAAAAAAGCCTGCCTCAGCCGGAAGATGGGAGGACCAAGGCCATGTTTCCATGCTTTGCTCTTGGGTTCTCCACCCAGCAGACCTCATACTTCAAACGTAAGTTCACAGGGTGTCTGAGCCCTCTCCTCTGTCCCCTGCCCCGGGGGTAATTTGGCAGCTCATGGGGCTAGAGGTCTTCTTGGGTAGGGTTCTGGGCAGTGGATGTCCACTTGTCCCCATGAAGAGTCGGAGGTAGGCTTGGTGAAAGGAGATAAACTTAGGGGAAAAAAAATAAAATAAAATTGGGATAACTATTTCCAGGCAACCCTCCTTATGGGCAAATATAACACATTCCATTTGATAGGTCAAGACGGCTGTCCCTAAATGGCATGAAATCAAAAGACCAAGGCTTTCCATTTTTTTCAGAATGGGAAACACATAACTAAGATATAAAAAATGGAATAAGTAAAGTCTTAACAAAAAACATTTTTTCTTCCCAATCTTACTTTTATTACATTGCATGACTTTATGTTTCTGGAGAACAAGTTCCTCCCAGTTTAATGTAGCCATCTCAGCAGAATGTAGCTTAATCCTCAGGATGGTCAGAGAGCCCATGGTGAGAGAAACAGGCCCTAGAGTGGACTGGGGACCAGGAGTTAAGCCCAGAGCCTTCCCACAGCATTTATTTAAATTCAAGGAAGCACTGGACACTTACACCAAAGCATGAGCAGAGTGAAGAGCCTCGATGAACAGACCGCAGTCAACAACTAAAAAAAAATGGTCATCAGCATAAGTAATGACTCTGGCCAAAGCCTGAGCAGATGGCCCCAGTATCATGTGATAGTAGAAAGGCCATTAATGGACCACAGCATGGGATCAATAAAAAAGTGTACAGTACAGGGCTCATGGGACAACCCTGCTGACTCTTTTAATAGAGAGCCCGGGGCTAACATGGGCATTCTACATCTGGTGTCACAGTAGTAGCATAGAGGGACTGAATCCACCTACCAAGAGAGATGGAACATGACAGTGACTGAGATTTCCTATAAGAGTGTGGCAGATGGAATCAAATGCTTTCCTCTGATCGATGAACACCACGAACCACTGCAGGAGCCTTTTTAGTCATGGAAAAGACTTCCGTAATAGGATCAAATGATCCTAAATACTAGAGATAGGGATGGCACAAGCCTGTTCCGGGGAAATAACCTGTTCAGCTATCAGAAGCAGTCTATTAGTTAGAATTTTAGTAAGCAATTTACAACCTGCATTCAACATGTAGATAGGTCTCCAATTATTCAGATCAGCCTTATCCCCTTTTTTAAACAAAAAAAAATCAAAGTTCCTTTATTAAAACTCAGAGGAATAGTACTAGTGCTCAGCATAGCATTAAACACAAGTAGTGGTTCAGGGCACAGATGGTCACCAATAATTTTATATAATTCAAAGGTAAACCATCCGCCCAGGGGAAACATTATTCAGGTGCTGGAGAACAACTTCAACTTCCTCATGGGTAACCAAACAGTCTGCCTGCTGCACTATTCGAGAGGGAACTGTTGGTACTGGGATGGTCCTCAAACACTCTCGAATCTCACTAAGGTCTGAGGATATGTCAGTGAAAAGGGCTCTGGAGAAGTCAGCAGCTATGTGGAAAGTGAAATACTAGAGGTGTGTAAGAGGCCAGAGGAGTCTCGAAGACTGGACATGGTGTGAGTCCCCACTCTGTGGGCCTGCCAAGCAAAGGGGTCAACTTCCTGGGAAGTGCTCTGAGTGCTAAATTTATGTTGGGCATACAAATGAGTAGTGTGTTGAGAGGAAAACAACATCATGTCCTTGTGAATCAATTGAATTTGGGAAGTAAGGTCTTGACTAGTAGTGTTCAAATAGTCAGTAAATTGTGAAGGTGTCGCCTGTGCTGCAGATAGGTCAAGTAGCAGTACTACATTTCTGCTTACTATAATGTTTTAAAAGAATAATTAAATCAGTCTTCGTATCCATCCACCAAGTAATAGGGTCATCATAGAAAAGTAACAGATTTCTGAGCAGTAAAAAATTGGTGTAATGCAGACAATAACTCTGGGTCTGTCAACAAAGATGTATTAAATTTACAAAGTCTCAGACCCTGGCAATGGGAGGGGGTACCACTAATAGAGATGAATACCCTCCCATGGTCAGAGAATTCAACCGGAGTAACAGTAGCATTCGAAATAGGTAGTGTTAGGGATGAAAAAATAAAGTCGATTCTAGTGGCCAAGACACCTTTGTGATATGTGGGGGTGTGCCGATTAGTAAAGTCTAAGTAGGTGTCTTGTAGGCGTTTCGTATGGATAACACTGTAGAAAGTGAGAATCACAAAAGCTTTAGTGGTAGCAAAATAATTTTGTCTTGCAGACTCAGGCCACAGTTGAAATCCCCAGCAAACAGAATCTGCTTGGAGGTGAATAAATAAGGTTAGATAAGAGAAAGAATGTCAGTACGACTCGATTTAGTTTGTGGGGCATAAATATTGATTGCTTTAAAGGGTAGTGATGTATAACTGCATCAAGAATAAGGACTCGGCCAGGCATTAAATCATAGAGTTTAAGAAAATGAAATCAAGAGAGTGAACTAAAATACCAACATTAGAGCAGGTCTCATGGCCAATGGACCAAAAAGAGGGCCATATAAACCAGTGTCTTTGAGCACGATGCAGTTCTTGCAAAATATGAGGCTGAATATCCTGTAAAAAATCTGCTTTGTAATGAAGGAAGGAAAGCAAAATCTAAATTCCTCATGTCTATTTGTTTAATGCTGTTTACATTCAACGTGTGACAAGCAAAAGGTGGAAAGTATCAGGCAGCATGAGAAAAGGGCAGGAGCACAAGAAAAACAACCAGAGGAAAACACTATTCCTTTTGCCCAAACCAGCCCTCCCTCTCCCTTTCATCTGGGCTTCTTCTTTCTGAGTACCCTCACTCTTAGTTCTAATTTCAGTGTCAGTAGTCCCACTCAGGGTAGGAGGAAGTGATAGAGAAAATCAGACTCTCTCCAGAGTCAGCAGAAGTGTCCTGCAAAACATCATAGGATTAGAAATAGGAATAGGCAAGGGTCTGAGGGCCTTAGGGAGGCGGTGGCAGTTTTCGTTGGCCTCTTAGAGCACCTACAGCTCACAGGAAGAGGCTCGTGGGGTATATTTCAGTGTCAGCCGGGGCCACCCCAAGGGTTCAGGGGTAACAACTGCAGACAGCAAAGAAAGAGTGCAAGACCCTGGGCACTGTACAACACAAGACTCAGGTGCAGGAGCGGTCATTGAAGGGTTGGGAGGGCCCAAATCTGGCTGTGGAGACATCTACTCTGGAAGTTTAGCCTTTGGGCCTCGGAGAACAATGCTGATCAGCACCATCATCATGGTGCTCCTGATTATGTGGGCTGCCCAGGTACAGTTCCATCATCATGGTGCTCCTGATTAGTGGCTGCGTATAGGTACAGTTTCATCATCATGGTGCTCCTGATTGTGGGCTGCCCAGGTACAGTCTCCAGCATCATGGTGCTCCAGATTGAGGGCTGCCCAGGTACAGTTCCATCATCATGGTGCTCCTGATTGTGGGCTGCCCAGGTACAGTTCCATCATCATGGTGCTCCTGATTGTGGGCTGCCCAGGTACAGTTCCATCATCATGGTGCTCCTGGTTGTGGGCTGCCCAGGTACAGTTCCATCATCATGGTGCTCCTGATGTGGCTTCGAGGTACAGTTCCATCATCATGGTGCTCCTGATTGTGGGGCTGCCGAGGTACAGTTCCATCATCATCATGGTGCTTCTGATTGTGGGCTGCCCAGGTACAGTTCCATCATCATGGTGCTCCTGGTTGTGGCTGCTCGTACAGTTCCATCATCGTGGTGCTCCTGATTGTGGGCTGCTCCAGGTACAGTTCCATCATCATGGTGCTCCTGATTGTGGGCTGCCCAGGTACAGTTCCATCATCATGGTGCTTCTGATTGTGGGCTGCCCAGGTACAGTTCCATCATCATGGTGCTTCTGATTGTGGACTGCCCAGGTACGGTTCCATCATCATGGTGCTCCTGGTTGTGGGCTGCTCAAGTACAGTTCCATCATCATGGTGCTCCTGATTGTGGGCTGCCCAGGTACAGTTCCATCATCATGGTGCTCCTGATTGTGGGCTGCCCAGGTTCCAGTTCCATCATCATGGTGCTCCTGATTGTGGGCTGCCTAGGTACAGTCATCATCATGGTGCTCCTGATTGTGGGCTGCCCAGGTACAGTTCCATCATCATGGTGCCCTGATTGTGGGCTGCCCAGGTACAGTTTCCATCATCATGGTGCTCCTGATTGTGGGGCTGCCCAGGTACAGTTCCATCATCATCATGGTGCTCCTCATTGTGGGCTGCCCGGTACAGTTCTATCACCATGGTGCTCCTGATTGTGGGCTGCCTGGTACAGTCTATCATCATGGTGCTCCTGATTGTGGGCTGCCCAGGTACAGTTCCATCATCATGGTGCCCTGATTGTGGGCTGCCCAGTTACAGTTCCATCATCATCATGGTGCTCCTGATTGTGGACTGCCCAGGTACAGTTCCACCATCATGGTACTGGCTTGTGGGCTGCCCAGGTACAGTTCCATCATCATGGTGCCCTGATTGTGGGCTGCCCAGGTATAGTTCCATCATCATGGTGCTCCTGATTGTGGGCTGTGAAGGTACAGTTCCATCATCATGGTACTCTGGATTGTGGGCTGCCAGTGCAGTTCCATCATCATGGTGCTCCTGATTGTGGGCTGCCCACGACAGTTCCATCATCATGGTGCTCCTGATTGGGGCTGCCCAGGTACAGTTCTCATCATCATGGTGCCCTGATTGTGGGCTGCCCAGGTACAGTTCCATCATCATGGTGCTCTTGATTGTGAGCTGCCCAGGTACAGTTCCATCATCATGGTGCTCCTGATTGTGGACTGCCCAGGTACAGTTCCATCATCATGGTGCCCTTGATTGTGGGCTGCCCAGGTAAAGTTCCAGCATCATGGTGCTTCTGCTTGTGGGCTGCCCAGGTACAGTTCCATCATCATCATGGTGCTTCTGATTGTGGACTGCCCAGGTACAGTTCCACCATCATGGTACTTCGCTTGTGGGCTGCCCAGGTACAGTTCCATCATCATGGTGTCCCTGATTGTGGGCTGCCCAGGTACAGTTCCATCATCATAGTGCTCCTGATTGTGGGCCTCCTGGTACAGTTTCATCATCATGGTGCTCCTGATTTTGGGCTGCTTAGGTACAGTTCCATCATCACAGTGCTGCTGATTGTGGGCTGCCCAGGTACAGTTCCATCATCATGGTACTCCTCAGTTTGTGGGCTGCCCAGGTACAGTTACATCATCATGGCGCTCTGATTGTGGGCTGCCCAGGTACAGTTCCATCATCATCATGGCGCTCCTGATTGTGGGCTGCCTGGGTACAGTCTATCATCATGGTGCTCCTGATTGTGGGCTGCCCAGGTACAGTTCCATCATCATGGTGCCCCTGATTGTGGGCTGCCCAGGTACAGTTCATCATCATGGTGCTCTGATTGTGGGCTGCCCAGGTACAGTTCCATCATCATCATGGTGCTCCTCATTGTGGGCTGCCCGGGTACAGTTCTATCACCATGGTGCTCCTGATTGTGGGCTGCCTGGGTACAGTCTATCATCATGGTGCTCCTGATTGTGGGCTGCCCAGGTACAGTTCCATCATCATGGTGCCCCTGATTGTGGGCTGCCCAGGTACAGTTCCATCATCGTGGTGCTCCTGATTGTGAGCTGCCTGGGTACAGTTCCATCATCATGGTGCTCCTGATTGTGGACTGCCCAGGTACAGTTCCATCATCATGGTGCCCCTGATTGTGGGCTGCCCAGGTACAGTTCCATCATCATCATGGTGCCCTGATTGTGGACTGCCCAGGCACAGTTCCACCATCATGGTACTCTTTGGCTTGTGGGCTGCCCAGGTACAGTTCCATCATCATGGTGCCCTGATTGTGGGCTGCCCAGGTACAGTTCCATCATCATAGTGCTCCTGATTGTGGGCTGTGAAGGTACAGTTCCATCATCATGGTACTTCAGATTGTGGGCTGCCTAGGTACAGTTCCATCATCATGGTGCTCCTGATTGTGGGCTGCCCACGTACAGTTCCATCATCATGGTGCTCCTGATTATGGGCTGCCCAGGTACAGTTTCATCATCATGGTGCCCCTGATTGTGGGCTGCCCAGGTACAGTTCCATCATCGTGGTGCTCCTGATTGTGAGCTGCCCAGGTACAGTTCCATCATCATGGTGCTCCTGATTGTGGACTGCCCAGGTACAGTTCCATCATCATGGTGCCCCTGATTGTGGGCTGCCCAGGTGAAGTTCCATCATCATGGTGCTCCTGGTTGTGGGCTGCCCAGGTACAGTTCCATCATCATGGTGCTCCTGATTGTGGACTGCCCAGGTACAGTTCCACCATCATGGTACTGATTGTGGGCTGCCCAGGTACAGTTCCATCATCATGGTGCCCCTGATTGTGGGCTGCCCAGGTACAGTTCCATCATCATAGTGCTCCTGATTGTGGGCCTCCCAGGTACAGTTTCATCATCATGGTGTTCTGATTTTGGGCTGCCCAGGTACAGTTCCATTATCACAGTGCTGCTGATTGTGGGCTGCCCAGGTACAGTTCCATCATCATGGTACTTCAGTTCTGTGGGCTGCTCAGGTACATCATCATCATGGTGCTCCTGATTGTGGGCTGCCCAGGTACAGTTCCATCGTCACGGTGCTGCTGATTGTCGGGCTGCCCAGGTACAGTTCCACCGTCCATGGGCCTCCTGATTGTGGGCTGCCCAGGTACAGTTCCATCATCATGGTGCTCCTGATTGTGAGCTGCCTGGGTACAGTTCCATCATCATGGTGCCCCTGATTGTGGGCTGCCCGGGTACAGTTCCATCATCATGGTGCTCCTGATTGTGAGCTGCCTGGGTACAGTTCCATCATCATGGTGCTCCTGATTGTGGGCTGCCTGGGTACAGTTCCATCATCATGGTGCCCCTGATTGTGGACTGCCCAGGTACAGTTCCATCATCATGGCGCTCCTGATTGTGGGCTGCCCAAGTACAGTTCCATCATCATGGTGCTCCTGATTGTGGGATGCCCAGGTACAGTTCCATCATCATAGTGCTCCTGATTGTGGGATGCCCAGGTACAGTTTCATCATCATGGTGCTCCTGATTGTGGGCTGCCCAGGTACAGTTCTGAAAAGTGTATCCAGGTTCCTCACAGAAATTGCATTTACTCTCATTGAGGCAGGCAGAGCTAACATGACCCAACTCTCCACAGGGTTGCATTTAACCTTATCCAAGCACTACTCAGGTGAGAGGATCGCCACACCTGTAGCAGGCCTTAGGCTGGCCAGAATAAACAACACCTCGTCATGACCCAAAAAAGGGAATTAGGCAGGTGGAGAAGTCATCAGACTTGAGCAGTACCTTGACCTTCCACCCCCCAGTCCATATATTTTCAGAGTCCAATATGACCTCAGGTTCCCCAAACAGTACAACGCATTTTCAACCAATAAATCACATCAGACACATACACTCCTTCTTTACGAAACAAAATCAATATAGTTTTATAGGCAGGCTTAGTTAATGGAATGGCCAGAAAAGGTGTCCACAAGGCTGTAGTTTTCAGTGAGTGATATTTTGCCCAAAATCTGTCCAAACCCCAAAGCGTCTTGAAGCTGATATCAAAAGTGGTCTCCCCTGAGATATGAATAAGGGCATAAAGTTTGTGGGCAAAGAAGTTCATGGACTCCTTCAATAAAGTTCTGGCCACATAAACATGATCAGGGTGGTCCAGCATACCACCAGTATAAGAGAGATGGACATCATTGTGGCGTTTAGCAGGCATAACAGGGAGTAATAAGGAATAATAAGCAATAAGGAAAATAAGCAATAAGGAAAAAGCTTTCTTCTGTCTGTCAGGCATGAAATTCAAAGGCGCTGCAGGCAGAGCAGGGTCCGGGCCTGCAATAACAATCGGAACAGTTACATGAGGGAGATGCAGGGCAGGGTGCTGGGTAAGATGTAGGCCATCAGGGATGGCTAGGGGATCAGCAGAACCCGCTCAAGGCTCGTGTCTCTAGTGACAGTAGTAGTCACAAAGTCAGCCTCTGCCGGCATACAGGTAGGAGATTTACCAGGAGACCAGCAAGCATCAGGAGAACACTATTCCCTGCCAGCACCCTCCAAAGTTGAGTCCACAGACCAAGGCCCAGTCCCCAGAATGTCAGTAGCCCAGATAGCCAGACATGGAGGGTGTAAGGCAGGCTCAGTAGGAACAGTAACAGAGTCACAAGCAGTGGTTGCAGGCAAAGCAGGAAATGAATCACATGCAGATGTACAGTGTCCATTGGCAGATGGCGGGTCCTGCAAACGAGTAGAAGGATGACAGAAACCGCAGAGCTGTCAGTACAGGACTGCTGAATTCTCTGCATAAGAGCTGCTTTCCTTGCAAGAAACTTCCTTTCCTCGTATTCTAAAAGCAGCTGTAAATCACGGGTCTTGGCTGACTGCTCACCAGAAGGAGCAGCCAAAGATTCATTTTCAGCCTCCTCAGAACTGATGACCAGCTCAGAGTCAATATCAGGGTCGGGAGCCAGCAAATTCAAAACAATCCCGTCAGCAGCAGCAGCAGGCTCCAAATCCAGATTATTTATTTCCACCACGTTCTCCTGAACATCAAGTAAACCAGCAGTCCCAGGCAAAGACAAGGCAAGAGGAAGACTAGCCCTCCAACCTCCATGGCTTCCACCACCACTCCAGGGCTCTCTTCCACCATCTTGGTCCGCAGACAAAAGGGACCCCCTGCTCACAGGAAGCAAGAGCAGGGGAATTGTTATTCAAAAAAACTTAAAATATACAGAAGTGTAGTACAGCATACAAAATTCATAATGAAAGCAATCATAAAACAGAAATAAGTAGTACAACATACATGAACTATATACAGAAACAATCTGTAGTTGTACACAACCCCATCCCATCCCCACTAAAAAAGTAGGGGAAATTACATTCAGAAACATAAAACACTATATATGGAAGTGTACTACATTACACAAAAGCAGAGAACAAAAATAAAAAAAATAAAAAACAGAAAACAAGCAGGAGAAAGACTTTACAGTAAACATAAATTACGAACAAAAATAAGACACACATGTACACAATCCTCATCCCTTCCCCACAAAGAGAGGAGGGGAAAAAGGATAAAAACAAAAACCATCAGAGAGAAATCCAGGAACAGAGAATACAATATCTCTGAAAAACCTCTGGGGGAAAAGAGGTTTTCTCAGTGCAATAAATAGTGTATAGACCCTGCAAGTTCTGTGCAACAACCTGGGTAGGGTCGCTCAGTTTCTGTTGCAGCCAAAATGTACATCTGGCCTGCCACAAATAGTAGCGGCAAAAAGCAAAAATCAAACAGAGAGTACTAGGATGATATGGATCCAGTCCAGGAGGATAGATGCCATAAATCAAAATATCATAGGTGAGAGAAGGAAGGGCCTTTTCCCTCCACATATGAAGAAAAAGGGTCCAAACAGGTCTAGCAAAGGGACAATTGATAAAAAAAAAAATGGTTTCAGGAATGGAAGGATATGAGGCATGAGGACAAGTCCTTTCCTCCTGTGCTTTGTGCTTCAAATTATCACGTACACCAAGCCGTCTGTGACAGGACAACCAAGTGATGTCCCAAGCCCACTGAAGAATACGAGGGTCAGTAAATTGAAGAAAACCACAGGAGGAGTCCAGAATAGTACCAAGGGAGTTCCGTACCATTGGAAGATTCAGAAAGGAAGGCCCCATAATAGACTGGTATAAATGTTTCTGTGAGGAAGAAAGAATCGCCGTAGGAGTCAGAGACCACTGGCGAATCTTTAAAAAAGAGGGGATAATATAATGGGGAAGGTTGTACTTCTGAAAGTTCCGAGGAATCTCATGAGGAGGGAGACTCCACTTCATACACAACGGGGCAACTCGATGTTGGTGAAGAGACAACCAAAAGACTGACTGGTCGTGCAAGAGAGAAGAAACGGTGGATTTAAAGAACAAGCAGTTAAAAAATACGAAAGGGTTCAACATCCGAACTCTGCCATGGCAGTAATCAGGATAAGTGTAATTCCGTTTAACCAGCGTTTAATCGACTGCCCCAAAAACCCTGGAAGAAAACGTTACACAAACGGGCTTCCAAAGAAAAGGGGACGGGAAAAAATGAAGCCACATGAAGAATTAAGGGGAGAACGAATGTTTTCAACAGTAAAACCCATTTCCGCTTAGCAATAGAATATCCTTTCCAGGAGGCAATTGTGTGCAAAGCTTTATCCAGAATAACAGTCCAATTAGCAAGGGCATCATCAGTGGCACCGAAAGTCAATCCTAAAATCTTGATCGGAGTGAAGGAGAAGGTACCCCAGCAATAGAACGAGGGGAGTCAGAGGGTGGCAACAGTGGGAGGGGCAGAGCAGAGCTCTTACCATAGTTCAGCTTTGAACCAGATACTCATTCGAAGTCTATAAGAAGATGAAGCAAGTCCGACTCCTGAAATTGTGGATTAGTGAGAATCCAAAGGTCATCCGTATAATCCAATACTGTAGGAATGGGGGAGGTAGAAGAAAAGGAAAGACGAGGGATAGTAGGATGATGCAAAAGCTGATGAAGTAAAGGATCAATATGAAAAACATAGAGAAGAGGACTCAAAGGGCAGTCTTGACGGATGCCGATATGACTTAAAAAGGAGGGACAAGGAGCACCATTTACATAAGGCTGGATCCAAGCAGTAGAATATAGAAGTCGTATCCACTGTATAAAGCGTTGAAGAATACCACAATGAGAGAGAACCTGAAAGATATAGGCATGGTTCACCCTATCAAACGCCTTCTCCTGATCAAGAGAAAGGAGTAGTGAGGGAGAGGAAGAAGAACTGAAAGCAGAAATATCCCTCAAGAGAGAAAGATTAGAAACAATAGAGCGGTGGGGATAGCACAAGTCTGCAACTCTGAAATGACTTGAAGCGATAAGGAAGAAGACGATGGAGCAGGACAGATGCAAAGATCTTAAAATCCACATTCAGGAGGCTTAATGGTCTCCAATTCTGAATGTCTCGCTTAGCACTTTTATAAAGAGAAGAATCATAATTGCATCTGAAAATGTCGAGGGACAGAATGAGTAGAAATAATGGTATTAAAGAGCAGGGTAAGAATCAGAGAAAGAGATTGGAGAACGTGTGACAAAGTTCCACGGTCAGGCCATCCAGTCCAGGGAGAGAGTACATCGTTACTGTTTCTTAACTGCTGCTTGTACCTCCAATAAAGAAATCGGAAAGGTCAGCCGAGTACATAGATCAGAGGAGGGAGACGGAAGCTGGAAGTCAAGAAAAGGAGCAGCTGCAGATGAGGTTACAGAAGGAGAGCCAAAGATGGTATTCAGATGAGTAAAAACCTTCTGCTGAAGAGAGGTTATAGTGTCATAAACCATCAAGGAGTCTTCATCAACCAGACAATCAATATGCGTGGCTAACACCCTGTCTGAACAATGCTTATAAATGTCTAAAGAGGCTTTAGATGAATGGGTGCCGCAAGAGGCCTCAAGACGTAAGGAACAAGCTCTGTCGTACTGATATGCCTCCATCCGAGACTTCAGAGAAGCAATAAGAGGTGAGTAATCCTGTCCAGATATATACGCCTTGGAAATAGTGTCCTGTAAATGTCGCGGCATTTAGTCATTCACTAAAAATATCACCAACAGCTTAATCTGGTTCAATTTCAGTTACTTACCATCTGTATCCCCCCCTCCCTCTGGTCGCCCCTGAAAAAGGGACTTCTAGGCCCAGTGAGCCTACTGGGTTAACAAAATTCAATCCATAAATAAATAACGCATGTGTGAGGCTACAGTCTACATCCAGCAGATTGAAGTCCCCCCAGCAGTGTCCACTTCCCTGCCTTCAGAGCTCCTGTTACCTTTTTGCAGTCCATCCTATTCTCCTTGTGAACATCGAGCAAGAGTATTTATTCAGGATGTCTGCCTTTTCCTCTTCCTCCTCTGCACAGTCTCCCCCATCCCATCCCATCTTATGTTGGCTCGCGCTTGTGCAGCCAACATATTGCGGTAGTAACAGATTTGGAGGCGCAGTCACTATTGGGCGAATGCAGGGCACACATCAGAAGATGCGTCCCTCATTCCCCAATTGGGCAGCAGGAGGCACTGACCTCATGCATGCCTAATGTGGCCATCACAACAAAGAAAAGGTCCACTGCAATGAGAGCGAAGCTCTTATGCAATGTGACCATTACACGCTTCTCCGTGGTGCAGGCAACATGGCGGCAGTGACTGCTACTGTTGCTGCTCGTCAATCGTCAATGGGGAGCCCACCCCCATTGGCATAATGTGTCTCACCCCTTTGTTGATTGTCGAAGGAGGTGCCCAATCCCTCGGCATCATGCGCCCCCAACATTTTTCTTTCGTCGATGGGGGGCAAATCCCATTGGCTTTACCCCTGTATTTTGCCGATGGGTGAGCCCACTCAACGTTGGCATCATGCATCCTCTAAGGAAAAAGAGCGTAGTACTGTACAAATTACACAGCAAAAAGAGCATGAGGATTACAGCTATGGTGGAAATAACAGCACAGCACATTACAGCGCTGTACCAGTAGCTGTGATGACTCGGGCCAAGAAGTTATGACCCGTGGCTGTCTACTTGAGAACTGCACTGCTCCAGTAGTTCGGAGGCTAGTGTGATAGCCTTCGAGAGTCAGTGAAGCTCAAGCTGACTGTGATTTGAGTCCCAACCAGTGCCCCAGCGATTGTGTTTTGTTTATATCAATTACGTTGTGGAACGAACATCCGCCAGCTGCAATTGTTTTTTTTATCATTTAGGTTGTGGAACAACAACATCCAACGGTACCCCGACTTTCTTCCCCTCCTGAGTTTTGCCCCTTCCCTCAGAGTTAATTATATTAAGTAGGGTGTGAGGGAGTCCTCATAAAACACTATTGTAGGGTA